>OY728146.1:119715513-121162388 GCA_963277665.1 Viscum album | reverse complement strand
CAATATTTGGTATTTAGGTAATATCATAAGTAGTTGTTAGGATAATTACCTTAGATGCGCAACATGTTTAACTTGATGCATGTTTGTTTAAATCTTAACAAAATCTTTACATCGTAACACTTTTCCTATGACATAATGGATTTTTATAGTACTATGACTTGTATGATATCCATTTTTTCATTTTAGTTGGCATATTGGTTATGGGTTTATGCCATTTTTTACAAATCACATCTTGAAATATAATGGAAGTTTCTACAGATTATAACATTGATACAACTTACATCATAACTTTGATGTATAAAATATGAGTTTAAGAATTTCTCCACACTACATTTTGTTGATCAATGTTAATATTTAAGACTCGTCATCAATACTCATTATGAACATCAATACACTGGTATAGATAAGGTAACCTGCATTTAGGAATTACTCCATGAAACCTAATCATGATCGATGATAGTTTGGTCAAGATATTCTTCGGCATGCCGATCCAAATCAACTCATATCTTCTTACCAAACTTATACTTCACTGGTACATTCCTTAATGACTTAAATAAAACATATGAAGTATCTTTACCTCTTTCTTTCCGTTGAAATAGTTCACACTCTCTTGTTGAACTAATCTTGAAAGCTTTGTGGCATACCTTTATTTCTAAAGGTTTCATTGTCTAAACTAAGTATGTCAATAATACCAATGGTTTTTAGCTGTTCCAAGACTAAATACCCTACTGGGTATATTCTAGACATCCAATTTTAGTTTTACTTGACAAAGAATCATATTTCCACAACTGGGTAGGTCTTACAATGTGATATACATTATATATTGATTTTGATTAAAGTAGTAGTAAACTATTTGTTGAGTATGTTACCAGAAACAACATTCATTCCAAAAACACGGAATGATGTCTCATCATGTACAAATGGGTACATGAGATGAATGTTTTTAGTTATACTCCACAACTTGTTCAATTTGAATCAATCACATGGAAATTAAAAGTTATGTGTTTCTCGCTTTGGCTTAGGAATCACCCTTTCTCATCTACTTGGAGAAGACACTTTACTTCTAGTATTGTGTCTCTACTCACTTGGTTACTATACACATATATGTGAAAATCATATTGTATTTAATACCTAAGAAGTATGTGAGAAACAATAATATTATTTAATGAATATTAACTGAACGAGAAGTGGGTACTTGCTTCTTGTATTTCAGTTTCTAAACTTCCATGAATTTATTTCATTATGTAATGAAAATAACCTCCTATTAAATAACCTACCACTTTTCTTTGAAGGATATGACACAGGTGTCTTTGGTGTAACTTTCCATAGGCCTCTCCGCATTTTCTTTCAATTTATTCACCATAAGAATAAAAGATGACGTTATCTCCAATATTCTTATTACTTGGAGAATTTCACCATAAATTTAATTAAGATCTTACTCTGTATCATTTTTTTGAACCCTTAAACAAAACTAGAGTAATTTGGTGTAAAAGGTATAAGAATGGGATGACCTGAATGATTGTGAATTATCTTTCACTTTACACAAACTGAGTGTTATCCCCACATTCATATATTGCATAGCTTTCTCCTCATTAATTTCTTGGAGATATGACAACATGTGATCAACATCCATGTCATGATGTATAGACCGTGACTAACACTAGACGTTCATTATAGCATTATGATAGATCCATCATGTGCTTTGTTTATGAGTCTCTTGTAAGTAATTTTACAACCTTTCTTCTTATGGTGGTTTAACAAGTTTGGACACAAGCACCTTGAATTTCCGTTATGGTAATAATGTGTGCAAGTGCCTACACTTGGAATTTATTTCTTGTTTGGACTTTAACTATGTCTAATATTTATCGTAGTTTTATTGTGGTATTACTTGTAATTCTCTACAAATAATATTTAGAAGATTGTACATTAATGTGATTACTGAATGTGACATTACTGATTATTTAATAATGAAATGTCTCCCACTAATTTTTTTCGAATTCTAGGAACCCTCTGTACTAGAATCAGAAAACTCTTGAGTATTATAGTGGAAAGGATCCCTGAACCTCCCTCGGAGTCTACAAGCTATGGCTACGCCACTACTAAGAGGTTCCAATGTAGGATTTTGGCTGGTCAACCACATTAACTTGCGGTTCCTTAATTTGTTGAGTAAAGTCCCAGCTTCAAAGATAATTTACAAATTTACTCAATGTTTGCCTATAAAATTACAACAAGCTAGCTATGGATATTTATTTGTTACAATTTTAGTTAGGTCAACCAAGCACACGAATAAGAACTTCATGTTAGTAAGATGCACCCTCATCTAAGGCATGACCGACACCTTGAACACCAGGTTTTGTTCAAACTTCAATGATGGAAGGTTGTTTGTAACTTAATTTCTTTTTTTAGGGTTTTATTGGTTTTCTCTCTCAAAAAATGTAATCCAATTATGTTAAACATATTCATCTATGTTTCCAAACTCACAACTGAACTTTAATAAAAAACATATGATGCTTCATTATGAATTTTATTATCTATTATTTGATGTATTTTTTCCACAGTTCTAAATTGTATAAAATAATAAATAAATACATAAGGGTTAAACTATTACCCTACTAGTCTTGAGCATCTGAACGACCTAAGGGAGTCATACCTGAGTCGAAGCTTGACTCTTAATGCAGGTTTTCCCTTGTCTTGTATGTTCTCTTCCCTTCTATAACTTCACCATGTCTTGGTTGGGTCCACATCACGTCTTGGTGTACTCCCTCGTATTGTCGAAACCCACGTGTTGTCTTGCACTGTATTCATCAACGTGCACCGCCTCATCTTGGCGGGGTCTACATAATTTTCCATCTTCATCTGAATTACAAAATTACTTAGGCTCATGCGAGGGAGACTCGAGTATAAATGCACATCAAGTGGGTTTGACACGAAGGTCCATATACATTTCAACCAGAAAATAAAGATGATGTGTAGACCATCTATTTAATTAATTACAATCATCACCTGAAATTATAGTAATTAAATAAATAAAAAGGCAACATACACGATTAGATGCTTAAGACCATAATGCAGGTAAAATAAAGCATGATAAAATTAAAAATGCATTAAATAAGTATGAGGGTTATATAAATTAAATTAAATGAATTTAATAATTCAAATAATTTAATTAATCATCGGTCCCTAATTAATTTAAATTTTATGACAAAATTAAATTAATTAATTAATTTAATATAATGGAAAAATTCAATTAATTTATATGCTAGGGTAATAAAATAATTAACCAATATTAATTTTAATTAATTTAATTTAAAAGTTAAAATTAAATTAATTAATTTAATTAATCTTGATAAATTTAGTTTATCAATCCCAGAAACATCATTGCATGGCCTCTACGGGTTGGGCCAAACCCGCAAAGGGCCATACCATGGCCAAACTGGGTCGGGCCGATCTTCCCAAACCCGTTCCGGGTTGGGTAGGTCCACTCGAACCGCTTCAGGGAAAAAATTTCCCTGTGAAAAAAATAATTTGCAGGAAAATGGGTGCTTATCGGATCAAAACCAGAGGCCCGACGAGGTTGCGAACAACGCCGGAAGAATGGGAAGGCAAGCAGTGGCATTATATGGTGTTAGTCGGCTGGTTCAGTGTGAATTATTTCCCTCAGGACCTACCGGGATTTAATATGCCTCCCCCGCAATTCGAACAGGAGACCTCGGGCTTAACAGCCATCTGAGTGCGTCATGAGTTCCACTAAGGCCTAGTGGTACTCGTGTTGCTCCCGATTGGCTGTTATGCCTAAGGTCTCCGGTTCGAATTGTTGGGGAGGCGTATTAAATCCTGGTAGGGCCCAGGGATAGTACTTCGCACCGGACCAAAGAGTGGACCAGATGATCCCAGTACTCGAGTTAGGGGCTGGGGGTGCATGACCTGCGACCCAGTTAGTGGGATATGGTATGATAGAAAGGCGCCTTTTTTGTTGGACCAGTGACGCTCTCGACAACGGACTAGAACCCCATAGATCCCACTCACTGGGGATGAACTCAACTGGGCCACTAATTGGGCTGACTTCAAGCTCTATCCCCCTTCCAGTGGGGGATTTAATCTCGCCTCCCCAGATATTCGAACCCAGGGCTGACTGGCATAATAGCCATTGAGGAGCATCTATGGTACCACTAAGACAATGGCCAAGTGGTACCAGAGATGCTCCCCAGTGGCTATTATTCTAGTCAGCCCGGGGATCAAATCCTTGGGGAGATGAGATTAAATCCCCCGTTAGTAGGGGCATAGTTCTTTAACCTACCTAGTTAGTGGCCCAGTTGAGGGCATCCCCATTGAGTGGGCTCTCTAGGGTTCTGGTCCATTTTCAAGAGCGTCACGGGTCCAAAAATAGAGTGATGTTCTACCAAACTAATTTCTTCCTGGTAAACCTCATATATAGTTAAATATATCTTAAAGTTTTGGGGGATTAAGAGGGAATCAACAAGAACCATCATGATCTCTTTTGAAATATGAAGAGATCCCATGACCGTGAGATTTTCCAGAACAATATCTAATTGTTTCAAAATTTCACAGTTCACCAAAATTCATCACTTCCCACTGTGGGGTTCCTCTTTGTCATGAGTCTTAAAGGATAAAGTTCATAAAGTTGGAAAATCATGTGGATTTATAAAAGTTCAATGAATGTGTTTTTTTTGACCTAGTGAGATTAGATGATATAATCACCCCTTTAAGCTGGTCATATAGTTCCACCCCAACCAACTAGTCTTCAGAAAAAGGCATTAGATGACTATTGTGAAATTCTAGGTAACCCAATGCTTTTTCTATGATAATATATTTTCTTTCCCATTGGTAATTGTTGTGTATATGGATTTCTCAAGGATTTTTCTAGGATATTGATCTTTTCCATTTTTCAATCTTCCCCTATTCCTTTGGTTTATATGGCCCCTACCTATGGATCATCGGTCTGGTATGAGAATCTTAGGCTCATTTTAATATTCATCATTGGAGAAGGGGTTTTCTAAATGAATAAAGTTATATGAGATGAAGAGTTGACATTCATAAGAAAGAGACTATGTTTTTCATTGTGGTACTCATAATCCCAACAATGAGGTAATGAAATCATCAGGTGTTTCATTTATTTAGTGTCTAGTGAAACTCTTTTTCTTATTCCAAGTTCTACTGATACTAGTAGTATATTTTTAAGGAGGTTGAATTTCACTAAATAATTTTTAATAACATTAGATGTGCTTATAACACCATCAGTTCATAGAGTTATGATCTAATAATGGTGTGATCCCAATCAACTATCTCTCGGTCCATCTAGTAATCAAAATTCTGTTTATTCCTAGCCAAAAATTATTGTCCATCACGTTGTTCCTCTGATTGGGTAGTAGACACATGAAACACTTATGATATTTCTTCTTATCTCATTAACCCTCAAAAGACCAGAGAAAGTGTCTACTACATTAACATTGGCATGGATATAGGTTATAAAAACATTATTGATAAAATAGTTTAGATTTCAAGGTAAACTAGATATGTATATGAGTCTTACATTACAACTGTATACATTAATTACAAAATAAACTTATTCAAGGAAAACATTATTCTAACTTATCATATAGATGCATATATTTATTAGTACACATCTTTGATTCCTCATGATGTGAAAAAATAAGGATGATCTCAAATTCACATTAAGGGTTATGTATATCAAAAAAATAATGAATCAATAAACAAAATCAATTTGGAAAGGTAAATAACTGAACAAATATTATATGTAATCAATAAATCTATAGGTAGTGAGAAACAATATATAAAGGTAAATAATAGAGAAAAAGTTACATATAAAATAACTGGATAATGAATAATCAATATGAAAAGGTAATTATGTGATACATGTTCCATTTAATCTATAGGATGAGAATGAAATTCATCCATAGATAATTTCAATGAAAAAAATATCTTAGAAAAATAATAAAAATAATAATAACTTAATTCTCAATGAATAACATGTTTAATTATTGGAAGTCATGTCTGAGCAACATGAACACTTAAACAATTGTGATCATTAATAGGATTGTTTAAAACTATAGGTAGAAAACCATTTAATTTTCACATCTTACTAGTCTCATGACAACATATTGATGAATCGAGGGGCTCTATAATATTTGGGAACCACCCATCATTGCTATTCCAAAGCATTACTCCTATCGAGTGATCGATTTAATTAATAAAAAGTATTCCTTAACAAATAGCCTTATTTATAAAGGTATATAATTTCTTAATATTTACCCAAAAATTCAACAAACTATCAAAGTAAATACCATATGTAAAAATGTCATACATTTTAGAAAATAAATATATCCATGAAAATAATAAGGATATTACGGTAAATTTAATTTCTAATGATCATATAAAATTAAATAATTTCTAGGGACTAGAGGGAATAATTGTAGTAAAATTCAATAAAATACTCGGTTAAAAAAACACAAAGAATACAGAGAAATAATATGAATAGTATCAATAAAACATATCTCATGTTGTGTAATGATACAGGGTTGTTGTCATTTATAAAAACAATACTATAAAAAAGAAACAAAAATAAACTTTTAATTTTGAAAAATGTTATGAAAATCCTTTTCTTTGAAAATTACTTTCAAAAAGATTTTCTCTTAAAATAAACATTTTAAACATTCAATGGAAGCTTCAGAAAACTATGGAGGGTAATTTTGTACATTCTATAAAAATTAAAATAGAAAATTTCTTTTTCATTGTTAAAAGGTTAAAAATGTACCTTGTACCGAAAGGGACAACAAGATTCCTTTGAAAAAAAATGAAAAAGATAAAAAATGTAAAAATTTATTTAATAATTCATTTTCTAATGGTTATAAACCTTTTTGGAAACCATTTTATATACAAATGGATTTAGAAAAAAACTAGTTATTCGGCTAATGTCATAAATGAAGTTGGGTTTTTTTAAAATATTTTCTAAAGCATTTTGATTACCAAAAATTAGAAAACTAGTACTATTACTCGTAAAATTTCATGAATAATCATAGGAGAATAAAATAAAAGTTTTTAACTAGTAATGGTAATAGAAATAAATTAATTTAATTTTAGGAATAAATAATGTCGATGTTATTGTGATTGTGAAATAAAACCTTAAAATGATCAAAATGTCGAAGATATAATTAATCAACAAAGAGATTATGTGTATAAATCATAAATACAAAAAAAATAATTGAAGATACATAAATATATATTCAAATTAATTATTCAGATAATCATATACTATTAAGGATAATGAGTAAGTAATATAACCCAAAGAAAGGAATTGAGTTAAGAATTTTTTTACCACTTGGTAAATTTAAGTTCAAATCTTATTTGATGGAATAATTCAAATTTAAATTCAAATAATATTAAAAATGAATTATTCATGATACTAAATTTTAAATTGGTAGTATATACACCATATAAAATAATATTGGTTCATAATATTATAATATGTTTATGTGAAATGAAATTGAGACGAAATCCCTTAATACTTGATAACATTTGTATTACAATCCCCATAAAATAAATAAAAGAAAATGAAACTCTAAATACCAGGAAAATAAATTTTTTCATGATATAAAATATAATATGGTCTTTATATAAACCACAAAAATTAAATACATGGTGAAGATGGTGTATTCGTCATTGAAATAAACGTAAGACAAGAATCCCTTACCTTGTAATTCCTTTTGGGTGAATGATTAGCCACTAAATGAGGCTAATATTCATTGTTAATATATATAATATTCATGTTCTTTATTATTCATAAACACCATTTTAGTGCATTTTACACTTTGAACATCATTTCACATTATGATTGTAATACCTTCTTAAAATGCACTATTATGTGGTACATTTTTGAACATCATTTAAAGTACCAAATGATTCATCTAATTATACATATTTTAACTTGATAATTGATCTATACTCCAATATGAACATGTTTCATTCAGGGATCAATGGAGAATTCATGGAGGATGATGGAGATATTTGGCAATGAAAGGAAGCAATTCTGGAGAAGGCAGATTGGACATCAGCCCACTGATGAGACTGTGGGGCCCAACATAAAGGCCCAATTAATCCCCAATTTCGTGGGATTCTAGACGACATGTATAGGAACAAATCACACTTCAGGATTTAATGCTAATTCTGCCTCCAGTTTGGTCATTTAGTCGGCCCAAGTTAGAGATAAAATTCTGGGCCAGATTCTGCGGCCCCGAACAACAGTCCACTACATTGATCATATATCGGAATCCACAACTCCGAATGGGCCCAAATTTTACAGGAGGTTATAAGACATCAGTATCTCAATTTTCTTCTTCTATTGCCCACTCTGATTCGGCCCTCTGGAAGGTCATAAAAACGAGTCTATTCGGTGGATGAAATCTGGATGCCACCTCGGGTCAAATGTGGAAAATTCCAAATTCCACAAACTTTCCACCACCCTAGGCCTACCATACTCAAGTGGTATGACTTGTAATGTTGAAGGATCGACCCAAGGCTCCTAAAATGCCTATTTAAGGCAGTGGTGGTGAAGGAGTTGAAGATATTGGATGCTTTGTTTAATTGTAATGTTATGCTGCATTTTTGTTGCCTCAATTTTGTCTTTCACATGTAAGTTGTTCAATTCACTTTAGTTTCTTAATAAAAGTTCTTCTTCTACTCTTATTCTGTTGTTCTTAATATCACTTTGATACCGTTGGATCAAGGTGTGAATTTATTCACACCAACCCTTGTGAAATTATTCACACAACGGTGGAGTGATCATTTTATTTTTGTTGTTTTCTTTACTTCTCCATTTCCTCCCTTATGAGTCTACTCTCCGCTTCCATTGAATCCATGGGATCAATGGAGGGATAACCCACTTATGGGTTGATCCAAGGGAGTATAAAGGGTCTATATTGAATGTTATTTATCACCTAATTAATGTATAATCACTTCTTTAATTGGGATTTTTATTTGATGATTTTTAAACTCCATCGTCCTTGTTGAATTTAAGGCCACACACTTCAAGTACTAATACGATCCTTTACCTTGAAGTGCTCAAAACTTTGATCCTTCAAGTGTATATGTGATTATTATTAGAGGGTGTAGGCATTAAACCAGTAAGTGATGATGTTTTTTTATCTCCTTAAATGAACCCATCTCAAATTTAAGAAATTGAAATCATTAAAAAGAAAATACGTCCAATCCACCCCGAGCGATAACCTAGGATCAACTCATTCTTTTAAATTGAATCCACTTAAATCTTTTAGATATCTTTAAAACCCATCCAAAATCAATCCAAGTTGGCCACTTCATAGCCAAAAATCCATCCCTTAGGTTGTGTATCTTAGGTATCTTCTTAGGTCTCTGTGGAATCGACAACCCAAGCTACACTACAAGGACCGTTCTACCCTTCTTCTCTTGGGTAAATTTGGGCGTGAACCAGTGAATGACCATTAAGCAAATGTATAATGGTTTTATATAAGATATTAACTTTTAAAAGAACCATTATAATATTTATAATATCATATATGATCTTATTATAATATATTTTTACACATTTGTATACAATCTTTTGTTATTTCCATCATTTCACATGTTAATTGCCTAGTATTCGTGTATGTTTTGACTACTTATTTATTGTTCTTATTAAATAGATCACATTTTTATCATATATTTGATGTAAAAGAATTATTTAAATATCATATATATTATTTATATATGTATTTATAATAATCCATAATATTTGGAAATATAGATTAAGTGCATCGTTGATGGAGATGGTAGGTCGTACACAAACATTAACGCTACTTCTATTTCCTTATCATATTACACATATTGAAAAGTAAATTATATATATATATATATATATTTATATTATAAATATATTATAATATTTATTACATATCTAAAACATATTTTAATTAAAATAATTTTTTATACATTCCATGTAATGTGTGAATGAATCACATCGTTTTAAGGAGGCGGTGGCCCACATGTCTACAAAAGTTGGTATCGTATTCCCACAAAATTGAAATATAGAATGCATGAGTTATATTAGAATTAAATAAGCATAAATTAAATATAAATATCATATATATTATATATAAAAAACAAATCCATCATTATTTCTAACCATAAAATGTGCTAAATGGAAGAAATAATGACATCATTTCACCAGGTGGTAGTCCACTATACACACGAACAATGATTATGTATCCCATTTGATGGATTAATGTGAAATTTTAATTAAAAATATTATAATAAAAAAAATTAATATAATAATGTTATTAAATACTAATGAGACAAAATTAATTAAATGGTGTAGAAGTAAAGTAAAAAATGTTTCCATCGGAGAACGTTACCCCTTATTCGGGTATCTCTTGTTGGTTTATACCAAAATAAATCCTTGGTTACCATCCTTCAAAAACCTAGGATTCAAGGATTCTGGGTGAGGGGAAGTTTTAATATTATATTGGTGGGTCACGGATGAGATAAAGGACTTTATAGGTGTGAGTAAGTGGGAGGGTGAGTGTCTTTCTCTAGAAAAGGAGGATTGGCAATCTTGTAAATATAAAATTATAAACACTATTTAGAGGTTACCCTTATATCATGTGCATCCAATAATGATCCAAACTTCATAAAAAGTAGTATATGGTCGAAATAAGTCTATAAAATAAATTTGGACAAGTTCTTAGAACATTTTGGCACTTGAGTTTTAGATTTATCCCCTTCTTAAGCTAGTTTTTTTCTTCATCACTGCAATTAATTTAATTATCTTTACTAATATTTTTTTCTCAAAAAATATTTTGAACATAATAGATATTATTAATTATAATTAATTATAATATTTAATACATTTTTTAAAATTATGATCATAGAATGGGTGAAAATTAATTAAAATTTAATCCTATAGAGAGGACAACAATGTCAGTTTTTTGAGTAAAAATGTTCAAAATGTTGATATGTTTTTATATCCAATTTCATAGTGAAATTTATTTTAACTCCATAAATTGGATTAATTGATGTATTATTGAACTAAATATAATTTAAAACCACATTTAAATATATATTATCTATATAAATATATTATATTAAAAATAAGTTTTCTATTAAAATTTTGAATTTTTCATTAATAATCCAAAAATAAAACTTCATAGAAAGATTCCAAAAAAGAACCATAAAATAATTTTTAAATTCCTCTTTCATAAATTAAGTTGATTTATACTTATAAAATTTATAATGTTTCCAAAATTTAGTTTTAAAGAAATTTATCCATCAAAAGGATGCAAAATTGACTTTAAAAAATATGTGATTTATGCATAAAATTAAGTTCATTGTTAATTAATTTATATAAAATATATTAGAATAATGTAAAACATATTTTATTTAATATATAAAATATATATTTTAGTAATTTAATTCCCAAATAGTAGATAATTTAATTTATTAGGATAAAACACCTTTTTAAACATAAAAAATATTTCCTTTATATTTAATTGGGTTTTTTATTCATTTCTAATTAATTGGTATCGAATGAATTCATTTTATATTTGGGTAAACCAGATATTTAAATAATTTATTCAATCCTATTAATACCCAATAATTTAATGATTAGGTTATATTTAATTATATTATATAATAATATATTAATTTTCAGTAAAAATCGAACTTGCCTATAAAACATGCTATCAGAGAAACTCGTTGTTGCATGTGATGAAAGATAATTTAGTATTTCATGAATTTAAATATATTAAATTTAATTAAAATATTAAATATACTGTAAATTCTTTACATGTTATACTAATTTCTAGATTTTGTGTTGTGTGTTATACACGTTGTCGAATACAATGTTGTTATAGTAGAATTTTGGGTGTCACATTAACCCCGCCTTAATTTAATTGAATCCTCTCAATTAAAAATTGATCATGGTAGTCTAGGGTTTGATATTTAAAAATTTACTTCTTGAAAAAACCACATCAAGATAGTTTTTAAAAAAATATCCTCTTAATAAGAGATAATGAGAAATGAAAAGGTCGCATGAAACATAATATAACTTGGTCTCTTTATAGGAGAACATTAATGGAAAGTGTAGATATGTATACGGAAGGAAAATAAAAATATGTATAGGGGTGATTGAGTTCACTGATCCCTAATAAGTGAATCACCAATGGAAAGTTGAGGGACTGAAAGCTATAACTCTAGGATGATTTAAAAGACTATATGGTCAACAAAAATTAAGGTATTATGATAACATTTAATTTGAAGATAATTTTCTTAATTTTGAGTAATTATATTACTTCCTAAAATATATGAAATTATAATTAACTAATATATCTATATAAACAGAATTTTATCCTTTGTTTGGTCTTCACTAAGTATCAAATTCATCTCTTTAATCTAAGAAATTAATATCCAAAAATGAATTTATATTCCTCAAGGAATAAAATTTTATTTTCATGTACCATAAGTTCCTTAAATCAAGCCTTTAAATATATTTTAAAATATTTTCTAAAACAAATATTTTTAATATCTTAATCTATAAAACTAAAAAAATGCTAATATTTCATCATTAATATTTATTCTTCAAATTTTATAACTAAAAATAATGACACATTAACTAGGAAAACATATAGGCTAGTGGTATATGTAAACCCCGTATCATCCTTCATTCATAGGTTCAAGCCTCACCACCTTTACAGATTTGATGGGTTATCACCTAGAACATAAACGTTACTTTATAAAAATAGTTTTAATATAGTTTAGAAAATTAATATGATAGACATCCTTAAAATTTAAATAGTAAATAACTTTTTAAACTATGGTTTATATAAAACCAAAATACATAATTACTTTATCCAATTATTTCCATATATGTACTTACATTCTATATTGTTTTTACTTTATAATAGGTCACATTTAAGGAAATAATGTATAATCTATTAATTATGATGAGTTTTATTTCCTTTCATCATACACTTCCTTTGTTCTAGGAAATTATTTTCATTATATCCATCTTTCTCACACATAAAGCATTCCTCTATTCCATTTTTACACTTTCCTAGGTGACTCATTTCAAATTTCATACATGATGTAAATTTGGCCATTTTTTCTATATAGTATCCACCGCTTGAGCTCTTAGAAATCTCAATCATTCTCTTCATTTTTGAGTTATGGTGTATTTTTTCAAACATATTTCTAAAAAACTGATTTGGAATTAACATGATATCTTTCACACCTAATAAAATCTCAATTTTTTTCTCATTCCCTCCATATTTTTCTTCTCTTACATTGATAACATTATTCCATAAAGTTCCCCCTATTAACTAAAACCAAATGCATGGTGTGAGAAAAAATTATTATAGTGGAAAAACCATCTAATCATTTTAGGGTATCTAATTCTTGATAGGTTAGTTTCTATCTATGAAACCTCAGTTTTATCCTTGGTCATTAATTAACAATATATAGTCAAATTAATTATATTTTTTTGGAAATAAAATGTGAATTATCCAAACAATTTATCTCGGGAGTGTCAAACGTGGTGTGTAGTAAGTCTCGTTGTTGTGTAATAGGTTATTCTTGAGTTTGTCCCAATGCACCTTTTTAGAGTTATTACCCCTTGATACATCTACACCAGAACCACATCTACATGTAGCATCGAGACAATGATTTATTTCTTTGAATACCACGTAATATATATCTAACCAATTTTTTAGTATGTTATTTTATGCATATAATCAACTTCTACCTTCAGGTTAAGTTCTCTAATCAATGTTTTTATAAATATTGTTCTCAAGGATTCTACTAAACTTCCATTGATACCAATTGTATCTACCTAAACCTAGTAAGCCTAAATCTAGTGTCTACTACCATTATATTAGAATGGTTACAAGGAATTAAATCCTGATGTTCTGAAGATCATAGTAGTCTTAATAAACCGAATACATACATGAGTCTTACATTGAAAGATGATACATTATTTAAAAGAAAATTTTCATTGGAGAAAACTTTATTCCCACATAGAATATGCATGAATATCAATATTTTAACATTTCATTGATTCTTGGGGATGTAAAAAACAAGGGTGAGCTCAAATGATCAGTAAGGCTTAAGTACCAAATAAAAAATAATGTATCAATGGACATGATCAATGCAATAAGGTAAATAATTGAACAAATATTCCATATAATCAATAATCTGAGTGGTGGTGAGTAAACAATATAAGAGTGTAAATAACTATGAATACATTCCTTTTAAAATACCATGATAAGTCATAATTAATATTTAATGGTAATTAACTAAAGCACATGAAATTTATTTAATAGGATGAGAATGAAATGAATCCATAGAAAGTTTCAAAGAAAAAATCACATGGTTAAATAACAATAATAAAAACTAAAGTATCAATGAAAGTAATAATTAATTATTGGATGTCTTTTCTAAGGCACACGAAAACTTATATCATCAAGACCTTTCACAAGACGGTTTAAAACTATAGGTAATAAACCATTTAATTTGTACAACTTGTTTGTATCATGAGAATCATTCAATGCATCAAGGGGGTGTATAATTTTTTTTCATTACTATCATTTCTATTCAAAATAATTCTTCATATCAATTAATATATTTAATTAATATACATTATTTGTTATCAAATATACTTATTGAGAAAAAAATACAGATTTATGAATATTTTTATAGAAAGTAAAATAACAATCAATGTAAATAATGTATGTAAAAAATGGTACATGTTTAGGAACTAAAAATATCCATTATAAATAATATGGATATTTATAGGAAATCTAATCCCTAATAATCATAGTGAATTGATTATCTCAATGGGGCTAAAAGGAATCATAGTAGTGAATTCCAATACTATCATTAGTCAAAGAAATCAAAAATCATACAAAGGAAGCATAATGATTGTATCAAAACAATATATCCCTTGTGGTGTAAGCATAAAGGATTGTTGTCATTGATAAATTGGAATACCTTATAAATAAACAAAATTATCAATTTAATTTTGGAAAAAAAATAAAAAAAAAATTATTTTAAAATAACTTTTGAAAACATTTTCATTAAAAATTATCCTTTTAAACTTGAAAATAAATCTTCAGAGAAATGATGGTGGGTAATTATGTACATGTCTACAAGGTAAAAAGAACATTTATTTTTCAGGATAAAAATGTTAGAAAATTTCATTTTTTGGAAAGAGAAAATAAGGTTACTTTAAAAAAAATTAAAAGAAAATATTCTTAAAAACGTTTATTATAAATAATTTTCAAATGGTAAAAAAATTTGAAAACATTTTAAGAAAATATGGTTTTTAAAAGAAGACAGCTTCTACGACTAAATATTAAAATGAAGTTGGGTTTTCTTACACAAATTTGGAGAAAAAAAGTTAAACTAGTAATATTACTTGAAAAAGATAATGAATAACCATATTATAATAAAATTAAAAGGTACAATGATTAATTTCCATATAAAATCCTTTAATTTAATTTCAAGAATAAACAATCTTGATTGGAATAACTTTGTGAAATAAACACTTAAAACAATCACAATGTTGAAATGATAATTAATTAATGAAGAAATTATGTGTATAAAAAGTAAATCCATATAAAATAAATAAATATACATAAATAGATAATCAAATTAATTATGCACACAATTATAGAAAATTAATTACAATGAGGTAGCATGATAACCTTTTGAAAGGAATTGAGTTATGAAATTTCTTTACCAGTTGGTAAATTTATATTTAAATCTCATTTGATGAAATAATTTACATTAAAATGAAAAATACCATAGATAATTTATTTTGAAATATATTACATGTTAATGGGGCAGTACATACACCATGTAAAATAAACTAGGTGCATAACATTACAATATGACTTAATGAAATGAAATGTATATGAAATCGCATACTACTTTGTATCTTTTGAATTATAATTCCCCTGAAATAAATGACATATAATAAAACAATAAATATTATTAAGATAAATATATCCATTATCACATTTATTGTTGGGGTGGAATATCCACCACACACACAAAAAATTGTTGAATTTGTATACCTCATGGAAGGAAAAGTGATATAAGAATCGCTTACCTTGTGTTTCCTTTTAAGTGAGCATCTTTTAGGATACTATATAATGGTTTTAATAATTTTATTAACTTATAATTGAACCATACTCA
Organism: Viscum album; assembly: GCA_963277665.1. Lineage (NCBI taxonomy): Eukaryota > Viridiplantae > Streptophyta > Magnoliopsida > Santalales > Viscaceae > Viscum > Viscum album. Next base: position 121,146,149 of record OY728146.1, on the reverse strand, counting down.
TATTTATAATATTATATGAGTTTTTTTATAATATCTTATTTCCTTTTTTAAAGAATATTTTATTATTCTCAATGTTTCATGTGTTAATTGGCTAGTTTTTCAAATATGTTTTGACTTGTTATTTTTTGGCCTTCATACATTGATCATGATTGAATCGTATTCACGATGTAAACAAGGATATAAATATAATTTATATTCATAATATTTTTATTAATAATAATCCAAAAAAATTGAAGATATAAATTAAATTCACCATTCATGGAAACGGTAAGCTGTGTGTACGCATTAACGCTGCTTCTATTTTCTTATCGTATTTAAAATAATGAAAAGTAAATGATATATATATTTAAATTATAATTATTAATTAATATTAATGTCTTATATTTCAATTTTTTTATTAAAAAAATTATTAATACAATTTATATAAAGTGTGCATGAATCACATCACTTTGAGGAGGTGCTAGTGCACATGTGCACAAACAATGTTATCAGATTCCCAAAAAATGGAGATCATAAAGGTTTGATTTATATAATACACAAATAAGAATAAATAAATTATTAATATGATATATATCATATATAAAATATAAATCCATCATTATTTTCAACCATGAAAGGTGGAAAATATATGAAAATTGACATTAGTTCGTGATGCAGTAGTCCACCATACACATAAATGATGATTGTGTATACCATTTTTTGGATGTGTTTGGAAGTGTTGGTTTAAAACATATCATAATAACATATAAGTATAATTAATATGATAAATTTATTACATAATAATTGTCTAAAATTAATTATTGATTTGGAGAAGTAAATGAAAAAAAAGTGATCATTGAAAAATGTCACTAATTATTCAAGTAACTCTTTTTGTTTTATACCAAAACACTTCAATAGTTTTATTAATAAAAAAATTAGGATTTTGAAATTATGGGAGGGGATTTTTAAGCTTATTTGTCTTGGTTTTTTATTATCTAAAGTCTTATAGAGGTGTGAATAGGTTAAAGGTGTGAGTGCCTTTTTATAGTGGAGGGGAGTGGAAATCTTGTAAATATTAGATGGAAAACAGTATTGAGATGTCTCCCATAGATTAGGTTCCTCAAATAATGATTACAATTTGATCCATGTAATTATATGATTGAAATATGGATAGATAATTATTTTAGACATGATTATAGTTCATTTTCTCCCTTAAGTGTAAGGTCTAGTTTCTTGTTATACTAATTTTTCTCTTAATCTCTATAATTAATTTAAATTACCATCACTAATATTTTCGTTCAGAAACAATGTTGAACTTAATATAAATTATAAATTTTTATAATCAAAAATATGGAATCTATTTTTAAAAATTTCAATCCCATAAGTTTCATAAATTAATTAAAATTTAATACCACCGGTAAATAGATAAAACTAGGTTTTAAAGTGAAAATGTAAAAAAGGACGAAATGTTTTTATTTTAAATTTAATGTAAAATTAACTCCAATGACCTAAATTAAAAAAATTATGTATAATTGTACTAAATTCACCATCAAACCAAAATAAAATATAATTTAAATATAAAAATAAATAATATGAAAAACTAATTTATAATTAAAATTTAGTATTTTCATTATTCATCAAAATAAAACATCAAAAAAATATTATCCCTAAACTAATTTTTACATTCCGATTTCAAAAATGAATTTTATCTTCAATTATAATATTCATAAAATTTAGTTTTACCGAATTTTCTCCATCAAAAGGCAGCAAAATTGACTTTAGAAAAATATTGTATTTTATGCATAAAATTATGTTTGTTCTTATTTTATTCCTATAAAAACAATTGTATGAATGTAAATAATATTTTTTAAAATATATAACAAATATATTTAATTAATATATTTCAATAAAAGTTATTAATTTCTGTTTTTAGGATAAAACGCCTTGGTGAGCATAAAATAATTTCCTTTATATTCAATTGGTTATTATAATTTCTTATAATTAATTGGTAAACAATGAATTCATTTATTATTTTTGTAAATTATATATTTTCTTAAGTTAGATAATCCTATTCATAACCAATAATTTACAAACTAATTTATATCTTGTTATATTAAATAATAATATTTTTATAATATATTTTTATTCAGTAAAACATGGTATTTTTTGTAATGGATGATATCGAAGAAACTAATTATTGTGTGTGATGCAATATAATTCATTATTGTGTTCATTGAAAGATATTAAATTAATTTAAAATATAATTTACACCATATTTTATTTATAGAATATATTGTTTTCTATATTTTTTATTGTGTGTCATATATGCCATCTAATATAGTGTTCTTACATGGGAATTTTATGGTCTTACATCTTTCTCTAGTATCAATTATTTTAAATCATTAATTTTCTTGAGGATGCTATTAAATTAAAGATATAATTCCATGGTATTGAAAAACATCAATATAAATGGAAAATTATCAGCATGATTATCGTGGTTGACTTTTCTAAGTTTCCATGGCTATGGTAGTTGTAATATATTGTTTTATAAATTTTAGAGAAAGTAAACATGTACCAATTTTATTGAGATAGAATTTTATTTATCCCAAAAAATCATGAGAATAATTGATGTATATATATCTCTAAATGTGGGTGATTTGTTTCATATTTTCACTCTATGGGAGATTTTATAAAATGAGGGCATTCTTGAGTGATTCTACAATCACATAGAACTAGTTTATACCTTAATGAACAATTTCTGTTATGCGGTGAGGGGATGGTCAAGACAAGGCCATGATTCACCAAATAGTGGATTCTAGGCATTCCAAAATTTATGTAAACTATGATAATCATTATTTGTATTTTAATTTGTTCAAGGATATAGTATGTTCATCATGGGGGTTCTCTATACAAAATTTTAACATTTGGTCATTGGGGAGTGGAATGTTATGTGAGTACATCAAGAATTTTTATCTAGCAATAATGGCAGTTATCATTTCTATTTCATGTTATTTCTAGGTCATGAGATCGATATCATATTTTTCTGTCGCATGGATCTAAATTGATATTGAAACTTGAATCAAAGGTATTGCTAGTACGAGATTAAACCTAATGGTGTGCTATTATACCTGATGAAAGATGGTCCTATCAGAGTCTTTAGGAAGCACCTTAGATTTCTTACCAATTTCATGTCTTACATTACCATTTTAGGGAAGTATTAAATCATCATGTGTGAAAAATTATATTACATATCACTCATTATATTGAAGGTTTAGAAAATAGGATTCCTAATGTTAATAAAGAAGAGGATCGGAATCCACTAATTCGAGACATGGATTCCATTATATCTGAACTAGGGTACACCACCCATACCTGGAATCCATCCATGGTGCATGAAACTTGGTGGTGATATGGGTTTATAGGGTAAATATACTCTGATTCATCCCCTGAGTGTTAGTAATGGATAATGTTTTATGTTCTCTTTTGAAATCTTCTAGTTGCAGACTATGAGATTATGAGGGGACTGGGTGATAATCCTGATATTAGTGTAGTGGATGTCATAGCAGATGGTAATATTAGTCTTTTTCAATTATAATATTCAAATATACAAGTTTTAAATATCCAAATCCAACATATTGTTCATATTAAACTCTTTTAGGTATATGAACCCCCTTCGAGTGAGTGGAACGAGAGGTAGTCACTTATTTTTAGAGACGATACCTGATGAGAAACTTTCTTTTAAGTAAATCAAAAAAAGTCCATAAAGTATATGATATCTCATTAACATATTTTTTCTAATTCTATTCCACATGTAATAATTTTTTATCTATTGTTGGAGTGCGATAAATATGCCTGAATTTCACTTTTTATTTAGCGGAATTAAGTTGAGGAGGTATAAACTCCTCATTTAGTGGTTCTATGTCCTAGATTAACTTTTAATTCCATGTATTCGCAACTTCATATGGTTCCATGACATAACCCACATATCTAGGTATTTTTTCCCAATTTCAGGTTTTTGTGCCTATTTCTTGATCTTTATTATCTATCATATTAATGAAGATGACCTTCAAAGAGTAGATCGGGAAGTGTAAATCATTCCATTATTTGTGTAATAGAGCTACTCTATGTATATTGATTCTTATTAGATAGTTAGATTCTGTTATTCCCCACATCCCTTATTCTCAATGGTCTACTTTAGTTTATATACTTTATGTGTATTGATATTCATCCTTAGGTGTTCCCCAAGTTTTGGTCTATGAATAGTTACCTCAATGCAATCTCTGACTGTCCATGATTAACATTACTTGAATTACAATGGTTTGTCATGTTGTAGGAACAAATGGGGAACTTCCACTAAAAACCACATATCAGTCTAGAAAATAAATTTTTTCTTTAAGGAGGTCATATTAGTTCCACCGACTCTGCGGTTGGGGATGATATGGGATTACACTAGTATATCATAAACACGTTGTGTATTTACCACTCTAAAGGTGGAATTCATTTTAAAAATAACCCCATCCCTACAGTCTAGTGTAGAATTTTATCTCCCTCCAAAAACATCTAGACCCCATATATATTTCATGATCCCTATGGAAGAGGTGGTGGTAAAAATTACCCCATCACTGAAGAATGGGGTTTCTCTTGGATAACTACCATTGCATATACCAGGGAAATATTCATTATTTTGTGAATTTTCACTCGACCTTGGGCAGCGTGTAGTGCCTTCTTAAAATTGGAACTATATTCCTTGAAAGATTTAATTATGGTTAGTGGTTCAGATCTTCCATTTAGAGTTTCTATCATATCTATTTGGGAATCCTAGATAATGATCCTACCAATTACTCTCTCCCAATATTTACAAAATATTTTTTCAAAAAGATATAGGGAATCTATTAGATTGACTAACTAGTGCATGCATTTCTCTGAATAATGGTATCTACTATGGTAATTAAAATGAGGTATACCTATATCAGGTGACTCTACTATCCTGAGGGTGATTTAAATTGTATTGTTCATTATTTTCACCAACCCCTTATGGGAATATTATATAAGTAATTATAAATTATATATCATAGTTATAAAAGGATTTATGTACAATAATTTCATATTCCCTATAAATGATTTATAGACCTCATTCGTAGAGAAATAGAAAAGATTGAAAGGTCTATATAACAACAATTCCTATTCACTACTTAGTTGTGATCATTATATCCCTAATTCAAGAGATTATTAACCCTTAACCGATAACAATTCATGCCTACGATCATGTGTAATTAAAGCATGAATTATTTTTCTAATACATATGGGATGTCATAGTAGGAAGTGGTGGGGTTTTAGAACATATTAAATAGATTGTTCTCAGTTAGTAATTTCCACAAATCCATTCCATCTTATCTATTATACATACAATCCTTGACTTATTTAATCCAAACAGTATTCCTTTCAACAAATAGAGATTTACAACCTGTGTAAGGTATGGTTGGAGGTCTCAATTCTTGAAAATTAGTTAACTAAGGATTAGTGTTACTATAAATTGCAATGAACTATATGTTGTTTACCACATTTTTTAGTGCACCTCTATTTATTGAATATCTCTTTAATGTGAGTATAAAAAATCCCATTCTATGGGGTAGGATCTCATTGGGCACGCAACATTCTGATAATAAAAAAATTAATAACAATGGGGCACTAACATAAAATTTCAAATTGATCAGGAGACTCAATAAGGCAATGAAATATACCTTACCTAGGGACTCAAACTTCTTTACCAAAATTTTAGAAACCTATTCTGATTCCATGATCATGAAACTCAATCATAAAAAGCATCCAAAAATTTAATTGATCAATTAAAACTAAAACCCCATATCTTTAGAATTGGTGTTAAACTAATTTTGTAGTAAAATAGTGGAAAAAACATGAGAAAAATTATTTGATATATTACTAAAATCCACCTAGACTAAGTCAACATAATATACATAATTTATTTACCCAAATTAATGAAAAATTTATCTAAAATCTCCAAAAAACATAAATAATTATTTTTGGATACATACTTCATGGAAGTGAAAATGGTGGAATGAGAATCCCCACATCATAATGCCTCTCCAAATGAAGACCAAAGAAAAATGAAGTGGGGTGATTCCACCATGCACTGGTGGAAACATCAATATAAACCCTAGTTGGGTAATCTAAAATTTGATGGAAATAAATTAGGGAACAAATAGGGGAAGGAGATCGGTCTTACCTTGAATCTGCATGATGAAAATAATTTGAATTATTAGTGTAACAACACATAAAATTGAAATAATTTTCAGTACATTGTTTTGTTAATAAAAAAAATTTATTAAATTTTAAGAATATTTGAAATAAATTTAATTAATATTGTTTTTCCTGAAAATATAATGCATTTACTATGATTGTTGAAATTTAATCAATTGTACTTATCTGTCAATAAATTATTATTTTGGACGCATAGAAGTAGATCTTTACTTAAAATTTTAAATTTATAAATATTGTTTTTAAAAACCTAATTTTATTTAATATAATATTTAATTAATTTATTATTTTTAATAGAAGGTATTATGAAACCATTATAAATAAATTATAGAAACAAAAAATAATTTTTAAAATTTTAAATGATTTTCTATATGTTTTAATTATGAAAATTATCTATCATTTATTTAATATTTGGATAAAAATTTTGTTTCAAAAAGTATTTATTTAAATTCTATAATGAGTTAAAAGTAAAGATTTTTGTTTAAATAAAATTATTATATATAATATTTGATGAATTTATTTTCACTTTAATTCAATTTCAAAAAATTAAATAATTTTTAAAAAAATGATGTTGATATAATATATATATATATATATATATATTAATCTGTTTATATATATACTGAATTAAGATAACTATTTTATATAATAAATAAAAATTATTATAATAAATTTTAAAAAAATGGTGATATAAAACAATAAAAGAAACACTAGGAGAAACAATTCATGATGAATCGTGTTTTCAGCGATAGGGTATATCACGCCGCTGACAGAGTCCTGTCAAGTTGATAGGCTCTTTCCTTGTGAGTAGAAGTCAGGTGAGGTTCGTCGAGGTCAAGTCTAACCATTGGTGAGGGAGTTTAGCTGGATTCTGAATCGATAGCAGGTGTGGTTCGATCAAAGTCAAATGTTTTAGTTTAAGTTGGAATTGTTTCTCTAGCCGATATCAAGTCACAGACTATGGGTTTATGTTTGGATAGAGATTTTTTGACCTTTGAACACCATCTTGGAATAAATCAATGATCTATATTTCGTTTTTCTGCATTAAGGTTCTAATTTGGATGAATTGATCATATCTACACTTGATTTGTTTTTTATATGTTTTCAGTGAACAAATATTTATGTAATCAGCAAAATAATTACCTACTTTGTCGATTTAAATCTATTTTCTAAAATTCATCGCCATTTTATTTCCCTATCGATGTTTGAATTTATTCATTTTGACATCATTCCTTGTCTCGATTTTGATCATTCTTTAGTTGTTTGATATGCATATATCATTTTTTTCCAATTATCACGTGGTTGAGGTTTAATTTGTTGTGAAAAAGAATAGTTATTATAATAAAATATGAACTTCCATTTTAATGTGTATTGTATTTTTTGGAAATCCATTTCTATCTTGGGATAAGTTTTATTCTTTGAATCCACTCTTTAATCACATGATACACTACACAGCCATATAATAACATATCCACATAGTGCATAATTTTAGTGTATATATATATATGGGTTTTTGAAAAGAGTAAGGGGGAGAAATTTAGAAGTAATGAAGCCATATTTTTTCCTATGTGTTGTGTTGTTTTTTTCGGTCTTAAGACTCTGAGAGACAAGTATAAAATTGAAGGAGTAAAGTGATTTCAGCCTTCTTCTAAAATCAGTAATGGATAAATATAGATTTCAAGCATTTATTTATTTAGGATCTTAATTTTTGTAAGGGAACATTTATTTTACTCTAAATTTATATTACATTCTCAAGAAAAAAATTACATTAATTATGAGTTCTAGTTTTGCGTAATAGAGAAATATTTCTTTTTAAGTCAATGTTTAATTGAACACTTACATTTATAGGGGATCATTTTTTTAAAATGACTTGTGCTTTATGATATTAAATAAAATCATATTAGTATAGAAATTATATTTTCATTATTCTTATGTTTTAAGTTTATGTTTGTATAAGGGAGTTTTGTTTATTTATTTCAAATTTAAACTTCTATTTTCTAATTTTGTGTAAGGGAAACATCAATCTATTTCTTTTATTATTTAATTTAATAGTAAATATAAGTTGTAGCAATTTAATTAAAGAGAGTCATGTTTTAAAATTTTAATTCTTAATTTGAATGGGTTTCAGTAAGGTATTATCATTATTTATATATTGTTTATTTATCCCAAAATTTTGATTTTAGTTTTATGGATTTTTTTAAGTGACTCACTGTTCATATTATCTTTTTCTTCTGATTTTCATCCATTAATTGCGAGGGATAGTTTAACTTTATTTTCAAATATTTATCTTTTTCTAAGTAAAATTTCAAGGGATTGACTATTATAGGATAATGTTATTTCCATTTTATTTTAGGTAAGGTATATTTTTCTATTACGGTGTTATTAAATTTATTATTAATATTTGATTCTTGAATTGTTAATTTTTATTATTTTTTATTAGTCTATGTTTGATTATAAAAGGCATATACATGTATGTGTATAATTAAATTATAACTAATGATGTAACGATGTATATTGATTTTGAAAAAAATTAATTTATTTTTTCAATTTAAGTCTGATCATAAAAGCATTGTTGCACTTGTATATATATTTAATAAATTTTATGTTTTAATCTTATTATATATCAATCCTATCAAGTGATATTTATATTAATTGATTACTTGATTTAAAATTATAGATTCCCTATCATATATATATATAATATTTATCGGCATGTATATAATTTTATTTTCATTGCACAAAGAATAATAAATCATGTTTTTATGTTATATTAAGGATGTTGTAATTCTATTTATCCATGACCATGAGTTATTAATAATATCAAAATTCCTTACTTTCTTATTTCATTCATTTATTTCAAATTAATTTTAAAGTTTACTGTCTAGGATTATTATAAACATAGAATTATTTAAGATTTGAAATATTTTAGAACATTATATGCAAGATATAAATATTTGTTATGATAAATTATCTATAACAACAATAAATGTATTTTGTGAAAAAAAAAATTAAATACATTGGATGAAAATTATTACGGAATGATCTTTGGTTGTGACCAAGATCCCATGAATGTTTTTATATTTATATATGAATATATATAAGTGTAAGTTAATCATAATACATTGACATGTTTTCAAAAATCCAAAAATACTAGTGAAATTAAATATAAGTAAACAAGGCCAAAAATGTTTCCAGAAATTCTGGTAACATAACCATTTTAAATATGGATGGTTAATGGGGAGTGAACCAATCCTTCACTAAGTGGGTAGGCCCATATAGACTTTAAAGTTTATGTAGCCCAAAAATTTTGTTTTGGGAGTCTTGGTTAGTATTTCTTAAAGAAGCACTCATTTATTTTAAAGTAATCTCAAGAGTAATTATTTTCAAAAGAGTAACTACTTTAATAAGTTTTATAGAATATTTTAAAGCATAACTATATTTAAAATAATTTTTTTAATTTTTTTCAAAGGAGAAAATATTTATTGAAGGTATTTTCAAAGCTCTTTACCAAAAATATCTTTCAAAGGTATTTCCGAAATCATTTATTTCAAAATCTAAAAGTAATTTACAAAAATATTTTTTACAAACCCCTTACTGGGAAATTTAATGCTCACCCCTTTGTTTTTAAATGTTTTTCAATAGAATCATTGAAGTTATAAATTGGACTTCAATGATTTTGGTGTTACTGTTCACTGAAGCGTAGTAATAAAATATTTTATTTTTTTTCAACTCTAATAAATGTAAGGTTTTGTGTAATCCTCTAGAACCTATAAAGGTAAAAGGTCCTTATGGGTGTAATATGTTGTGTAATTTTTCAGATTATTTTATAAAAAAACAATTATACAGAATTTTCAAGCACTGATTCTGGAGGAGCGGGCTGAGGGTATTACAATTGGTATCATAGAAATGGTCTAGAAAACTTTGGAGATTAGATATTTTTGTTTAATTAGTGGAGTTTAGAATTAATTCAGTCCTAGTGTTTTTTTAATTCCGAAGACATAAATTCAAAACTTTTTTTAGTCTTTCAAAATAAATTACAAGGGTACAATTCATTTAAGGGGGGAGAATGTAACAACCCAGAAAATTTGAATAATTTTTAGTACATTATTTTGTTAATTAAAATTAATTTTGAATTAAATTTTAATAATATTATAAATAAAATTACATTTTAAAATTTTTCAAAAAAAAATATAATACCTATACTATGATTGTTGAAATTTAATCAAGTGTACTTGAATTTCAATAAATTATTATTTTGGAGGCATTAAATTTGATCTTAACTTAAAATTTTAAATTTATAAATGTTGATTTTATAAACCTAATTTCATTTAAAATAATAGTTTATTACTTCATTATTTCTAACTGAAGGGATTATAAATCCATTATACATAATTATAGAAATAATAAATCATTTTCGAAAATTAATATAAATTTATATATGTTTTAATTATGAAATTTAACATTAATTAAATTAATATTTGAATAATAAATATTTTTTTGTAAAGAATTGAATAAATTATATAATGAATTAAAAATAACGAGTTTTGTTTAAGGAAATTTATTATATATAATATATTGATGAATTTATTTTCACTTATATTAAATTTCATAAAATTACAAAAACGTTAAAAAAAGATGTTGATATATATATATTAATCTATTTATATATATACCAAAATTTGATAATTTTTTTATAAAATAAATAAAAACAAAACTATAAACAATTTTAAAAATAAGGTAAAATGAAATAATAATAAAAAACCAGGAGAAACAATTCATAAAGAATCATCCTTTTGGGGATAGGGTATATCGCGCTGCCAAGGGAATCTAGTCAATACGAGATGCTCTGTCCTTGTGAGTACAATTTAGGTGAGGTTTGTCGATGTCGAGTCTAGTCATCGGCGAGGGTGTTTATCTGGAGTCTGAATCAATAGTAGGTGTGGTTCGATCGAAGTTGAAGGATTCAGTTCGAGTCAGAATTGTTTCTCAGCCAACATCGACTCACAGACCACAAGTTCATGTTGGGATTGAGAATCTTTCACAATCAAACACTATCTAGGTATAAATTGTTGATTTGTATTTCATTTTTATGTATTGGGGTTCAGATTTGGATAATCTGATCTGATCTTCATGTTAATTTTTTTTACCTATTTTATTGACCGAATCTTTATGAAATCAGCCTAACAATGACCTACTATGTCGATTTTCATCCCTTTTATCTAATCTGTCGCCATTTGATATCCTTGTCGGTGTTTTAATTTATTCATTTTGAAGTCATTATTTGTCTCGATTTTGATATTTATTTAATCGGTTTATATGAACATATCATTTTGGTTAACTTTTTATGTAGTTTAGGTTTAATGATTCATAAAGAATCATAGTTATTATAATTAAATATGAACATCTATTTTAATGCCTCTTGTCTTTCTTGGAAAACTATTTTCAGTTTGGGATAAGTTGCATTCTTTTAATCCACTGTTCAATCACATGATACACTACACAACCATGTAAAAACATATCCACGCAGTGCATCATTTTATTATATATATATATATATATGGGTTTATGTGGATAGTTAGGGGAGCAAGTTAGAAGTAATGAAGCCCTATTTTTCTCTATACGTTGTGTTGTTTTTTTGTCTAAAGAGTATGAGAGATGAGTATAAAATTAAAAGAGTAAAGTGATTCAAGCCTTCTTCTAAAATTAGTAAGGGATAAATATTGATTTCTTGAATTTATTCATTTAAGATATTATTTTTTTAAGGGAACATTTATTTTACTCCAAATTTATATTTCCTTATGGAAAAAAATTAAATTAATTATGATATCTATTTTTGTGTAATATAGAAATATTTATTTTCAAGTTAATGTTTAATTTAACACTTATATTTGTAGGGGATGGTTTTATTAGACTGAATTGTTTTTTATGATATGAAATCAAATTATATTAGTTTAGAATTCATCTTTTAATTATTCTTAGGTTTTCAGTTTATGTTTGTGAAAGGGAGATTTTTTATTTATTTCAAATTGTAAATATCTATTTTCTGATTTTACGTAAGATAAACATCAATATATTACTTTTATTATTTAATTTTCAAGTAAATATATGCTGTGAAAATTAACTTTAAGGGAGATATGTTTTTGAAAACTTCATTCTTAATTTTATTGGGTTTTATTTAGGGATTATCATTATTTATATATTGTTTATTTTCTTAAATTTTATTTTTTATCGTATGGATTTGTGTAAGGGACTCTCTATTCATAGAATCTATTTTTTTTATTTGCATCCATTAATTTCGAGGGATATTTTAATTTTAATTTCTAATATTTCTATTATTAAGTCTAACTGCATGGCATTAAGAATTTTAGGATACTTTGATTTCCATTTTATTTGAGTTAAGGAATATTTTTCTATTATGGTGTTATTAAATTTATTTTTCATATTTGATTCTTGATTTTTTTTATTTTTATTCTATTTTATTAGTCTATGTTTGAATCTAAAAGATATATAAATATTTATCTATATAATTACATTGAAACTAATGATGTAACAGTGTATATTGACTTTATTAAATTTTATTTTATTTTTTCAAACTCTGTCTAATTATAAAACCAATGTTTCACCCGCATATATATATTTAATAAAGTCTATTTTTTTTAATCCAATTCCATATCAATCCTGTCAAGTGATATTTATATTTATTGATGTTTTGATTAAAAATTATAGATTCCATTTCAGATATATAAAAGAAATTTATTGACATTTCTATAATTTTATTGTCATTGGAAAAGAATAATTAATCATGTTTTTATGTTATATTAAGTACGTCATAATTTTATTTAGCCATGTCCATGTGTAATTAATAATATTGACATTCATTGATTTCTTATTTCATTCATTTATTTTAATTCAATTTTATGGTTTACTATATGATATTATTATAAACATGGAATTATTCATGCGTTGAAATGTTTTATAATTTTATGTGCAAGATATAAACATTTTTTATGATAAATTATCTATAAGAATAATAAATGTATTCTGTGAAATAAAAGTTTGAATAAATTGCATGAAAAGTATTATGGCATGAGATTTGGTTGTAACCAAAATCACATGAAAGTTTATATATTTATATATTCTTATATATAAATGTATGTGTATATTAATACATTGACATTTTTCAACAATCCAAAAACACAAGTGAAATTAAATAGAAGTAAATCAAGCGTAAAATGTTTCTAGAAAATCCAGAAACATAAATATTGTAAATATGGAAGGTTAATGGGGAGTGAACATGTCTTTCACAAAGTGGGTAGGCTTAGACATCCTTTAATGTATAAGCTGGGAAAATGTTTTGTTTTCATAGGCTTTCTTAGTATTTTCTAAAGAATCTCTAGTTTATTTTAAATTAATCTCAAGCGTAAACATTTTCAAAAACATAACGACTTTTGTAATCTTTATATCATATTTAAAAGTATAAATATTTTGAAAATATTTTATTTATATGTTTTCAAAGCATTAAGTTTTTATCGAAGGTATTTTAAAATCTATTTCCCAAAAATATCTTTCAAAGGTATTTCCAAAATCTTTCATTTCAAAACTTAAAATTATTTTCAAAAAAATATTTTTCACTAACTTCTTACTGGGAAATTGAATACTCACCCATTTGTTTTTAAATGTTCTTCATAGGAATCATAAAATATCTAAATTAGACTTCAATGATTTTGGTGTTAGCATGTGCGAAAGCATAGTAGAAAATTGTTTTATTTTTGTTTAACTCTGATAAATGTAAGGTTTTTTCTAATCCTCAAAAACCTAGACCAGTAAAAGGTCCCCATTGGTGTAATATGTTTCCAAATTTTTCTGATTATTTTATGAAAAAATTAAATATCATTTTCAAGAACTATGTCTAGAAAAGATGGCTCAATGAGTTTTAATGGGAATCATAAGAATAGTTTAGAAAACTTTGGAGATTAGATATTTTTTAGCGGTAGATTTTATAAGTCTACCAGTCCTAGTGTTTTTTAAATTTTGAAGAAAGAAATTCAAAATTCTTTTTAGTCTAACAAAAAAAATTGTGAGGGTTCAATTCATTTAATGGGGGGAGAATGTAACAACACAAAATAATTGAATAATTTTAGGTACATTGTTTTTTTAATTAAAATTAATTTTTAATTAAATGTTAGTAATATTAGAAATAAGTTTACTTTTTCATTAATTTTTATAAAAATAAAATACCTTTACTAGGATTGTTGAAATATTATTAGTTGTACTTGTCTTTCAATAAATTACTATTCTGGATGCATAAAAGTTGATCTTAACTTAAAATTTTATATTTATAATTGTTGTATTTATAAACCTAATTTCATTTAAAATAAAATTTTAGTACATGATTTTATTAATTTAAGGGATTATGGAAACATTAAAAATAATTATAGAAATAAGAAATCATTTTTGAAAATTAAAATGTAATTATATATGTTTTAATTAGGGAAATTATATTTGATTAATTTAATATTTGAATAATAAATAGTGTTTTATAAAGTATTGAATTAATTTATATAATGAATTAAATATAAAGAGTTATGTTTAAAGAAAATTATTATATATAATATATTGATGAATTTATTTTCACTTAAATTCAACTTCATAAAGTTAAATAAACCTTAAAATGATATTGATATAATATATATATATATATATATATATTAATCTTTATATATATATATTAATATTTATATATATATATATACCGAAATTAGATAATTGGTTTATAAAATAAATAATAACAAAAAAAATGAACAATTAAAAAATGATGAAATGAAATAATAAATAAACCAGGAGAAATGATTCATGAAGAATCTTGTTTTCGAGGATAGGGTATATCGCGCTGTTGAGGGAGTCTGGTCATTCCGAGTGGCTCCATCATCATGAGTAGAAGTTAGGCAAGGTTCATTGAGGTTGATTCTCGCCGCTGTTGTGGGAGTTTAGATAGAGTCTGAATCAGTGGAAGGTGCAGTTCGATCAAAGTTGAAGGTTTCATTTAACGTCAGAAGCATTTCTCTGGCCGATTTCGATTCATAGACGAAGAATTCATGATCAGATTGTGATTATTTTACCTTTGAGCAATGTCTAGGTATAAATCATTGATCTGTATTTTGTTTTTCTATATTGGGGTTCAGATTTGGAAGATATGGTCTGATCTGCAAGTTCATTCATTTTTTATCTATTTTTGGTGACCAAATATTTATGAAATCGAACAAACAATGACTTAATTTGTTTATTTTCATCTCTTTTCTCCATTATATCTCCATTTGATGTCCATGTTGGTGTTTTAATTTATTCTTTTTGACATCATTCGTTGTCTTGATCTTGATCTTTCTTTAATGGTTTGATATGAAAATATCATTTTTGTCATCTTTTCATGTGGATGAGGTTTAATGCTTCGTGAAGATGCTTATTTATTATAATAAAATATGAACATTCATTTTAATGTGTGTTGTCTTTTTTGGAAAACTATTTCCAGTTTAGGATAAGTTGCATCTTTGAATCCATTGTTCAATGACACGATATAATGCATAACCATATAATAACATATCAAAATAATGCATCATTTTAGTATATATATATTGGTTTGTGCAGAGATTTTGGGGTAATGTTAGAAGCAATGAAGCCCTATTTTTCTCTAGGCATTGTGTTGTTTTATTCAGTCTTAAGAGTATGAGAGATGAGTATAAAATTGAATGATTAAAGTGGTTTCTTTCTTCTTCAAAAATTGTTAAGGGATAAATATTGATTTCATGTATTTATTTATTTAAGATCTTGTCTTTTTGTAAGGGAACATTTATTTTACTCTAAATTTATTTTTCCTTTTGAGAAAAAATTACATTAATAATGATTTCTAGTTTTGCATAATAGATAAATATTTATTTTCATGTCAATGTTTAATTGAACTCTTATATTTGTATGGAATAATTTTATTATAAGGAATTGTGTTTTATGATATAAAATCAAATTATATTAGTTTATAATTAAGCTTTTATTTATTCTTAAGTTTTAAGTTTAAGTTTGTGTAAGGGAGTTTTGTTTATTTATTTTATATTTTAAACTTCTACTTTTCTAATTTTTCATAATCTAAACTTCAATATATTTCTTTTATTATTTAATTTTCATGTAAATATAAGCTATAAAAATTAAATTCAAGGGAGTGATGTTTTCAAAATTTAATTCTTAAGTTTAATGGGTTTTAGTAATGGATTTTCAATATTTATATACTGTTTATTTATCTCAAAATTGTGATTTTAGTTTTATGGATTTGTGTAAGGGGCTCTCTTTTTATAGTATCTATTTTTCTTATTTGAATCCATTAATTGAAAGGGAAAGTTTAATTTTATTTTCAAATATTTTTATTTTTTTAAGTCCAATTGAAAGGGATTAACAATTTTAGGGTACTTTGATTTACATTTTACTTGTGTTAAGGTATATTTTTCTATTATGGTGTTATTAAATTTATTTCTCAGATTTGATTCTTGAATTATTTATTTTGATTCTATTTTATTGGGATGTGTTTGATTATAAAAGATATATACTTTTATGTGTATAATTACATTGGAACTAATTATGTAACGGTGTATATTTAATTTTTCCAAATTTAATTTATTTTTTCAATTTAAGTCTTATTATAAAACCATTGTTGCATCTTGATATATATATTTAATAAAGTTTATGTTTTAATCTAATTCCATATAAATCCTTCCAACTGATATTTATATTTATTGAAGTTTATATTTAAAATTATAGTTTTCATGTCACATATATATATAATAGATTTATCGACATGTCTATAATTTAATTTTCATTTTACTAAGAATAATTAAGAATTTTCTTTGTTATATTAAGGACGTAATAATTTCATTTATCCATGGCCATGTGTTAAACATAATATTGAAATTACTTAATTTCTTATTTCATTCTTTTATTTCAATAAAAAAAATTGGTTTACTATCTGACATTATTAAAAAGATGGAATTATTCATGCCTTTAAATGTTTTAGACCATTATGTGCAAGTTATAAACAATTGTTATTATACATTATCTATAAGAATAATAAATGTATTCCATGAAATAAAAGTTAGAATACATTTAATGCAAAGTCTTATGGCATGAGCATTGGATTCCACCAAGATCACATGAATTTTTATATATTTATATATGCTTATATATAAATGTTAGTGTATATTAACACATTGAAATGTTTTCAACAATCCAAAAACACCAGTGAAATTATATATAACTAAATCAAGCCTAAAATGTTTCCATAAAATCCAGTAACTTAAAAATTGTAAAAATGGATGGTTAATAGAGAGTGAACTCATCCTTCTCGAAGTGGGTAGGTCCAGACAGCCTTCAATGTTTAATTAGCCCAAACATTTTGTTTTCAGATGCCTGTTTAGTATTTTCTGAAGAAGCACTGATTTATTTTAAATTATTCTCAAGCCTATGTATTTTAAAAAGTGTAACAACTTTCACAAGATTTATATAATATTTTTTAAAAAATCTATCTTTAAAAGAGTTTATTCATATGTTTCCAAATCAGTAAGTATTTATCAAAGGTATTTTCAAAACTCTTTACCCAAAAAAATAATTCAAAGGTATTTCCAAAATCTTTAGTTTCAAAACATAAAAGTATTTTTCTAAAATATTTTTAATTAACCCTATATTGGGAAATTGAATGCTCACACATTTGTTTTTAAATTTTTTTCACAGGAATCATAGAAGTTCTAAATTGGTCTTCAATTCTTTTGGTGTTATCATGCGTGGAATCAGAGTAGGTAATTGTTTTATTTTTTTCAACTCTAATAAATCTAAGGTTTTTTCTAATCCTCCAAAACCTAGACCAGTAAAATTTCCTCATTTGTGTAATATGTTTTGTAATTTTTTAGATTCTTTTATAAAAAAATTATAACACATTTTCAGGTACTAAGTTTGGCAGAGTGGGATGAGGGTTTTATATTCATTATATAAGGTATGATAAGGGGTGGGATAGAATATACAAATAGTGATCTGCCTTTTATTTTGTTTGAATGGAATGAGGGGATATATAGGGAGTTCCAAAAAGGACCCAATGAAATTACTAAAATTCTATATTAGAAAATAACCCCAATGCTTGGTCCTAGTGTGACCAATAATTTTCGCACCATATTAATAACTCACTTGGATATACTACAAAATGGTCCCTAGACCATGAAACATTTACTCCCAAAAGTGATGAGAAAATTTACCCTTTAAAAAATTCCATATTGTATTCCAAGTAGGTTTCATTGTGATTATCTCTTAGTAGGTAATAATTATAGAAAAAACCTCATGTTATATTGTAACCAACCTACCAGAGATATATGGGTTCACTCATTCTCATACCACGCTCATGGCATGACATGTATCCCCAGTATGATGCCCTAACTATAACATATTTCAGCAACCAAAACCCTAAATCCTAATCTAGGTATTCTTCCAAAAAAATACCATCCCCTTGACTTCTCAAAAAAAAATTCAAACCTGAAATAAACTATTTCCCTTACTCTAAGACCAAGACATCAAAATTTATCTAATTTCTTACAACCAATAATGATATAGGTTAATATATCTTATATTTTCATGTCTCTTTCCAAATATTCTTGAGAAAAAAAAGCAAGTAAAACCATGATAAATTGTTTTATAGTGGAGTGAAATTATAGGATTCGTGGGTATTCAAAGAAAATAAGGGGGGTTATTAATTAATTTCAAATGATATCCTATATACATAGGTAGGGTAAAAATTGAAATAAAATAGATTCATGTGATTCTAAATCCTGCTATTTAATATTTAGGACCATGTTTTCTTCTTGTAATGGTTTTATAGTGAAAATACTTTAAAAAATATTTTATAATTCACATAAAAATTTGACTACCATAGAAAATTATGTAATTGTATTAAATGCCTAGTCCGAATAATTTTATCAATGAGAGGGGGAGGGGGTGAATCCGGGATATATTTTTCTTTCTAGTTTCCTTAGGAAAGAACATTTTCCTCCTATTAAAGATTTCTTTCCCTTCTAAAAACAATTCAAACAAACATCCTTAGGAACACAAGAATTTATTTATTTCTATATTCAATAATAATAGTTATGTCCTTGGTATGGTTTAGAAACATTTCAATACCACACAATCCAATAGAAAAAATTTATATCATATGGGATAAAATTGGTAGGATATGCCCTTTACCTCGTGTAGTACTATATAAATAATACCATGGTGTGTGTACTTTTTATAAACTAAATAATGTAATAATTTTTTTTATAACAAAAAATTTTATGGTGATTCATTTCCATCTTTCATACATATACACTTTCAAAACTATTCTCCACTAGCTTACCCATAAGCTGGTAAGAACATCCTAGACTTCACAATAATACTCATTCCAATTTTCTAAATCCAATTTTCCCTATCTAATTTCATAATATGGAAAATATGACTTAAGAGAAATATGGTTGAGATAATTCTGAGCACTTTCTTCCTCAGTCTAGAAAACCCAATATGATAATTATAGAATGTTAGCTCTAGTCCAACTATCCATCTTGATAAAATAATCATTTGAATAAGATGAAAATATGAATATGATAATCAGTTGGATATGATGATCAGTAAAATACAATTTTATCTTATCTCTTATCCTTTCACCTCTTTCCATCATGACTTCTTAAAGAAAATCAATCTTGAAACCACTTCTTCTTTCTCTAGAACATCATAGATTCTCTCTCTTCCATTTGTAAACAGTACATCCATTAGTGAAGTGCAATGTATATATCACCTTTTATACTCACCCCAGAATGGTTTCGACGGGATTCAAGAAAACATTCTTACTCAGCCAAATTACCCGAATTTTCATGTTTTCTTCAATTTCAAGTGTATATTGACTTTCATTAATGTTTCTCAACTCTTTTAATTTCTTTTAAATCATTCTAGAATCCCCTAAACCCATTATTTTTCTTTTATATTTCTTCAAAAACATCTGTCCAATTCAAATTTCCCTTCTCGATTCACTCTGTGTGATTTATTGATTATGGTGCTCTATACCAATTGAACATATGAAGTCCAATTAAAATTCTTATTAAGACTTATCTCATTCCAATGTGGAAAATGTAAAATAATATATTCATCTTCATCTCTTCTCTTGAACCATTTGAATGATTATCTATGTAATTCATCCTATTTTAAATGGTTTACTACATTGTTGATTAAGTTATGAATTTCTTCTTCATATAGACCACCACATACTCTTCTTTTTCATTGCATTCATCAGATCAAACAATTCTTCCTCTAATTATTATAATGGCATGCCATGTTTGATGGACTATTATTATATACAAAAACATTCGAAACATTCTTCTCTTTTTAATGATATACCAATGATATTTCATCATAAAATGTTCTACCTTTTATGAATATGATGGTATACAGAAAAAGATGGATCAATATTTTGAAGCTTCTTTCTTTTCTGAATACAATAGACTATTGTCATGACTTCTATTTCTGAAAAAACATTCTTTCAGAAACATCTTCTAGTATCATTACTTCATTATTGATTTTGAACACATTTGGAACCATCTTCAGTATCATCTGAATTACAATGGAATATATTTTAACTACTCATTCCTCTAGAAACATCGTTCTTTCCTACTCATCCTGAATATGATTGTCATGATTACGATCAAACTGAATATGATTGGAAACATCTATTTCACTCCCACTTTCTTTTATCAATCTTACATCACTATTTTTACATAATTAATATGATTTATTAGAAATCAAAGATCATAAAATAATACTCATATTTTTATCATATCCATAAAGACTCTGATTCACTTCCATTATGAACAATACTTTGATTTTGGATTCAGTGTGAATCCAATGTGACTTTTCATCTAGCCAGCTTCTTTTAAATATGATTGAATTTTTGCAGCATTATGAGCCAGATTTATTGAATATAATAGTTATTCCTATTTTTACCAAATACAATGTGAGGTGATTTCTTTTCTTCTTGAACATCCTTTGAAAACAAAATAAAATACCTGAACACATTCATCATCCTTTGCAATTTGGTCCAAACAATCTCACCATTTGGATTTATTTTTCAACCAAGTTTCATAAATCACTAAAAATTTTAAACTCAACATATGGATTGATTATCATCAATTATAAGCCTATGTAAAAAAACACATTATAAAAAACAAAAAATATTTATACCAAATCTATGTTGATTCAGAGTTGTGATTATGAAAAACATTATCAACTTTTCTTCCACATATTTTCTTCCACAGCTTTCCTTCTTTATCTTAAATCACTTCTTCAATTTCCATGGAACATAGAAAAATTACAAAAACCATTCCAACGAATTTTAAGAATAGTTCACACACATAAAATGTCGAATTCAAAACTTATCCACAAAACCACCTTTTTACATAATTCCATAAGGATAAATTTATGGAAGGACTCTCCCCCATTACAAAACTATACTAATGTAAGATTAGAGGGGGATAAGCACATAACATAACCTTGATTAGAAAAGGGATAGATTCCCATTTTCAGCCTCAATTTAGAAAATTATTCATTCAGAAAATGTTTTATGAAAATTTCAGCATCTTGTTCAGAAGTGGGGACATACTCCAGAGTCAATTCATTTTTCTTGGAATTCTCTTTTTTAAAAAGATATTTCATATCAATTTTTTCTTAATGATAATGATTTATATTATTCTTGGTATGGTAGATTCCATTTTGATTATCACAACCCAAGATTATGGGTAACATCACTTCCATATGTAAATCTCCTGACTGAGACCTTATCCATATAAGTTGGGTGGAATCTTGAGAGGTAGAATCATGCTCAGCATCATCCATACTAGGAGTTACTGAATTTTTTTTATGTA
Source organism: Viscum album (assembly GCA_963277665.1). Taxonomy (NCBI): domain Eukaryota; kingdom Viridiplantae; phylum Streptophyta; class Magnoliopsida; order Santalales; family Viscaceae; genus Viscum; species Viscum album. The sequence continues at coordinate 121,123,932 of OY728146.1, read as the reverse complement.
TGAAAACAAAAAAAGCTTTTCCACAAAAATAATACTCTACAAGATGTCTATATTTTATCACCAACATTTTCGTCCCAATAAGTATCTAAATACACAAACAAATCAATAATTTATAAGCTATCATACCTTATTCTGAAATTCATTTTGACTTTGATTTATTTGATAATTTTTTTCTAGTAAGTAAATGTGATTATTTTAGAGCACTCTGAAATCCTTCACAAAAAGTAACAACATAAACCATTATGGGTATTGAGGTATAAAAATACAAAAAACTTTTAATCATCTTTTGAAAATATTTTTGTATAAACCTCTTTGCCTTCTCTATATTTAGAAAACTTTTTTCCCACTAAAATTTATTTGGAAAAGTTTTTCTAAGTTTTCCATTATGAACATATTAATAAGTTACATAGCATACATTTCATGTGAAAAAAATATGTTTCTTATTTTGTAAAATTTATAACCCAAGAAATTATTTCATTTCCCCCAACATGGAAATATCAAAAAACTTTTTCATCTATTCAAAAAATCATTCACAAGACCTTTCATCATTCCAAGAAAAGATAATGTCATCAATATAAACAATTAATATGGGGGAGAACACTTGACATTATTTGATGTAAATATTTAAATCAATAATTCCTTTCTTAAAAACAATCCTCTATAAAAAATATCAAATTTGGAATACCATTACCTCAAATCTCATTTCATCCAATCTAAGGCTTTCTTCAATATGAAATAATAATTTTAATCATTCCTACCAACAAATCCTTATGGTTGTTCCATGTAAATATCCTCATCAAGATAACCATTAATAAATATGAACGTTACATTCATTAGAAAGATTTTTTAACTTAAATTTTTAGAAATATAAATTAAAATTATGATTTTTTCTATCCTTTCCACTTGATAAAAGATTTCTTAAACATCAGCACCTTTAATTTTTGAGTAACCTTTGCATACTAACATTTCTTTGTTTCTTATTACATTACCTACTTCATTGAACATTTTCCAGAAACCCCACATTATACCATTTTTTGATATTTTTCTCAGGAAAAACATCCCACGTATCATTCTTTTATATCTGATCCAGCTCTTCATTCATGTCATGAACCCATTCCTGATACTAAAAAGTTTAGTTCACATCATTTGTCTTTATCTTTTAAAACGAAGTGTAATTAAAATTGTTTTTCTTTTTGATTGATCCTTTTGATGTTGATCACCATTAATTTTTTGAGCGTCCACTCATTTATTCAGCCTGGTATGACATTTTCAAGTATCTTCCTCAACACTGGAAATAGCTGAGACGGGTTCTTATTATTTATTAGGATTACAACTATCTATATCCTTTTCATAAATATTTTCATTATATTGGTCAACTATCATATCTTTATGAGTATGTTGATATTATTCTATCATTTCAATAAATTTTACATAAATTTAATCAACAATTCTCCATGTTTCTTTGTTAATACATTTGTATCCTCTTCCTTATAGAGCATAGAAAATAATGATTTCATCTAGACATTTTTTCTAAAACTTTACCAAGTTTCCAAATTTCTTATTTATAAATCATGAACTCTAAAAAAAATTTCAAACATGGATTTTTTCTATCAAACAATTCATATGTTGTCATTTCAGAACATAATATATAGAAATATCAGTTTTGAATGTATACAATAGTACTCAAAGATTAACATTAATAGTAATGAGAAATACTAGGTTGAAGTAACATAGTTATCGCTATTTACACTAAACTTATATTCTTTATTTCAAAAACCCCATTTTGTTGAGGATTGTATAGGAAACTATACTCATGCCAAATTTAATGTTTTTCAAGACAAATTTAAAATTATTCATTTAATTGTTCACCACCATTGTCAGTTCTTAACTTTTTCATTGAATACTCACATTCTTTCTCAGCTTACCAACTAAAACATTTAATCATTTACAGTGAATATGGTTTATGTTTCAGATGTGAGATTGAAGTAATGAGAATAAAGTCATCAATGAAAATTATGAAATAATTATCTTCATTGGTTGATTGTTTTATCATTAGATTACTAATATCAGAAAATGAATAAGGTCCAGGGGTTTTTTGAACAAATATAAACTTTTTTATATATTTAATTTCATATCTTTCCATTCCGACAAATAGTAAAACACAAATATATTTATATTAGAAAATTATGAATGTATCAAAAAATATTTATTATTGATAAATTTATCATATTTCTCTCACACATGCATCAGGACCTTTTATGATAAAATTTATTTTATACCACCATGCCCATGTGACTAGAGTTTTGGATCTCACCAACATGACATAGATTTCCTTATATATGTTGGCCTCTTATAACTATACTTTCATCCTTATCACTTTTAATACCAAATCCATATTTCCTAAATGTAACATTTTTAACTTAATCACACAATTGTGAAACACTCAGTAGGATATGTTTCTTCTCATCAACATAAAGGGTTTCTTGGATATAAATTTTTCTTTTTCACTGATAGCTGATCCAAAACCTTTGATTATTAATGATTTATCATTTATGAATATCATAGTTATTTCTTTGAAATATTTTACACTTTTCAAAAATGTCAAATCTCATGTAAAATTAGAATAACACTCGCTATCATGATTAAAATTTTATTATCCATTTATAGAGTTTAATGTGGTTTCAGCAATAAGAGCCATTTCTTTCTACTTTTCTAGATTCTGAGAATTGTTAACAATATTGTGCTGAGCTCATAAAAAAACAATAAATCCTTTTGCAATGCTTCTAGGTTTTTCACACCTTTCACAAATAGTTTCTAGTGGTTCAAAACTATTTTAAATATTTACTCCAAGCTTGTTTTGTTTTATAAAAACAACCTTTTTTGACAAAATTTACTCCCCCTCAAACTTTTCCTTCAATAAAATGTTGAATAATTATAATTTTTTTGGTCAAACCAACACATATTTTATGTATGTCCAAATCCACCACAGTACTAGAAGTATGCATAGAATGAATATTTGCCTCTGAAACATCAATAAATATTAGAGTTATGAACATCTTTCTCAATAACCATTTTTCAATCCATATCTGAATCACCAACCTTTCTATCATCAATCTGAATCTTTTTTTATCTCGATTTTCTTTCCATCTTTACCAGATTCAGATGTACTGTAATATTTTTCCAATACATAGTTTTTAGAAACTTTTTTGTAATGAGGATATTTTGGATCTTATGAATTCTTCACTTTTCTAGTATTATCCATATACATAACATTTCCTTCCATTTCTTTTCTAGAAACAATTCCAGCTTTATTATCAACCTTTGAATGAAACTTCTATTTATCCTTCTTAGGTTTACACTTTCTAGAACATTCAACAGCTTAGGAGAAAGATTTTTTGAAACATTTATTCCTTAATTCATCATCAGATAAGATTTTTTAGAAAATTTATATTTCTTCTTCTTTTGTCCTTCAGTGTTACTTTCTGATTCTCATTATGATTCTTTTTTACCACAAGATATTTCTTCGAATAATGAATTTATAATAGAATCTTTTTCTTATGTTATGATAAAATTTCTTGATTTTATGTTTAGAAACTTTAATCTTCCAAATTTTTTGTTTTTTTATATCCTAATTATATCTCTTAGACATTCTTTCAACTCTTCTTTCAAATTAATTTCAAGATCAGTTTCTTATTCATCGTAAAAATTGCTTCCTCATTTTTTATAATTCATGGTTGAAATAAAATTATTATCACCAACATAATCAATATACTTTTCAGATTCAGCTTCCCTATCTTTTAATTTATCATATTTAGATAAGAAACTACCCCTTTTATATTTGGTGAATTTTATATCTTTTCCTATACAATATGATTTTCTTTTGTCACCCTTTTTATTACATAACATTCATGACCTTCTTCATTCTTCATCACTAACTTATTTTTTCATTATTCATGGACAATTGGCCTTAAAGTAACGAACAACTCCACTTTCAAAGAATTTCAAGTGAAGTTTCTCTCTATATTTACATATATCTCTTATTATATTTCTGGAAAATATAGATAAAATTTCCTCAGGGTTTTTACATACCTCATTTTCATATTCAAAATCACTAGTTTCTTCTTGAATAAAAATATTCTTTTAATTTTCATTCTTGATATCCTTGAATGAAAACACTGAATAAAAAAAATTTCCTTGATTTCTCCCTAATGCTTTCATAATTGATGAGAGTTCTATTAAAATAATATAGAGATAACGTATTAGGGTCTCTATCTTCTAATGAAGAAACATTAGCATCAAACATGTCAATAAGGTTTCTTATGATTATTCAATGACTATAGAATCATCTAACTTTTCAAAAAGAAATCTAATAGTACTAACAACTCCATTTACCCTAGTAAAGAAGTCCCTAAAAGATTCAAACATACTTATTTTCCAATAATCAAACTTAAGACTCTAGAATTTTAATTTTCCATCTTCAATTTTGTATTTCCTTATACATTTTTTAATCTTATTCAAAATACCTTTGGTTGTGGAAACCCCTTTCACTATTAGGAATCTATATTTAGAAAGTGATAATAATAAATCATTTTTTCCATACCATCATTCTTAATATTCTTTATACCAATAGATGTAATGGTAACATTTTCATTAATTAGAGTAAATCCATCTATAGCAACATCATTAAATTAATATACAAGAGAGAAAAGATAAGGTAGAATTCTATATTTCTAGATATGATAATTCTTACCATCAAATACCAATATTCCTCTACTCCTCACACAATTTAGATTATTCATACCAACTTCTCTTGAAAACATCAGCAAAGAATAAATGAATGGAACCTTCGACTTTGATACCAATTATAAATTCATAGATTGGATAATTTTATAACTTAGAGGGGGTGGGGATAATATGTGATAACTTTTTCATTTTTGTTTTTTATATATGACGCAACCCTCACCACTTACTAAAGATTACATTCCATAATGAAAAAAATTCAAAACACACATCCATAGGGACATGATAATTAGTAAGGTTAAATATTCAATAATAATAGATACACTATTGGTAATGTTTGGAAACAAATAAATACCTTAAAATACACTATAAAACAGTCCTTTTGTGGAATATAATAAGTAGGATATTTTCTTTTACTCATGTATCACTATGAAAAAAATGAAATAGTGTGTCTGGTCCTTCTATAAAAAATGATGTAATACAATTTTTTTAAGAAAACATGTTATATTGATTCTTTATCAATATTCACAAAGACAAAATTTCAAAATAATTCATCACTTTGTTACCCAGAATCTAGTATAAGATTATTTGACATTATTACAAAATGCTACCCGATTTTCCTATTCCAAATTTCCCTGTTTGATATCTCAATATAGAAAATATGGTTATTCTATAATATAGTTGAGACAATTCTAAGAACTCTCTTCCTTAGTCTAGAAAACCCAATATAATAATTCCATACTAAAAGATCAAATCTGATTATCCACCCCAATAAAAGGATTTTTTGAATATGATGAAAATATGAACAAGATAATAATCTAGATATGATGATCAGTTGATTATATTTTGATCTTGTATCTATTTATTTCACCTATTTCTATAACGAATTCTTTAAAAAACAATCTAGAAACTACTTCTTATCTCTCTATAACTTTGAATCTTCTTTCTCTTCCTTTATTGAATAGTACATCTCTTTGTGAAGTATAATGTACTTCTTTCATTTTATACTTTCCCAAAAAAATAGTTTGGGTGGGATTCCAGAAAACATTCCAAATCAACCAAATTACCATAATTTTTACATTTCCATGAATTTAAAGTGCATACTAAATTTTTTCAATTCTTATCAAATAATCACATTTCTTCCCAATCCTTATCGAATAGTCTTACCAATTCATCTCACTTATAAATTTCTTCCCAAACATCAGTCTAATTGAAATTTCCCATTACAATTCTATCTGTTTGATTTATTTATTTTGATTCTTCATAGTAATTTTACTAATGAATTATGATTCTTATTCTGATTACAATTTTTCTCATTATGATGAGGACAAATATAAAATAATATATTATTCATCATCTATTCTCTTAAACCATTTTAATGATAGTAAATTTAATTCCACCTATTGTATATGGTTGGCAATATTTTTTATTGAGATCTTAATTTATTCTTCATATAGGCCACCTCATAATCTTCATTTAATTTTTGTTCATCAGTTCAAACAATTATTCCTTCGATGATTATGATAGAATGTCGAGTCTAATGGAATGGTATTTCCAACTTATACTTAAGTAAATTAATTTTATTCTGAATATTATACAAATGATTTTTCATCACAAACAATTCTTCCTCTGATGAATTTGATGGTATACAGAGTAAAATGGATTAGTATTCAAAATCTTCTTTCTTATTTGAATTTGATGGACTGATGTCGGCTACATCAAATTTAACAACATTTTTCTTTCATGGACTTCTTAGTGTTCCATGACATCCTTTATAACATTCAATACATTTGAAACAAGCTTTAGTATCATATAACTTAAAATGTGATGTATTGTAACTTCCCTTTCCTCTAACGTCATATTTATTTCCTCCATAGCTTAAATATGATCTTCATGACTTTGATCAAACTGAATATGATTAGAGGGATATCTTTCTCTCCCACTTCCTTTTATCAAGCATTCGTTAAATTTTTTCAAGAATAATTTTAATTTATGAGAATTACAATATATAAAAAGCATCATCATATTTTTATTGTAACCATATGGACTTTGATTCTCCCCAATTATGATTAATACATTCATTCTAGATTTAGTGTGAATATTATGATATTTTTCATCCAACCAGCTTGTCATAAATAAAATTTACTTTTTAATGAATTATTAGTATGATTTATTGAATATGATGATCATCTAAATTTTCACCAAATAAAAGGTGAGGTGATTTTTTTCATCTTGAACTTCTTTGATAATAATAGAAAATACCTGAAAACAATCATCATCTTTTGCAGTTTAGTCCTAATTGAATCCACTGTTGGATAATTTTTATATAATGATGATAACTATAACCTCCCTTATATGAAAATAATTTTCGATCATGGATAATTTTAATTATTAGATAAAAACACTTTTTATTTCAAAATAATACATTTGGCATAAACAATTAATAACTCATTTTAGGGTGTATGAATATAGTAAAATTATTATTTATTAATTGATATATATATAATTCTCAATTAATAATATTATTATTAGAAAATTATTTTATGTATCTCAATAGAAACTTGTATGTATAATTGTTAATTATTATTACAACAACCATATTTACTACTAAAATGTTTAGTTTTCACATTTTTATATTCTAATTTTCTTATATCTCTTTCTATGAAATAACATCATTCTTACCAAAAAAATAATTCACTTCATTATATTAGTGTTTATAATATTTATTCATCTAATTCTTGTTTTCTTAATAATTTTTTTTATATTATATATTTTTTATTATGTTTAAGAGTATGATACTTAAGAGTTCATGATTATGGTGGTCCCCTATATTATTTTCTATTTTATATCATTAGTTTTGCACGTTAATGAGAATTTAATTTTCTATATTTCTATTTTACTACAATGTGTTATAGTATTATCAATATTTAATATATTGTTAACTGTGAAATGGTTTCTGTGATGAAGTGTTTATTTATTAGAGTAAAATATAATGTCTTATGTCTTCCACCTTTAATAATTTTATCCAAAAAAAATTAATTATGATTCATTCTATAAACATGTGTGTGTTTTTCTTTTTCATTTCTTCCTTGGGAACCCAAATCACTTCCTCTAACCTATGATTCATCGAATTCACCCTCATCATCCATGTTTCTTGATTCTATAACAACTTCTCTCGAATTTTAATAATCCGGATAATATTTTCATTATATGATAAGTCTGAATCTAACTTTATTTCCTCAGTGATTATTAAAATTGTCGCATCTGGAATGTATGTCCATAATAGAGGGAAATAGAAGATTCGATTTACAATATTTATTTTGGGAAGCACTGTTAAATTTTATTTCCCATCTATAATTTATTTATCTACTACAAAAGGATTGATTTTCCTTGGACTCAGCATCCCCTTCATACCTAACTTTATAACTCACTTCTATAGGGATAACATCATGAAGATATAATACCATACATCAAATCTCATGTCATTTCTTTAGTCATTTTCATATATTTTATTTTTTACTTTGATTCATTTTGATATGATTTTAAATAACTTGAGCTTTATAAATTGTATCATCAAGTAGTTATTGATGTTATATATTCTATTCTCTAATATTATGCCTACAGAGTTGATTATGAATTGTTTTCCATATAGGGATTTACATAGTCTGATTTGAATTATTAAATAAAAACTATTTTTATATAAAAATTTCACTAATTTTAGATACTAGAACCATATTCCTTATATGTAAAGTGACAATGACCATAATATATTATCCAATACTTAGATAGAAAACATAGAATTCCCATCAATTTGAGGATGATATGGGGTGATCAATTATTTCTTAATAGTTAGAACCATCTAGAGAATCCTTCGGAATTCTGATGGAAAATTTGGGGAATGATTAGATATAATTGTTAAAGGTTCCCCATAAAGTCTCACAATATCATTAATATAGATTAGTGTAATATTATCACCAGGTATATACTCCCTCATTCCTACAAAATAAACATACATTGTTATGTCATCCATAATAACCCATATTATAACATTTTGTTAGAGGTCTTGGGTTTTTTATTAATAATGCACACTTTAATATTTTCCCATTCCAACATTGTTATTAGTATAGGTTTCATGAATCAATTAAAGTTCTTCCAATCAACCTCTATATTTTGATACACAAACCATCTTCACACATCTCACTTTATTTTTTCCTATAAAAAATGTTCCCATATATTTTAGTGATACCAGCTGTATAGAAAAATTTGAACTATGGAATTCATCTAAATACACCCTATTCATCTTAGATACTGATTGGACACATAACCTATTCCCAAACATCAAAACACACTCCTCATTATTGAATTCCATCAATATCCTATCATTCATGGTTTTAATCATATTTTTTAAACCATTTTTAGTATGTTGGGAATTCATTATCATATACAGTAATTATTTTTGAGAAATAACATTTTAAATTAATATTTATTCCTAATAAATAATAATTATCATAACCATATTTAAAGATACATGATTATCAAAACCTTTTCTATCATCACAAGAAACAAATATATCAATCTACATAAGGACAAACAATGGGTCTTTCACTAATTCATCACTATCTGCAAAAAATCATTCCTTCACCATTGGTAAATTTAATACTATTTCATTGCACAATATTTTCTTAAAATACTTGAAACATTCATAGCATTTCTTTGAATATGTGGATTTGAAACCCTCAAATGTAAACTTGGTTAACAGGTTGTAAAATGAAGAAATATTTTAAATAAATAACTAATATTAACCTTTTTATTAAAGAAAGCTATGAATTATAGTTAAATTACTTATTTTGTTCTTTTATTTGATTGCCATGTTCTTAAAAAGTTAAAAACATATTCCATCCTCATAGAAAATATGTCCATGAAGAGAAAAAATTTAGATTTAAAATTAACACTTTCTAAATTTACTATATAAATCTTTTATATAATATTCTCAAGAAATATTTAAAATTTATTATAATTATTTTCATATACTCTAGACTACATCAAGAAAATATAATAAATACCATGAAATAATTATCAATATATTTCATGAAAACATTATTAATAAAATTAATAATAATTGAAGGTTCATTAGAAAATCTAATTTTAATTACCATAAACTCATAATTTCCATGCGTCATATGAAATTTTATATTTTATATATCATACATATATACTCATATCGGATGATAACCTACATAGAGATAAATATTTGAGAAGTGTTGAGATCCATGAATTTAATCAAAAAAATCATCAATTTGAAGTAAATTATACTTTTTATTTATAATAATGGAATTTATTTATCAATAATCAAGTCATAGACTAGTAGAAATATCATTTATTTTTACACAAATGATAATGCATCCCATGGTATTATAGTTCTGTTTATGGATCACTTATCATTAAAAAATCCATCAGTTTTACAAGTAGGATACAAAGAGTTGTTTCATGGTTTTAATTGGAGAGTGTAGGGGTATAATATTCTAATCAAAATAGGAATGGATAAATCATATGAATGATTACAATAAATCTTATATGTTTAATTCATAAGGCATTTGGGGTTATCTACCAGTTACATGAGCAGTTATGTTAAGATATCTGAGGAAGAACATGGGATTCAAAGAGGTAATTTTCCTATAGATTACCTTAGGGAATGACTATATACTCATTGAATTTGGATTTTTCATATTGATAAAATGAACTGAAAATTTTCAGGTTATAATAATAATAATAGGATTTGTTTTATTTCTTTTTGTGGTAAATTGAATTTGGATAGAATTTCCCTAATGTTAATTCTAATTCAAATCATCTTGATTATCTGAGTTGTTAATTGAGACACAAGGAAAATCTAAAAAATAAATGGATTCATTTAGGATTATCATTATAAATGAAAGAATAATTGGGTGAGAAACAAGTGACTAATGAAACCAATTAATAATGGAAGGATCTACATCAGTTATCTAGGTGAAACCTTATAATCCATGCATAATAAACTATCCTGGAACTTTATTAAATGTTGATTCAGTGTAAATAGTTCACTAAGGGAATATATGGAAAGGGAAGTGATTTCATGAGATATATGAATTCATTGGATTATCCTATTTCGTATAATATTAAAGATGATATTTTTACTCTACTTGGGCATTCATATTGGATTATTAGAAAAGTGAGATTTTTTATTTTATAAGAACAATTATTTTGATAAATTTAATTATTTTTTATACTACCCGCCTATAGAGATGACTTTTAGAGTATCAAGGGGTAACCCCATTTTTACTAATATGATCCTAAATAATGAACATAAGTTCTTCATTAAAGGAATCATATGGTGGAAGATCCTAATAAGTATGTCTTACCTAGTCATTGTAACGCCCCATGTTTTATGAGATATTATTATCATTATTATATTTATTGTTATTAATATGATTATTTATGTATATAATTTTAATGAACATTTCTCAATTATTCTAAAAGGGTTGTAACATGATTAAAAAAATATTACAAGATACAAGACAAATAAATGACATTTTCATTATTTATAAATGTGAAATTTAAATAAAATAAAATAAAACTATGTGCTTCACCCCATGGATTACTCCACCCCATAGATGTAGTACACCCATTAAATGTTCAAAAAACAGTAGGGAAAATTATATGGAAAAGAATGAAATCAACATGAATAGAAAAATTCTTGGATCATCATCATCCTTGAGGATCGTCAATAACCAAACAAAACCTAAAATGAGGAAGAGAACAATGAAATATAAAATCATTATAAAAAATCAATAATATGAAATAATAACTACTCATTTATAAGTGAAAGTGTAATGAAAAAATGATTTAGTATGTTTATATATAGTAATGATTTTTGGTAGTTGAAAATATGGCTATAGTTAATATAGTCCTTGTGAATGTGGTCATTTAAAATAATATCTTTGGTCATATATCCAAAATCTTTATTTAATTAGTGTATTTTTAAATAATAAAATTATGAAAACAAAATATGATATTAAGATATTATATATGTGTATATATATATATTGAATAGATATTAATAATTATATTTAAACCCTGACCCTAGTATGCCCTGAGGTAGTGCCCATTACCATTACAATATAATATGATAAAAGGAATCACTTCCCAAAGGACCGCTCTGTTTAGTATTATTTTAAAACTAGATAAATACATGATTCTTATTTTATAAATTAATCGAAAAAATTAAAAAATATTATTTTTCTTTAGAGAATAACTTTATTCAACCTATAATATCCTTGATCATATTTCTTAGTACACTTCTAGGAATCGGTGGAAAAGGAAATAATATAATGGTGACCTCAAATTATATGTAATTGTTAAGTACATTGGAAGCAATAATGAATCAATGAGAAAAAAAATATGTAAATTTAAATAACATAGAACACATTCCATGTAATCAATAATTGAGAAGTAAGTGTGTAAATAATACGTAAAGGTAACTAACTGAAAACTCATTACCTTTAATCTATAAATTTAGAATGAATTGAATCTACAAATTTTATAACAGTGTAAATATCATGTATAATAATAACTTAATTTTTAATACATGAAATGATTAAATATTGGAAATCATTTAGGAGGCACATTAACATATATACCATCATTACCTTTGACCAAATCATTAAAACTATATGTAGAAACCCATTTAATTTTTCTAACATTTTTTCTCAATTGACATTTTGATACATCATGGGGAAATATAATGTCTTGGATCCAACAATCACTACATTTCCAATTAATTCCTTATATATTTAATAATCAATTCAATCTGTGAACAATATACCTTATCAAATATATGTATTAATTAAACAATATCGACTTATCAAATTTTCACAAGATAATCTAGTATATGTCAAAGTAATTAATATATGTAAAAATGGTATATAGCTTATGAAATAATCATATAAATTATAATTAATATTGATATATAGGGTAAACTTAATATTAAATGGTAAATATAATGTGAATAGAAATTGGGAAGTTAATGACTTCAAAAATGATTCAAGGAAGTGAATTTTCATATTATCCTTGGTAAAACTAATCATCAGAAATCTATAGAATGAATCATTATGGTATCAATATTATGTAAAACATTAGACTAATAATAAGGATAGTTCACATTGTTGATAAAAAAATATTTCCAAACATTACTAAAGAAAATATCCCTTTTATTTTGAAAAAAAAAATTAAAAACATTTTGAAAATGTTTTTAACTAAAAATCTATTCTAAAAAATTATTTTAAAATTTCCCCATAAAAATGAGAATTAATCATAAAATAAATTAATGTGGGTAATTTCATACATATCGTACAAGTTAAATACAATATTCTATTTTCATTCTATAAATGATATAAATGATCTTTGTTCTGAAAGTGATGATAAGAATCATTTGAAAAAAAAATTATAGAAAAGAAAAATGGGTAAACATTTATATTAATAAATCATTTTTAAAATTTTAATTAAAATTTTTTTGAAAACATTTTTAGAAATCATGATTTTTTATGAAAATATATTTGTGACCGAATAGAGAATTGAAGTTAAGTATTATTAAAACATTTTCTTAATAATTTTCAGTAATAAGTAGCATAAAAATAATAAAATCATTTATAGAAGAACATTAATAAAAATAAGATAATAAAATTAAAGTGTTTATTAAAAAATGAGTATATAATTTTCTTTAATTGAAATTCGAGTTTAATAAATCCAGAATAAAATTTCATTGTGAAGTAAACTCTTATGATTATCATAATGTTGAAGTGAGAAACAATCCTATAAATCAATTATGTGTGTTAGCTATAAATCCACATAAAATAATGGTAAATACAAAAATATATAGTCAAAATATATTATAAATGTGATTTTTTTAATATTAATGGAAATGAGGAAGTAATATAACCCAATGATATGAAATTGAGTTAAGAAATTATTTACCAATTTGTAACTCTTAATTAATAACCCTTTAGATGAAATAATTAAAATTGAAAATTAAAGTAAAATTAAGAAATAATTATTCATGATATTAAATTTCAAAGAGGAATTATATGAACCAAATAGAATAATCTTGGTACATAACATTATAATATGCCTTAACAAAGGGAAATTGAGATGCAATCCCTTATCTTATAATACATTTTAGTTGAACAATCAATAACCACAATTATAATGTATTTAATAATTTTATAAACTTATCGAAGAATAATATTAATATTTTTAAAATCATATATCATTTTTTATAACATCTTATCACCCATTTGTTAATAATGTTTCATTTTTTTCATTTTTTTCAAGTGTTATTCACCATGTTTTTCGATTATGTTTTGACTTGTTATTTTTTCCCTCTTATATAAATGAATATTTAATGACGTTAATAATATAATCCATGATTTAAATATCTTATATATTTCTAAAATTTTTATTTATTTTAATCCTTAAAATTTGGTGATAGGAAATTAAATACATTATTCATGGATATGTTTGGTAGTACATACACAAGAACCTTATTTCCATTTACTTATCTTATTGAAAGAATGAAAATTGAATGAAATATCTATATATATGTATATATTAGGATTTCAATATCATTTTTATTATTTATATATCACATATTTTTATTAAACACATCATTAATATTTTCCAAGTAATGCAAGAACAACCACATCGCTTTGTGAGGCGATAGTCTATCTTACACACGAACGATGTTATCATATTCCCAAAAAATGGAAATCGTGAAGGTATGTGTTATATAATAATTAAATATGAAAAAATACATATTATATATAATTAATATCATCTATATAAATATTATTTCCATCCATATTACCAAAATTTATAGGTGGTAATAAAAAAGAACGATGTCGGGTTGTGAGGTGGTAGTTCATCGTACACACGAAAGATGATTTCGTAACCCATTTCATAAAAGTGTGTGTTCTTTAGGTCGTAACCATAACATAAAAAAATACCAATATGTTTAATATACATTTTATACTATATAGTATTGATATAATAAGAATTAAATGAGGTATAGAAGTAAAAAAATACACTTTCATAAATACATTTCCTCATCTTCTAGTATCACCCTTAGGTTTGTACTATTGCCTCCCTAAATTGGATTTAAGCCAAAGATAAGGATTATAGGATTATGTGAGGGAATTTGAGGAGTTATTCGGTCAATTATTTTCTAAATAAATGTATCTTGAAGGTGTTATGGAGGGAGGAGAGTGGGTGGCATTTTCTGAGTGGGCGAGAGGACACACTTTAAATTTTTAAAAGAAGTTAGGTTTTCCCACATTTCTTCCTAAAAATTGGATTCTATAATACAAAATATTAGATCCTATTGGTTTAATGGACTATAGTTTTCCATAAAATGGGTTTTTGATATGTTTTGGGTCTTTTTTACAACTTATGTATTAGGGTTAACCATTAAGTGAACTTATTTTTATTATAATTATTGAATTTAATTTTAAATGTTTTCACTAATCACATTGGAAAAATATTATTTTTCCTTTTTTTACATAATATATTATTCTTATTTTATATTTTCAATCCATTTTTCAAAATTAAATTCAAATAATTATAAATTTTTAATTTAATATCAATCCCACAAATGTGGTAAGAAAGGGGATTTTTAAAGGAAAAATGTTCAAAAGTTTACTATATGTTTATTTATAAACCTAATATAAAAATGATAATAATGACATAAATTTTATTAATATTTTATAAATAATTTAATTTTAATTATTGGAAATATAATTTAATATTATTAATTACTTAGATGAAATGTTAGTTTTTGATTAAATTCATATATTTTTATCTATTCCACAAAAAATGAAACTTCTCATAAAAATAAAAAATATTTACTCTAAGACAATTTTTAAATTCATATTTCTAGAATTTAGTATATTTTCTAAATAAAATGTTTAATTTTCTAATTTTTTTTAAATATGATCTTTATTAAAATGATGCAAAAATTCCTATCGAAAAATACATATTTTTATGCGTAAAATTATATTTATTCTTATCTAATGAAATAAAATGTATTTGGTGAATTTAAAAAATGATATAACATATTAATTTCATCTAGATCATTCACTTATAGTAATTAATTTAACTTATTTAAATAAATTTTCATTGCAACATAAAACATTTTTTATAAAAAGAAATATTGTATATTGAATTGGTTTTATATTCATTTCTAATTAAATGGTAAGCAATTAATTCAACCATTTATTTTTATAAGTTATTTAATCCAATTAATGACTTTCAATTCAGTATCTCTGATATAATTTTCATTTTAAATAATAATAAAAAACCAGTATATTATTGTTCGTTAAAACCTAGTCTTATGTTCAATGCAAGATACCAAAGGTACTTGTCATTGTATATAACACAAGATAAAATCAATGTTTTATGCAACACGAGATAAAAACATTATTATAGGTAATGCAAGAAATACAATCGATTTAGTATAAATAAAATAGTTAGAAAATAGTAAAGTCTCATGATGTGATATTCTTTCCTACACGAGGTGTTCCATGTACCATACACAATTGAATATGATTTTCATATTTTAAACTTTTAGGGTGTTATATTATCACCACCATAAATAAATTATTTCCTCAAAATATAAAATTTATCATGGTAATCATAGGTTTGACATTTTGGAAATACCATTGTTAAAAACCCACATCAGAAAAGTTTTAATAAAATACTCTATAATAAGATATAAAGGGAAATAAAATGATCATATGGAATAAAAAATAACAAGGCTTCTATGTAAGGGAATATTAGTGGTAAGTGAAGATATCTATTTGGTGGAAAAACATAAATAATTATAGGTTTTGGTTGAGGTTATTGATGATAATAAATTGAATGGACAATTGAAATTTGAGGGAATTAAATCCATAAATCTAATAGGTGTGAAAATGTTATTCATGTCATTATAAATGATGGTAATATGATAGTATTTTATTTCAATATATTTTTTCAAAAAGTTAAAAAAAATATTTTACTACCTAATAATATATGGGAAAATGGTTTCATGATAAATTTATATAAACACAATTTAATCTTTTGGTTGTGCTTTAATAAATTTACAATTTATCACATTACTACAAGAAATTAATATCCCAAAATATTTTTTTATGAAGACTAAAAATTCATAGTTACTAGATAGTAATAAACATAAAGGAATGTAAATTCTTTCTATTTGTCTCCACCTATTCTATAAAAGAAATATTGTTAATGAATTAATACATAAAACTCAAAATCAATTCCACTAGTTTATTGTTAGTTTTTACTCAATAATTTTTAAACTAAAAAACCTAATATTCACCTGGAAATCATGTAATCTAATGGTAATAATGAAAGTGGTATTATCCTTTTGTCAAACGTTCAAGCCCCACCACCTTTTCGGATTTGACTAGTGTTTAACCTGCATGTGGGTTATTATTTTTATAATATATGTTAATATAATTTCTATAAATTTCCCAAAACTATGAAGGATATCATTTAAATAAAAGTAATTATTAAATAACATTTTCACTAGGTTATTTGATGGAATTTATTTTACAATGTCTCATAATCTATTTTGACTATTATTACAATGTCATTAATTTTCATATTCACCCTAATAGTAATAAATACCTTTAAAATTATGTCCATAAAATTTTAAGTAATTATTTACCAATTAGAATATCAAAAAAAAATTATTGGCATAAATTTCTCCAAAAATATTCTTAATATTTGGACTTTCCAACCACATAAGACCAAAATAGGTGTTTAATAATTTGAACATGTGGTCAATCTTAAACTTATAAACCCATGATGGTATCTAAATCTCTTAAGGTAATTAAAAAATCTATTATTATAAAAATTAACACAACCCCTTAATTATTCAAAAAATTTATAACCAAATAATATTCATAAATTACTTCAAAAATTTAATTCTTGAATCCCAATACACAAATAATTCATCTTTTTACTTCAACATTGGTCCAGCCTTGGTCAATGCTTTATTCATAATATAATTATAGTATTTCTAAATCATGACACATTATCTTCACTATAAGACAGCTTTGGTTTAACCTAGGTCGCACATTGTCATCATATATTAAAATCCTTCATAATGGTTTTAAATGAAAATTTGAATTATCTTAATCATATCCCATAAGAGTTCCAGAGTAATTGTGGAGTAAGGCCTATTTTTTTCATGTTTAGACTCGAATCAATCCTAGTATGCCATTTTCAGAGTTATTACCCCTATGTACATCTATTCCAGAACTACATCCACTTGAATTATATACATAAAAGGATGTATAAAAAACATATAATCTCAATATTACGAAATTTAATGACCCATATTTTTTTTAATTATGTGGAATTATTACAAGACTAAAAAAAATTGACATTGTGTGATTCTGATGCCCAGTGTGCCTGAAATGAATTTCTGACCTTTTTTTAAGGTACGTTCAGTAAATGTGTGGGCAGTGTTTTTTATCTATTAAACTGATGCTTGGATTAAAAACTTGAGGGCACCGTTGAACCCACAATGTAGGGATTCACTTAAGGTAGGATTCACTTCTACTGTAGTACGTCAGTAGAAAAAGTTATATTTTGGACTTTTAAAAGAATAATAAAATAATAATGATATTTTATTTCCCTCTTCTTCTTTTCCTCCAACAGACAAGTGGTAGTGGCGAGACCAACAACATGTCAAGCCATTAAATGGCTTGACTACCCTTTATTCTTGTAACTGCACTGTTGGAATTAGGAAGGTTCCTTAATTAAATGAACCACATTAATTCCACACATGTTACTCACCCACCCCCTCTCCTATTTATATAAAGCTTGGGGAGGGGTGTTGGCACGACTTCACCAACCGACAAAACTCTTGAAAAGTACCACGATGCCAACCACTTGGAGGATGAGAATGGTTTCAGTGAGTGGTGTTGAGAACCACCTAATCACGAATTGAAGACAACGACGAAGGAGGTTCTATCGATTGTCATCATCAGACATCTAATCCAAGTTGGAATTTTATTTGTTTTAGTTTTAAAAGAATTGTTGAATCTTGTTCTTCCCTCATGTTATCAAGATAACCTGGAGGGTCCGAGCCAAATGAACAAATCTAGAACCCTCATCTACCTTTTTGATCTATGAATTATTCATAGAAATTTTATTCAGGTTGAATGTAACCCGGAAATGAGTGTTATGTGGAAAAGAGGATGACCCAGGAAGTCCATAAGAGTGATCGGATGGAAAAAAAGACCATCAGAGATCACCTGATGGCCCATGGAAGACCACTGGTGTGGCACAGGTGCGACCGCAATGGGGACTCGTGCCGGAAGGTGATAGCGGATGCCGGCACTGGTCAGCTTCGATGGAGGTGACAAGCCATCGTGCGCCATAGGAGGAGGTTGTAACACTTGGCCACGTTGGTTAGTAAAGTGGCTGACACCGGCTGGTCGAGGAGGTGGTGCGGTGAACCATCACATGCCGCAGGAGGAGGAGGCTGTGGCTTTTTAGCCACAGCGGTTGAGCCTGGCGGCCGACACCGGGCGGCCGCAGAGACTGAGCAGTGCACCATCGTGCGCCGCAAGACATGGCCATGGCTTGAAGCACTAGTGGAGGAGGAGGGACATGCCCCTATGGGTCCCACGATGACCAAGCATCACCATGTTTCACCACCACTCAGTTACCCAAATGGCTTACCCGTTTGGGAGAATGGGGGAGCGTTACCCCCACCCCCTGTACTAGTTAGGGTGCGCCCCTATAAGTGGGCCAAGCCATGCAAGCCTAGTGGGTGACACCCTCTGTGGGTTGGGCCGTGTGGGCCGCACCCCTCCACGGGCCAGGTTGGGTCAGGCTGAATCAGGTTGCGTCGACCTGAACAGGGTTGGTTCAGTCCGAATGGGGTAGGTTCGTGCTGAAAGAGGGTCGGGTCGGGCCGAAGTGGGTCAGACCGAAACCTGACACAATTAGGCCTAGTTTC
Organism: Viscum album; assembly: GCA_963277665.1. NCBI lineage: Eukaryota > Viridiplantae > Streptophyta > Magnoliopsida > Santalales > Viscaceae > Viscum > Viscum album. The sequence continues at coordinate 121,104,128 of OY728146.1, read as the reverse complement.
ACATAAAGAGTCATAACTTGTGAACCCTACATTTTTTTGACAAACCGTCAATGACACTGGGATCCTTGGAATGAGACGGTATTTTTAGTATACTCTATAGTAATTTTTTAAAAAATTGGAGTATGGTCAGGTTGGATCGAACCCGAATCCTACCAGGCCCTCAGTATTCAAACGCTTATAATTCATAGACTGGGTATCCGATAAACATGTCGTCTATCTAATTGGAACACTTACGCCATGGCATTCTTGTGGAATACTTCTTATTAGAACTTTGTGGTGGTTGAGGTATGACTAATGTCTCGAGGATCAGATCCTCCCAGAATCAAGCGTGATTAGTACGAGAATCTAGTGGTTGAGTGTAACATGAAAAAATAACTTTGATCCAATGTGGGTCATCAGCTATCGATCTTATGTGCGTCAGCATCAATCAATCTTATGTGGGTCAAGGCTCAGCAATCCCGATTGGGTCATCACTTACCAATCCTATGTTGGTCAGCATCTACTGATCTACTGTGGGTCTGCAATAGAGGATCTCAACAGAATAAGATGATCCAGCAATATGTCTAATAATCTATACTTATATACATAAGTTATACCTAGTGTGATCTGAGTCTTTACATTTGTGGTATTGTTACCTTCAAGGTGTTACCTTGGTGATGTTACCTTTGTGGTATTCTCCCCCTCGTGGATCAGTTGTTCAAATACCTTAAAAGTTGGAGACTTATGTTTATTCATGAATGAGATGATTATATTTTGATAACCCAGGTATATATATGAGCATATACCTAATTAGAGTTAATGAATATTTCTTTGTACATTGTGGTTGAGGTCTTGGTTTGTGGTTTTTCTTTTGTGGAACTCTGGGGGAACTTCGGGGGTCTCGGGGGTCCCTAGTGAGTATTGTTATACTCACCCCTACAAGAGCATTGCCCGCACCTTATTGTGTCTTCTGCAGATGATGAGAATATGGGATGATACTTAAGGGAACCAAGACCAGGAGGTACATAGAGGAGATGATCTGATGTAGAGTGTTGTGGAGATGATCTATACCTACCCTTCAAGTAGGATCATGAGTTGATGATCCATGAGTTGTTTTCTATTTTTAGTTGTACTTGTACCTTTCACTTGGACTTGTATTCTTGCATCTTCACTTTTAGTACACATTTTATATATATTTTTAATTCATGGTTTACTTCCTATTGTATGCTTGGACTATTTTTCATAGGTATAAAAGCAATGCCTTCCCGTTTAAAGGTATATACCTTTTTAGTGCTAGTCTTCATCCCCTGGCCTATGGAAGGTGGGATTGGGTCGTCAGGAAACGGGCCTCGGGGGATGGGTCATGACACCAAAACATTAGGAATTTATTCTATATATATCCTCAAATTCTATATATATCCTAAAAATGGGGTTCATACGTTTCTGTTAAACATTTTTTGATATAAAATGTAGTTTTTCAAACACCAGCATGCCTGAAGCCAATGCCTGATATCACTAAATTTGTATAATATACATGGAATCACATCAAAAATGTCCAATTAGTTTTTTAGTCTTGGTAAACAAGATATAAACACGAGTCTTGTATTACAAATGAACAGAAAAATTAAAAGACGGTATTTTTTCATTCTAGATTAACTTTATTCAATCTATCATATCCTTATACATATTTCTTAGTACACATTTTGGAATCATATAAAAAAAGTTTGATCATAAATTATCAATAAGGGTAATCTAAAGATGAACCAATAATGAATGAATGATCATGATGGATATGGAATGAAAAATAAATGAGAACACAAGTTGTGTAATCAATAATTGATAAGGAAGTGCCTAAATAGTATTTCAAGTTAAATAATTGAAAACACATTAAATTTAAGCAATAACTTATATGGAAGTAGATAGATTGATTTTTTTATACTAAAAATTTCATGGATAATAATAACACAATTATGAATACGAGAAATGCTTAAATATTGGACATCATGTCTGGGGAACTTGAAAACCGATACCATCAAGACCATATACAAGATAGTTTAAAAATATAATTATAAAACAATTTAATTTTCCTAACTAATTTTTCCCATTAAACCTTTAAATGAATCAAGGTGTTATGTAATATACTTTCCCCACCCATCATTACAGGTCCAAAGTATTCCTTATATATTAAATAATCTATTTAATTCATGAACAATAAACCATATCAAATATACATATTGAGTAAAGAATACAGATTTATCAATATTTACCATGATAATCCAGTGAAACTAAAAGTAAATAATGTTTGTAAAAATGGTATACAGTTTAGGAAATAATCATATCTTTGATAAATTACACGGATAGTTAGGGGAAATTTAATCTTTAGTGTTCAATGTAAATTGAATAACTAAAGGGGATGTTAATAAAGGTATAAATGATTAAAGGAACTTAATTTAAATAATATAGCTAGTAAAAATAATCACAATACATATAGAGTAAGAATAATGATGGTATTAATATGTTGTATTCCCATTAGAGTAATAATAAGGGTTGTTTTTATTGATGAAATAAAAATTTATTTGAAAACATTTTTAAGGAAAAGATCCTTTTCATTTTGCAAACAATTTTTGAACTACTTTTTTAAATAAAAGTTAAAAAAATATTTAAAAATATAATTGTAAAATTTTAATTTAAACTTCAAATAAATGATTTTGGGTAATTCCATACATTTCGAACAAGGTAAAAAAACATTCCTTTTTCACTGTAAAAAGACTAGAAAAGTTTTTTGTTCAGAAATAGATAATTAGATTCCACTGAAAACAAATTATAAAATAGAAAAAATCGGTATTTTATTAATAAAAATTATAATATGTTTAAAGAAATATTATTAAAAAAAATTTAGAAAACATGGATTTTTATGAAAATAGATTTTTACCAAAGAGATAAATGAAACCTGATTTTATTTAAACATTTTATCAACTATTTTTTGTAAAAATGATTGGAAAAATGGATTTATCACTTCAAAATATCATTAATAACCATAGGATAATAAAATTTAAGGTATTTTTAAATAATTAACCTATAATTTATTTTAATGGAAATTCAATTGTAGACAATCCCAAATAAAATTATATTTTGGAGTAAACACTTGAAACACTCATAATATTGAAGTAAAAATCAATCCAATGATTATATTATTTGTTTAAAGTATTATTTAGCATAAACTAATATTTAATAGAATACTATATAGTGAAAAGTAATTTAAAATTTAATCTAATAATATTAATCTAAATGAATAAGTAATATAACCCAATGAAAAACTTGAGTTATGAAATTATTTACCATTTGGTAACTCTTAATTCAAAACTCGTAAGAGGGAATAATTCAAATTAAAACATAAAATAAAATTAATAATGAATTCTTCATGATATTACATGTCAAAGGGGAAGTATATACACCATATAAAATAAGATGTGTGCATAACACTATGTATGCATCAATGAAATAAAAGTGAGACAAAATCCATTACCTTATGGTTCCTTTTGGTTGAACTCTATTAACATTATGTATAATTGTTTTAATAAATTTATTAACATATAATGGAAAAATATTATATTTATAATATATTATATTATTATTTAATAACATATTATCACCTGTTTTTTAATAATAATTCATTATTTTCATTTTGTCGGGTGTTAATCGCCTTCTTTTTTAGTAAGTTTTGACCTGTTATTTTTTTTCCTGTTATGTTGATCATTATTTAATAAGATTTATAATGTAAAACATTATGTAAATATCATATATATTCAGTACATATGTGTTTATATTAATCCATACAATTTGGTGATTGGAGATGAAATACATCGTTCCTAGACTTGTTAGTCTATTATAAACAGAAACAATGTTATCATATTCCCACAAAATAAAATGCATAATGTTATGTGTTATATAGTAATTAAATAAAAATAAATAAATAAAAAATATTATAAAATAATATATAAATAGTATTTCCATCATTATTTCCATCCTTAATAAGCGGTAATGGGAAAACTAATGATATTGGTTCACGAGGCATTAGTTTGTTGTACACATGAAGGATGATTTTGTAACCAATATGATAGAAGTGTGTGTGGTTTTAGATCATAACCAATACATAAAAACATCTCAGTATATTAAATAAAATGAATATATTATATATTAATGATATAATTATAATTGAAGGAGGTGGAGAAATAAATAAAATGTAGATTCTTTTAGATAAATATTACCTCTTCTTGGGGTATCCTCATTAGTTGTGCACTAAATCCTTACTAAATTAGCATTATTCCCAAGATAAGGATTCTATTATTAGGGTAATTTTGTTTGAGGTTGATTTTGCCTTGTATTTTCAAACCCCATGTGGGTTAAAGGTTTGAATTGGTGAGGAGAGTGAGTGGCCATTTATATGTAGGAGAGAGGGCACACTTGAAATTTTTAAAAATAACTTAGGTTTACCCATGTTTTTTCCTAAAAAAATTATTTAATAACACAAAACATTAAATAATATAGGTTTAATGGTTTTATGATTATTAAAAATCTTTTTTTGGATAATTTTTTGGTCATTCCTAAAAAATATATTCTAAGTTTAACCATCAAGTTAACTCCTTTTAATATTAATCAATGAAATTAATTTTAACTATTTTCACTAATAAAATTGGTAAAAAATTAAGTTTCTATTTTTTAACAATATGAATTATTTTGATTAAAAATATTGAATCCATTTTTCTATATTTAATCCAAATAATTATAAAAAATTAATTTAAATTTTATCCTGCAAATGCAACCAAAAAGTGGGGTTTAAAAGTTAAATTGCTCAAAGGTTTACTAAGTTGTTATATCTAAATTTGATCTTAAAATTATTATAATGACATAAATTTGACTAATATATTTATTATTTATCTATTTATAACTTAAAATAAATTTAAAATATAATTTTATATCATAATATATTTATATGAAAAGTCGCTTTTCAATTGAAATCTTGTATTTTTCATTATTCATCAAAAAATGAATATTCTTCGAAAAATACCAAAAATTTACCCAAATAAATTCTAGGTCATTATAATAATTTTAATATCAAATTCAGATATAAAAAATCAGTAAAACTTTTAAAAATTCCATTTGAAATTACTCTTCATAAAATTTTTAAAAGTGTCAAAATATAGTTTTAAAATAACAGTATTATAAAAAGGTTTGAAAAGTAACTTTAAAAAACATATCTTTTTATACATACAATTGGATTTTTTCGTATCTTAATCCTACCAAATATATTTTATGAATGTGAAATAATTTTATTTAATACATTAATTTCATTTTTATCATTAAATAATAGAAATTACTTTAATTTATTAAGATAAAATGTCGTTAGTTCATGAAAAAGTTTTTTATAAAAACATTTCCTTTATATTCAATTGGTTTTTATATTCATCTATAATTTATTGGTAACTAATGAATTGAACCTTTTATTTTTTGGATTCACTTAACCCTATTCATAACCACAAATTTAACATATAGGATAATATTTTATTTTAAAATAATAATATTAAAATTATACTGATGTTTGGAAAAATATGGTCTTCTCTGTAAAACAATCTATCAAAGGATCTCACTATTGTGTGTAATCCTAGCTAAAATCAATGTTAATTATTACACAAGATAAAATTAGAATTACATGTAATTAAAACTATATATTATATTGGGTTTAATTAAACTATTAAATATATCGTAAAGTCTTGGGATGAGATATTCCTTTCTATGTGTGATGTTGTGTGTCACATATTCAATTGAATATGCTGTTCAAATTTTAAACTTTTAGTTGGTTAAAAATATTTTTATTAAAGGTTTATATATTTATATATAAAATTATTAAAATATTTTAATATAAAGGGACTAGTACAATTTAATTTTATAATATATATAAATAATTTCAAATTGTTTATGTGTATTTAGTATAAAAGTAGTATTTATTTTTTTAATTTAATGTATTGTTTAGTATTTAATATTTTATCATAATAGATTACTTTTAACATTAAAAAATGTTTTTATATATGAACATTAAAATTGATATGTTTTAAATTAAAATTTGACATTAAATAATATTATGAACTCTTGTTGTTTTAAAACAACATTTTTTAAATAAAATCACTTTTTAATTATATATTTTTATTTAATTTAAAATATAAATTTATAAATTTAGGATTTTTAACTAGATAAATATAAATTCATTTTGGTATTTATAATTTCAAAATTATTTTAGTATAATATTTTAATATGTTCCTTAATAATTTATTTTTTGGTAAATAGTTTAATATACTGATAATTTGGCTTTATGACATTAATATTATATAAGTATGAATAGTTAATTCCTTAAACAATTTTACAAAACTCAATATTTATTGCGTGAATTAATTTAAAATTTCAAAATTATTGGTTTTAATTTATAAACCCATATTTGATATTTTTTCATTTATGTTATATGTTTCAAAAAAATGATTTTTATACATTATGTATTTAGTATTTTAAAATTAATTTCTATAAATATTAAAAATTGAATAAAAAATAAGATTTAAAAATTATAATTAGTGTGTTAAAATTATATAATCTGTAGCATTTTATTTTTTGGTGTAATAAATTACCTAAGTAAAAACAAGTTACAGTAGATAAACCCAAAATGGTAAAAATGAGTAACCTTAGAGATAAATAAAAAAACATGTTAAAACATGTTTTAATTGAGTCTTTAATGTGTTTATAAACCTTATATCATATCATATCTTCTATTTATAAATATTGGATCCATTTTCTTTGAGAGTGACTATACCTTACTAAAAATTGTTCGTCATTTAAAAACATTATCACTCTTTTTCACTTTTAAAAGGGTCCCTCATCTCTTCAATTCATGTCACACCAAACCCCCAAAGTACGGAAAAAACCTTAAAACCCTTTTTCACCACACTTCTATACACATTAATGTTATTTTTTTGTTCTCAAAATATCATCCTTTAATGTTTCAACCTCATTCACCAAGGAGATAACTCACACAATAAGGTATAGATTTCTAACCACTTCTTCCTATTTTAGTTTTCTTATATGCATTTCTAATTTTAGAAATTTATTTTTACCATTATAAAAAAAATATCCTTATTATATTGTTATGTTATTATAATTATTGTATAATCCTTAACCACCCTTCACCCTTTTCTTTAAGAAGGTAAAAAATAACATTTCTGTGTGTCTAAATTACCACCTCCACAAAACAAAATGTATCATTTTCCTTAACCCCCTAACACGAATGGTCTTAATATTAAATCTCATAAATAATTATGATATTTATACAATATTTTATATTTTTAAATGATATAAAATATTATCTATCTCCTTCATTCTATGAAAAATAAAATTATAAAACATGTTTATGTGCAGACTACCACCTCTATGGGATAACTGATTTCTATTTTTTTCATCCCTTCCTTAGATGGATATTTATGAGAATGATTTTAATTAAAAAAAATTATTTTATGACATTATTAAGTTTTTGGTATCAAAAATTGGAGAACTTACTAAGGACATGATCAAAAAATTATTATAGGTAATTTAGAAGTTTTAAACATGTGCACTAAGAGTAAAATCATTAACATACATTTTTTAATAGTTTCATATACATTACATAATATATTTTATAAATTATAATTATAATATATCAAACTAATGAAAATTAAATTATATAATTATTTTACTTATTTAATGATATTCCAGGTAAATCAACTCACAATCATTAATAATCATAGTACATTAATGTTTATGTCATTTTGACCACCTATTTGAACAATGATATCAAATTATATCATGGAATATTATGAGAATTTAATTTCATGTATAATATGATATATATTTGTATAATTATATATATTTATGTTAATATTTTTTTCATTTTTGGAAAATCCATATTTATATTTAACTCACCAACAAATAAAACACCCTTCTTAGGCTAAACATCACAAAAAAATCGTTATATATTTCAAATTGTAGGATAAATACTACAGCTATACTGAAAGGAAAATAAAACATAACAATTAATTATATATCATAAAATGTATTAAATTTAATTTTCTTGTAATTATGAAATTTTTTTAGAATAGAAAATAGAAACACCATTATTATTAATGTATTTCAAAATAAAAAAAATACCCCTCTTGATATTGAATATAATAAATAAGTAACAAATATAAATAAAGAGAATAATAATAAATTGGTTTTCAAATGGATATATTTATATAAATGGTTCTTAAATAGATTAATATAATATTTATTTTTGTTATACAGGTTCTTATAGTGCATTGCACTAATCAGGGAAACAATGTAAGATATTCTTTATCTTATATTTAATTTGTTGAAAGTTATTTTTTAATGTGCATGATGATATATTTAAAATGGTGTGATCATAATATAATGAACTAATTTTAAATTACTAATTATGTGAAAAGATACATATCATTTAATTTCATTTAATTTACATCAATTTAAAATATACCTACCTTAAAAGTGGTTTTTATTAAAATGTTACGCAAACTGTTAGAATTTCATTTCGATTATTATATTCATATAGATATTATTTTTAAAAAATTATCCAAATGGGGGTTTATATTCATTAAAAACCTCTCATAATTTCCATTTTATATTCATGGGGTATTATATTTCACATTATTATTTTATTTCCCCTTGACTCATATTTTACATGAAGATTTTAGTATAAGTGAAACTAGATATGTTGCTTCTTTTCAGTCAAGAACATCAATTTTTACATTTCCAAATTTCTTTCTTTATTTTTAAAATTCCTTTATAAATTTCTAAATGACTCATTGAGATCATTTTATAATAAAATTATTCTTAAAATATATTTAATAAAAAATTTAACATTTTCAGTATGGGTTATTTTCATCACGGTGTAAAAATAATATATTTTTATCATTACCCATGCGAAAACCTATTTCCTAAATATTTATTATTTTTTATGATACATACATAATAATAATTAATGGTTTTATAAAATAAAATCTTACTCTACTTTATTTATAAAATATTTATATCTATATTTTCTCAAAAAGATCATAGGTGTCTCTTAATTACAATGTAATTATTCTGAATGCCCATAAAAATGGTTTTCATATAATTCAAAATCCATTGACATAAATTATCATGATCAATAATGTTATTTTAATGTAACCATACTCATTATTTCTTTTGATAACCTAAGTAATTTTCTTCCCTTTTGAAGAATTATCCATTACTTCATTTATTATACCTAATCATTCACTGTAGAAGATCATAATCTTTCACCCAATGAATTTCCTTCGTGGATAGCCAATTTTTATTCCCATGATTAAAGGGTGTTCACCTATATTCCATTTATAAATTTATATTTTAAATTATTTATTTATGAATATACCCTTAATCTATATGGTTTAAATAACAGTTTCTTTATTATCTAGATTAAATGGTTTTTACCTAGAATTTTATAGGTTTTCATTTTGTACCCACTTATTTTACTTGAGTTTATCATGTTTTTATTATTGATAAAGTTAATAATGATTTGGTTATGTGAATACATATGAAACCCATTATCTTTATAAGAATTCTATATAATGTGTTGAATGAAACCTATTTTATTTTCATTGTTTCTTTTTTCTATAAATGTGAATAATTATTATTTGTAATGTTTTATGAAACCAATGTTATTTACATAGGTTATTTATTATGTGATGAGTGATTTATTTCAGGTGTTACTCAAAAGTATATATGATTGTGTGTGGGGTCATATACCACCATACAATGTATCATTTTAATGTTTATATCTCATGGGATAAGTTTTCATGATTATATTCTAGTTTCTCATAATCATAGACTCTAGTGTTATTGTTCGTGAATGTAATGTTCTCTATACTAATTTTATGTCTAAATTTGGAAGTTGTTTTACAATTTCAATCTTATTCTCATGATTGTGTTTATCTCTCAAGGAACATAGTTATTAACTTTCGTTTCCTTAGTCTTTTGATTCCTATATTTTGTAAGGACATCACATATTACCTGATTTATTATCTATGATTTCTAAGATATTAATTTTCTTATTTATCTTGATTATACACATATGATAACATTTTTTCACATATGATATTAAATTGTTATCACTTATGTTTACCCTTACTACGATCCTGAGCTCACCCCTTTCTTATCTTTATATTTCCAATGGTTCTAAAAATGAGTGTAACTTATAATAATAACACAATGGAGTCTAGTTCTAATTAATTAGGGAGAAATATTCAAATGGGTTGTAAAATAATTTTCTTATATATCTCATCCTAAAACACAATAAACAATAATTCTTGGGATTATGTGACCATTTCTTACATTTATTGTTTAACTTATAATTTTTTTAACATTAAGGATTATATGGAATAGGTCTCTATAGTTGTTATAAAATTAGGGTTTAGTTATTCTTTATGATTATTTTTTTATTCTCGAGATTAGGAATGTAGAACCATAGTTAAAACACTAGAGATGAGCTTATGTATAGGATAATATCTTGAAATATTGGTAACATTATCGATAAGTGGGTTTCCTTGAAAAAACCTATGTATGAACAATGAAAAGTGGATACAACTATGGAAAATATTCAACTCAAGTTGATCTCTAAAAATCAGTTGGTTTAATATTGAGTCGATCTTCATCCATATGTTGGATGAGTGGGACAAGTACTGAACACTTGTCTAGAAACTCCAATGGGATATTATTTGGTTCAGTAAATTGTATTTATTAATAACTATGAGGGATTTATTTCCTAGTTTCATTAATGGATTCGGATGAGAATTATATGATAACACGACATTAAGTAACCTAGTATAAACTAAGATCGATATATATTCAACTAAAGGAAATATAGGATAAAAAGATAATATAAAAGAATAAATAATTTTAAGGTTAACATTACTTTTTATTATGATAACCCTTACATATTGTTAATGTTTTGTCACACTTGTCAACCCTTTTGGTTTTAGTAATAGTTTAATCTAGAAAGAACTATTGGTGTACAGGACAGTGTTAAGATTACATCATTGAACAACCCTTCAGAATGGGAAATGGAGTGAGAAGCCTTGAAATTATGTCAAACCAACTATGTTCAAATATTAATAACAATGTGAACATAGTTCAAGTCATGATTACACCAAAGTATAGAGGACTGAATATCATGAAAGATCAAGAGATGGAGATGATGAAAGAAATAATTTTTAATTTCTTATATGTCAAAAATCTAAAAATAAGCACCAATTGGATTTCATCAAAGGGATTATAGTTTTATTTAATTATGAAATATGGTATCATCAATCATAAAACTACCATAGGATAATGACGATTTTGATTAACAATATTGAACAAAATATGACACATCCTTTATTACCATTAATAATTCAATATCTTATGTGTGGTGAAATTGGAAATATTTTAAGTCCATACCTTAATCAAAATAATAACCAATGTGAAAATAATAACTAATAAATAAGACCAAAATCAAAATGTAATTAGATTTTTAGTATTATTCTTTTAGGGGTTTTGATATTTATAATACACAAACTCTCTAATCCATTGTTGTATATGTCTTATTTTAATTATATTCATGGGACAACTGTATATCTAATAAGTCTATAATAATCTCAAATCACCACAATAATGATTGGAGTGTTAAATAAATATTCTATAGTTATAATTATTTTATTCTATGTTGAATCATATAGGAATCTTCCTTATTAAAATCTTATTTTCCGTCCTTTATATAAATTTGGCCTAATTATAATGATGGATTACGGCTCTCCACTTAAAGGAAAATTTATCTAGAGTAAGGAACACCCATTTCATATTGAATTATGATATTTTATTAAATTATAATTTTAAAAAACTCTCTAGTGAAAAGTAAAATAATGTTGGTCTTGATACTAAACAATCAGGGACACTTGGTGTAAATGATTAGAGAAAAAACAGTATTATATATAATCAAACTCTAAGGAAAGAGATATTTTTCCTATTTATTTAATATTGATATATCTCTAGAAATTATATATTATTTAATATATATAATTTAAAGACCAATATCTATTTCTTTTGGTATGTGATAATTAAAAATTTTAGGATGAAATTTATTTGAGGGGGATTACACCCAAGATTTTTGGAGCTATCATTATTTTTGTTGTTGTTGTTGTTGTTATTTATGTCTATAAATTTTAAAGAATATTTTTGTATTCATTTAAAAGGACTTAAACATGATTAGAAAATGTTCCCTACAATATATGAACTTATATAAATAAATATTATTCATTATTTAGTGGAAAATTAGAACAAAAGTACATTAAATTAAGTAATGAAAACCACTAATTATTACACACATTTAATGAATTAAATCCACTAAAATTTCATTAAATAGTTGTATATAATATAAGGAAATGAATAAAATTTTATGTATAGGAAATATATTGGATCATCTTCACTCTTGAAGATCTCTATTAGACCAAATGGACAATTTATGATGATGAGAACTATGAAAGGAGAATGAATTTGGAAAAAAATCATAATATGAAATAAGAATTGGGCCTTATGAAGTGATTATAGAATGAAAAATGGATTTAAGATGTATATATATTGGAATGGAATCTAGTCATTGAAAATATGGTTATTATAAATATATCCATTGAAAATATAGTCGTTGGGTGTATGTCTAATTGGTATACTGATAGGGTAAATTGTTAAGTAGTGTAACTGGAGATCCATAGTGATGTTTCAGTTTTTATAATGTCTTATATTTGTTGGGTATGATATTTTTTAAAATAATTTTTTACATATGGGGAATTATATGTGTTGAATGTTTATACATGGTTTTTCTAGAAGTATATGTAAATCAAAATGAAGACTGCTCTTTGAAAATTTCTAGTAATTGGATATTATGCATCAAAATCAGAATACGAGACTCAGTTTTTGTCAGAAATCATAAAGGTGGATGTTTTTAAAAAGTATTTATTATCTAATCCATTAGTATGATGTTGAAAATTTTCTGACTATGTTTTTATAGAATTTTTGAAGTTGTATATTTTTTTAAGAAAGATGAATATTGTAAAGTTATATACTTAAAAATGTTTGAAAGTTTTATATTTTAAAAAATAAATCTGATGATTCTTTTCTATTATTTAAAGTCTATAAAATATCATGAATAAGTTATTATAGAATAACATGTAATTATAAGGAGTTGAAAAAACCAATACATTTGATGGTTTCTAACACCTATACACTGGATTTAGTTTTGTAAAGAAAGTCAATTAGATTGGGATGAGGAAATTATATTAGAATGAGTTAAAGAAGAATATCAAATAGGACCTAGTTTTAGTTATAATGTAAAATTAGATTGATCTAAGGTAGAAAGTAAAATCAGACTAATTTTCAATTTGGAAGATAAATCATATTTAGTTTCAGTTAGAAAATCAAAATCAGACTAAACTTCTGTTAGAAAGTAATATCATACGATGTTCCAGTTTACAATTTAAATCTGACTAAGTTTCTATTTGATGCTCAAATCGATATAAGTTTCAATTATAAGGTCAAATAGGACTGTTTTTTACTTATAAAGTCAAATTGGAATGATTTTTAGTTATAAAATCAAATATAACTGAGTTTTGGAAGAAAATAAACTAGGACTGAGTTACTATTAGAATGTCTAATCAGACTGAGTTTTTTTTAGGAAGTCAAATTAGATAAAGTTTATTTTAAAAAGTCAAATCAAATTGAGCTTTTGTTAGAAATTCATATGGAAATGATATTCAGTTTAAATTTCAAATATAAATGAGTTTCTATTAAAAATTTAAATCGAATTATGTTTTAGTTAGAAAGTCAGATCAAATTGATTTTTTCATATGAAAGTCAAACCATACTAAAAATTTAAAAATGAACTGACTTTTCCAAACACTAGTTTCTGATATTTTGTTAATAATATGAGAAAATTTTCTATAGAATTCATGAAGTTTCATGAATAAAATAGAAAAAAATTTATGTTTCAAAAAGATCAAATATAAATCTCAAATGAACATGAAATTTGGAGTTTGGGGAATTTGATTAAGTGGTAAATGTTTTCATTTTTCCCGCTTTTTCTATTTTGTGGGGCTAATAAATAAGTAACAAATTATATTAATACTTAACACTTTTCTAGTGTTCAAAATAGGTATAAGTACTATAGAATTAATTTCTGAGGTATTTTTAGATAGATATCACATGAAAATATCAGACTATAGTTACCTCATATTACCAGACTAATAAAATCAGACATAAGGAGATCAACCTAAGTTTGAGCAGAAGTGTGATAGGTACTAATTCAGAGAAGAAAAATCAGTCTATATTCATAATACTACGGTCCATAGGACTCAGGGTCATTAAACATAGGTAATTTTTTAGATCATTTTGTCCAATTTTAAATAATTTTGTATGGATAATTTTTGTACGAAAACATTGTAAACTAATAGAATTTATTATAGTTATTCTATTAAGAGATAAAAGGTGTCTAAAGGGAGTTAACCTAAGTGTTATTCAATCATCGTAATTTTGAATTTCTATAGACCCATGGGATTTTCTATTATAAGGATGTAGGTTCTCATACACATGTTAAACCTTTTAAATATTTTGAATTTTTCTTAATTTCAACATTTTCATACATGAGTATTTACTAAAAAAGGATGATTCCATATCCCATATCACTTGGCCTGAATGTTTCTTATACTACATTAATTGGTTTTTGACTTGTTGAGAAATATGCTTCTATGATGTTCAATGATAAGAGAAATATTAATGTTGATGGAAAGGATGGAAATTTTATCCTTATGTCTCTATTAAAACTTGTTTATATAATTATTGTCAGTATAAAAACATCAAAGAGTATTTGGGACACGATAATAAGTATTTTATAAGGGAATACTAAATTGAAGGATGAAAAGATAAAAGTGTAGCTTGAAATGTTTAAAGATATAAGAATAAGATATGAATAAACTATTAATGAGTAATTCACCATTGTAAATATATATTTTTATAACATCATAGATTTTGGATATGTATAGTAAGACTCAATTATAGAGAATAAACTAATGATAAACTTTCTGGAATGGTTTGATTAAAAAATTTCCCCATTATAAGATAAAAATGATATTTCTCTTGATTAATTTCATAACATTCTTATTAATTTTGGAATGAAGAACAATCCAATGCTAAAAAATAATATTAAACATATAAAATATTTTGAAGCTATGAGAAAGATGAAAATTCGAGATGTTAAATATTTAGTAATTTTTTATTCTATAGATAAAGAGGATGGGATTTGAATGATAAAGCCATGTATTTTATTTCCAATAATTATAGAATATTGTGAGGAAATTATGGAGGAAATATTATTCTAAAATGTTTTAAGTATAGTGGAATTGAGTATTTTTATCGACTATACAAAGAATAATGTTGAATATTATCAAGATGATTATGATGAAAAACAATGAAGGAAGAATTTGATCAAAAGTTATGAAGATGAAAATTCATAAAACAAATAGAAGAAGAAGTTTACTGGGAACAAGACATGTATTATGAGTGATAAACCTATATTATACTCAACTAAAACCAATTATTTAGAATATGAAAGTTCAAAAAATGTTATAAAATTCATTGTAAAAGTTGATAAAATACAATACTCCTCAATGTAAAAGCAGTAAGTAGGTGGGGAATATAATATAGAGTACCATATCATAAGAGAACATGATGCCTATATTGAGAAAAAATATTTCATTTAATAAATAAATCTTAATGATAATGAAATATAGTGGAAATTTATTGAAGTTGAAAAATATATTTTTATGAATAAAAAAAAGAATAATACATCTAGAATATCTTAAGTTACAAACATTGAATTTGTCAATAGGGAAAGATGGTTCATGATTGCATTAAGAAGTTGGTATATAAGGAATATGAAATGAACAAGTATCGATAAAAAATTTAAGTATATTAAATCACTCTGGGAATGATGAATTAGAACTTCAAAAAATTATTTAGATGTAAAATTTAAGACTTCTAAAGTTTCTAATAAATCTCAAATCAAGAATCAGGTGAAATATTAACCCACAAAAAATAATGTTTCATCTAAATTTTTTGAAATTTATGGTGAGAATAAATGTTCTAGAAAAGCATGGGTTGAGATGGGATGTGAGAAACCTATCACATATACAAAACTTGAAAAAACTTTTACCAGGAAATATGGTCCCCACCCAATGTATGTTATAAAAAAAATAAGTTATCAATGTCAATGATGTTTCTAAAAAAAGATCATACATCAATAAAAAATCAAGATTTTATGATTTTAGTTGGTGTTATAGAATCTATGGTAACAAATTTTACATTTTCTAGTAAAACATGTCTCTACATGGAAATAATTCTAACAAAGGAGAAATAATAATGTGTAACATTCCTAGAACTCTGGAAGTTAGAAAAGTAAAAACACAAGATGTTATAAGACCTCCCATTGAAACTAAATTAGAATTTCTGTAAAAAGTATGTGGAATATGTGACTGGGATAATAATAATGAAATAAATGTATGCAACTCATTCCAGAACAAGATTCTTAAAGTAAAAATTAAAATTAATTTTGAAAGAATAAAGTTGAGTAAAGAGCTTTTGTTGTGGAGAAAATAATGAAAAAAATTAAAAAAATAACAAATCGTAGATAATTGATAGTGGTTATTCATTACACATGATTGGAGATATAAAAATATTTAAACATGTTGAAAATTATTATATAGAATAATTCATTTTTGGAAATGAATGTTTCTTGAAAATTATAGGAATAGGAACCGCTGACATGGAACCTCAAAAACCTAAATCAAATGATGCTTTTTTCATTGATGGGATAAAAATAAACTTACTCAATGTGATTATACATTGTTTTGAATGAAAATATGTAATTTTAAAAAATTATTCATGTATCATAAGAAGTATTAAATATAGAGAAGTTATTATCAAAGGATAAATAAATAAGGTAAATTCTTTTTAGATAGGAGAACTTAACAAATCTTGTTATCTAAGTGATGAAAATGAGAATAAGAAGGGGCATAAACAACTTGTCTACCTTGGGTGTTAAGGTATTAATTTTTTTCCCAAATTGGATACAATTTAAAATATTCATGAATTGAAAATAATAGAAGAGAATTTTTCTATAACTTTTTAGAAAGGAAAAAATGACTAATAAAAGTCAAAAGGTAGTTGAGTTATAGTCTACCAGGCCTTAGGAACTTATTTATTTGGATTTATGTGATCCTATGATACATGAATCAAAAAAAATTATTTTTAATTTATAACTATTATTAATTATTTCACATGTATGAAAAATATCATTCTTATGAAACACAAGTCAGAGGTAGTGGAAATGTTCAGATTTCTCAGAATATAAGTTGAGAGAGAAATGGGTGTTTATATTATGATGTTAAGAATAAGTAATGGAATAAAATTCACATTTAATGCCTTTTAATATTTTCTATGAAAAAATGGAATCAAAAATCACTATAGATATCCAAAAACCCCCACAAAAAAATAGAGTGCCATAATGGAATAATAGAAGTTTTGTGGAAATGGAAAGAACTATGTTATAAGAATACATACATTCAATGTCTTACTAGAGAGGATATATAAATATTGTTTTAAATATAAAAAATATATGTTTATTGCAACTTTAATATAACATGAATTACTTTTACATATTGTTTTTAAAACTTCATTTATGTACTTACATGTTTTTTGGAAGACAAAGTTCACTAAAAATCAAAAAATAAATCATGGAGAATTTACATAGAAAGATGAAGAAGGAATTTTCATGGGATATTCACACAATAAAAGAAGCTAAAAATATTGGAAAAATGATTACAAAATTTGGTGGATTCATATTATGGAATGTTTATTGAAAATAAAAACTCTTTAAAAAAATATATTGAAAATGTTGGTGAATATAAAATGAATATTTCTAATGGAAATAAAATTGAGTCGAAATAGATTTATCAAGATTTAATAGAATTATGTGATGTATAAAGTAAAGTTGGAGGATAAATTTTGAAAATTAATATTTTATAAAAACTTTTTTGAACAAAAATATTATTGGGAAACATAAGGCTTTGGTTGAGAAAATAATAAGGCTAAAATTAAAAAAATCCTAGATTTCATTTTTCAAAACATAAACAAGAAGCAGTTTATGATGTAGAGGAACATAATGAATGGGTTTATGCAATGAATGAATAGTTAGACCAGATTGGGGAAACAAAACTTGGAAACATATTCTCTGAATAAAAAACACAAATTTCATTGGAACTAAATAGGTGTACTGAAAAAAGTTGCATGGTCATGGAGAAGTTTCAAGAAATAAAGAAAAACTTCTTTTCATAGTCTATTCATAAGTGGATGGTGTGGATTTTAATGAAAAAATTTCCCCCATTGAAATATTAGAAACTATTAGAATATCTTTATCAGTAGAAACACATATAAATTACCAATTTTATTAGATGGATGTAAAGTTATCTTTTATTAAATGCTCAAATTAAAAGAGAATTTTATATTTAGAAAAATTGTAATTCTTAATCGATGAAAATAAATGAAATGTTTTTAAATTGAATGAGTATTTGTATTGGTATGTTTATGGTATTATAAACATGTGTGTTTTTGGAAAATATTTAATTTATATAAAGTAAAAGTTGATAGAAACATGTATGTGAAATAAGTTAAATCCAAAACCTTGATTGAAATTGTGTATGTGGATGATATGATTTTCTTCTAGGGATATAGAAGGTATTTATTAAACATTTTCGGAATAAATTAAAAAATAACATTGAGATATAAATGTTGGGAGAATTATCATTCTTCCTTAGTTTACAAGTTCAACAAAAAAGGAAAAAAACATTTTCCTATATCGATAAAATTAATCCATGGAATTGTTATGAAAGGTTTATAAGGAAGTATCAAAAGAATTTTCTACATCTATTTTTGTTGGGATAAATATTAGTACAAATTAATGTTGAAAAAGTTTGAATAGAAAATATTTTTGAAAGCTAATAAGAATTTTTATTTATCTCTCAGCCAGAAGACATGATATTGGTTATGATTTAACTTTGTGTTCCAGATATAAAAGGGATACAAAAGAAACTAATATGTTGGAAGAAATTAAAATTCTAAGTTATGCCATAGGAGACCAATCACATGAGACTTTATATAAAATAATTTTTAAAATTAAATATCATTTTTATAATGATACTGATTGGGATGGATATTTCAATGATAAGAAATCATCAACATGAGGAACATTTTTCTTAGGTGAATGTTGTGTAAGTTAGCATAGTAAGAAACTAAGTTTAGTAACTTTGAACATAGTAAATCATAATATGTTGCCACTACTCATGATTAAACATAGATGTTATGGATGAATTTTCTAATAAAATATTTCAATGTGGAAGTTTATAAACCATTGAAGATTCTTTGTGATAATCATAGTGGAATTGATCCTTCTAAAAATAATGTTCACCATTAGATAAAAATACAAATTGATATAAATTATAAAATTATAAAAATTAAAGTTGCCATTGTTTATGTTTTTCTATAATATATCATATTGGAGTATCAAATTGATTATATCTTCCAAAACCAATGTTTAAAGAGAGAGTTGTGGAATTGAAGCTACAACTACAAACTCAACCTCCACCATGAACTTAATAAACATATTAAGTATGTTCCCTACCATGCTTTGGATTTTGTTGAAAAAGAGGTATAAATGTACAATATAATATTTTAAGGTAGTGATGTATTTTTTTATTAAAATAATATGAATCTATATCTATCATAAAATTGGGGAGAGAAAATTATATTTAAAGAAAATAAAAAATGATGGGGATTTTATCTAAACATGGAAACAATATTTTCTTGTCATCTAAGGATGTAATTCTTTTAAATACATTACATTGTTTATTATTTTGTTGTTAGGGAAATCACTATTGAGAAAGGCTATGTTTGGGTAAAATTTAAGTAACATGTGTTGAGAAAAAATAAATAAAGGGTTCGAGTGTTGAAAAGTGTTGTGTATAAAAAGTTTTCAATAGGATTTTTCAAAAAAATACTAAGCTCAAGATTGAATACCCAAAGTGATATTTTGGTTTTTACAAAGTATTTTAATTATTGAAAACTAATATTTTTTTCAAATAATATTGTGGTGCATCTAGTGAAAGATATGATGGTGAATTTTTATAACTTGTTTTCATGAGAATTAGATGTGAATCTAAATAAAGAAATTTCTTTGTTGTGCTTTGATGATCAGACACAATAATTTGGAATCTGAAAAAAAAACACATCGTTTTTTCTATGATGATTAAAGGTTGATATTTTTCAAAAAGTCTTTATCAAATAATTTATCAGTATAATTTTTATAATATTATAAAACGTTTTTTTTATAATTTCATATGTTTTTAGGTTTTTTATAAATTAAAATGTTGTAATGTTATAGAGATAATAATTTTTGGATATTTTAAACATTAAAAAACAAATATAATGATGGATTTTTCTTCATTAGATTCTCTAAAATATATTAAATATGGAATTATTCTTGTGCAATTTAATAGAAGTACGTATAGAAACCATTAAAAGGACGGTTGTTGATTCTTATAAAATATGTTCAGTTTTTTGAAGAATGTCAGTTAGACTAAGCTGGTGGAGTTCCATTTGATCGAGATGATAAAGAAAGTAAAATCAGACCGAGTTTCAATTAGAAAGTCAAACTAGACTGAGATGAGGTAGAAAGTCAAATCAGACTCATTTTTAGTTTGAAATTCAAATTACATTGAGTTTTATATGGAAAGTTAAATTGAACTGAGATTTTGTTAGAAATTCAAAGAAAACTGAGTTTCAGTTATTAAATCAAATCAGACTGAGTTTCTGTTAGAATGTAAAATCGAACTAATTTTTTTTTAGAAATTCAAATTGGACAGACTTTTAGTTAGAAAGTGAAATTAGATTGATATTTAGTTATAAATTAAAATTATTTTGATATGAGGGGGAAACATAAATTGATGTGAGTTTCTATTAGATATACTATTAAGAATCAGTTTCAGTAAGAAAGTTAAATTAAATAAAGTTTTAGTTATAAAGTCAAATTGGATTGAGTTTCTATTATAAAGTTACATTGGAATTAGTTTCTATTAGAATTTCAAAATGGTTAAAGTTTTTGTTAGAAAATAAAATCAGATTAAGTTTCAATTAAAAAGTCTAACGGGACTCAGTTTTTGCTAGAAAGTCAAATTTGACAGAAATATTCTAACAAACTGAGTTTTCGAGGAATTATTTTCCAATATTTAGTCAATAATTTGAGATGATTTTCTTGATAATTCATGAATCTTAAATAATACACAAAAAAAGAGTTGATAAGGATTCAACCACTCAAATATGAAGTTCAAATGAAAATGAAATTCATCATTTTATGAATTTCGTTGAGCAGGAAATTTTTTCAGTTTTCTTTCCTTTTCTATTATGTTATATATATAAATAGAGAGCAGATTATATTCATATATAACACTATTAATGTTTGTAAAGAAGGATTAAGGTCTAAAGAGTTCATTCAATAAGGGTTTCTTGGATAGATATCTCATTAGTAGATTAGACTGAATTTATATTAGATTGTTGAATGGATAAAATTTTAATTAATAAGATCACCATAAATTTTAGAATAATTGTGAGAGGTAAAGATTAAGAGAAAGAGAATAATATTGAGTTAATTGGAATGTGTTAATTAGGGTTAGGGTTATTAAACTCAAGGTCATCATAATCAGGGACTTCTGTAGAGTACTTTGATCAAATTTTTTATACATTGGTTATGTAATGTTTTTGTAATAAATAACTGTAAATTGACAAGAGTTAGTAAAATAATTCTTATTAGGTGATAGAAGGTTCATAATGGGAGTTGAAAAAAGTTTTTTCACTTATTAAAAATATTGAATTTCTATAGACCCGCTACAATGGCTATGAAAAAGATGTAGGTTCTCACACTGAGTCTGAACTGTGTAAATCTCATGTGATTTACTTTGCTTTCTATTTTTCGTGCATGGGTATTTATTAAAACATGATGTGGTAATTTTCCATTAATATGTTCAAATTCATACCTTTCCATTCCCTTGGTTTTTTAAATCTCAAACACTTTCTTATGTACATGTTTGTTGACCTTTTATTCACAAGTGTGTTAGTTATTTTTTTTAGAAAACATAATTTTTGAAATACATTAAATATGATTTAAAGTATTGAGAGTATATAATTTACTTTCTACATTATGAGAATCATAATGTGGGTGTTTCTATATAATGAGACTCACTTTAATCATACCAGAAGATGTGTTTTATTCATGTCCTTACTGAAAAAAATTATTATCTGTTAAACTGATTTAGGTATCGATAAATTAGACTAACTCACATTAGGATAATCATATTGACATAGTTAAGGAATTCCATAATAATAACTTACGTTTATAATTGGAATAAATAAAATTATTTCTATCATAAGGGGAATATTTTACACTATAATGGTGTAAATCAATATGATGTCAGATTTTCAGTTATGATGATTTTTTAAGTTCTAGGTATCCAATTTCATTGAGAAAAACTCACAAATATGATTTTTGGGGTAGATTCTAATAAATACAAAGTCATTTACATAGTTTTAAGAAGATTAATTTTTTCATTTTCACATGTCAAGTTTTCTAAAGATCACTATGTGTGAACATCATATTAATATTCATTATAGTTCTTATGAGATTTATCATTTTCAAGGAAAAAACTTCATATATATCTCCTTGAGAACTTTTACAACTGTATTATGTGTCTGATCATCATAACAGTCGGGTTATTCTTAGGATCGAAAGGTAGATAATTCTATCCATCAGATTGAGGGCTTATCAGGATAGTATGACCAAGATGACCATCATATCTAGGTCTTATAAGTATTGAAATATAGATAAAATATGATCTTCATATCGAGGGATTTCTTATTACGGAAAGATATCCATTAATGTATATGGTATCCCGCCTTTTTAATACAAAACTTTTCATTACATTTTATATAGAGAGGATCTTTAAAGTCAAGTGTCTTGGAAATCAGGAACATAATACATGAAAACAACATAAAACATTCTTCTAAACCACTTATAAAGATTCATCATAAGTTCCACCTATGTATAATTACTACATCTCATAACCTGGAGACATACATTTAAAGGAAAGGCTGAGTAGAGAGCCTAGTAAGGGTAAGTAAGGGAATCAATGTACTTGTGATATCAATAAGAACTTGAATAAAAAAATAAAAACATGATGAATGGAATAATAGGCATATCATAATTAAAAGAACATGGAACATAACTTTAATATGTGGCTACAACATTTCATTTATACATTCATGAACATATCACCAAGGTCCATCCCCGTGATGTCATAAAAAATTACCATGGTTCTTCACCAAGGTATCGTAAAACTTGTCATCTCTAGAGATTAATTCGTTACCCAATGCATTGGAGTGCTATCAGGGTGCACCCTTAATATTTCATTAATTTAATGTGATCCAAATATATCATAATCAAAAATTTCATAAATAACCCAAATGGAATCAAAGAAATGGGTTTCATTTCAAAATCGTGACGTTTAAAAAGAGATTAAAAATAAGATCATGTTGTTATTTATAACCCATGGAAAAGGAGTGAGGGTTATATGTATGTCAAATCAAGAATCAAATATATCATCTTTATATATTTATGAACACATATGGAAATTAAATAAGTCTGGGTATTCATATAAATAAACAATATAATTTCTTGAGAGAAAGAGATAGAAATTTTGAGACGAAATTTTTACAACATAATAGCTATATAACTTGGTTTTAGAAAATATTGAAAAGATATAGTACAAGGTTCACCCACTCTCAAATAACTCAAAATACAGTATGGGTACATAATAAGATCATGGTGTGGATATTTGAATGACATACCACATGAAAAGGACACATGAATGAAAATAGAAGATGTGATTTCTTTTACGAAGAATTCGGCAGCCTAACGGCGTCACTTAAAAATTTAGAAAAATAAATTGATGAGAGCGGAAAGGTTATATCAACAATTAGACATCGAATGTATAGAAATGAGAACATATAAGAACATACCTTGAACAAAATGATGTGGAAACTAGAAGACACAACATAAAGGAAGTCATGGCTTAAAAAAAGAGGGTGAAAGAATCCCTTACCTTGAAGAGTAACTTCGAAAGATTGAAGGTCGGGACCTTAGGGGGATCGAGGGAACCTTTTGAGGACTCCTTGAGAGGTAAAGAGAATATAACTTCATAGGGGAGGATTTGGAAATGAAATTAATGAGGGAAAGGCTTGGTATTTATAGGAGAAGTGAGGGGACAAAGCATTAACTGCCAAGGGACACCTCATCCATGGTATTGGAAAAACCATGGGCTTGACCAAGGTATTTTATGATGGTATTGGACACTTGGGACACCTCAAACCTTATCTTACTATTCATAAGTAGACCATAATTATTGCATAATTATTACATCCTTAATGATACCATTAAAAACCTGAAACTCAAAAACTGTATTTTCACTATTCACCGTAAATTCAACTTTCTCAGAAAAGTCCCAAAATTTCACCTGAACCAAATATAGATGATCTAATTTTAAAAATAAACTCCATTTTTTGAAAATAATTTTCTAAATATTTTTAATTTTATTTTTAAATAAAAACACTATTCACTGAAAATTCAACTCTTCCAGAAAAATACCAAAAATTCACCTTAACCAAATATCGATGCTCTGAATTAAAAAATGAACTCCATTTTATGAAAATAATTTTCTAAATATTATTAATATAATTTTTAAATAAAACACTATTTAGTCAAAAAAACTAATACCTAACCAATAATTTTTGAAACATTTAT
This sequence comes from Viscum album, assembly GCA_963277665.1. Taxonomy (NCBI): domain Eukaryota; kingdom Viridiplantae; phylum Streptophyta; class Magnoliopsida; order Santalales; family Viscaceae; genus Viscum; species Viscum album. The sequence goes on along the minus strand of OY728146.1, from coordinate 121,079,059 downwards.
TTACCTATTTTATTGAATCACATTACTTAATCAAGCTGCCTAAATTATATTAATACTTTCTTAAGTGAAGTTACTTAATCCATTTTGTAAAATTACAAATCATAAGCATAAAATCACTATTCATAATTTACTATTCATCAAAAATTAAGTTGATCTTATTAGTCTCTAAATTTCTAAATGAACATAACTGTAGAAGACCATTTTTTGAAAATCATTACACATTATTAATTATTTAAGGTTTACATAAATATTTTTAAAATATCCCTTTTTCTAAAATTCATCAATAATATGAATACTATATTTATCTAGACATTTGAAAATTCACAAACTTCACCATAAGAAGAAATCACAATTTTTATTTAATTCAAAAGATTACACAAGGCAGTTATGGTGTCGTTACATAGCCCTTTATAACACCAGCAGAGGACCTAAGAGTAAGGTGTACTAGGGTGATAGAATCTTGGGGTGGCTCGGCCAACATTGCCTGAGTAGTGATTTCTATCATCTTGAACTTCTCACGAAGGCGATTATGTTCTAGATTCACACGATGAAGTTCAGCTTAGGTTTGGTCCCGAGCAAAGCCCAAAGGTGCTACCTCCTTCCCGATTTCCATCAGATCGGCTTTGATCAGCCCGAGAATACTGGGTGGGGCCATCGAATCTTCTTTATATATTAATTAATCAAGATCACTTATATTTATAGACAATAATTGTAACATTTAGTTTCCAATGGTCATGTTGACCAACGGTCATATAACAGTCGAAACCCAATGGTCTTATTTTAATTATACTCATTTTATTAAATGAAATAGTTTTGTTGAGTATGAAATAAAATAACACAAAAAGTTCGGAAACAAAATTTATTCAAAATTTCGGGTCGTTATAATCTTCCCCCCTTAAGAAATTTCATCCCCTCCATTTTAAAATTGGTCTTGGAAATTTTGTTGAAAGTACCACATCAGAAAAAGAGTGAGTAAAACTATTACTTTAAAAGAAATAAAGGGATGTACAAAGGTCACCCGAGTTAACCCATACTAGGATTTTATATAGGAAAACATGGATATGGAAGATAAAACAAAGGGTCAAGTTCTTATGGAGAGTGATAGAAAACATGATTAGGAGAAAATTAACCCCAAGAAGATCACAAATTTAATATGTGTTAAACAGTTTTGATTACCCAGTAGGAAATGTAAACCAACAACATTTTTGTTTTACATTCCTTTTAATATTTTTGAGGAATTCATTTACTACATAGAATAGAAACATAAGTAAATATACTTACCGTCAAGTAGAGTTTCATCCCATAATAAGTTTCCACCAAGACTAATCTTTTCTCCAAACAATGAGCATTCAAAAATACTTGGTCTCATCAAAAACACGAGAATCGTCTTCTAGAGATTCACATAATCCACAAAAGAATAACTACATTTTTCCCTTGTCTTTAGCCGTCAATGAAAACTAAAATGGTTAGTATAAGATCATTTAATCCCCCAAAAAGGTTAATCCTTTATAAAAATAAAAAAAATTCTATTAATCTATAAAATTCAGAAAAAGTACCCAAAGTTCCAGAGAGACCATTCACTACACAATCATCCTTAAAATTCTTCAGAATAATCTAAACTAAGATTGGAACCCAAAACTCAGAAGGATTTAATCACATAGTCTTCCCTAATAGATCTTAACATTTATCCCCAAATAACATCGACTACTATTAAATTCCCATACTAAAGTGTAATTAACCTATTTAGATATTCTCTATGATAGGTTCATCAATTCCCAAAAATAACCCAAATCACCATATGTCCACAATAAATACATAAATTCCTAAAAAAAATTCATCCATTCCTCCTCAATTTAAATCCTATAGTATTTTATTTCCCTTAAGAATATAGTACCCCAAAAGAGAAAAAATCATCCAAAATAACATTTATAATTTAATCACCAAATCATTTTCCTATACAAAGGATATCCGTTTGATAAAATATAAGTTTCCAAAATCAACTTATTCATGATCTATAAAAATATCAGGTGTATTATTCAGTCTAAAGGGCATAACATAAAACTCATAATGCCCATATCTTGATTGGAAGGCAGTTTTTAGAATATCTTCATTCTTCGCCATCAATTGATGAAAACCAGAATGAAGATCAGTCTTAGAGAATAATTGAGTCCCACAAAAAAGGTCAAATAAGCCATTAATTTTTGGAAGAGAGCATTTGTTCTTCACTGTTCCCCCATTCCGTTCTCTATAACCAATTCATAGCTGCATCGATCCGTCCTTCTTCTTCACAAAGAGAATTGGTGCTCTCCAAGGAGACACACTTGGTCAGATAATCCCATTCTCCAAAAGATCCTGGAGTTGTTTCTTTAATTTCCCTAGCTTCACATTTTCCATCCTATAGGGGGTCTTTGACATCGGATGAGATCCATGTTTGAGTTCAATGGAGAACTCTACCTCTCTTTCTGGGGGAGGTCTGGGTAAATTCTCAGGAAATATGTCAACGTATTCCTAGACGATTGAGACATTTTCTAAAAGAATAAATCTGTCGTGAGATACTTATTTCATTAAAAAATCTTTTAACTAAAAAGGATTTTATGTCTTAAAACATCATGCTTAGACAATTAAATTTTTCAATAATTTTTTCACAATTATTCATAAAAAGCTTGTGATTAACCAAACATACCCCATGGGACTATTGTAACCAAGAGTGCAGCAAGGCCCATTATCGTCTACCAGTTCCCATTCGATTCTATCTCATAGCGGTGTTTTTGTGTTTTACCCCTATGTATATCTATACTAGAGCCACCTCTACCTGCTCATATCCAGACAAGGATTTATTTTCTTGATAAACCACTTACTCAATACTCACCAGAATACCAAGAATATTTCTTATATTTAAACTTTTTTATAGGGTTCTTCGTAGAGTTTTCATATTGTAATTTCCATAAATAACTAAACTATCCTTTGATACCAACTATAAAATCCCACCTTTTTAATACATAACATTTCATTACATTTTACATATAGAGGATCTTTAAAGTCTAGTGTCATAGAAATCAGGAAAATAATACGTGAAAACAACATAAAACCTTCTTATAAACCACTTGTAAAGCTTCATCATAAGTTCAACCTAAGAAGAATTATTGCATCTCAAAACTCGGAGAGATACATTCAAAGGAAAGGGTGAGCAGAAATCCCAATAAGGGTAAGGAAGGGAATCAATGTACTTGTGATATCAATAAGAACTTGAATAATAACATAAAGACATGAGCAATAGAATAATAGTAATATCATAAGGAAAAGAACTTGGAATATAACTTGAATATGCAGCTAAAAAATTTCATTTATACATTCCCGAACATATCACCATGGTCCATCCCAAAGGTGTCATAAAAACTTACCAAGGTTATTCACCAAGGTATCGTAAAACTTGTCGTCTCTATAGATTAATTATTTACCCAATGCATTGGAGGGATATCAGGGTGCACCCTTAATATGTCCTTACTTTCATTTGATCCATATAGATCATAATCAAAAATTTCATAAATAACCCAAATGGAATCAAAGAAATGTGTTTCATGTCAAAATCGTGATGTTTAAAAAAGAGCGTAAAAATAAGATCATTATGTAATTTATAACCCATGGAAAGGGAGTGAGGGTTATATGTATGTCAATTAAAGAAGAAAATATATCATCTTTATATATTTATGAACACCCATGGAAACAAAAATATTTCTGGGTATTCGCATAAATAAATAATATAATTTCTTGAGAGAAAGAGAGAAATTTTGAGACGAAATTTCTGCAGCATAACGGCTATATAACATGGTTTTAGAAAACATTGAAAAGAGAGGGGACAAGGGTAACCCATTCATAAATAACTCATAATACAGCATGGGTACTGAATAAGATCTTGGTATAGATATTTGAATGACATACCATATGAAAAGGAAGCATGAATGAAAAGAGATGATGCGATTTCTTTTATAAAGAATTCGGCAGCCTAACGGCGTCACATAAAATACCTAAAAATAAATTTATTGGAGTGGAAAGGGTATATAAACAATTATACATGAAATTGATAGAAATTAGAAAATATAATAACATACCCTCAACAAAAATAGGTGGAAACAAGAAGACATAACATAATGGAAGTCATGGCTTCAAAGAAGAGGGTGAAAGAATCCCTTACTTTGAAGAGTAACTTCGAAAGATTGAAGGATGGGACCTTGGGGGGCTTTAGGACACCTTGGGAGGACTTATTTGGAGTTAAAGAGACCAGAACTTTATTGGGGAGGATTTTTAAATGAAATTAATGAGGTAAAGGCTTGGTATTTATAGGATAAGTGAGGGGACAAAGCAATAATTTCCAAGGGACACCTCATCAGAGGTATTGGAAAAACCATGGGCTTGCCCAAGGTATTTGGAAATGGTATTATCCACTTGGTACAGCTCACACCTTATCTTACTATTCATAAGTCGACATGAATTATTGCATAATTATTACATCCTTAATGATGTCATTAAACACCTGAAACTCAAAAACTGTATTTTCACTATTCACCAAAAATTTAACTTTCTCATAAAAATCGCAAAATTTCACCTTAACCAAATATTGATTCTCTAATTTCAAAAATGAACTCCATTTTATGAAAATAATTTTCTAAATTTTTTTAATTTAATTTTGAAATAAAAACACTATTCACTAAAAATTCAACTCTTTCAGAAAAATCCCAAAAATTCACCGTAACCAAATATTGATGCTCTAATTTCAAAAATAAACTCCATTTTATGATAATAATTTTCTAAATATTTTTAATTCAATTTTTAAAAAAACACTATTCACTTGGAAAAACTAGTACTTAACCAATAATTTCTAAAATAGTTATTTTCCTATTTTATTGAATCGCATTACTTAATCAAGGTGTCCAAATTGTATTAATACTTTCTTAAGTGATGTTACATAATCCATTTGGACACATTACTAATAATAAGAATAAAATCAATATTCATAATTTACTATTCATCAAAAATTAAGTTGATCTTATTAGACTCTAAATTTCTTACTGAACATAACTATAGAAGGCTATTTTTTTGAAAATAATTACACATTATTAATTATTTAAGGTTTACATAAATATTTTTAAAATATCCTTTTTTCTAAAATTCATTAATAATATGAATACTATAAACATCCATACATTTGAAAATTCACAAACTTTATCATGAGAAGAAATCACAATTTTTATTTAAATCAAAGGATTACACAAGGTAGTTACGGTCTTGTTACATATCCCCTTATAACACCACCATAGGACATAAGAGTAAGGTGTGATTGGGTGATAGAATCTTGGGGCGGCTCGGCCAACATTTCCTGAGTAGTGATTTCTATCAGTTTGAACTTCTCACGAAGGCGATTCCATTATAGCTTGACACGATGATGTTCGGCTTGGGTTTGGTCCAGAGCAAAGCCCAAAGGTGATACCTCCTTCCTGAGTTCCGTTAGATGGGAATCTATCGGCCTGAGACTACTGGGTGGGGCCATCAAATCTTCTTTCTATATTAATTAATCAATATCACTTGTATTTATAGACAATAATCGCAACATTTAATTTCCAATGTTCATATAACAGTTGAAACCCAATAGTCTTATTTTAATGATACTCATTTTATTAAATGAAATAGTATTGTTGAGTATATAATAAAATAACACACAAAGTTAGGAAACAAAATTTATTCAAAATTTTGGGTCGTTACAATGTAAGTATAAAAAAGGGTATACCTTTAGTCAAGGATATCGACTACCTTTATCTTAAGGGTAAATGAGTTATCTTTTTATTGTATATTTTATGTAATTCTTAGTTTTACATAGAAACTATGTTGAATATTTCTATACAGTTTTAGTATTCCACTGCTTGTAATCAAATGTTGGTCGTCATACTCATCTTTCTATATATTTCTTGGTTTATCATTATCAATATGATTAAGATAAAAAATTCATTTTTTATCATTTTATTTACCAGTACAATTATAATTATGAAATTATTATAATTTGATATAAATAAGTTCTATAGAGATTATGATACTTTCACTCTGATATAATCAGATATATTCATATTCTGATTTTGTGACTTTGATAATCAGACTATGTATGAGTCTCATAATATTACTTAAAGAAGAATTTTGATTGGGTTAGTTTAAAACATTAAAAATAAATTTTTTATCTAAAATTCATCCCTTTATTTTAATATATCCATCATAATATAATTATCATAATCGAAAAATTAGTATCAGAGTAGGTTTTTTCTGATCATATACTTGATGAGCTTTTTACTGTCATTATATATTGAATTTTTTTTAATGTTTTGATATAAAAAGTATGTTTATAAAAGTAGTTAAATTAACATGTATTTGTAGAAATGAAATTCTAGTATTTTTAATATAGAAGAACATAATTTTGTCTCAATAGTAAATTTGAATATGAACATACCACCTATCTTTGATGGTGATGATCATGAGTATGGGAGAAATAGTATGAATACTATTGTTATCAACATGGGAGTTGATAAATTTTCTCTGATTACCAGAGATTATTATATTAAAGCTATGTAAATTAATACTTTTACTTATCATGAAAAATAGGAATATTAGTTAAACAATAGTGTAAGGAAATCATTTTTATGTTATATAGAAAGATGTATCTACAAAACAATTCTTTATGTGAAGCTTCAAATAGTGTCTTGAAAAAACCACAAGTTACACACATTGGAACCTCTATAGTTTTTTAGACTAGCATATCAATGCTTAAAGTATATTATGAATAATATTATTTTCATCCTCGAGAATCAGTTGCAGAGATTCACCATAGGTCCATGACAATTATTATTAGTTTACAACCTTTTGGAGAAAAGGTTTTTATGATGAAATTCTTACAGAAAATATTATTCATATTATACCAAATGAATAGGAAACAAATAGAATATCTATGGATGAGACAAGAAAATTAAATAATCTTAACTCATATTATTTTATTGTAAATACTATGCAATACGATGGCAGATTCAAGAGAGATACTCATAATGAAATGAAGAGAAATAGAGGGGTTTATTTTTCTACAACTGTTGTACCCTATAAAGATCAATATAATGAGAAATTTGTCAAATAATTGAGAAAGAATAAATTTATGTTCAATCCAATTATCATACTTATAAAATTTCTAATAATTAATCATATAATATCAAAATAATGATGAAAAAGATCGTTGGGATGGAAAAATTCTAAAAGTGATACAAAAAAGAGTCCTAGCGATAAAGGTGATGATAAATATGATTTTACATGTTAAGAATGTAATAAAGCTACAAACATCAAACCATATTGTTCAAATATGAAGAGGAAATATAGAAAAGAGATAGATTCAAAATGATATTTTAAGAAGTATTACATATATATATTAAAGAAAGTGCTAAATGATTCTAACCCATAGAGTGCTTCTAGAGGTGATTCATCTATAAGTTATTCTGACAATGAATGTTCTACAAATAGGAATATAGACATTTTTTCTAACATGCTAATGGTTAATCGATATTTCATGTAAAATGTAAGAATAATTAAAAACCTCATGAATAAGTATTTAAATGCAAATTATCTTGATGAGAAAGATTCAAAATCATTGGATGAATAATCTTTCTCAGCCACTTAAGATAATTCATCGCCATATTTTGATGACTTTTTCAGATTTTCTAATATTTTAGAAGATGATAATTTAAATTTTTAATAATAATTGACATTTCTAAAGAAAATCATTCTAGGTATTATTCAAAAATAAATGTTTTTAAAAATTAATTATTAGATCATTCTAAATATCATGACCATAGTAAATTAGAAAATAAACTATTTAAAAATATCATGAAAAAAAATATTGATATAGTTAGGTCAGAAACTAGTTTTGATAAAATTAATTCCAAAACTATTAAAAATGAGATTAAGAATTTGGTTATTAAACTAATGACTAAGATTTATTGTTTTAAGACACATTTTTTAAAAATTAATACTAGTAATGAAAGTGTTTTTAAAATTTATAAAAAATTTATTCCTCCTGGGAGTAGTTCTGGAATGAGGTTTTCTTATAAAAATTCTATTTTCAATAATAATTTATTTTTTCTTAAGAGTTCCCCATTTTGTACTGAGTGTAATAAGGGTGGACATTGGAAAAATAAATCTTCCATAAAAAATTTTAATAAATACAACTTCATAAATCCTATTTTTTAGATGAAATCAAATATATCTAAACTAAAATCAGACAGATGTGGTTAGCCAAGATTTTGTTTTCTAACAACATTAGACCAAGAATATTTGGGTTCTGAAAGTCTAATATTTCTATCTTCTAGAAAAAAATAAAGTACCAAAAACATGAATACAAGGTGTATGGATATTGTATGTTCCAGGAATATGATTGATAAAATAGGCTTCTTCAGGATGATTATCAATATGAAGTATGGAAAGTCACTTTCATAGATAATTCTCATGGAGAAATTATCAAAATTGGTATATTTTTCTTGTTGGTAAATCACTTATTTTGATTTTTTTATTAATTTAATGTCTTATGAACAACTTTATAAGCAAAATTCAATTATGTGATCATGTTTACCTTGATTACATTAGGAATGATAAATATTTAGTTCATAGTTTGAAGAATGAATCACATATTTATTATAATTGACGTGATATTTTTATGCAATTGACATAAAAAGCCTTATGATGCAAGAGTTAACCTTCCTTAGTGTAGTGGAATATCAATCTTGGTTATGGCATAAAATGTTAGAAAATTTTAACCTTAGAAAACTATCTAAGTGAACTAAGAAATTACGTTTCAAGGATCTACTTGGACATCATTTTGATACTTCAAAACTCTTTAACTCTTATCAATATGGTAAGAAACATAATACAAGTTTTAAATATATTAGTGAAGCCTCAAAAATTTTGATTTATTGTTATTAAAGATAGACTTAATTGGCCATTGTTCCACCTCTAAGGTAGTGTGTTTTCGGGCAGTGTGGAAATAGTGATTTACCATTCCTTTATTTTGACCTATTCAGCGTCATTATCCATTAAAGAAGGTTGAATTAACCTAGTGGGGAACCATTGGTCCCAACAGGGGATTGTGTAGGTGTCAAGAACTCGTGAAACTAGTCCTTCTCAGATATAACGTCATCAAACGGTCTCTATTAGGTTTATTCGTGGATCCAAGAACACCCAACAGCCCTAGTATCCATGATTCATGGACCTTCTTTCCAAAGGCAACTGCTTATCAGCTGATGATTTGGCCAGTGACACTTGAGGACTCCATTGGTCAAAAGGATGAGAGGTCAGGTTCACCACACCATTTTGGGGGAGGATTGTTGCTTGTTCTAGGACTCTCTTATAGATTTAATTCATGCTCATATGTTTGTGAATCCTTGGTTCATTCTGTAAGATTGTGTCCAAAGGATACCCTTGTTTTGCAAGATCATCATGATCATGCATATGTTAGATTCTAGGGATGTAATGCTGAATTAGCCATATTATTAGGCACTCTAGAGTTTATCATCATTCACGGGGGATGAAAGGTGACTTCATATTGGGATCGATCCCTCAATGAGGGAGTCCTACGTATCCTCAGAAGAGGAATCAGAACCCACGTAGTTCGATTGTGTGGGTCTTATGTATGGAAGTTTCCCATTGGATGGGAACGTAATTAGGTGACCCCTTTTGTAATGTGAAACCTTTTGATCTCGGGCCTTCTAGTAGGAGTCCTACATTTCTTGGTTTTGTCAGGAATTAGTGATATCGTAGTTCATAAGATATAGGGCGTATGTTTGGAAGATGACCAATTGAGGGGGAAAGGTTGGGTGGAACCTTTATGGATGGGAACCCATTTGAGCTCGGGCCTTCTGAAAAACGTCCTACATATCCTAGTTTGGTCATGAATCTGAGTTATCGTAGTTAAATGATATGGGGATTACACATTGAATCTTCCCAATTGAGGGGGCATGGTTGGGTGGACCCTTTATGGATGAGCACCCATTTGATCTTTGGAAATCTGACAGGTGTCCTACATATCCTAGTTTGGTCAGGAATCAGAGTTCTCATAGTTTTGAAGATGTGGTGATGTCATAATATGTACAAACCTCTAAGACCATGGGAGTCATTCTCGGTGTGATAAATAGAAGGATGTGAAAGATTCGACAATGCACACACCTCCTCCACTAATGGTGGGGGAGGGAGAACCTACGACGGAAGAGGTTGGGGCGACTGTGGGTGAGGGCGTGGAGAGATGAAAATTTCCATGTGAACTAGTGTTAAAGTTCATGCATCCCTGCTTCAGAATATTGGGGGCATACCTTAGTGGGAGGTCCCCGGAGCTTGTTCTAGGAAGGGGAGGAGTTTTTTCCTCACCAATGGGCGGAGCGAACTTAACCCCTTTGACTGATCATTGTTCCTTATTAAATGGAAAAGCAAGTGATCTCCCCTAATCTTGAGAACAGGGAGGTTGACATTGGAATCCCATGGTTGGACTTCAGATTACCATGGGAATGTATCCTTGCAAGCATTCCCAAAACCCACACCTTTGTTGGGAGGGCCTACGTGACTCCACTTACCATGGGTATGAAGACTCAATGGGGCGCGTTGATGCACCTGATAGTCTAATCATACATGTCATGTTGCATTGGAGGAGGATTTGGCCCATTGTTGGGGGACTGGGTAGCGGAGGGATTTTAGAGGAATAGACGGTAATGTAGGAGTGAGGTTGGAACAGGAAGGAACAATACCCAAAAATACCCCTTTTCGCATACTGGTTTCTCACATGAGATAGGGGAAGCTCTGCATACCATAGTTTTATGCAGGATGAGAGGCCATACATGTACAGGTGTGGTACGCGGGCATAGGTATCGCCTACTGCATACCAAAGTGGTAGGCAGATCACAATGCCACATTGGGTTCCATCCGCTTACCAGTTGGGTATACGGCATAGAGTTCAGTCCGTGTAGCGATATGCTATGTGGAGCACCATAATGAGGGAGGGTCTGGGGGATTATTGTTAGCAGTAAATTCATCTATGAGAAATATGTGGTTCACATTTTACCATTTAGGTTCACAGTATTAGAATTTTTACACATTTCCCCCGTTTTATGGTTCGTAGATGGTTGTACCTGTGGAGGAAGTGTCTTGCGATTTATACTTTCATCGATGAAATGAAATGGAAGCTAAAGTGAAACCTATGAATTTTCCTCAAGCTTTCAATGCTCATCCTCCCTTATATCCTCTTTGTTTTATTTTCTATTGTTCTCTTTTTATAGATCATTAGAGGGGTCATATCTACTTGGCACGTAGCGCCATTTGTGGAGGCCCATTGAAGCATTATTTTGACCCATGGACGACTCAGTCAACTAGGGCATGTGGGGATTTTGGTTCACGATAATGGTTTGTGGAACCCTAATTGTCTGCTTATTCCACGAACTGAGGGGCTCAGGGCACGATACGTGGACAGACTTCTTCGTAGTTTAGGGTTTTCCTTTCCTGTTAGCCATTGCATCATGGGCCAGCGGTTCACGGACTGTCTGCTTCTCCTCCATGTACCGTTTCTAGTAAATGGTACATATACAATTTGAAAACTAGAATTTCTCCAAGTTCCTTCAAATAAATTCAAATCAATTTGAGTCCCTCCACCTTGGTAAAATTATAAAAGTTATTAATTCCTTTTGAAAAGCAAAAAAGGGGGTATTTTCTTTCCTTAGTGAAATTTTCAGGACCCTACAAATGCCTCCCATCAGAATGGTGTCTGTTTGGAATGAAAAGGGTATTATTTTGATTCAGAAGCAATCCTGAACTGAAATAGTTCGCGGTATAGAAAGTAAACCCAGTAGGAGGGGACCAAATTTATATGTAACGGTCCCTACCATTTGTCTTTTACTATTTCTCATGGTGAAAAGTGATCCCGATTTTTGGGCCTCCTTCATTCTTTGTGTATTGTGCTCCTTGCAAAAACTGCACTCATGAACTATTTTGTACATTATGTGAACCGATTTCTTCACCATTTACCTATCCGTGTACAAGATTTTGGTTTCTGGGAATGGGATTCTGGAATTTTTAATACTAAAAATGGGTCTCCGTGTAGGATAATGCTATGTAGTTTTCTTGTCCGCACTCTAAACATAGATTAGCAAATGAAAACATTGACCCAGACTTAACACTTTAATCTACAACCCTTAATCATATACTTAGCTGAGGTTGGGGTTTGTGGTTTCTTGATTCTGTGAACTATTCAATTTGTCGGCAAGTGCTTCTCTGGAAAGCACCTCATGACTGCTTCGTGCACCATGGTCGTTTGTGGTGGATTGCATCTGCATACCATTGTTGCAGCCAGCGCACTACTTCCACATGTTATGTTGTACATGGAATGCTCTTTTCACGTACTGTTTTTATGAACAGTAGGTGAATCCTTCATGGAAAAGTTTTAATTCCTTTATTAACTTTTTTTCATATCCTTTATCCAACAACATTCTATTGGACTGAATTCTTGTCAGCTTCTGGATGTTCCTGTATAGGTTACAATGGCTGACTCATGGGTTCTGGACAAATATATGATGATGAGGGACTCCATAGTGAGGAATATCGATGATAGCCTTAATACCCACATCATTCATTGTGGTAGTTTTCTGATGGTCTTGTTGGCACAAGAGCTTCTAGCTTACCCATTATCCATGAAATTTCCACTTTACGGGTTTGTTCATCCAGCTAATGTGCCTCTGCCGTTGCCTGATCCTGACCATCCTTTTTCCCCCCTAGAGGCACCACAGGATCATGATTGTTCTAATATTTCCTAAACTAGAGAATTCATCATCACTCCTATTCAGGAAAACGTTTTTATATTATGAGGTTTGGTTTGGGCTTAGGGAAAACGTGGGTGCCACAATGATGTCCTGAAACTAGACATTAGATAATACCCATCCATTATCAGCATTTCTTTAGAAAATCCTACTGGCGGTTGGAGCACCAAATGGTATTTGTGGGCTAGATTATGTTTCTCTTATGAGTGGGCTAGGGAATTCTAGGTGCATCAGACTTGTCTGGAGTCCCCTAACTAGCTGGAGGTATTGGGCCTGCACCAGGAAGCCTAGGTGTCTCAATTTGCAATCTTCTCTCTGGGAGAATTCCTTCTGGAATTGCTGATTCGGTGGAGATCGAGCACCAACACCTTTCATCTACTTCATGGAGAAGTGGGGATCAATTTTTGGTACATCTACAATCTTGGATGTCTTACTATTATTGAAAAGATGTATGACAAGTATCTCTCAGCTATCGCCATATAGAATAACATTGATCATGTGTCTCTTATGAAAAAATACTAATTTTTCATGGCAGTAGGATCACTAGATCATCCCCTTGAAGCATGTTCCCTCATCCCATTCGAAGTATGGATATGGTTATTCTTGCAGGTGAATGGGCCTAAGAGAAAGGCACACCGCAGTCGAAATCACCCAACCTGTCAGTCCCACTAAACTCCAGGTTCATACTATGCTACCCTTGAAGTAGTCCGGTATGCCTCATGGGGATATGGGCTTTGGCCTGACATTTCACCTACTCTTAGGCTAGCAGGTTTCTATTCCATGTTCTTAATTCGATGGATTTTCCCATCTAGTGATATTTAAAAGGGGATTTAGGCCTGCACCTTGATGATGGCAGCCATGTTGGCGGAGGGTCGACCCATAAATTTTGCCCTTCCTACCCTTGCCCGGATTTATGAATTTTTAGGAAAAATTCACAAAGGAAGGTATCTGCATCGTCTCAGTGGACCGTTCCAATTCCTTTACAAGTGGATGGCAGAACAATTACCCTATTATGAATATTGGCATACCATATGGGTTCCCCATTCTGACTTTCATTCAGCTCCCCTCAGAATTCTTGTTGTTCATCCCTGGACTCTTAATGTTGCCAATGTGGTCAAACTATTGAACGACACTTCTTAATTCTTATTCTAACTGCATCCTAATCCTCGGGGATCATTGAGATGTGACAAGGATGGTTCATTGGAGGAATTTTTACACCTCATTGGTCTTTAGGATGGGATGCTCACCACCCATGTAGACAGAGTAGTTATTTATGAACCATACCTCCCCTACCGGTTTTCCAAGTAGTTTTGATGCCTTCAACAGACTGTGTTTCTTCTAATTGTTCAACTAAGGGGAGAATCTCATCCTATGGTTCAGTTTCAATTGTGGATTATGATGACGCATGAGGGTGTGGCTAGAGAAATTATCATTCCTAACATGATAGGGAACACCTTCCTATCTCTAGAGTATGCCCAAATATGGGTCAATTGTTACCCCACGGGGATGAAAGAACCAGTTCAGTGGGTACAGAAACCTTTGACTATTTCATGTCCCATTATTGACCCGATAACAACACCACATATTCCCTTTATCACTAGGGGTGCAAAATCCATGCCTTCTGCCTCTGTTCCTTTAGCAACCAAGATACATACACCTCCTACTCCCACTCTCATGGTGAGTAGGAACTCAATCCATCGTCAAAAGTGTCTAGGAGGGGATTTGTTACTATAACCTATTTTGGTGGGGAATTATTCAGACTACCCCCCTCTTGTAGATATTTCCCAAGATCTTCATGGGAATTGTACCAGCCAAGTATCGTCGATCATCCTGAAGTCTGCGGCTATTCCTCCACATCTAAATTCAAAGGCTGGACCATTTTAGGGAAAAGAGAGTCTCCCACCATGGGTGACTAGCTTCAGTTCCCTCCCCCGTTTTAGGGAGAAATTTCCCACCTACAAATATGTAGCAGTGGAGGAGGATCAAAGTATTGATGTTGTAGTAAGATATCAGGCAGTGCGCAAAGAGGCATAAAACTAGTTGTGTTCTCTTGCCGTAGAGACACCCCTGGCCAATCTAACTGATGAGGGTGAAAATTTGCAAAGACTATTTTTTGATCTGGGTTCCATCAGCTTTGATTTCCAGCACCTTTACTTCATTATTTACCAAATCACCATTTCCCGAGGATACCTAACCCCCTGTAAGGAAAAGCAAACCAGTTTCAACTTTTCCCACTACCATGTGGCAACCTTTCGGGATACATCAGAAAAACTTTATCATCTAATAGCAAATGAAGTGAAGGCATGTGATTTGGTGGCTATTCATGAGTAAGATCTATGGAAGTATGAATCCTGTGTATCCAATTTGAGGGGAAAACTGGCCTCCTCACGTGCGACTTATGAAGCTATTCAGAAAAAGGGGTGGGACCTTAAAGCTATCTTGGAGAGGGTGCACCCAACAGCTAAAGCCGAAATGGAGGAGAGAACTTCCATGAAATATACTATCGACGACCAATGACAATCACTCGCCATTCTTTTGGAGAGGGTGAACTGGGCCCTATGGTAGCTTTTTCCCGAAATGCAGCACATTCTCCCCCCCCCCCCCCCCTTACTCTGGAGAGACTCTGAATTTTGGATTTTCCTATATTCTATCTAAACTCAGTGGAACAAATTTTTTTCTTTTAAACGCCTCTTCTCTGTATTTTCTTATTAATATAACATCAGGTACATATTAATATTGAACCATGACTTGAAATCTGTAAGCTGAGATAACCAAATCGAGCTCTAATTTTTTCTTGAGCCAAGGGACTCAGTGAGTGTAGTTTAACTATTGCTGAGGTTGAGGGGAATACCTCAAAAGCTTTTGTGCCTTATTTTATTATTAATCTAATTTTTTCCTAAACCTTCTTGAAATGGTCTTACCGAGAATAACTTGGATTTTTATTAGGCCTCCATTTGTGGGTTTTTGACCTAACAATCTTTACGCATTTTCTAAAGAATCAATGTTTTTTTGTTCCTTTTTTTTACAAACCAATACCTGACTTTGACCTGGAGTTTCCTTCGGCAGATTTTCCCCCTATTGATCATAATGTCTCCCATTTTTTGTTGCTGGAAGCTCACAGTCCTACCAATCAAATTTGATATTGATGTTTCAGGTCGAACATATTTGACAAAACTTAACGGTATAGGGCCCCGACTCAGGACCACTAGTCAGGAATGTTCTAGTATACTTCTGACATGGGTTAAATATTTTTATTGACCTTGGATTTTTGGATTCTAGACATGCATGAGGCTCAAGAGTTTCTTTTAGGAATACAGTGGTAAGAAAGGACACTCCTAGAGATGATTTTACTTTGATTGATTACCATTATTGTGGGCGACATATGCAGAGCCACTAGGGTATGATGTGCATAGTCAATCAAAGGTGTCCCCAAGACAGTGGCCTTCTATTTCCGATGTCCCGGTGGGATTTGAAACATCTTGAATTTTTCTTGACATTGGGAGTCACAATAGGTGGCTGGCTTGATTGGTGTTGTCTGAGAACAATAGAAACATTTAAATTTTCCTTGAGTGGGAAATCATTCCCACACATTTTTTACTTGTGTGAGGAAGATCTAGAAAGTGGTCAGTTCTGTTAAGATCCTTTTCTTTGTTAAGGGAACTTGGGAAGAAGGAGTTACATAATCCATCATCCACTATTTTTTCAAATCTTGGGGTGTGACAAGATGTGAATCTCATTTGATCATACGGTGTCTGGAAAGGACTCTCCTAGAGGAAAATTTTCCTTTGATTGAAGGCCATTTTTGTGGGCAACATATGAAGAGCCACCGGGGCATGATATGAATAGTCAATAAAAGGTGTCCCCATGACACTGGCCTTCCATTTTCGATAGCCTTTGAGGATTATGGAGATTGGGATCTTTCTGAACATAGATTATGACCTTTGACCAGGGGTTCCCCTATTCATAAGAGGAGGCTTTTTAGCTGAACTTCTTTGGGGAAACCCTGAAACTAGTATGATAAATCTTCCAATGTATGTGGTTCAACTTCGCACATAAGGATGGGAAATATTTTAGAAACCTCAAAAGAGACCAATGGGGAATTGGGGCCATATGTTCAGATATATCCAGGATGCGTGAAGGAAGGAAAATGTAAACAATGAATCTGAGGGTCCTAGAATCAGGATGGATGGGATGGGGATTGGAATCCATGGGCATACTGAGATAGGATATGCCTCTCCTGGGGATGAATTTTCCTTTGATTGATGACCATTTTTGTGGAAGACGTATACAGCGCCACCGGGGCAAGATATGCATAGTCAATCAAAGGTGTCCATGGGATACTGGACTTCCATCTCAGATGGCCTTGGAGGGTTATAGGGATTCAGTATCACTCAAATCATGGATTTTGTAATATGTAAGGGGTACATAATGTCATATTGGTGACATTTGGTTTGTGATTTACTCATGGAATGGGGTACCTTATATAGGTCTGGCCCATACGTAGGGTGGGGTATTCATTTTATCATTGGGATACCTGATCGTTTAACATCACATAGCCAGGACATGGGGTTCCTCTCGGGGGAGGGAACCATGAAAGGACTTTTAGGGTTGTGATGCTAGGACAAAGTTCCTAGACCATTTCTCAATAATTTTATGGTGGATTTTAAGATCGAAATAATGATGTAGATACTCAATATACAGGAGGGGGTGAATTGTACACTTTAAAAATTCCTTTTGAATCTTTAAAGTTGGTTACAAGTACCTATGTTTTCCTTAGACAAGGAAAGATCTAAGTTTAACAAAGTTAAACTAAGAAGATTCACAACTCCTCTAACACAATTAGTAGAATTGGAACTAAGGTTTACAATATGAGATTCTACCTTAAAGCATACAGAATCTAAACTTATCAAAGTACAAGTGTAAGGAATTACAAGAAGTTACTTTCCTTACAATACAGTATGCAGCGGAAAAACAAGTAGCAAAACTACAAGTAATAAGATAAAAGCCTTTTAACCCAAAGATAAGGGTATCCAACAACCTTGGATAATGGTTCCTTGATTTATAATTTCAAGAAAGTCTATCTTACCCACACCAGGGTAAGCCCTCGATACGAAGATCGGAATCTTTGTCTTTCTATTCCCACAAGCCCTCAACTTCAAGGTAGTTGGAACCTCTGTCTTCCTCAGTAATGAAGCCCTCGAACTTCAAGGTAGTCGGCACCTCTGTCTTCCTATCCCCGGAAGTCCTCGAATATAATCGCCAACATTCAGAGTCACACAAAGAAATCTGAACGAGTAGTTCAGTATGCACATGGCATGAAAATCTTCTCTCTCTAGAAATCACCTTAATAGCGTGTGGTCTCTAGATTGATCAAATTCTTGTCTCTCATCATGTATTGAGCTCTTTCAAATGAGCTCCTATTTATAGGAAAATTTCTAATAGTCGGCTCCCTCCTCCAATGGTCATATTTTCCATGAAATTTGGAAGGACCTGTACACGTGTAACTCAACCAACAGTTAGTTTGAAACAGAATAGACGACATCGTTTAATAACTAACCAAGTATAACTGAATGCATGACATAGTTTTGAAATGGAACATATGTAATAAAAAAAACTATTCAACATTTCAGAGTGTAAGTAAATTAAAATTTCAGAGTCTAACCAAAATGAAATTTGGAGTCTATGTTAAGAAATGTTCGGAATCTGTTTTATAGGGATTCGAAGTCTGGTTTCACCAGAGATCAGAATCTAAACTTGCAGAGTTCAGAGTTGAATCCAGTAAAAGTTCGGAGTCGAGCTACTTAAGATTTTGGAGTCGAACTACTTAAGAGTTCGGAGTCGAACTACTTAAGAGTTCGGAGTCGAACTACTTAAGAGTTCGGAGTCGAACTACTTAATATTTCGGAGTGGAACTACTTAAGAGTTCAGAGTTGAACTACTTAAGAGTTCGGAGTCGAACTAATTAAGAGTTTGTAGTCGAACTACTTAAGAGTTCGGAGTCGAACTACTTAAGAGTTCGGATTCGAACTACTTAATAGTTCAGAGTCGAACTACTTAAGAGTTCAGAGTCGAACTACTTAAGAGTTAGGAGTCGAACTACTTAAGAGTTCAGAGTCGAACTAATTAAGAGTTAGGAGTCGAACTACTTAAGATTTTGGAGTCGAACTACTTAAGAGTTAGGAGTTAAATTACTTAAGAGTTTGGAGTTGAACTACTTAAGAGTTAGGAGTTGAACTACTTCAGGAGATCGATGTCCAGAATTCAGATCCTAAAAACAGAATACTCCAAAACTTGTCATTATATGATTCTGGGATTTTGGTTAAAAATCTGGGTTTTATACTTTAAGAAAAAATATTACTATGTATAAGAAACTATGGGTAAGGGTAAATTTCCTTAAAGAAGTAAATTTTCCTTATGAAGGTAAAACTTATATTTCCTTAGGTATAAGGTGTTTGTGATTTTCAAAACATGAAGGAATGGAAAAGTCATAAGGAAAACCTTATTGACTCAACATGGATCTCATTCTAATACCCCTAAGCTCACGTGAGATGTGCTCGGTGTGAGAAATAAGGGATCACAAGGGTTTCATGGTTACCATATAAGGATAATGAATTCAATATTAGAAGGCATTTTTAGGCTGAATCCATTACTTTGTAGTTTAGCATCGTGCGGTATAAATGATTTTACTTGTGAAGTTTAATGTCGTGTAGTGAGGATGATTTTGGGCTTGTAGTTAGCGTATTTCGGTGAGGTTGATTTTGGCCTTGTAGATTAACATTTTACGGTGAGGATGATATTAGCCTTACAGAGGTCTTCAAAAAGTTTCAGGTTTATTGTAGTTAGGGTGATCCATCATTCCTTAGATGTGAGTGATGATAGAAGATGTAAACCATAGTCTCAGGGGTGACTAAAATAAGGAGGGATGATATGGGTCTTGGAATCCATGGGTGTAATGAGATAGTAGAGGACTCTCTTGGGGATGAATTTTCCTTTGATTGACGTCCATTTTTGTGGGAGACATATGCAGAGCCACCAGGGTATGATATGCATAGTCAATCAAAGGTTTCCACAGGACACTGGCCTTGCATCCCATATGGCCTTGGATGATTGTGAGGATCCAATTTCTCTCAAGGTATGGAGTGTGACAAACGGGAAAGGTATGTCAGGGAATGTGAGAATACCCAGACTAATATTTACTATTATCTTCTTGGGGATTCCACGTAGGTTCGACCCACATATGGGGGGAAAGGGAATTTTTTTACTGGTGGCTGGGCTAGGATGTCGAATCTGAGCATCGCTACATATCCCGTGAGAGTAGGAATCAAGCCACACATAGTTTTTCATATACCATGTACCGAATTATTTTGGTCCAAAGGGGAGGGGAATTTTCATTCTACCCATCACATCGGCCAAATTTATCATGTTACCCCATAGTTGACTTTCTTAAGATAATCTCCACCACTAGTCCTAATCTCACATGATTTAAACTTAGTGTGAGAAAAAATGAGTGATAAGGGTTTCCCTTAAGAGTATGGGTAGATAGGGGTTGTTATGAAAGCAATTATTTTTATGATGGGGGTTGGTCCAGGATCAAAGATCAAGGTGTCGTTATGTATCCTACAAAGGCAGGAATCAAGCCACACGTAGTTCTATGAGAGATCAGGTAGGTTATTGACATGTAATTTGGACTTTTCATGCTACATAGTTTAACGTCTTATGGTGAGGACATGTTACATACAATTTCATGCCATGTGGAAAGGACGATGACTAGTAGTTTAGGGTTGTAGAGTTTTGAACATGATGTGGGGGGAATTTTTTTGACTCATAGTTTAAGGTCGTAGAGTTTGGACCATCACATTGAGAGGACACCCCCCCCCCCTCTTTTTGTGTTTTATTGTTGTTGTGAATCATAGTTTAATGTCATAGAGCCTAGACTTTGGCATTGGGGTGATATTTCTAGCTCATAGTTTAAGGTCTTAGAGTTTAAACCTTAACATGGGGACACTTTTTTGTGACTCATAGTTTAACGTCATGGATCTTGGACATCATCTTTTGGGGAAAATCATGACTCAAAGTTTAGGGTCATTGAGTTTGGGCCATAACATGGGGAATTTTTTTTATAACTCATAGTTTAATGTCATAGAGCTTGGACATCGTCTTTTGGGGATATTCATAACTCATATTTTAGGGTCATTGAGTTTAGACCAAGATGTTGGAGAATATTTACGCAAAGTATTTCTTCAAGAACTTCACATTTTTTGGAACTATGTTGAGATTTCCATCCAATGATATCAGAGCGTATGCTCCATTGGAATAGACTCAATGTATGACATATGGTCCTTCCCACTTTTTTTAAAGCTCTCAAGTATTCCTTTCTAGTATCATCAGGGTTCTGAGGACTAACACCATTTCTCCTTTGAGGAATGATTGAAGAAGAACCTTTTTGTTGAAGGCTCATGCAATACAGTTTTGGTAGATTTCCAAATGGTGCAGAGTGTGTTGCCTTTTTTCATCTAACTCCTCCAATTAGTCAAAACGTCTTTTGGATTTCTTGTTCATGGATAGTTGACTGCAAACGGCCATGAAAAGTGATGGAACTTGGATTTCGATAGGCAACACCACCTTTTCCCTGTATACTAATGAGTACGGGGTTTCCGGAGTGGCGGTGAAGGTGGTGGTCTGATAAGCCAACAAAGCGTGAAGGAGCTTGTTTGGCCATGATTTCTTATCATTATTGACCATCTTTTGAAGTTTGTTGGACAGAGACTTGTTGAAATATTATATCTACCCATTGAACACCATGTGGTCACGGGATGATCGGTTGGCCTTGATTCCATATTCCTAGTATAGCTTATCCAGCTCAACATAGTAGAAGTTGGTGTCTTTATCCGTCAGTATTGTATGAGGGATACCAAATATGGTTATGATATTGGCCTTCACAAAGATGATGATATTTTTCTCCCCAACATCCTTAAGGGGTATGAATTTATCTCATTTAGAAAAATAAGTTGGTTGTTATGGGTATGAACTTGAATTATCTACCTTTAGCAGAAGGATATGGTCCCACAACATCCATCCCCTAGGTGATGAATGACAAGGATTATTTAGCCGCATGAAGAAAATCTGGGGTGTGGTGTATGAAATTAGCATGAACATGGTAGGAATGGAACTTCTTGGTGAATACGGCACAATATTGTATCATGGTAGGCCAGTAATACCCAAGCCTTTAGATTTGGTGGGAGAGCTTGGTTGCTGACTAGTGTGCTCCATAGGCTCTGGTGTGCACTTCTTTCATGACGACATCAGTCTCTTCTCAATCAATGCACTTGAGAAGGACTCCATAAAGGACTCATTTGTAGAGAACCTCCACTTGTTTCACCCCATTGTACTAGGTAAAATTGACTGCCTATCTTCAGACCTGCTCCCTTTCAGACCTAACTGGTGGGAGTTCCCCATTCTTAAGGTAATTTGTAATGGGTTCCATCCAATAGGTGGTATGACTATAAGGATTTGGAACGGGGATAATTTCATAAACTTCCTCTATATTGATTTGGATGAATGGAAAACCATATGATGGTGAGAAATGATAATGAATGTTTCATCTCGGCCAGGATCAGCCAAGGTTGTGGCTGCATTTTCCAAAGCGTGGGTTTGAGCATTCTGTGACCGGGGGACATGATTTAATTTTGGTTCTGAGGGGAATTCTTCTATCAGTGCTTAAACATGGTCATTAAGGGAACAAAACTTATTTCTTGATATCAGAGTCATCTTTGACCTGATTTATGACTAGCTTTGAATCACCCTTTATTTTTTGGTGTTCGGCTTGCACCTTGAGTTCCAATTCCAAGCCTGCAATGAGGGCCTGATACTATTCTTCATTATTCGTACACCCCTCCAAAAGTAGGAAATAGTAGGGAAAGATATCATTTTCGAGAGATATAAGAATAAATCTCAGGACAAACTTGTTGAGGTAGGGATCCTCCATCCTTTTCCCTATTGGACTTCTAGAAGCACTGTCGAAGTACATTTCCCACATTCGAAGGTTCTCCTGGACAGAAAATGCTTCTTCATCCAGATGTTCGGCATCCAACAGTGTCATCTCTTCCTAGGGGTGCCCAGCCAGGAATTATTCTAACGCCTGGCCATTGATGGCCTTCTAGGGAACATACCATATTTCAAACTATTGTAGGATAACTTCTCATCATGATAGGTGCCCTTTTAGCATTGAACAATAGAGGATATACCTAAGCGAGTTGCAGAGAGAGATCAGGTGGACCTCATGGTGCTGAAGGTAATGTCTGAGCTTCTGAACTATGAATATTAGGGCCAGTAAGTTCTTTTCAATCTTCAAATACTGAGTTTTGGCATCACTCGTTATCTATATGAGGTAGTGGAGGATATTCTCACTACTGGAAACATTTTTATATGCAAGGAATGCACCCAATGACTATTCAAGGGAAGTTGCGAACAAAATTAGCAGTCTCCCCTCAACTGGTGGCACGAGAAATGGAGGTATTAGGAGATATCTTTTGAGTTTTCAAATGCTTCCTGACAATCATTATCCCATTCATATGTAACTCCTTTCTTCAGGAGATTGGTGATAGGTAAACATTTACCTTCAAGGTTGGCTATGAAGCGCTAAATGTAGGCGAGGTTCCCCTAGAGACCTCTTAGCTTGGTGAGGTCACGAGGTGGGTTTAATCCATGGAAGGATTTTTTTTATCGGGATCGACTTCAATGCCCCAATGGCATACGATGAAGCCAGGAAATTTTCCCAAGGTAACACCAAAGGTGCACTTCAAGGGATTCATCTTTAAAATGTGCTGTCTCAATTTTTTGAAGACAGATTCATGGTTGTCCAGGTGGTTCGACCACTGTTGTGACTTAACCACCAGGTCATCGACCTAAAATTCAATGAATTTTCCCAAAAATGGCTTGAAGATGCGATGCATGTCCCATTGATATGTGGCGCCAGTGTTCATTAGACCGAAGGGCATCACTTTATAACAGAACTCCCCCTAAGGGGCCCCAAAAGCGGTAGCTTCTTCATCTCCTCAAGCCATATGAATTTGATTTTATCCAGAATAGCCATCCATGAAGGAGAGCGCTTCATATCCGATGGTCTCATCGATCAACAATTCTATGATCGGGACCGGGAAGTCGTCTTTTGGGCAATGCTGATTAAGGTACTTGAAGTCGATACTGGTTCAGATTTTTCTATTCTTCTTTTTGTTGGGGACAATGTTGGTATGCCATATCGGATATTGGACCCCTCATATGAAGTTGACATTGATCAATTTGTCAACTTTATCCTTTATCTTAGCAGTGTGTGTCAGGTGGGTTCTTCTAGCGGCCTGTTTATAGCCCCGGTGATCTTCTGGTAAACTGAGATGATGGGTGGAGACTTCAGGATCGAGGCCCGGAATCTCTATGTAATTCCAAGAAAACAAATCTCAATTCTCCTTTAAGAAGGAGGTATATTCCTCCTTTCCACAAATGGCATGGCCACACTGATTAAAGTGGTTCACGGGTCACTTTCAGTTCCCAGATTTATCTTCTTAAGTTCGTCGATGGTGGTGGAATCATCTTCTTCAAATGCTGGAGGGGAATTTTTGAGGTCTTCTTCTTATTATTCTTCTTTATCTTATCCATCTTCATCTTTTTATGAAGAAATTATTTTTTAGATAACTTCTCTAATATTGGGAAATAAATCATCTTTTTCCTTGGTGAGTAAAGTGGGATTAGTTTTAGGCCTCATGGATGAGTTGGGAGCATCTTTGTTAGGGATTTTCCTAACAACATGGGAGTCGACCTATTCTTCTATGCCCTTGGACTCGGTGGTCATAGTAGAGACCATGCAGAAAACTGAGCTTGCATCCGGGCTTGTACTCACGCATTTAACTTGGTTGATGGGTAGTACGTTCTCCTTCCCATGTCGTTGTAAGGGTTCATTAGAATCCATCTCCAATCCATTCGGGACATTGATCATATCAAGATAATTGGTCAAAAGATGTTTTTCTTCCGACTCATAGAACCTTGCGTTGATGTAATGCGAGTCACAAAATTCATATGGGGATTTATCGGTGTGAAACATCCCTTTTTTCTCATTAGTGAAATATTTGATGCATTGATGGTATGAGTACAGAATTGAAGCATGATGATGCAGCCAAGGCCCCCCTAAAAAACATTGGAGATCGTACTTTGTTGCACCACTAGGAACTCTAAATCTGATATGAGATCTCCGAGACAATTTTTATGCTATATTTATCCCAATGGATTCTACTCACTTTTTTCGTATCCCAACAAATTTGTAGTGCAAGGTGTCAATTTTTCATCATCATATCCTAGTCGACGATGCTTCCTTAGTGGGAGATGTTTAAATCCATATCCATTGTTGATGAAGATCCTCCAAACATCAATTCCATTTATATTTCTAGACACATATAAAGGTTTGAAATTCCCTTGCATGATGGTATCTTTATCCCTATATATGAAGGATATGAAGGTGTGACATTCTTCAGGACTATTCTTTATCTAGTATACTTCACCCACTTCTACTTTAGCCTCGAACTCCTAGGGTATAAGAAAGGTTTCAATGAGTGCCTCCCTATGATATGTAGAAAAACTCAACGCATCTAGGATCTACAGCTTTGCTGTTACCAAATCCAAATTATTTAGAATATCATACTTCATTTATAAAGTTCGACACTTCCCGACATGGGGTTTCTCTTTTTCAGACACTTTAGGGGTTTGAGCTTTGGATGTAGACAACCCATCCTTTTTGACAAGAGTTGATGATGTTGTAATATTTTCCACGTTTGGCCAGACTAGTTCACCCGTGGGCCTTGGATGGTTTGGAACTTTTTATTCCCCTGATGGATATTCCTAGATGACTGGGCATGGGTTTCCTCCAATGGGGGTGAAGGAGCATTCCAATTCTCATTGCATCTACCAGAGGGTCCTTCTTCAGGTTTCCACAATGTTGACGGTTTGACTTGTGGCATGGATAAGTGTCTTACTCCTGCCACGACCTTACCTTCCATGGAACCTCCAGCCTCTACAGCCACTTCCTCCGGCTCTCCAGTTGGGTGTGGGGAATTCAGGTTTGAGGTTATAGTCTTCATCAGAGAAGGGGTCCATCAAGTGAATGACATTAATGGAGCCAAAGATTAGTTATTGATCTGATACTATTCCTGTTTGACTACCTCCTTCTAATGGTACTATTTGGCGGGGCAATTCCCGTTGTACCATTTGGCGGGGTGGTGCCTATTGTACCATTAATTTGTATGATGTCCGAATGTGTTAACACTTACTTTGGATTTGGTACCAACTCATCTAATATCTCTTTATTTCTTCCCTTCTGTCCTTTATAAGACTATGGGACTGAGGAAGATGGTTGTGTTGTGTTAGGGAATTTTAAGGGCACAATAAGTTGTTTCAACTGTGTTTAAAGGATTTTGTAGACTCAGTTGATGGTCTTATGGTTCATCCAGTTTTCAAACATTTTCTCCCTTTTTTAGATATTGTTTTCCATTCTTCCTCCACTCTTGAGTCGGAGGTGGAAACATACGCCACTTGGTCTAGTGGCGGGTCCAACGTGACTTGCCCGGAATCCACCATATTTTTTAGGAGATCCATGAAAAGAAAAGAGAATCCATGGATGGTTTGTCCTAGTATCTGGTGATACAGACAATAATTTGAAAGTTTGGAAAGACCTACTTCATTGGCTTGCTTTAACTCTTGCAGCCAGAGCAGATTGCAATTCAGGGTGGCTATGAAATAGCCACATACCTGGTCATCTCAGAAAGAATAAACTCTATTTATTTTCTCTTAGAACTGATTTCTTTTAGAACCTGGTCACTCATCTTTCCAAGGTGGTGGTGGATATTGGCATTCAGGGGTCCCACATGGTTCGGTGGGGGCCTTGCAATTGGGGCTGGTGCTTCGGGTGGCTTAAGCATGACAGAAGCGGCTTCAGCTTTTCCTATTCTTTTCTCAGGGGCCAATGGGGCCACTCGGGACTTCAGGTGAGTCCTTTGTAAGTAATATTCTCTCCTTTGGGAAATGTAATAGAATTCTCTAAACCCACCGGTGTACTTCACTAGGATGAGTGGCGTTCACAATTCATCCGGAAGGTTATCGATGAACATAGCGAGCATCTCATCCTATGGGAGTGGCTAGTTCAGGGAATATCTTAGGCCTTTACATCTATAAATGAAGTATGAGACTCTCTCATTCTCTCATTACTTGTAGTTCATGAGCTCACTGATAATAATCTTAGGAAACGTCAAACTGAACTGGAAGATAAATTGTCACTAGAGGTCCACCCAGCCTGTAATTTAATTTACAGATAGGCTAGTATACCACACAAAGGTTGAGACTTGCAGGGTTCATACGAAGCACCTGAGTTTTACAGCTTCTTGCAGCTATGGATTTCCCATCATGGGGTCACATAAAGATGAATATTTCATCAAAAGTTGTTCAGGGTCCCCTGAGTCATTAAACACTAGGAATCTGAGGTTCTTGATGTTTGGTGGTGGAGGAACATTGCTCACCCACTCGGGGTAGGGCTTGCGCTCTGGTTGTATCAGCGCGCTCCACACTTACATGGATTCAAGTCAAGTTGTTAGCTGCTCGAAGGTGTTTAAGAAACTTTGATGCATATCCTTCCGGGCTTGATGTTGAGTTGGTACGGTAGCGGCCAAGATTGGGCTTTTTGGCGCAACTGGAATTTGGGGTGCATGACCTGCTGGGGAAATTATTTGTGGATTTACCTAGGTGTATTTTGGATTCCTTCCCAATGGGGTGAAGTCTTGATGTCCTTCTAGGTCCTGGTTGAACAACCCTCCAAACTTGGATTCATTCACTAGAATATGTTCACGTGGTATGATCACCTCTTCTGGGAGCACCTACTGACGTTCCATTGAGGTAACACATCCACTGAGATAACTCACTCGACGTAGCTCAGTATTCATTCATCTAAGTTATTTCATTTCTTCCTCCTTCTTGGCGTAACTTTCCTCAAGGGTGAGGGATGCACTCTCATGGGGAGGAGGAGGCGGGTCATATATGACCTTGGATTTATTTTTCTCTTTGTCAGAGTATTGTGGGGGAGGTAATGTCGGATTGGATAAGGGGGCACCTAGATTTAGGGTATCTCTATTTTTCTAGGTATGCACACCATCTGGCTTGTTTTGGAATGCCTCTAGGGGGGAACCATCTTCCTTTGCATCTTCTTCCTCTGTGTTATTTTCTATGAGATTTGTGGGGTTGACACTCACCATGTTCACTGAGGCAAACCGCATTGGGGGTGGTGTACTCGGTGTCGAATGGTAGGAAGGATTCATATTCCCTTTATTGTATTTTATCCCTCCATTATGCGGTATTCTTAAAGATTCTTGATGGATATTGACCCGATGGGAGCCCTGGTCTGACCCCGTAATGCGCCTTTGTCTCAGAGAGCACAGACCATGAGAGGGGGTGGATCAGGTAACTCCTTTTTCCATCTTTCTTCCTAGACAGTGGAAGATAGAAATCCTATGTGTAGGGATTTGAGTTAAAAGGACCCCAGTCCTATGGGTCAGGGTCGTTCCAGTTCCCCTTTTGACGCACTATAGCCTGGATTTGTCGGTCTTACGAGGGCATTTTTATTTAAAAATTCTCCCAGCCCTATGGGTTGTGTTTTTTCTAGTATTGCAGTGGTAGCCACCGCTATTTCCACCCTTTAAATTTTCCTTACTCTCACACAGGTGTAAGTCGAGTGTTTCATTGGGACTGCACAGGGTCTATAGTATCTTGAAGATGTCAGCACTACTTGTTGGTTGGCCTCCCTTAGGCGGTAAGCCTGTTGGATGTTCCCGGTCACCAGACTCAGAACTTTTTCGATGGCATAATCTCTTCGGCCCTGATTCTGTTGGGAATTTCTATTGTCTGGTTTTTTTTAGTATCCTATCTTCCTTAAGCATGGGTTTCATTTGATGGTTACCTTTGGGTGATGAAATTTCAGGATTTCATTTCCATTGGGGCATGCTGGAGGGGACGTGGGGTGAAGTGAAAAATTCCATGTTCTCCCCATCCCTAAATATGAACTACATTCAGTGTGTTTCCAATGAGTTGATGCAATTTATGCAGTGCATGGAGGCAGGCCAGTTCAAGTTTCTTCCTTTTCCTTTTTGATCATGGATTCCTTACAGACGGGATGCAATCTAAGTTGATCTGACAGCGAAGCATTCCTATTGTGTTGACATGATCGAGGTACCATTCATGGGGTGATGATTTTTCTTTCATAATTCAATGAGTTGTCCATATATTAAGGATAATTTCATGCGTGCATTCCTAAGACAATTCCCCTAGAATGTCGAAGTGAGAAGTGGTCGTAGGCCAATACATCATAGGTATATTATCACCAGGTAGTGGTCTTCTCACAAGGAATGTATCATGTTGTTGTTCTTATGAAAGATCCTCTACTTGATATGCCCAGCTTGATTGCTTCTTGATGAATTCATTCCAAGAAACTGGGATTGTAAGATCCTTATTGATTTACGAACACAGTGAGGGTGGCTTAGAATATAAATGTTTCCATGGTCCATCCTCAGGAGGAGAAAAATATCACTCATTATAAACGGAGTTCCTGATGTCTCTGACTCATTTACAAGCACCTCAATATAGAAGGGATTTCTCATATTTTCTCTGGTGAGGGGAGTACCTTCTTTCTAGTATGACTTTTGGTTGTGACGAGGACCTTCTCAAGTGGTGTTGCAAAGGCGAGGGTTGCTATTTTAACATAATGCATGATTATAGGAATTTTTCGGTCAGCATACACCCTATGTAGGACCTTCAGGGTAGGCTGTAGAAAGGGGAGGACCTTCTTGCTGCTTGGAATTATTCTGTGAAGGACCTTCATAGCAACAGTCATTGCAGGTAGGGCCTTCGCAATGACCGTCATCATAGAGAGGACTACCATCATGACTTGATGTCTATCTTCAGGGAGAATTTTTGTAATGAACATCCTATGGAGGGCCTTCATGATGTACTAAAATTAGGGGAGGACCATCTTGTTGCTTGGAGTTATTGTGGGGAGCACCTTCACAAAAAATTTCATTATGAGGAGGTCCTTCGCAATGACTGTTATCATGGTGAGTACTACCACCATGACTTGATGTTTGACTATAGGGAGAAGCATATCTATATTATATACCCTAGGGAACAACATCATGGCGGAAAAAAAAACATGGGTAGAACCCTCTTAATATATAATATTCAGGTCAAAGGGGAGGGCTACCCCAATACACATCAGGAGATAGGCTCTCGTGATCAATCATTCTTGACCCACAGAGTAATCCCCCATGGGTTACCTATGGAGGACCTTCAGAGCTGCTGGTAGCGACATTATGGGGAGGACCTTCTCAACTATTACTACCACATCCATAATTTAGTAATGGATTGACAGGGTCTTGAGCCTTGGTTGATATGTGTTTGAGGGTGTTGATAACCCCAGCTTCCAGCTGAGCAAGATAGTGTATGCGCTATTAATTTTCTAGTTTACTTTGGCACTTTTCATTTTTGTGTGCACTCTTGCAGGTAACCAAGGCCATATGCTACTGGTAGCATCTTTTATATACGGTTATCTATATCGTTAGGTCCTGTGTTGTCCTCAGGATACGATGACAAGCATATTGAGTTTTAGTAGAGATATATGCCTGCCATATAGTGGCCACAACGTTAGACCAGCGTACCCCAGTTGGAATGGGTATTTGTTCCCGATCTGGTTGTCTGTATGTCGCAGGATATTGTCATCTACCCTATTATAATGATTCAAGGATTCATAACTACTTCTAAGTGACTAACTCATTTTGCAATTGAGTCATTCTGTTCGAGGAAATTGGGTTATGGGCCTCATTTCTCACCTCTTCCGCCGATGTAATGATATCTTGGCATGTTTGGAGGATATATTTTGGATTTGAAATATGATATTCCATCAGGGACATGATGTTATGAGATATATAATTTGTTGGAATGGATATGAAATCCCATTCCGATGTCATAGTAGAAGTTTGTGCCTGCCCCAGTCCTCCATGAGTTGCCAATAGATATTGGTAGTTCTCTTGTGCTAGGACAGAGGAATGAGTCTATCATCAGTTGTCCTCTCCGGTTTCCACCTCATTTAACTAGTCGTCTTTATATTCATAGGTGGAGATTTTAATCCACTCTCTTGCTTCTATATTTGGCTCATGGTATTTGTTTGCATCTGCTGGAATTTGAATCTTATCATGTTCGCTTGCCGCCCTATTTGGATGGTGGGCATGATATACATCAGCATGTATTTGTGCCTACGTATATCCTATCACTACCCTATTTAGATGGCAGGTTTGGAATTCATCAGCAAGTGTTTGTGCCTGCGTATAGATGAGTGCCACCCTATTTGGAAGGCAGTCTTCTTGTGCATCAGTAGGTATTTATCCCTGCGTATAGCTAGTTGCTACCCAATTTTTAGGGCGGTCTTGTTTTGCATCGGAAAATTTATCCACCTACCTATAGCTTTCTGCTCTTTCGGCATGGCGGGACCAGTGATCACTTGTAGTTATGTTTGTGTTCTCTTATCGTGCCACCCTATTTCTGTCATGGTCTTCAGTGGAGAGGGAAAAGTTGTGTGTCTTCCCATTTAACTTTGTCACGTTAGTATGATGGAGCTGCTCATCACGAACTAGGGTGATAGTGTGTCCCTAGTTATATGTTCTCCATGCTTTGAGGGAATCTTGAGAGGCCAAAGACTCCCAGCCTTTTGTAGGTTCCCTCAGCAAAAGATCCTCCTTGTTGGGGGGAGGTCTGGTCGTCCGGTGTGGGCAGAAACACTCTCTGGCAGGGGCTCATGGGTTGGACCCTTGTGCGGATGGGATTAATTCTTCATCATTGACATCGTTTTCCACCCTAAGATAAGGGAGGTACGCATTTTCATGCTCTAAGGACAGGCTCCTAAAATTATTTGAGATGACTACTGGAGCTTCTTGGTGTTGGGGTGCTAGCAATATCTGAAGAGGCGACTGGAGGGCCTTTAAAAATAAGAGGGCTTTCCTAATATCCACCAATGTGGGGAGAGTACCATTTTGATGGTACTCATTGATTAGCGTATTGGATGACCATCGTTGAAGACAATGGGTAGGTGAAGGGGTCCTAGTCTTTGTTGAGGCCTTGACTGCTTGTGGGGTCACTGATATGTGCATCTTCATGGATCGTGGGGATTTCATTTGGATCGAAGGTCACTCTATGGAAACCTGCAAAATATTTATGACATATAAACCATGAAACATCGTCAAGGTAGTATTCCTTTAAAAAAATTCATATTTTGTTATTCAACTTGGAACCATTCCCCTTTTCTATTAATGTGGGGCGTAGGGGTCGGGGTGGGGTAATCCCACCACCTTGATTAAGGATTCACGTCAGGTTCACCAATTTTGTTCCACCTCCAAGGTGGCACATTTTTCATGCACCATGGTGAACAAAATGCTTTTATGTTTAGTGTCCTTTAGTCTTTTATCATTTGGGTATAACCTCCACCTTGGTTAAGGACTCACGTCGGGTTCACCATTTTTGTTCTGTCTCCGTGGTGGTGCATTTTTGGGCAGTGTGGAAATGGGAATTTACTATTCCTTTATTTCGACCCATTCATCATCATTTACATTAACGAAGGTTTAATTAACCCTATGGGTAACCATTGGTCCCAACGGGTGATTATGTGGTGGTCAATCACTCTTGCAACCAGTCCTTCTCAGATATAACTTCCTCAGATGGTCTCCAACGGGTTTATTCATGGAGCTAAGAATGCTCAACAGCCCTGGTATCCAGGATTCATGGACCTGCTTTCCAAAGGTAGGTGATCTTCGGCTGATGGTTTGTCCAGAAACACTTGAGGACTCCATTGGTCAAGAGGATGTGAGTTCAGGCTCACCGCACCCTTCTGGGAGAGGATTGTTTCCTATTCTGGGACTCTCTTATTGATTTAAGTCATTCTCATATGTTCCAGAATCATTGGTTCATTCGCAAAGAGTGTGTCCATGGGCTACCCTTGGTTTGCAAGAACTTCATGAGCATCCATATGTTTGATGCCACAGAGGTGATGCGGACTTAGTCGTATTATGAGGTGGTCTAGAGTTTATCATCATCTAGGGGGGAATAAAGGTGACTTGATGTTGGGATCTTGACATCAAGAAGGTATTCTTATGTATCCTAAAGAGAGGAATCAGAACCCACGTAGTTCGATTGTGTGGGGTTTACACATGGAAGCTTCCCATTTGACAGGAACATAATTGGGTGGCCCCTTTTAGAATGGAAACCCTATTGAGCTCGGGCCTTCTGGAAGGCATCCTACATATCTTGGTTTGGTTAGGAATCAGATTTCTCAAAGTTCCGGAGATTTGGGGCTTACGCGTCGAAGCTACCCAATTGAGGGGGCATGGTTGGGTGTACTCTTTATGGATAGGAACCCGCTAGAGCTCAAGACTTCTGAAAGGCATCCTATATATTCTAGTTTGGTCAGGAATCAGAGTTATCATAGTTTATAGGATGTGGGGATTATGCATGGAAGCTGCCCAATTGAGGGGGCATGGTTGGGTGGACTATTTATGGATGGGCACCCATTTGAGATCAGGCCTTCTGAAAGGCTCCCTACATATCCTAGTTTGGTCAGGAATCTGAGTTATCAAAGTTCAAAAGATGTGGTGATGTCATAATCATTAAAAACTTCTAACCCACATGAGTCATGCTTGGTGGGAGAAACAAGATGATGTGAAATATTTGACAATGCACATGCCTCCTCCCATATTGGTGGGGGAGGGAGAGCCCACGGTGGAATAGGCTGGGGTGACCATGGTGAGGGCACGAAACAATAACCCTTTCCATGTGAACTGAAATTAAAGGACACGCAACCCAACATTAGAATATTGGCGACTTACATTAGTGGGAGGGCCCCATAGAACATTCTAGGAAGGGGAAGAGTTTCATCCTCACCAAAGGGGGAGGCGAACATAACCCCTTTGACTGATCAATGTTCCTTATTAAATAGAAAATAAAGTGATCTTCCCCAATCCTGAGAATGGGGAGGTTCACATTGGAATCCCACAGTTGGTCTTCGGGTTACCGTGGGAATGTAGCCTTACAGGAATTCCCAAAACCCGCACCTTTGTGGGGAGGGCCTTCGTGATTCCGCTTACCATGGGTATGTGAACTCAATGGGGTGCGCTATTGCACCTGATGGCCTGATCATACGGGTCTAGTGGCTTTAGAGGAGGCATTGACCTATATCTGGGGGACTGGTTAGAGGAGGGATTTTGGAGGACTAGACGGTAATGGAGGAGTGAGGTTGGAACCAGATGGAACAATACCCAAAGACACCCCTTCCCGTGTACTAGTTTCTCACGTAGGATGGGGGAAGCTCCACATACCATAGTGGTATGTGGGCCAAGAGGCCATCTGCATACTAGTGTAGTACGCGAGCATGGGTATCGCCAATCATTTACCAATGTGGTACATGGCTCACCATGCCACATTGGGTTCCTTCCATGTACCAGTTGGGTACACAGGGCCGGGTTCAGTCTATGTAGTGGTCTGCTACGCAGAGCACCATACTGAAGGACAGTTCGGGGGATTATAGTTTGCGGTAAATTCATCCTTTAGCAGTCTTTAGTTCATATTTTACTAGCTACGTTCACAGTTTTATAATTTTTACTCATTTCCCCCATTTTATGGTTCGCGACTGGATTTACCTGTTGAGGAAGTAACTCACGGTTCGTGCTTTCACCGATGAAATGAAATAAAAGCCAAAGTACAACCATTGAATTATCCTCAAGCTTTCATTTCCCATCCTCCCTTCAATCTTATTCTTTCTCCATTCTAATATTCTCTTTTTATATTGCATCAGAGTGATCATATCTATTGGGCACGCGGTGCCATTTTTTTAGGCCCATTGGAGGAGTATTCTAACCCATGGACGACTTGGTAAACTTTTTCTTATGGGGATTTTGGTTCGTGATAATGGTTTCTAGAACCCTACTTTTCCTCTTATTCTATGAACTGAGAGGCTCATAGCATGATACACAGACGGTCTTCTTCACAGTTTGCGGTTTCCCTTGCCTTCTGGCCATCGCCTCACGGTCCATTGGTCCGTGGACCATCTTCTACTCCTTTGTGTACCATTTCTAGTAAATGGTACACGGAAAATTTAAAAAAAATGAATTTCTTAAAGTTCCTTCAAATAAATTCAACTCAATTTGAGTCTATTCGCTTTGGTAAGCCTGTAGAAGTGCTTAATTCCTTCTGCAAAGTGATGATGAGGGTATTTTCTTTCTTTAGTGGAATTTTCAGGACCCTACAGCCATACACAAACTAGAAGTACTTGTAGAACATACTATTTATATATCTTAGTTGATAATTACACATCAAACACATGGGTTCATTTTCCCATAAATATATATGAAGTCTTTTTTATTTCAATTCTTTTGTAGCCAAAGGTAAAAATGTGAAAATCTTCTCCTTGATAACTATTCATAATGATCATGGTATAGAATTTGTAAATTATTATTTTGAATATTTTTTAGTAAGAAAGGTATTGAATATAAGTTTTTAGCACCTAGAACACCTAGTAAAATGGAGTCATTTAAAGAAGAAATAGAAAAATTCAAGAAATAACTAGAACCATGTAGAGTAAATTCATAATTGCTATTTTTTTGGCTAAAGTAGTTAGTACTTCCTACTATATTGCAAATTGAGTTTTAATTATAAATTTTATTAATAAAAAACATTATGAGTTTTGGAAAATGAAGGAAACCAAAATTTTCATACTTCTGGTATTTTTGTTTCAAAGTGATCATCATGAATACTAAATATAACTTACATAAATATGTACCTAATTCTGATGAAGGAATATATTTAGGTTATTCCACTTCATCTAAGGATTATACTATTTTTAACAAAAACTTATGTACTGTTGGGGAAATAGTACATGTTATGTTAATTGAAATTGATCCTTCTTTTTTCAAACAACCTCAACCTATATCCTTTTTTGTTGTTTTTAAAACTGATTTACAATATTTTTTTGAAACTTATTATTTTAAGGATAAAACTCAAGAATTAGTTTATAAAGTTATTCCTTAGGAATATTTCATACATATTATTGAAGAACAAACTTTTGAAAACCCAAGAAGTTATTTATTTCTTAAGAATCAACCTAGTGAAAGAATCATTAGTGACATAGATTAACAAGTTAGGACTATAAGTTCCCAAAGGAATGAAATTGAACACATATGTTTCCTATACAAATTTGAACCTAAAAAATGATGAGGCTTAAGTTGATGAGGAATGTATTATGGAAATAGAAGATGATCTAAATTAATTTGAGGGGGAAAATCCTAGAATTTATTTTAATGACCTAGAGAAATGTCAATTATTAGAGTAAAATGGGTTTTTAAGAAGAACTGTGATGAGAATGGAATAATTGTAAGAAATAAGTTTGGACTTGTTTCTATGGGATATAATAAACAAGAAGTTATATATTATGAAGGAACCTATATTTTGGTATAAAGTATTAAAGTTATTTGTATACTTCTATCCTTTTTACCATTCTTTAATTCCAAACTCTTCCAAATGGTTGTGAGGTGTAACTTTCTTAATGGATATCTTTAGAAGGATTTTTATGTGGAAAATACACATGGTTTTTAAAATATAGAACATCATAAAAACATTTACAAACACACAAAATATTTATATGGTCTTAACAATCCCCCAGAGCATGGTATGATAGGTCAACATGATATTTGTTACAAAAAAAGTTATGTTAAAGGAGTCACAGATCCAACACTATTTATAAAAAAATTAATAAAAATATTATCATTTTAATAAACAATTTTGATGAAATTATATTTGGTCCTAATCCAAAATAATTAATATATTCCATTTCGAATTTTATGAAATATGTGTTTGAAATTTGTATGATGGGTAAGTTAACATATTTTTTTGGTTTTCAAATATCAAAAAAACTAGAAGGAACATTTATATCTCAACATAAGTATATAAAATAACTTCTTAAAAAAATTTATATGATAATACTAATATTATTAGTACTTATATCAATACCTCCAATACTTTAGATCTTGATGCGGTCGGTAAAACATTTGATCGAATGATTTTTTGAGGTATGATATGCATTTTAATTTAATTTACTTATAGTCATCCAGATTTAATGTTTTTTAATGGTTATGTTAAGAGATCATGAAAATAAAAAGGAATACCTTTTATAATAAGTAAAAAAATTAGTATCTTAATGGAACTATGGATTTATGACTTTTTTATTACATTAGAACTATTTTTGAATTAAAATTTTCTTCGGATGCTGACAATTGTGGATGTATAATGGATGGGAAAAGAATATATGGAACTTTTCATTTCATAGGATATTCATTAGATTATTTTTATTTTATGAAATAACACTTAGTAGAACATTCCATTGCTAAAGCTGAATATGTGGCATCTTGATGTTTTATGATAAAGTGTTGTGGATGAAACACACACTCATTGACTATAGAATGAGTTATACTAAACTGAAATTACATTATAATAATACATGATCCATTGATATTAGTAAAATCCTATCATATCCCTCACATGATTAGAAAATAGATATAATACGTCATTTCTTTCAGGATGACACACATAAAAAATATTTAATTTTATAATTCATCTGAATGCAATATCAATATGGAGATATTTTTATTAAACCTGACAGTTTACATAAAATTGAATATATTAAATATAATATAGGAATTATCAATGTAAAATAATCATTCATATCTAATTCTTGTTTACCCATCTTTTACATTAAGTTAATCTTATTCATAGGGTGGTTACATATGCTTTTTTTAAACATTTAGTTTTTCTAAATTTCTAGTTTTCATAAAACATTTATCATAATGAATTTTCTATACTAAAAGGTTTTAATAAATTCATTAGAGTTAGTTTTTTCCAAAAATATTTCCTGACTCCAAAAATGTTATTAAATTTCTGGGCTCAAGATTTAATACAAACATTTTGGATTCAAAAATTTTTCATGAATAATATTTATCTCAAACTTTTCACAATTAGGTTTCTCATAATGAAATATTTTATTTTAAAGAATATTATATTTAGCCTTTATAAAACTTTAATAACCTATAAAAACCAAGGAGAATAGGTTAACCATACTAATCAATCCTTCCAATATGAAAGTTATTCTTCTACTATTTTACCTTTTAAAATATTTCATTGAGACTAGGTTTTTTTCTTTTAGTATTATAAAAATATTATTTTCAATGTTTGAGAAAAAATTTTCAAATCAGATTTCACCTCTATCCAATAAATGTATTAAAAACATCGAGAGTTAAAAAAATTATTTAAAATTGTATTTGATGTATTCCTGATAGTCAGATAAAATAAGACTTCACCTGAACTGTATTTTTAGTTATGGAAGTCGAACCATAGACCCGAGTTCCTATATAATAGAGGGACCAACTATTAGCCCACATTAGTTTTTTAGCCTTTTCTCTCATGACTGGATACTCCCTATAAATGATCCAGTCTAATATATTTTCATTACAATTGATCATTAACATGAGTATCAGATACGATGGTGAAAATTAATGATTTTAAGAAATTGTTCATATTCAGAGAAATATTGTTTGAAAGAGCATGGTATGAAAATTTTAACTTAAATTTGAGGAAGATAATTTCATTTCAATGCTAGGAATTAGTTTTCATAGAGAAGCCTCAAAATTAATTTGACCATTACTATTTAGACATAGTTCATTAGTTTTATGCATTAGTACAATTACTAAACAATGAAGTAAAATAAAAGGTTTCATTTTAAATGTATGGAATGAAATATAATTTTTCATATAAGAAGATTGTGGATTTAGATGTTGTATCCATAGACGGAGAAGCTTATTCTAAATCCCATAATTTTATACAATGACTATGATCTATTAATAAAAATAGATCTGAAGATTCATTGCATTCAGAGTATTCCAAGACAGGGAATGTTTCCCATCTCAAACCAAACAATCATGTTTTTTCAATATGGATGCAAGGTTTTACTTCTACTGAGAAAGGGAGATAGAGAAACCCTCAAGGTAAAAAATTGTGTTTGTATTGTATTTTCTTGTAAATATAAGGGAGATATATCTGTTCATGTTTTTCTTTAACATCGTTGACAATATTAAAACTGTATCAATCAAGTCAATAATTGTCATATTTCAACCGTAATCAAAAAAATGTATTTGGCGGGTTTGAATGCTTTCAAATTTTGAAATAAATCATATCTGATGAGGGAGAATATTTCATTCATCAGTGATGATACCATGAGTAGGATGAAATTTTTTTATTCCAATACAAATAAATTCCTTGAGAAAGTTGATGGTGTGGCATAATATGCAAATCCATCAAAGAATTCAGAAAAAGATGTGGGAAAGAATAAGAAAACGATTTTAGAGACCTCTCCACCAAAGAAACAAAAGAAATAGAAGAACATACGAGATGAAATATTTGAAAAGTGGATAATAGATAAATCTATAAATAAACCAAGGAATTCGAAAACCAAAATCGATCCAAGAGAAACCAAAGTTTTAATAATTTATGTTTCTTAAACATTATAATATAAAGAAAAAATAAATAAATAAAAGAAAATATTACAGGAACATGTGATTTCTGTGAACCTATTGAATTGAGTAGACATAGCCTCTGATAATTTTGTTTTACCAACATCTCATAGTAATCAAGTAAACCCTTAAATTAGTGTTAGTATGTAAAGAAGAAACCATTTTGAGGTTGAAATTATATCTATTACATATAAAGGATAAAAAACATTGTTGAGGATGAATTGGTCATGGTCATTCTTAAGAATGAATAAAAACAAGAACCGGTTGGAAAAGGTGGTTTGAGGGTAGCTAGACAAATCGAGGAGCGGATTGATAAATAAGTCAATATATTAGTTCAAGTAAAATAAGATAAAAAATAAATATAAAGTGATTAAAATAATAATAATATTAATATGAAAATTTTGAAATAGAAGTTGAAGAAGTAGTGGATGTAGAAGTGGAAGATTAGGTTGATAAGAAAGTGGGAGATGATAATAAAAAAACCTAGACCAATAAAACAATCATCTGAGCCATCATAATCATCATCATCAAACTTTCCTTATAAGGCTGATAATAAACAAAAAATATAAAAGTTACGATGATTAAAGACCATCATCAGAGGAATATAGATCCTTATATAAGAAAGTAAAGAGATATAAACACTCCAAAATTTTTTTTTTGACAAATTCGATATCGATAATGTGGAAATCATTGAATTTTATAATGATAAGGAAAATGGACACAAAATTTCTAAAAATTTTGAAAAGTCTATTTTAGAGAAAGGTATATATAAAGTAAAGGAAATTATAGTTAGAACATGTCAAAAAAAAGCTCCTCAACCTGACCACAGTCATTCAAACTCAGCTAGTACAATAGAAAAACACATATTTTTTTTCATTGTTAATGTGTTGTAATTCTTGTAAGGAACTATTCTGTATTTCCCTAAGCTTTAAGAAGTAGGTCATCTGATTCCAGAAAGCCACTGTTAATTTTTTAAACGAGATATTTATTCTTATTGAAGTTGAGTTTAAGACTCTTCAAGAAAGTTATCATACTCAGAAAATGTATTTTAATAAATTGGTTAAGTTTTCAAACCATATTTATTTGGACATTTAGATGCATAATTAATAGTTTGATGAAGTGAATAAGCTCAGGGTTGAATCATTCAAATTTTTTAATTTTTTATTAAAAGATCTGGAAGATTTGGTAATGTGTGTGGAATATTTTAGGGTATTTTCTGATAAAAGAATCGATATAGTTAATTATATGAAAAATAATATCCAAGAAATTCTATTAAAGATTACCAGAAAATGATATGTTGAAGAAAAACATTTCTTTATCAAGGAGAACAATAACTAGTTTTCATAGGAAGTAAAAAAGGCTGATCTCTCAAGAATAAATTATAGAGAATCTGGAAAAAGACTGAATGGAGTTAAAGAAAATGAAATATTTTATTAATAATTTATTGAAGAAGGAATCATTTCCTTTTGAAATATTGATTTATTTCATTATCAATCTTTTTTAAAACATATTATAATGGTTTTTTTAAATGAAATACATTTTCATAATATTTGGATTTTTCAAAATGTTTTTCCAATTTCCATTCATTTTATATTTTTTGGCACTCAAAAACATATCCATAAAATATTCCAAATACTTCCATACATGATCCAATATGGTATCCCATTTCTCATGCTTCGATTTTATTGGCTGTAGTGCATGAATGGAGTTACGGATTAAGAGTTATGGAAATTTGAAGTTGGGCTGGAAAACTGGTTCAAAGAGCATATTCACAAAGCTCCCTCTACGATTGCAGAGTAGAGGAACTGGACCAAAGCCTCTGTGAGTCCTGCAAAGGTCGATGATGGTCAAATCTGTGGTTACGAAGAACATTATGGAACTTCACTGGTGCCTCTGTGAGCACTGTGAAGGTCGACAAAGGTTGACTACATGATTTTGAGAAACATGAGGGAACTCCCACTAGTTACAGAGTGTGGTTTACTCTATGGAATGGTTTTTTTTTACGGCATGCATCTCTGCTCTATGGCATGCTCCACCGACCTCCATCACCTATAAATAGCTGGCTCACCCCCTTTCATAAGTACAGTCACGCCGCCCCATGGGCGGCCGATCTCCCATTTCATGGAGCCCCTAAGCACCGCAAAGTGATGCACTTTTCAAAGGGCTTTGTCCTTTGTGAATGAGGTAGATCCTTCGGGTTTCTCAAGGATCTATGAGCCTCTTTTCTCTTAGAGCCCCCATTTCTCTGTGATCCCTTATGCTACACGAGTCCATGCTCCATGATTTCGTACTCCATGGGAAGATTTCCTTCATGAACCTTCTTCACGATACCCCAAGCTTAATGAGCCCCTATGCTTTGCGAGCCCATTCTCTACAAGCCCATGCTCCACGAGTCCATGCTCCGCTAGCAACTTTCCTTCATGAAGCTACTTCGTGAGAACCCATGTTATGTGAGCCACATTTCTCCATGAGAGCCTATGATTTACAAGATTCCACCCTCTGTGAGCAGCCTCCCATCACAAAGTTGCTTCATAATACCCCATGCTTCATAATCCACTTTTCTCCATGAGCCCCTTTTCTCTGTAAACCCCTATGCTTAGAGATTCTGCTCTCCATGAGCACCTTTAATTCGTGAATATCCTACCTTCGCACCTACCAGACCATACCGCATGGGTTGTGCCCCCGCACCCCCGCTCAGGATCACTTTCAGGCTATAGTCCCAACCCTTTGGGCTGGTCCCTCTCTTCTGTCACTGACCCCCATGAAAAATGGAGAGTCACACTGCGAACTCTTTGGGCTGGGACACTGACATTTTTCATTGTTCCCTTATGTGTGTCTACCTTCCACCTATGTAATACTATGATTTGAGATACTCCTCCGCACACCATGAAACACCTTGAGTCGACACCATTCCTCAAGTAACTCTTCCAAACCCTATCACTTGGATCCTATGCCAAGTTGAACAAGAAAGGGATGCTCTTTAGTATGTCCCAACACCATCCATTGTTAGGTGCCTTATACCTAATATTCATCTCTACATGACTATAAACTATAGTATACCTTATATGGAAAATATAGGATGCCTCTTTATCTAAACAAGATATGCCTTATGCACCAAGCATAAGATGCCAATATTCCTCTCTACATGACTATAAACTTTAGTACACCATATATGACAAATATAGGATGTCTCTTTCTCTAAACAATATATGGATTATGCACCAATAATAAGATGCCAAAAGTCCTCTCTACATGACTATAAACTATATTACTCCCTATGTGACGAATATAGGATGCCTCTTACTCTAAATGAGAGATGCCTTATGATCCAATCATGAGATGCCAATAGTGCTATCTATATGGATATAAATTATAGCACACCCTATGTTCTAAATATAGGATGCCTCTTACTCTAAACAAGATATTATTTATGTTCCTAACATAAGATGCCAATAGTCCTCACTACATGACTTTAAAATATAGCATTCACTATCATTCAATAATAGGATGCCTCTTGTTCCAAATTAAAGATGGATTGTGTGTAAAGCATAAGATACCTCATGCCATGATTATAGTGGCATAATTTCAAGAGTGTAGAAATACATTCAAACATTCCATCACCCCACCTCATGCTTTACATGTCCTTCATTTGGATATTCATCCTCTTTCATGTCTGAAGGGACCCCAAAATGGCATGGTCATGTGCCGCCTCGGTTCACCTCCTTTCCTAGGCCAAAACCCCAGAAGACTTTCGATGACACTTCGTGTCATGTCTTATGTTTCAAATACAATCAGCAGTCGACCCTCATTTGTTTGTCCCCATTTCAGGCTAACGTGATATGGATGCTGTGTTTCGAACACGGCCAACAATTATCCTCCATCATTATGCCACCCTCACTAAATTCTGAATATCAAGCATGTGATTCACACTTTTTATCTCTCTATGTTCAGATGGATTCCAACACCCTTGTCATTATCCTACTTGTGCACTATCTCATAGGTGTGGGCCTCAATTTTATGCCTCAACCCACTAGTGAGTTGGGATTCCCTCATGGACAGACATGATAAAGGAACCCGGGATGCTTCCATGTGTATTCCCCATCCACTGTTGTCACTCCATAGTGGCACCCAGGTTGCTTCCATGCATAATCCCCATCCACTATTTCCACTCCATAGCGGCTCCCAGGCAGTGTTCATGCATAAGACCCTTTCACTATTGACCCTCCATAGCATCACACATACATCTTCCATGTGTAATCCCCATCCACCATTGTCTCTCCTTAGTATCACCCTGGAAGATTCCATGCGTAATCCGAATCCACCATTGGCACTCCTCAGCGGTACCTGGGCAGCTTCCATACATAAGCCCCATTCACCACCCTTGGTGGATGCACCTTTGCGACATGATCTCCAGGTCTTTTGTTTGCTCTTGTTTCTCACACAGAGCATGACTCACGTGATCTTAGAGTAAACATTGACCATGACATCCTCTTCGGCCCTCCCTAGAGTGTAAGACCCAAACCATCTGAAACTACATGGACTTTGATCCTAGCCAAGGCAAGGTACGTAGGAAGCCTCCCTGAGGTTCAACCCCAACACCTATTGGTCCCGAACCCCATCACGTTGGTTCACCAAACATTCCTGAACTATGTGGACTTTGATCCTTGACAAGGCAAGGTACGTAGGAAGCCTCCCTGAGGTTCAATCCCAACACCTATTGGTCCTAAACCCCTTCACATTAGTTCACCAACAACTCTTCTGGAACTACATGGATTTTTATCCATTCCAAGGAAAGGTACATAGGAAGCCTCCCTAAGGTTCAATCCCATCACTTATTGGTCCTGATCCCTTCACATTGTTTTTCCAAATCATTATGAACTACGTGAACTTTGATCCTTTCCAATGAAAGGTATATAGAAATCCGCTCTGATGTTCAAGCCCAACACCCAGTTGTTCTTACCCCCTTCATGTCAGTTCACCTTCATCTTTCATGACGTTAAACTGTACACCCCTTTTTGTCCCACAAGATGTCAAACTA
Source organism: Viscum album (assembly GCA_963277665.1). Taxonomy (NCBI): domain Eukaryota; kingdom Viridiplantae; phylum Streptophyta; class Magnoliopsida; order Santalales; family Viscaceae; genus Viscum; species Viscum album. The sequence goes on along the minus strand of OY728146.1, from coordinate 121,034,480 downwards.
TACATATTCAAACTACATGGGATTTGATCCTTGTATACTAGAAAAGGTACATAGAAAACCACACTGAGGTTCAATCCCAACCGACAGCAAGCCATTTTCTTCCCTAATCGATGGTAGGTCATTGTGATTCCCAGTCAGTGGTAATCCATTGCACCCAAACAGCAGTAAGCTGTTGTAATTCACAATTGATGGTAAGATATTGTAGTCCCCTTTGTTGGAATCCATATCTATGGTCCACCCCCATGGAGTCAGACCAACCCGAGCTACTAACCACATGTAAGCACCAACAAGTTATCAGGTCACTATCCTCTACACACACCCAAATCACAATCCCCAAACCATAGGTTCCACTTCATCCAGGTCACATCCATTCATCTATTATCACAGGTCACATCCTTAGGTGTCCCATTGCCACACCAAACTACGCAGAGTTTGATTCCTTTCCATGGGGATACGTAGGAAGCCTCTCTGATGTTCAATATGAAAACTGTTGTCGCCTTCATAACGATTCAATCTCATTCTCCCTCCCCTTCATTCAATTCTACATCATCCATCCTAATTATTACCTAGGCTGACACATCCTGGCGAGACCATGTCATCCAACCCACCATCATTCCTCGCATCACACAAGTATCTACCCATTCATAAGCCCCAAACAATCCAAAACCATCCACACAAGAGTTACCCTCTTGTGATGGGCCGCTAACCATGTGTAAGCCTAATCATGTCTCCCAGTCTTTGTACTTTCTGTACACCCTGAATCATCACCCATTAGAAATACATTGGTTTTGATCCCTATAGTCTAGATAGGGAACCTGGGAAACCTCCCTGAGGATCAATACCAGCCAATAGAAAACCCTAGTTTCCCCTATTCTGGGGTTCACTCTTTCTGATCCACCCTTAGTGGTGTCCAAATCATCCCTAACAGTGTAATATCTTCCCTCTATGGGACACACCACCCCGGGTCTATCTCATTGGGTGTTCTGACCTATCCATCTGGTAAACCTTCAAGGTGTTCCCTCCTAGGGATGTACCAATTTTATCGGTCTCTATGGGATGTTCTGATAACTCTCATTCCGTCTCTTCAAGACTTTAAACTCGTGTCCTACCTCGTGTTAAACATGAGATGCCTAAAGAAAACCTCGGAAGACAAGTCTTTGGCATAACTGTCTCCACAAGACATTAAATGTGTGACATAACCCGTGATAAACATGGAAAGTTTAGGAGAACCTCAGGGACATGCCTCTGACAAAAGATACCCCACAACTGACGAGGGATGCCTTGGGTTCTGCGCCCTTGAGATGCCCTCTTGAGAGGAAGAATACAGATCCTCTAATGTCAACGCATCCAGATATTCCCTGACATTAAAGATGTTCTCATCTATTCTGACCGAAGGTTGCTACCATGTCAAGACCCCATGGAGTTTCATGATGGACGTACTGTAATTAACCAGTATCCAGAAAGATATGGCACTAGGAATGAGATTTACGAACAACATCTTAAAATTTATGGAAGACTCGGACTAGGTAACGAGTTCTGAGGAGGAATCCATGAATGTAGAAACCAACATCCCATTATCCCATTTCAATCAAGGAGAAAATTTTCATGAATAATCAATGGATGAAGCCCGCCTTTGGAAAGTGGGAATGCGGGGAAACAATCAGCATGTCCAAAACAGACAAATGTGTGCCCCGACGAAAGAGTCAGAAACAATGTTCTTTTTTACTTATATTGATGAATAATTAGTACAAAATTGTTTTGTATCTTATTTTTCTAACATTTCATAAAAATTTAGATCATTCCCCTTTTGAATATTAAAATAAAAAAGGGGAATAATTTTATAGAAAGGAGAGAAGGTATTTTAATAGGGGGATAAGTATTTATAAAAGAGGATTTGTTACACTAATGGGGAGAAAATATTATTAAAAGGGATAATATGATCCTTAGGGGGGAGATATTATCCTAATGGGTGATCATAATATTCAAAATCCTAATCTAAATCAAATTCAAAAATCATATATATAAGAGTTAAAAACTGAGGGAGAGTTAAGTTTTAAGGACTAACTCTGAATATGAAGTTCTTAAAAGAAAAATCTCCATATGTTTTTTAAATATTATTTATTCATTTAGGTTTGATTTTGTGATTTATAGAAAGGGGAATATTTTTGGGTCATAATTTATACATATTTATTTTTTATTTCTTTAGTTTTGGAAATCACAAACAATTTTTACTAAATTGTTATGTCCCAAGTGTTTTAGAATTTTTTAAAAAAAATGTAACTTTAACCATACATAGAATAAGTTCTAAAGTACTATGAGTGTAAACATTACATTCTTTATTATTATAATTAAAATAAATATATTATTAATTAATTAGAATCACCTTAATTATATCAAAAGTTATGTTTTATTTATGTCTTACATACTAAAAAAAGTCTTAACAATTAGATTGATTTTGGTACTGATAAATCAGACTGAATCACATTAAAATAATTATATTGAAATATTTAAGGAAGTCCACTGGACTTACTTATGTTTATTGTCATAATACCTAAACTTATTTTTATTATAAGGAAAATATTGTACATTGTAATGTTGTACACCAATATGATATCAGAGAATCATTTACGATGGGCTACCAAGTGTTAGGTGCCTGATGCCTTTTCAAAAAACATAGAAATATGCCCATGGGGATCACTTCTTATAAATAATAATTCATATGATTATTTTGTAGATGATTCATTTTTTCATTTTCGCAACACAGGTTTTCTGAAGATTGTTTTTGTAAACATATATTTCTTAGTCAGTGTAGTTCTTTATAGATTTTTCATTTTTATGGAATCCTTATCAGGAATTTTTCCTTAAGAAATTTAACAATTTTTATCGAAGTCTGATCATCATAACAATTTAGGGATTCTAGGGAAATGATGATGGAGAATATGATCCATTTGATTGAGGGAATATGGGGATAATAAGACAATATCAATCATCTTATTATGGGATTTTGAGGATTGGAAGACAAATAAAATCTGATCTTCATATTTAGGGATTTACTAGTATTTAATGAAAGACTTTAATATTAGTATAAAATACGGTATAACTTTAGTCATGATTAATGACTACTTTTCTATTATGGTTAAAACAATTATATTTCTAAAAATATCTTGTATGTTGTTGTTTCTTTTACAAAGATAATGTATTACTTTTTATTTATAAGTTTTCAATTCTTATGCATATAAGAGAATTTTTTTATCATACTTATCTTTCCATATATTTTTTGGTTTATCGTTGTTACCCTAATTAAAATAAAAAAACACTTATATTTTTTCCTTTATCGGTATTATTTTGATTATGATAATAACATGATCTGATATAAATCAGATAAATAGTTATTATAATACTACTTCTACGATATAATTGACATATACAAATTCTGATTCTATCACATTGATAATCGGATTATGTCTGATTCAAATAATATGACTCAAAGAGGATTTCAGATTTAGTTGGTTTTAATTTTTCAAACAAAGATTTTAAACTACAATTCGCACCCCTCTCTTTTAATATTTCCATCATAAGAGAATTATTATGATACAATAGTAACGAACTTTAATAGGTTATGGGGTTTATGTTTCTAAAATTTTGAAACTTATATAAATATATAAACTATTTCACCCCCCCCCCATATTACCCCTCCTCAATTTTTACTCAATCATTTGGATCTTCAATAACTCACAATGTACAAAGAATATGCTATTAAAATATTTTAAATATATATTTATGTGTTATGTATTTATATTAATATTATTATTATCAATGTATGATATGATGTATATATATAATACAAATAAATATTTTAACATCAAGGGAGTAGTAAAATTAAATTTTATTATATAAATGACTAATTTCAATTCATTTAATCAAATTTAGAATAAAAGTAATATTTCTTTTTTTAGAGAACCATTTTTTCGGTATTGAATATCATATCCAAATTTATTCAATTATACCTTTGGATTATATATTAAATAAAATATTATCAACTTTTATATAAGAAATTGATATCAAATAATATTAAGAACACTTGATATTTAAAAGTTTCATTTTTTAATACATGAAGTTTTTATTTATATTCATTATTTTTCATTTAACAGATAAATTTACAAATTTCAATATATAAATTAGATAATTATAACTTCATTTTGGATTTTTAATGTCAAAATTATCTTATTGTATGTTTTTTATATTTTTCAAAAAAACATTTTTTAGTGACTAGTGAAATTTACGAACATATGGCTTTTAAGACATCATTAGTATATATGCATGAATTGAGAATTCATAAAATTAGTTTTCAAGACTAAATATTTATTTTATAAGTGAATTTTTTATTTTAGAAAATTTGTTTTTAATTTAATAACCCATGATTTAAATTTTAGAATTAATGATATATTTTTTATAAAAGATATCCTTTTTAATACATTTTATGTTTAATATTTTAAAATTAATTTTTTTCACATTTATAAATTGAAAAAAAAGATTTAAAATTTAGGATCATTTTTTCCAAATTATATAGTACGTCTAATTGTATTTTAAGGATAAATCATAAATTACCTCGATAAAAATTAATTTCCCTAGTGAAAACCAAATTGGTAAAAATGAGTAAACAAATAGGTTAAAGGACAAACATGTCAAAGAAATTTTTTAATGGAAGTTTGATGTGTTAGTATATCTATTCCCTTAACCTCTCTATTATTTCTCATATTTGGATCAATTTTTTCTTAGTGTGACTTTCCATTCATGAAAAGTTTTTGGTATTTAAAACATTCCACTAATTTTCACTTACATAAGGGAATCTCCTCTTGTCACACTCCCTCACATCAAAACCTACTTTTTCAGCCCAAAATCTTCCCATATCTGCCCTAAAAAGATCTACCAACCATAAATATGTTCTAGTATTATCAAAATACACCCATTAATGGTTTAACCCCAAGGATATAACCTATATAGTGGGATATAGATTTTTATCTTCTATTTCTAATTTTATTTGTTCTTATGTACATTTAGTCATTCTATAAATTCTTTAAACAATACAAAAATAAAAACGATTATACTTAATATACTTGTATTTTATTATAATGATGGTGAAAGATTTAACCACCGTTCCTTTTTTCCTTATTAAAAGAAAAAAATGCCATTTGGGTGTCCATAGAGTTCCACCTCAACAAAAAAACATATTTGTTTCCTTTAAATACCCTAAATGGATGGTCATAATGGTGAATTTTGACATTAATAACAAATTTTAGGGTCTAAAATGATAAAAAAATTATTTATTTCCCTTATTTTATGGAAAGTGATAATGTCATTTATGGGTATATATAGATTATTGTCTCGATTGAACGATTGAATTAAATTTTACCCATTCACTACTATAATACAGAGTATTTAATGACAAATATTTTAATGTACAAATGTGATTTTTATTATATCATTAAGGTTTAGTTATGAGAAAATAGATAACTATTAAGGATATGATCAATAAACAACCATCATTAATTCAATCATTCAAAACAAGAATAATAATTGGAAAATATTTAACACAAATTAGGTAATATTTTCATATCAATTACTCTTTATTATAAATCCATAAAAATTCTCATATATCACCCTAATAAATAATAACTGATATCATTATACTATATATGTGATGATATTTCAACTAAATTGCCCCATAATTCATTAATAGTAATGGTGTGTTCATGTTTGTGGTCGTTTCCCCACCTACATGAATAATGATTTTAAACTATATCATGTATAATAATATAAAATTTATTAAATATAAAAATTTTATAAATATATTAGGATTTTTTTGGAAAATATATATTAATATTTAACTCACTAATTATGAAAACATGATATATAGGTTAAAAATAATGGATAAATATTCTTCGCTGATTACATCTTCAAGGATAATGGAAAATGTGATAATATAATAGAATTTATTTTTTATAAATAATTATAATTAATCAATTATATTAAATTTAATAAACTATTAAATATTAATATTGTTATCATGTGGAATAAAAAGACTATAATAATTAAACTAGAAAAAAAATCAAGATTTCCCACACCCGACATCCGAAATAGTTAACAAATAACTAATAAAAATATAGAGTATATTTATAAATGAAATTTATAAAAGGTTATGTATATGAAAAAGGTTGTAAAATTGATTATGTTATTTATGTTTGTTGAATAGAATCTTATATTGAATTAATCTAAGCAGGGAAATGTGGTAAGGGGTTATTTGTGTCATATTTAATTTCATGATACTTATTTCTTAATGTTCACCTGGATACCATTAATATAGTTTGTATAATACCTAATAAATTTATTTTAATTTATTAATTGGTTATAAGGTTCATATATTTTAATGTTATTAAATATTAATCAATTTAAAATTTTATGAATATGAAAGAGGTTTTGATCAAAAGTATACTCAAATTGCATTGAATTTGTAGTCAATATTATTTTAAAATAAGGATTTTTTTTAAATATAATTCATCTGGGTAATTTTAATTATTTTTAAAACCACTCATACTTTTCATTTTATATTAATGTGGTTTAATTTTTCTACAATATATTTCATTTTCCCTTGACTCATATTTTACCAAAAGTGATTCTTGTAAGTGGAACTGACCCCCATCTATTTTTTTCATCATAACCTCCTTTTTTCCTGTCCTAATTCATTGTATGATTCTGAAAATTACCTTATAAAGACCAAAATAATTTATTTAAGGATTCTTTACTACATTAAATTCTTTAAAATGTTTTAAATAAATTTTTTAAATTTTACTATGGGGTTTGTTTTAATCAATGTGTAAAAATAATACATTTTAACATTTTCCATGTGAAAACCTCTGTCTAAAAATTTCTAAAAAAGGTCGTATATTTTCTTGATTTCTAAAGTGATTTTTTAATTCTCTAAAAATTATTTTCTTTTAAATCAAAATCCTTTCACAGTCATTATGATTGATCAAGTATAATCATCAAATATAACTATCTGAATTCTTTATCCAGGTTTTATTTTTAATGTCATTCCATTTTGGAGGAATGTTTTATCATTCCTTTGTGTTTCTCAGTCATTCAATATGTATGTTCCCAAATTATCACCTAATACCTTTCCTTTGTAAATTAATTACTCTCGATTCATTTGGTTAAATGGGTTTACCTATATTCCATGAAATGATTGATTTGGCGATATTATTTAAATAACTATATGACCTTTAATTATATGATGTAAATGCTACATTCTTTATTATCTGGATAAAAATGGTATTTTCATAGAAAGAAACATGATTCCATTGTATACACATTTATATTCAATATTTTTATCATGTCGTGATTAATTAAGAAACTATTAATGGTTTCATTCGGTGAATCCATATGAAACTCATTTTCTTTCCATGTTTTATTTATACAATATAAGTAAATGTTTATCATTTGGAATGTTTTATGAAACCCATTTTTTATATGGATTCTTTATGATGTTATAATATATTGATTATAAGTAGACCCCATAAGTATGAATGATGATGGGTGGGGTCCGATATCACCCTCCATTGAAATGGTTTAATGTTTATATCCCATTATATAAGCATTAATGATTAAATTTTAGTTTTTATAATCATTGGAATTGATGGTGTATCTTTTCAAAGTAATATTTCTTATACTAATATTTGTTCCAATATTGAAATAATTTTCATTGATATATTTTTATTCTCATGACATTGTTATGAAATCATAGATCATGTTTATTGATTAAAAAATTTACACTATTTTTGAATAATTCTATCTATGTTCAAGGATTATAGATTACATCTCACTTCTATATTTATTTGTAACCACATCAATGAACTAAATTTTCTTATATAGATAATAGACTATGATCATCTTGTCATTTATTATATATCTAATACATTTATCAATCAATTTCATTTCACATGAACTATTACTTTATTAATAGTTTGCTTGGGATAATATTAGATAATTTATTTTAATGAATTTGGTTGTTACTCTTTTTATGTTATAGGATGATTTGGGTGAGACAAAAAGACGTTAGGGACATGTTTTCCCACCATAGTTTATAATGTATTAAAATCAACATGATGTTGATTATTAGTGATATGGAATATCAAGTATAGGGGTATAATGTTTTGTCTTCAATGTAGGATCAATATAGTTCTCCCATTATGTTTCATAATAATGAGAGAATTATGTGATCTATTATATTGGGTATACTATCATCCTCTTTTTATGGGTGACATGATAACTATTGATGGTCCATCCATCAATAACATCTTTCGTGATGGATGGATTATTTATAAAGAATTCGAATAATTAATTTTTCCTATCATTTCATATTATGGTGAAAGATACCCCATTAATTAGGAGTCCAAGGTAATGAAAATTTTTCTATCTATATACAATGAAATATTTACTCATCTTTATAGGATAGAATAAAATTTTGCTCTAATTATTAAGTCCATGTGTAGTTAATAATTGAATTAGTGTTCTATAATTTATCTTATTCATGAGGGAAAGAATATATTCACTCAGTATCCTTCGATCTTAAATACATACCATGAGGGTAATAGAGAATTATATTATTTGATAGAAAAATTAATTTTCCTTTTGGACCTATAATTGTTTCATCCCTTGGATCCCTTCCCCCAAATAGTAAATAAATTATTCTCAACAAAGTGCTCATAATTGACCATTTTAGTCCCCCAAAAACTATTTTTTTCAAACCAATGTTCTTATTTCAATTAAATTTAATTTTTATTCTTTCACTAATTCCACAATTTTTATTATATAGGAAGGATTAGATATGGTTTTTTCATTAGGGATGAGACCAATAGAAAAACCCAACAACAAATTTTGGTGGATTTCCAAGTAATTACTGATGAAATAGATCAAATTATACATTAACATTTGGTATATCATTTATTCATAGGATATCCATACCTTTAATATTTTTTCTTCTCTTCTTCACAACTTATAATTTCATTAATGTGAGATACTAGAGGTATCCCAAGATAACACTCAAATAATGCATACATAATTCTAAAAAATGGATTCAATGCCTCCTTTAAAATTGTAATATTAAACTTTTCACCAAAAATTATTTCATTATAATTTCAAAGTAAACTCATACCATGGATTATGTTAAATTAAATCATAGGTATAAAAATCATGTTTAAATTAATGAAATTTATATGAATATTAATTTAAATTTTCTAATATATCATCATATTAATAGTACTTCTACAAGGTGTTATGATTATCATATACTTTATTAGTGTTTCCATGGTTAATTAAATGTTATTAAGAAACATAAAACACATAAAATAGTTCATAGATCAAAATAAAAAAAGTATTATATAAAATTTATTTTACGATCATAGTACCTATTATCATATCACTCGGGTTATCAAATTCTACTATATTAATCATATAAGCCTAAAAATTCTACCTAGTCCTCTTAAATGGTTTATTAACTTTATGATTAGGACATTGGATCAAATAGTATTTCATATTATTGAAATTATAGGAATATAAATTGGAAGATTATCTTATGAATTTACATTTTTGAGCTTGATGGGCTTTCTTTCCACACAAAGATCATACTCACATTCACTTCAACAAAGTCTAAGTTTATTTTATTCCACTATTATTACATTTTAGTAATTCACCTTTTAATTTATTCTCCTTCAAAAATGGTCCAACTATATGATACTAAAATTTTCCATCATTATCCTTAAATCATTATAAGAAAAAATACTTTGAGATAATTATCTCTTTTTGGATAATACTTTTTCTAAATACTAATATAGGGAATATGTTTGAGAGGCCAAATCACATACAAGGATTGGATTTATCCCATCAAAGAAGGTATTTAATCTCACCTTTTTAAATTTTTATCCATTCTGAAAATTTTTGTTCTAACCTTGTAAATTTAGACTCATACATAAAAAACATAATATTATTTTAGTCTTGAAATTATAAATTTATATTACATGTTATCCCCTTACACTTAGGGGAAATAATTTTCAAGGAATTTCACCTTAAAATTTATTGTATTCCATATTGTATATTTATTTTCATTAATAGTATTTTCTTTATCAGTGGTGACCATTTATCAATATGTCTTCCAACCCCTAGCCTCATACCAATCATTAGTGTCTTAGTTGGTGATATCATATGACCTCATAAATGCCTCCTCAAATCCCATAGTTTTTCAACAAGGAATAATTTCCAAAATAGCACATTGGGGATATATTCCCTAAAATAAAAGATAAATAATTCTGTAAATAGACAAACAACATCCATAGAAAAAATCAAAGTACATGAATGTAATAAAAAATTATAAAAAATTAATTAAGAAGAATACAATCATACATTAGTTGATCATATAAAGACCCATAATTTACATACATTATTAATACTTCAAAACTGAATCATACTTAATACAACATATAACAAAACCACGAAAGGACCGTATAGGTATAGTGTCTTTAGAAACTGGGAAACATAAACAACTGGTTCATAAAGCGTATACATTGTCTCCCATTTATTTCATCATATCTATAGTCCCTTTTGGCATATCTTACTTAATAACCTTCTACCTGACCTGGGGAAAGAAAACATACAAAGGGTGAGCTCAAATGCTCAGTAAGGGTAAACAAAAGAAATATCAATCACATCATATTCATAAGAACATAACATTTTGGAAATCTTACCCTGCAAAAGTGATCATAATTTCATAACATGGGATAAATCATGGTAGTGAAATGTAATCACAATAATCATAACTTAAAACATGAAGCTTTGTGTAATACACACAAAATCATAGATAATCATTTCTTTGTAGTCAAGACTCATTTCCAAGACTATCTTAGTGGACAAAGTCCATTTCTGAACCGAGTTCACTCCTCGTTTCGGTCCTATTTCACTGAACCGGTTTAACCTGTCGTTCCAGCCATGTCTATCTCATGAGATATAAAATCTTTACCCAATGCATGGGATAGAGATATAGGTCCCACCCATCTCATAATGATACCATTCTTATGTGTGCCACAAAATCAGAAACCATACATTATAGCATAACCCATGTAATAAAAATGGGAATCTTAAACATTGTGACATCATAAAACAATTCATATAATATAAAGTAATTCATAAAAATAATTCCATCACAACATAGTCAAATCAATGTAATAATAGGGATAGAAACAGAACCCTTTATTATCTTAGATGGAAAATAATTTTGAAAAAACACTTGAACTCCATTCTTGAGGAAAATACCCTTTCTACTTCAAAAACACTTTTCCTTTCTTAACATGTCATAAAATTATAAACTAAAAGAAGTTGATTAAAAATAAACTTGAAAACTTGTAAAGGAATCTTCTTGGAAATAATGTTTTAAAAATCCATTCATGCCGTATAAGTTAAAAAAACATTCTTCTCGCACTTTTGTTAGAAAAGTCAAAAAGTACCTCGTACGAAAAACGACAAAAGATTCCTTTCATATCTTTTACTAAAAACTCACTGAAGGGTAAAATTGGATTTAAAAAATTGTAGGTGGATGGAAATAATATTACATATTGAGGTAACATGGATGTTGATGATAAAATACACCCCAGTAAATACCAAAGTATAAACAATCACGGATAAAAATGAGATTGTGATATTTTCCCTTACCTTAGGTCTGATTTGCTTCGTAAGTGTCTGAACCTCCTGTATAATGATTTAAATAATGATATTGACTTATTACAGAATCATACTTATTTTTATGATATCATATATGGTCATATTCTTAGCTTCTTATTAGTAATATTTCATTACTACTTGTTATTCGGGTGTTTATTACTTTTTGTTCTTATGCACGTTTTGTCGAATAAATTATTATTTTCCTTTTTAGGTTATAGATACAACATTTCCAGAATGGTATTAGTGTAATATATATCATATTCATTCACTCAATTCATTTATATAATCATTATGTAGTGAATATCATGTATAACGAGTGGCATCACATCGTGGAGACGGTATTCCGTACGTACGCACGAGCGATGATATCGTTCCCATGATTGTGGAATTGTATTGGAGTGTATGTATACTATTTCAAAATCAATATCACTTTAAAATAGTCATATATAGTTATTCTTTACACCATTATACCCATCCAAGTAAGGTGGTGGTGTAAAATAGATTACACCACGGCGTGGAGACAGTATTCTGTATGTACGCACGCACGGTGATTTCATTTTCCGTAGGATGGATAGATGGTGAAATAGGGTTGTTTCATACTTATAATAATATATCAGTATATAAGTGATACTGATTTTATTACTTCAAAATTAAACAACTAAATAAAATAAGTGGAAGAAGAAATAAAGATGAAAGAACCGGTAACGGGCATTACCTCTTCTTTGAAGCACTTCTTTGAGACCTCCTTTTAGGACACTAAAATTGGTCTTTGAAGAAGACCAGGACCTCTAGGATGTCTCTAGGTAAGTGGAGAGAAGAAATTGGCAAGGGTTGGCCGAGCTTGAAGGCTCAAAGTGGTGTGAGGAAGTGAGGGAGGAGGTGCCCTTTTATAAGGGAGGAGAGGGGCACCTTTAGAATAACTAAAACTATTATTTTATTATAAAGCCAAATTCGGTTTTAAATAGCTCCAAATTGATTTATTTCTAAGATAAGGTAGGTATGGTTCGAAATCCTCTAATACAATAAAATTTAGACAAGTTTAGGTTCCTATTTTAACCTTATCATTTAGATTTAACATTAAGTTAAATAATTTTACTTTTACTGTGTCTTCTTGTGTTCTTACACTATAAGGTTAATAAACTTACTATAATAATACAAACGAACCCCAAGTTGTTTATTATTAATATATATAACCTTATCTAAGTAATTTGGCCAAACGTTATATTTTTAGGAATAAAATAACAATTAATAATATAATATTTGTTTTGAAAACTATTTTATGTCAATTTTGACACTATTTAGTAATTGATTTTTGTGAAAATCATAACAGAATTATTAGTTAGAAAAAATTTAATTAAATCAATAATAACATGTCATATTAACATATAAAATTATTTTAATTCATAAAAAGTCTCAAATTACATTTATTTGGGTATTTATAACATCAATTATGTCAATATTTCATTAATAAGATAATTACTGCATCATCATTGTGTCATAAATAAATTAAATTATTTAAAGTCTAAAAATTAAAAATAAAATACCATTATGTAGGAAATTTTTTAGATTTCTAATTAATATTTATAGTCTAATTTATCTTATGTATAACCCCATATTAAAAATTCTTTACTTATTAAACTTTGATTTTATCTATTTTAACCCTTCTTTAAATAAATTAATAATAAATGTCCTAATCTAATCCAAGTGGGCCTAAATGGTCATATTTTATTCATAAGGTTGTTTTTTGGTAGAATTAAACTTATCTAATAGAATTAGGACATGTTTTAGGGTAATAATAATATCATTTTTACCCTTAATTACCCTATTTACTTTTAACCGTGGTAAATAAAAGTAAAAAGTTACTATTCACCAAAAAATTATTTTCATCTCATTGAACCACATTTTACTTACTGACATCAACCGTGTCTCTCGGATTTTCGAAATTCCACTCACAGAATCGGTAAACTTAAGTTTTATGAAAAATTCAGTTTTTTAACTACCACTTAGTGGTTTCACTATTCATCAGAAATTGAATGTTTTCAGAAAAATACCAAAATTTCACCCTAGGCTAATTTCGATATTCCGAATTCAAAAATGAAGTCCATTTTGAAAAATAAAATTTATAAAATTTCAAAAAGTGGTTATTACTATTCATAACGGCTAGTTTTAATAATATTTTAATAGCATATCATTGTTTAGTGAAACTCGGTATTGCGTAGGATGCAAGCTATCGAGGAAGGCCGCGGTTGCGTGTAAAGAAAGCCAAGCTAGTGTTGTGTGTAGTGAAAGATTCATTTAATAATTTATATAACATAAAAACAAAATATTTCTCATAAAAGTCTTGGGTGTTAAATTTTACCCCCCTTAAAATGAATTTCACCCTCGAAATTCGTCACTTTATAACAAACAGATGAAAATACCTTGCCCTCATCATATCCTCAAGATAACATGTAGCTTCTTCTAATTGTTGGTTCCTCCATAAAACTTTCACCAAGCGAGTGGTCTTGTTTCGTAGGACTTTTTCACTACGATCCAGAATCTCTATTGGTTGTTCTTCATAAGAAGGATCTTGTTCCAGCGGTACAACTTCTGAGCTGAGTACATGTGAAGGATCAGGTATGTACTTTCGCAGGAGAGATGTATGGAACACATCGTGAACTTGAGAGAGATTCGGTGGAAGCGCCAATCGGTATGCTACTATTCCAACATGATCCAGTATTTCGAAAGGACCGATATATCTAGGGCTCAACTTCCCCTTCTTTCCAAATCTCATGACCCTCTTCCAGGGAGATATTCGTAAGAACACTTTATCACCCACTTCAAACTCTAGGTATTTTCTTTGGTTTTCGGCATAACTTATTTCTTGAATCTGAGCTGCTCTTATGTCTTGTTGAATAGATCTGACCTTTTCTACCATCTCATCAACAAGATCAGGTCCTAATATCTTTCTTTCCCCAACTTCATCCCAGGAAGTTGGAGTCTTGCATTTATTTCCATAGAGATCTTCATAAGGAGCCATCTGAATAATGGAGTGAAATATATTATTATAAGAAAATTCCACCAAAGGTAGGTGTTGATCCCAACCACCTTTGAAATCCATAGAGAAAGCTCTCAACAAATCTTCTAGAGTTTGAATTGTTCTCTCGGACTGACCGTCTGTCTGAGGATGATAAGCACTGCTGAAACTCAACTCTATATCTAGAGTATGCTGAAGAATTATCCAGAACATCGAGGTAAATCTCGGATCCCGATCAGATATAATAGAAAGTGGTACTCCATGTAATCTTACCTCTTCATTTACATATATCCTGGAAAGATGATCCAGAGAGAAATCCTCTCTAATAGCAATGAAGTGTGCAGACTTTGTAAGGTTATCAACTATTACCCAGATAGCTTTATTGCCTTTGGATGTTTTAGGAAGTCCTGTGACAAAGTCCATAGTGATGTTTTCCCATTTCCATTCAGGTATGGGTAATGGTTGTAACATCCCCTTAGACTTCTGTCTCTCAGCTTTAACTTGCTAACAAACCAAGCATCGAGAGACATATTCAGCGACATCTCTTTTCATACCATCCCACCAGAAGTACTCTTTCAGGTCCCTATACATCTTCGTGCTTCCAGGATGAATAGAGAATGAAGAACTATGAGCCTCATCCAGCAGCTCCTTCTTTAATTTTGGGATGGGAGGAACACAAACCCGATTCTTGAACTTTATTATCCCATCACAATCAAGGTTGAATTTAGGAATATTTCTCACCTTCTTTTGTAACTCGACATCTTCTTTTTGTGCCTCTTTAATCTTCACATGTATAGATGGTTGAAAATTCATTTGAGAAAGATACGATTTTCCCCCATCCATTATAATTCCAAGATCCATCCATTGTAAATTCATAAATATTGGATCTTTTGTGATCCTCATCATGGATAAACTGGCATGGTCTTGTCGACTTAATGAATCTACCACCTTGTTTGCTTTCCCAGGGTGGTAATGGATTGAGCAGTCGTATGCCTTAATCAGCTCTAACCATCTTCTTTGGCGCATATTCAGCTACTTTTGTGTGAAAATATACTTTAAACTTTTATGATCAGTATAAATATCACACCTTTCACCATAAAGGTAATGCCTCCAAATATTTAATGCAAATATTACCGCAGCTAACTCTAAATCATGAGTTGGGTAATTTTGCTCATGGATTTTCAACTGTCGTGAGGCATAAGCTATCACCATATCATTTTGCATAATAACACACCCCAGTCCCTTCTTGGATGCATCATTGTAGATCACAAACCTTTCTCCACTACAAGGCAGTGTGAGCACAGGTGCACTGGATAAATTTCTTTTAAACTCCTTGAAATTCTCTTCACATTCCTCCGTCCAAACAAACTTAACTCCTTTCCGAGTCAACCTGGTGAGTGGATTAGATAATTTTGAAAAATCTTTCACAAAACGTCGATAATATCCATCCAAACCAAGAAAACTTCGGATCTCAGTTACTGTTGTTGGTCTCGACCATCTTTTGATAACCTCTATTTTTGTTGGTCTCAGCTTTATCCCCTCTTTTGAGATTATGTGACCCAAAAATGAAACTCTTTGAAGCCAAAATTCACACTTGGTAAATTTGGCATAAAGCTTCTCCTTTCTTAGGGTCTTCAATATAATTCTCAAGTGATCTTCATGTTCTTCCTTTCTCTTTGAATATACAAGAATATCGTCTATACAGACTACCACAAATTGATCAAGATAGTCTCTAAAGACTCTATTCATCAGATCCATGAAGATAACAGGGGCATTAGTAAGACCAAATGGCATCACTATAAATTCATAGTGTCCATACCTTGTACGGAAAGCCGTCTTTGGTATATCCTCCCTTTTGACCCTTAATTGATGATACCCTGAACGAAGATCAATCTTGGAAAAGTATTGAGCTCCACGTAGTTGGTCAAATAAGTCATCAATGCGTGGGAGAAGATATTTTTTCTTGCTAGTGATCTTGTTAAGTTCTTGATAATCAATGCAGAGTTTCATTGATCCATCTTTCTTCTTAACAAATAGAACAGGTGCTCCCCAAGGTGACGCACTAGGGTGTATGAATCCCTTATCAAGATTCTCTTGGAGTTGCTTCTTCAATTACTACAACTCAATTAGGGCCATTCTATAAGGTGTCTTTGAAATAGGCAAAGCACCCGGTACGAGTTCTATTGAAAACTCAACTTCATGATTTGGTGGAAGACCCAGCAATTCCTCCAGAAAGACATCATCAAACTCCCGTACAATGTGAATATTATTAATAGTGAGTTTCTCACCAACCATTTGAGATAAATAACCTTCATTCATTGGAATCAAGCCCCATAAGATGGAAGAAATTTCCACTGGAAGGTTATGTTCATCATTGCATCGATAGACGATCATAGATTGATCTGAAATATGAAATGTGACTTCCCTTCTTTGGAAATTGATATGAGCTCCATATAAAGAAAGCCAATCCATGCCAAGAATCACTTCAAATTCCACTATAGGAAGGATCACAAGATTTGCAGGAATCACTTTCCCACAAACTTCAATCAGGGAAGAATTATAAACTTTTTATGCGACTGTTTTTCCATTAGGTGTTGTCACAGCTAACTCAACATCTAATTGTTGAGGTAATACGGTGATACTCTTAGAAAATTATTTAGAAATAAAAGAGTGGGTGGATCCAGAATAAAATAAAACATTTTCTACTTTAGAGTGGATGGTAAGTGTACCTTTCACCACATCGTTATCGTACTCCACATCGCTGATAGAAATTGTATGTGAATTTACTTTGACTTTAGCCTTAAGATTTTGTTGATGTCGATCATCATCAACAAACCTTGGATTAGGGCATTTATTGGAATAATGCCCCATCTACTTGAACTTGAAACATTGAAGTGTAGTAGGTTCATTCTGTGTATCCCTTCATTTGTTTGCATCATTAGACATCTTCTTCCCATCTTTTCAGCATTCAAATGCCCGATAACTTCCTTTCCACATTTGAAACATTTACTTGTCCCTTTAAGAAAACTCCCTCTATGTTTCTTTCCACACTTTGAGCATAAGGGAAAGCTCATCTTCTTTTCAGTGTGCTCTTTAGAGTTTCCTTTGAATTCCATTTTCCTCTTCTTATCAAACCCATATGACTGATGGGTTACTCCAATCTCTATCTCAACTTTGAGAGCACATCGAAAGATTTCCTCGTAGCTATTGAAGTCCCTTATGGCTAAGGCCCTTAGAAGACTTGGTTTTAAGCCACTAAAGAATCGATCGATCTTACTCTCAGGTTGGATAATAATACCAGAAGCGTACCTTGGAAGTCTTGTAAAATTTTCTTCATAGGTACCAACAGATTCATCATCCTTTTGCTTCAGTTCAAGAAACTCTTTCTCCATCTTTGTTCAGAGAATATGAGGGAAGTACTTATTGAAAAATATGTTCTTGAACTCGTCCCATTCCATGGACTCAATTTCATCCCTTTGCCTCGTATTCTTAATATGATTCCACCATTGATCAGCATCTCCTTCCAAACGATACACTTCTTGGATGAATTTGTCATGTTCAGAACATTGAAGAACTGAAAATATCTTTTCAGTAGTACTAATCCATTGTACAGCAACTAATGGATCAGTAGACCCGCTAAAAGAAGGTGGACGCTGCCTCATGAAGGATTCAACAGATTGTTGATCCTTCCTTTGCTCGTTTGAAAGTCTTGCATGATTCATAGCTTGAGAAAGTTGTGTGAGCATGGCTACAAGATTTTTCATTCTAGCTCCCATAATGTTTGGTTGCTCAGGGGTACAATCATTGCATTTCTCGTCGCATTCCGCATTAACACGGTTCCTTCGGGTTCCAGCCATTAACTAAAACCAAGAATAATATGGTGAGAAACACTAATTATAATAGGAAAACCACATAATCAAGAATAAAATTTCACACTTAAGGTCTTATAATAGGTTATTCATGGCCATTTCTAAAACACTAAGATTGTGTTCTATGCTTAGAATTATCCTTAGGGTTCTTACTAAGTATTTCACATCCTAGTTTCCAAAGGTTGGCTATACCTTTCCTCTGATACCAACTATAACGACCCATACTTTACATACATTGTTAATACTTCAAAATTGAAGCATACTTATTACAACATATAAAAAAACCACGAAAGGACTGTATAGGTATAGTGTCTTTAGAAACTGGGAAACATAAACAACTGGTTCATAAAGCATCTACATTGTCTCCCATTTATTTCATCGTATCTATAGTCCCTTTTAGCATATCTTACTTAATAACCTTCTCCCTGGCATGGGCAAAGAAAACATACAAAAGGGTGAGTTCAAATGCTCAGTAAGGGTAAACAAAAGAAATATCAATCACATCATATTCATAAGAACATAACATTTTGGAAATCTTACCCTGCAAAAGAGATCATAATTTCATAACATGGGATAAATCATGGTAGTGAAATGTAATCAAAATAATCATAACATAAAACATGAAGCTTTGTGGCATACACACATAATCATAGAGAATCATTTCTTATTAGTCAAGACTCATTTCCATGACTATCTTAGTGGATAAAGTCCATTTCTGAACCGAGTTCACTCCTCATTTCAGTCCTGTTTCACTGAACCGGTTTAACCTGCCGTTCCAGCCATGTCTATCTCATGAGATATAAAATATTTACCCAATTCATTGTAGGGAGATATAGTTCCCACCCATCTCATAATGATACCATTCTTATGTGTGCCACAAAATCATAAACCATACATCATAGCATAACCCATGTAATAAAAATGGGAATCTTAAACATCGTGACATCATAAAACAATTCATATAAGATAAAGTAATTCATAAAAATAATTTCATCACAACATAGTCAAATCAATGTAATAATAGGGATAGAAATATAACCCTTTATTATCTTAGATGGAAAATAATTTTGATAAAACACTTGAACTCCATTCTTGAGGAAAATATCCTTTCTACTTCAAAAACACTTTTCCTTTCTTAACATGTCATAAAATTATAAACTAAAAGAAGTTGATTAAAAATAAAATTGAAAACTTGTAAAGGAAACTTCTTGGAAATAATGTTTTAAAAATCCATTCATGCCGTATAAGTTAAAAAAACATTCGTCTCGTACTTTTGTCGAAAAAGTCAAAAAGTACCTCATACGAAAAACAACAAAATATTCCTTTGAGATCTTTTACTAAAAACTCACCGAAGGGTAAAATTGGATTTAAACAATTGTAGGTGGATGGAAATAATATTACATATTGAGGGAACATGGATGTGTATGATAAAATACACCCCAGTAAATACCAAAGTATAAACAATCTCGGATAAAAATGAGATTGTGATATTTTCCCTTACCTTAGGTCCGATTTGCTTCGTAATTGTCCGAACCTCCTATATAATGATTTAAATAATGTTATTGACTTATTAAAGAATCATACTTATTTTTATGATATCATATATGGTCATATTCTTAGCTTCTTATTAGTAATATTTCATTACTACTTGTTATTCGGGTGTTTATTACTTTTTGTTCTTATGCGCGTTTTGTCGAATAAATTATTATTTTTCTTTTTAGGTTATAGATACCACATTTCCAGAATGGTATTAGTGTAATATATATCATATTCATTCACTCAATTCATTTATATAATCATTATGCAATGAAGATCATGTATAACAAGTTGCATCACATCGTGGAGACGGTATTCCGTACGTACGCACGAGCGATGACATCGTTCCCATGATCATGGAATTGTATTGGAGTGTATGTATACTATTTCAGAATCTATATAACTTTACAATAATCATATATAGTTATTCTTTACATCATTATACCCATCCAATTAAGTTAGTGGTGGAAAATAGATTACACCACAGCGTGGAGACGGTATTCCGTACGTACGCACGCGCGGTGATTTCATTTTCCGTAGGATGGATAGATGGTGAAATAGGGTTGTTTCATACTTATAATAACATATCAGTATATTAGTTATACTGATGTTATTACTTCATAATGAAACAACTAAATAAGAATAAGTGGAAGAAGAAATAAAGATGAAAGAATCGGTAACGGGCATTACCTCTTCTTTGTAGCGCTTCTTTGAGACCTCCTTTTAGGGCACTAAATTTGGTATTTGAAGAAGACCAAGACCTCTAGGATGTCTCCAGGGAAGTGGAGAGAAGAAATTTTCAGGGTTTGGCCGAGCATGAAGGCTCAAAGTGGTGTGAGGAAGAGAGGGAGGAGGTGCCCTTTTATAAGGGAGGAGAGGAGTACCTTTGGAATAACTAAAAATATTATTTTATTATAAATCCAAATTCGGTTTTAAATAGCTCAAAATTGATTTATTTAGAAGATAAGGTTGTTATGGGTCTAAATCCTCTAATCCAATAGAATTTAGACAAGTTTAGGTTCCTATTTTAACCTTATCATTTAGATTTAACATTAAGTTAAATAATTTTACTTTTGTCGTGTCTTTTTGTGTTCTTACACTATAAGGTTAATAAACTTACTATAACAAGCCAAAAGAACAACAAGTTGTTTATTATTAATATATATAACCTTATCTAAGTCATTTGGCAGAACCATAGATTTTTAGGAAAAAAATAACAATTAATAATATAATATTTGTTTTAAAAACTATTTTATATCAATTTTCACACTATTTAGTAATTGAATTTTGTGAAAATCATAACAGAATGATTAGTTAGAAAACATTTAATTAAATCAATAATAACATTTCCTATTAACATATATAATTATTGGAATTTATAAAAACTCTCAAATTACATTTATTTAGGTATTTATAACATCAATTATGTCAATATTTAATTAATAAGATAATTACTGCATCATCGTTGTGTCATAAATAAATTAAATTATTTAATGTCTAAAATTTAAAAATAAAATACCATTATGAAGGAAATTGTTTTATCATTCTAATTAATATTTATAGTCAAATTTATCTTATGTATAACCCCATATTAAAAATGATTTACTTATTAAACTTTGATTTTAACTATTTTAACCCTTCTTTAAATAAATTAATAACAAATGTCCTAATCTAATCCAAGTGGGCCTAAATGGTCATATTTTATTCCTAAGGTTGTTTTGGGTCGAATTACACTTATCCAGTAGAACTAGTACATGTTTTAGGCTAATAATAATATCATTTTTACCCTTAATTACCCTATTTACTTTTAACCGTGGTAAATAAAATTAAAAAGTTACTATTCACCAAAAAATTGTTTTCATCTCACTGAACCACATTTTACTTACTGAAATCAACCGTGTCTCTCGGATTTTTGAAATTCCACTCACAGAAGTGGTAAAATTAAGTTTTATGAAAAATTCAGTTTTTTAACTACCACTTAGTGGTTTCACTATTCATCAAAAATTGAAAGTTTTCAGAAAAATACCAAAATTTTACCCTAGGCTAATTTCGATATTCCAAATCCAAAAATGAAGTCCATTTTGAAAAATAAAATTTATAAAATTTCAAAAAGTGGTTATTACTATTCATAATGTCTATTTTTAATAATATTTTAAGAGCATATCATTGTTTAGTGAAACTCTGTATTGTGTACGACGCAAGCTATCGAGGAAGGCCACTGTTGCGTGTAAAGAAACCCAAGCTATTAGCAGTCTCTCCCGCTTGAGAGTTTATCCTCCTAGGGATTCCTAGGGTTTGAGTTTTCTCGTCTGATCGGCTTCGGCGGCTCCATCTTCGCCGGTTCTGTTTCTGGTTCTTCTTCCTCATCGTCATTGGTTCCAGTGACAGGGGCTCGGGCTCCCCCATTCCATGCCGTTCCCCGTGCCTCTTTCCTCTGATCTTCCTTGCCATCTACCGGACTCCGTTACCGGCGATCCGTAGGAATTCGGGCTTCATCTCCTCGAATTCATCTTCAGACGTAGATCCAGGTCTTCAACGCTGTCCAGAAGCTTTTCCTGTCACCTTTTCCCTACATCTGTGCCAGATCTGGGAAAGGGAAGGCAGTTCCGAATCCCAAATCCCAAACCTCCTTTCAGAAAATTGATTCGAGCATTCATTATCTTGAAACAACCACGAGAGTTCGAGGATTGACATAACCGTAACCGTAAACCTTACCTGTTCCGTGAAGGTTGGCGGTGACCTTTGGGCGGTTTGGCAAAACCACGGTTACGAAGTTCCCACTGCAACGCGGTGAATCATGAAGCACCATCCGCGAAGGGTTCCCCGATTTTCGAAGGTGTGGTGGTTCCCCGGGGCGCGGAGGGCGTGGACGTGAAGAAGATTCCCTCGGCGCGCAAGTTGGAGCGCCTCGTAGCCTGCCCGTTTCTTGAAGCGCGAGGGGACTTGCGCGAGATCTGACAGTGTTACCCAGTGTGAAGGAAATTACCGCGCAGGGCTGGTTGTGGATTGAGATTGTTCCCAGCGCGTTGCTTTTGGCCGCGCAGGTCTTGGCGCGGCTAGTGGTCTTCCCCAGCTTGAAGGATCGGGTCGTGTAGGGCTGGCACGGAAAGAAACAGTGGCACGGAGCTTCCAGGCCGCACCTGACTGGAGGACTTATATCGGGCTGTGCCTGAACAGAGAAATCGTTGGGTTGGGCCTGACCTGTGTGAATTATCGTTCAAATCTGGTCTGGGATACTATTTGTAGATTCCTGGAGGTTTGGAAAAAATAGTGATTCTCCTGGTCGCGAAGCTTCGGTTGTGAAGAACTAGCTTGTGCTGGTTCGGATTGGGCCGGAGTCCCTGGGTCGGGGACCTCCTTTGGGCTTGACACCCCTTGGATAGGGGACCTCTATTAGGCCAATCCCTCCCTATGAGATTTCGTGGCTCTCAACATGGAGACGGATCTGATGAACCAATGGAAGAACCTCACATTGACAGACAAAGAAAAAGAGCCACTTGCAACCCGTAGAAATGAAGAAAACACTTTGACAAAACGTATGGCTTTATTGGTTATCGGAAGACTAGCGACCGAGGCACCATTTAATCTAAAGTCCCTCAGGACCACCCTTCAAAATCTTTGGAAATTGGAAGCTGGAGTAGCCATCCGGGAAATTGAGAACAAACTCCTTGTTTTTGAGTTCTTCAGTGATAAAGACAAAGATAAAGTCCTCAGAGGACGACCTTGGTCCTTTGACAATCATCTCATTCTGATGGAGGAATTTAAAGGGGGAGACGAGATTCAGAATTGCACACTTACCTGATCCCCGTTCTGGGTAAGAATTAAAGGAATATCGTTCCATAGGAGATCAACACATGTGATGAAAGAAATTGGAGATCGGATCGGTCACTTCCTAGAGTGGGATTGCTCGGACCCAATACAATGGGGCCCCTGGGTTCGAATAAAGGATGAGATCGATGTGTCTGAACCCTTAATGCGAGGTATGTTCCAGAAAATTGATGATTCCAACACCTGGATCTCGTTCGAATTCGAAAAACTACTAATCTTCTGCTTCCTTTGCGGATGTATTGGCCACATTGAGAAAGCATGCGGGGCAAAGCCAGAGAATTCCGCCAAAAATTTTACCCTACAATACGGTCCGTGGCTCCGGGCCAAAGCACACAGAGAGGCATATATCCCCGAGGCGGAGAGACAAATAGATCGGGACCGTCTCATTGCAGCCCATCTAAGGCGACCGGAATCTGGACAACCTTCTATTATAAGGATGGGGCGACCTGTCTTCCCTAAATAATCCCCAGCTGAGCTTAGGGGAAATGGAAACGCCTCCCAAGAGATTATCGTCAGATGCAATGATGGGGCTCGGCAAGACAGTCACCTGATTCAGGGTATCACAAAATCCGACTTCGTTTTAACTGCACCGAATTTAACGTTCTTTACTTCAACTGGGCCGCTACCTAAACCAAAAGAACCTCCAGAGAAATTTCCGAGGCAGAAACATGCTTCCTTGGATCCGCCCGAAGCTGAGCAGAGTCCAAATCGGATCCCAACTGATGCCCTTCTGCAAGCTGATTCTGGGATGACTGAAGCCTCACCTTCAGGACATGTTACTCGTAGAACATGGAAAAGGGCACGCGGCGGTGGTAAAGGCAATTGCCCAGGGAATCCCAAACCAGGAGATCTGAAACAGAAAAGAGAGTCCAGTGGTATGCACACCAGCCCTCCCAAAAGGAGGAAATCATCAGGTACGTCATTAACCCCACAAGAGACAAAGGCGGAGGCGGGTCAGGCCCGGCCCCACCTAGAGCAATGATTGCTTTATGCTGGAACTGCCGTGGGCTTGGCAACCCACGAACGGTTCGTATGTTCCAGCGCCATTGTGCTCAAAGTTTCCCTGATATGGTTTTCCAGTCCGAAACCATATTAGAAAACAAGGACATCACAAATCTTGCTCTAAAATGCGGTTTCTAGGGTTGTTTCCCGGTTCCCCGACAGGGTCATTCAGGGGGATTATGTCTTCTCTGGAAGGATAATGTCAATGTTAGGCTCCTATCTTTTTCCCAGCGCCACGTGGCTGAATCCATTTGTGATCCCCACAACCCCCCCTGTACTTTTGTGGGCTTCTATGGCTGGCCCTCCCAGTCTAAAAAGTGTAAATCTTGGGATCTTCTTTGCAAACTCCATCGTGATCTGCCAAGCCCCATTCTGTTTGGAGGGGACTTTAATGAGATCCTTTTCCAGAAGGAGAAAAAAGGTGGAGCTGTGTGCTCCTCCACGTCTATCTCTGATTTTAATGATGCTATCCTTAAGGCAGAGCTGATGGACCTGGGTTACACGGGTAATCCGTTCACATGGTTCCGAGGCAGTTCTGATGGAAATCGAATCGCTGAACGTCTGGATAGATTCTGTGGCTCAATGGATTGGATGAACCTCTTCAAAATGTACCATATCAGACACCTCACGTTCAACTGCTCGGATCACTTCCCAATTGTCATTAACTGCACCCATAATGAGCTCGTTACTAGTTCCAGGAAACCATTCAGATTCGAAAGCTTCTGGTCAAAAGATCTCGAGTGCAAGGCGGTTATCTGTTCAGGCTGGAAGAATGGGCAAGCTGATCTGAGAACCAACCTTCTCCGAGTGGCGTCTGATCTGAAGACATGGAGCTACTCTAAATTTCGTCACCCGGACCGGCAATGCAATTTTCTTGAAATGAAGATTGGCTATCTTCTTAGCAAACCCCCGTATAGCAGCATTCTCTCCAAAATTAGTGAAACCCAACGAGAGCTGGATGTTGCCCTGCGCAATAAGGAAGGTTTTTGGGCTATGCGAGCGCGTGATATTCATATAGCAGAAGGGGATGCTAATACCCGTTATTTCCACCAGAAGGCTTCAGCAAGACACCGAAAAAACTTTATTTCTGGCATTCTAAAATCAGATGGTAGTAAAGTGTCTGACACAGGGGGAATCTAAGAAGCATTCCTGAGCTATTTTCAGAAGCTCATCTCTGCAGGCCATTCTAACATTTCTCCTGAGATTGAGGACTGCATCAAACCCGTGATTTCTGACGATATGAATAGACAACTTTCTAAAGATGTGACGAATGACGAGACTCTTAAGGCCTTAAAGCAAATCCACTCTACGAAGGCCCCGGGACCAGACAGATTCCACGCCCTCTTTTTCAAGAATTACTGGCACATCATTGGTCCAGACATATGCAATCTGATGCGGGATATTTGGGCAGGTAAAACGGACCTGTCTTCGCTTAATGAAACTATTCTTACCCTCATTCCCAAGATGAAAAATCCGCAAGGGGTTTCGGACTTTCGACCTATCAGTATGTGCAATGTTTCGTATAAGATCTTTTCGAAGATCCTGGCGAATCAGTTGCGTCCTTGGATACCTGACGTCATTTCAGAGAACCAAAGCGCTTTTGTGGCAAAAAGGTTAATCACTGATAATGCCATTATTTCTCATGAAATTTTCCATTCCATGAAAACACGAACACGAGGAAAGAGAGGAATCATGGCTTGGAAATTGGATATGGCTAAGGCCTATGATAGAGTGGAATGGAACTTCCTCAAATTTTTGATGCTCAAGATGGGTTTTTGCACCAAATGGATTGACATGATCATGCAATGCGTCTCATCAGTATCCTTCTGTATTAATGTCAACGGGGTGCTCACCCGAGGCTTTTCCCCATCCCGTGGGCTTCGCCAGGGAGATCCTCTTTCACCCTTCCTCTTTATTTTAGTGGCTGATGTTTTTTCTAACCTCCTTTCCAGGGCAGCTTCGTTTTCCATAATTCATGGGGCGAAAGCGTGCCGCAAGGGACCTCCGATATCCCACCTCTTCTTCGCTGATGATTGCCTTCTATTTTCTCGAGGTACCCCTAATGAGTGTACTGCAATCTTCCAGGCGATACAACAGTATGAACGGGCTTCAGGATAAATGATCAACCAAAGTAAATCAGAAATTTCTTTCAGATCTGGAGTCCCCCAACCGAAAAGAGAAGATCTCTGCTCTTTAGCACGCATTCCTGGGGTCGATAATCACCAGAAGTATCTTGGGCTCCCGACGGTGGTTGGACGGTCAAAGAAAGAAATCTTTTCAGCTATTGTGGATCGAATTGAAAGAAAAATACAAGGTTGGACCCCTAAAAAAATCTCCAAGGCCGGGAAGGAAATCCTCATCAAGGCGGTACTTCAATCTGTCCCCAGCTATTTGATGTCTATTTTTAAACTTCCTGATGTGGTGCTTTAAAAGATTCAATCCAGCACATCTAACTTCTGGTGGGGTCGAAAGGACAGAAAAAATAAAGTCCATTGGATCGCCTGGTCTGCTCTCTGTCAACCAAAATCTGAAGGCGGAATGGGCTTCCGGGACCTTTCTCTTTTTAATGATGCTTTGCTGGCTAAACAAGGTTGGCATATGATTAATAACCCATCATCCCTATGCACGCGAGTTCTCCGGGCTAAATACTTCCCACATAAGGATTTCTTGGATTCCCATCTTGGCTATCGACCCAGTTTTCTCTGGAGAATCATTTGGGGTGGTCGTAATCTTCTGAGGAAAGGACTAGGCTGGAGGATTGGGAATGGTTTAACGGTCAGGATTTAGACTGATCCCTGGCTTATTGATCAGACAGGCACGAAGGCGTCATCCCCTATTTATCCAGGATCCGAACATGCCACAGTCTGTTGTCTTTTTGATGATCAAGGGGCGGTATGGTGTCTGGAAAAACTCTTCTCATGGTTTAATGAGAGGGATAGGAGAATTATTCTGAGTATCCCCTGTGTTCCAGACGCAGGGCCAGATCATCTCTATTGGACAAACGACAGCTCAGGAGAGTATACGGTGAAAGCTGGTTACCGGCGAGCTCTTACTGCTCAAATTACAGAAGGAGATGCGAGGCCCTGGACATCAATTTGGAAGCTTAATGTTCCCCCTAAAGTTCGCTTTTTCTGGTGGCAGGTGTGTACCGGTATCCTTCCTACTAAGAGCCTCCTTGCCTACAGACACTTTTCAAACGACAACTCATGCCCTTTCTGCCCTTCTGTGGCTGAATCCCCTCTCCATGCTCTTATTCAATGTCCCGGGGCTCAGGAGGTTTGGAATGGCTGGGGATCAACTATAGAGCTGTCCCTAGGCGTCGCCTCAGATCTTACCTCTCTCCTGATGCGATGGTGCTCCTCCTTTTCGCCGGCTAAAGCAGGCGCCCTGTGCATTTTGACTTGGATTATCTGGGATAGGCGGAACGAGGCCATTTTCAATCATTTCCGGAGGCCCCCCAGATTTTGGATTGACCGGGCATTGTCATGGATTGCAGTTTGGCAGAACCTCCCTGAGCAACAAAGACTTTTCACCCCCTCTCCTCTTCCCCAACATTGGTGCCCCCCACCAGAAGGGATTTTTAAGATCAATGTGGATGCCTCTCTCCCTAAGGATGGCCCAGTTGGACTAGGTTTACTGGCCCGAGACAACCTGGTAAATCTTATCGCTGCCAAATACGAAGCACGTTATGCACTTTGGGAGCCCTCAGTCGCGGAGGCTGCCGCCATCCTTGCTGGGTTAAACCTCGCAAAAGATCGCGGTTGGGATTCCATTCACATCGAATCCGACTATCTCACTGTAATCAATGCCATCAATCTCACTGACGGCGGGCTTCAACCTTTCGTCCCCATTATCCGGTGTATTCACTCACAGAGACAAGGCTTCAATTCCTACAATTTCTCATTTATTAAAAGGGAAGCGAATGAAGCCTCTCACAAGATGGCAGGCATTGGCCCTCCTTATGAGGATTTTCTTTGGTTCAATCATTTTCCATCGTGGTTATGCTGCTGTATTTCTGCTGATCTCCATCATTAATGGATCCGTCTTATTTTGTCAAAAAAAACCCAAGCTATTGTTGTGTGTAGTGAAAGGGTCCTTTGATGATTTATATAACATAAAAACAAAATATTTCTCATAAGAGTCTTGGGTGTTACAGATCAGCCACTTGGAAGATTACAAGAAAAAAAATACACATGATTCTCCACTATGATATTCAAATTATTACCTCATCCTAGTCTCCAATAACCCCATTAAGTTTTTCCTGACTGATCCAATATGAATCATGTACTCTAACTTGAAAATTCTACATAAGGTCTACACATTTACTAGAGAACCTTTTTAGTATGTGTGGAATGCAACTTAGTGGTGTCTCTCCAATTTCCCTAATTATACAACAACATATATCTATGTATTCATAATGAAATTAAATAATGGAAATAGGTATGCACACACATTAATGTCCTAATGTTGTTTTCTAATTGGGCCACCATGACCCCATGCATATTGGATGATCGTGTGTTAACTAGACAACCAAGATACCCAAAAATACTTATTGTTTCTGAAATATAAATATAGTTTCCTAATTCCATAAACCCTAACCTATGTATAAGATATTTGGTAGGGAATCACAACTAATCATTACCACTACAGGAGGATATAATGTAGGGTCTAGTTTCTAAATCTAGACTTTGCATTATCACCCATGGGGGCCACCCATAAATTCCCATCCATTATAATATCACCCAAGATATATACATGTATCAAATCTTGAATTAACATTATCACTTAATTTGAGGCCCTTCATCAACCCTTAGATAGGAATTCTCACTCAAGGAGGTCCATTCCAACATCTTTTTACTCAATATGAGGATTTTATCCTTACCACTACCATATCACTCATGTTAGGATCCAATATCATGTTACCCATTCCAATACCTTATCACTCAATACAAGTCCATTATACTAATCAAAACCTTATCAATTAAGGAAGGGTCCAGTATCACATTTCAACCACTACCTTATCATTCATTGTTTGGTTATTAAAAAACCTTATCACTAAATGTGAGGGTGGGAAATAGGATTCAATATATGAATTTTCAGGATGAGTCTCATAACACATAAATAAATCCAAAAAAATCATGTAACAACAACGGGGTGTGAAACCCATCACACTAGCTCACCAGCTAAACTCTGGGGTGGTAGTCACTTGAGACGAAGCTCTAAACCCCACAACATGCCTCGGTATCCTTCTGACCACACATAACCATCTTCACATAACCATCATGGTCACACATATACAATATTTTATTCCTCTTAACATTTTTTTATCTCTCATATCAAATAATCCACTAGGGACCATCAAATTTATCCTAGTATCATTTCTTAAACACCAAGCCATATCTAATACCCCAAAGTGTTTCCTAAAATCATCATTTTACCATGACCATAGACTCAAGTATTGGACAATGAACTATTATAATTCATGCATCATAACTCAATCCCTTTAGTTGAAGATGGTCTCTAGTTATCTAGATGTAATCCCCTTGGAAATATGATGTGAATTTTTCAAATAATCCCCTGGACCCCTACTTGGGTCTCATCTAAAATATCCCTTTGGAGAGATCATAATCCATAAACTAGAGGAAACCCACCATGCCACACTATACATAGCCCCACAAAGATTATATAACTCATAGTACACACCATGTTTCTCATACATCCTCGAGAGTGTGTCACTCATTGAATTTGAGATGTACAATAGTCTCACCTTCCACTGCTAAACCTATTCCAATACTACCAACAAAACTAGACATATAATACTAACCTAAGATACATGTGTCACATCCCATATCCTAATACCTTCATTATTTTTCATGAAAACACTATCAACAACATTTACTGATATAGACATAGTCCCTGGGTGGTCCTAGTATACCCAATGTGCGAAAGAACATTTTTTATAACTTGAGGAGGATTAAAGCCACCCTCTCTCCCTACCTAGGGTAATATTTATCCCAAATAATTCACAAATTCCCATTAAAACATGAATAAATTCCCACTTATGAATTAACAATCACATTTCTATGTATTAAAGGGATCACCTAACTCAAAAATGGATTTTCAATCCACACTGAGCATAACTCATCCTTGACCAAGACCATTCATATATCATCAAAACTCACACTATGGCTCTAGTCCCAATAATTCAATATGATATGAAAATAGTTAATTATAACAATATTTATTTAATTATTTAATTTAATCCAATGATTATTATTCACCAAAAAACTCATTTTTCATCCCTATTCACTAAACTTGCATGAAACCTCATGTATTCAAAATCTCAATATATCCTCTATCCAAGATGAGAAAAACCCACATAATTATCACCTAGTTCCACCATGATCTAATAAAATTGGACTTAAAACCATAGAATTGATTATACCAAATCAAAAGTAAATGAATAGAAACAAAAAAAAGGTCAATATAGGGTGAAACACACCATAAACTCATCATATAACTACAAAAATAACCTCTTCCCAAAGGTGTATCATATATAGAATGATATAGGAGATCCAAAAAAATAAACCTATTATATACAAAACTTAATAAAAATTTAAGGGGGGACCCCATACCGAAGAGTCTCCACTAATTAAAAAAACCTAGGTGCTCAACCATGGTGAGACCATAAGGGTTGTAGCATGATGCTCTCACACAATAGTAGGTTATGGAACATCCCCTATGTGTTAGGACATGACCACCCCAAGCATATTAGAAGACCCGTTCCTAATACTATCATAGAACAACCCCTATGAGTCATGGATTTATGGTCTAATTGAGGTGAGGTCTAAGCCTTTGTTCATGGTCTCCCCTCTATCATGGTATTTATCCATATTCCTTTAAAAGAGAAAACCATAATAGCATGGAATTATAGTGTATCCTAAATGTAATAGTGCAACTGAATTTCCCCATGAAAAATCATGAAGTAATTTCATAGAGGATCCCAAACCTAGTCATAATAGTCCACGATCCATCACATAACGGTCACCTTTAATATTTAGTCTCACAATAATTCATTAACACCACTATAAAATGGTTTATCCATTTGTAAATAATATACCAAAATTATTATACACAATATATCCCACTACTATAATAGGATTGTCCCACAATCAGCACCCATTGTGTCCCCGCCATTATATATTTTGGCATAATATGCCTCCCACTACCCAAATAAGAAAAATGGCCACCAGAACCTACTTCATTGTTCAGTATTGGGATGAAAACATCTCTGAGGACTCTAACAACATCTAAAAACGTATCTATAAAATATTTCAATGCTTTGAATCCTAATTCATGAAAACATCCCTTGACCAAGGAATAAAAATTCAAATTTCCTCATAAAACAACAACTAATAAATATATGGTCTATCAAAAACTCCCATCTATACTGCTTCTCATTCTCTAGAGTCTTCTATGGTCCTCTAAAAATCAAACGTGAAATTCATCAGTCACCAATTCATCATTATCTCATTTTTTATACCTTATAAGATCTAATGATATTTTGTTTCACAAATTCAAATATGGTGGTGAACTATTCACCATCATCATAGCTACCCACTCATCATCATCACCAATAATAAGATAGTTTATCACTGAATCCTTCTATCCCAAGACATCAAAGCATAATCATCAGGTATATCCTCATGTTTATGTTTCTCCCCACTATAAGACTCCACTCATAGTAATTGATTCGGTGTCATAGTGCTCCCACTATAGGAATTGTGGAAAAAAATTCACTTCCAATAGTCCATCAACACACTTAGTGTGGTTTCCATGCCACCTAACCCAATTCCATCCATAAACACCAATAAACCCTCTTATGGCCAATATTACTTAAAAATAGTTGGTCACACCCACAGAACAACTATTTTATCACACGATCGTGATATCTTAACTCTTGGATGCTTCAATGAATTTATCAAACATCCATACTAAAGTCCAAACTCGATAGTCAAAGTAATTAAATGGTTGAATCCTAAACTATCCATACTCACTTTCAGACTCTTAATGCTTGTGTTGATGAATTTCTATCCTAAATCACTCATGGATCATATCAAACTCCATTATGAAATAGATAAAAAAATTCAAACTCCATCCAAAAGAACATTCAAATCTAAAATCTTTTATTTATCAATGGTTTAGATGAAATCATATTTTTTTTAAACTAAAATATTTGTGTCATCTAGACCATCCTCCAACTTGTCTAACAACATCTATGGAACTACCAACACATGGTCTATAAACCCAAGACTGATAAAATTTTCCTCACTAAAAAGTGTCCTTAAATATATTTATTGAACTAAAACAAATGATCTACATAACTGATTATCCTCCTCTCCCAAAATAAATGATCTAGATGGTCAACCTTCTTATACTCGAGAGTTAATGAAAACACCATTTGTTACCCATTATGAGTTCACTAGTAAAATCATCCTTTAAATAGATTAAAATTGTTTCAAAATGAGGTTCATGCCCTATTAATACATTTGGAGTGATCATCACTCTATGGATTCCCTTATAAAACTCCTCAATCACAATGATTGAAAAATTATAGCATGATATGTGTGTGGATCATTCCAATCCATACTCACCTATCATAAAATCCATTTTCATGATATAGTTTCAAATCAGATATATCTTGGTATTCTAGCTCATCCATGACATCACCATCTATTATATGGGAATATATACAGTCCTAACCATGAACATCACACCACCATGCCTATATTGGTCTCATAAATTCCATCGATCATGTACCCCAAACACAACTAATCACTAATCCATAACTCAAATGGGAAACACATGAAACAATTGTGCACTCTTCCTTGTAAATATAGAATTTTTCCCATAAACACACATTACACTAACTCTCTCATTGATATATATATTGAACATCAAATAACCATATAATATGTTCTTATACACTATCTCTCTTAGCTCATCTGAACTTAACCTTTGTACACTATCATAAAACCCAAACACACAACAATACTCACTCTCCCATGATATGCATCCCTTCACTCCTTGGAACACATGATTATAACACTGACTATATTCATATTTATTGATATTATCATCTAGATAAATCACACTCATGGTTTTACATTATGTCATGAACAAGGAACATCACTCTTGGAAAGTCTAGATACGTAATCACCAACCACCTAGGAATAGTTTTAGAAAAAAATTATTTAATATTCTTCTAGGACAGTCAAATGAATAAATAGAATCAAAAGTGGTAGGCATCCCACCACTCCTTCCCCTCAACCAACCATTACACATGAAGCACCTAAAGTTATTTTCATCTCAAAATCTGAAGTCATTACACATGAATTTTGTAACACCCCATGGTTTTGAAAATAAATATAGAATGAAATTTTATAATCCATCCTCTTCTATGTTTTGAATTTCAAGAAATGGTCATCTAGAGTTGTGTTCAGTAAGTCATTTGGAGTCTGATAGTACAAACTTGATTTTTTGGAGAATAGTAACATACCATTATGAATAGTAATATAAATAGTAATACGAATAGTAATATGACCTCATGAATAGTAAATAATATTATTATTTTATTTTATTAAGGAAATAGGATAATGGGATCTTAATTAATTTTCCAATGTCACATAAAACTAATTGCACTTCAAGATTGTTATTTTTCGAATTAACTGTGACCTTATTTAAAAATTAAATTAATAATATTTAGAAAATTATTTTTGAAAAATGGATTTTACTTTTTAATTCTACACGTCGAAAAATGGTAGGGATGAATTTTTGGGATTTTTCTAAAATACTTGATTTTTTCGTGAATAGTAAAAAATACAGTTTTGAGGATTCAGTAGTTTAATGACATCATAATGACATAAGAATTAAAATAAAAGGATATTCGACTTGGGTATAGTAACTTATGAAATGAGGTGTTCCAAGTGGCTTAAACCATGGGAAAATATCATTGGCAAGCCCATGGTTTGGCAAAAACCACTAATGAGGTGTCCCTTTGAAATTATTAAAAAATTACCACTCTTTTTCTATAAATACCCACTCATCCATTCATATTATTTCATTACAAATCCCTCATCCTCGAAGATCTGGTGTTTTTACCTCTCGAGTAGTCCTCCCAAAGTTTCCCTAATCCCCCAAGGTCCCATCCTTCAAGATCTAGGAGTTATTCTACAAGGTAAGGGAATCCTTCATTCTCTTCTTTAAGTCGATACTTCTTTTATGTTATCTATTTGAAATTCCTTCCCCATATATCGAGGTTTAATTTTATTCATTATTCTTACTGTACTTTTTATTTCAATATAATGGGATACCCTTTTTTTCTCATAATTTTATTTTATGAAATTTTAAGTGACATCGTTAGGCTGCCGAATTTTCATAAGGGATCTCTTTACTTTTCTCTTATTTTCAAGATCATATCTATTCTTATTCTCTCCTCACCTCCTCTATCCAAATGACCATGATAACTCCAGTAACACCTATATACTGTAATTATATAATGTTAATGGAAGAACCATCATAAATATTTTTTACTCCCTCCCTTTTTATTTTTATAAACGAAATCAACGTCCATGAGGTTCCAATTTATAGCCTTCATGGATCATGAAGTTTCGTTCTTCAATTTCTTTTTTATTATTGGTCATGAAACCATATTTATGGTTTAAACAGACTATAATATATGTATTATAACCTAATTGATATTCAGTAACTAGAATATGTACATATAAATAAGTTATATGACAAAACTAGTTCATAATAATCCAAATACCGCCAAATAATCGAAGTGGTTTTCATCTAATGATTCATCCTCATTACATGAAACTAAATCAAAGAAATAACCATTATCAATTATTTATGTTCATAAATAATGTGTAATTTCAATTCTGGATATTTTTATCCATTCCACATGAACTTCATTACTTAAAAATAAGTGAACCGAATATGAAAATAAAGGAAACGAACACTCCAGAATGACAAAATTCAATACAATAACTTTTCAATAAATACATAAATAAACTAAAAATAATTATGATAAACTATATAAATGTCTAATATGTTTTTAAATAAGTTATTAATAAGTATAATTTTATATTACAGGAGCTTAAGTTTGAGACAAGAACACATTTTGAGTTAAGGTCAGGGTTTTTCACCCGAACTTCCATTTTCATTAGGGTTACTTTATGGTCTAATTACCTCAATGAAATTCTTATGTATTGTTATGTACTCATCATATATTATTTGTGAGTATAATATATATGTTTAAAAACCATAACCCTTCTATTTTTTTTTGGATATTTACACGTTTTAAAAGTAACATTCCAAATTGTTTCCAAAAATAGAAGCCCGATTCAAGGGAATTTCTCCAATTCATATCTATTTACAAGGGCACTCTATAATATGTTTTTGGAAAACATTATATTTTTGAAAATAATAATTTAATTAGGAAAATAATAACTTAATTCACTTATGGTTTTATACAATGATTTTCCAAAATAACTCTTCTTTTCAAAATAAAAGAGTATTTATCTCCAAATTGCTTAATGATTTTATAAGAGTATTTTCATTCAATGCTCTTATTGATTCCATGGTTTTATTGGGTTTAATCATTTATGAAGTCATATACCATATTTTAGTTAATGTTTTATGACTAACTTTATTGTGGATGATCTATCCTAAAACCATTCAACATATTATTCCTAATTGTTAGTGTTTATGTTCAATAATTGGTGAAAGTTAGTTACATTTCATATGATAGTTTCAATATGAATGTATATGATGTTTATGTTTATCCCCACTCATATGAGGAATGCATTGGAATTATTATGTGGTGGGTGGGGCCCACTATAGCCCCTCAATTCATCAGTAGGTCTCATGAGACAAATAGATGTGGAATTGGACGAGGCCTTTCCCAATGTGATAGGAATTTTAGACGATCCCTTAATCACTAGATGTCTTGGACGAGGCCATGACAAAATGATTTAGAATGTCCGGCATATTCACTTCCCTCATTATGATGCTAGTATTTTAAGTTCATGTGGTAATTCAACTAGTAAAATACCCATGATTATGTTTTATTATGGCATTATTTATTCACCTCATATTTCTGCCATAATGTGTTTAAGTTCATTATTAAAGGAATGTGTTTTCAATTATTCACCATGTCTAAAGTTTATATTATCTTACACTATATTGCTTACTCTTACTAAGCGTTTGATCTCACCCATTTCTTATGTTTCATTTTATCATTACATGAAGAAGTAAATTATGAGTGACATGCAAGCATAATCTAGGAGACTGGATGTTTCAAGTGGAATAATTTAGTGTCATTTTCCCTTTCCATATGTAAAGTTGAACTTATATATGTAACTTGTTTACAATAATACTAAACTTCTCGGTCCTTAGGGATTCCTATTCCTTGTATGTATGTCAACATAATCAAATAAGGCACTGGATCTGGGAACCTAGGGTCGGGTCCTTACAGTTGTTATCAGAGGAAGTTTAGTAGAATACTTGGAATCTAGAAAACGTAGAATTAGGGAAGAGTCCCTGAGTTAATATTTGATGATATACATACAATGACGTCCTGGTATTTTGTTAATGAATAGATTATGTGGATATTTCAAGAAATACACCCATGTCTAGATACGAGTAGGTAGAGGTATCTTTGGCACAGATGTTTCTAGGGGTAAAACCTGAAAACACCGCTTTGAGCTAGACTCGAATAGGAACTGGTGCACGACAACGGGCCTTGCAGCACTCTTGGTTACGACACTCCCGGGGGATATTCTTAGGATAGTTAACATTTTCTTTACAAGCCATTATGAAGGATTAAAATGTAAAATCTTCCTCAAAGAAACCATATTTTTGAATATGGGATTAGCCATTCGTGGTATCTCAATTTTTCTAAGTATTTTGTTAATTTAAGATTATACATTATGATTCATAACCTAATCTAGTGTATTCTATTATCTAGATATGGCACCTAGTGGATGAAATGGAAATCGTCTGAATGCACATGTCCCCTGTAGAGATTTTCCTCCAACGTAAGATAATGACGTTGGCTCTGGTGCTGTGACTAGTTCTGAGGAACTCATAACTATACTCGGAAAACTTACTCAAGTTATGAATAATAATATTACTCATATGGAGCATCTGGATCCACCATGTGGAGGAGCCATGCTTGATTTCTTTATGCGACAACAGCCTCCATCATTTAATGGGAATACAAACCCATTTGTAGCAGAGTAGTGGATCTGTTCCCCTGAGAAGATATTTCTCGCTTTGGGATGTAATGAAAGAGAGAAGGTTGTCATGGAAGTATATCGTCTATCGGGAGATGCAGATCAGTGGTGGTCTTTAATCCAAAATACAAAGGAGGAGGAAGAGATAGAAGAAATATAATGGAGGGATTTTAAAGAAATATTCCTAGAAAAATATTTTCTTTGTGAGAAGAGAGCAGATATGGAGATACAATTCTTGAACCTGAGGCAGAAGGAGGATGAAAATGTTGCCAAGTATAAAGTGAAATTCACAAGGTTATCAAGACATATTGTGGACTATATACAAAATCCAAGGAGCAAAATTGATAGATTCTTTTATGGCATAAATCCATTCCTCCTGTGGGCACTATTCTCCAAAAAAATTTCATCATATGAGGATATAGTTTTTTGTTCCATCAAAACAGAAAAATAATTCTCTAAGACTTATGAATTTAATGGAAATCAAGAAAAGAATAGGGCTACTGAAAACCCTTGGAAAGGAAATAAGGAAATGGGGGAGAAGGGAAGAGTCAAATTTCCACAATGTGACAATTGTGGAAGGAAACACCCTGGTGCATGCTTAAAAGAAAAAGGAGTATGTTACAAATGTGGTCAGAAAGGCCATCTTGTTGGTGATTGCAAAGGGAAGAAGGAAGCCAGTGATGTCAATGCTATAATTGTCGGGACATGGGACACTATGCTAATGAGTATCCAAAACTTCAAGGAAAAATTCCACAGAAAAGGCCAAGGGATTAGGGAAAAGCTTATGCAATCATAACTGCAGAGGTTGAAGTTCCTAATGATATGGTGGCATATACTTTAATTGTTTCCTCAAGTTTAGCCAATGCTTTATTTGATTCTGGATCATCGCATTGTTTCATATCTTCCCAGTTTTCTAAGAAAATAAGATATTTCTAATTTGATTTAACAAGGGATTTTTCAGTCAAAACTCCTAAGGGAAGTATCATTTCTAAAAAGTTCTGTAAATCAGTTCCCATTAAGGCATATCAATATTATTTATCTGTTGATCTCATTGTCATACCCATGAGTGAGTTTGATATAATCCTTGGTACGGATTGGCTTTCTGATCATGATGTAAAAATTTATTATAAGAATAAGGAGGTTAATATTTTTGATGATGATGATAAATAACACCTTATCTTTACAGCAGAATCATCACCACCTGATTCTTATCTAGATCCACCCCCAGTAGCTCAACTAAATTCAATTATTGGGGAAGAAGAGAATGAAATAATTGTGGGTGAGTAAAGGAATGTTCAAATAGGGGATGTACCTATTGTGAGATAATATGTTGATGTGTTTCCAGAAGATTAACCCGGGCATCCTCCAAAATGAGAAATTGAGATTTCCATTGATTTAATTCCTAGTTCAAGGCCCATATCGAAGACCCCTTATAGAATGGACACTGTGGAATTAGTGGAGCTAAAGAAACAACTATTGGAATTGAGTAATAAGGGATTTATTCACCCTAGTGTTTCTCCATGGGGATCCCCTGTCCTTTTTTGTTAAGAAGAAAGATAGATCTATGAGGTCATGTATTGACTACAAGGAGATCAATGCTATAACAATAAATAACAGGTATCATCTACCTCGCATTGATGATTAATTTGACCAACTGGATGGAGCTCAATACATGTCAAAGATTTATTTTTGATCCAGATATCATCAATTTCATGTGAGGAAGAAAGATATTCCAATGACAACGTTTTGGACCAGTTATGGGAATTAAGAGTTTACAATAATGCCTTTTGGATTGACTAATTCACCCTCTGTATTCATGGATCTAATGAACATAGTTTTCAAGGAATATCTCGATGATTTTGTAGTGGTATTTTTTGATGATATCTTGGTATACTCCAAAAGATACAAAGATCCTGAAAATCACTTGCGCATTATCCTAAAGACTCTTAGAAGACATGAATTATATAGGAAGTTTAGTAAGTGTGAATTCTGGCTTCAGGAGATTTCTTTTCTTGGCCATATTGTCTCTAAGGATGTAATCCTAGTTGACCCTACAAAGACAAAGGAAATCCAAGATTGGATCACGCCAACAAGCATATCTAAGGTACGCAGTTTTATTGGATTAGCAGGTTATTATCGGCATTTCATATAGAATTTTTCCCGACTGGCTAACCCGCTAATGAAGCTCACGCATAAAGGGGTTAAATTTTTTTGGACAAAATATTTTGAAGAATGTTTCAAAGAACTAAAGATAATATTAGTCAATGCTCTTATATTGACTCTACTATAGGGGAATGATGGATTTGTTATTTATAGTGATGCTTCAAAGAAAGGACTTGGTTGTGTCCTTATGAAAAATGATAGGGTTATTGATTATGCATCACGAAAACTAAAAATTCATGAGAAAAAATATCCTACTCCTGATCTAGAGTTAGCTATAGTAATATTTCCTTTGAATATATGGAGACATTATCTCTAGGGTGAAAATGTGAGATTTATATGGATCACAAGAGTTTGAAGTATATTTTCTCACAGAAAGAACTCAGCATGAGGAAAAGGAGATGGCTTGAACTACTCAAGGATTATGATTGCACGATACACTACCACCCGAGGAAGGAAAATAAGGTGGTTGATGCTTTGAGAAGAAAGGATCATGGAGTTTTGAACAAGATGAGGGTTGGAAGGGATCTTATTTTCATGGATCTTGTAAAGATGGATATGGGAATAACCATGGAAGGTGAAACATCAGTGCTTTTTCAAATGGTTTCCAAACCATCTTTACTAGAAAGGATAAAAAGTTCTCAGGATGATGATGAGGAGTTTCAAAAGAACATTAAAGCTGTGAAATATGGGAGATTGAGTGACTTCAAATATGAAGATGGAATTTTGAAATTTGGGAAGAGACACTGGGTTCCCGATATACCTGATCTAAAAAGAGAAATGTTGGATGATGCTCATAGTTCCAATTTCTTTATATACCCTGGTAGCACTAAGTTGTATAGAGATTTGAAGGAAGATTTTTGGGGGGACAACATGAAGAGGGAGATTGCTGATTTTGTGTCCATATGTATGGTTTGTTAACAAGTGAAAGCTGGAAGGCAACAGCCTAGAGGAGTATTGCAACCTCTTCCCATACCTGAGTGGAAATGGGATAATATCACGATGGACTTTTTCATGGGACTACCAAAGACTCCTAGAAGGAACGATAAAATATGGGTCATTGTTGATCATCTTACCAAGTCAGCACATTTTCTTAATATAAGACAAGATCTACCACTTGAATTTCTAGCAAGAATATATATTAATGAAGTTGTGAGACTTCATGGAGTACCCCTATCGATTGTTTCTGATCGTGATCCACGTTTTACATCAAGATTCTGGAAAAGTCTTCAGAAGTCCCTAGATACTGATCTTCGTTTGAGCAATGCCTACCACCCACAAACTGATGGATAATCATAATAGACTATTCAAACACTGGAAGACATGTTGAGGTCTTGTTTACTTGATTTTCAAGGCATGTGGGATCAGTATTTACCTCTCGTGGAATTTTCCTACAACAATAGCTTCTATTCAATTATTCAGATGGTACCCTATGAAGAATTATATGCGAAGAGATGTCGTACACCAACTTTATGGGATGATGTTGGTGAAAGAAAGCTCGTGGGCCCAAAACTTGTTGAAGAAACAATGGAGAAGGTTAAGATCATACACAACCATATCAAAATATCTCAAAGTAGGCAGAAGATCTATGCTGACAACCGAAAGAAGGATTTGGAATTTCAGGCAGGAGATCATGCTTTCTTGAAGGTATCCCCATGGAAGGGAGTTATATGATTCGGTAAGAAAGGTAAATATAGTCCCAGGTACATTGGGCCTTTTGAAATTCTAGACTGAATTGGAGTCATAGC
The DNA here is from genome assembly GCA_963277665.1 of Viscum album. Lineage (NCBI taxonomy): Eukaryota > Viridiplantae > Streptophyta > Magnoliopsida > Santalales > Viscaceae > Viscum > Viscum album. Next base: position 120,992,254 of record OY728146.1, on the reverse strand, counting down.
TTACCGTTTGGCAATGCAACCAAGTCTCTCAAAGGTTCACAATGTGTTCCACGTGTCAATGTTATGAAAGTACATACCAGACCCAACACATGTACTCACATATGAAGAAGTGGAACTTAATCCCGATCTATCATATTGTGAAGAACCTATCAAGATTCTTGATACTAGAGAACAAGTATTGAGAAATCGGACGACTCTTCTGGTGATGGTTCTATGGAGGAACCATAAGATGGAGGAAGCAACATGGGAGCCTGAAGAGCTTATGTTAAAGACAAACCCGAATATTTTTAGGTAATATTATATGAATTTTGAGGAAGAAATTTTTGTAAGGAGGGGATAATGTAACACCCCAAGGTTTTGAAAATAAATATATAATGAAACTTTATAATCTATCCTCTTCTATGTTTTGAATTTCAAGAAATGGTCATCTAGAGTTGTGTTCAGTAAGTCATTTGGAGTCTGATAGAACAAACATGATTTTTTGTTAAATATTAACATAACCTTATGAATAGTAATATGAATAGTAATATGACATCATGAATATTAAATAATATTATTATTTTATTTTCTTAAAGCAATAGGATAATGGGATCGTAATTAATTTTCCAATGTCAAAAAAAACTAATTGCACTTCAAGATTGTTATTTTTTGAATTAAATGTGAATATTTAAAAATTAAATTAGAAATATTTAGAAAATTATTTTTGAGAAAATGATTTCACTTTTGAATTCTACATGTCGAAAAATGGTAGGGGAGAATTTTTGGGATTTTCCTAAGATACTTGAATTTTTGTGAATAGTAAAAAATACAGTTTTGAGTATTCAGTAGTTTAATGACATCATAATGAAATAATAATTAAAATAAAATGCTGGTCGGCTTGAGTATAGTAGCTTATGACATGAGGTGTCCCAAATGGCTTAAACCATGGGAAAATACCATGGTCAAGACCATGTTTTGGAAAAAAACCACTAATGAGGTGTCCCTTTGAAATTATTAAAAAATTACCTATCTTTTTCTATAAATACCCACTCATCCATTCATTTTCATTCATTCCAAATCCCTCATCCTCGAATATCTGGTGGTTTTACCTCTATAGTAGTCCTCTCAAGGTTTCCCTAAGCCCCCAAGGTCCTATATTTCAAAATCTATGAGTTATTCTACAAGGTAAGGGAATCCTTCATTCTCTTCTTTAAGTCGATACTTCTTTTATGTTATCTATTTGAAATTCCTTCCTCATATATTGAGGTTTGATTTTATTCATTATTATTACTATCCTTTTTATTTCAATATGATGAGATACCCTTTTTGATCTCATCATTTTATTTCATGAAATTTTAAGTGACGTCATTAGGCTGCCGAATTTTCATAAGGTATCTCTTAACTTTTCTCTTATTTTCAAGATCATCTCTATTCTTATTCTCTCCTCACCTCCTCTATCAAAAATGACCATGATAAATCTAGTAAAACCTATATACTGTAATTATATCATGTTAATGGAAGAACCATCATATATATTTTTACTCCCTCCCTTTTATTTTTATAAATGAAATCAATGTCCATGATGTTCCAATTTATAGCCTTCGTGGACGACGAAGTTTCATTCTTCAATTTCTTCTTTGTTACTGGTCATGAAACCATATTTATGGGTTAACCAGACTATAATATATGTATTATAACCTAATAGATATTAAAGAACCAGAATATGTACATATAAATAGGTTATATGACAAAACTAGTTCATAATAATCCAAATACCGCCAAATAATCGAAGTGGTTGTCATCTAATGATTCATCCTAATTCCATGTAACCAAATCAACTAAATAACCATTATAAATTCTGTATGTTCATAATTAATTTTAAATTTAAATTTCTGAGATTTATATCCATTCCACATGAACTTCATTACTTAAAAACAAGTGAACCGAATATGAAAATAAAGGAAACAAACACACCAGAACGACAAAATTCAATACAATAACTTGTCAATAAATACATAAATGAACTAAACAGAATTATGATAAACTAAATACATGTCTAATAGGTATTTAAATAATTTATTAATAAGTATAATTTTATATTCTAGGAGGTTTAGTTCGAGAGAAGAACACATTTTGAGTTATGGTAAGGGTCATTCACCCGAACTTCCATTTTCATTCGGGTTACTTTCATTGTCAAATTACCTTAATGAAATTCTTATGTATTTTTCTGTACTCATCATATATTCTGTGTGAGTATCATATATATGTTTAAAAACCAGAACCCTTCTATGTTTTATGGATATTTACACGTTTTAAAAGGGACTTTCAAAATTGTTTCCAATATAGAAGCCCAATTCAATGGAATTTCTCCAATTCATATTTATTTACAAGGTCACTCTATAATCTATTTTTGGAAACCATTATATTTCTAAAAATAATCATTTTATTATGAAAATACTGTCTTACTTCACTTCTGGATTTATACAAATATTTTCCAATAGAACTATTCTTTTCAAAATAAAAGAGTATTTATCTCAAAATTGCTTAATGATTTTATAAGAGTATTTTCGTTCAATGCTCTTACTAATTCCATGGTATTATTTGGTTTAATCATTTAGGAAGTATTATACTATATTTTACTTAATGGTTTATAACTAACTTTATTGTGGATGATATATCCTAAAACCATTCATCATATTATTCCAAATGGTTAGTGTTTATGTTCAATAATTGGTGAAAGTTAGTTATATTTCATATGATAGTTTCAATATGAATGTATATGTTGTGTATGTTAATCCTTGATAATATGAGGAATGCATTGGTCTTATTTTGTGATGGGTCGGACCCGCTATAGCCCCTCAATGCATCGGTAGGTCTCATGAGAAAAATAGATGTGGAATTGGCCGAGGCCTTTCCTAATGTGATATGGATTTTGGTTGAGTCCTTAATCACTATATGTCTTGGCTAAGGCCATGAAAAAATTATTCAGAATGTCCAGCATATGAACTTACCTCATTTTTATTCTAGTGTTTGAATTTCATGTGGTTACTCGACTAGTAGAATACCCATTATTATGAGTTATTATGGAATTATTTATTCATCTCATATTTCTGCCATAATGTGTTTAAGTTCATTATTAAAGGCAGGTGTTTTCAATTATTCACCAAGTCTAAAGTTTATATTATCTTTCGTTGTATTTCTTACTCTTACTGAGTGTTTGAGCTCACTCCTTTATTATGTTTCATTTTCTCAGGACATGAAGAAGTAAATTATGAGTGACATGAAAGCATAATATATGAGACTTGGTGTTGCAAGTGGAATAATTTAGTGTCCTTTTCCCTTTCCATATGTAAATTTGAACTTATGTATGTAACTTATTTCCAATAATACTAAACTACTCGTTCCTTTGGGATTCGTATTCCATGTATGTATTCCAACATAATCAAATAAGGCACCGGCTCTGGGGAACTAGGGGCAGGTCCTTACACTTTCCTCAAGCATCTTAGGGGAATACACATCCTTATGAAAACCCATTAATATCCTTGAATCATCTATGAGACATCAAAATCCTATACTATCCAACTAGTGGTCCTTATAAATATATTTTAATAATGTATTTTTTCTATAATTAGAGATATTTTATCTTGAAAATACACATTTCATGTCATCATAAGAAAAAATATCATTGTTCATCTGGTATAATTAAACTACCAAGTTATATCGAAAACACAACATATGTTTTTATTAAACCGATAAATAATTTCACCTAAATAGATAGTGAAATAAAGAAATCATAGAAATAATTATGTTATGATAATCCTACATACTGAAAATGATGAATGAAGATGAATATTAACATATAGTCTTAGAGTCATACCAAAAACAAATCACCAAAATGCACTTCATATTTGAAGGAAAATCTCAAGAATATTAGTGAAATCCAAAAATTAAAATCAAATTACTATGTTAACCTTGATTTCACACATAAAAGGTTTCCATAAATCACAATAACAATTTCCATCACAATCTCAAACATTTCCATGTTCTCTATCTACCATATCCTAAATAGTATGATAAATAAAAAAGATACAGTGGTACCAAATCTCTATGGCCTGGAATAAGACCACTTAAAAAATTTATGTCCAATTACATCACAAGACCTCAATTGAACCTCATCAAATGATAAAGGATCCTAACTATTATAAAATTCATAAATCATACATTAGGGTGACTATGACCTCAAATTAGAGTAAAAGAATTGAAAAAAAATAGAAAAAAACATCCACAACAGACATCACAAATGAAATAATGAATACTAATATCAAAATTTAATTTTGAAGCGTATAGTCATACAACAATTGATATCCTTCCTAGAATATCACATACAAAAATAACTAAATAACTTGCACAAGAGGCTCTAATTAAATCCATGATCCTCACCTCATCTCTATATTTAATACCCTATAGATTTTCTCTATCTTGTTTGATTAGACATCTCGTGCTCTGAACTATTGACTATAAATAAGTTTTTCATGTGCACTAGAGATCCAAATTAGGGTGTGAAAATATATCTCATCATGGTCTTACCTTATGCTCCTAGTATACTCTATATTTTTTTTATAAGGAATGTAAATAGATGAAATGATCATTCTCACACATGAACATTTGAATATCATATGATAAACAGGCCACCATTACTCTATATGCATTAGGTCACCATGTGCTTACAAGGTCACCATTATAAATAACCATACATACTTTGGAATATGCTATAATTGAGTCCCCTAATTCCAAAAAACCCAAGCCTATGCCCAAAAATGTAGTATAGGGAATCATACCATGTACCCACTACTACCTATAACTCTATGTTTAGGTCATATATATAAATCTATGATTTCTATTTATAACTCAAGGGATTTCACCCATCATGTGTTCATCTCTACATTATCACTCAAGGAAGGGACCCATATCACATCTTAACCACTACCTTATCACTCAAGGTAGGTCCCACAATCAATACATGGTCTAACCTTCTCACTCAAGGGATGTTCATCCTAACAACTTCTCATTAAATATGAGGTTGTTTTCTAATCTGCTATATTGTCACTCTAGGTAGGCTATGATATCACAACATAGTCATTGATAATCTTCTAACTCAAGATTGTCTATGAAAATACCTTCTCACTCAATGTCAGGTCATTATCCTAACCACTACCATAACATTCAAGGTGTGATCTAGTATCAAATCTCAACCACTACATTCTCAATTAAGGTATGGTTCTACTAAATTCATGTCACTCTAGGTGAGGATAGTCCTTCATGTCCATCATCAGAAACAACAACATATATCACCTATAAAATTTATATCATTAGCACATTCATGAAAAAAACAAGTCACACAACCCATATCATGTTTTTACCATCTTTTTACATGGGTGATACTCACTCAAGACCTATATTTTCACCCCATAACATGCCTAAAAATCAATCTAGCCTCATAGTACCATATTCTCATGATCATATTATTCTCACATGTATAAAATTTAATCCCACTAGACATTCTTATATATCCCATCAAGGAGAACACTATGGTCCTTCAGACCCATCCTAGTCTAATCATCTTGACACCAAGACACATCCAACACCATTTTTTATCTCATCCTATAGTCTATTCCTAACCCTATACTAAAGGCTTAATTTATAATAACTTTCAATTTTTATATCACAGTCCAATCCCTCAAGTTGATGATTATCTAATGTTTTCCTGCACTAATCCCCATGGTAAATAGGCTCCACATTGTCTAATAAATCCCATTACCATGACCTATATCTTGTCTATCATATCAATTTTTAGAGATCTTAATCCATAAATTATACGGAAACATCCACATCACACCACACATACACCCAGATGGATTATCTCATACACATTTCAAACCAAGTCCCCTATCCACCCTCAAGAGGTTTATCACATTGATTGTGATATGTATTGTAATTGAACCCATCATTGTTATTATTAATCCTCTAATAGATTCCCAACTATCCTAGGTATCATACATAGGGTACTTACATCATATATAAAATCCCAAGTCCTACCTAATGTCTCTTTAAATTTCAACTATCATCTTCCCCCCATTGTGAAATAATAATTGGGTCCTCATAAAATACCCAAAGTGATAAAGATAACTTATTCACACATAAGGTGGATCAATGTGACCCTCTATCTACATAAGGTTATCTTTTTCCCTGGAAATTCACTCTATCCCAAAAAAAATGTGTAGGAATACACACTCTTGTAGAAAAAAGCATATGGTTTGGTATTAAAGTGACTAACTATATTCAAAATAGAATTTCCATATATTCCAAGATTCTCTTATACTAAATAAATCCCATAAGTATCTCATAAAACCCCCTACTATTACCCAAGAAATAATCTCATACTGCAAATCAAATATTATTAATTATAATGATTTATATTTAATTATTTAACTAATTCTAAATATGTATATTCACTAAGAAAATTATACAATAGTAACCCAATCATCACAACCACACAAAAACTTGTATTGTTTCCTTCTAGGATCTCATTTATCCACTTTCAGATCAAAACACATAGTTCTAACCTAATTTCACCAAGATTTTGTGTAATTTATAAAAACATACCAGGGTATAACCCTCAGAAACCAAATATAGATAATGGGAAAAATGGAGGGAAACCAATTGATAGTATCACCATAAAATTTCTATAAAACTAGTAAAAATCCCTAAGAAATTAATAATCTCATAGAATAATTAATGGAGTATATTTTATTGAAATGGATATCTCTCATGTTTCTCTCATCCTAAATCAAGAGGGGTGGAAACAATCTCAAAATGATGGTTCTAGACCAATTTAAAAAATATATTTTGTTCATCATTGTAGTGTGACCATGAAGGTTAGGGAATAATGTTCAGTTTTCATTTTAGGTCATGGAGTGGCCACTCTGGGTTATGGCATGTCAACCCCAGGAGGAGGATAAAAACACCTATCTAACAGCATCACGATGTGAAACCTATTGTTTTTTGCATGAATCCTATTTTTAGGTGATATATAAGAATTTTGGTGTAGACTCCACTCCCTCATAGCATGGTTCCTCATGCTCCCAACCATGAAACCCTTCATGGAAGACCATGGAAAGACCTAAGGGTGAAGAAATGACAAACCATCTCAATGAAAAATCAAAAAGGAATTATATTAGGCTCCCTAACATAGTGTGTAGGTTTCACCAAACCTTTGAATAAGGATCAAAATTAGGGAATGGACACTTCACCATTTATGACTCCCTGATATATGGGTTTTTCCCTTAGTGAAAATAATCTCAAAAATCAATAGCACCATGGAGCCCTATGCTGCATTGTGATCATCTTCTGATCACCATATAACACAACATAATGGTCCTTTTACATCCCAAATCAATAATTGGGTCACCCATACCACACTCTAATGTTCACCTAATAACATTAAACATTTCAAAAAACATTATCCCTATAAAAATAACATCTTTTTAATATGTCTTGAATCCTGGAATTCCCATATGAATCTTGATTGTCAAAACATATACTACTCTAATAACAAAAAATAAATTTCCTCAGAAAATAGTGACATAGAAATTTTTTCTTTATGAAACTCTTCCTTTAGATGATATAATTCAATGATAACCTTACCTCTATCACTAAATCGCAATGTAAGGAATATATTCTTTGTGTATTCATGTATTTTTTAACTATAAAATGATTAAAGGTTACATTAAAAGAAGTTAGAGGTTGCCTCATGAAATGGCCCAATATCCTAACACAATATGTAGGGGGAATACATTTCCCTATGTGGTTGAGTTTATTAGTCACAACATAATATAACTAACCTAATAAAATAAAAATCCTCTAAACTCCAACACCAACCTCATTAAATTTCTCCTGAGGTAAATCCCTCTATTGATTATGGGTGTTGAAAAAGTTTATGTTCCTTCCATTAAGATCCATTTTAAAATAATGGAATATAATTAATTATATTATAACACTATGAAAATTGAATCCTAGTATAAAATTCCTATGTATGGAAAATTTATAGAATATAATATCTTGTTAGACTAAATTTATGTCAAAATTTAATCTTCCCCCTTCCCATTACAAATCTAACATCACAAAAATAATAATACAAATTAATATAAACAATATGGATCTCAAAAGAGGATTCCTATTAAATTATTTTTATGTAATAAAATAAATAATATATTAAATTAAAATAGGAAAGAAATTTCCAAAAAAATTAACCAATTACATTAGATACGTCTGAATAATTTTTCATTCTCCCTCCTGAAATACAAACTATGTCATTTAAATATAAATGTTTGGTAAATCCCATAATTAAATTTAAAATCCAAAGTTAACATATTATTAATGTAAGTAAGGTTTAAAATAATTAAAATTTTCATCTTTCATTTATAACACCCATTCACAAGTGTTTTCCTTCAAGACATTACCCATCCATAAAACTCAAACTTATTGAATGATCCATATACAAAATAACTTATTTTAATGATCTTGGGTCACTAATAGTTTCTCAACTAATTTCACATACACTATAATATCAAACCCACCTCTATAAATCACATGATAATCCTCATAAAGGTCATTTGGAATATAAAATAGATGGAAAAAAAATAAATTCACTCTAAATGTGGTTAAAGTTCAATTTAATATGTGACCTCGATAAGAAGTTTCCACACATTGAAGAGACTACTAAACCTAAAATAAATATTTCAATCTCTACCAAACACTTATTTTCCATGATAATGTAAAATATTACTAAATACATGATCATAAACACAGAAATATAATGTTCTAATACTCCCATCTATATGAGGCATCTTGAGTTCCTACACCATCTTTATATACTCTTGAATAATCATTATTTTCAATATCTTATCAAGTATAATTTTTTTCTCAATAATAAAATCCCTACCAATATTATTATAATATATTGTTAACTAACAAGGTAATCCATAAAATTCATTTAAATGGTTCCATTCCCTTAGATGAGTAATATCTATTATTATAGGAAAAATAAACCAAGGTAAGATTATTGGACTATGGTCCTCCAAAATATAAAAGTAAATATCTCAAAAAAAAAATTCAATGTATAAAACATTTCATTCTTCAACCATATATCTAACTGTGGAATGTTGATGTAAGGAATAACTAGGCACCAAAATAATATTGTAATCTCATTCAAGTTTTTGAGGTAAAACATAGATTATGATTTAAAATGACTATATGAAAACCTCTATGAATATTCATTATCACCTGTAAATTATTTCCCATGAATCCATTGAGAGTGATTCTCCATTTTTTTGAAAATGAACTTATTTTGTCAATTGATTAGTACATACCCATATAGTGTCATTACCTCTCATTAAATGTTCCCAAATAGCCATAAATATTTTAGATATTTCTTTCCATTTCTACTATTATCAATTAGAATATATGAAAACCTTTTGAAAGAAAAATTTCATCTTTCACCTTCTACTATATAATGTATACAGATAAAAAACTAGCCAATGAATTATTTATCCCAAGCCACAAAAACTATCTCTCCAAGGTATGATACATCTTCTCAATTAGCATATATATTGATATATGATACATATATAACTCATAAAAATTAATCCATATCTTATCCTAAGGAATATAATAATTCCCATTGAATAAAAATCTATTCACCTCATCATACATCTATCTATCTGGAGAAACTCTATTAATTGACCAATATTTCCCCACCTCAAACTCAATGTTTATTAGTATAGTATCCTTTAATTTATGGAAAAATTGAGAGTGAAACATCATTTAATATAGTAATACTTTACTATTAACCTATATTATACCCAAATTAAGTGTTTCAAGCCACTATATCATCTTCTATTCATTTACATATTCCCAAGAAACATCACTATAGGTATTTTTTCTCAATTTATTAGTTCTAAAATCATATTTTACTATAGTATATGTAATCTCAAAATCATAATACAATTATAATTCCACCAATATCAAATAGAATAGGTTATAATATCATAAGGAGAATATAGTAGAGACTATTAAAATCTGTAAATACTAAAAAATGATCTCATAGTAAGAAATTTCACTAGAATTTAAAAATATGTGAAACTGTTTCAGTTTAATGTTTATGTGTATCAAAATAATATTTATTGTACTATAATTTATTTATTATATGATATTAATACTCTCTCTTTTATCAATGATAAACCACATCCATGTTGAGAAGCATCAGAACAATCCTCCAACACAACTCTTTCATTGAGTAACTAAATAATGAGAACATTGACAAAGTATTATTTAAAATAATCAAAAGTCCCCTCACAAATATTTTTTTATAAAAAAATATATAATCATTCTAGGTTTTAGTGGTAAAATAATTTTAAATCTTGAAAAAGAAATAATGAAATTAGTGTTATAATAAAAATATAATAAAAAACTATATAACTCTAACACATTCTTAATAAGTTCCCAAGAAATAACTATATTAATCATTGATTGATCTATATATATTTTCCATTAAGAAATAATATTTATTAAAATTAACTTTTATTGTCAAAAATATGAAATTTTATATCCTAATATATAGGTAATTCAAATTAATAAGTACCAAAATAATTCTTAAGTGTTTTCTATATTCTTCATTTTACCTTGTATTAAACAAAATGTCATTAATAAAAACTGTAAAAAACTGACCAATGTATATTCGAAACAACCATTGTGTTAACATCACCAACCCCATTGGTGAATTTTTAATGTCAAATTAATTCCCAATGAACTAAAAATTTATATTGGGAAATCAAAGTAACATTCTTATAATATCAACCTCCTCAACCATCATCTAATGGTTTTTTGACCATATATACTCCATTTAAAACTAGAAAACATCCTTTAATAGATAAAATAAGTCAATGATCCTTGATAAATGATACCAATTAGTTACACTAATTTGGTTCAAATAGTCATTAAATATTAACAACCTTAATATTTAATCAAAATTATTTTCCAAAATAATTAGACCATACTATGGAGATATACTTGGAAAATAAAACCCATCTATTGAGATTCAACCATTTGAATTTCAAACTCACAAAAAAAATTATGTGTTATAAAAAAAGATAAAATATATATATGAGATAAAATTAAATACAATTATATACCAAAATTAGTCACACTATGAAGTGGTTTAGCCATAAAATCATAAGAAAAAAACATAAACAAAGTCTTCCACAACACTTGTAAATTCCATTGCCCACATATGTTTTTAGAGAAAAATTAAACTATAAGTCTATTAACTGATTGGTTACTCATATTATGGTTAATATAATGATATTAATGACCATGTAAATTCACATGACCACTTACGATGTCATTGAAAATAATATAACATTGATATGAATCTATGTAGTCTTATATAGAGAATAACCAATCCATGCCTAGAATAACATATCATGGATATATATATCCAGATCAACTCCTAATTCAAATGTGATCTTCCCAAGACCATATAACACCCTTGAGAACTTTTATAAACATTGTATAACCTCCAATTGAAGTAGATAAACCTATTGGTTTACAATTCATCAATACATTGAATCACACTAACTAAATTATTAGAATAATAATAAATGAATGAGATGATCTAACATCAATTAATATAGAATCTAGAGAAGAATAATGGTTGATAGTACCTAGAATAACCTTTGATATCTCTAGGGAATATAACCTCATTTCATAAAGTTGTACATATCCATTTGCCTTGCCTTGTTGTCCATAATGCCTATCACCACCTCATGCCCCACACTACTCAAGGTCCCTAGTGGATAGAAATATCACTCAAATATTTTCCCCCAAATACTATAGTTTTTATATAGAATAGTTTTAAATTTATAATACTTATATGGATATGGTTGAGGATGTAATTATCATTATGGAGGTTCTAAAAACTAACAAAGGAAAAAAAAACTGTTATACAATCAGACCCGCATGGGCTTCCCAAATATAAAGGAAAAAATACATAATGATGATCGTGACTACTATAATTGAAATATATTATGTTTTAACTAAAGAATAAATGATGATAACTTTTAATTTTATAAAAATGTGATAATGATTGTTTTTTGTGTCTATATACACTTTATAAGGATGACGTTCCCATAAAATTAGAAATTGTGTTTTTGTCCCAATGTTTTGGATCACATTAATGAATCTCCGTCATAAAATCATAAATTTTCACTAATTTTTTCTTAATGAATCCAATATTAATCATTACCACCATAATGTATTGACTAGGTAAAAGAGATAATAGAATGATGTATCTCTAGACAAAAGGCCCTCTCAAAATGGTGTTCCCTTATCTCATACATTGTCAGGAAATATATTGTGTGTCATAATAATTCCTTGAATTAGACTCCAAATTACTAATTATTGATTATAAAATATTTTATATCGAACCAAAACTTGTATTTCTCCACCCAAAGAATCGATCAAGGAAGCTCTATAATAAATTATCTATGGTACATATCCTATTATACTTCACACACATCCCAATCACAAAGATAAAAATTCACCATTAATATACTAGTTTATTTGATAACCTAATCACTATTAGTATATAATGTTTATCCTATTTCCAAATAAATTGAATGTAAATATCCACTGATATAATTTGATGCTCAATTTCATGATAAAAAATAAACTACATGTACATTGGTAGGATCTACAATTGAAACTCGTTTAATATAGTCAACTGAGTCCCACTAGATCCTGGAACAATACACTGATGAACCCTCACATGAGCCTATTTCCAATCTGAAAACTAAAATATATGAGGATATTTAACAAATTCTATATTAATTTTTATGAATTATAATTTTTATACTCATTGATATGAAAGCAATTTAACATTACTATTACAAACACTCTTTGTGCCAATTAAAATTAATTCAATGTACATATTCACCATGAACTATTATAACATGATGCATTTATCCCAACATAGAAATATACCTTTTAGTAAAATTGAGATATGTAAAACATGCATACATTTTTTGGTGCATTTATACCTTTATTTATGTATTTAATTGATGATTCTTACCCATATTTGAATTTTTTTTAACTGGATTTTTGTTGTATGGAAGGATAAATTGGTTAATTAAAAAAGGATAAAAATGAAACTTCTCGCCTTGATTGAAGAGAAGTGGTGTGATATGGATGTTATAGGATGATCATGGAGCACCTCTATTGTATAAAATAGATGCAACATGGTGAAACAAGGATTCTGAAGCAGAAAAATGACATCACATGATGTGAAATTAATTACACATCGTGTGAATTTGAATGTCGTTAAAAGAAGGACATGTCATGAAGTGATTAAATGAAACATTAAAATTTAAAAATAGTGCAATAGTTTACACCATGTGTAAATTCATGGAACATGATTTTAACACCTACATTCTGTATATCATCAAATTTTGTAAAAATATTTGACATGGGACCCACCCAGACCACCTTTAGACCAATTATTAATGACCCTCATTAATACTAGATCCCATATGGTGCCTATAAATAGAGGTAATATATACTATTGATAAATATATCTCTAATACCAAAGAATAGAGAGCGAAGAAACATTATGCAGGGTCCTCCCCGAGTTTATCTTCATTCTCTTTATGCTTTAATTTTATTTTCTCCTTCCCTCAAATCCAAAAATCACTAGGATGAGGGGGTAAACCCACATTTTCTAGGGTTATATAATAGACTGTGTGATGTTTTGTTGTCTTAGTTTCATTTTATGTTATCCATGTATTTTGTTTTCTATAATTAAATATTTCACTTCCAGTCCCTTTAACTTCCGTTAATCATAAACATTGATAATTGAATCCTACAGGAAGCCTAAAATTTCACCACAAACAACCACAAATGTGGGATAACCATTATTGAATTTAGGGGAAATCTGGTTAAAATACGATATTGATACCAACATGATTTTTCAAACCCTAAATTACCAAACCAAGGAAAATAGGGGATTTCCACATCAAGGAGGGGAAAACATGACCATTGGATCTTCCTCATCGTGAATCTGATGCCAGTCATTAATTAATAAAACTATTTTCTAAAATCCAATTGCACTTAAACCTTAAAATTACTAAACCATGATAAACCTTTCAAATATGTTTACAAACCAACCAATCAATGACTTTTTTTAACTTTTATTACTTTAAATCAATCATACCAATTTTATCTCACCTCTATATTCACATTAATTAAATTAAATAATTTTAAAACCATATAAAACTAATTTATTCATCTTTGTGAATTGACGTCAACAAGCTTCTTTACTCGTTTTAATTAATTAGTTGTACCAGTCGAGTGTAAATATATATTTTTGTATATACCCATAAGAAATTAAATACATCCTATGTGTAACATCCCGAATCCGGGAGCCACGCCATGGGTGCCCCGAACCCGGTTGGTCACAAGACCTCAAGCGCATTTCCCCAAACGCCAGAGGCTGCCGACTAGTAGCGAGGGGCCAGGTCTAATAGTGGGGAAACTATGCCCTAATTTGTTAAAGTGTAGCACAGTGGAATAAAATAAATAACGTACAATAGAAGCGGAAGAAATAAAGCATACAAAAATAAACAAATGTAGTAAAATATAACCAACAATGATATATAATGATGCAACATGCCTCAAGTTCTAAAAAAACAGCCAAAAAATGTTACGCAACAATACAAGAAAGTATAAGGCAGAGTACAGCAAAACAAAAAAAACAGCCGGTAGCATCGTGAGCCTAAGCCCGGTCCCATGCTCCCCTAGTCCTCAGCAGAAATCATGTACCTGTATAGGGACCCTTGCCCTTATCCACACCTATAGAAATGAAATCTGTTTGGGCCGAAGACATGACCCAAACAGGGTGTGAGAAAAGAATTCCCAGTAGGCACCCACCAAAGGCCCGTGCTCAACTGTGTGTAAACATGCAACAATAGTGCACACTAGTAAATGAAATAAACTAATCAGTACTCAAAAGTAACAAACTTTACCAGTTATATTGCCATGTTAATTATCATTTTAACAATTCAACTTAATTTCATTCAATGTTCCTCTGAACTAATACTTGAGATAATCATAACCTTGCCCTTAGGCTAATATAATCATGCCCTCAGGCTAATATAACCATGCCCTCAGGATAATATAACCACGCCCTCAGGATAATATAACCACACCCTCAGTATTACCCATAGGTAGTCAGAATCTTTCCCTCAGGAATAACAGATATTTCCCTCAGGTGTAAGAAGTTTTTCCCTCAGTCACATAAGTCATATCCCTCAGGCATACAAATGGTTCCCCTCAGGAGAAATAGAACGTTTTCTTCAGGCTAAGCAGTACCTTGCCCTCAGGCTAAACAAACAATGCCATCAGTCTAAACAAACAATGCCCTCTAGTGCAAGTAACCAGGCCATGCCCAACATTTAAATAATCAATTCACATACAATTCCTCTCAAGGCAATTTAACAAACACTATTACAATGGCATACCCTCGGGTATCCGGGCCAAATGGCTAAACAGAGGAATGCACCCCCGAGGGTGGTCCTGGATCCAAGAAGCGATCCTAAACAGAAGTTTTACAATTACATTTAATTACCTATTCAATTCTAGGTGTTTAAACATCCAAGGCATCAGCCACATGACTCCCCAACATCGGTTCGTAGCTCAATAATACGCACAAACGCACAATAGTTGGAAACAAACAATAATCCACCTACCTTAAACACCCCTGAACAGTATACTCAAATGAAGATCCTAGAATCGTCTAAGAATGAAGTAGATCTATGGTTAGAGAAATACCCATTCAAACTCAAATAACTTTACTTAGAGGAATAATTGGAAAGAACAGCCTAAAGAGAGTGGAGGGCTTACCCGTACGGTTCCAACGAGATCATCAGAGGCGAAAACGGATTCCCGATGCCCTATCTGGAGATCCTTGAAGGTTCGGCCTCCTCTCTCGACTCCTTCCTCCGGTTCTAATCCAATCCTGTGAACAAGGTTGGCTACTACCCATTTTAAGTGAAAAAAATAAACTACACGGTATGTACTTATCAAGCACACGGCGTGTACTTTATCATTTAACTATTCCTCTGGCGGCACCACCGCACTGTTCATCTGCCAACATGTCTACACGGCGTGTATTTTTGTTCACACGGTGTGTACTGCTGCACCACTGGCGGCTGCATCCACCGCATTACTATTTTCCTGCCATCTGACTACACGGCGTGAAAATATCCACTACATGGCGTGTAGTCAGTTTTTACACCCTTCGTCACCAGCATGGCTACACACCTTGTGTACTCATCCCACACGGCCAGAGTACACGATGTGTAGTCCCATAATTTAGTATTTTTTCCCATTTTCCTTATTTTCTCAAAAACACTTAAGGAAAAGAGAAAAGAAGAAACCCATACCTCAAAGTGAAAATAAGAAACCCATGCCTCAAAAATAAGAATTAGGTTCTTACAAACTTCTCCCCTTAAAGAAATTCATCCCCGAATTGTCCTTCCAATAGTGGCGAAGATAAAGCTCAGAATAACTCTGGCCACTGAGCACGTACGTCAGTTTCCTGCTCCCAGGTTTCATCCTACACTCAGCCATGCTGCCATAGCACCCGTATGAGAGGAACTGACCGGCCTCAGAGAACCTACATGCTCCTATCAACGATACGAATCGAATGATCCTAAAAGTATGTATCTATATGAAGCTCAGCCTCCTCAAGTTGAAAGACGTGACACGGGTCTGAATGATAATGGCGCAACTGAGATACATGGAAGATCTCGTGCATGGTCTGGTACCTCTACGGTAACTGTAGTCGACAGGCAACCAGCCCAACTCTCTCCAGAATATAAAATGGCCCCACATACCTTGGTGAAAGTTTACCATTTCTCGTGATCTGCCTGTGTCCCAACCTCAATGAAAAATGTAAGAAAACATGATCTCTGACCACGAACTCCAAGGGTCATCTACGGCGATCAACATAAGATTTCTGACGAGACTGGGCGGTATCCATCAGCTTCTGAATCAACTGGACCTGCTCAGATGTCTCATGCACGAGTTTTGGTCCTAGTAAAGATGCCTCACCTGCCTCTATCCAACAGAAAGGTGATCAGCATGGCCTACTATATAAAGCCTCATATGGTGTCATCTCAATAGTTTCCTGAAAACTATTATTATAGGAAAACTCTAACAGGGGTATATGCTTCTCCCAAGATCCCCCAAAGTCTAGGATGCATGCACAACATGTCCTCTAACACCTATATTGTTTTCTCTGACTGACCATCGGTCTGAGGGTGGTGACCTCTGCTCAGAAGCAACTGTGTACCTAGTGCCCTCTGAAAACTCTTCTAGAAACGAGACGTAAAATGGGCGTCCCTATCTGAAAAGATAGAACGAGGGAGCCCATGAAGACGTACGAACTCTCGAATATTAATCTTTTCGAGCTTGTTGATATAGAAGGTCTCCTTGATCAGAAAAAAGTGAGCTACCTTCATGAGTCTGTCCACAACAACCCACATGGAATCATTACCTCAAGGTGACCTTAGCAACCCAGTCAAGAAGTCCATCGTGATATCATCCCATTTCCACTATGGGATGGGTAACTATTGTAATAGTACGGCTGGCCTCTGGTGCTCCACCTTCACCTGTTGATAGGTGGAACATCTCGTAACAAAACTAGCTACATCTATCTTCATACCCGGCCACCAGTACTGACGTCTCAAGTCACGGTACATCTTGGTAACTCTGGGATGAACTGCCCAAGAAGAATCAGGAAACTCTCGCATCAACTCCTCACATATATCACGTGGAACCCACACTCATCCATGGAAATGTATAATTTCATCATCTCCTATCATCCCTCCAGGAGCAGGGTCCTCACTTGCCACTGACTCCTATAGAACTAGGCCTTCTGAATCAGATAGCTGTCTCATTCTCACTCTATCCAGGAGGGTAGAAGTCACGGCTAAAGATGAAAGATAGGTCTGCCCCTGACTTTCTTCCACCTCTAGATGTATCTCGGAGAACAAAGCCATGAGTTTCCACTCACCATTGGCCTCCTGTACTGCATGTATCTGAGTCCTCCTGATCAGTGCATCAATAACTACCTTACCTTTACCAGGTGTATAGGCATGCTCAAAGTCGAAGGACTGAAGGTATTTGACCCACCTTCACTATCTCAGATTCAATTCACGCTGTGTAAATATATACTTGAGACTTTTGTGGTTGGTGAAAACCAAACAATGATCTCCCAAGAGATAATCTATCCAATAGCACAACGCATGAACAACTGAAAATAACTCAATATCATGTGTCGGGTAATTCCTCTCATGTGGCCTCAACTACCGAGACTCGTACGCTACAACTCGATCGCCCTGCATCAACACTGCACCCAACCCAATACCTGATGCATCATAGTAAAATTTATAGCTCTTCCCTTTCTCTAGAAGTATCAGGACTGATGCGGATGTCAACCTTCCCTTTAGGTCCTGAAAGGCTGTCTCAAAAGCTTCTGACCAAACGAACTTCACACCCTTCTTAGTCAAACCCATCAACGGTGCTGCTAAGAGGGAGAAGTCCTGGATGAAGCGTATGTAGTAACCAGCCATCCCCAAGAAACTCTGTATCTCAAATACGTTCTTAGGCTACTCCCAGGAAACTACTACTCTCACCTTCTCTGGGTCCACGACAACTCCTGCCTCTGAGATGATATGACCCAGAGGAAGTGAATCTGGTCCATCCAAAAGTGGCACTTTGAGAGCTTATAATATAAATTATGCTCTCTTAGGGTACTCAATACGATCTCAAGATGGGTGGCATGGATGTGTCGAGCATGAGAGTACATCAAGATATCGTCCACGAATACTACCACAAAATAATCCAGATAAAGATGGGACACAGGATTCATCAGATCCATGAAAACTATTGGCACGTTCGTGAGTCCGAACGGCATAACTAGGTACTCATATAGACCATACCTACTCTTGAAGGATGTGAGAGGTATATCAGATGGTCTAACGCGCAACTTATGATATCTGGATGTCAAGTCAATCTTTGATTACACTCGTGCTCCACGAAGATGATCAAAAATACCATAAATCATTGGCTATGGATATCGGTTCTAAACCGTAAACTGGTTCAGCCTCTGATAATCCACAGAGAGTATGAGGGTACCGTCCGCCTTCTTAGCAAATAGGACAGGCAAACCCTAAGGAGAATTACTGGGTCGGATAAAACCCTTTGCCTATAACTCCTCTAACTGCCTCTTGAGCTCCCGCAGCTCAGGTGTAGCCATCCTATAAGGAGGAATGGACACTGGTGCTTCCCCTGGAACAAGCTCAATAGAGAAATACACATCACGCTCTAGAGGTAGACATGAAAATTCGTCCAGGAAGACATCCCTGAAACGATCAACCACTGGAGGGAAATCCTGCTGACAAGTACCCTGATCATCCATATATAAACTCGCAATATGGGCTGTGACTCCACCTTTCCCACGATGCTCTGGTCCAGCTCGACTTGCCTGAACATCTCATTCTCCCTTTTATAGAAACTCTCCGCCCTCTGGTGACGTGAAACTCACCCTGCGATTATGGAAGTCTACAAAGGATCTATAGGGAACCAACCAGTCCATCCTGAGAATGACATCATAGCTCGCCATCTCTAAGACATAGAGTTCCCAGAGGAAGTGACACCCACCAACCTCAAGGGGGCACTCCTTGCACTGACGCACACTAGTCGTTCAAGTCTCCAACGGAGTGTCTAGCATCATAAGAAGAAGAAGAAACATAGATCCCAAGGCTCTCCACAATGGGCACAAATATGAAACTATGTGTATCACCCGTATCAAAAAGTACTTAAGATAAGACAGAAGATACTAGAATAGTACCTCTAACAGTAGAAGGTCCGGGATCCTGCTCTTGTTGGGTCTGTTGCACTGTATATGTCTGCCCTGTGTCGTGGCCCTGCGACACAGCCTGGATACCCTAAGCTATCATGACCTGTTACCTCTAAGATTATGGTATCTGGCTACCATGGCCACAACCACCATCCCTACCTACACGCCCTCACGTGTTCCAGTTTCTCTACTAGTAATAAGTTGTTGGTCCTACTCCCGCACGTGGAGACTGTACAGAACCCCTCTCACTATCCGCTGGTAAAAACACCCTGCAAAATCACTACATATGACCCATCTTGCCGCAATCTTGGCACTCCAATAGGTAACGTGGACACTACGGTCTCTTGTTCCCCTCCTTACCACACTGGTAGCACTCAACCGGGACACCTGAAGAAACTGTCTGTCTAGTACTGCCATCTTGAGAGAAACTCATCTGTTAGTTCCTCTTACTGGTAGAAATAGTACCATAAACTGGAGCCGAACCACACTAGCCTGCACCACTAGCCTCATGAAGGTTCGTCTCTGTAATAAGTTCCCGGTACACAATAGCATGTTCTGAAGGAAACCTGAAAACATTCACTAGATCTCTGATGTCACGTCGAAGACCATCCTCAAATCATCTGGTCCCAAACTTCTAATCACCCACCAGAACGGGTGAAAAATGATGAATCTCGGTGAAACGAGCAGAATAGTCCATCACCGACATAGATACCTGCTACATATTCATAAACTCTCAAGCTCTATCTTCCCTCAGCGTCTCTAGGAAGAAGAAATCATAGAAGACTGCCTGAAAATATTCCCACACCATGTCTCTGTGATGCTCTGATTGAGTGGTAAAATCCCACCACCTCTTGGTGGAATCACGCGACATATAAGTTGAGAGCTTGACCATCCACCATAGAGGCGTCTCAAGATGCTCAAATATAGTCTGCATCAACCCCAGCCAAGACTCTGCATCTTGTGGTCCACCATCCCCTGAAAACGTAGGCGGATGCTACTACTGGAAGATATGTGTCAGCTCTGCCATAGATGTGGAAGATGGAGGTTCTCCATGAATGGTCTGCATAAACCGCATAAAGCCTTCATGGTACTGTGCCTCTACGCCTGTGTCTGGTATAACGGCTTTCGCCACGTCTGGCTCTACTAGAGGATCCACTGGTAGCCCATGGCCTACCATCTCTGGAGTATAATCGTTGCCTCTCTCCTGGTGGACAACGTGTAGTAGTCTCGATGGCATGACTCTACAAGGTCAAACGCACACCTTAGATCAAGATAATCGCAGTCAGTAAACGAAGGGACCAAAAGGAGAACAGGAGGAAGAAGGCATTCAAGATTTTGTAAAACAAGACTACACGGCGTGTATACTGACTACACAGCATGTACCTGACTTCTCTTCCCCTGCTCAGGTCTCTCTACATGGATAAGACACATAGCTTCCATTGAACAAAACTACACAGAGTGCATATAATATACATGGAATGTATGGTTTAATTTTCCAACTTCCTGTGTCGTTTGTAACACGGCTGACTACTCAGCTTGTTTCTACACAGTGTGTTACACCCGCACACGGCGTGTAGACCACCCCATTCCCTAACCACATGGCTAAAACACACAGTCTGTCCTTGGACAAGTCTACATGGTGTGTACCACAGGTACACGGTGTGTACTAGATGAGCTGCGTTGACCCGGGTTATTTGGTACATGGCAGGGTCCCCAGGTCAGACTATAAAACGTGTTCCATAGTGGACACGGCATGTATGTCTTAAGGTCTCCTCCATCCATGTTGTCGGTTATAAGGGAGAACTTCGGGTCAAACCTACATGGTGTGTACATCTGGTACACGGTGAGTTTTCCCAAAGCATTTCTCTTCCCTATGTTCCCACCCACATGGTCTATGACACGGAAAGAGACTACACGGCGTGTAGTTAAAATTTTTTCTTCTCTTCCCTAACAGAAGAACACACGACATGTTTCTGAGGAACTACACGGCGTGTATCTTGTTTTTTCCAGACAGTATTCCTCAGAAACAACTCTGGAGCCCATGAAACACTGAAACAACTCCTAAGTTCCCAATTCCAATCCGTGAGGGCACATACTCCCCGCGAATCAAAGTTTGACATCTTATCTGAGTTATAAAAAAGTAATCAAGTCAATGATCCACCAAATTCTGGTAATTGAGGTCCCATACTCCCCAAAAACCAATGTTTGGCATCGATCCTTTTAACAGGATCACATAGAAATACCCTATCACATAGAAGGTATTTATCAGAGCAGCTATCATGACAGTATTTTTTTCTAGCACAACAACTATCACAACAGCATGAAAGTTCTAATGCGCCTACATGACATGGAACTATGGATGGCATGTGATTTATAGCATGTGCCTAAATTATGCATGAGATGGAATACCCTCATCTCATAGTGTTTCAACTAAATAGAATCCATGGTTAAAATATAAACAGCACAATCACAAGTGCGTCACCCAACGGTGAAAATCAAATCAACTGTAAAATTGCAAACTCAAAAAAATTGCAATAACCATAGTAGACTAGCTTTTCCTTGTACACAGGCTAGCTACTCCCAGGAACAGCTTATTACCAACTATTGTTCTCATCCTATCCCAAACTAAGGCTCCAAATAGTAAGTCAAAGAAAAGAACACCAATGATACCACTTTGTAACGTCCCGGATCCGGGTGCCATGCCACGAGTGCCCCGAACCCGGTTGGTCACAAGAACTCAAGCGCATTTCCCCAAATACCATAGGCTACCGACTAGTAGTGAGGGCCCATGTCTGATAGTGGGGAAACTATGCTCTCATTTGTCAAAGTGTAGCACAGAGGAATAAAATAAATAACATACAACAGCAGCGGAAGCAATAAACCATAAACAAATAAACAACTGTTGTAAAAGATAACCAACAGTGATATATAATGATTCAACATGCCTCAAGTTCTAAGAAAATAGTCTGAACATGTTATGTAATAATACAGGATAGTACAATACAGAGTACAACCAAACAAAATAAAACAGTTGGTAGCATCGCGAGCCCAAGCCCGGTCCCATGCTCCCCTACTCCTCAGCCGCAATCAAGTACCTATATAGGGACACTTTACCTTATCCACACCAGCAGAAATGTAATCTGTTTGGGCCAAATACATGACCCCAATAGGGTTTAAGAGAATAATTCCCAGTAGGCACCCACCAAAGGCGCGTGCTCAACTGTGTGTAAACATGAAACAACAGTGCACAGTAGTAAACGCAATAAACTAAGAAGTACTCAAAAGTAACTAACTTTAATAGTTATGTTTCCATGTTAATATTCATTTTAACAATTCAAATTAATATTATTCAATGTTCCTTAGAACTAAGACCTCGGTCTAATCAGAATCTTGCCCTCATGCTAATATAACCATTCCCTCAGGCTAATATAACCACGACCACAGGATAAAATAACCACGCCCTCAGGCTTACCCTCAGGTAGTCAGAATCTTTCCCTTGGGCATTCCCCTCAGGCATAACAGATACTACCCTTAGGTTTAAGAAGTGTTGACCTCCGGCACAGAAGTCACAACCCTCAGGCATATGAAAGGTTGCCCTCAGGTGAAATAGAATGTTGCCCTCAGGATAAGCACTACCTTGCCCTGAGGCGAAACAAACAATTATCTCAGGCTAAACAAACAATTCCCTCAGGCGCAAATAACTAGTCCATTCCCAACATGTAAATAAGCAACTCACATACAATTCCTCTCAAGGCAATTTAATATGCATTATTACTTTGGCATACCCTCGGGTATCCTGGCCAAACGGATAAACAGAGGAATACACCCCCATGGGTGGTCCTGGATCCAATCAGGGATCCCAAACAGCTGTTTTACAATTACATTTAATTTCCTGTACAATTTTAGGTGTTTAAACAACTAAGTCCTCAGCCACACGACACCCCAACATGGGTTAGTAGCTCAAAAATACACACAAACGCACAAAAGTTGGAAACAAACACTAAGCCACCTACATTAAACACCCCGGAACGGTATACTCGAACGAAGATCCTTGAATTTTCCATGAACAAAGTATTCTGCAGTGAAATAAATCCCCGTTAAAACTCAAATAACTTCCCTTAGAGGAAGAATTGGCAAGAATGGCCTAAGGAGAGTGGAGGGCTTACCCATACGGTTCCAACGAGATCGTCAGAGGTGAAAAAGGATTCCCAACCCATGATCTGGAGATCCTTGAAGGTCCGGAATCCTCTCTTGACTCATTCCTCAGGTTATAAACCAATCCTGTGAACAGGGTTCAAAACTTCCCATTTTAAGAAAAAACAAACAAACTGCACGGTGTGTACTTATCAAGTACACATTGTGTACTTTATCATTTAGCTATTCCTATGGTGGCACTGTCGCACTGTTCATCTGCCAACATGTGTGCACGACGTGTATTTTTGTTCACATGGCATGTACTACAACACCGTTGGCAGCTGCATCCACCTCCTTACTATTTTCCTGCCGACTGACTACACGGCGTGTAAATATCAACTACACAGCGTGTAGTTGGTTTTTACACCATTCGTCGCCAACATGGCTACACACCCTATGTACTCATCCCACATGGCCAGAGTACATAGCGTGTGGAAAACTACATGGAGTGTAGTCCCAAAATTTAGGATTTTTCCCCATTTTCCTTATTTTCTCAAAAAAACTTAAGGAAAAGAGAATAGGGGAAACCTGTACCTCAAAGAGAAAGCAAGAAACCCATACCTCAAAAATAAGAACTGGGTTCTTATGAACTTCCCCCCTTAAATAGATTCTTCCCCGAATCTCCCTTCCAAGGGTGGTGAAGATAAAGCTCAGAACATCTCTGGCCACTAAGCACGTATGTCGGTTTCCTGCTCCCAAGTTTCGTCCTGCACTCAGCCATGCTTCCATAGCACTGGTACGAGTGGAACTGACCAGCCTCGAAGAAACTTTGTGCTCCTATCAATGATACGAATCAGATGCTCCTCAAAGTACGCATCTATCTGAAGCTCAACCTCCTCGGTCTGAAATACATGAGATGGGTCTGAATGATAACGGTGCAACTGGGATACATGGAAGACGTCATGCATGGCCCGATACCTTTGTGGCAACTGTAGCCGATAGGCAACTAGCCCGACTCTCTCTAGAATCTCAAATGGCCCCACATACCTTGGTGAAAGTTTACCCTATCTCCTGATCTGCCTCTGTCCCAACCTCAATGAAAGATGCAAGAAAACATGATATCCGACCACGAACTCCAGGGGTCTTCTGCAGAGACTAGCATAAGATTTCTGACGAGACTGTGCGGTAGCCATCTACTTCTGAATCAACTGGACCTGCTCAGATGTCACCTGCATGAGCTGTGGTCCCAGTAAATCTGCCTCACCTGCCTCTATCCAAAATAAAGGTGATCGGCATGGCCTACCATATAAAGCCTCGTATGGATCCATCTCAATAGTTTCTTGAAAACTGTTATTATAGGCAAAGTCGACCAGGGGTATATGCTTCTCCCAAGATCCCCCAAAGTCTAAGATGCATGCACACAGCATGTCCTCTAACACCTGTATCGTACACTCTGACTGACCATCGGTCTGAGGGTAGTGAGCTGTGCTTAGAAGCACCTGTGTACCTAGTGCCCTCTGAAAACTCTACCAGAAACAAGACATAAAACGGGCATCCATATCTAAAATGATAGAATAAGGGACCCCATGAAGACGTACGTTCTATCAGATATACAACTTCCCAATCTCGTCGATACAGAAGGTCTCCTTTATCGGAAAAAAGTGAACTACCTTCGTGGGTATGTCCACAACAACCCACACAACATCATTGGCTTGAGGTGACCTCGGCAACCAAGTCACGAAGTCCATCGCGACATCATCCCATTTCCTCTCTGGGATGGGTAACTATTGTAACAGTATGGCTGGCCTCTGGTGCTCCACCTTAACCTGTTGATAGGTGGAACATCTCGTAACAAAACCAACTACATCTCTCTTCATACTCAGCCACCAGTACTAACGTCTCAAGTCACGGTACATCTTGGTAACTCCGGGATGAACTACCCAAGATGAAGTATGAAACTCCTGCATCAACTCCTCACGTATATCCCCTGGAACCCATACTTGTCCATGGAGATGTAGAATTTCATCATCGCCTATCTTCAATCCAGGAGGAGGGCCCTCACTTGCCACCGACTCCCATAGAACTAGGCCTTTTGAATTAGATAGTTGTATCATACTCACTTTATCTTGGAGGGTAGAAGTCACAGCTAAAGATGAAAGATAAGTCTTCCCCTGACTTTCATGCACCTTTAAATGCATCTAGGATAACAAATCCATGAGCTTCCACTCACCACTATCCTCCTATACTGCCTGTATCTGAGTCCTCCTACTCAACGCATCAGCTACTGCATTACCTTTACCATGTGTATCGGCAAGCTCAAAGTCAAAGGACTAAAGGTATTCGACCCACCTTTGTTGTCTCAGATTCAAGTCACGCTGAGTAAAGATATACTTGAGACTTTTGTGGTCAGTAAAAACCACAAAATTCTCTCCCAAGAGATAATGTCTCCAACAGTGCAACGCATGAACAACTGCAGCTAACTCAAGATCATGGGTTGGGTAATTCCTCTCATGTGGCCTCAACTGCCGAGACTCGTACGCTATAACTCGATCGCCCTGCATCAAAAATGCTCCCTGCCCAATACCTGATGCATCACAGTAAACTGTATAGCTATTCCCTTTCTCTAGAAGTATTAGGACTGGTGTGGATGTCAACCTTCCCTTTGGGTCCTCAAAGGCTGTCTCACAAGATTCTGACCAAACGAACTTCACACCCTTCTTAGTCAGACCTGTCAACGGTGCTGCTAAGCGGGAGAAGTCCTAGATGAAGCGTCTGTAGTAACCAGACAACCACAAGAAACTCTATATCTCAAATATGTTCTTACGATACTCCCATAAAACTAATGCTCTCACCTTCTCTGGGTCCATGGCAACCCCTACCTCTAAGATGATATGACCCAGGAAGTGAATTTGGTCCATCCAAAAGTGGCACTTTGAGAGATTAGTATAAAAAGTATGCTCTCTAAGTGTACTCAATACGATCTCAATATGGGTGGCATGGTCATGTTGAGTGTGAGAGTACACCAAGATATCTTCCATGAATACTACCACAAAAGAATCCAGATAAGGATGGAACACACGATTCATTAGAGCCATGAAAACTGATGGTGTGTTCGTGAGTCCGAACGGCATAACCAGGTACTCATATAGAACATACCTACCCCTGAAGGCTGTGAGAGGTATATCATATGGTCTAACACACAACTGATGATATCTGGATCTCAAGTCAATCTTTGAGAACACTCGTGCTCCAAGAAGTTGATCAAAAATATCATCAATCCTTGGAAAGGGATATCGGTTCTTAATCATCAACTGGTTCCACTTCCGATAATCCACACAGAGTCTGAGGGTACCGTCCACCTTCTTAGCAAATAGGACATGCAAACCCCAAGGAGAAGTACTGTTTTGGATAAAACCCTTTGCCTGTAACTCCTTTAATTGCCTCTTGAGATCCCGCGGCTCAGGTGTAGCCATCCTATAAGGAGTAATGGACACTGGTGCTGCCCTTGGAACAAGCTCAATAGAGAAATCCACCTCACACTCCGGAGGTAGACCTGAAAAGTCATCCGGGAAGACATCCCTGAAACAATCAACCACTGGAGGGAAATCCTACTGACAAGTCCCCTGATCATCCAGATATAAACTCGCAATATGGGTTGTGACTCCACCTCACCCACAATGCTCTTGTCCAGCTCGACTCGCCTGAACATCCCATTCTCCCTTGTATAGAATCTCTCCTCCCTCTGGTGACGTGAAACTCACCCTATGACGATAGCAGTATACAAAGGCTCTATAGGGAACCAACCAGTCCATCCCAAGAATGACATCATAGCTCATCATCTCTAATACATAGAGGTCCCAAAGTAAGTGACACCCACCAACCTCAAGGGGGCACTCCTTGCACTGATGCACACCAGTCGTTCTAGTCCCTAACAGAGTCTCTAGCCTCATAACAGCAGAAGAAGAAGAAACACAAAGCCCAAGGTTGTCCACAACAGGCACAGATATGAAATAATTTGTATCACCTGTATCGAAAAGTACTAAAGATAAGACAAAAGCTACTAGAATAGTACCTCTGATAGTACAAGGTCTGGGACTCTTCTCCTGTTGGGTCTGTTGCACTGCATATGTCTGCCCAGTGTCGCGGCCCTATGACACAGCCTGGCCACCCTAAGTTGTCCTGCCATGTTGCCTCTGAGATCCCGATGTCTGGCTACCATGGCCATGACCACCATCCCAGCCTGCACACCCTGACATGTTCCAGTTTCCCGACTGGTAAGAACCTGCTGGTCCTGCTCCTGCACATAGAATCTGTACAGAACCCCTCTCACTAGCCGCTGGTAAAAATTCCCTGCAAAAGTGCTACAGATGACCCATATTGCCGCAAGATAAGCACTCCACTGGGTCATGTGGACACTATGGTGTCTTTTTTCCCCTCCTTACCACATTAGTAGCACATGACCGGGCCACCTGAAGAAACTGCCAGGCTAGTACTGCCACCGTGAGAGAAACTCATTTGTCTCATCCTCTTCCCGGTAGAAATAGTACCAGAAACTGCTGCGGAACCACCTTGGCCTCTACCACTAACCTCCCGAAGGTTCCTCTCTATAATCAGCGCTTGGTTCACAATAGTATGTACTGAAGGCAACCTGAAAGCATTCACCAGTGCTCGAATTTCATATCGAATAGCATCCTCAAATCACCTGGCCCTCAAAGTCTCATCCCCCACCAAAATGGGTGAAAAAAGTTGAATCTCGGTGAAACGAGTAGAATAGTCCATCACCAACATAGATCCCTGCTGCAGATTAATGAACTCTCGAGCTCTATCTGCCCTCAGGGTCTCTAGGAAGAAGAAATCATAGAAGACTGCCTAAAAATATTCCCACGCCATGTCTCTGTGATGCTCTGACTGAGTGGTAACATCCCACCACCTCTTGGCAGAATCACGCAGCATATAAGCCGCAATCTTGACCCTCCTCCATGGATGTGTCTCAAGATGCTCGAAGAAAGTCTGCATCGACCCCAGCCAAGACTCTACGGCCTATGGTCTTCCATCCCCTGAAAACATTGGCGGATGCTGCTGCTGGAAGATACGTGTCAGCTCGGCCATAGATGTGGTAGCCGGTGGTGCTCCCTAAAAGGTCTGCATGAACCGCATAAAGCCTTCACGGAACTGCGCCTCTATGCCTGTGTCCAGTATAACGGCTAGCACCATGTCTATATCTGCTGGAGGATCCACTCGTATCCCATGGCCTACCATCTCTGGAGTATAATCGTTGCTGCTCTTTTGGAGAACAATGCGTAGTCATCTTTGAGGCATGACTCTACAAGGTCAAACACACACCATAGATCAAGATTATCACAGTCAGTAAACGAAGGGACCAAAAAGAGAACATGAGGAAGAAGGCATTCAAGATTTTGCCAAAAAAGACTACACGATGTGTATACTGACTACTCGGTGTGTACCTGACTTCTATTCCCCTGCTCAGGTCCCTCTACATGGAAAGGCCACACGGCTTCCATTGAACAAAACTACATGGCATGTATATAATCTACATGGTGTGTATGGTTTAATTTTCTAACTGCCTGTTCCATTTGTGAAATTGCCGACTACTCGGCTTGTTTCTACATGGCGTGTTACACCCGCACACGGTGTGTACACCACCTCGTTCCCCAGCCACACGGCTTAAACACACAGTCTGTCCTTGGACAAGACTACATGGTGTATCCCATGGGTACACAGTGTGTACTAGATGAGCTCTGACGACCGTTGTTATTAGTTACACAGCCGGGTCCCCAGGTTAGACTACACGGCGTGTTTCATAGTGGAAACGGCGTGTATGTCTTAAGGTACCCTCCGTCTGTTTTTTTGGTTACACAGGTGGACTCTGGGTCAACCCTACACGGCATGTACATCAGGTATACGACGTGTTTTCCCAAAGCATTTCCCTTCCCCATGTCCTTTCCCACATGGTCTATGACACGGAAAGAGACTACAAGGCGCGTACTGAGGGTACACAGCGTGTAGTTAAAATGTTTTCTTCTCTTCCCGAACAGAAGAACACACGGCGTATGTCTGAGGAACTACATGGCGTGTGTCCTAGGTTTTCCAAACAGTATGCCTTAGAAACTACTCCAGAGCCCAGAAAACACTGAAACAACTCTTAAGTACCAAATTCTGACCCGTGAGGGCCCATACTCCCCGCGAATCAAAGTTTGGAATCTTATCTAAGTTATAAACAAGTAATCAAGTCAATGATCCACCAAATTCTGGTTATTGAGGGCCCATACTCCCCAACAACTAAAGTTTGGCATCCATCCTTTCAGCAGGCCCACACAACAATACCCTATCATATTGCAGGTATTTATCAAATCAGCTATCACAACAGCATGCTTTTCTATCACAACAACATGCAAGTTCTAATGCGCCTACATGACATAGAACTATGGATGGAATGTGATTTCTAGCATGTGCCTAAATGATGCATGATATGGCATACTCTCATCTCATCGGGTTTCAACTAAATAGAATCCATGGATAAAATATAAACAGCACAATTGCAAGTGCATCACCTAAAAGTGAAATTCAAATCAACTGTAAAATTGCAAACTTAGAAAACTTGTAATAACTGAGGTAGATTGGCTTTTCCTTGTACACGGGTTAACTAATCCTAGGAAAAGCTTATTACCGACTACCGTTCCCGTCCTATCCCTGAATAAGGCTACAAATAGTAAGTCAAAGAAAATAACTCCTTCGATACCACATTGTAACATCCCGGATCTGGGTGCCATGCCACGGGTGACCCGAACCTGGTTGGTCACAAGACCTCAAGCGCATTTCCCCAAACACCAGAGGCTTCCAACTAGCAGTGAGGGCCCAGGTCTGATAGTGGGGAAACTATTCCCTCATTTTTCAAAGTGTAGCATAGCGGAATAAAATAAATAACGTACAAATGAAAAGAAAGAAATAAACCAGACACAAATAAAAAATTGCAGTAAAAGATAACCAACAGTGATATATAATGAAGCAACATGCCTCATGTTCTAAGAAAATATCCAGAACATGTTACGCAACAATACAGGATAGTAAAATACAGAGTACAGAAAAATAAAATAAAACAGCCAGTAGCATCGCGAGCCTAAGCTCGATCCCATGCTCCCATACTCCTCAGCAGCAATCAAGTACCTGTATAGGGACCCATTACCTTATCCATACCTGCAGAAATGTAATCTATTTGGGACGAATACATGACCCAAATAGGGTGTGAGAAAAGAATTCCCAGTAAGCAGCCACCAAAGGCCTGTGCTCAACTGTGTGTAAACATGCGACAACAGTGCGTAGTAGTAAATTCAATAAACTAAGCAGTACTCAAAAGTAACTAACTTTACCAGTTATATTTCCATGTTAATATTCATTTTAACAATTCAACTTAATGGCATTCAATGTTACTCAGAACAAATCCCTCGAGCTAATCAGAACCTTGACCTCAGGCTAATATAACCACACCCTCAGGCTAATATAACCACACCCTCAGGCTAATATAACCACACCCTCGGGCTAATATAACTGCGCCCTCAGGATTACCCTTAGGTAGTCATAATATTTCCCTCAGGC
Source organism: Viscum album (assembly GCA_963277665.1). Classification (NCBI taxonomy): domain Eukaryota; kingdom Viridiplantae; phylum Streptophyta; class Magnoliopsida; order Santalales; family Viscaceae; genus Viscum; species Viscum album. The sequence goes on along the minus strand of OY728146.1, from coordinate 120,960,492 downwards.
ATTGCCCTCAGGAATAACAGATATTGCCCTCAGGCGTAAGAAGTGTAGCCCTCAGGCACAGAAGTCACAGCCCTCAGGCACACGAAAGGTTTCCCTCAGGTGAAATATAATGTTTCCCTCAGGCTAAGCAGTACCTTTCCCTTAGGCTAAAAAAACAATGCCCTCAGGCTAAACAAACAATGTCCTCAGGCAAAATAGAATGTTTCCCTCAGGCTAAGCAGTACCTTGCCCTCACGCTAAACAAAGAATGCCCTCAGGTTAAACAAAAATTCCCTCAGGCGCAAGTAACTGAGCCATGTCCAACATGTAAATAAGAAATTTACATAAAATTCCTCTCAAGGTAATTTAACAAACATTATTACAGTGGAATACCCTCGGGTATCCTAGCCAAACAACTAAACAGAGGAACACACCCTCGGGGGTGGTCCTGGATCTAAGAAGCGATCCCAAACAATAGTTTTACAATCACATTTAATTACCTATACAATTATAGGTGTTTAAACATCCAAGGCCTCAGCCACACGACACCCCAATAAGGGTTCGTAGCTTAAAAATATGCACAAATGCACAACAGTTGGAAACAAACACTAATCCACCTAACTTAAACACCCCTGAACGGTATACTCGAATAACGATCCTCGAATCGTCCAAGAACGAAGTAGATATATGGTGAAATAAATCCCCATTCAAACTAAAATAACATACCATAGAGGAAGAATTGGAAAGAACAGCCTAAGGAGAGTGGAGGGCTTACTCGTACGGTTCCAATGAGATCATCAGAGGAAAAAATGGATTCCTAACGCACGATCTAGAGATCCTTGAAGGACCGGCCTCCGCTCTCGACTCCTTCCTCCGGTCCTAAGCCAATCCTATGAACAGGGTTGGATACTTCCTATTTTAAGTGAAAAAAACAAACTACAAGACGTGTACTTCTCAAGTACACGGCGTGTACTTTCTCATTTAACTGTTCCTCTGGCGGCACCGCCACACTATTCATCTACCGACATGTGTTCACGGCGTGTATTTTTGTTCACACGGTGTGTACTACCACACCGCTAGCACCTGTATCTTCCACCTTATTATTTTCCTATTGATTGACTACACGACGTGTAAATATACACTACACGACGTGTTGTTGGTTTTTACACCCTTCGTCACCAGCATGGCTACACACCCTGTGTACTCATCCCACATGACCAAAGTACACGGTGTGTGGAAAATTACACGGCTTGTAGTCCCAAAATTTTGGATTTTTCCCCATTTTCCTTATTTTCTAAAAAACACTTAAGGAAAAGAGAATAGAATAAACTCATACCTCAAAGAGAAAAGAAGAAACCCAAACCTCAAAAATAAGAACTGGGTTCTTACACTATGGGCCTTTTATAAACATTCCCCATGTAATGTTATATAGTTGGATACGGTTCAATCATAGAATCACAACAACCACCTAAATTCATGGTGTCTTTATCAAGCATACATCACCCACTATATTCATGAATAGTATTTACATGCCAAACTAATGTAACAATCACAAGTTACTACCTATAACTGCATTCAAAACCTTTTTGTACCAATATATTCAGGTATCAAACCTATAATTACTCATCTTGAGTCAATAAAGATATTTATAGTAACCCCCGAATCCTACTTCCAATAGTACTTTAAGTTGACATTATCACTAAAGATTCAAAATTAATTTAATAGTATGAATTACCCACTCTATATTTAAAAATAACTACTAAAAACTACCAACAAAAAAATATAACAACTATGAATTATAAAAAAATGATTCTTGGAAGTAAATTAAACAATAAAATAATAATCAATATATGAAATGAAGAAAATAAATGGGAAATTGAATCCCTAGAATCTAACTAACCACCACATAATCTAAGCTAATAAAGAAAAAAAATATAAATCAATCCTTTAAATTTGAAAATAAAAAAAAGTATGGGTGATTATACCATTACACCTAGTAGGTTCCTATTTAAAAACCATAATTTCAAGTTGGATGAAGTATACTGAAGTCTCTATGAATGATATAAATAATTCTACCCACCCCAAGGTATTTCTATCAATTACCTTCTCACCATAATCACAATTTATGAAATATAATAATTATACCATATGTCTAAACTCTAAATTTAAATAATTTTAATATAATAAGACCCCTGTAACTTTTTTCCAATTTAGTATTCCTCTTCGAGAGTATATTATCCCAACGTAATATGAAATTCCATAAAAATATATCAATAGAATACAATATCTACGAGGGAAAATAAAAATTAATATTAAGGACATGATAAGTCAGTAGAAGACCATCCAATACAATATGGATTGAAGGGTTCTCCTAGAATCTAATAAAAAATATAAATTAAATCAATAAATGTCCAACTCATGTTTTATTTGAATAAATATTGGAGAATACATTGTGAACCTCTACAAAAATAATATACAATGATATACTAACAATAATTATATATTAGTGTAACATATTATTATCTATATAGGACTATAATCTCACTTCGTCTATATTTTTCACTCATTCCAATCTAATCATCATACAATGTTTATTTTAAAATAAGGATTCTATCAATTTCACCATAATATTTTCATATCTAGGGAAATAAAATAATCTAAAAATAGTAAAAATTCAAAAACAAAATTCACACTTCATATATACAATACCACCTTTTAAAATCATAAACACATTTCCCTCTCATATAATAACCACCCAGCCTCCAACAGTTCTTATCCAAAACATTTATTATAGAATATAATATCTAATACCCTATTTAGGTTTTCAAATATAGTCCAATTTCTAAGTATACCATATATTTTATTATATTGGATCACCGCATCCATTTATTTTTATTAGAGTACAAAATCAAAATATATTAAAAATCCCCATTTACATTTAATTCAAAAATAATAGCTCATTCTGATGTCCCTATAAAATAAAATAAATATTAATAAAACATTTTTAATATAGAATCTAGTTTACACCATTACATTCACCTCCAATTTATTTAATTCATTGTAATAAAATAACAATATTTGTAAATTAAAAAATAAAAAATCAATAATTCAACCAGACATGCCCATTATTCATACACCACATCATCTTAAATGTATAACCACATTAATTTATTAAACTATTATCACTAAATAATGATAGATTTATGATAATATAAAATTAAAAATAGTATATCCAAATCACTTACCTTATTAATAATTAAATTCATTATTGAATATTTATAAATATCACATTTTTATCATTTAATTCCAATCAATGTTAAATATTACCATAATTGATTATTCACAAATCCAGTCTTAGAGATAAGTAGAGATAAAAATGTATTCCACATTACATGGTAACAAATTTGAATTATGATACACCAATCATTGTTCAATACATTCATATGATCTCTCTAAAAAGGAGATTAATGAATCGATGTTGAATATTCTCAAAATCATATCTCATGTGGTTCCAAAGTTTTTTTTAATGTCAAATATAGGTCATAGTATTATTAATGATTATTATGGGTAGTTTCTATTATTTTTAATCTAATTTCTCTAAAGACAATAATTTTTTCACCTCAAATACAATGTGTTTTCAACCATCAATTTCCAATATAAAATTTACTTTTTTATATATCCCCCTCTTAAAATCCTTAACTATATTCTAAATTAAATATTCAATTATCTAATATTCAACTTGTCTTATCTCTATAAACCTTGACACATTGCACATCTCATCCAAAAACCAAAAGATGAAAAATGACATTTATCATTTCCATATCTACCAACAAAATCCCCAAGATCTTATTTATGAAACTATGGCATGTTTTAAATAAATATCTTGTTTTTATACCTAAATTTAAAATATATGTAACATATATCCCTTTAAACCATGTCCTGGAACCATAAAATTTCAAAAAAAATCATGAAAACCTATAACTAAACCGCAGAATGTTTCTAAATCCTTGTAATATGGAAATTTCATCCATCTACATCTCATTTATTCCATAAAAATTTAGCTATAATTTTACTTCTTTTGATCTAACCTTAGTGTTTCAAATTCCCAACACATATTTTTTTTAAATTCAAATAGAATTTATTTGAAAATTTAATATTTCATCTTCTATTTCATTCTCCAATATCCCTAAACTCTCAAAATAATATAATAAGAAAATATTTCTCTCTAAAATGAGGAGAAAAGTGAACATGTATTGTTTAAGAATAACTCCTTGTACTATTTCCCCATTTCATTCCAAAAATATTATAGATATAGAAAAAAATTATATAAGTGATATAATACATAGTCTAGTATGTAGTATACATACAAATGATATGATAATTAGTAATATTTAATAAAATTAACAAAATTATTATTTATACAATAAAATAAAGAATGAACTTGAAAAGTCATAGTCATCTATAATAATTAATTTAGATACATCATAAAAAATAAACTACACAAAAGATAATTAGATATATCAAATTCCTAATCACCATCCTTTTATTATTCAAATAAAACAAAATATATTTTTAATTCAATCTTTACCCAAGGAATTATATTTGAAATATCATGGGTAATCATTTACCATTATTGGTATGGTATTTCTATATAGACACCATATATGATTGATCTTCTCAATAGGGTAAAAATTGGAAAGCCTCAAATTCCCTGATCATCAACAAGAAAAATATAATGTTCTCTTCTTAATTGATTCATCAATTGAAGGAAAAATAAGCCACCTAACCCATACAAGAATTTGGAGTGAATATAATAAAATTTTAGTTGAAATGATGAATAATCCACCCATGAATTATTCTATATTTCAATATTTAACAAAGGTAATAATCATTCTGGTCCTTTAAAATTAAACAAATAAATAAATAAAATAGTTTATAAATAGTCATAGTTTTAATATAATTCTATACCTGTCATAAAAAAAGATTAATAATGTCATATAAAGGTTCATCAAACACCGACAAGTAGTTTAATCATTGAAAAGTGTAATAGCTAACAACTTTCTATGATTTAAGATAAATATAACTATTTGGGGTAATCATTATGTGTTATTAAATGATGAAAGTTTTTAAAAAATGTTAAATTTTTATAAACAATGTATATTAGATTTTTTATCACAAATAGGGTACAACTAAATCCTATAACCTGTAAATGATGTTAATTAATAATAAATTAAGTACCATAACCTTAAAAAATATAGTTAAACCTTAAATAATTTAAAAAATTAATTTAAAAAATTAAACAAACTAAATACAAGATATAGATTGTTTTAAATATTTAGAACACTCACAGGGAGCCAAATAACAACAAACTAGTGGCCAAAATGTCTGTTATGATCAAATTAACCACCACCTGAACCCTATAAAATTTTAGTATGAATTAATTATAATGATAACATGATTATATATTCATTATAAAAACTCTCAAATATATAAACTATAGAAAAAATATAGTATAAATATAAAAAAGCATGATTGAGGAGAATAAGAATTTGGAGGTGGTTCAAAATATTCATCAAACATGAGATAGATCATACATAGAATAAGACAAGAAAAGTAGAATAATTAAGGGAAAATACATAATATATTGGGATATGTGAACTATAGGGTGTTCCCCCCTCTAATTTTCTAACCTAAATAATAAAAATAAAAATAATAAAAACAAATTTATTTTAATAAAACCATCACTCTGTCATAAATTCTCTCTCCTTATGTCAATTCATTATTTTAAATATCATATAAAGATAATATATAACATTATTAATTTATTCTAAAATGTATCATGATGTTTGGAAATATAAAATTAATGATTTTTGGAATTTTAATAAATAACTATTTAAGTTTATTTTTTAGAGAACTTCACACCTAATAGTTCATTAGTCACTACCCCATTTAAATTTATTTCCACAATTAGTGTGTAGTATTTTAAAACAATGCAACTAAAAATTTTATTTTTTTATTTTAACAATCACTAAAATTTTCAATTAAAATATTTATTTATCAATTAATAAAAAATTTGGGACCCCTTGGATGATTTCAATGATCCTATTCATTCAAGAGCTCAATCTCATTTAACTATGGACTGTTGTTCCAAGATATCATAATTAAGACTTATTTATATACTTATCCTCTCATATATTCACTTTTTCCATTATGAGAAACTATATACCAATTTTAATAATCTCAAATATTTTTTATGGTGTGTCTTGTTGTGGATTTTACTATGATATATCATAGAATTAATGAAAGGGCCTGAATCTATATGGTTGTGTTGTAGTTTCTTATAAATGAGTTTTTTAGGTAAGGGGGATTCTATATCATGATCATTATTTTATGAATTTTATGTATTATGGATTTTAAATTCAAATTCCAATTTTTATTACTAAAAAATATTAATTACTTTTTGGATAATTATCTTTTAGTTAATTTTTTTCAAAATAATGGTTTTTCGTAACGCCCACAACATGTTTGGTAAAATTATTAAGGGGTGATTTGGTTTCAAAAATAATAAAATATTAGAATGTTTAAAATTATATGTTTCAAGGGTTTTCATGTATTCCTAATTTATATTGATGGGGCCTTATTGGTTGGGACTAACATACAAGTGAAATTAAGGTGAGAAAATGGTTGTATCACCATGTGATGACATTTGTCTAGGGGGATTAATTTATTTTCAAAAATTTGATGATTTAGTTTGTGCTTATTTTAAGGGGGATATTTTGGGTAGGTTTAATGTCTCCTAGAGAGGATGGATTTGTTCATTTCATGGGTGAGTGTGTACATGGCATGGGTTTGTGTTTGGCAATGTCGGTTACCTTTAGGGATATATGGGATAAACGGAATGTGTATTTTTTGTGTCAGTTATTTATGTCATTTAATTTTTTAATTTTTATTCGTATGATTATTCTATGTTAATTTATATAAAATGTGATCTAATATGTTGTTTTATGTGATTCATGTAAGATGTCTTTATGGTATTTCTTTCTAGGTCTAAATTCTTAACTCATGCACATGCATCTTGGTGCATATATGACATTTTTTGACATGATTTATATAATTGGAAGACCTACTACATCCTTAGTGTGGAAAATTGATATTATTTTCATTGGAGATATAGGTTGGATCTTAGAGGCAGTTATGGTGTGGATGTGGGTGTAGTGATGTTCCTGGTGCCCTATTATCTATTTTTTACTATTTTGGTATTATATAATTATTTGATATGTTTTTTACTATTGTGTCTATATTTATTATTTTATTATATAATGGAATTTAATACCATTTCTATCATTTATAAATTTACAATTTTCTATTAGATATCTTACATAATATCTTATATTGTACACAAGGGAAAATCAACACCTAATGATATTGTGAAATAATAAGAATTTGTTACCCAACATTGGTGATTTGGAGAGGTGCCTAAAGTGAGAGGAATTATAAACCGATCTAAGGTGATGGGTTAGGTTTGGGATGTTAGAAATTATATTATTTGGGTATGGTTCATCATTTAATATTTTAGTAGTGGAGATAATATATATCATCATTTCAAATATATGGTATAAAAAGTTATAGCTAAATTCTTTATACCAAATTTAAAATTACTATAGTGGTATATGTATGAGTAGTGTTATTAAACACATCTAGAATTTTTGTTACCACGTCATCATCGGTTAAGCTGATGAAATTTGGGTATCAGGTATTTAATTTTCTCTAAGATTTCATCATTCAAATAATATTTTATCAATTATAATTTGTTAAATCTTTACATGATTACCAAATATTAAATATTAAATATATTTTCTTGTGGTTTAAATTGAGAGTTTGAAGAATTAGTTTCATAAAATTAGTAAAATATTGTTTTTGTATGTTGTATTTGTGTTTTTTTTCCTATAAATATTTCACTATTTTGAATTAATAGGTAGAAACCTTATAATTTCATGATGGAATTTATTTTAGTGCGACATTTTTTAATTGGGTATATATTTTTGTTTTTTTATAAATTAAATTGTTGTTATTTTTTTAAAATTATCATGAAATGGCGGGGTTCATATATATGGTACATTGTTTACCAAACCGTGTAGGCATACTATGAATCCTTTTTATTTGAGTAGTTTAACTTGCATGATTGGCATAGAGTTTCAAAAACTATTCATCCCAAAAATATATGTTTTTTATAAACACATTAAAAAAAATTAACCCATCCTTCCCAAAGAGACATATATTTATTCTCTTATGGGTAGGGATATAAAATATATAGGCTCCCATATGTGATTTTTTTTAATCCTCATAATTTTTTATCTCCATATTTTTTAATCTTGGATCACTAAGCCTAAGGATTAAACAAAATATATATATCTATACCTCCTCTCTCATCACATAAAATTATACATTTGGATAAACTATAGTATAATGATTCCATACTCATACATTTTGGTAAGTTTTTTTTATTTTTCTTCTTCTATAATCTTTCATATGAGGTTTATGAGAACATTGATCTATAAGGTCATTGTGTGTTTTCTTCTGGATGAGTTTGTTTAAGGTATGTGTCTTCTATCTCACTTTCATTTTGTCATGAACATGAATGTTTTTTGTTTTTAAAGTTATAATGTTTTTAATATGTGTAATATCCTTTTCAAATAATATTTTATGTATTATGTTATCATTTTTGGGTTTTTCAAAATAAATAATTCAAGTTAATCCCATAATGTGTTTCATAAGTCACCTAAGAGATGATTTTGTTTTTAAAGGAATGAATTTTTATGTGTTCAAACTTGAAATTGTAATGATTTGGTGTTTTTACATGATGATATATGGATGGTACTGTGTTGGTTATATCAGGGATATCAATTAATTTTATCTTGATACATGGATTATACCAATAAGTTATGACTTGGTTTTTGAGAGATAGATTTTTAATCATGAATTTGGGTCATTCAGTTAGTCCCTTTTTTATAGGGGATGTATTCTATTAGTGATATGAATCCCATAGGGGAGGTATTCATGTATTTTTTGGGTCAGTGTGTATATGAAATGGGAGTGTGAGTTGTAGTTTTATCTTCATTGTATAAACTATGGGTCAACAGTAATAAATAATTTTAGCATGATTTATTTATATTATTTAATTTAGACTTTATTATTTGTATTGTCCTACTCTGGTATTTTATATCAAATCTGAGAAAACTTATTTTTGATTAAGGGTCATGTGTGGGAAGTCATTTAGGGATTTTTTATTATTGTTTTACACTCAAACCCTGTATATTCATACTGGTTTGTATGTACAAATTGTTTTATATGATGTATGTAATGTGAATTTCTCTTAATTCTCTAGAGAGGTTCCCTAATGTTATATTCATTGATGATGGAGGTGGGATCTTGGAGTAATTTTAGGTGTATAGTTTAGTATAATGCAAAATTCGACACCCTATTTTCCATTTTGAAGAATTTTTAGACTTTCATACTTATTATATTTATTGTTGGTTTATGAATATCAAATTATTATTATCTTACATACTAGTGTAATAACTTTTTTTATCGGGAATCGTATTTATATTTTTTCATTATCGTTCTTACAATAATTGTTATTTCATATATAGAGGTAAATCATCTCCTAAAAATAACATAAAACTCAAGGCATTTATTTCTAATAGTTAGTGTACAATGGATACTCCTAAGGCTAGTATAATTTCAATCTTATCTAATGTGATTTCTTGGGGTTAGGGTGTAACACATTCTATATATTATTTCAGGATAGTAGAGTGGAAAACTCTGGACCAAATCCATCATATGGATAATACTAAATTTATTCAATTTTTAACATATCTCATATGGTTTCCTAGGTAAGTGTAACTCAATGATCATAGATATATTTATCTACCTAAATCATAGGGTTATCTATTTTCACAATGTCTTATACATGATAATCCAAGGGAACCTTTCTTTAAAAAAACCTACTTGAATGATCAATGTCTTAACATGTGTTTTATCAAAAAGAATTTTGACACTCAATATTGATAAAGGTTATTTAATCACACCATATTATCACATGTTATTCCTATTACATTTATGAAATGTTCTAGTGGATTATTTGGAAATCCTACTCCTTCCACCAAAGTAATATGTTCAAAAATTATCTTTGTGCACCACTTTACAAAACCCATATTTTATATTTCTAGTCCAAATTAAAATAATAGTATATAAGTAAATTTCTAATGCATACATATAAAATCTTAAAGACATATAAAAATTAAAACTCCCTACAATAGTAATCTTAGAGTGATGGATAGCCAACAACCACCTTTCTATGCAACTTATAACCATTTAGACCAATTATTTTTTTGAGCTAATGTCCCCTAACCAATGTTACATTACAAAAGAGTGACCAAAATTACACTACAATTTCAACATGTATTATATATATAATATTATTAAATACATTATTCTAGCTTATAACAAAATATAATTCATGATCATGTTAGAAAAAACTAAATAAATTATCATACCTACTAGGTAACTCATTAGATGAAGGTTTGTAAAGTTAGAAATATTTTTCCAACTTGTAATATAACATAAATCCTATCGTAATATAAAAATTAACTTAATAAATAAATTAAATAAATGAAACATTCCTCCTAATATTTTTTTTTAAATTTTAAATTAATCCTCATTTAGGTTGTGTGGTATCTTAAAAAACAATATTTATCATAAATCAAAAAAACTCCATTACAAATAAAACCCATATAAACAAATTTAAAAATAAAATTTCAAAAACCTTCCAAGAATATAATACACTCTCCTTGTATTGATCTATTAGTCATTATTTTTTCCAATAATCTTACACAAAATGCACTATTTTGTACACTTCATCTCAGGATTCATCACTAGACAGAAGAAATTACATGTAGTCATTATTATTCCAAGAAACTCATCTCTATCTTCATCTTCCCCAAATACACTAAAAGAACCATCAATGTAGGGTACATGAATCACATAAAAACATATTCTCAAAGTAAAATAAAATTATGTAAAATAAATAAACAATAAAATCAAAAAATCAAAAAAAATATCTTTACTAAACCCATGCTTAATGTTGAGAAAAGAATTAGAAATCCAATTCCATGAATTCAAATAAATAAAAATACCATCCAGAAGACCAAGACATAGGAATTTTTTATTTGTTTTGGGGGATGAAACAATCAGAAAAACTATAAGAAATATCTAATTTTTAGAATAAAAGCAACCAAACTAATCTTCTAATAATGAAAATGGAAAGAACCACATAACCCGTGAAGAGAAACAAAAAAATTAAACATACACCTCAAGACCCATTTAATGATAAAATAGACACTATAGATGATCAATCACCCTCTAAATAATCAAGCACCACTGACAAGTCCGTTAACATAGTCCTAAAAACCCTTGAAAAAACTACATACTCAAAAAAATGGGGTCAGGAATATTGGGACATGTAACACCCCAGGTAAATAAAGAATATGACATTTTCATATTTATCCATATTTGTGAATAAAATATTAATATGACTTTAAAGGGGCCTCTATTCTCGATGGCGTACCCAACACGCAACAACAAGTTTCTTTGGAATCTTATGTTGCACTCTAATAATAAAATAATATTATTTTAAATCGTAGTTAACATGTAGCCGTTGTATTGGCGGGAATGGATAGAAATAACTAAAATATGATTATATATGTTTTTAAATGTTTTTACATTTATCCAATAAAGGATAAAGGAATAAAATACGGAAATAATACAATTTTAGGCGTATATGCCCTAGTTTTCACTAAATGTTCACTTATCACCTTTTGATGGAGAACCGTCATTAAATATATTTTTGTTCACTCTTATACATCCTTTTGGACCAAATAAAACTCTTCTTAAGAATTGGGACATCAAAATTTACTTTGTGTAAATTTTTGGTATCTTTCTGATAAAGTTCATTTTTTTAATGAATAGTGTAAAATGTTGTATTTTAATTTGAAACCTCTTTTTAATATAATTTATTTATATGATTATATTATCTTTTGAATTGGTTTTAAAGTGAAATTATAATATATTTTTACCATTAAATCCAATAGTGGTTGTTGGAATTAATTTCACTTTGAAATCGGACTTAAACTAGTGTCAATCTTTTGATACTTATTGTTTCATAAAAACACGCTATTTGTCATGACAGCGGGAATTAATTATTAAATTAATTAATGTGACTTATATGTTTTGAATTTTGTAAAATAGACTTCATTTTTGAATTCGGAATATCAAATATATCTTATTGTTAATTTTTGGTAATTTTCTGAAAAACGTCAATTTTTGATGAATAGTGAAACCACTAAGTGGTACTTATAAAAACTGATTTTCTGTTTACATGAAATTTTTCCACCTTTTTGTTTTGAATTTAAAAAATACAACATACATGGTTGTCATTAAGAAGTAAAATTTGGTTCAATGGGATTAAAATAATTTTTTGGTGAATAGTGACTTATTATGTTTTTAATCACGATTAGAGGTAATTAGTGTAGTTTAAGGTAAAAATAATGTTTTAATAATATGAAATGAACTTGACACATGTCCTAACCTCATTTGATGTTTCATGGCCGACCAATACAAGCCATGGGTCAACTTGGGGACCCCATGGAGCCACTTTGGTTGGGAAATGACATAAATAACTTTTTATTTAATGTTAAAGTAAAAATGACACACACATGAGATGTTTTACTAAAACAATTTTTACATGGGGTTATACAAGTCATATTTTTGATTATAAATAGTCATTGGAAAGATAAAAATATTTCCTACATAATAGTATTTTTTTTATAATTTTTATACTTTAAATAAATTAAATTATTTATGACATCATGATGATGCAGCGATTACCTCATTAATAAAGGATTTAAATAAAATGGAAAGATAATGTAAAATATAAGACCTAAACATGGCCAAAACCAATTAGATGAGTGGATTTAGAACCCTTATCACCTTATACTCGAATCATATCAATGTGGGACCTTTTGAATCCGAAACTCATTTTAAAATAAAGTAACTTATCTTTACCTTCCAAGAGTGCCCCTCCTCTCCTCTTATAAAAGGCCCCCACCTCTACCTCCTTACCCACACTCCCAAAGCCTTTCTCTCAGCCAACCCCTGCCCATTTTGTCTCTCCACTTCCCTATCTTACTCCTTGAATCCTAACATTGGGCAGAAGTCTTCCCAAGGAAGCCTTTGAGCTCAAACCAAAGGGAGTTACCCGATTTTAAGGAAATGTCTTCTTTTGAGTCCTTTTGTTTTATTTTGCTTCTCCAACCCCCTAAACTCTTTTTATTATTTTCTTTTGTAAAAAATCCAGTATCCTGAATATACTAGGATTTTTTTATAATAAGGATTCGAGATACACTTAAACACACCTACATCTAATGGTTAACGAACATACTGTTTCTATGGATGGTGAATTTATGCCTCCCGAAACGATGATTGTTCAACATTCTTTTAACACCTTCAAAGGTGGCCATTAAGATGTCACTATATTTATATATGATATAAAATATGTTTATGTTTTACTTAAGCTTCTGTATTTTTCATTTGTGGATTACCTTTATGGCTTCCATTATGGGTATACGCGATATCTTCATTTTAGGAAGTGCGGACTACTGCCCCCTCAAAGTGATGTGATTCGTTAATGCCATACGTGGGACGTATAAAGGATGGATTTAATTTTATTATATATGATTTTATACTGGAATTATTATATACCTCTATATCATTATTATTTCTTTCCATTAAAGTATGAGATAGAAATGAAAGTAGTGTTCATGTGTACGTACGGCTTACCGTCTCCATGAACGGTGCATTTCATTTCTTATCCCCAAATGTAATTTACTATTATAAGTACATGTATATAATGGATATATATGATTAATGGTAGATATAAATGATGAATATAATTCTGGATTTAAAATATACATACCTCTCATTTAGTTTAAATTCCATTAATATGACAAAGAAATGAAAGTAGCATTCATGCGTACGTATGGCTTACCGTCTCCATGAACGGTGCATTTCATTTCTTACCTCTAAATGATTATGTATTATTATAAATACATGTATATTCTGGATATATATGATATATATGATATCCAAATCATGAATATAATTCTGGATATAATGAACATTTGACCACACGAACAACATGTAATTGTAAGAAGTCCACTTTCGACTTAAGAACCAAATATCGACAAAACAAACATTATTAACTTAAATGATTAAATAATGTTTATAACATTGAAATAAGTGATCTAAAAGGAATAATTAACTATAAAAAGGTTCTTAATAAAGTGTAAATTAACTCAAGTTTATTATTCGTGACGTTAAAGAACGATCGAGTCAAGTCAGACCTGAGGTAAGGGATCCTACTCCACTCTTTCTTTTTAAGTACACTCTTTTATGTCATTCCTTTTAAAGCTCATATTTCTTGTTATTGGGATGTTATTTTATATTAATATTACTATAATTTTTATGTTCATGTGATGAGATACCCTATTCTCTCTCATCAATCCATTTTGGAAGTTTTAAGTGGCGTCGTTAGGCTACCAAATTTTCGTAAGAGATCTAACCTCTCTCTTTCTTTTTAAGTACTCTCCTTTATGTCACTTCTTTTAAGATCCTCTTTGTTATGATGGGGGATGTTATTTTATATTCCTCTTGTTGTACATTTTATTTTAATGTGATTAGATAACCTATTTTATCTCATCAATCCATTTTTGGAAGTTTTAAGTGGCGTCGTTAGGCTGCCGAGTTTTCATAAGGGATTTTTCATCTCACTTTTATACCCATGAGATTTATGCTACATTTGCCACAATTTCCTTTGACTGGTGTATGTACTGCCCATTATTTTACTCATTGTGTAATATACTTTCTTTTATGAGTATTTACATCAATGTTGTATTTTCCTTCTTTCACGAGGTGTATGTTTCGAAAGATACCCATGTCGGTAAGGGAACCTTTCACCCTCCTCTTTTTAAAAGACTTATTTTGTTATTTATTTTAATTCACATAATATTATTTTGGGATATGTTCTTATATATCCTTATTGATGTGAATTTTATGTCCAAGTGATGATATACCCTTTTTATCTCTCATCAACTCTTTTTCTGAATTTTGAAGTGACGCCATTAGGCTGTCTAATTATTGCAAGGGAACTTCTTAACCCATTTTCGATTCTTTGGGATAAACTTGTACACCTTGAATATGTCGTTCTATGATTATGTGTGAATGTCCTCTGATTGTTTTACACTTAATACCCACTTATATTTTGTGTATTCATTTTTCACACACAGTTATGTAACTGATTTATCCTTAATCCAAGGATACCGTCTTTGTATGGGACTTCATCTCAATCTCCTTTCATTGAGGCATATTTTGTTTTATACACAACCTTCTTTTATACGGTGTATAAACCCCTTTGAATTTTATGTTTATTCAAAAGGAATCTTTTTTATACGAAGCATTTACTAAATGACAAAAGGGAATGTTTTTGTCGTACGTATGCGGCGACAATGACTTCTCCGCCGCCGTGACCATTATTTGAGTTTCAGCTTCCTCTACAAGCCATACCTTTTTTTAAAAGAAAAATAAATACCATGTTTTAATTTTCTTTTATTTTGGTATTGAAAATGGTTTTCATAATGTTTTTATATTAATGTGTTGTATTTATATCTTGTGATTGAAAGGTGGAAATGTTATGTTTCCTTTATGCATGTTTTATGTGATATGATTATGTTGAGGTTCTTGGGAATTATTATGAAGACGGGTGGTTCCGTGATAAACTAAGGGCAGGTGATCCCGATATAGCTCTTCAATGCATTGGGTAACGGGAAGGAGTGAAACGTTAAGGTTTCTCCAAAGAGATTTAGGGAATATACTGTGATGGGTATTCCAAACATAACCAAGAGGGTTACTCCCTACGTAAGGATGTTATGAATTCCTCAAGTTACCTTTATGTCTTATGATTTCTATGATTTATTCATGGTTTGATGAGGTATGTTAAAGTGCCTATGTTTTATGGGTAAAGTATGATTTCATTCTTATGTATATATGAACTCATGTTTCCTTTCCATATTTTTTTATAACCCTTACTGAGCTTTTTATGTTCATCCCAAGTTTTTGAAATGTTTTTCATAGGTCAAGGGAAAGGTACATGATGTGATGATAGTGTCAAGGATGTGTCAATAAAGAATCCATGTTTTATTTTAAATATGTTTCCATTGATGGGAAGAATGAATAATGTCTTTTATGTAACCACTTTGTTTAAATGTGGAATGTAATGCAAGTTTCATGATCTAATTCTCTAAAACTCTAAACCTGAAAAGATCCTCAATGGGTAATCTTGTAATAACTCAAGATTAAGTAAGGTTTAAGTCTGGGGCCTTATAGGACAATTCGATATATTAGAGATAAAGTAGGATTGGATGAGATGACTATAGAGGGCCATAACGACAAATTTATCTTAAAAAACCAAAATATGGATCCTTCCTAAACAACGATCAATGCCTCTTTACAATGACATGTTAATAATATAAAGAAGATGGTCTAGGGTATGAGAAGATAATTAAATTACTCCCATGGATTTAAGACCCAAAAACTACATCAATTTAACACTAATAAAAAGTGCTTCTGAGATGATCTGATCTAGAATTTACTCTCTGATCTAGAATCTATAAAGATCTGATCTACAGAATATCCCACAGCATGGTTCGACATCAATGAAAATACCAAGAAATAATTAGTTCCAAAAAAATGAAATGGGTGGTACCAATGAGGATGGGGAGGTAGCGGTATGAAACATTATAATATGGGAACAAGTAGGGAGGATTTTTTTAGAATTTTGAAAACAAAAAAAATATCTGGGAACCCAATGAAAAGTAGATTATAGATAGAAACCCTCAAGTAAAGAAAAGGCATCATAGTTTATTTTCTTCATTCATTTACCATCGTAAATGAACAATAAATATATTTAAACATGAGATATATAATTCATGTAAATTCCATAAATAAGGTAATTATAAACACTTTATAATTTATCCATGCATTATATACAGTCCTTAAAATAAATATAAACTTTTTATATTTGTCTCTAATATGAAATCTTCCATATTATCTTTTATATATAATTTCATTAAATATATGTTTTTAAAAATATTAACCTTTTATATATATAATTTTCAAATATTATATAATATTAAAATATCACAGAACTAAATATTATTTAAAGAGTTATCATATCAATTTTAAAAAACTCACTTTAATATGATTTATATAATTCTTTCAAATTTGTATATTATTTTGTGAATTTCGAATGAAATATTATGAACTATTATAAATTTAGTATCAATAACTTAATTTTTTTTACTTTTTAAGAACTTTATAGATTAAATTTATGGCTTTGATATAATAATTTTATATCTAAATTATAATCCCTTGAATAAAATATCAAAAATTTATGTAATATTGATATTTAATATTATAGAATGTTTATTTATTAAATGTTTTACAATGATGTAATAAATTTTTATATAACTTTAATAATTTTAAAAAATATAAACAATTTATAAATTAAATCAAGATCCCAAAATACCCTTTTCCATAATTTATAAACATTTTATAAATAATACAATTAAATTCATAATTGAAAATTTTAAAAAATAAAATTTTAAAAAATAAAATTTTAAAAGAAATCATATGTCATTAAATCGCTATTTTGTAAGAGGTGATTGAATCCATTATCACTTACATTAAAGGATAGATAATTCTTACTCCTACAAGATATATTTAATGCCTTTATTATTGTGTCTTGTGGTATATGTTATATTGTACTAATGATACGGTGCCCAATTTTAGAAAATGTTTCACCATGATTTCATCCCTTATGATTTTTTATATTGTAGGTTATGATATAGTGAAAAATAGAAGGAGTGTTATGTTTATAAACCTAATATATCTTATACCATTTTATGTGACCAGATCACTTCCTATGATATCCCATATTAGATAACCAACAACAGTACAATATTCAAATCATATATGATGGTATGAAATACGATATTAATTATTCTTCATTTAAAATATAATTTTAAGAATCAAACAAGTATAGATATTATTTGATACAACTATTGGTATTCTAAGTATAAATTAATGCATAATATATAAATCAAAAATAACTAGTGATCACATTCCTAAGATTTACCATGAATGAAAGCCAAAATCATTTATATATGTAAATGGAAGAACACACGTGTACATTAATTTGATGAATTCCACTTACATTATCTTTATAAATTTATTTTTGGATGGTATCTCAAAGTAATCCATGATACACCATTATTCATGGTGTATCCAAGAGTTTAACATGACTCAATAATCACATTATAAAGACCCTCTTATATTCCCATGGAATGATAAGGCCTCTACAGGTAAAGATATAAGAAAGAAGAGAACATTGAGGGAAAATATATGGAATGCATTGACTATATCCATGTACATTATTTTATTTTTATAATCATTGAAAAATTCATGGGTATTCAAAGAATTTACTAGAACATTATATAATGCACATATAAATCCATCTATTAATAACATTTCTAAACATCTTACTGATCCAATTCCCATGTGTTTTATCTTATAAGATTTCTTCATTGATGACATACATCATATAAATTTTCTAAAAGATAATTCTTCTAATTTTTATCATCAAAAAATCATATGACATATAGGGAAACATACACTATGATATAATTTGTTACAATATTAAAATAAAGTACCCTATGATTAACTTATGCTAATGAGTTCATATCATTTATCATTCCTTATTATATACATAGAGTGAGGTAAATGATATTTCTTATATTTGTGCATCTCAGATGAGATGAAAATATAATTCACTATGATATAATCCAAATACATCTGATGTATAAAGTATTTAGAGTATATCTATAAACTATTATTCATTCATTTCAATACAATCATCACACACAATTTATCTTA
This sequence comes from Viscum album, assembly GCA_963277665.1. NCBI lineage: Eukaryota > Viridiplantae > Streptophyta > Magnoliopsida > Santalales > Viscaceae > Viscum > Viscum album. The sequence continues at coordinate 120,941,409 of OY728146.1, read as the reverse complement.
CACTTTGAATCGTATTATATCAATTTCACAACAATAATTGTATTCTTGGGATATATAATAATATAATAAATATATAACTTATAACTCAATGTCTACTCTCCACATATCCATTACCTCATATGGATTATATTTCCACCTCATCCTCTCATATCATGACATCTTATTCACTAAAAATACTTCACATAATCATATTCTTTAGAATAAAATAATCATTAATCCCTTTTAAATAATACATTAATCCGAACTTAAAATAATCTCGTATACAATCATTATTTTTGAAAACTATAACTATTAAAATTTATTTGGATATAATATTTATATATCTAAAAAATTATTATTTTCACCTAATTCAAATTACGTACCACATCCATTTGATTATCCAGAATATAACATCTGATTAATAAATATGGGATATAAAATTTAATCCACACTCTCATGTCCACTGATTTCATGGAAGTCATAGTAATTAAAATAAAAATATATATATAATATATTACCCAAATTAAATAATTCAAACACATAAAATACTTGATCACATATCCTTTCATATTAAGTAGATAACCACATTATTATATCCACCCTTAATAACTAATAAGTGAAAACATATAATAACATATAAAGAGAGGTGTTGTTTTTGAATCACCCACCTTATAAAATTCCAAATTCATATTTGAAAATTCATTAATATTATACATCAAATATTAGATTTTTTATTCTTGATAAACAGTCTCATGATTCATCATTATCACATTTAATTCAATAGATAAGTTGATATGTACAAGGATTTACGAATGTACAATAATAAATAGATCAAGGTTTAAATTATCATTAATACAAGCTATGATTCTATTACTCACATAAAAAATCAATAGATATTGAATAACCTCATAAATTTACTTATGTATTTATAGAAATATTAAGTTAGGGGATAATTCATAATATATAGAATTATGGTTTTTGAAAATTTATATTATTATTTATTTAATTTTACAAATCCCACAACATGTTACCCTTGGATAAGGCATGTTTTCTCTAGTTAAATAATGGTTAAAAATTTATAGCATATTTCTTATCCCCTTATTAAAAACATAATAATTTTACAATTTAAAATACACCCATAAAAATATACCCAAAAGTGTCCATATAAACCATGTTATACAAGTTTCTTTAAAATTTTGTGTATTTAGAGGAAATTTTAATTTGTCATAGATCATGATAAGGTTGAATTTTTAGTCGATGTTTCTAATTGAATTTTTTAGGAGTGATTATTAATTTAAAATATTATTCATTGTTTTGGGTATTAATATTGCTTATGGTGTAGAGGATTAGGGTTTAATTAGATCTTTTATTTAAATTTTCTATTATAAATCACTATGTACACAAAATATGAGTAAAAGGTTCTCGATTCCAATCCAAGTGTAGAAAGACCATCATATAATCCAATAGATAGCTTGTAAATTTTTAATGGTTGTTTGGTACACAACAAAGTACCTAGTCTAGTTCAATGGGTTACTGGGTAGTTACAAATTTGGTTTCTAAAAAAAATACAGTATCATTTTCTTTCTATAAAACCTAAATAATGACCCTTGTTAGGGGTCTCTTCCTAAAGATAGAGAGACTAGGTAAATGACAACCCACTCCCCTCTCTTATTTCTTTACCTTCCTCTATATATCTACTGAAATTAAATTTGGTTCCATAATTAAAAAAAATAATCTATGCCTACTCTTTTTATTATTTATTATCATTATCATACATTTGTTTCAAATTTTTGGTTGTCTTGGTTTTGGATGTCATGTTGGATTCACCATAGCATGTGAAATATATCCCAAATTATGGATATTATTAGTGTAATGGAAAGAGGATCTTTAGGGATAATAAATTCAACCCTCCACAAAAAAATTCAATATATGTAAATAATTCAATGATTTTGTTATACTTATTCCTTAAATGGGGTTTGATTGAAGGAAAATATAAAATATGAAGTTAGTGATTTTTCTCATGGAGTAGTTGAGGATTGTCTATGATTTTTATTCCACCACTCAAAATATTTTTTGTAAACATAAGGCTAGTTAATGATTTTATCCAATATTTTAATAATTGAAATTATTATGGATTAATTATTTCAATTATTAATATATTTTTATAATCAATTATAGGTTCATTTTAGTGAGCTAAATACTCGATAAAGCTCAGGGTGTTGATGATTTATTATTTGATAAGAGTGTATGAAGGAGAGGTAACTTCCATGAAATTTGGTAGGTGGTTCATTAAATACATAACAATATATTATGTATGTATGTCCTTGTGATTCCATGCCGTGGGGTTTGGATTTTTATGTTTGTATAGGAACTAGGTGGAATCTAATTGTGTAAGGTCCTAGGATAGAGCCTTCCTGGATAGAAGTGGGTATTCAACATATGGTTTGGTAGCATGGTATTTATAATTAGTTTATTTATCCAAGGATATTTTTCACTTTTTACACTTTTCATACCATTAAATAGGTTTCAGATTATATATCATATTATGTGTAAATTGGGAATATCCTTGATGGTCTTTTAGGAGGACACTCATATGGGGGTGTATTTAGAAAGGGTATTTGATTGGTTTTTATCTTGGGAAGTTATGTGGAAAGGGATATGGGTATGGCCTTATGAATTTATAACTCCCTATAAAGGGTTATATTTTTATATATTATAGTAGTGAAATATGATTAACCTATTATTATTAGTGAATCACAATGATTTGGTTACTTGAAATTGTATGATGAGGTACCCATTCTTCATGGGTATGTCAAGTGGATCAAAGGGGAGATATAATTTGAGTACGTTCTACATTGGGTATTATTCCCTTTTCATATAGGAATTGGGATATATTGGTAATGTTTATTTTGAAAAAAAAAACATATTAGGTTGGCTATTATTGATGAGTATTCTACCTTAGAGTAGGTTCAATAGTGGGTTATAGATGGTTTCCCATCATCTGTAGGGTATATTTGATTTGAAAGAGATGGGTAAGTTTCATAACACCATGGAATTTATTCACTATTATTATTAAGAGAACATGAGTCCTAGGAAGTTCCCTTAGAAATTATGTAATGTTTTCCTAGTATTTGAAAACAATAACTAATTGATTCAACTAAGAGTGATTACTAAATTAGGATTGATGGATAGATCATTGCTGATGTTTTTTGTGATAATCTTTAGTGGTGGTTATAGAAACATTTTATGTTTAATGGATGCATTGAATATGATAATTCATTATTTATTTTCTTATTGGTAACCTATATATGAGCCCTAAATACAAGTAGAAAGATTTCTGAGATCTATAACATGGGTCTATTTTTACATGTAATTTATTTTTATCGTGAGTATATTAGTATAGGGTTGTTATATAGAAATTATACTAAGGAGGTGGATATTTTGTGTCATGTGGATTTTATTATCATATAACACAACAATTGCACTAATTTCTCATAGAGTTCTAAGGATAATATGGATGAGTGAGAGCATCCATAAATTCATACCAACATAGGTATGGTTATTTTTTCCATTGTTTAAATGTAAATTCTATATATGATGTCAAATATGTTATGCCTTCCACTAAATAATTTTATATACATGGTTTGGAATATATTATGTGTTTCCCTAATATATTTCTTGTATATAATATATGTTATAAATCAATATCCTCAAATATATTTCATGAATATGGTTCTACTAAAGTTATGAATTTGCTTCATGATGTCCCCATATGTTAGGTTGTATGTGTTATGCATCAAATGAAATTTGTATATATGGGTTTTTATTTTTTATGTTGTACTTGTATCTATTTTTAACCTTAAATGATGATGATTAACACGAAGATCTATATTGGTTGAACAATGTTAATTATTGTGCTACGGTGGCCTTGTTTCAAAATGGTTGCCTTACCTGATTTTTTGTTTTGTGTATGTTATTAATTGATTTATTTTCCAATATATATAAATAATGGATATCACCGATTATAGAAGGGACACTATTTGTGGTGTAATATATATTTTTGAACTCACACCTTCCATTTATACTTCATTGTGAACCTAGATTATATAATTGGTTTTCATATAGTAGCTTATTCATGAGATCAGGCTATGTAGATTCATTATCCATGGCAGAAGGCATTGAGGAGATTCTTATAGTTTTTCTAGCTATTAATCATTTATATTTTTTCCTTTATTTATTTTTTACTTGATCAACTTGTTAGGAAGTCATTCTAGTGTGTTTATATGTGATCAATAAGGTCACATTTTTTATATCATATTATTGTTAATATATTATTGGAGGGATCATTATATTATTATTTATATTAATATACTTTTATAATTTATGATTTTTTTTAAAATTATTTATTGTTCTATTTGGAGATAATGATATTATTGTGTCCCCAATATTGGATATAGACTCCAACTACTAGTAAAAAACATCCTGTATATGGGGAGGTGCATAATAGGACTTTTTGTGGTGTCGATTTGGTCATTAATCAAGATAAAATATTCTACAGTATCAAAAAATATATTAGAGAATTATTTGGATTTTTCTTACTATTCGATATATAGTATATAGAGGTAAGAATTTCCAAAAATTTGGGGTGTACATAAATATCTTATTTCATGAATACCTATATGCGAGAACCCCATCTGACCAGGGGTATGGAATTATTATATTTTTTTCACTATTAAATTTGACAATTTTACTAAATAATGATATATATTTTTTAGGGTTCTATTTATTGTTTTATTATTCTACCAATGTGGAAAGAGTGTGTGTGTGTGTGTTTATTAATAAAACTAGGAATGTGTGTATATTTACCATATATATTATTTTTTGTGAGTGTAAAATGGTATTAAAAATAAAAAATAGAAAAATGGTTTTATAAAATTGTTTTTAAATGATAAGGTTTGGAAAGAAAATTCTTTAAGGGGTTTTCAATTAATTAAAATATAAAAGAATATATAGTTTTTTAAAGAATAAATTATATGAGGTGTACTACTTAATTGAAATAAAAAAGTTTAGTATTCGGTTATGTTATCATATCCCAAAAATACATCCATGTCTTATGCTAACAGTATAATATGTATGTTCAAATTTTAAATTTCTCTGTGGTCCATAATAGGAAAAAAATTTCAGGGATATGGATTAGTTATAATGGTAGATGTTTTAGTGTTATATAGATCATTAAATGGGTTGAGATTCGCATATGAGCCTCATCCCGGTTGGTGAGGACTCTTAAGTGCATCCAGGCGGCCCAAGATCAAATCCAGGTGGAGGCATAGTTTCCAGTACTATAGCAGTACTGTAGCAGAACTATAGCAGGTATTGTAGAGAGAACTATGTATTACTGTAGTAGGTATTGTAGTGGGAATTGTAGAAGGCACTGTTTGGAACTGTAGCCGCCATAAATTTTCCCCCATTTGGGCCTTCAGGCAATTGATTTGGTCCCTGAGCCCTTTAAGGCCTTCGGGCCACCCAAGCCTTCGGGTCATTAAGGCCTTCAGGCCACCTTAAGTGCAGATACAAAACAAAAAACCTACACGTAACAAGCTCTATAAGGAGGATGAGTAAGGAGATTTCACCAAAACATAAGAAACATGGATTTCAAGAATGAGAGGGTATGGAAACTGCCATCGGGATAAGCATGTGCATGGATGGGATAGCCTAGCCAAATAACCATGCGAAGGTGGAGAGCTAATTTCACGATGAAGATGTTGGGGAGGATCAGTTCCAAGTAGTTAGTATGGTTTGTATGTAATGTTTGAATCCTACGAGCAATGAATTACTCTAAGGCCTATGGACTATGTAATACTTACACCTACGGGCATTGTAAGGGTTCCACCTCACCCCTTGAAAGGTGGATTATCAAAAATCAATAAAAAATAAAGGCCTTCAGGCCATTGGAAAATGGGTTGAGATACATAGTGTTATTCCCTCTAGGTAGTGATATATAACCCATTTACTATACATAAGGTTAACAATTTTTTTTTGTTTTATCTACCCCAATTTAATAAGGTCATATGTAAAATTAATAAACAAAGTAGTGTTTTTATGTGATGTAAAGTTTATAAGATGGTGTGACATATATTGATATGAGAATTATTTTATTATTTAAAAAGTTCAATAGTTTTTTTAAGAAGTTGGGATTATGTTTTTTTCATTATGAATTACCATGGTTTCATTAGAAAAGGACATTTTATTGATATTTTTTAGGGATGCATTATTATGTAGAGAATGTGGTAAATGTTGGGTTAAAATTTTAGTTCAAGTTAATAAAATAATATCAAATATTAGAATAGTATTAAACTTATTAGAAAGCCTAATAAATATAACTCAATGTGATACATAGTGTTTTATGGGGTCAAATAATGTGATATGATTGGAAGAAATGTTTTGAGCACTATTGTTTATCAACAAGAGTTTGGGGAATGTCGGGATTTTATATGGTTGATGTTTAAAAGATAAAACTGATGGATAAATGCTTCATAAAAATTGGGTGATGAAATTATCATTGGAGATTAATTTCAATTATGAATTTACTCATAGAATATCAAACAATGGGGAGTGTCTCTGATGGGATGTAACTTAGTGTAAATACCCTTCGTGTGGGAGGGTTTCAAATCTTAAAAAATCTTGATGATGAGTTTAGAAATGGGGGAATATGGTGGTTAATATTTGTTAGGTTTTCCAAAAAAAATTACCAAATAATTTGAGGATCATTGTATGTTTTTGAGGAATCATTATATTTAATAAACTATTAACTATATGTTTTTGGATGTAAGGGTGATAGTTGTATAGGTGTTTTTGTAAATTAATGTGAGATTCGGTGTGATGAATTGACACCATATTTTAATTTGTAAAGGTAATATCTCATCTTGGTCATTTTAGGATGTTAGTGGTTCCATATAAGTATTTTTTTTAGGGTGTGTATAGTTTCAACAGGCGTGATTCACATGTATGGGATAATAAATATGTTTCATAAAAATAACATTAAATTAGTTTAATAGGTGGTGTGTCATGTGTTATTTGTGTTTTAATTAGGTCTTTATTTATAAATGATGACTAATTATTAGAAATATCAAGTTATTATTGTTCAAAACAACATGGAATCAGATAACCTAAGAGTATGGATCATGGGTTGAGGTTGTTGAATTTTTAAAAGTGGGGATCATGTGCATTAATCATTGATAAATGTTGTCATTAAATGGATTGGGAGTTGTCTAGGCCATGGAAAGGGTAATCCTATGGTGGGAACCACCCTAGTGGAGACTTTTATAAAAAATTTGTTGAATTATTATAGATTAAGTAAAAATTTTAAACTAGATGACTAAGTTGTAAACGAATAACTCATGGATAAGTATATAAAAAAATCATATTTTTATGAAAATTAATTTTTTGATGTATGATTAATTAGTACATTAATTTAGGGATCCTAGTTGGTAACATGATAATTAATTTGATAAATAGACTGAGTATGGATTATGTGTTAGTATGGATATGTTCCCATAGAGTAGTGTATGGTGGAGATCTTTCTAAATTTAATCATTTTTCATCATATTAAACCATATTCCAAGGTTGAACATGGAGGATCATGAATGGGTTACTTCATGATGTCACTTGGGTGTAGATATCATAGATTAGATAGGGAATCTAGTGTCTCAAAAAGCAGACAATAATCTAATTAGAATAATTCAGTGTATCACTAAAAATATTAAAAAAATCATGGTAGAGAGTATGGTGAGGTGGTATGGGTGTTTGATATATCATATAAGGGTTGGATGATAAGTATGTAGGATTTGAGCGAGGGTTTTTAGTATAAATCAAGTTCTCTATATTGGGTGTTTGAACAATATGAACTTATCTAATCAAGAATAAAAAATTATTAGTGGTATCAGATTCTGATAAATTAATTAAGAATCAAAATATCTTCAATAAGACTTATCAAGGAAGATAATTACTATAGCTTCATGTTTTTAGCGATACATAACATTGAGGGTTAGTGGATTTAAAATAAATATGAATTATTTCAATCATGATTTGGGTTTATTTTGTAATTTCGGATTCTATATATTTTTTCAAGGTTTTAATTTTAAAAAAAATCATGATTATTTTAGTTGTTCATAGTAGAGTGGAGTAGGGTCACAGTGTCCATACTACTAAAATTTAGTAGCATGGACCACTATTTACGGAGTTCATGGGTACCTGGTATCGTGTGATACTCCATGGATGGAAGAACCCTTGGATGATCCACCTCCTCCCTATTGGTTCTGGATGAGGTGACTGGTTGGTCATCAAGTACTTGGTGTGATCCCATCAGATACTCGGTAGATACCCACATGGTTATATTAAAAAGAATAATGTTTAGGTTTTCCAAAATCCTCAATAAAGGATCATGTTATTGGTTTATTCCTTGAGAAGATCGAATAAGGAGGAGGAAACATATATCCCCCACTCTTATTCCATTCCAATATTAAATTGGTCTAAGACAATATGATAATACTTTTTAAATATAATATATTGTGTAATATAATTTTCCATGAACCTTATTGTTCTTATCTTTCATTTAATTCTAATTTTGAACTATCTGGGTTATAGATTTGATAATGGATTCACCAAAGTATATTGAAATCCATCATGAATGATTATGATTCTTGGTTTGATGGCTAAAAGGTCTTAAAAGTTGATTAATTCACCTCATTTAATGTCATTTTTCTAATGATAGATGATTCAAGAATTTCATAATTAGTTTTTCCATTAACTTTAATACGCAAACTCTAGTAACATATAGAGAGTGATTATTTTATTTCATTGGTAAAAAATATAATATATTACATCAAATCAGATCCAATAGTATAGTAGTGTTATGAGACTATATACATAATTCATCATTTCACTATATTTGAACATATAAAAATTAATAAATAAAAACTCAATAAAAACATTGTTATTAATTTTATAATTTCATTGGATCATTCATTGTAATCTTCATGGTTCCTTGGGTAAAATGGAAAAACATAAAGGGGTGAGTTATATTTTCAATAATGGATAGCATATAAAAATATATATCTTGGAATAAACAAGGAATCAATAGTATGGAAATAATAAATAATAATAAAATGGTATTATATAACCAATAAAAAGAGAACGAGGTATATTCTGGGATAATATAATAATGAAAATAAATAATCAACGAGATTATAATAAAGGATTTATTACTAATGGAATGTTTAATATCGAACATCATAAACATAGTTTCAAGGACACATTTCGAGACATCATATATTTATTAGTATGGTATGCATCAAATACCATAGCTAGTTTCTCTCATGATACCCATTGATGTATTAATGGGAAATATAATTTAAAACCTCACCTTTCACATACTATGCTTAATGCATCCATTATATGAAGGAATTTTTTTAAAAATTCATATCATAATGTTTCAAAAGTAACTGAAACAGATGGCTATGTAATTAATACATGTATATATATAAGTAATAGGTGTATAGACTATCAAAAATTCCATAATAAAATGAATTACATGAATATATAAGTTAATATCTATAAATCTAGTGAGAATTATAAAATTTTAATAATTAAAAGGAAATTATCCACTATAATTTTATAACCTTGTGGTATAATTTTTTCATAGAGGGTTGATATAGGCACCAGATAATTTCAGGATTGGAGGCCAATGTAATAATTGAAAAATGTTATTTGGTAAAAATGAACTTTATTAAAATTTAATCAAATAATATATAATTTCTTGATATAAAATATATTTTAAATAATGAAACATAACATTATTAAACAATAAAATGTAATGAATTAAAAATATTTTGAAATATATTTGAAAAAAAAGGTATGGAAATCCATAACATTCTATGTCCCTTCTAAAATCTTCAAAACATACTCCTTAGATTCATAAAGGTTATTATCTTGAAAGATTAATGTAGACCAGGGGTTGGGAACCCTTAACCAACTACATATCTTTATAAAAACTCTTAGAACTAAAGTCAATAGTGAAATAGAGATAAAGGTTAGGGCTCTTATGTAATACCCTCATCTCGGATCAACCAAACGACAACCAAGTTAGTGACATTACAAGACCTCAAAAATTCCAACCTATACACAAGAGGCATCTGACTAATGGTGATTTCCTAAAACAATTATGGATAGACTAACCCATCTAAACAAGGTATTAGGGTTATCACTAAAGCTAACAAAAATCATATTGAGCCATCTGTATAATGGATATCCCCAAAATAATTGAAGATATAAAAGTGTGTAAATATGGATCATGTAGTCTAGAATAGAATTTATTTAAATTATCTATATGATACATCATAATAAAGCAATATAGTATTATTTAAACATGAAATCATTATATAAATAAAAATGGGGCACTTGCTAATATATGAAGTCAATAATATAAAATAAAATAAAAAACATCTAAAAACAACTCACATAATAAAAAATATTGAATCCCAAACCTCTATAATCTATTAGACTATAAAACATATCTATATTTAAGTATTACATGTTTCTTGGATAAAAACTTAAAGCTCAACCCACGTACATCGAAACCCATATCATATTCATGGATAGGGGGTGTAACACCCCAAGTTTTTATAAACCTTTTTTTTGATAAATTATATCTCTTTAATGTCTTTAATTGTATTCTACACTAAGATAAAATTTTCTCATATGATAAAACAATTTAACCTTGTGCTATTTGCAACATCGACTTATCTTGTGTTATAGGAAACACTAAGTTTCAATGAAACAAATTATTATTATTATTATTTAAGCAAGATAGTATTAACATATCCATTAAACATAGTAATATGAACAGTAATAAATAATTTTTAAGTAAGTTTTGTAATAGTCTCCTATAAATTAAACATATTTTAGTGAAATAAATAATTTCTGGTAAAGCCTTTATATGTTTGAAAAATACTATTTTCTCAAAAGAACTTCTTTTTATGTCCTTTGAAAAATAATAAAATTAATTTTAGAAACATTTTATATATAAAATTTGAAAAAATAGACATAATTTTTGAATTTATATGGTAAAAATTATCTTAGGATGATTATTTTTGTATTTTTTGGAAAAGTTTCATTTTTCAATGAATAGTGAAAATATTGAATTTTAATTGAAAAGTGGGTTTTCATTTAATTTGTTTTTATATTGTTATTATATTTTAGTATGATTTTAAAGTATAATTAGATAAATTAAACATCAATTAATAAAATTTCATTCATTTAATCTAATTTCACTTTGAAATTGGATTTAAAAACATTTCAATCTTTTGAGCTCTTCTCTTTAAAAACACATCATCTCATCCAATTTGTGGGATTAATTTTAAATTAATTTTTGAAACTTATGTGATTATAATTTGAAAAAAAATGGATTAATTTTTTTTAATAATCATAATTTATAATTTATAGTAAGTTTAACATTGTTTTTTATAAAAAAAATTAGTGAAATTAACAAAAATTTATTATAGCGATTATAGAAGAAAAAAATTTACTTAATCATTAAATGTTAATATTAAAGGGATAAATGACCTATAAACTTGTCCAAAACCATTTTACTCCCGTATATCTACCATATTTTCTCTTTTATTTAATATATACTATTATTGGTGGCACAGTATGTAACTTAAGCCAATCAATAGTGTTTTCCTTTTTATATTTTAAAGAATGTCACTCCTCCTCCACTATAAAATAGTACTCAGCCCCTCACTTATTCACACATATGAAGCCCATTTGTATCTTAAATAAACTAACTAAATATCCTCCCCAATTCCCTAAATTCATCCTAGATGACTCAACTTTGGTATAAATTCAATCAAATAATCCCTTTGGCACAAACCAAAAGTAGTCACCCAAAGAAGAGATAACATCCTTCTACAATCACTTTTTTATCTCTTTATCCCCCACTATTAGTTTCTTCTATAAAGATTATATACAGACCAAATTATCATAAATATACTAATATATTTTTATTATAATGGTTTTACCTACACTCAAATACACTTCTATCAAATGGGATGTGCAATCATTATTCGTGTGTATGGTGGACTACCGCTCGCAAACTGATGTCATTCGTTCTTCCATTACCACCATTAATAGTTAAGAGTAATGATATAATTACTATTTTATATGATATATGTGATATTTTTCATTTATTTATTCATATTTAGTCATTATATAACACATAATATCATGTTATCCATTTTTTGAGAATATGATAACTTCATTTCGGAATTTGTAGACTACCGCCTCCTTGAGCGATGTTATTCATTTAACTTTCCATGAAATTTAGAAAGGATGGTTTTAATATATATATATATATATATGTGTGTGTGTGTGTGTGTGTGTGATATATATTAAATAATAATCCTAATTTAATGATAATATATGTATATATATATATAATACACTTCTTTTATTTAAAAATATGACAAGAAAATAAAAATAGTGTTTATGCGTATGTGCAGCCTACCATCTCCAGGAACAATTTTGTTTATTTACTATTAAAATATTTTTTATACTATTATAAAAATGTAAATAAATAATATATATTATATTTATATATTGTTTTACATTTTGTAAATAAGTAAATCAATATCTACTTAAGAGTAATAAGAATGAAAAGTCAAAAGATGTACGAAAAACAAACTGTTATTACTCGAAAAGTAACATTATTGTGGAATAGTTAATAAATGGGTAATATAATGTCATAAGTAAATATAATTTGGAATTAAATATATGAATATTATTCTATAATATATATTTAAAAAACATATTTTTATTATATAGGAGTTCTGAATGAGTACGATGAGAGTTAAGACATAAGGTAAGAGGATTTAGAGTCTCACTTTTATTTCTGCAGGACTTATGGCTTATTCCCCACTCATTTAAATTTTTTGGATTATATACTAACCATTAATTTATACTATGATTATTATAAATAAATTTATGGGTATTTAAATATCTATTTTATAATCTATATTCCATTGGTTTTCCTATTCAAAAGTTAAAAAATAGTAAGATATTTTTGTCTCAATTTACCTTCACTGAGACATGTGTTTTGTTATACACCTACATTCTTTTACAAGGTTTATATACTAAACATTTACATGTTTTATCATGAATATACTTACTTTATTATATTTAAATTTCATTTATTTTTTCTCTCAATTGGATTATGATTCAGTGGTACCAAAGTGGAAATAGTTTATTACTACAATCACATCATTTATCAAGATTGTTTGTGATTATGTTTCTCTTAATGAAATATTATGATAGTAATAATAATTCATTCCCTCTTTGTATTCATCATTTATTCTTGTATTGGTACTATTTTATCACTCTTTGGTACTTGATATTATTAACAAAATCTTTTTAATAAAATTTGATATTATTTTACTATTCTGTTGGAAATCGTTATCCTTCCAAAACCATGTTTTCAAAAATGTTTTCAAAAAATATTAAATTATCATTTGAACTTATTTTCAAATAACAATTATTTTTAATATTTTTTTATACTCTTTTATAATTTTTCATATCTATTTTCAAATAAAAAGGTTTTAAATTTTTTTGTTTTAAAAAGTGTTTTTCAAATTAGAAAGGATAGTTTACCCAAGAAATGTTTTTAAAAAGATATTTCAAATTTATTTTCCATCTAAGATGAAATATAATGATGTTACTCATTCCTTTATGAGAATATAATCCAAGAGTTCCATTCATTTTCTTTCTCTGAATGGTTTGTGTTTTGACTGAATTTTGTTGATAAAACTCATTTCTCTTCCACATGTTATATGTTTATGAAACTTTTTTCTCGTTAAAAGTATATATTCTTATAAAATCCACTTCATTTAATGGATTATAATTTGATGAAATGATCATCAAACAAATATTTTTCCTATACGTTATGATATGATTACATATTTATTATACCCATTTTATTACATGAATAATGATATGATTGTTTATTATCTAAGGGAATATGTATGTATGATATCATTATATGATGGGTAGGCCCTATGTATCTTTCTTATGCATTGGTTAAATATTTAAAGGTCTTTATGTAGACATGAGTTGAATGAGGAGTGAACCTTGACTACTAAGATGCTCATTGGAGTAAACAATTACTACTAAGATATTCTTGGGATTGAATCCTGACTACCAATATGGTTTGGAAAGTGATCCCATTGAACTAATAAAGGCTTGGTATTAAGCCCTGTCAACTACAGAAATCATTGCTATATGATTTTGTGTTTGTAAAAATTCCATTTATTATTCCTATGTTATTATTTCATAGATTATTATATTGATTTCCTTTGTATTTATGTCTTATGAAGAACCAATATTTATTCCATGACTCTTGATTATGATATTAAATATTCATGTTATGATCATATAATTTTATGATCCTGTTCTCATACCCTTATGCTCATGATTATGGTTACCTAACTACCTTGTTTACCCTAACTGGGGATTTGAGCTCGGCCTTTATTATGTTTCTTTTACACATGTTTTGAAGATATTTATTATTTATTATATGTCTAAAAAGTGTTCTATTCATGGAGAACCTAGTGGGAGATAATGTATATCACGTAGGTAACAATGTTTTTTGTTTCTATGTTTCCAAAAAAACTAAACTAATATTGTCTTTGGGTGTGTTTTTGGGTAATTTATTACGTATTCCACAAAAAATATGAAATTTTTATTTCTGAAAAGTGAGGGTATCTATAGTTTGTATTAGAGAAAAATTTCAGTTCCCCTTTTGAAAATATGATGAGATAACCATAGTGAGAACCCTAAGGATATGTATAAGTATATGTCTAAGGATGAGAAAACGTATAACAAAATTTTCTTGAATTTTGGTAAAGGATAGAGTGAGTAATTTACTAGAAATATATCCCTATATATATACTACAAGTGGATGTGTCTCTAGAATAGGTATACATAGGGGTAACAACCCCAAAAAACACATTCTTTAGCTTGACACGATCAGGAACTGGTGTATGACTATAGGCCTTGCTTTACACCTGGTTTAACACTACTAGGGGATATGATTTGGGAATTCACAAACTCCTTATAAACCATCATGAAGGATTTAAATATATGGGGATATAAATAACCTTGGATAAACCTAATGTGTCATACATTAAATATGGTATCCTAATTTAAAGAGCATATGGGTGTTTTTTCATGATTAAGCGGTTTCCCACTATTATGATTGTTTCACACTATTTAATTTTTGGTTTTAATCAATGTTTGGAACATGAAGGAAAAATTTTAATGTTGTGTGTGATGGATAATGAAAATATATTTCTCCAAAAAAATCCAAATTCTATGGGATTTTAAAAAAAACCTTATTGCAATGCTCACACAACTTTCTCAAGCTATGAATCATTTTAATCATCTAATATATGAAAGTATGGAACAAAGTTCGGTTGATTCCTCCATAAGGAAATTTTCACCTTCTATCAATGAGTCTACTAATCTACTAGTGGATGAAAAATGTATCGGTACCACTGAAAATATTTTTTCTATTCTCCAATGTTCATAATATAAGAAACCAATTCTAGCTATTTATCCTTTAGAAGAAGAAGAGGACCAGTGGTAGAATCTAATCAAGAATAAGAGGCAACACAATAAAATTTTAATCATAGATTGGGACAAGTTCAAGAACTTGTTATTTAATATGTACTTTCCTTGTGTTCTTCACATGAAAATAAATAAAAAGTTTCTTGAGTAAAATAAAATGGATAATGAATCTCTTAGTTCCTAAGAGGCTAATTTTAGAATACTTGTGAGGTACACTTCTAGAATTTTTATCTTAAATTAAGTTTGACTAATTCTTCAGTCACATAAATCCAAGTATCAGAATGGTTTTATCCATTAGAGAATTTAGTATATATGAATAGATTTTTCATTTTATACTCAAGGTTTAAATGGAGTATGGAGTTACATGTAAATATCATGGTTTTGACAAGAAAAGGAAAATGGAGTTCTAAGAAAAATCTAAAAAACATTGATTGAAGATGATGAAATTTCTATTAATCTATAAGTGTTAGAATATGCATTGAATAAATTTTATTAAGGTGTTTTATAAATATCTTATGGGAGGAAGGTAAGTTTATAGATTATTTCATTGACCATGTGATGGAAGTAAGAAAGGTAATAATACGAATGGGGTGAAGGCTACAGAGAATGGACCTCCCCTGCTTCAGTGATACAAGTGTAAAGAGAATGAGAATTAATCTAACCAATTACTAAACCATATGGTTAATGATGATGAAAAATTTCAACAACCTCTTAAACTGAGGGAAATGGGAAAATATCTTGTGACTACTATTTTTGATGAGGGGTGCCATAATGACATTGTGAATGGTACACTTACCATACACACTAGAATTGTTCTTTTATTATTTGATTATGTATTTAACAACTCATTAATACCATAATAATTTTATAAGTGTGTAAATATTAAACCAAAATTATTAGGTATTGAATTAATAATAAAAACAGCTAATGGTATGATGATTTTATCAAAACTATATGATTCATATTTGATTGAATTTTTTGGGAATGTGCTTCCTCCAAATCTTTTCATTCTTTGCTAGTTGAATTTGATGATATCTTAGTCATGAATTGGATTTCTCTACATAAATAAAAAATCAATTAGCTACAAATGTAAGTTGTGTTTTACATTTCAATCTAACCTATTATTTCCAATAAATGTGATGATAAGTATTTAATTCATAAGGATATCGTATCAAGTATATGGGTTTTAATTCCCATTATAAGGGGATATTTATCTCAAATAGTTGGGGAGAAACTCAAAATAGATACTATGACTATAGTTTAGGAATTTTTTTATGTCTTTACAAAAATGTTTCATTGAAGTCTAGAAAAACATGAATTCGAGTTCTCAATTGAACTCATACATGGTTCCACACCAATTTCATAGACTCCCTATTGAATAGACTCGATTGAAGTATGGGAATTTAAGGATAAACTCCAAGAAAATCTTGACCATGGATTGATTTGGTCAATTTTGTCACCTTTGGTTGAACTTGTTCATTTTGAGAAAAAGAATTATGGATCAATTAAACTGTGAATTGACTATTAGGAGTTTAAAAATATCATGATCAAGAAATGTTTTTCTATTCCCTATATTGATGACTTGTTTGATCAACTGTATGGAGATCAATAATTTTCCAAGATTGACCTTTGTTCTAGATATCATCAATTGAGGGTAATGAAGGAGGATATACCTAAGATAGCCTTCTTTAAAATGTATATACTTTAATAATATATATTGATAACTTCTGGTCTAACTAATTCCCTAATTATCATCATTCGTTTGACAAATAGAGTCTTTAGATATTACCTTGATCAGTTTTTGGTAGTCTTTATAAATGATATTTTTATTTATTCAAAGAGAAACGAAGAGAATGAAGAAAACATTATAGTTTTACTAAAGACCCTAAGGAAGGGGAAAATGTAGGAAAAAATTACAAAGTGTGAATTTTGGCTGCAAAAACCTTCAATTTTAGGTCATATAATCTCAAAAGAGAGTATATAATTAGATCCATCAATGATTGAAACTATTGAATGTTGGACTAAACTAACCAAATTGACTGAGATCCTTAGTTTTATTGTTTTAGATGGATATTATCGATTCTTTGTGTATAATTTCTCATAACTATCCTATCCTCTAACCAAGTTAACTCAGAAGGGTTCCAAGTTCCTCTGAAAAGATTAATGTGAGGAAAATTTCAAGGAACTAAAGAGAAGGTTAGTCATAACAACTATGCTTTCATTACCCTATAGTAGAGACAAGACTGTAATCTATAATGATGCATCCATGAAGGGTCTGGGATGTTTTCTTATCCTGAATAACACTGTTTTATTATATGCCCCATGATAATTGATATTCATAAGATAAATTACCCAGCTCATGATTTTGAGTTACCAAGGGTAATTTTTTCATTAAAGAAATGGAGTCATTATCTTTATGGAGAAAAGTGTGATATGTTTATCAATTATAAATGTTTGAAGTCTATATTCACACATAACAAGTTTAACATGTTCTAGATAATATGGTTAGAGATGATAAAGGATTATGATTTATCAATACTTTACCACCCTAGGAAAGAAAACATGATTTCTGTCGATTTTAGACAAAAATATCAGGATGGATTATCCATGACGGGGATCACAAAAGATCCAATATTTTTTATTTTTCAAAGGATGGACTTAGAAATCCTAATGGGAGGGGAAAATATTATCTTTCTCAATATAGTGGTTAACCCAGACTACTGGAAAGGGGGGTTTTCCCCATGCATATATCCCCACGGTTTAGAAAAACCGTGGGAATATATCTTTTTTATTATCTATTCCCATAGTTTAATTAAAATCGGGGTTAACAAAACCCCAATTCTCTAATTCCATCATGCTCATCCTCCCTCTTCCATCGTGCTCCTCCTTGAACCCTCACTTCCATCACACTCCTCCTTAACCCCTCGCTTCCTCGACTCCTGACCCTCTCCTCCCCTCCTCAACCACCATCTCTCGGTCATCCGACCTCCACCTCATGGCCCTCTCCTCCCCTTGTCGACCTCCTCCTCTCAGCCATCTGACCATAGCGTCCTGGCTATCTCCTACCATCCCTAGCCTCTTCCTCTACTCCCAACCTTGACCTCCCAGCCTTCTCCTTAGCCTCAACTTCCCATCTTCACCTCCCTACCCACAGCTCCAGGGACGTCCCCCCTCTCAGCTTCCTCTCTTTTGGGAACTTTTCCTCTCGGCTCCCTCTCCTCCTGGCCTTTGCCTCCACCTCAACATCCACCATCTCCAGCAACTTCCCATCCTAGCCTCCGCCTCCCTGCCCCCATCTCCAGAATTTATGTATGAAATTTCTTTTCCTTTCTTTTTTATTATTTTTAAACTAATCACTTATTTTTATATCAATAACCTCAAAAATTTTCCTACACAATTCCTCTTTTTAATTTTTTATTTAATCAATAAGAATCCATATTAGAGGTAAATTCTAGTTCCTCTCATTGTTATTGCAACATCCTTTTTCATTTATAATGTTTTATACCACTACATTTTGTTCTTTGGATATAACTGAAAACACTAAAAATTTAGGATCAGGTTAACAGCCTCAACAAGTTGACTACACAATTTCTCTTTTATATTGTTTATTTAATAAATAATCATTAATATTATAGGTAAATTATACTTCCTCACATTTTTATTGCAACATCCTTTTTCATTTACAATGTTTTATACCACTTAATTTTGTTCTCTAGATATAATCAAAAACACTACTAATTTAGGATAATGTTGTTAAGGTCCTTTATAATATGCCCTTCCCACATAAACATTCCAAGAAGTATCCCATATTTTCCTCCCTATTTTATGATCCATAAGTTATTTCATTGTAGCTTATTATTCATAGTAGTAGAAGTAAAAAATTTCAAGGATTTCCTAGCTGGTTCAGCCCTTATCATTGAATAAAGGTAATTAAGAGACTGATTTTTATTTCCCATTGGTTGAAATATTTTCTCTCTAGGTATACTTCCATTCTTGGTTTAAATTTTTTGTCTCATAATGTAAACCATATTCGTTAACAATTTTGAATTTAAATCTAGCATCTTGTAAAAATCAACTGCACCTGATCACTCATGATACTGCTCTATAATCCAGTATGACCCTTCATTATCGAGTTTCAGTTTATCCTCTAGGAACCGAGATACTCCAGTGATATACCAATAAAATTACACCATCTATTTCACATATTTTTTCTAGTGCTAGTGTTGATGCATGAAGTTCTCCACCACTGATTCCATCTTATTTTCTGAGACATTCAATTATTCTATAATTATGACAACATAGTCTAGAAACTACTCCAATCCCCTAAGATAGAAATCATAACTCAAATATATATATTATTGATTCCACCCCCCTAATTGATCACAAAACTCTCTTGTGGTTCTTTTCTTTTCACTATATATGATATATTATACTATAAATAAAAATATTTGGGTCTATACCTTCTACAATACCAATAAAACCCTTGAAATATTTAACTTTCAGGTTGATTCAAGATCAATCTAGCTCCATGTTCTAGTTTTCATGATGTAGTTTAAGCCTAATTCACAATTGAAAAAATATATTGTATCTCCAAACATGGGTGGCTCCAAGATTACATCCAAACTCAACAGCTACATGCTCATCCACAGACTTATCATGAAGACTATATCCAAGATCCAATGACCCATATTTAATATATACTATCCCCACATGTCCCAAAAACTATACATTCCTATTCTATATTCCAAACTCACCAAGCATAGATAACCCTTATTATTTATTAAAATCATAGGCATCTCACCATGTCAAACCATCTAAATGAAAACTCATAATCATATCATCATTTTATAATTCAACTAGAGTTCGTTCATAGTCTCACCATTGTTATAAAATCTTATCCTGAGTTTATAGGGCCATGCGCATAATTAGTTTTCCATAGAAAACTATAAAATCTATTGAAACACTAACTCAAAGAGTGTATTCATCTCAAGATCACCAGGTATCTCCATATTCTTGAACCCAAACTCTTCCAAGAGTATTATTAGAAATTGTAACTGGACATTCTATCCACCATGAATGCAGTTGTTCTACCTGAAATGTACCTATGTCACATAGGCTAGGAATCTGAATGGGGCTTTCGGTCCTGAAAACACATGTAAGTATGAAAGAACTAGAACATTATTAATTATCACAAAGAAGCCAAGTCACCTAAAACACCTATCAGAAATTCATTTTCAAATTTGTGTGAATTGATATCATAAACCAAAGTTTTTACTTATGCCTCACACACTTAAATGTTTCTAAAAAATGTCCAACCCATCTGATGGGTTACCCTCAAAGGTCAGAATGTAAAAAATTCCAAACCTGGAGTCATGCTAAAAATGGTAACCACTCTCTCAAACCTACTCCACACAATATGCCTAATAGTGGTCGTAACTATGGGTTGAAATTATCCCCATCTCAACGTAATAGGGCATTTAACATTATAAATACTTACTTTTATCTTTCAACCACCCATTGAAATTAATTTTGATCTACCCACTTCCAGGTCAAGTATAAACCAACAGTTTTATAAGTAATCACTACGCATCTCAAAATAAGCTCACTCACACTATGACCTACATAAATATTCACTATAGTTTTAGAGCCTCCTCATCATAGGGATACCACATAACTCTGGAACTTTAAATATACCCTACCACTAAAACATAGGGTCCACATCTACTACTCACCATGTCACCAATATATATATATATATATATATATATATATATATATATCACAATTATTTTCAATACACTTTGAAATTTTAAATTAACCCAAAAATTTGACAATAAGGTCTTAGATAAATGAAATTTGAATTAAATTAGATCAATTATATAATCTAATAGTATAAATATAAATTTAGTTATAGACACATGGACTTTCCTCATAAATGGGTTGGCTAGTCCTAGGGAAAATCTCCATACCATGTCTCGACGCATTCTAATTCTATTTTGTTCCTTTCCAAAATAGTAAGACTAAAAAACCTATAATAACATTTTATTATGTCCTACCACCAATCGGTGCTTTCACCATTGGTGGATATAATATCCCAGGAATATCGCCACATATGATGGAGGATGCTGACTAACAATGAGGGTATCAAGTAGTATGGTGGGAGACTATACCCACATATTCAATTAAAAAAATTAGCAATAAACATACTAATATAAAAATATGTAAATAATACATTTAATGACACAATTAAATGATTCAATAATAATAAAAATAAAACACACAATAAAAAATTAATTTTATGAAATATATTCATCTTTATTTTCAACTCACAACATGGGTGGTAGTAGTTATATGGGAGATGGTGGTTCCAATTCATATTATTAGAGGTCAATCAAAGCTATTTCAAAATTTTAAGTGATTATCATTGAATAAATGTTTTTTTATGTGATGCTACTTTGGTTTCTTATTTGGGGTGGGGGTGTTCTTGTTGAAAGCATAGTTCTTATCAGGTCAAGGCTTCTGGTGTGGCTGGCACTGCAGTTCGATCATCCATGAATTTCTTTGGCACAGATCTGATTTGGTGACAATCCTGTGATAGGTACTACTTGGATGTTTAAAGGTCAGGAATTTGGATTCCTACTGCTCTTTGAAGGATGGTTTGAAGTAAAAATAGTCTATTTTTGAGGTGGGTGATAGGATTCGATTATGAAAATGGATTAGTTTCCATGGATTTGGATCTCTGGTAAAATTTTTGTAAGGAAACAAGTGGGTTATTTATGGCTTGAAAGAAGTTGTTATCCTGTGATACTTAATGCACTTCATCTTTATTTCTCCCAATTAAATCTCTCCTAATAGACAGTGGAGGTTGCTGAATCTTTCTGTTATGGTTCAGATCTCGAGGTTTTGGTGGCATTTGGATATGAATTAGCATAGTTTTATATATAAATGTTCCAAATTGCTTGAAAAAACCATGAAGGTTATGAGACAAGATGTTTGGTGCATGTTAAGGTTTTTATACATTTAAGACTGCATAATCTTTAGTGCATGCAGCTAATTTTGGAAGGTTCCATGAAAATAACAAGCAGGAGCATGCAATTTCCAAATATTTGGGCACATTAACACTTCATGCCTTTGTTTTTCATGGATTAGAATTGAAATTCTAAAACATTAATTTTTTTGTAATTGAGCCTTATTTAAAGAGTGGTTGGATGGATTTTTATTTCACTGATCTAATCATGGTTTGTTTCTTTTAAATAATGAAAATTTTATCTCTTTTTAGAGCATTTAGTTGAGGGCCCAAAGCATTGTTAGAAGCTAGTTAGACAATCAGAAATGAGTTTTAGTGTAGAAAGTAATTATCATCAGGATCAACAGTAGTATACACCATTTTATTCTTAGCGACTTGAAAGTATACACAAATAGTTGAAACCTTATTCCCCTTGTTCAACTTGGAGTGTTTTTTTGTATTCATATTTTAATCTACTAGCACGCCTAGTGTGATTTTTTAGGGGCTTCATAGTTGGAAGTGTGGATTTGGTAGTCGGGTTTTAACTGGGCTTTGGTAACTGGAGTTATTTATTCAGGGCTTAATAGTTGGAATTGTGGGCTTTGTTAACTGGGGTTTATTATTAACTGGGCTTTGGTAACTATAGTTTCTTGGTTTTTTACACCATCCGTTAAACCCAGCCATTATCACAGTATAATTTTTCAACTCCATGAAAGTGGAATGAGGATGTTTCAAGCATGGATCTAGTTGTACTAGATATGATTTGTTTGAAATGATTTTTGTTTGCAAGACATCAACTCTTTTTTTGATTTATTTTTGAGAAACCATTGTGTTGATCTAGGATAGGATAAGTTGTACAATGAATTTCCTCAATTTTTTTTGTTTTTTTCCTCTCATTTTTTTAATCACATCAGGTTTATTCCTTGTATTGTTTCTTCAGTGGATAAAATATCCTATATAATTAAAAAAATATATAACCAGAATATCAGAAGATAAAACTTTGAAAACTATGACAAATGGTCTTGAGCATCAACCTGAACCCTACCCTCATGCTTACACTTATAAATCATGCAATCAAAAACATCAGGTGGTTTCCCAAATCTAAATATACAATATAATATTGATAACAACCCAGATTCCGGACTTCCATGGTAGAAAGTGTAGGGTTTTATTATAAATCGATAAGACTTAAAAGTTTGTGTCCTTAAAATTAAAATTAATTTATTTTTTTAATTAAGATGTGATTTAATAATCAATTATTTATTATCATATTAATATTTGAAAAATTTATAATTTAAGTTAATGTGTAATAAAAATACTATTAATTCTTGAGCTCTACAATGGCACTCAACATCATTTTGTTTCTACTTTTTCCATCACTGGTGAGTCTATATTCCAGGTACAAGTTAAATCATAAATGGTAACAATGTAAAAAAACAAGGAAACCAAGGGAATAATAATTCGAGAGAACCCAAATGACCCAATACAGCATTCTCTCTCTATAAAACTCATTCAAAATAAAAAGGGGTGAGCCCTCCATTCTTCCTAATCTATTCTTCCACTCTAAACTCAAGGATCCATCCTTGACATTTAGAATAATGGTAGTATTATAACCCATATCTTACGATGGAGGTATTCCAACCAAATAGATCAAGTTTAATCCAGTTAACTCATCAATAAAAATTAAATTAGGGTACACCATAAGAATCTAAAACAGTAATCGATGACATTTGATACATAAGACATTACCTAAATCCCAAGGGAGATTCCCCTAGCCATTTCACTTCAATTTACCTCATTTTCATTTATTATGAGAACCTTAGTCATGGTGTGTGTAAAATTTAGTGTTCAATATTAATCTAATAACGTGTACTTTATTTTTCAATTGATTTTAAATTTTTTTGTTTTACCAAAATGACCTTTTCCTTTTTAAGATTCACATTGTGACTTGTTCCACTTTGTATGCAGCAGGTGTTTCTAGGTAATTATTTTATTAAAAAGAAATCATGAGGTGATTTTGTTTATTAAATTCATCTTCTACAATATTTATACCAATATTTGATACGCATTATTTTTTTATATAAATTATCTAAATGATTTAATTCTTGGAGATGAAGTGGTTTTCTTTAAATTTCATATCCCTATTTGAATTAAAATTTTACCCAAGTAAAATATTAAAAGATATGAATAGGGGGGCCGTTTAAAATATTTTTTAATGATGGGTGAATTTTTTATCTCTCCCTTGATTTTTAAATGAAATAACCCATGTTTAAGTGTGTGTTTTAATGTTAAAATTTGATTTATTTTTATGTTACACCAAATGGAGGAAAAACATTTTTATCTCTCCCTTAGTTCAACTATAATGATACATACCTCTCTATCATGGACATGAAACCTTTCTTGGCCCATTATGGTTTACATTTTTGATCATCCCTTTATAGGATAGAGGTAAGAATTTTATCCCTAATACTAAAAGGGTTGAAATTGGTTATAAAAATAAAGGCACTTATAATACAAATGTGAATTAACCATTTAGTGTTTATGTTCTAATAGTTTTATTTCCTATAGTACATGTCCCATTTTTAGTTATTTGTTACATTATTGATTTGAATATAACTTTTTTCCTTGTTATAGAATGGATTTAAGTTGGATGTATCGTACCGATAGGATTTCAACCACGTTTCAAAATAATTTAGAGAATTTTTTAGATTTTTCATTTAACAATGCTTCAGATGGAGGTTGTATATAGTATCCATGCTATAAATGTGTTGGAAGACCATGGTTAAGCCAGGAAGAATTTAGCTTCCATATAACGAAATTTAGAATTCAAACAAACTAATATGTTTGGTATCACCATGGAGAGATGAGTCAATGTTCTACTAGTCATGAATAAAATGAAAGAAGTGGCATGGAGAATTTGATATTCGATCAGTTTCCATTTGTCCATCATCCTGAGAGAGATAGTATGAAAGTGCAAGAATACAATGATATTAATAAATATGAGGAAAATACTAAAGATGATGATGAGAGAGTGAAAAAATTATTGGATGACGCTAGAACTCTAGTATATCATGAATGTACTAAAATGACCAAGTTGGAATTTTTTATGTGGTTATATCATTGTAAAACCATGTATGGAATTTATAATACCTCTATTTATTATATTCTTACATTTTTGAAGGACTTGATTCCTAATAGTGTAGATATTCCCTCAAATAATTATAAGGAATGGAAGTTAATTAAGAATATTGGATTTGATACTAATAAAGGTCATGTTTGTATGAAAGATTGCAGTTTATTTTGGGAGGAAACAACTGATCAAAATGACTGCAAAGAATGTGGTACATCTCAATGTAAGAAAAAAGCAGATGGAACCCCATCTTGTGTGGCACAAAAAGTCATGTGTCACTTTCCATTTATTCTGATACTTCAAAATCTATTCATGTATATAGAAATCTCAGCCAATTTTCGATGGAATGATGCTGAGAGAATTAAAGTTAATGAGGAGTTGGTTCATCATGTATATGGATTAGCATGGCATAAATTTGATGCACAATATCCTGATTTTGTAGCTGAAGTGTGTAATATCAGATCGGTTCTATCATGTGATGGTTTTAATCCATTTGGTCAAATTCTTACTTCTCACATCACGTGGCCAGTTTTTATTCATGTTTATAATCATCCTCTATGGATGTGTATGAACGAACCTTTCACTTTCTTGAGTAAAATAATATTTAGACCATTTTATCCTTGTAAAGATATAGATTTCTACTTGCATCCTTTAATAAGAGAGTTGAAACAACTTTGTTATTTGGGTGTGCGGACATTCGATGCTTCTTCAAAGAATGTGTTTCAGATGCGTGCTACCCTTCAATGGACCATAAATGATTTCCCTTCTTATGCAATGATGTTTGGGTGGATCACGAAGGGAAAACTATCATGTCTAGTTTTTATGAAGAATACACAATCGAGCAGGCTTAAATATCATCGTATTTTCAGTTTCATGGGGCATGAACAATTCTTTCCAATAAATCATCAATACAGGATGAGTCAACCGGGGTTTGATAATACCATTGAGACTAAACAACCACCTCAACATATTTCAAGAAGTGATGTGCTTAATGAATTAAAAGATTTCAGTTTTTCATAAGGTAAAGGTCAGTTGAAATATTTAAAGAGGAAGAATTTTGACACAGAAACAACTTAGAATTGGAAAAGGAGAATTATTTTTTTGAATTTCCATATTTTTCTACCAATCTGTTATGTCATTTTTTAGACATAGTACATATTGAGAAAAATATATGTGAAAGGTTGCTTTAAGTTCTTTTGAATATAAAGGGGAAGACCAAAGATGACTTTCAATATTTTCAGGACCTATTGGATTTTGGTATTCGAAAAGAACTACATCCTATGTGTATTGGTGAAAACAAATGAAAAGTTCATTGTGCTTCGTATGTGATGACACCGTCAGAGAAAGATCAATTTCTGGAAGTATTGGAGAATATCAAGGTTCCCAATGGCCATTCCAGCAACACATCTAAATGGGTCAATAGAAGATATGTGAAACTAAAATCTCTGAAAACTTATGATTATCACATCCATATTCATGAATTGATTCTAATAGAAATTTGGAATTTTCTATCCAATAAGGTAAGGGTGACAGTAATTCACTTGTGACATTTTTTTACAGACCTTTGTGCTAAAAGTTTATCAAAGTCATTATTGATAAAAATGTAGTAGTAGGTGCCATTAATTTTATGTGTGATGGAAATGATTTTTCCTCTATCCTTTTTCACTTACATGTTGCATTTAATGGTTCATCTTCCAACTGAAACACTTCTTGGGGGACTAGTTTCTTTTTAGTGGATGTATCCTACTAAAATAAATATGTTCACAATGAAATCATATGTTCAAAATAAGAATTATCCTGAAGGTTCGACTATGAGGGGTTATCTGGCTCAAGAATGTATGGATTTTTTCAATGTATTTTTCTGATGTCACTACAAGACATAATTAGCCAATGAGAAATAAAGATGACTAGTATGAGGAAATTAAGCCCAAGTTTGCATCTATTCTCCAAACAAGTGTAATTTTTCGGTCTTATACAATGGCTACATTGAGCCTTGAAGAGTGGGAGATGGAACATCGCACATTCTTGTTTAACTGTGGTTTGTTCGATGACTATATCAAGTAAGTAATTTGGATAATTATATATTATCTCATATTATGAAATTTCACATATACCTTAAACTTTTATTATCATTTTATGTAGGGAACATAAAAAAAATTATAAGTAAAGTTCATCGATCTTTGTCTTTCAGGAGGAGAGAGGATTTTCATAGACTAGAGTTTCCTGCTTGGTTGAAATCAAAGGTATTACCATTACTTTAATTATTTTAAAAAATAGATATATATTTAATTTTATTATTCATATATATTTCAGGTGTTGAGTTTACCAATTGAAACTATTTCTCAAGAATTGAGGGATTTGGATTTTGGTCCTAATTATTTGGTTCGTGAATGTAAATATTTAATAATCAATGGGTATAAATTTTTTACAATAAATCGAGCGGTGAAAATGAGAACACAACATGATGGAATTATGTTAACCGATACAACAGATTGTTATTCCAGTGTATCAAATAGTCGGCCTCGATGTGAAGATATGAATTATTATGTACTAGTTGATAAAATATTGTTATTGTATTATAACTCTCAAGGTAGAAACATTATGATGAAATGTAAATGGTTTGATTCAATGAGATGACATGTTACATTTATTGATGACTGTGGATTTAGAGTTATAGATATGAGTCTCTTCCTATGTACTGATGAACCATACATTTTGGAATCTATGGATAAACAAGTGTTTTATGTGAAAGATCATCTGAGACCCAATTATGGTTTCATTAATGACATAATCCCCAGACATATTTTTCATGATGCTGGTGATGCAATTGCCACTATTGATGTCCCTATTGGTTTTGGCCAAAATATTTCATTGGATGAATCAAATTGTCCCATTGTGAGAGTTGATTTTGAACCTAAATTAGTGATCGGTAATATATAGAAGCAACCATATATGTTCACTATTCATTCAGTTTACATTGACATGAGTTTCATAGGTTTTTATTGTTGTAATTAATTTAATTATGTTTCAGTTTGGAATGAAATGTTTGTTTTTTGTATTTTCTGATGTTGTTTCATAAAATCAAATTTATTTTAATATTCGAAACTTTGTTTAAATCATGTTTTTAAAAAATGTATAACCTAGTAATGTACTTTTAAAAACTGTGTTAGTCATTTCTTTGTAATCATTTTTACAATTAGTAATTAAAAGAAGTCAAATTAGTTCTTCTCGTGAATTGTTGATAGATGTAAGTTGTATGCATGATTTGTTATAACTATTTCTAAAAACTTTAAATTTCATTCCTATGTAGATTATGAAAAATACTATATAAGGTCGAAGGAAGTGACTATTTAATCCCGATCGACTAGGGTGTGAGCGTGAACTACCTTCGCTTCAATTATTAAGTATTATAATTATAATGTTTTTTTGCATTATATATAATTTCATGTTAATATTCATTATCAATTTTTTTATGGACATTACGTTCCACCAGATTTGACTCATAATCTGGTTAGCATGGGTATGAGTGGGGATACTCCTAGACTTAGATAGAGCACCTGTCATATCCATTTCCACACTTACCTACCATCAGACACCCCTTCCACAACACCTTTCCATCCTCCTTTTGAGTCTTTATGGATGTTTTTATCCATGCCTCCATCATCATCTCATCTACCCTCTTATTCACATGTCATGTCTTTTCCACCTTCAAGGATGATCCCAATGATTCCTCCATCATCTTATTTTTCCTCTTCTTCCCATACAATGACTACAATGCCTCCATAGATGTTTCCACCTTTACCATATCTATATCTGATGATGCATCCCCCATAATACTACTCATATGCTGTCATTTCTACACCGCCTCCAATTCCTACCGTACAACCAGCATCTGATGAGTTTGTTCCATTATCTTCCACTCCAGTTCATGAAGGTCACCCAGGGCATACACTAAAACAAACACTTCTTGTAGAGGCTGTTGAGTTAGGACAGCCCACAGATCCAACACATTCTCTTGAGAAACTTGCAGATGGTTTTTTTATTATAACTAATTCAAATTATCACTTTATTTTTTTCGTATTATATCATGATTTAATTCATCTTTCCCTCCTATTTTTCTTATTCAGTGGGATCTTCTGCTAGGCTATGTGGGCGCACTCAGATGAAGGAAGTTTTGAATTTCCAGACATAGCTAATGGTGGATTATAATTGACAAAATCAGATGGTTGGTCCAACTACAACGTAGTGTAGACGTTTCATGGCCACTTTGGCCAAGTATCACGATATCATTTCAGTGGAAATGGTGTCGTGGAGACGTATCAATAAAGAGATTAAGGACAATGCATGGGAGCAAATATGGGTAAGAAAATTTTATAAAGTCGTATCTATATTATTGGTGTAGTTAAATGAAATAACAGGTTCATTTTAGACTCGGTTTAGCTTTCCCGAAAGAGAAGCTGCTAAGACTACAAGGTTGATGGATGTTGGGGAGTTCTAGAGCTCATAAAAGCATGAGTTGTATATTGGTTGGAAGAGCAGAGTTGGTACTGACTTAGAGGGGTACCCATATTCCCCTACTATCCAAAAAGTCAATATGAAAAAATGATTGCACATTAGAATACTTCTAAGTTTAAGGTAATCTCAATCTTTAATGGTTGACATATAAAATTTAATTCTTATTACTTGTATTGGAATTTTTTTAGGAAGTGTTAGATAAAAACATAAAGAAAAAGGATTCAATGAAATATTTTCACACATTGGGGCACACTACAATGTCGGATCATGAAAAGGACCAGGTACTTGAACCAGGTATTGGGATGTTATACAGGTTGTTCTAATGAAAATATTATTGAATAGACATAGGCCAGATTTATGCATTTCTTATAAATGGTTCTAATATAGATTTGTGTATTTCTCATTTTTAGCCAGATGCATTGGGCATCGAAGATCCTGTACCTTGTTCAAAATTATTTTTCTCCAGTAGAAAGAAATCAGATGGAAGTTCAGTAAATGAACAGACACGAGATAAAATTGTAAGGTTTTTTATTTACATTTTAAATATTTATAAAAAATTAAAAATTTAATATGTTTATAATTTCAATGATCTTTCTTAGAGGCCCTCGATGGTAAGGAAGATGACAACTTTGGGCCACAGGATCTTTTAAGTCAGGTATTAGGTGAGGAGCACCCGGGGAGAGTACGATGTCGACCCGAGAAAAAAACCATCCCCTCTAGGTATTGGTTGTCATCAGGCTCTTCTTAAGCCTCCCAATCCTCTAAGATGGTAATCACTCATGTTGAACCAGCTGAGGCAAAAAAATAGCTTTGTAAGAGCATGAAATAATTAATCTGATGACCGAACATTTCATGAAAGCTATGGAAGTTTTGAGTTAGTCACTTCTATCAGTGGCTATTGCTACTTTTTAATCATATATGGAATTAATGTGCTCTTTAAATGATGTGTCGGGTGATTCCAATGAGGGTCGTAGTGGCGATAAAGGTGGTCGTGATAGAGATTTTGGTGGTAAGGATGTTGTTGATGCTATTGTTGGGGATGATGTTGCCGACGATGTTGTTGTTATTGTTGCGGCTGATGATGATGATCATCATCATCATCATCATCATCATCATTATCGTCATGTTAGTGATTATGGGCATGGACATGGGGATGTGGATGTTGGTGATGGGGGGGATATTAATCCCTTAAATTTTTGACTTAGTAGGGAAACTTATGTATGTACTTTAAGAACATGAATTGAATTTTTGTATGTATGAGAATGGTTAATTTATTTTCTTCTGAAAAGTTATGTATAAATATTCACATGCATTTACATAATGCTAACATTATAATCCCTAGTCATGCATATGGGTAATTGATTCCCTTACTACCATAGAATACTTAGCTCTAAATGATATTATAGCTTCCCATTATTTTATTTCTAAGAAACTAGTGTCTCATTTGTGACCAAAATGGAATTAACTCAGAGTATCATGAATATATATTCACCAGGGGGTGGAACTGGGTTCAGTGGGAGGGTTGATGGGTGTAGGGGGGTGGGGTTGGGTGCAGGAGGGATGGGGGTTGGGTGCAGGGGGTGGAGGGGGGAGGGGGCTGGGTGTAGGTGGAGGGGGATGGGTACAGGGGGAGGGGGGGCTAGGTGTAGGGGGTGGGGCTAGGTGCAGGAGGGATGGGTGCAGGGGGTGGGGGTGGGTGTAGGGGAGTAGTGGGGGTGCAGGTGGGGGTAGTGGGTTTCCCTGCCTCCATTGGACCCCAAGAAAATGATGCAATCAGCAGTCTTTTATAGGGTTTCCCTACCTCTGTCGGAACCCATTTTATGGTTATCCCAAAATTTCAATCCCTATGACCTTGGAAATGACTATAGATTCATCTTCACCCACCATCTACTACTCTGTTGAATAGCTCTGGCTAGTTCCCTATGAAATTTGACTCCTGCACCATTGATTCACACTGTTGGTAAGTCTTTTCCCTCTATATTCAAATGTATGTACGATAACACTCTTTTTATAGGTGAAAGACTACCACTACGTTCTCCCCTATGATATTACCTTCACCTTTGAACCCCTTCACCTTCTAACCCCTTCAGCTCTACACTCTAACAGTGCATTCGGTTTCTTGATGAAGGTCATTTTCTATTACCTACAATCATTGTCTGTATAAATAGGAACTCTAAAAATCTCAACACTACAGTAGCCTTATCCATCGGTTCTCCTACCTCAATATTTTCCAATATTTTCATTACCATCCACTGCTATGTAGAAGCCTGCCAAGTTCATCATAAATCCCTTACCATCACTGAAATGTTACACAGAGATGCTACAAGTCTAGGATTCGTCAATAGGTTTGTTCACCTAATGTACTTGATATTTATTCCCATATGTCCATCATGTCAAGTTGCTATGATATTTTCCATTATTTCAGTTTTAGATGGGTGGATTCGATTAATTTTAGGAAAATGATTTTCATTGAAGAATAAGTTTTCATGGGAATGTGATGGTTCATTTGAAGTTGCTACCTAGCAATCCTATACTACATACTATGTATGCTCATTACAAACTTATTATCTGTTTTATATTCTCTACATAGTTGTTTTAATTCATGGATAGGACTCTTGTAATTTTAATGTATTCTTTTAATAATTAGTTGAATATAACCTTGTTTATTTATTTTAATTATGTGTGCATGTATGCATGTATATATTCCATCCTCCCATGTCAATATTTTTTTTTTTTTTTGCAGATGGAGAAGAATGAAAAGTAATTTATGGAATCAAAATTGGTTGAGTTTACAAACAATCACATTGGAGAAAGTTCTATTCCAAGAGGTGTGTATATGTACTCTTGATTGAAAAACAAGCACAACGCAAGATTGAAAAATGTTGATTAGTTGATTGCATATTCAGTTAGTGCTGATATAAAATAAATGTTTAGTTTGTATGTATCATAAATGTTTTCATGTAGCCACAAAATTATTATAATTATTATTTATTTCAATATACAATACCATGGTTTATATTGTTTGTTTCTACCTGGCATTTCTAATAACCTTTTCTTATGTCTTATGTGGTAGATTTTCTCATTTTTAGGATCTTATTCCCACTTTTAGGAGATTCAGGGAGAAGGTTCTTAAGAATTGTGCGGCCAAGAATAAAACTTAATAAATGCGGCACAATGTCTATGATTTTTTAGATGATTATTGTAATGTTATTTCTTCCCATAGTTATGCATGCATTAATCACACATAATGAACTGGTTATTGATGACCATACTGAATCATATCATCAATTGTAGTTTTGAGTCTATAAACTGAAAGGATATGTGAATGCATAGTACAAAACAACCATTTAGTCCAAAACATTCATTCAATCATATTGATTCTTATTAGTAATGTGTCACTAAGACTTTCAAATCTCAAATTTCTATATTCATCAGTATTTATTCAAATTTTTAATCAATATTGTAAATAAATTGTTTAATTTCTAGTAATTATACATAAATATTTAAAAAATCTCAAATTTCCTGCATATATTGAGGTTATTTCCTTCATAATTTCTTACTCGATACATCATTAAATTATTTTCATATGTATTCAAAACATTTTAACTAATAAATATTTTGTGTATGAATAGGGAAGAGTAAGTGATGCTAATATTATAAGGTTCACTAATTCTAAATTAGTATTTGTAAAACACCACCACCATCAAATCTTGCTTACATGACAAATGAATCATTAATACCTTTATTGGAATTTCTTTTGTTTATCATTTAATCCAAGCATGCACTGATTTTTCAAGAAATTTGAAATATTGTGATAGTTCATTTGATATTTTCAATGCCCTGAAGTATGAGGTTCATGATGGATATATGAGATTTAGAGGAAAAAATCATTGGAAGTAATTATTTTTATACATCATTCATTTCTTTTTCCTTTTGGTGTTTTATTTGTCTATGTAACAATGTTTTCATTGAAATGTTTTAAACAAATGTTTGAATAGAGCTTTTAATGTGTTCTGTGCCATGACTGAATGATTTTATATATAGTTAGGTTTCGGGTATGTGCTTCCAGGGATCATGGCTTTCCTGAAGGTATGTTTCACTAATTTGAATCTCTTGGGACTCATTTTACTTTGAAAATTGTCTTTTGGTTTCTATTTTCATGGGCTATTTTTTATTAAACCTTGTATTTTTACACCTATGTTTTATAGAATTGTAGTCAACCCCTTCCCTAGAAAAAAAATATTTTATAATATATGTTAACATGTTGTATATGTGTTTCCCTTCAATTTTATTATGTATAATATTGTTTTATTTTATAATTCATCAAAAATTCGTTATAATTTTCAACTATGGTTTAAATAATGGTGGGGACTCAGAATAGATTTTCTTGCACTCACATTTTTCTTTTGTATTTTTAGTCAACTATCCATTAATGTTTTCTTCTTCAGGTTTCTATCAACATTGGGCCCAAACTTTTACATCATGAATAGGATTTCTCCATTGTATAGTTTTTTAGGTAATGGTTTTCAATTTGAAATAAGTTTTACTTTATTTCTATAAACTTTTCACATTTTCCTCTATGGTATTTTGTTTTCAAGATTCATTATATATATATTTCAATTAATTCTTATTGAATTGTTTCATTTCTTTCTTATTTTATTATAAAAACCCAAATGCATAGAGGGGTCAAATTCTGTAATTAGTGTTCTAATCAGTGATCCTGTTATGGTGGTGGCAGCGAATTTAATGCTCAAGGATGCAATTGATGTATTTTTTCAGGATAGAAAAATGGGGTTTTACCCAAGAATCATGTCCTTCAACTTTTTACTAAAGTTTTTTTCTACCAAACATAAAATATATTACATCAAATATGTTATTGAGGAATTAATTATGTATGGACCGTCACTAAATGTTTACACCTACACCTTTATGATTAACTTTAATTGTAAGAAGCATCGAGGGCAGTGTGAAATTGATCTTGCATAAGCTTTTGATATTTTAAAAGAATTAAACCGTAGTGATATGAAACCTACTGTAGTAATATATAGTATATATGTATCTATGGGTTTTTCATTATTGGACATACTAATCTTGCTTTGGATATTATTAGGGATTTGAGGATTATAGCATTTCATGTCAAATGTTATTTTTATAATGATATTATCGAAGGTCTATGTCTTATAAGGGTGATACATTTATGGTTTTTAAATAAATGAAAAATTGTGGAATAACCTCATATTTTTATATCTACAACATTTTTATTGAATTGATTGGAAAACAGGGATCTTGAGAAATTTATGTGCTTAATTGCATATAATAGTTTGGAGAAGGGGGCCATTTTATTTTGATTCATGTTCTACCAAAATACTAAATGCTCCCCACAAATTTTTGATGCTGGAAACTACATCCAGCCTCAAGCTCTTTCACATGTGTCCCACAAAGACCAAATACCAAACATCCTCCCCCTTTATTCCCACTTCCTCCATGTTTTCTTCCTTTTTAGCTTCTACAGTGCACCAAAAACGTTCACATTCATCCTCTCATGCCAAAGCTTTTTTGGAAATTTATCCCCTAGTAATAAATCCAATGTGTTCCAAATATAAAGTAAATCCCCCCCCCATTTTGTAATTCATTTTTTATATATTCTTTACAAGAAATTTTACAGTATAACCAAACTGGCAGCCCTAACACTCTAAGAATGGTTGGCCTTTACCATGAAGTTTCCTAGACAATTACAAGACATTCAAAAATTAGATTTTATGTATGTTAAATGACATAAATCATGTTGTTAAAGAAGGGTAATGGGGGAGGGGTTGGGGTGTATAGGGTGAGGGGGGAGGGGGTGTGCAGTGGGAAGGGGTAGTGGGGGTGTGTAGGGTGAGGGGGTATTTCTATTAGTATTCAAGGGAGGGGGTGCTGTTGGGGAAGAGGATAGGGGTGTGTAGGGGAGGGGGTTGGTGCTGGGGAAGAGGGTAGGGGTTTTGTATAGGAGGGAGTGTGCAGTGGGAGGGGGAGGGTTGTGCAGTGTTGAGGGGGTAGTGGGGGTATGCAGTGGGAAGGGGGTAGTGGGGGTATTTTTACAAGTATTTAGAGGAGGGTGGATGGTGCTAGGGAAGAGGGCAGAGGTGTTTGAAGGGGAGGGGTGAGTGGGTGTGTTGTGGGAAGGGGGTAGTTGGGTGTGTAGGGTGAGGTGGGGGGTTATATGTATTCAGGGAAGCTAGTGATTGGGAAGATGGCATGGGGAGTTGGGGAAGAGGGTAGGGGTGTGTACAGGGGGACAGTGTGCAGGGGGTGTGGGGGGAGGGGGCAGGGGTGTGGGGGTTCAGGGGGAGTGGGTTGTCCAAGAGTGTGTAGGGGGCAGGGAGGGGGTAGTCTAGGAGTGTGTAGGGAGGGGGCAGGGTGCAAGGGGAGGGGGTTGTCTAGGAGGGGGGTTGTGAATATATGCAGGTGAAAGAGATCAAAAGAGAGTTTTTCTTTGTGTTGCTGGCTTCCTGATGGATTTTCCTTTTCGATGATTTGTTGATTTTGATGAATTTTATTGGTATTCAAGATAGGGATGCATTCTATGTAGATAAATAGCAACAAAACATAGCTGATGCAATTGATTTGCTTCCACGACTTGCAACCGGTATTCACATGAATATAAAATTCCGGAGGTAATGGTTATTTTATACCATTGTATTCAAGACATTAGTAACGATTTATTGTTTTTTTAATAAAATTGACTTGGCATTAACAATTCTTGCAGAATTTATGATTTTAAGTTTACTTTTGAGTGTGCAATATTCGATCTTCTAGACATTGCTTTGTATCATGATTGGATAGTTGATCCCCAAGTATACACTTTTGAATCATGTACCTTTATATTTTTTTATAAAAAATATTTTATACATTCTCTTATTTTACATTTTTTTCATTTTCCTTTTTCTTAATTCCTCTTATTAATATGCATGTTTTCACGTATATGCATGAAAGGGGGTATCCAGGGGGTGTTCAGGGGGTGTCTAGGGGGTCAAGGGGGTGTCAAGGTGGGTGTCCAGGGGGGTTCTAGGGGGAGGGGGTGTCCAAGGGAATCTAGTGGGGGTGTTCAAGGGGTGGTGTCCAATGGGGGGTGGGTCTAGTGGGGGTGTACAGGGGTGTAGGGGGTGTACAAGGGTGTTCTGTCTAGGGGTGTCTAGGGGGTTCAGTGGGGGGGTTCTAAGGGGTGTACAAGGGGGTGTCTAGTGGGGGGTCCAGGGGGGTCCAGGGGTGTCAAGGGGGGTGCAAGGCGTCTCTCTCCAGAGGGTGGGTGTGCAAGGGGGTTCTATCCAGGGGGAGAGTGGGGGTGTGAAAAGGGGGAGGGGTGTGTTGGGGGTGTCTATCCTGGGGGGAAGGGAGGGGCT
The DNA here is from genome assembly GCA_963277665.1 of Viscum album. NCBI lineage: Eukaryota > Viridiplantae > Streptophyta > Magnoliopsida > Santalales > Viscaceae > Viscum > Viscum album. The sequence goes on along the minus strand of OY728146.1, from coordinate 120,903,725 downwards.
ACAGGGGTGTCTAGGGGGAGAGTGGGGGTGTGCAAGTGGGAGGGGGTGTGATGGGGGTCTATCCAGGGGGGAGGGAGGGGCTGTAGGGGGTGTCCAGGGGGAGAGTGGCGGTGTGAAAAGGGGTAGGGGGTGTGTTGGGGGGGGGGGGGTCAGTACAGTGGGGAAGGGAGGGGCTGGAGGGGGTGTCTAGGGGGAGAGTGGGGGGTGTGTTGGGGGGGTCTGTCCAGCGGGAAGGGAGGGGTGTCAAGGGGTGTTCAGGGGGAGAGTGGGGGTGTGAAATGGGGGAGGAGGTGTGGTTTCATAGTGGTTGTCATCCTGGTTTTCAAGAGCAAGGTGAAACCATGGCGGGGTAGCTACTATTTATAGGAAAACCATCTATACCCACAGTTTCCTAACAATGGGTATATATTCTTCTGCAGAACACTCTATACCCACAGTTTGACAACCATTGGTATATATGCTACCGTAGAACCCTCTATACCCACGGTTTGAAAACTATAAGTATATATGCTGTTGTAGAACCATATATACCCATAGTTTGTTGAACCATGTGTATGTGTGCTGGGAATAAACCTTTCTATACCCGTGGTTTACTTAACCGTGGTTATATATTTGTACCCAAGGTTTACCAAAACCATGGGTAAGTTGAAATTTCAGTGGGATATACACACGGTTTCTAAAAAACTATGGGTATAGGGCAGCCCTGATGCCTCAGGAGCCCATGGTTAATCAAACCATGGGTGTAACCTATACCCATGGTTTTATGGGTTATACCCACGGTTTCAAACTATGGGTATAGGGAAGTTTTCCAATATTCCATATATCTAAGTAAAGATTAAAGATTAATAAAAGGAATATTTTTAACTGTAAAAGAAGGATTTAATTACTCTTGAGTTTAACCTTGATTAGGAAAGACTGATAAGGTTCTGGAACCGAGTATGTGTACGGTCCGTAATGGATTTAAAGTAGGGGTTATTAGGGGAATCTAAATTTCCATTCTCTATTCAACTTGGAAGTAAGAAGATGTATATAGACTATAATGAATAATTCCGGTTGGATAGAATGAAGATATATATCACAAAGTATGTATCTCAGTTCTTGGTATGCCAACAAGCTAAGGCTGAATGAAAAAATTCAAAGGGTATGGTGCATCTATTATCCATACCCAAATGTAAATGAGAGGAAATCACTATGGATACAATCATTAGACTCCCTAAAAACTCTAAAGGGAATAATTCAATATTGGTGGTATTTTGTCAGCTTAATAAGTCAACACACTTCATAAATATTTGAGAATTCATCTCTCTAAATCAGCTTCCTAGGATATATATTAAGGAAGTGGTAAGGTTTTATAGATTACTAGATTTTATTGTATTTGATCTGGATCTGAGATTTACATATATGTTCTGAAAAATTATTTAGTAAGACCTAGATATAGATTTGAGTTTCATCACTTCGTATCACCCTCAAATAGAAGGTTAGTCTAAACAAACAATTCAAAATCTAGATGATATGTTGTGATATTATTCTCTATATTTAAAAGGTGGTAGGTATCAATACCTTCCTTTAGTTGAGTTTTCATAAACAATATCTTTCACTCAACAATCCAGATAGATTATTATGAATCCCTATATGGAAAAAAATGTAGAGATCCAACATAATGGAATGAAGTTATAGATAGAAAGATTTTGGGACCTAATATTGCTTAAGAAATGGATGGGAAGGTTAGAACCATTCAAAAACATATCAAGGAAGATCAAAGTTGGTATAAAATTTATACTAATAATTGTAGATGTGATCTAGAATTTGATGTTAGTGGTAGTATTTTTTGTAAAATTTCTCCCTAGAAGAAGCATATTATATTCAAGAATAAAGGGAATATAAGCCCAAGGTATATCATTCCCTTTGAAATTCACTATTATATGGGGACAATACAATATTTCTGGATGGTTCCACCAAACATCTCTCAATTCCATTATTTGTTCCTTATATCTCCCAAGAGGATGTATAAACCTATCCATTCACATTTACAGAACTCAGAAGTCTTATTTCTAGAGAAGGATCTTCCATATGATGAACAACCAACCAAAATTATGAATCATATAGAGAATGTTCTACAAAATGAGGCTAGTCACCTGGTCAAAATCTTGTAAAGAAATCACCAATTATAGGAAGCTATGTGGAAACTTTATGATATGATGAGGCATAAGTATCATTATTTGTTTTTATCATAATTAGTAATTTCTAAAAAGATATTAATTTTAAGTAGGAATGAATGTAACACCCTTAGTTTTTATGATGCCTTTTTCTTGAATAATTTAGATTTTTGTGATATCTTTAATTTTAATCTATACCAAATTGAACTTTTTTTTATACGCTACAAAAATATAAGCTTTCTTTATACGCAACATCATCTTAGATCGCAATACACATAACACCGAGATTTTATAAAACAACATTCTATTATTATTATTATTTAAATGAGACAGTTATAAGCTACCCATTAAACATAGTCATATGAATTTTAATAACTATATTTTAAATATGATGTATAATGGCTTCATATCAATAAAAAATATTTTTAATGAAATATACAATTTATCGTAATGTCTATATATGTTTGAATAATATTATTTTCTATATGGAGATGTTTTTTATGACCTCTTTTAAAAAATAACATAATTAATTTTTGGAAGCTTTAAAAATTTATTTGGATAAAATAAACTTCATTTTAAAATGCATAATTTAAATTTTTTTCTTATGATGTATTTTTTGTTTTTTCTGAAAAGTTTCATTTTTTGATGAATAGTGAAAAATATTGAATTTCAATTGAAAACTTATTTTTCATATAATTTATTTATATAGTTAAATTATATTTTAATTTAATTTTGAAGTATAATTAGATCAATTATACATAAATTAATCCAATTTAGGTCCTTGTAACAAATTTCACATTGAAATTGGTTATAAAAAATTTAAATCTGTGGAACTTTTCACTTTAAAAACCTATCATATCATCCTGTCTATGGGATTAATTTTATATTAATTTCTACCATTTATGTGTTTAGAATTTGAAATAATGATTCTATATTTTAAATTTTAATAATTTATAGTTCCTCCTATCCCTGAATTGGTTTTTTACAAAAAAAAATATTAGTGAAAGTACTTGAAATTAATTACAGTGATTAAGGTAAAAAGATGTTTAAATAATGGTTAAACTTTAATATTAAAAGGATAAGTGGCTTAAAAAATTTCCAAAATCCATTTTCTATACATTAATATACCATATAATCCCTTTTATATAATATTATACATTATTGGAGGAACATTATGTATGGTAAAACTCTCAATACCATTTTCCTTTTTATATTTTTCAGAATGCCACTCCTCCATTATAAAAGGGAACTCAACCCCTCAATTTTTCATGGGGTGAGGTGGAACCCTTACAATGCTCGTAGGTGTAATTATTACATGGACCTATAGGCCTTAGAGGAATTCATTGCACATAGGCTTCAAACATTACATAAAACCCAGACTAACTACTTGGAACTACTCCTAGCATCTTTCTTGTGAAATCAGCTCTCTAACTTCACATGGCTGTTTGGCTAGGATATCCCATTAATTCATAGTCTTGTGTTGATGGAAGGTTCCATACCCTCTCATTATTACAATATGTGTAGCTTCGGATATGGTGAAAGCTCCTTTCTCATCCTCCTATAGTGCTTGTTCCTTGTAGTTTGTCTAGTTTTAATCTGTACTAAAGGTGTCATGAAGGCCTTGAGGTGGCCCAAAGGCCTTACTGGCTTAAAGGCTTGGGTGGACCGAAGGCCTTAAAAAACTCGGGGACCAAATCGGTGGCTCGAAGGCCCAAACAGGGGCAAATTTCCAGCTACTACAGTGACAAATAGTGCTTTCTACAGTACCTACTATAGTACTACACAGTTCCCGCTACAGTACCTACTACAGTACTACTACAGTACCCTAGAAATTGTGCCTCCTCTTGGATGCACTTAAGAGTCCTCACAAACTGGGCTGAGGCTCATGTGCACTTTCTAAACCCCCAAAATTCTTATTAAATCAAGATTATATAATAACCTAAGTATCCTCAATATACATAAATGATTTTATGTTATCGTCTAAACCTACACTCACAAAAAATTCTGTCAAATGTTATATGTTATCATTGTTTGTGTGTACAGAGGACTATCGCCTCGCGAACAGATGATATTCTCTCTTCATTACCTCCTTTCAAGGTTGGGAATAATGATGTACATGCTATTTTAATATTATATTTATGATATTTATTATTTCTCTATGATTTTTAAATTATTATATAATACATACCTTCATTCATTCTATTTTTTTATAATACTGTAACTTTGTTTGTAGACGTGTGGACTACTGCCTCCTCAAATCGATATAATTCGTTCACGCTTTTCATGGAATATATAAAAGATTGATTTAATATACACATGTGATATGTATTAAATAATAATTATACTATAATTATAATATATGTATATATATATATATCAATTAATGTTCATACTTTCAAAAATACAAAAATAAAATGAAAACATCATTTATGCGTACGTACGGTCTACCATCCCAATGAACGGTGTAATTCGTTTCCTATTAATATATTTTGTAAATTATTATAAATATGTATACACTGAATATATATGATATTGATATAATGGCTGACATTCCATAAAAAATATCCTGAATTAACTAAGATCACTAATAATGACAAGAGAAAACATTTATGAAAAACAAAGCGGTTATTACACGAAAGTGACATTAACATGGAATTTTTAAAAAATGGGTAAATTAAAGTCATAAGTAAATTATATATGAAATTATATATGAATATGTTTATGTGATATGTGTAAAATATATTTATTATTATTATAAATGAGGTTTAAATTATTATTATGAGAGTCAATAGATAAGGTAAGTGGATTTCCAGTCTAACATTTAATTCTGTGAGTCATATGCCTTATTCCCCACTCATTTATTTTTTTGTTGTGTATAAATATTTCTCATAAATGTATTATATGATTATTATTTTTATATATGTGGTAATATACATATAAATTTTATTATCTATATTTTATGAGGTTCACAGTTCAAGTTTTACCAAATATTAAGGTAATTCTTAACTCAATATTATTTCTTTGAGACACATCTTATGTTATGAACCTAAATTATTTTACATGGTGTATATACTAAAATTTGACTTATTAAATTATTTATATCCTTATTTCATGATATTTTAACCTTTATGTAATGGTATTTTATCATGAGGATTGTGATTCAAAGTTACCAAAGTGGTGATAGTTTATTTCTACAATCTTATCTTTTATCGGGATTATTTATGACTATCCCTCCAACAATGAAATATTATGATCTATATCACAAGAAAACTCATTAATTTTATTATACTTGGTTTATTCATGAAATATTCATTTATTGGTAACATTTTTCCTTTATTTTTTACTTATGATAATTAAGAAAATGTTATCATGAAAATATAATTGTATTTCTATCTTTGGGCAGAATTCAGTTTCCTTCCAAAACCAAGTTTTCAAAAAAATTAATAATTTTTTTTAAATCATGTTTTGAGATTATTATAAAATAAAAAATATTTTGATTATTTTTAATGCTTCCTTTATTACATTTCAGAGATACATTCAAAGAAAAATGTTTTTGAAAATTATATTAAGTTTTAAAAGTTGTTTTTCAAAAAAGAAATGATATTTTCCTCAATAAATGTTTTTAAAAAAATATTTCAGAATTATTTTCCATATAACATGAGATATATTGGTATTACTCATTCAATTATGATAATATTATCCAATAATTCCATTCATATTCATTCTCTAAATGATTTTTGTTTTTATTTACTGATTTTTATGAAACCTATTTCACATTCACAGGTTATATGTTCCTGAAACCCATTTTTTTCACAGGTTATAGGCTTATAAAACCCACTTTATTTCATGAGTTTTACTTTGATAAAATCATTAAAAACCTACCTCATTTCCACAGGTTATGGTATGATGACATGTTTATGATACCCAATTCATTTAATGGGTTATGATATGATTGTTCATGATCTAGTATAGCATGTATGTATGATTTCATTATTAGATGGGTGGGGCCTATATCTCCCTCCAAAGAATTAGTTAAGGATTTATATTTCATGACATAAATAAGGCTAGAATAGAGAGTTAACATAGTTTTGTAAAATAATATTTTCTTCTATGATGGTCTTTGGAGTGAACTATGAAAACTAAATGGTCATGGTAAAGAACCATAACTACCATGATAGTTTAGTGAGTCAACCCATTCCATTAAGATAAAGTTGGAATTAAACCTTGAATACTATAGAAATAATTTTAATATTCTTATTTGTATTCACTAATTTCATGCCTTGATCATTTTTTTTCTTTCATGTATTATTCTCTTGATTCCCTTTTGGTTCTTGTATTAATAACTTCCAAGAATTATACCATGAATCTTGATTGTGATCTTTGATATGAAGTGTATGATATTCTAATGTTATTATCATTCTCTAGTTACCTTATACTCATGATGATCCTTACATATCTCCATTTTTTACCCTTACTGATCATTTGATCTTCCCTTTCTTATGTTTTCTTTCCCATGGATTTGAATATATGTATAATTTATGATGTGTATAACAAGGGTTCTAGTCATGCAGAATCTAGTGGGAGATAATATAGCTCACTAATGTAATGGTGTTTATGTTTCCATGTTTCCCATGGCTCTAATATAATACAATATTTTCTTGTTTTTTTCTATAATTTATTAAGTATTCCCCAAAAATGATATAATTTTTATGTATGAAAAGTGGTGGTTGCAGTAGGGTTTGAATCCAACAGCCTAGTAAAATTCTATAATATTTTAATAATATTGACTACTATTGTGGTCAATTATATGTTCATATAATAAATATAAGAAATGCATTCACACTTATGAAATGGACCCACCTAAGAACATGATATAAAATAAACAAATAAGAATACAAATCATAACATTATGTGCCAAAAAGGCCACTATAACACCTAACCATTCCAATATTTTCCAATTCAAGTAGAAAGATAGTCACCTCAAGACATAATTCTGAACCCAGACCCAATGATTCTGGTTAGGGAATACTAATAAGATCATAACACTACTTGAATACTCTTAGTAGGTCACAAATTAGGTATTATATCCATCCTTTATCACTAAACGTTTGTCACACATATGGCCTCCCATCATCCCTTATCACTCAAGGGAGTTCAAACATAATATCTCAAAACATCCCATCTCACTCATTGGAGGTTTCCACTAACACATTTAGACTAAATTTGGGTTCATTAACCAAACCACTACCATTATCATTTAATGTAGGGACTTATAACACATATTAAAAAGTACATTATCTAACAAGGTGGAGTTTTTTCAATAAGTTGTCACTCTTGGGGAGTTTAGTCCTCATGATCTATCATCAATCATACCTATATATGTCACATATAAAATTAACACTATATAAACCAAAAATTAAAATAAAAAAGGGCCCATGACCCATACCCCAAGTTCAATGAATCATCATAGGATACTAATATCTATGAGCCTAGACACTTTCCCCAAAACACACCTCGAAATCCATCTAGCCTCAAATTCTCATATTTTAAGGACCATTTTATTCCCTTATCATAGACACCAAGCCTTTACCCATACTACTAGGGGGTTTCCCTATATAATATTCTCTATTATACTTGATTGATCCACTCTAAACTGAAATTGATTAAGATAAAAAACCACATAATTTCCGTGAATTGGTCAGAGTCACATCAAACCTAGATGTTCTACCCATCTCTGCCCTCTATGGGACACACTAAATCATATCACCGAACCTAGAATTCAAATAAAAAATTCCCTCATAGACTAATATAGTAAATAATACATCATTATACAATTGGAAATCCTAAAACCAATCCAAAACCATTGTTCGCATGCATAAATATCAAGATTTAGAAAATAGATCATCACCCCAAAAAGTTTAATTAACACAAAATAAATCAATGAAGTCAATAAATATCTTCATATTTAAAATAAAACCAAATACTCATTTTGAATCCATTTATAAAAATTAATGTCATTATAGATTACCAATACAACACCTTTTAGAAAAATCCCACTTCCAATTTGAATTACTATTTCAAAACTAATTTTTGAAATAAGCACACTTCCATTTAATTTCTCATTTGAATAAAATCCTTTCCAATAACATTTTAAAAAGTAAATTTATTTCTCATTAAAATTCATCTCATTCCATATAAAAACCATATGGACGTCCATCCTCACTCTTTTGACCAAGGTTCTATCATCATACCAGTTAGAAATCTATGTGTTTCAAGTTAATTTTTAGACTGACATGAGCACATACCTATTTATGGGTAAATGTCACATAAGGAATGAAACATGATGAAAATAATAATAATGAAACAAGAATATTAATAAAAATTATATAAGAGACTTTGTAATGTCATGGTAACCTAACATAACTGATGACTCATAATACATTTCCAATCTTTTACATACATCTTCTATGTCTAAGAGAACATACCTAAATCATAAACACTATATAATTAATAATTTCTCATTTAACACTAAAACCCCAAATCAGTGTAACTAATTCCAAACTCACTAGGTAGTATAATAGGGATGGAACATAATGAATCAAAAAACATTATTCAACAATCTATTGGAAAACATACCTCAAATAAATGGTGAATGGTGGAATGAAAATACACTCATAGGGCCTCGTCTATAATTTATCCACAAAATCCGCATGAATATGGATGATTCCAACATGTTTCAATGTAATTATCTCTCAAAATACTAATCGATTAAGATCAAATTTGTGGGAAATAAGAGAGATAAAAAAGGGAAGGAGATAATTTTTATGTATAATATTCATGAAGAAACCCTTTTGAATTATCTTGATCAAAGGGAGAGAACAGTGGAGGATGGGAGATCCAAATATAGCTCTCTCATTTCATCTATTTGAAAGGAATGAGGGAATAACATGGGGAGTTCCAAATAGGAACCCCATGAAATTACCATAAGGTACTCTTATAAAAAATAACCAGGGTGATTGGATATATAATAAAAAATAATCATCATGTCATGGAACCTCCCCTCCAAAACAAATTAAATAATGGTCCCCAAACAATGGAATATCTATCACCAAATGGGAAAATGGACCATCCCCTCAAAAGTAACCTTCACAGTGTAGACCCTCTAGGTTGTTCCATAATCTAATCTGAATTGGGATAGGTTATAGTGTGTCCACTATGATTCCGTGAAACATTTCCAAAAAAATCAATGTGGTCAATTACCTATAAATCACCCTCACAGTGTGTCCCTAGTGGTTTTTTTATGAGTATCCATTCAACCAGATCCTTAGAATGCAGCCTCTCACAATTTTACCATGGACAATCCTCGTATCATTCCACAATGATGCAACACAAGGTCACCACATTGTGATGAAATTAATATAATATAATGAATCCTTATATACCCAATAACACACTCCATGTGTTCATTGAATAACATATCACTCCGAAAACATCTCAAAATTCATTAAAAACAAGATAAGAACTCTTGTTTCATTCTCCATGAACAAAAAATTAATTTTTTTTCTAATTTTCCACAACCTGTAATTGTTTGAATTGTTAAAAAATTCCCAATATAATGATTCTCATCCTTGAAAATATAATGTGGTTCTCCAATCATGAATTATAACTTACCTTGGTCATTAGTACACTTCTGACACATTGTGTTCCTTCGTCAAATACCCAGCAATATTTATCTACAAAACTCTAAACACTATGAACATTATTCATCCGATCCAATTTACCCACACATAGATACATACATAGCATTATAAATAAGTTCCATAAAATTTATGGAATTGTTTCACTGAGAGTAATCTCTTAGATTTATTAGTTATAGCATTATTTTTCTCAAAAATCTTTTGTAAATCCCCAAAATTCCGTAATTCTCGTAGGTATCACAGAATCTTCCAATCAACCACACTAATATCTGAACCCAATACTCAGTGTAATTACATGGATGGATCCTCGACCAATAAAATATGATACTGAATTCTTCCCATGAGCACTGATGCATCTCTAATCTAACTCACCCCTAGGTTAACTATATCCTCAACCCTATCCAACATGAGGGTCATAAAACAATGATATATTTTATGGTCCCAACCATTTAAATTTCCTTAACAACACCTCACTACACAAGTTAATTGATCAATAACCCCAATTTCATGTTTATTACTTTTTGTAATGATTCAACATAACCACTACACTCATAACTAATCGCCAACCCAAAACACTGATTACCAATGTCAAGGTTGTGCTCAATATCACCCATCAATCTCCAAACACAAATGTTCTATAAATATATTCATTTCAAGGATTATGGTGATCTCAAACATAAAACTTCACTCAAAAAGGCTGATTCCAGATAATTTTGTTCACTATAATAGGAATCACTTACCAAAACCCAAAAAAAAGTATAACCCATAGACTCATGAAGCAATAATACAACTAATTGATCCCAACATCAAACATAAATCTTATGAGCCTAATACACATATCTCTCTCATAAGGAAACCTAATCTTACCTACAGAATGCACAACCTACATACTCAGGTCACCCTATTTTTACACCAAAAATAAAAAAAATAGAGATTAAATATGCACTGATTTATATTTACCATCACCAAAAAAATTAGGTAAAACAATAGAAACAACACTTTATTCTTCCCAAACACTCAAAATACATTATTAAAAAAAATATTCAATCATTTTGGGGTCTCCTCACAAAAATAATCCAATAAAATATTGATTACACAATTATTGATTTCTTATTTTAGGATAAATCAAAACATTTCCACACACCAAAACACACCCGATTTCTAAAAAACCAATTGGATTACATGGAGTTTCCCGACTAATTATAAATCACCAAAATATTCATCCTAACTAATCCATTTTTTACTAAAAAGAAATTACCCTTTCAAAATTCAAAAGAAATAAAATTTCTAAAACAATTTTCCTTATATTTTTTCAAAACCCTAAAAACCCTAAAATTTATAAATCATTAGATCCATTTCACATTTCACATAAAACTAACATATGAAAAAAATTTATACACACCTCGTTCAATTGTATGATTTTTCTTTTGAAAACTATGTTTTTCTCAAAAAACAGCCATCCAAAAATCCATTTCATTATGGTGGTCGAACAATAAAGATCACAATTAATCAAATAATCCCCTAAAATATATATTAATATAATCCCCATTATAATATAATCTGGAAAAATATATATTATGTTACATGTTTCTTAAATTATGAGTGGATCCTAATGACTAAATGGGTCCAAAAACACCTTTTGTTGACATATGTATCATAAGATAATCTCCCCACTAACATGATTCATGAATAACTCGCTAACTCTTAACCAAGACCTACGACTCATCCAAATTCTTACAAATCACATAATAGGATTATCATTATAACACCTCACTCATCCTAGAGTTCATTTTTCTTAAAATTAGACATCCCTATGAAACATGGGTTTCAACCATTTCTATTTTCTCCAAGTATGTGTTTGGTCTACCACTAAATTACCAACAACTATCTCCACTACTAACAAAAATTATTCCATTGAAAAACACACTTTGATACATTTTCTGATGATCATGATTTTTATTTCCCAAATAGAACTCAACCAGGGGGTGTTTCAATAACTTATTCATACCTCACCCTTTTTATAGGTTTTATACTATCAATGATGATCCAAAATAATAATGGGAGACTATGCCCTCAAAATAAGACCCAAATTCACTAGATGAATCTATAAAAAATGTATCATAAACCATATATATAATGTAAATCCATAAAATAAATGTAGATATAAATGAAAAACTAGATAGAATCCACATTAGAAAATATAATATATTAAAATTATACATAAAATGCATAAAATCATTACAGATTGGTAATAGATAAATATGGAATCATTATATAAACAATCAATGGAACACTGACCAATACATGCTGCAAAATAACTAAAAATAAACTACATGACCACTAATCCAACTCATATAATCCCTCCTTTATAATCCTTTTCCTCCACTTCCTTCTAGACCATTCTACATGTTAATATATAATCAATTCTTATGACCAAGAATGAAACGTGATAATCTTATAATGAATATAAAAAACCATTCTTTTTATGGTGGTATGTTTAATTACAATTTTCTAGTTTTAATCCTTAAATACTTGAAAAATATTTAGTTCCACTATGAAATATTGGATATTCATATAATACATATAATGAGTACATTCATGATCATGCAATGCACCCACTGACTGAGAAACATAACACAAAATTCATATAAAAGAATAACATTTAGGTCAATGTGTGCTAACCAGCCCCCACAAAACCATACATTACCTACCTAGGACAATTTTGGTGGGAATATAGTCATAATAAACATAAATTATTGACCCATAATTTATGATTCAGTGTATAGAGTCTTACCAATATCAAACCACCACTTCAAAAATACGTATAGTTTTAACAAAAAGTATCGTTTTCATCCATTTTCACTCAAGGTATATCTCACAATTGTTCCCTTGTAATCGTTTTTCACTCAAGGGATGACACACATCAAGTTTCATGCCATCATGTATCACTCAATCAAGTTTATAAATTATATACTCGATTTCCTTTTCTTACAAAATGGTGGTTTCTTCCAACCCATTCTCACTTAAGTTGATGAAATTACCTTAAACCCTACCTTTTCACTCAAGGTTGGGTCTAATATCACATCCAAAATTCTACCTTCTAAATTAATGTTGGGTTTCTTTAACACCTTATCACTCAAGGTGAGGCCAAACCTTTGGATCCTTTATCAACCACACTATGGACTATCACGTATCACATGAACATTATCAAAACATTTATGATTCATTAAACAAGGAATATAACCCATAAAATAATATCACCATATCATCATATGGTTCTAGTCAATCAAAACCTAGAATAAGATCCCACAACATTCCTCAGTGTGTATCTAGACTTACATCCCTATATCCTCAATAATTTACTGATCTCTTCTCAGTTGGACTAAGTTATTCCCAATAACCCATTGTGATCTTCAATCTCATAAGCTATATCTTACCCTAAACAACTATGTATAATTAATAATTTTCAAAGTGGATATCCCCTATTCACATGATGAAACCATGAATGGTCATATAAAACCTACTCAACCTACCCATGTCTACCCTCTACAATAAAAAATAAATTTTATCTAAATAGCTGAACATTGATACCAAAAATATACCCTCATCTTAAACACATTAAATTATGTATCATCATGAAACTAAGAATCATAAAATGTATTAAAAAAAATATTCCACACGTATCACAAATAATTCTTTGTAAAATTCAATATCACCTAAATGACGTAAAACAAACAAAAATAATTCAACCAAACCTTTCAAAGCATCCTTTTAAAATCCAATACAAATCCTCAATATCAATCCATATAGAAAAGGAAATTATTTCGACCTCAAATGAGGTAGTATGGTTCTTGGTTTTGTGAGGGGTGTAGAATGGTTGTATGATCCTTCTGTTTGGTCACTACTCCTATCTTAAGTGGTTTCAAACTAGGTTTATTCATGGAACTGGATACACCAAACTACTCCAACATCTATGACAATCTAAGGAAAAATTTGAAAACATTTTTGGTCATTGTGTTTTCATATGAATTACACTTTGTAACAAACATTAGTTTTTAGTATGTGAGGTCATGCTCCTCATACCGTATTATGGGTAACTACTACCTACTCTAAAACTCTCTTATTGATTTATGTATTGTTAATGAATCATTATTAAACCCAAAAATTTGACTAATTCACTAACTATTATTAATCATATATTGGTTCATTACAAAGTGAATTTTATTATATATAAAAGGTATCTATTAAATATGATCAACTATAAATATCAAATATTCTTCATCTTTTACACTATATGTATTTATCAATGGTTCTCTATTTTTTGTCTTGTTATTACTTAGTGATGTTGATATACTAGTCACTCTGTTTTAAATCCCCATAGCTAGGTGATCTTGGTTTTTTTTACTTATAATGAGGCATTAGATGTTTATTGTGTTGGGAATGGGGATATGAATGGCCTTCCTATGTAACCTTGTGAAACAAATCATAACTCATGAAGTTAAATGAATCACGCTTCCTTTTTATGGATTATTTTTTTCAAATAAATTAAAATTCAATGACGTATTAAGTTACATTATACACAATTTTAATTTGATTTTTATACATTATTGTATAACATGAAACATAGAGTGTGTCTTACCATACAACCAAGACTAATTTTCTCTTTTTGTAACACACAACAAAGATTTTCTTCGATAGCTTGTGTTACATGCAGGAAATGAGTTTACAAACAAAAATATATTATTATCACAGTTATCACCTAGCCATTAGAATGTAGAGAATGAATTGGATTACCTAAATTATTAAAATATGGTTTATAAATGTATATATAATTAATTTTATGGTGACTAATTAATTATAAATACAAATAAAACCCTTTTTAGGAAATGTTTTTCTGAAACGAAATTTTAAATGTGAATAAATTTATTTTATAAAAATAAATAAATAATCACACTTGTTGGATTATATTAATTAAATCTATATTCAATGTAATTTTTAAAATTAATTGTTTTTCTAGACATGATATAAGAACAAAACGAATCTTATGTATAAAAAGTCTATTTTTCTAAAAAGACAATTTTGTTACCTTTTGATAGAGCACTTGTTTTAAATATATTTTTTGACCCTTTTATAAATTTTTTAGGAAAAATAAACTTATTATTTCAATGAGATATATCAAAATATACTTTAGTGGAATTTTTTTATTTTTATGATAAGCTTCATGTTTTGATGATTAATGAAAAAATATTGAATTTTAATTGAAAACAACATTTTCATCTAAATAATATACCTTGGAAATTTATATTACTAATTGGTTTTAAAAGAAAAAGTAGAAGAAGAAAAATTAAATATTTTAATCCAGTTTAGGTCATTGGAATCAATTTGAAATTGAATTTCAATATAAAAACATTTTAATATTTCGAATGTTTTCACTTTAAAAAAATATGTTTCCACACCCTATATAAGGGATTAAATTTAAATTAATTTTATCCATTTGTTTAATATTGAAAAATACACTTTATATTTTTAATTAGTGGGGAAAAACTTTTTAAATAAGTCCATTTTATTTTTAGACAATATGAATTGTAACTTTTATAATTTTTATTACCACATTTAAGGGTAAAATAGGTAATTAAAGGTAAAAATAATATTTTAAATATTTTAAAATTACCCTAACACTTTCCCAAAAATTATTTGATGAATTAAATTGTATATTTTTCACATAAGGTATGTAATTTAATTATTTATCAAATAATTATCCATGAAACTGACTTAGATATTATTAAAATTAAAGAGAGTGAAAAAATGGCACACCCTTAATTATAATAAGTATATTATTTTTAAAATGGGATTAAATAGAAGATATATTTTACTATATATATTCTTATGAAATATAAAAGGATTATCTATATCATGGAAATTTATTTTTAATTTTTATTAGAGAAATAATTATCATATCTAATTACACAATGATGATGCAATAATTATTTAATTAATAAAAAAACTCAATTAATTGATATTTAAAATATTAAAAGTGATGTAATTTAAATTACATAAGGTAATACAAAAATTTTATAGGTTAATATGACATATTATGGGGGTATTAAATGAATTTTTTTGATTTGATATTATTATATTTATTTTCTTAAAGTCAATGTAATTAATAGATTCAAAAGTAACACCAATGATATTTTATGAAAGTAATATTTTATTTAAATAGCATAAAATCATAAAAATACAAAATAAGGAAAAAATTATTAATGTCTCGTATTTTCTAGGTTTTATTTTTAGAAATTAATTAGAAAAATTCTAAGACGAGGCATTAAGATGGTGTGTGATTCCAAGGCATGGTGTTCCTGGAATGGTTCAATGAAAAATATTAATTTTAATTGAATGTGTGAGTGGTTTTCATGAAAAATTAGAATCACACATAAATGGGTTTTTTGATCAAAAATCTGAGGGCACCATTGCATTAAGGATGACGGGCTTACACTAGGCACGATATAAATTCAGTCGCTGCGGGTCTCCAGTGAAAAAACATGAAAAGGGTATAACCATAAATAAAATAATTAAATAAAATGATTTTATTTTAAAATATTAATAACTCATGAATGGTGAGTCTAATTACAAACTTGATACCACCGTTGAGTTCGTAATTTGGTGTTTTACTTAGAAAGGGCATAACATCGACCGATGCGGATCGACTATGAAAGTTTATTTTTGGACATTTTAAATAATAATAAAATAAACTTAAATAATTTTATTTTATTTCTTTTTTAACATTTCAAAATGTGGTGATGATGTGATACAACAATGGGGAATACCATTATCTTTCATGAATGAAATATTGTGGTGATGATGCAACGCTACAACAGTAACGTTGAAACTCATGTAACACAGAAATGTGTTTAATGCTGTAATATGTTTAACACTGAAATGAATCTTTCTTATTTAACCAGTGGTAAGGATATAATATCAGATTAATGATCCTTCCCTGTGATCACTATAGATGAACCTTTGTAATTTAAGCTTGTTGGTAAATAATATATGATGATGATATGAGGATTGAGGATCGACTATGTGATAGATCATGACGACTCCCGACGGATCACCAACGACAATCAAACCCCAACGTCAACCAATCTAAACTAAAAATAGGGTGTGAGTTTTAATATTTTTTCCTTACCCACTATTTATACCTATGATTAATGTATATTAATCAACTAATGGATTAATCCACAAGTCATATGTATTGCAGGTTGGGTTTTACCTACCGAGGTTTATTGGAGATTGTTTATCTAATATTGATTATCCTTTATTGTGGATTTTCATTAACCGTTATAACAAAAATGAACCACAATTGACATGAACATTGATTGAGGTCCATTAATCCTTTTTGTATTCATTATTTTCTCCCTCCATTATTCGTTCGTTGTGAGCATTCTTCGTTTGGCCTCTGACTCGACAATTCACGATCAAACAATCGTTGTTCTCCCAACTCATGGTGAAATGAACAGATATCATGGATCTAATATGGATATGGAATGAAGGAGGTGTGGTGATGATAGTGGTGAATGTATTGAGGTAGTGTGTATGATATTCTCTCAAATGACATTGTACTGGGATGGGTTGTAGCATGGATCTGAGCCCACAATAGTGAAGGTGTCGACCTGAGGATCGCAACAGTGTCTCTATCTCGTAAAATATAGTAGTAGAGAGATCGTAGCAGATCCCAGAAGGGGATTGGCAGGTGGTTTCACATGGTGGCATGAAAACCCTATAGTAGGAGGCCACTGGCTTGATTAATGGTGTCATAGGGGCCCACAGCAGCGCGGGCACAGGCAGTGATGAGAAAATGTGACCAGGGTTGGCCGCAGTGGTGTTGACTGATGAAGCAACAGGGAGCTGTGTTGGACCAGTTGACATGTTATCCAATAGACCATGTGCTTAGGGATCAACCTTTTTTATGGATGACCACATTGACTTGGTGGGGACATAGTAGTTGCCACGTCATGGTGGACTGAACCGGGCAGCGTTCGAGTGGGACGAGTGAGAGTTGGCATGATGGGCTGGTAGAATGTACCCAGCCCAGCCGGGTGGGTTGGGTCGACCTAGAGGGTCAGTCCAAACCTGGTGGGTTGGGTTGGTGTGCCCTAGGTGTGGTCGGTTCTGGGTCTGGTCCGACCTCATCGGACCGGACCCAGACCCGACCAAACCCTTTTTACAAAAAGTCTCATAACTTTCAAAATATAATTTCATTTGATGATCCATTTGGGGCGATGGGACCCCCATGAAGATCCGGTATTTTAATATCACTTGGTGGGTTTTTAGTTGGATCACTAGGGGATAGTATCATTATATTTTTATTTTCTATTAGGGGTTGATGTAGGATCTTGATCCCGTCATTGAGGGAGATAGTATAAAATGAGATTGTACCCTTGGTATTTCCTATGGGGGTTCAATACCATATCGCATTCTTATCATAGAGTATGACTAGTGTTTCGAAGTGGGTTGTCTCGGCCCGGGTTCGATAGTGACTCAGCGGACTGGAGCATGTATCACACTGGGAGGCACGATCGATCCTCACTTCTCCACATAGTACCTTATATAGGGTTTATGGACAAGGTGTGACCAATATTTACCTGGGATCCAATCCCCTATCTAGGATGATGTTTCTAGTAGATCTAGGATGTTACCTAGGGATCCCTGGGCACAGGACCCCCTATCAGTGTATCATGATAAAATTCTTTCATTCATGACTTGGCCTAACCAGTGTGCTTTGGTTAGTTCTTAGTGTGTTCCCTTTAAGCGGGGCCCAAATTAGCATGACCTCTTTGCAATGGTATTCGATGACTTCATAGCTCTAGGAGTTAGTTCTCCCTAAACGGTCATGCATTGAAAATAATCTTATGACCAATGATTGGTTGTGATATCGAAAGTCCTTGTATTAGCAAGACCTGACATCTCAGGGAAAAATTTGACATATCAAGACCATATTTTATCTTGGATACTTTTGGTAGACTTTTTCTACATTCTTACTATTTGATAGATCAGGGAGTGAGATCTCTCATAATCGAGTGTGTTGTGAGGGGAACCATATGGCTGGTAGTAGACGATACGTTGCATCTTATAATCCTTTATGGGTATACCTATATGTTCTTATTATATGTGTTATAGATTTTATCTTCTTGTATGATACCATTTGTTGAGCTGACTATATCTTCTTAGTGGTGTTTCCTTTGTGGTCTTTTACTTTATGTTTTGGGGTTCCCTACTAATTATTGTTTTACTCACCCCTGCAGAGGAATTTCCCGTACATATCATGTCTTGTGCTAACGACTGATGCTTTGATGGAGTCCTTGGTGAACTGGGACAAGGTGGTGCTTAGGGTGACCCGACAGACGAGGTGTGCTTCTATGGCTCTAAAAAAGTTGATTATGTACCTACCATTTAGGTATAGTTTTCAACGGAGGAGTTCCAGAGACGTTTACTTATTTTTCCTATTTGTTGGGATAGTATTCTAGCCTCATTTGCCTATGGTTTTATGATATTGTACATTGTGTTTTTTTACTTAGAGTTTTAACTTTCCTTTATCTGTGTCTTGGATTTATGTGTGTGTGAACTGGTACTCAGGAAGGTGCCTCCCATTTTTTGGCATATGCCTACTCGGTGCTAGTCGTCATCCCCTGGTCTTTGGGAGGTGGTATATTGGTAGTCACAGCACGGGCCCCGTGGGACAGGTCATGACATATTTGGATCAAAGGGGGGTTGGTTATACCTTAAGAACTCAGAGCCTATGAGTCTGGTTTGGGACAACAATGTTAAGTGTTTGAGTTCAGATTTCATGCCAGGGAATCCAGTGTTGGTGCAATGGCTAATGTATGCATACACCAAGACCCTAACTTCATATTTTTGACTCGTTATATGAAATCACTAGTCATAAGGAAAAACAATGGTACATGCAACTTATAAGAATGGGTTTTGTTTTCCATGTCCTTCTTGGGTCATCTCACTCGGTATACTCTATTAATCATGGTACATCTTTTTTTTTAAGATTCTTCTACATAGACAGCCAGCTCGGATTCCACCATGTAGTCATGAGGATCATCCATGGGGTGATGAAATTTTTATAGAAATTTGTACCAGATAAAGCACCTCTGGGTTGTGTTCCATTTATACATCCACCTGTGGAGTGGCACATGGTACTCGTAGTACCAATGGATGAGATGTGAGGGCGGAGCGCACTTCATGAGTTTCAGTGATAGAGACCCCTCAGGTTCTGAGGTGAGGCTAACATTCAGGTGGATGAGGACTGGTTTTATGTGTTTATCAAGTTTTCAATCCAGTAAGGACACCAATAGATCATATGGCGGTCCTAGCAGAGATCCTTCTATGTGGCTCGGTAGGGCGATGTTGGGGTTTAAATTACCCAATATTACGATGAGGTGACTATTCTTTGGATAGAGTTTGAGAACTTTTTTTAGAGTAGTTCTCACCTTAAAAGATAATGGATATGCATGCCCAAGAGCTTCTATAGCACTGGTAGGATGACTTGTCGATATATGAGTATTCTTTGAGGCATAAAAACCATCCCAGGTACTAAGTGAATATGATACATGACAAGTGATTTGGGGATCAGACCTTTGAGCAATGTGTTCTTTGGGAAATCTGATCTATCATTATTCCTCTATGAATTCCTGCTTATGCCAGGGTTCTAGAGTGAACCTTTATGGCTGAAAGCCCCTTTGATTAGCAGATACATCTAGTGGATGCAAGTAGTGGGAAAGTAAGAGTAGATACCTTGGGACCAGGAAGTCGATGTCAGTCTCAGAGACTTGGACGTGTGACACATTATGAGAGGAGGTTCCAGGATAGAGGATCTATAGCTCAGGCCTCATAGGGTGAGTCCAGTCGACTTAGAAAGAGGCAATTTTTTTCATGAGACAGCAGGGGACATCTTTCTAGAGATTTTCTAGCCTGTTGTGGGGATGATAATGAAATTGTGGATGGGCCACCGAGGAATAGTTAGTGATAGTAACAGATGGATCTATAGGGAAACATACGTGGAAGAGGATTTGGGAGAGCAATAGTATGTGTTATACATTTAGACATGTTACCACCACCACCCCCATGTGGTCTATACCAAGATTATGGAGCTTGGTGAAAGGGGAAGGGTAAGCTTCATGCAGTCAAGGCATATGACCCAAAATCTATAGGAATGATTCAAGGTACAGTATTTTTCTACTCTTAGATATTGTATTAATAGACATAGGTGCTAATAATTTTTCCTTATCACAGATCTTGTTCAAGACCTAGATTTCTTGGTTAAACCATTGATTTGAACCTTATGTCTTGTGATACCAATGGAAGGAGACTCAATAATTACACTAGATTCAATAGTGTGATCTGACCATTAAGGTGATATTTTCGGTTGGAATCTCTTGGTGGAAGCATCAAGGCTTTAAAACATCATTATTGGTATTGATTGGTTATCGACATTCCAGGATCAGATTTACTATTTTAGGAAAAGGGTGTAGTATTTCTGCAGTGATGGAATGGGGTTTTCTTGGTTAGTGAAAAAGAAAACCCAGGCAGCATGGGATAGAATCATACATAGGAGGGTGAAACTAATAACTCTTGAGTCATCTATCCTTATCTTTAGGGCATTGGATTTTATAAGTTTTTATTTCTCATATGTAGTGGTGGAGTATGAGGACATTTTCCCTAAAGATGTTTCAGTTTTAACTCCTCATAGGGATATAGACATCTAAATTGATCTAAAACCTGATATGGAATCGATATCAGCATCAATATATCAGATGGCTTTCACAGAGGTTCATGAGATGAGGGTGTATATGGAGGACTTTTAGAGAAAGGTCTTAGTAAAACCTAGTGTTCAAGGTTATGTGTGTATTCCTAGAACTTTAATTAAGTGACCATGGAGAATGAGTATCCACTAATAAATGTTAAATGAACAATTTGATCAGTTGAAAGGGTTATCCTTTTGCATGGATAAAATGGTGCCCATAGGCTTTTTAGTAGTTAAGACATAGTTTGACGAGCCCCCTAATCTTGAGTTTTCTAGATGATGGAGTCAAGTACATAGTGTTCTATGATGAATTAGGTATGGGACTTGGTTATTTCTTGATTCAGAGGAAAGCAGTGATTGCTTATGGTTCGCATTAGTTGAGACCACATGACTGGAACTATGTGACCCATGATCTTGAGTTACTAATAGTATTCTTTGCATTGAAGATATGGGGACACTACCTGATGGGTAGAGAGTTTACCATCTACTCATAACAAAATATTCTCAAGTATATCTTCTCTTATAAGGTTTTTAACCTAAGATGACTACATTTTTTAGAGTTTCTTCAGTACTATGACTTCGAGATAGTCTATACACCTGGGAAGGGGAACATGGTGGCAGATTCTCTCAGTCAAAGATCAAGTTCATAGTTGCTGAATGAGGAAACCAAGATGTTGGCTTCATTATAGTTCTCCTTCATGGATAGAGATGATTCATCTTACCTCTAGCCAATGGTTTTTACCCCTCCACTATTATAGTGAGTATGTGAGGAACGGCTCGGTGATAATGAATGTGAGACTTTATGTGCTTTGTTGTCCATGAGGAACTCCCCTAATGGATATTTGTAAGGTGGGGAGCATGTCGTTCCTTTAATAGGGTGCATATTAGTTGCAGTGGACAACTAGAGTGGTGGTATGCATCAGGATATGCATGTGGGTGTCAAGGTAGACACAGGATATGAAGGAACAGGTTGAATCTAGGCTTACAAGTTAATATAAAATTTGATCACTTATTTGAATTAGTTTCATGGTTTATCAATACATCATGTCGAACCCCTATTCTTAGAAGGGGTTTCTCTTTTCTTCCTTAGGGTGCCTGAAATGGAGTGGGAAATGATATCAATAAACTTTTTGATGGTTTTATCACATACGTATAGGGGACACAATACCATCTGGGTAATTGTTGAACAAGTTACCATGTTGGCCACCTATTAGATTTTTAATAGATTTTAGTAGAGAGCTTGGGATGCCTCTACTTGTAGAAGATAGCTCAACTCCATGGAATCCCATAGATGATATTTTCTAATCAGGATTCTCTCTTTTCATCCTAGTCATGGAGATCGAGGATCGGGAGGAGAGGACCCTCTATGGTTAGTCAATTCCTTTAGTGTGTGCTTGGTGGTAGCACGAGAATCTATGGAAGATCACATGGGATAGGGGGTATCAAGTTTGTGCTTGTACCATAATATGTTTGGTTATCCCTTAGTTTAGATTTCTGAGATGTAAATCATTAAGGTAGGGAAATTCTAATGAATCAAATTTCATCTATTTTATTTTTAGAAATTAATTCGGAAAATTCTATGACCAGGCATTGAGATGGCGTATGATTCTTAGTCTTGGGGTTCCCAGAATGGTTCAATAAAAAATAATAAGTTTTTAATAGTTCTCATAAGTATTTTTCCTGAAAAAATGGAATAACACATAAATGTATTCTCGGATCAGAAATCCTAGGTCACCGTTGCGTTTAGGATGGGGGGTTTACCCTAGGTACGACTTAACATTAGTTAGTGCGACTCTCTAGGGAGAAAACCCAAAAAGGGAATGACCATAAATAAAATTATTAAATAAAATTATTTTATTTTGAAATATTAGTAACTCATAAACTGTGACTTGTATTAGAAATATGAGACCACCGTAGAGTTCATAATGTGGATTTTTACTTATTTGGGGGCCTAACATCAACCGTCATGGGTCGACATTAAAAGTTAATTTTTTTGAAACTTTAAAGAAAAATAAAATAAACATAAAGAAGTTTATTTTATTTCTTTTTAAAGTTTTGTAGTTTGAGATGTTGTGACAGGGCATCCCATTATCTTTTATGAATGAAAAAGTGTGGTGACGCTATAATGCTGCAATGGTAATGCAGAAACACATGTAATGTTGAAATTCATTTAATGTGGAATCATGACTCTCTTATTTAACTATTGGTAGGGATATAGTATTATATTAATGATCCTTATTTGTGAGTGCTAGAGAAGATCCTTGGAACTTTCCTTTCACAAGATAAATATGGACAATGATTATATAAGGATTTTGGATCGAAAAGATGACAGATCATGACGACTCTTGAAGGATAACCAATGATGATCGGATCCCATCATTGACAGATCCAAACTCAAAGTAGGGTGTGAGTTTTAATCTATTTTCATTCCCCATTCTTTATCCCTATGAAAAATGTGGATTAACCGACCAACAGATTAATCCACAGTTTGTGCATATTGTGTCTTGGGTTTTACCTTGCAGGGTTTATTAGGGATTTTTTATCTAATATTAACTATCCTTTTTTGGATTTTCAGTAACCATTCTAATGGAAAATAATCATGATCAGCACGAACATATATTGATGTCCATTCTTCTTTATCGATTCTTGCTTTTCTCCCTCCGCTCTTCATCCATCATGGACATTCTATATTAGGCATGTTACTCAACAATTCATGATCAATCAATCATTTTGTTCCTGACTTTTGGTGCAACGATCTGATATCACAGATCTGGGATGGACATGGCATGAAAGAGGTACAATAATGAAAGTAGAGAATGGATCAAGGCGGTGCACAAGATATCTCTACTTGAAAGACCTTTCACTAGAATGGGTCATAGGATGGATCTGATCCAACAATAGTGAAGGTGGTGACATGAGTTTCACAATGGTGGATCCATCTCGAAAAACAAATCAGTATGGCGATGGTGGCTGATCGCATAAGGGGAGCCTCTACCACCACCGGTTGTGTATGGTGGCGTGACCACCTGGCAACGAGTGACCACTGGCTTGATGGCCGATGGATGAGGATATAATGACCCATACTTTACATACATTTTTATTGCTTCAAAATTGAAGAAAACTTATTACAACATATAACAAAACCATTAAATGACCATATAGGTATAGTGTCTTTAGAAACTGGGAAACATAAACAACTGGTTCATAAATCATCTACATTGTCTCTCATTTATTTCATCATATATAGAGTCCCTTTTTGGAATATCCTACTAAATACCCTTCTTCCAGGCCTGGGGAAAAGAAAACATACAAAAGGGTGATCTCAAATTCTCAGTAAGGGTAAACAAAAGAAATATCAATCAGAAGAACATAACATTTTGGAAATCTTAACCTGCAAAAGAGATCATAATATCATAACATGGGATAAATCATAGTAGTGAAATGTAATCCCAATAATCATAACTTAAAACATGAAAATTTTTGGCATACACACATAATCATATAGAATCATTTCTTATTAGTCAAGGCTCATTGTCAAGACTATCTTAGCAGACAAAGTCCATTTCTAAACTGAGTTCACTCCTCGTTTCAGTCATGTTTAACTGAATCGGATTAACCTGCTGTTCAAGCCATGTCTATCTCATGAGATATAAATCTTAACCCAATGCATTAGAGGGAGATATAGGTCCCACCCATCTCCTAATGAAACCATTCTTATGTGTGCCACAAAATCATAAATCATACATCATAGCATAACCCATGTAATAAAATTGGGATTCTTAATCATCATGCCACCATAACACAATCCGTATAAGATAAAAGGACATCATAAAAATAATTCCATAATAACATAATCAAAACAATGTAAAAATAGGGATAGAAACAGAACCCTATATTAGCTTAGATGGAAAATAATTTTGATAAAACACTTGAACTCCATTCTTGAGGAAAATATCCTTTCTACTTCAAAAACATTTTCCTTTCTTAACAGGTCATATAAATTTAAACTAAAAGAATTTGATTAAAAATAAACTTGAAAACTTGTAAAGTAATATTCATGGAAATAATGTTCTAAAAATCCATTCATGTCGTATAAGTTAAAAAAACATTCTTCTCGTACTTTGGATGGGAAAGTGAAAAAGTACCTCGTATGAAAAATGACAAAAGATTTCATTCATATCTTTTACTAAAAACTCACCGAAGGGTAAGATTGGATTTAAAAAAATTTAGGAGGATATAAATAATATTACATATTGAGGAAACATGGATGTGGATGATAAATATTCCCCAGTAAATTCTGAAGTATAAACAATCTCGGATAAAAATTGAGATTGCGAGATTTTCCCTTACCTTAGGTCTGATTTGCTTCGTATGTGTCCGAACATCCTGTATAATGATTTAAATAATGTTATTTACTTATTCCATAATTTTACTCATTGTTATGATATCATATATGGTCATATTCTTATCTTCTTATTAGTAATATTCCATTGTTACTTGTTATTCGGGTGTTTGTTGATTTTTTGTTCTTATGCGTGTTTTGTCGAATAAATTATTATTATTATTTTTAGGTTATAGATACCTCATTTTCAGAATGGTATTAGTGTAACATATATCATATTTATTCATTCAATTTATATAATCATTATGCAATGAAGATCATGTAGAACGAGTCGCATCACATCGTGGAGACGGTAGGTCGTACGTACACACGAGCGATGATATCATTCTAATGATCATGGAATTGTATTGAAGTGTATGTATACTATTTCAGAATCAATATCACTTTACAATAATCATATATAGTTATTAATTACACCATTATACCCATCCAAGTAAGGTGGTGGTGGAAAACAGATTACACCACGGTGTGGAGACGGTATTCCGTACGTACGCACGCGCGGTGATTTCGTTTTCCATAGGATGGATAGAAGGTGAAATAGGTTTGTTTCATATTTATAATAAAATATCAGTATATGAGTGATACTGATGTTATTACTTCATAATGAAAAAACTAAATAAGAGGAAGTATAAGAAGAAATAAATTGGAAAGGATCGGTAGTGGATATTACCTCTTCTTTGACGCGCCTCTTCTTAACCACCTCTTAGGGCACTAGAGTTGGTCTTTTAAAAAGACCAGGACCTCTAGGATGTTTCTAGGGAAGTGGAGAAGAGAAATTTTCAGGGTTTGTCCGAGGTTGATGGCTCAAAGTGGTGTGAGTAGGAGAGGGAGGAGGTGCCCTTTTATAAGGAAGGAGAGGGGCACCTTTGGAAAAACTAAAAATATTATTTTATTACAAAGTCATATTCGGTTTTTAATAGATCAAAATTGATTTATTTAAAATCTAAGGTGGGGATGGGTCGAAATACTGTAATCCAATATAATTTGGACAAGTTTAGGTTACTATTGTAACCTTATCATTTAGATTTAACTTTAAGTTAAATAATTTCACTTTTACCGTGTCTTCTTGTTTTATTACACTATAAGGTTAATAAACTTACTATAACAAGCCAAAATAACTCCAAGTTGTTAATTATTAATATATATAAACTTATCTAAGTCATTTGGACGAACCTTAGATTTTTAGAAATAAAATAACAATTAATAATATAATATTTGTTTTAAAAACTATTTAATGTCAATTTTGACACTATTTGGTAATTGATTTTTGTGAAAATCATAACAACCTTATTAGTTCTAAAGTGGTTACTTAAATTAATACTAACATGTCATATTAACCTAGAAAATTAGTTTAATTCATAAAAAGTATGAAATTACATTTATTTTGGTATTTATAACATCAATTATGTTAATATCTCATTAATAAGGTAATTACTACATCATCATTGTGTCATAAATAAATTAAATTATTTAATGTATAAAAATTATAAATAAAATACCATTATGTAGAAAATATTTTTATATTTTTAATGAATATTTATAGTCTAATTTATCTTATGCATAAACCTATATTAAAAATGTTTTAGTTATTAAACTTTGATTTTAACTATTTTAACAATTCTTTAAATAAAATAATATTAAATGTCCTAATCTAATCAAAGTGGGCCTAAATGGTCATATTTTATTCCTAAGGTTGTTTTTGGTCGAATTAAACTTATTCAATAGAATTATTACAAGTGTTATGGTAATAATAATATCATTTTTACCCTTAATTACACTATTTACTTTTAACCGTGGTAAAAAAAGTTAAAAGTTACTATTCACAAAAAATTATTTTCATCTCATTGAACCACATTTTAGTCCTTGATATTAACAGTGTCTCTCAAATTTTCGAAATTCCACTCACAGAAGCGGTAAATTAAGTTTTATTAAATTTTCAAATTCTCCTGGGAGGTGGGTAAAAGACGGTGAAAAGTTCGATAAAATTTTTATATATATAAATTTATTATAAAATGACTCCAATTAATTACATTGAACTTATATAGGTATTATGTATCAATTTTGACCTAAAATAAATTTAAATAAAAAGTCGGTTTTTAAATAGTAACCTGGTGTTTTCACTATTCATCAAAAATTGAAAGTTTTCAGAAAAATACCAAAATTTCACCCTAGGCTAATTTCGATACTCTGAATCCAAAAATGAAGTCCATTTTGAAAGATAAAATTTAAAAAAATTCAAAAAATGGGTATTACTATTCATAACGGCTAGTTTTAATAATATTTTAATAGCATATCGTTGTTTAACGAAATTCGGTATTGCGTACAACGCAAGCTATCGAGGAAGGCCATGATTGCATGTAAAGCAAGCCAAGATAGTGTTTTGTGTTGTGAAATATTCTTTTTATGATGTATATAACATAAAAACAAAATATTTCTCATAAAAATATCGGGTGTTACATTCTACCCCCCTTAAAATGAATTTTGCCCTTGAAATTCATCACTTTGTAACAAAAAGATGAGGATAACTCTCCCTCATCATATCCTCAAGCTCCAATGTATCTTATTATAATTTTTGGTTCCTCCATAAAACTTTCACTAGGAGAGTGGTCTTGTTCCGTAGGACTTTTTCGCTTCGATCCAGAATCTCTATCGGATGTTCTTCATAAAAAGATCTTGCTCCAGCGGTACAACTTCTGAGCTGAGTATATGTCAAGGATCGGGTATGTACTTTATCAGGAGAGATACATGGAACACATCATGAACTTGAGAGAGATTTAGTGGAAGCGCCAATCGGTAAGCTGCCTTCCCAACACGATCCAGTATTTTGAAAGGACCGATATATCTAGGGCTCATCTTTCCCTTATTTCCAAATCTCATTACTCTCTTCCAAGGAGATATTCGTAAGAACACATTATCACCCACTTCAATCTCTAGGTCTTTTCTTCGGTTATTGGCATAAAATTTTTGTCAACTCTGAGCTTCTCTTATGTGTTGTGGAATAGATCGGACCTTTTCTTCCATCTCATCAACAAGATCAGGTCCTAATAGCTTTCATTCCCCAACTTCATCCCAACAAGTTGGAGTTTGGCATTTCTTTCCATAGAGAGCTTCATAAGGAGCCATCTGTATACTGGAGTGAAAGCTATTATTATAAGAAAATTTAACCAAAGGTATGTGTTGATCCCAACCACCTTTGAAGTCCATAGAGCAAGCTCTTAACATATCTTCTAGAGTTTGAATTGTTCTCTCAGACTGACACTACTGGAAACAGAGGATTTCCCAACGGTTCTAAACTGTTGGGAAAGGCTGCAGAACCGTTGGTATATGTTATACCAATGGTTCTACAAACCGTAGGGAATTAAGTCGTTGGGAAAACTTTTCCCAACGGTTTACAGTGAACCGTTGGGATAGGGTGTAGAAAAACTACCCTATACCAATGGTTTGGGTAAACCGTTGGGAAAGCTTTTGCCCAACGGTTTACAACCGTTGGGGAAGGGTAAAGAAAAATAACCCAGGTTTTCCCAACAGTTTTCCCAAACCATTGGGAAAATCACAATGTCACCTCTTTCCCAATGGTTTTAAACCATTGGAAAAAGTCTTTTACCAACGGTTCCATGAACCGTTGGTAAAACAGTAGCAAGATATGCTATGCTAATGGTTTAAAACCGTTGGCATAGCCTTTGCTGGGAAAATTGCACAGCAGCTCTGCAATTTGCCCAGCAGCTCTCCAATTTTCCCACCAGGTCTCATTTTGTGGTTCCCCCTCATTTTCAATCATTATACCTGCAATAAACTAACACATACATATACAATTATTGTACCTCCAATAACCAACTAACAGATACATATAGAGAACAAATTCATACACATTTAACATATAATGCTGGAACTATACACATCCATAATTAAATTAGAATTCATAATTTAATTATAAAGATACATAATTCATTTATAATTCAATTTAAAATTTATATGACAATTATATGTGGAATCTAGAAGTCAATTCATAATTTGATCGGTTTTTTGTATACCATATGTTTTTACCTGAAATGATGTCCATTTTAAACAAAATACATACACCTGGAGTGCTACCGGCCACACCAAACCTCGGATTGAGGTGGGGTTGACTTGTACACGTCACATATGACCCATGGATCGTTCTCCTAAAGTTTCAATGGAAACTGAATCTGTTTGTTCAGTTTTCCATATGCCAGTTTATGTTTTCCAATTAAAATGATGTCTATTTGAAACAGAAGATAGACACTTTGAGTGGTGGTGGCCATACCACATCTCAGATTGAGGTGGGGTTTATTATTACACGTCACATATGACCCATGAATCATTCTCCTAAAGATTCAATGGAAACTGAATGTGTTTGGTCGGTTTTCCTTATGTACTTAAAATGTTGTTCATTTTAAGAAAAAGAGAGCCACTTAGAGTGATTCAGGCCACACCGTACCTCATATTAAGGCGGGGTTGACTCGTAAACGTCACATATGACCCATGGATTGTTGTGCTAAAGTATCGACACAATCCGAATACGTTTGGTCGGTTTTCCGTATGTTGGTTGATGTTTTTCACTTCAAATGACATCCTTTTGAAACAAAAGACAGACACTTTGAGTGGTGGAGGCCACACCGCACCTCATATTGAGGTGGGGTTGACTCTAAAACGTCACATATGACACATGGATCGTTGTGCTAAAATATTGACACAATACGAATGCGTTTGGTCGGTTTTCTGTATGCCAGTTGATGTTTTTCTATTAAAATGACGTCCTTTAGAAACAAAAGGCAGACACTTTGAGTGGTGCCGGCCACACCGCATCTCAGATTGATACGGGGTTGATTCTTACACATCACATATGACCCATAAATCGTTCTCCTAAAGTTTCAATGGAAACCGAATGTGTGTGGTCGGTTTTCCGTATGTACTTAAAATGTTATCCATTTTAAACAAAAGAGAGTCACTTAGAGTGATTCTGAACACACTATGCCTCCGATTAAGATGGGGTTGACTCATACACGTCACATTTGACCCATGGATTGTTGTGCTAAAGTATCAACACAATCCAAATGCGTTTGGTCACTTTTTCGTATGCTAGTTGATATTTTTCACTTAAAATGATGTCCTTTTGAAACAAAAGACAGACACTTTGGGTGATGGTCGCCACACCGCGCCTCAGATTGAGGTGGGTTTGACTCGTACACATCACATATGACCCATGGATCGTTGTGCTAAAGTATCGATACAATCCTAAAGCGTTTGTCGATTTTCCGTATACCAGTTGATGTTTTTCAATTAAAATGACGTCCTTTTGAAACAAAAGGCAGACACTTTGAGTGGTGGTGGTCACACCATGCCTCGGATTGAGGCGGGGTTGACTCGTACACGTCACATATGACCCATGGATCGTTGTGCTAATGTATCTACACAATCCAAATGTGTTTGTTTCATTTTCCGTATTCCTGTTTATGTTTTTCAATTAAAATGACGTCCTTTTGAAACAGAAGACAGAAACTTTGAGTGGTGCCAGCCACACCGCATCTCATATTGAGGCGGGGTTTACTCTTACATGTCACATATGACCCATGAATCTTTCTCCTAACGTTTCAATGGAAACCTAATGTGTTTGGTTAGTTTTCTGTATGTACTTAAAATGTTGTCCATTTTAAGCAAAAGAGAGCCACTTAGAGTGATTCTGGCCACACTGTGCCACAGATTAAGGCGGGGTTGACTCATACACATCACATATAACCCATGGATCATTTTGATAAAGTATCAACACAATACGAATGCATTTGGTCAGTTTTTCATATGTTAGTTGATGTTTTTCACTTCAAATGACGTCCTTTTGATACAAAAGACATACACTTTGAGTGGTGGCGGCCACACCACGCCTCGGATTGAGGCAGAGTTGACTCGTACATGTCACATATGACCCATGGATCTTTATGCTAAAGTATTGACACAATCCGAATGCATTTGGTCGATTTTCCATATGCCAGTTGATGTTTTTCAATTAAAATGACGTTCTTTTGAAACAAAAGGAAGACACTTTGAGTGGTGGCGGCCACACCACACCACGGATTGAGGAGGGGTTGACTTGTACATGTCACATATGACCCATGGATAGTTGTGCTAAATTATCGACACAATCTGAATGTGTTTGGTCAGTTTTCCGAATGCTAGTTAATGTTTTTCAATTTAAATGACGTACTTTTGAAACAAAAGGCAGACACTTTGAGTGGTGTCGGCCACACCGCGCCTTGGATTAAGGCGGGGTTGACTCGTACACCTCACATATGACCCATGGATCGTTCTCCTAAAGTTTCAATGGAAAACAAATGCATTTGGTGGGTTTTCGGTATGTACTTAAAATATTGTCCATTTTAAACAAAAGAGATCCACTTAGAGTGATTTCGGCCACACCGTGCCTCCGATTAAGATGGGGTTGACTCATACACATCACATTTGACCCATGGATTGTTTTTCTAAAGTATTGACATAATCTGAATGCATTTGGTTGCTTTTTCGTATGTCATTTGATATTTTTCACTTAAAATGACGTCCTTTTGAAACAATAGACAGACACTTTGAGTGATTTCGGCCACACCATGCCTCGGATTGAGGTGGGGTTGACTCGTACACATCACATATGACCCATGGATAGTTTTTCTAAAGTATCGACACAATCCGAATGCGTTTGTCGATTTTCTGTATGCCAGTTGATGTTTTTCAATTAAAATGACGTCCTTTTGAAACAAAAGGCAGAAACTTTGAGTGGTGGCAGCCACACCGCGCCTCGGATTGAGGCGGGGTTGAATTTTACTCGTCACATATGACCCATGGATCGTTGTGCTAATGTATCGACACAATCCAAATGCATTTGTTCGGTTTTCCGTATGCCAGTTTATGTTTTTCAATTAAAATGACGTCCTTTTGATACAGAAGACAGACACTTTGAGTGGTGCCAGCCACACAGCATCTCAGATTGAGGCGGGGGTGATTCTTACACGTCACATATGACCCATGAATCATTCCCCTAAATTTTCAATAGAAACTAAATGTGTTTGGTCGTTTTTCTGTATCTACTTAAAATGTTGTCCATTTTAAGAAAAAGAGATCCACTTAGAGTGATTCTGGCCACACCATGCCTCAGATTAAGGAGGGGTTGACTTGTACACATCACATATGACCCATGGATCGTTGTGCTAAAGTATCGACACAATCCGAATGCATTTGGTCAGTTTTTCGTATTCTAGTTGATGTATTTCAATTAAAATGGCGTCCTTTTGAAATAAAAGGCAGACACATGGAGTGGTGGCGGCCACACCATGCCTCAGATTGAGGCTGGGTTGACTCGTACTTTTCACATATGACCCATGGATTGTTGTGCTAATGTATTGACACAATCCGAATGTGTTTGTCAGTTTTCCATATGCCAGTTGATGTTTTTCAATTAAAATGACGTCCTTTTGAAACAAAAGGCATACACTTTGAGTGGTGGCAGCCACACCGCGCCTCAGATTGAGGTGGGGTAGACTCGTACATGTCACATATGACCCATGGATCGTTGTGCTAGTGTATCGACACAATCCAAATGCGTTTGTTCGGTTTTCTGTATTCCAGTTTATGTTTTTCAATTAAAATGACGTCCTTTCGAAATAAAAGACAGACACTTTGCATGGTGCTGGCCACACCGCATCTCAGATTGAGGCAGGGTTGATTCATACACATCACATATGACCCATGAATCATTATCCTAAATTTTCAATAGAAACAGAATGTGTTTGGTCAGTTTTCCGTATGTACTTAAAATGTTGTCTATTTTAAGCAAAAGAGAACCACTTAGAGTGATTCCGGACACACCGCGCCTCAAATTAAGGCGGGGTTGGATCGTACATGTCACTTATGATCCATGGATCATTGTTCTAAAGTATCGACACAATCCAAATGTGTTTGGTCAGTTTTCCGTATTCCAGTTGATGTTTTTCAATTAAAATGACGTCCTTTCGAAACAAAAGGCTGACACATTGAGTGGTGTTGGCCACACCGCGCCTCGGATTAAGGCTGTGTTTACTCTTACACGTCACATATGACCCATGGATTGTTTTGATAATGTATCGACACAATCCTAATGTGTTTGGTCAGTTTTCCGTATGCCAGTAAATGTTTTTCAATTAAAATGACGTCCTTTTGAATCAAAAAGGCAGCCACTTTGAGTGGTGTTGTCCACACTGCATCTCAGCTTGAGGCGTTGTTGATTCTTACACGTCACATATAACCCATGAATCATTCTCCTAAAGTTTCAACGGAAACCGAATGCATTTGGTCTGTTTTCCATATGTACTTAAAATGTTGTCCATTTTAAGCAAAAGAGAGCCACTTAGAGTGATTCTGGTCACACCGTGTCTCTGATTAAGGCGGGGTTGACTCGTACATGTCAAATATGACCCATGGATCATTTTTCTAAAGTATCGACACAATCAAAATGCATTTGGTCTGTTTTCCGTATTCCAGTTGATGTTTTTCACTTAAAATGACGTCCATTTTAAACAAAAGAGAGCCACTTAGAGTGATTCTGGTCACACTGTGCCTCGGATTGAGGCAGGGTTGACTCTTACACATCACATATGACCCATGGATCATTGTGCTAATGTATCAACACAATCCAAATGCCTTTGTTTGGTTTTATGTATGCCAGTTTATGTTTTTCAATTAAAATGACGTCCTTTTGAAAGAGAAGACAGACACTTTGAGGGGTGCCAGCCACACCACGTCTCAGATTGAGGCGGTGTTGATTCGTACACGTCACATATGACCCATGAATCGTTCTACTAAATTTTCAACGGAAACAGAATGTGTTTGGTCAGTTTTCAGTATGTAATTAAAATGTTGTCCATTTTAAGCAAAAGAGAGCCACTTAGAGTGATTCTGGAGACACCGCGCCTCGGATTGAGACTGGGTTGAATCGTACATGTCACATATGACCCATGGATCTTTTTTCTAAAGTATCGACACAATCCGAATGCGTTTGTCAGTTTTTTGTATGCCAGTTGATGTTTTTCAATTAAAATTACGTTCTTCTGAAACAAAAGGCAGACACTTTGAGTGGTGGCGGCCACCCCGCGCCTCTAATTGAGTCAGGGTTGACTTGTATACGTCATATATGACCCATGGATCGTTTTTCTAATGTATCGATAGAATCCAAATGCGTTAGGTCGGTTTTCCGTATGATAGTTGATGTTTTTCAATTAAAATGATGTCCTTTTGAAACAAAAGGCAGATACTTTGAGTGGTGCTGGCCACACCACACCTCGGATTGAGGCGCGGTTGATTTGTACACGTCACATATGACCCATGGATAGTTCTCCTAAAGTTTCAACGGAAAACCAATGTGTTTGGTCAGTTTTCCGTATGTACTTAAAATGTTGTTCATTTTACGAGAATCCTCATCTGTCTATTAGTGGATTGGTATTTACTTAAAATCTTGTGGATAGTTATATAAAATATTTTTATATCATTCTTAGTATGGATTAGATTTTAGTTTATAATGCTATGAAACATTTTGGAGCTAACAATGTCATGCCCAATGAATACATATCTTTTATAACATACAAAGAATCTATGATATTGATTAGATTTTTAAATGTGATTTACATTGATTATCATGATGAAAATAAATAAAATATATATTATAGATTTTCTAGTATTAAATGAAATCAAGGAGGGTGGGGGGCTGTCTGGCGTGGCAGTTCGGGGGGCTATCTGGTGGGTGTCCGGGGGGCTATCCGGGGACCAAGGAGGAGGGTGGGGGGGGATGTGCGGGGGGTTGTCCAGGGTCCAAGGAAGAGGGTGGGCGCTGTCCGGGGGGCTGTCTGGGGGCAGTTTGGGGGGCTGTCCGGGGTCCAGGGAGGAGGGTGGGGGGGCTGTCCGGTGGGGCATTCCGGGGGGTGTTTGGGGGGTTTTCTGGGGTCCAAGGAGGAGGGTGGGGGTTGTCTAGGGGGCTGTCCGAGGGGGGCTGTCTGGGGGGCTATCTGGGGTCCAGGGAGGAGGGTGGGGGGCTGTCTGGGGGGCTGTTCAGGGGGTTGTCTGGGGGCTATTCGGGGGTGTTCGGGGGGTTGTCCGGGGTCCAAGGAAGAGGGTGGGGGGCTGTCTGGGGGGCTGTCTGGGGGGTTGTCTGGGATCCAGGGAGGAGGGTGGGGGGCTGTCCGGGGGGTTATTCGGGGGGCTGTATGGGGGCTCTCCAGGGGTGTTTAGGGGGTTGTTCGGGGTCCAAGGAAGAGGGTGGGGGCTGTCCGAGGGGCTATCTGGGGGGTTGTTCGGGGGGTTGTCCGGGGTCCAGGGAGGAGAGTGGGGGTGGTTGTCTGGGGGGGCTGTTCGGGGGGCTGTCTGGGGGGTGTTCGGGGGGTTGTCTGGGGTCCAAGGAAGAGGGGGGGGGCTGTTCGGGGGGGGGGGGGGGGGGGGCTGTCTGGGGGGCTATCTGGCGGGGCTGTCCAGGGTCCAGGGAGGAGGGTGGGGGTTGTCCAGGGTCCAGGGAGGAGGGTGGGGGGTTTTACAGGGTCTAGGAAGGAGGGGGGTTCCCAAACACACAACCACTAAAAGACAACAACATCCATAAAAACAGATAATATATAAAAATAACTCAACTCCAATAATATACTACGAGACTAGATAAAACCAACAACTAGAATAGATTAAATATCAAATCTCAGTAATATCAGTCAAAAATGTAATGGATCAACTTGTCCCACATCACCATCACCATCATCACCCTCTTCCTCGTCCCCATCATCGTCCTCACCCTCCTCGCCCTCGCCCTCCTCCTCGTCCTCGCCCTCCTCCTCGCCCTCGCCACCCACCTCGCCCTCCTCCTCTCCCTCCTCTTTCGCATCAGACTTCTCACCATCATCATCGTCAAGCTATACATTGTCCTGACCACCACTAGAAATGCTACCTGGTCCACCATATATAGAACGTATCGACGACATATACTCATCAAAAGCTGGGCTGGCCTCTGCTGGAAGTG
Source organism: Viscum album (assembly GCA_963277665.1). NCBI lineage: Eukaryota > Viridiplantae > Streptophyta > Magnoliopsida > Santalales > Viscaceae > Viscum > Viscum album. The sequence goes on along the minus strand of OY728146.1, from coordinate 120,866,629 downwards.
TAGGACATATAACTTCAATAAATTTCATAAATGCACTATTTTCCCTAGTAGACTGTTCTGCTGTCTCTATGGCCCTTTTCTCATCCTGTGCTGCATGTGACCTAACTTGCTACAGCTCGGTGGTACTACATCTTGTACCTAATGAGGGCCAATACCTCATCGGGGCTATCCTAGGTCGGAGGCATACTCTGCCAGAATGCTCCTCTCCCAAGACCTGATGTAAGTGATCTGCTGGCCCAAAATTGTCTGGTTCTTGGACATCAAGGGCCTCTAAAGCAGCCTGTTACAAATATAAATATATTATTAAGTTACAAAATATATATTAAAATATAAATTCAACATATTAAAACTTACAATATGTTGCTGAGTTGCTTCGTTAACGGCACTTCCATCCTTTTTCTGTCTACTCGAGCATAACAGTTTTGCTCGAGGCACACGTCCTTCAATATTTTGTATTTGCATCTACAATGTCATTGAAAACTAATGTTATATGAAAACTTTAGAAAAATATTAAATAATTGAGGAAACAAAAGAAAGTGTAAGGCGTAAAGAAAACTTATAAACAATTGTCATACATGTTTCCTCTCATGATCAGGCATCATAGTGTGTCCCAGTGTGTGGAGGTATTTTTTTGCATCAATGTTCTTTTTATTTTTTTCAGATGATTCCTAAATAAAATTAGAAAATGGAACAGATAGTATTAATTAAAAACATTAAAGTTATTATTTAAATACCTCAAATGTTATTAATACCTTAAACTGGGTACTCATCCAATGAGTAATCATCTGACGATACTTCTCTATAGTACAATCATCCACCACTGGTACCACCTCTAACTTAGTGCCAACTCTAGAAACCTAGCCAATATACAACTCATGATTGTAGGCTCTCCAAAGCTCGCCTAAATCCTTTATACATTCCAGTCATGCACCCTCACCATTGGGAAAATTAAATCAAAGCTGAAATCAAAATATTAATTCATATAAATACAAAAATAATTCATGGCATTAAATAGAACAGATTTTTTTACACATATCTCTGCCCAAGATCTATCCTTGACCTCATGTGGCAAATGTCTCCATGATAGCGGGCTGACGAGAATGATGTCAGAGTATTTGGCAAGCGTCGCCAAAAAACTCTGGCATTGTTGCCCTGTTTTCTCAACCATTTGGTTGTATTTATTATAATCCACCATAACCTGTGTGCGGCGGTTCCACACTGAACGCATGTGTGTACACCCCCGCCCACGACTCATGTCAGTAGATGTATCTGTCATGAAAGAAAAACAAATATTTTATCAAAAAAAATTATAATGAAAATAAATATTGCTATAAAAATTTGTTAGGTTTCTATAAATATACCTGTTCCGGTCTGATTGCTGGGCGCCGCTAGATCCATAGAAACTGATGGAACACCTTGTGGTGGAACAGGAGTCGAAGACAATGGAATATAGAAGCTCGGAGAGACAGAAGTAAAAGGAAAAGAAGATGGGACAGCTGTCTGACCAAATACTGACTGGGGAGTGGGAATCATCATGGGATGTGAAAATGATGGGCCAGAAGATACAGAAGGTAGTGAAAACATGGGAGGCCTAAATATCCCGTGTGTCCCTAATGACACACCGGGATCAGAATGTGGGAAGGATGACATGTCAGTGGGGGGCAGGGTCTAGTCGGGTACGCGCAGCTGCTCGTCCACTTCTGGTACGAACCCTCCTCGTACCATCGGCCTGAGTACTAGGACCAGTACTAGGCTCCTCGTCGAATAACTATCGACGTATAGGTGGATCCTAAAAAAATGTTTACAAAAAAATTAATCACATGACATTATATATTCTTTAAATATATCAATTTGAAATAAAGTACTCACTACATGCACTAATGATGGAATTCCCAACTCTGTCATTCAACGATTGTTCTCCATCATTTTTTTCCTTCGTCTCTCTTCAATTGGCTTCATTTCCTGCTTTTGAAAACAAATATGTAATTAATTAGAAAAAGAAAACTAATGTGTAACCCAAAAAACTAAATATATGATGGAATAGGGGGATTCATTGGTAATTTAGCTATCAATTGTTTTAGAATAGCTTGAATGGATTTAATAAATCATAAAAGTTGTAATGTTCACCAAGTTAGAAATATTGTTTGACTATGTTTGAATACAGTACAATTCCAAATTAGAAAATGCAATTCAAATAAAACTACAACCAATAAACATTGAAAATTAACATAACGGTCAAGTCAGCTATCAATTGTTTTAGAAGTGCTTGAATAGATTTAATAAATCATACAAGTTGTAATGTTCACTAAGTTAGAAATATTGTTTGACTATGTTTGAATACAGTTCAATTACAAATTAGAAAATGCAATTCAAATAAAACTGCAACCAATAAACATTAAAAATTCACATAATGGTCAAGTTAGCTATCAATTGTTTTAGAAGAGCTTTAATGGATTTAATAAATCATACAAGTTGTAATGTTCACCATGTTAGAAATATTGTTTGACTATGTTTGAATACATTTCAATTACAAATTAGAAAATTCAATTCAAATAAAACTGCAACCAATAAACATTGAAAATTCACATAATGGTCAAGTTAGCTATCAATTTTTTTAGAAGAGCTTGAATGAATTTAATAAATCATACAAGTTTTAATGTTCACCAATTTAGAAATATTGTTTGACTATGTTTGAATATAGTTCAATCCCAAATTAGAAAATGCAATTCAAATAAAACTGCAACCAATAAACATTGAAAATTCACATAACGGTCAAGTCAGCTAAAACATATTTGTGATCAATACTAAATCATTTTTATTATTACCAACCTTAACAACCAAACTCTAGGTAAACCAAAATAATTGAGAACATGGATGAATGATTCTATATATTTTCAACCACAACTTCAGGTTCACAATCAACTCTGAAAATTGAGCTATTTGATTCATCAAATGAAATAAATGGATTGGTTCCAATGGCACTAGGGTCAGTGTAAATTCCATCATCACCATCATCAAAAATATGTCTTGGAATTACTTCAACTATGACACCAAATTCAGGTCGAAGTTGGTCTTTGACATAAAAAACTTCTTTAGCCATTGATGCCAACACATATGGTTCTTCAGTAGCAAGAGTGTGAGTCATATTAATTACTCGAAATCCACAATCATCAATAAATGTGCCATGTCTCGTCATCGAATCAAACCAATGGAATTTCATCATTGTGACTCATCCATGAGAGTAATAATCTAATATTATTATTTTCTCAACAACTCCATAATAACCCACATTTTCAAATCGCGATCTACTATCTGATGCACTAGCATAACAATCTGTTGTGGCAGTAACCACAACACCATCATGTTGTGTTCTCATGTTCTTTTCTCGTTCAGTGACAATAAATTTGTACCCATTGATAACAATTGATTTACAGTCACGAACCACGGTATGAGGACCAAAAACCAAAGCTCTTATTTCCTCAGAGACAGAGTCAGCAGACAAACTCAATACCTGCAATATAAATGACTATTAAACTTAATTAAATATTGATATAATTATTTTAAACATTAATTTTTTTATACCTTCAATTTTAACCAAGCAGAAAACTCTTTTCTATGAAAAGTCTCTCTCCTTCTCAAAGATAAAGAACGATGCTTCCTATTTATCATTGTTTTATGTTCCATATAGATAAAAAAAATGAATAGTTTAACAGATATATATGTAAGATATACATAATCAATTTAGTTACCTGATATAGTCATCGAACAAATCATAGTTGAACAAAACTGTGCGATGTGCCATCTCCCGCTCTTCATGGCTTAATGTCTTTAATGTATATGATCCAGGGATTCCTCCTATTTGAAGAAGTGATGGAAAACTAGGTTCAATTTGCTCATACTGTTCTTCTTCATTTCTCATTGGTTTGTTCAATCTTGTAGTAAGATCAGACAAATACATCGAGTAGAAATCCATACATTCTTGAGCCAAGTAACCGTTTACGATAGAACCTTCGAGATGATTTCTATTTTGGACATAAGACTTTAATGTGAACATATTTATTTCAGTTGGATACATCCAATGAAAATAAACAGGTCCTCTGATAATTATTTCAGTGGGAATATGGATAGTCAGATGCAGGATGCATGTGAAAAATGATAGAGGAAATATTTTATCCAACTCACACAAAATTAATGGGGCATCTGTCAACATATTTTGCAAAAAAGACTTGGACAACTTCTTAGCACAAAGATCTCTAAACAAATGGTACAACTGAATAACAGCCACCCTTACATTATTAGACAAAATATGATGGATTGCTATTGGAAGCAACTCATGTAGTAAAACATGAAAATCACGAGTCTTCAAATATTTTAGCTTCAACTCTCTTCTGTTGACCCATTTAGATATGTTGCTTGAATAGCCATCAGGAACTCTAATAGTCACTAATACTTCCAGAAATTGTTTTTTTTTCATAGGTGTCATCACATAAGAAGCACATGGAAGTTGCCATTTATTTTCACTGATACGTACATGATGTAATTCTGGTCTGATGCCCCAATCCACCAAGTCATGCCAAGATTGTAAATCATATTTTGTCTTCCCCTTGACATTTAGAAGAACTGAAAGCAACATTTCACATATATTATTTTCAATATGCATTACGTCTAGGCAATGACGTAAAAAATTGGTTGACCAATAAGGAAAATCAAAAAAGATACTCCTCTTCCTCCAATTGTAACAGGTTTCAGTGGAAACATTCTTTCTCTTTCCAGATTTCATTTGACCCTTCCAGAATGAAAAACTGAAATCTTTCAATTCATTAAGCACGTCAGTTCCAGACATACATTGAGGTGGATCATCGGTCTCTATGGTATTATCAAATCTTTGACAATTCATTCTATATGGATGATCCTTTGGCAAGAATCGTCGATGTCCTATAAAACTGAAACTACAGCGATGTTTCAATCTTCTAGATCGTGTATTCTTCATAAAAACTAGACATGACAATTTTCCCTTCATGCTCCATCCAGACATCATTACATAAGCCGGAAAATCATTGATCGTCCACATAAGCATAGCACGCATCTGAAATATGTCTTTTGAACATGCATCGTATGTGCGCACACCCACATCCAAAAGAAGTTTCAACTCTTTTATTAAAGGTTGCATGTAGACATCAATATCAATGTCGGGATCAGAAGGACTAGATATGAGTATACTCATGAAAGTGAAAGGTTTTTTCATACACAACCATGGGGGAAGATTATAAATGTGTATAAAAAATGGCCATGTGCTGTGCGAAGTAAGCATCTGCCCAAATGGATTAAAACTGTCGCATGAAAGACCCAGCCTCACATTACGCACGTCAGCTGCAAAATCAGGATATCGAGCATCAAATCTCTGCCATGCAAATCCATCTGCTGGATGAACCAACTCATCATTAGTCTTATTTCTCTCGGTATCATGCCATCTCATTTTTATTGATATGTCATCAGACATAAAAAGATTCTGGAGTCTGGGGATCAATAGAAAGTACCACATTACTTTCTGTGGAACACGGGATGGTGTTCCATCATATTTGGACTTCCAGTAGGATGTGCCACATTTAATACAATCATTTCGTTCAGTGGTTTCCTCCCAGAATAAACTGAAATCTTTCGGGCAAGCATGAATTTTGTTTCTTGAAAATCCAAGTTCCTATACTAACTTCCATGCCATATAGTGGTTTGAGGGAATATCTGCATCAGCTGAAAGTAAATCCTTCAAGAGGGTAAGAATGTAATCGATTGTTGTATTAGAAATCTCATACATAGTTTTCCCATAAAACAATCGGATTAAAAATTACAGATTTTTCATTTTATCACATTGTCGATATACTGGAGTCGTGGTAGCATCATTCAATTTTTTCACCCTATCAATATCATCATTTTTACTAGATGCATCAGCTGTGCTCATATATAAATCTTCTTGAGTCGAAATCCTTTATTTTCCTGATGACGAATAAACGGAAACGATCATCTAACAAATTCTCCATTCCATTATTTTCATTTCGATCATCACCAATTTGAGATTTTATTTTCTCCCCATTGTGATACCACACAAAGTGGTTTTCTTGAAAACCATTTTTGGTTATGTGGTAGATGACTTCTTCACAGCTCAACCAAGGTCTACCAACACAATTGGAACATGGGCAGTGTATGAGACCACTATCTGAAGCATTGTGAAATGCAAAATCTATAAAGCTCTCCAAATTGTTTTGAAAATAGCTTGAGATCCGATCGATTTCATACATCCAACTTCTGTCCATTCTGTAAAAAAAATGTATATAAGTCATTTTGTCATAAACAATTCAATAGGATTGAAATTTAATAGAAAATACATTTAAGTAAACGATAAAGGAAGAAGTTTCTAGTCGATGTAGTGAAAAGCACCCCACCCTCATAAAAGTGAGTATTGGCCAAGAAAGACGCATAATATACAATGTAAAATGAGAACCATATTTAGTTAACCCTAAAGTAATATTAGTACAGTCATCTTGGGGGAAATGGAATATATGATCATGGTTAACTGATGAATTCAAAAGCTCATATTCCATATGTTGGACACTATCTAAGGTAAGAAATCATGTGAGGATGAGTTTACATCACTCAATTTCTTACATGCTAGTGAGAATGAAGTCTTAAATTAATGAATTGAGTTCACTGATACCATGTCAACTGTTATACACACCACGTGAACCCTTATACACACCATATGAGCCCTTATACCATATCTTCATTATTACAACCATTAATAACAACTTATTAAATAACATCACTAGTTAAAGATAATCAAATTGAACATAAATAAATAATAATATTGGATATATCAAGTAAAATGAAGTCATACTATCTTACATCATAAATAACCACCCACAACCATGATTAATGACCACAAATCTCCCCTTTCGGCCAAATCAAAAGTGAAAACAAAAACACATAGTTGTAGAAAAAAACTACATTTGTGTGAAGAATAATAATCTCATGGTCCTCATGATATTTGAACCATGCAGTCGTGATTTTCAAGATAAACTTGTATCCATGAAACCATATGAGAAACACGATTCAATACATGCATTTTTCTGATTTTCCCAAGCATTTTGAGGAACCCCAAATCAGTGAAAATGGTCATTGTGTTTTAAAAAGGTGATTGAATAACACATGTACGATGTCCAAGGAAGAATGATTAATGGTTATATTAGAAAAAATAATATTCATTAATATTACGAATTTGACATTCTATGAATTAGTTTCCTGAAGAAGGAAGAAGTACTAATTAGGGACCACATACTATTTGGAAAAGTTCAAGAAGATACTCCATATGTTCTATTGTGCAAAGGATAAGTGAAAAGTGTGTCATTTTATATATATATATATATTTTTATAGAAACATGATACATACTTGTTATGTAATACACATAGTGTACAAAAATTAAGATGAACAAGATCTTCATGTTTGGCATGATCTTAATGAAAGAAGTGATTTTCATGAAATAATATCAATAAATATTACAAACAATTTCTGATTAGTTCCTATACATGAAGCTATAATATTTGAAGCAGATTAAAAAAACAATGAATCTTCAAAATTAGAACACAATAAAGATACACCATTCCCTTATAAATGTAAATGTGTAATGAAAAAATTAATTGGACATACACCGATATAGGGATTTGAGTACACAATTCGTGGAACAATCATAAAATTTTACAAAAACCCTAAAAATTGGGAATAATGAAATCATTGAGAATAGAAAGATATGATTTATAAGAGGTGGAACTATATCCTTGATAAAATATAGAAGGATTCTAACCTGGTAGGTGTTGATCCAATGGAATATGTGGGGATTGCGAAGTGCTTCTGCCAAGGAATCACTCCAGGAGACTAGCGGAAGGCTTCTGGAATCGTGGGGAGGCCGTTGCCTGCATTTTGGTATTTGGGGATTTTTTTTCCAACGGTTCTTAAAAACCGTTTGGAAAAACCAATCTTTCCCAATGGTTTTATAAAACCATTGGGAAAACTATGTTTTCCCCCCACTTTTCCCAACGGTTTCATAAAACCGTTGGGAAAAGTAAGTTATTCAAGGTCTTTCCCAACGGTTTATATAAACTGTTGGGAAAGACAACATATGCCAATGGTTCCTTTGAACCATTGGTATATAAGTGTTGGGAAAACTCCCCTTTCCAGTAGTGTGACCATCTGTATGAGGATGATAAGAAGTGCTGAAACTCAACTCTGTATCCAGAGTATGCTGAAGAATTCTCCAAAACATTAAGTTAAACCTAGGATCTCGATCAGATATAATGGAAAGTGGTACTCCATGAAATCTTACCACTTCCATTACATATATCCTGGCAAGCTGATCAAGAGAGAAATCCTCTCTAATAATAATGAATTGTGCCAAATTCGTATGATGATCAACTATGACCCAGATAGCATTATTGACTTTGGATGTTTTAGTAAGTCCAGTGAAAAATTCCATAGTGATGTTTTCCCATTTCTATTAGGGTATGGGTAATGGTTGTAACATCCCCTTAGACTTTTGTCTCTCAACTTTAACTTGCTGACAAACCAAGCATCGAGAGACATATTCAAAAACATCTCTTTTCATGTCATCCCACTAGAAGTACTCTTTCAGGTCCCTATACATCTTCATGCTTCCAGGATGAATAGATAATGAATAACTATGAGCCTCATCCAGCAAATCCTTCTTTAATTCTGGGATGGGAGGAACACAAACCCGATTCCTGAACCTTATTATCCCATCACAATCAAGGTTGAATTCAGGAACATTTCTCACCTTCTTTTCTAACTCTACATCTTCTTTTTGTGCCTATTTAATCTTCACATGTATAGATGGTTGAACATTCATTCGAGAAAGATAATATTTCTCCCCTTCCATTATAATTCCAAGATCCATCCTTCGTAAATCCATAAATATTGGATCTTTTGTGATCCTCATCATGGATAAGCTAGCATGGTCTTGTCGACTTAATGCGTCTTCCACCTTGTTTTCTTTCCCTGTGTGGTAATTAATTGAGCAGTCATAATCCTTAATCAACTCCAACCATCACTACTAGAAAACTAACCTTTACCAACGGTTTGGAACCATTGGTATAGACCTCCAAACCGTTGGTATAGCCTATACCAACGGTTTGGAGAACCGTAGACAAGTAAGCCGTTGGGATAGGTCTATACCAACGGTTTTCCAAAAACCATTGGTATAGGTAATATGAAATCTATACCAACGGTAATGGAACCGTTGGTATATAAATTCAAAAAATAAAACATCTGCTGGGATTTGATCCCAGGACCCCTCGTTTATCATTGAATGACTCAACCACTAACCTAACATGATTTTTGTGATCATAATTACATAAATATATATATGTATTCTCATAAATATTTTAAATTTTGATTTATATAATGTTCTTAGTACGAAGGTCTGATAAAAAATGAAAGTACCTATTCCGACGGTTGTTAAAACCGTTGGTATAGGTCTTTGGTTTTGATTTTCATTCTGTGGAGGATGTTGAATTTTGGCCCACTTTTCCCAACGGTTTGGCCAAACCGTTGGGAAAAGTGGCATATTTGGGTACCTTTCCCAACGGTTTGGCCAAACTGTTGGGAAAAGTGGTATATTTGGGGACCTTCCCCAACGGTTTGGCCAAACCGTTGGGATAGGTCCACCTTTCCCAACGGTTTTTCCAAACCATTAGGAAAAGTGGCCAATTTGGGGGCCTTTCCCAATGGTTTTGCCAAACAGTTGGGAAAGGGGACCTATACCAACGGTTTTTGCAAACCGTTGGTATAAAAGCGTTGGGAAAGATCTAATTTCCAGTAGTGCATCTTCTTTGGCGAATATTCAGATCCTTTTGTGTGAAAATATACTTTAAACTTTTATGATCAGTATAGATATCACACCTTTCACCATAAAGATAATGCCTCCAAGTCTTTAATGCAAAGATTACCATAGCTAACTCCAAATCATGAGTTGGGTAATTTTGCTCATGGATTTTCAACTGTCATGAGGCATAAGCTATCACCATATCATTTTTCATGAGAACACACCCCAATCCCTTCTTGGATGCATAACTCTAGATCACAAACCTTTCTCCACTATATGGAAGTGTGAGTATAGGTGCATTGGATAACCTTCTTTTCAACTCCTTGAAATTCTCTTCACATTCCTCCATCCGCACGAACTTAACTCCTTTTCGAGTCAACCTGGTGAGTGGATTAGATAATTGTGAAAAATCTTTCACAAAACATCGATAATATCTAGCCAAACCAAGAAAAATTCATATCTTAGTTATTTTTTTTGGTCTTGTCCATCTTTCAATAACCTCTATTTTTGCTGGATCCACAGATATCCCCTCTTTTGAGATTATGTGACCTAAAAATGAAACTTTTTGAAGCCAAAATTCGCACTTGGTAAATTTTTCATAAATATTCTCCTTTATCAGGGTCTTCAATACAATTCTCAAGTGATCCCCATGTTCTACCTTGCTCTTTGAATAGACAAGAATATCGTCTATAAAGACTTCCACAACCTGATCAAGATAGTCTCTAAAGACTCTATTCATCAGATCCATGAAGATAGAAGGGGAATTAGTAAGATTAAATGTCATCACTATAAATTTATAGTGTCTATACCTTGTACGAAAAGCTGTCTTTGGTATATCCTCCCTTTTGACCCTTAATTGATGATACCCAGAACAAAGATCAATCTTGGAAATGTATTGAGCTCCGCGTAGTTGGTCAAATAAGTCATCAATGCATGGGAGGGGATATTTTTTCTTAATAGTGATCTTGTTAAGTTCTTGATAATCAATGCAGAGTCTCATTGATCCATCTTTCTTCTTAACAAACAGAATAGGTGCTCCCCGAGGTGACACACTAGGGCATATGAATCCCTTATCAAGATTCTCTTGGAGTTTCTTCTTTAATTCCTGCAACTCAATTGGGGCCATTCTATAAGGTATCTTTGAAATAGCAAAAGCACCCATTACGAGTTCTATTAAAAACTCAACTTCATGATTTGGTGGAAGACCTAGCAATTCCTCTAGAAATACATCATCAAAGTCTCATACAATGGGAATATTCTTAATTGTGATTTTCTCTCCAACCATTTGAGATAAATAACCTTCATTTAGTGGAATCAAGACCCATAAGATGGAAGAAATTTCCACTGGAAGGTTATGTTCATCCTTGCATCGATAGATGGTCATAGATTGATCTGGAATATGAAATGTGACTTCCCTTCTTTGGAAAATAATTTGAGCTCCATATAAAGATAGCCAATCCATGCCAAGAATCACATCAAATTCCACTATATGAAGGATCACAAGATTTGAAGGAATCACTTTCCCACAAACTTCAATCGGAGAATAATTATAAACTTTTGATGTGACTGTTGTGCCATTAGGGGTTGTCACAGCTAACTCAACATCTAATTGTTGAGGTAATAAGGAGATACCCTTATAAAATTCTTTAGAAATAAAAGAGTGGGTGGATCCAGAATCAAATAAAACATTTTCTACTTTAGAGTGGATGGTAAGTGTACCTTTCACCACTTCGTTATCGTACTTCACATCACTGATAGAAATTACACGTGACTTTCCTTTGTCCTTATCCTTAAGAGTTTGTTGACGTCGATCATCATCAAAAACCCTTGGATTAGGGCATTGATTATAATAATTCCTCCTTTCCTTGCACTTGTAACATTGAAGTGTAGGAGGTGCACCCTGTGTAGCCTTTTCTTTGTTCGCATCACTAGACATCTCTGTCCCATCATTGAGGCATTCAAATGCCCGATGACCTTCTTTTTCACATTTGAAACATTTAATTATCCCTTTAAGATAACTCCCTCCATGTTTCTTTCCACACTTTTAGCATAAGGAAAAACTCATCTTTTATTCAGTGTGGTCTTTATATTTCCCTTTGAATTCCATTTTCCTCTTCTTATCAAACGCATATGACTGATGGGTTACTCCAATTTCCATCTCAACCTTGAGAGCACATCGAATGATTACCTCATAGATATTGAATTCCCTTATGGCTAACGCCCTTCAAAGACTTGGTTTTAAGCTAGTAAAGAATCTATAGATCTTACTCTCAGGTTGGATAATAATTCCAGAAGCGTACCATTAAAGTCTCATAAAATTTACTTCGTTGGTACCAACAGATTCATCATCCTTTTGATTCAGTTCAAGAAACTCCTTCTCTATATTTGTTAGAAGAATATGAGGGAAGTACTTATTGAAAAATAAGTTCTTGAACTCGTCCCATTCCATGGAATCAATTTCATCCCTTTTCCTTGTATTCTTAATAAGATTCCACCATTTATCAGCTTCACCTTCCAAACGATATACTGCTAAGATGACTTTATCATGTTCAAAACATTGAAGAACTGAAAATATCTTTTCAGTGGTACTGATCCATTGTTCAGCCACTAATGGATCAGTAGACACACTGAATGAAGGTGGACGCTACTTCATGAAGGATTCAACATCTTGTTGCTCCTTACTTTTCTCGTTTGGAAGTCCTGCATGATTCATATCTTGAGAAGGTTGTGTGATCATGGCTACAATATTTTTCATTCCAGCTCCCATAACGTATGGTTGCTCAGGGGGGCAATCATTTCATTGCCCATTGCATTCCGCATTAACACGGTTCCTTCGGGTTCCAGCCATTGACTAAAACCAAGAAGAATAGTGTGAGCAACACTAATTATAATAGGAAAAACCACATAATAAAGAATAAAATTTTACAATTAAGGTCTTATCATAGGTTGTTCATGGCCATTTCTAAAACACTAAGATTGTGTTCTAGGCTTTGACATATCCTTAGGGTTCTTACTAAGGCTTTCACATCCTAGTTTCTAAAGGGTGACTATACATTTCCTCTGATACCAACTATAATGACCCATACCTTACATACACTGTTATTGATTCAAAATTAAAGCACACTTATTACAACATATAACAAAACCATGAAAGGACCGTATAGGTATAGTGTCTTTTGAAACTGGGAAACATAAATAACTGTTTAATAAATCATCTACATTGTATCCCATTAATTTCATCATATCTAGAGTCCCTTTTTGGCATATCCTACTTAATACCCTTCTTCCAGACCTGGGGAAAAGAAAACATACAAAAGGGTGAGCTCAAATTCTCAGTAAAGGTAAACAAAAGAAATATCAATCAGAAGAACATAACATTTTAGAAATCTTAACCTGCAAAAGAGATCATAATATCATAACATGGGATAAATCATAGTAGTGAAATGTAATCCCAATAATCATAACTTAAAACATGAAACTTTTTTTCATACACACATAATCATAAAGAATCATTTCATATTAGTCAAGTCTCATTTCCAAGACTATATTAGAGGATAGAGTCCATTTCTGAACCGAGATCACTCCTCGTTTCAATCCTGTTTCACTGAACCAGATTAACCTGCCATTCCATCCATGTATATCTCATGAGATATAAATCTTTACCCAATGAATTGGAGGGAGATATAGGTACCACCCATCTCATAATTAAACCATTCTTATGTGTGCTACAAAATCATAAATCATACATCATAGCATAACCCATGTAATAAAAATGGGATTCTTAATCATCAAGCCATCATAACACAATCTATATAAGATAAAATGACATCATAAAAATAATTCCATCATAACATAATCAAAAAAATGTAAAAATAGGGATAGAAACTGAACCCTATATTATCTTAGATGGAAAATAATTTTGATAAAACACTTGAACTCCATTCTTGAAAAAAATATCCTTTCTACTTCAAAAAAATTTTCCTTTCATAACATGTCATATAATTTTAAACTAAAAGAAGTTGATTAAAAATAAACATGAGAACTTGTAAATTAAGATTCATGGAAATAATGTTCTAAAAATCCATTCATTCCGTATAAGTTAAAAAAACATTCTTCTCGTACTTTGGCCAAAAAAGTCAAAAAGTTCCTCGTACGAAAAACGACAGAAGATTCCTTTCATATATTTTACTAAAAACTCACCGAATGGTAAGATTGGATTTAAAAAATTGTAGGAGGATATAAATAATATTACATATTGAGGAAACATGGATTTGGATGATAAATATTCCCCAGTAAATTCTGAAGTATAAACAATCTTGGATAAAAATTGAGATTGCGAGGTTTTCCCTTACCTTAGGTCTGATTTGCTTCGTATGTGTCTGAACCTCCTATATAATTATTTAAATAATGTAATTTACTTATTGTAGAATTTTAATCATTGTTATGATATCATATATGGTTATATTCTTAGCTTTTTATTAGTAATATTCCATTGTTACTTGTTATTCATGTGTTTGTTGGTTTTTTGTTCTTATGCGTGTTTTGTCGAATAAATTCTTATTCTTATTTTTAGGTTATAGATACCTCATTTTCAGAATAGTATTAGTGTAATATATATCATATTTATTCATTTTATTTATATAATCATTATGCAATGAAGATCATGTATAACGAGTCGCATCACATCGTAGAGACGGTAGACGGTACGTACGCACGAGCAATGATATCATTCTCATGAACGTGGAATTTTATTAAAGTGTATATATACTATTTAAGAATCAATATCACTTTAAAATAATCATATATAGTTATTTTTTACACCATTATACCCATCCAAGTAAGGTGGTGGTGGAAAAAAGATTACACCAAGATGTGGAGACGGTATTCTGTACGTACGCACGCGCGGTGATTTCTTTTTCCATAGGATGGATAGAAGGTGAAATAGGGTTGTTTCATATTTATAATAACATATCAATATATGAGTGATACTTATGTTATTACTTCATAATGAAAAAACTAAATAAGAGGAAGTAGAAGAAGAAATAAATTGGAAAGGATCGGTGATGGATATTACCTCTTCTTTGACGCGCCTCTTCTTAACCTCCTCTTAGGGAACTAGAGTTGGTCATTGAAAAAAATCAGGACCTCTAGGATGTTTATAGGGAAGTGGAGAAGATAATTTGGCAGGGTTTTTCTGATCTTGATGGCTCAAAGTGGTGTGAGGAGGATAGGGAGGAGGTACCCTTTTATAAGGGAGGAGAGGGGAACCTTTGGAAAAACTAAAAATATTATTTTATTATAAAGGCATATTCGGTTTTTAATAGCTCCAAATTAATTTATTTCAAAGATAAGGTGGGTATGGGTCGAAATACCCTCATCCAATATAATTTGTACAAGTTTAGGTTACTATTTTAACCTTATCATTTAGATTTAACTTTAAGTTAAATAATTTCACTTTTACCGTGTCTTCTTGTTTTCTTACACTATAAGGTTAATAAACTTAATATAACAACAAAAACTAACCCCAAGTTGTTAATTATTAATATTTATAACCTTATCTAAGTCATTTGGCTGAATTTTTTATTTTTAGAAATAAAATAACAATTAATAATATAATATTTGTTTTAAAAACTATTTTCTGTCAATTTTGACACTATTTGGTAATTGATTTTTTTGAAACTCATAACAACCTGATAAGTTCTAAAAAAGTTACTTAAATCAATACTAACATGTAATATTAACCTATAAAATTATTTCAATTCATTAAAAGTCTAAAATTACATTTATATGGGTATTTATAACATCAATTATTTTAATATTTCATTAATAAAGTAATTACTGTGTCATCATTGTGTCATAAATAAATTAAATTATTTAATGTATAAAAATTATAAATAAACTACCATTATGTAGGAAATATTTTTAGATT
Source organism: Viscum album (assembly GCA_963277665.1). Classification (NCBI taxonomy): domain Eukaryota; kingdom Viridiplantae; phylum Streptophyta; class Magnoliopsida; order Santalales; family Viscaceae; genus Viscum; species Viscum album. The sequence continues at coordinate 120,850,813 of OY728146.1, read as the reverse complement.
TCTAATTAATATTTATTGTCGAATTTATCTTATGTATAACCCTATATTAAAAATGATTTAGTTATTAAACTTTGATTTTAACTATTTTAACTATTCTTTAAATAAAATAATATTAAATGTCCTAATCTAATCCAAGTGGACCTAAATGGTCATATTTTATTCCTAAGGTTATTTTTGGTCAAATTAAACTTATCCAATAGAATTAGGACATGTGTTAGGGTAATAATAATATCATTTTTACCCTTAATTACCCTATTTACTTTTAACCGTGGTAAAAAAAAGTAAAAAGTTACAATTCACCAAAAATTATTTTCATCTCATTAAACCACATTTTAATCCTTGATATTAACCATGTCTCTCGGATTTTTTAAATTCCACTCACAGAAGTGGTAAAATTATGTTTTATGTAAATTTTCAAATTCTCCTAGGAGGTGGGTAAAAGACGGTGAAAAGTTCAATAAAATTTTTATATATCTAAAATTATTAAAAAATGAATCCAATGAATTACATTGAACTTATATAGGTATTATTTATCAATTTTAACCTAAAATAAATTTAAATAAAATAAATAATTATTTAATTAAAAAGTCGGTTTTTAAATAGTAACCCAGTGTTTTCACTATTCATCAAAAATTGAAAGTTTTCAGAAAAATACAAAAATTTCACCCTAGACTAATTTCGATACTCTGAATCCAAAAATGAAGTCCGTTTTGAAAGATAAAATTTACAAAATTTTAAAAAGTGGGTATTACTATTCATAACGGCTAGTTTTAATAATATTTTAATAGCATATCGTTGTTTAGCGAAACTCGGTATTGCGTACAATGCAAGCTATCGAGGAAGGTTGTGATTGCATGTAAAGCAAGCCAAGATAGTGTTGTGTGTTGTGAAAGATTCCTTTGATTATGTATGTAACATAAAAACAAAATATTTCTCATAAAAATCTCAGGTGTTACATTCTATCCCATAGTGGTTCGGCCTCAGGCGGCAATAGGAAGCCACAAATAGGGCGGGTTGTGGAAGTGAGGACCAGTGACATAGTAGGGAACCATGTCAAACCGACTGGAACACGGTCTCATGAACCGCGTGTGGGGGAAGCATCCAACTCGGTTGCTGAATGCATTGACTTGGCAGGGACGCAGGAGCTACCATGACCGAGTGGACCGAACCAGCCCACATTTGAACATGATGGGTTGGAGCTGGCAGGTCGGGCCTAGCAGGTCAGGTTTTTATACCCCATGTTGGTTCGGGTCAGGTCGGTCCAACTGGGTCGGACCGGACCTAAACCCATCTGGATCGTCTTTTCAAAAAGGCATGTGACTTTAAAATTGTAAGTAAGTTTCATTAGTCATTTTCTGCATTGGGACCCTCACAACAAGACGATTCTTTTGTGATGGCTTGGTGGGTTTTTAGTTGGACCATCTGGGGTCAGTAGCATTCTCTTTGTGTTTCCTTTGAGGGATCAATGCTAGATCTCGATCCTGTCATAGATGGTGACAGTAGGGATTGAGATTGTACCCTTGGTCTTTCCTATGAAAGTTCGATGTAGGATCATGTTCCTGTCATAGAGGATGACCCATTTTTTGAAGTGGGTTGTATCAACTCAGCTTCGATAGAGAATCAATGTTCTAGAGAATGTTTCTCACCGAGATGCCCGATTGATCCTGACTTCTCTTTGTGGTACCTTAGATAGTGTTTGTGGACACAGTGTGACAAATATTTTCCCAGGAACCAATCCCCTATCTAGGATTACGTTTCCAGTAGGTCCAGGATGTTTCCTAGTGATCCCTAGGCACAACACCCCCTATCTGTGTATTGAGATCAGATTATTTCCTTTGTTACTTGACCTAATGAATGTGATTCAAGTAGTTCTCAAAAATTTATCTTTGGGTGGGGCCCAAATTAGCGGGACCTCTTTGAGATGGTCTCTAATGAATTCATAGCTTGAAGAGTCAGTTATCCTAGGATGAGTGTGCCTTGAATAGAATATTGTGACCAAGGATTGGTTGTGATATCTAGTCTCTATGTATTAGCGAGACCAAACATCTCAGGGAAACTTCATGATGTATCAAGATCAGATGTTATCTTAGAAACTTATGGAAGGCTTGTTATATGTGATTATTATTAGATAGCTCAGGGAGTGTGATCTCCCAGAGACAAGCATGCTTTGAGCAGAACCATATGGTTGGCAGTGGATGAGATTTTGTGTCTTGGAATCCTTTATGAGGATACCAAGATATTCTTGTTATATGTGTTGTTGACATATTCATGTGTTTATCTGACTGTACCTTCTTATTGGTATTTTCTTTTTATTATTCTACTTTGTGCTTTGGGGCACCCTACTGAGTAATTTTTTTACTCACCCTTGTATGAGCTTTTCTCACACGTGTCATATCTTGTACAGAAAATTGATGCTTTGATAGAGTCCTTGGTGGAATAGGGCCAGGTGGTTCTTAGAGTGACCCAGCAAACAAGTTATGCTTCTATGGATCCAGACATCTATTTATGTACATACCATTCAGAAAGGGTTTTCTATGGAGGAGTTCTAGAGATTTGGGCATTTACTTTTCCTTTTTGTTGGGCTTGTATTCTAGCCCTGTTTAATAACAGTTTTCTAATGTCGTACCTTGTGTTTGTTTACTTAGTTATTTTACTTTACAGTATATGTGTCTTGGATTTTTTTGCATGTGTATAGGTACTTAGGAAAATTTTGCACAATTTTTTGGGATATGCCTACTCGGTGCTAGTCGCTAGCCCATGGCTAATATGATGCTGGCTTGGGGTAGTCACGACATGGGCCACATGGGACGGGTCATGAAAAATGTGGATCATATAAGTTCTAAATGTCTTAAATTTTTAATTTATATTCCAATTTAAACTTTATAAGTATAAATTTCATCTTATTAATTTTGAAACATTTGTTACCATAATTAAAAGTAAAATGGCCTAACTAAGTGTTATCCAAATGATAGTGCTTAAAATAACACCAAAACATTTATAAACTATATTAGATTATTATATTACAACCTTATGATATACTAACTTCTAATAAAATATTTTTAGAGATATTTTTATTGGAATTTAATTTATTATAAATTAATTTTTTGAGAAATTCCAAAGTGACCATCCACTCTCTTTTAAATGGTAATATATTATTCTCTTTTATTACCACTTAAAAACATGTTTTTGTATGAAAAAACCAATCCCAATATCCTCCAAATATCACAAACATTATCTTATAAGACTTCATTTTGGAATAAATACAACCAAAGAAACCCTCCTTTGAAAATTAAAAGGATATACCTGAAGAAGAGGTAACGTTCATCAAAAAACATTTTTGTATTATTTATTCCTTAAAAACATTAATTTTTTTTAATATTTATATAAAATAATAAATATAATAAATATAATAATATTTTTTATTTTAATGTTACTTTCTACAATATCACAAAATTCCATCAATTGGTATATGCAATCATCATTCGTGTGTACGACGGACTACGACCACACAAACCAAAGTCATTAATTATTCCATTACTGCCTTTAAATATTGATATTAATGATGTATTTATAGTTTATATATGATATATTTTATTTTTATCATGATATTATGATTCTTTAATTGTTATATCAGGCATACCATCATGCTTTCCATTTTGAGGGAATACAATAATGTCGTTTGTGTGTACTGCAGACTACCGCCTCCCGAAGCATTGTGATTCATTCACACATTACATGAAATGTATTAATAATGATTTAAATAATGATATGTGATCTATATTAAAAAAATGATTCAATAATGATAATATGTTATATATTTTTTTCTTTTAACCTGAAAAGAAAAATAAAAATAGTGTTCATGTGTACGTACTGTCTACCTTCTCCATGGTTGTTGTTTTTTATTTTCTAAATCTAAATATTATGAATCACCATAAATTCATATATCATGAATATATTTGATATTTATTTCATTTTTATAACTTTTGAGATAAATAAATCATGATCTAATAAAGAAGATCAATAATAACAAGTCAAAACATGTAATAAAAACAAAACAGATATTACATGAAACATAAATTTGACATGGAATTGTTAATATAAAAGTAATATAAAGTAATAATTAAATTTTATATGGTATTATAAATATCAATAAGATTTTATGGTATATTTATAATAACCTTATATTTATTTTAATTTATTTTTAATGTGTATGAAAGAATTCAATACTTAAGGTACGGGGGTTTCTAGTCTAACTTTTATTTCTATGAGACTTTCGCCATATTCCATACTATATTATTTTGTGTAGTGTATATACTGACCATGAATTTAATATATGATCCTTTTCCCTAAATTAATTGGTATTTATGTATCAATTTTATTATCTTAATTTTTTTGTGATTTATGGTTCATAATTACCAAATTGGTTACTGAATTTTGTCTCAATTTTCCTTTTTTGAAACACATGTTTTGTTATATACATATATTCATTTATTAGGTTTATATAAATCCATTTTACATGTTTTATCATTAATCTCCTTATTTTAATGATATTATAAGTTTCATGTAATTTTATTCTATCATCAGTCATCAATTAGTGTTCCTTCAAAAAAATGTTTTCTAAAAATTTTTTAAAAGAGTTTTGAATTATATTATATGAATTTTCAAGGAAAGGTATTTTAAAGATGTTTACAATGATGTTAAAATATTACATTATATATTTTTAGGTTTTTTAAATGAAAATGGTTTAATAATTGTATTATTTTTTAAAAAGTTATTTCAAAGAGGACGTGTTATTTTCCTCAAAAATTATTTCAAATGATCTTTCAAAACCATATTTCATTCCAGATAACATTATTTGATGATACCTATGCTTTACTATGGTTATGATTCAAGGATACTATCCATATTATTTCTATAGTTATTTTATGTTTATGAATGATTTATATTTTTGTGGCACACATATATTTGGTTTTCATTGTTTGATGGGTGGGACATGTATCTCCCTACAATGAATTGGGTAATTATTTATATCCAATGAGATAGACATGGTTGAGATGGGGAGTGAAACCGGTTCAGTATTTGAATTTTTATGCTAATATGTTCTTGGGTGTGAACCTCAACTACTAAGATGGTTTGGGAGTGAACCTTGACTAATAAAATGGTTTGGGGAGTGAATCTATTCCACTAAGACGGTCTTGTAAGTAAGCCTTGACTATTATGGACATCATTATATGTATGTGTGTGTGTTTGTGTGTGTTCCACAATTCCATGTCGTGTTTCTATTTTATGCTTTCATGATATATTATCTTCACTTCATTATGATTCATTTTTTATGAATTATCAATCATTAATTCCATGATTCAAGATTATGATCTTTAATATGTTGGGTATTCTTGTCAATTGTTGTGGTCATGTTTTAATAACCTTATGTTCATGTTTTACTAAAGTATCTTCTCTGATTACCCTTATAGAGAATCTGATATCACCCTTTCTAATGTTTTATTTCTTCAAGTTATAAAGAAAGATTTTATGTAGGATTACTAAAGGGGGATATCTACATTGGATATTTTAAAGATATCTCACCAAATTAGAAGAATGTGTTCCATGTTTTTTAAGGGCAGTAAACTACTATGGTCCTTGGGAATATTTTTGTCTAATAAAATGAATACTCATCTTAAAATATGTAATATCTCTTTTTGATAATCATGGGTAGGTATAGTTGGTAGTAGAGGAATGGTTTGTTCATCCATTGGAAACTCATAAAAGAAAAATTTAGCGAGATACATAAGATTATTTATAATTATTTATGTATATGGATGTATCTAAGGATAATCCTAATGTGAAATAGATTTAAAATTATGTGTCATAATTTAAAAATACTAAATGTATTTTTTTGATTATTTGTTTTACTACTATGATAAGTGTTTCTCACAAAATGCTTTCTGATCTTAGTCAATAGCAGGAATCAGAACGAATAGCATTAACATTGGATGTTTTAATGTGTAAATTATGGGAATTGTTAAAATCAATTTCTTAAGTGGAAATATCATAACTAGAATCTAGAGGTGATACAAATATTGGTTTTACTTATGAGGATAAAGAGCCTAAAAAATACATGTGAAAGGTATGATATGTTATAATGGAATTGTTTACATTAAACATATGAAGAATGATTATATTGAGGATTAGAAACCTTAAGACATGATTCATATTTCATATTATAGGAATAAAAAATGTGATGAATCTTGAGTAATGGATTAATAATAAAATTTGATGATTTAAGTGTATATGTTTTTTAATTAAAAGATTATTTTATACAAATCATGAAATATATAAGTATTTTAAATATGAGTTTTACATTAAGAATTGAAATGGATATGTTATATAGTGATGAATAATTATAAAGGAAAATTAATTTAAAGGTTATATTCATGGGAAACATAAGATTAAGGGAATGATAACCCTTAATATGTTCCTAATGTTGAGGTAATGATGGTTGGATAAATATAGGTTGGATATGGGTAAGTAAATTGGATGATATCGATTACCTTGGAATAATTAATGATTTTTTTACAAAGTAGTTTATACTATCAAAGTTGGATTTTGTGAAATTTTGGGACATAATAAATATATCTAATAATCATTGGAATAATAAAGAAAGCCTATTTTCAATAAGTACTTATGGTAATTACTATGTTTCTAGAGAAATACATGATGAAGGAATTCACATGTTTTTATGTGAAAAAAATGATACTAAATGATATATGAGGGATCAATGTTAAGAAATTAGTGACAAATTTAGTTATCCTATTTATAAAGTTTTGAAATTTCGACATTCGTAAGGTTTATATGGTTCACCATTTATGATAATGTTTAAAGTAAACATCAGATGAGGTTTTAGGGATTAAATTATTACCTCACCATATGAATATTTATGCATATTTGATAACATATGACAACCATTTTGTTATGATGATAAATAGAGACATAATGAATGACTTATCATCCCTTTATGGATATTATGATCCACTAGATCTTATGTAATTACAATCTCATGGAGAAAGAGATGAAGAATAAATTGATCAATCACTATTACTAAATCAACTAATAGCGGTGGTTTTTTTATTTAGTAGTGGTTTAAACCACAGTAATATGGTTCCCCAATGGTTCCAAAAAACAGACACTAAAGTTGGTTCTGGAATACAACTCATTTCGGTTCCATACATTTAGAGGCCATTTTGGGCACCGTCATATAACGTTTATTTATAGGTGGTTTACCCTCATAGAAAATGTTTAGCATATAGTAGCATTTTAGCCCACAGTTATCCCATCTATATTTTTTTATAGCAGAAACCAAAAGTAAAAAAAAATATTGACTTTAAATAGAGGCAGTTTAAATCACAACTAAATAGTATTTTGGAATAAATAGTGGTGGTATAAACCATCACTATATATTGGTTTTAAAAAAATATAGTTTTAGATTCTACAAACCCTAAACCATCCAAACAAAAATTGATATATGGAATCCTCAACCATTTATACCACACCAATATCCTATAGCATGTCCTCCCAACATTTTTTCACTAGTGGGACTTCCCTTTTAAAAAAATTATCAAAAATTGAATCCTCAACCATTTCACCCATCATGGAACACATATCACCACATTGGTTTGATGCCACACCCACAGTAGCAACACAATTCAAACCATGATTTACACAATGGTGTCCACAAAGGTCTATTGAAGCCTAGTGAGCCAAAAAAATCCATATATTATGAAATACTTTTAAAAAGTCACAAAATTTATCCAAGACACTCATAACATAAAAATTCACAATAAAACAGGGAAAAAGCACATATAAAATTTTATGCAATGTAAGGTAAATAAATATATCCCTAACAAAAACCACAACATTGTTTTTGAATCACTATATTAGTGTTTCTATATCATAAGGTTAGTTACACATAATCTCCAAATCCAATGTGAACCGTAATCACTACCCAATGAACATTAATGAACACTCATTCCATCTCTATCTCCATTTCCTACTACAGGCACCTACATTACAATTATGTAGAAAATTAAATAGTGTTTTATATTTAAATTTAAACTTATAAAAAATGATTTTTTTGTAATAAATTATTTTTTTGGTTTTTTTATTTACCAAAGAAATCATCTTTAGGGACCCCATAACATTCAAATGCGGAATCTATCTTCAATCCATTCAGATTCTAGATATTTTAACTATTCATATTTATCCCTATTGAAATGGTGTTTTCATATTTTATGAAAAAATAGTTAGTGGTACAAAAAATGAAATAACCTTATCCACATTAAAATTTATGCCTATAATATCCACCCTCCAATACAGTCATAAAGAAATAGGAGTGACTACACGCTCTCTCACTGCTAAAACTATTGAATGGGGAGGTGATGTCTCAGATTTTGATGGGATGTTGATGAAGGGTATGCTAGAAACTGACAAAATTGAGGGTGTGAGATATAGTGTTGGGGGTCTAAAAAATTGGGTGTATAGGATGTTGTAGGGATAGAGACTAATGGATTTTCATATATCGGTGTGGTCAAGGGAATGTCTACTAGGATCATTGAAACACTTCCACCATGGAATACATGTTATTTAAAACAATAAAATTATCTTCATAAAATATTTTTTGAAAAAATTATAAATAAAAAAATAGAAATGATAATAGATGCATAATACTAACAAAAGACATATTCTTATCTATGATAATGAATAAATTCATAGATAATATAAGTGGCTGATAAATTTATTGAAGACGGCATATACATTTATTTTTTCCTTCAATCATATCATTGTTCGGCCCCTTTATTAATTCATTAATTTCATCCTTCCTTGCAAGACTAATATTTTCAATATCATATAGGAAAAAATTATTTTTCTTATTGTTGATGGGATTCATTATGAGAGGTAAAATATTCCTCTTCATCACCCATATCATAGAAGTCTCTTTGTTTTATGTGAACAACTACACTCCAGCCTTCTTCTACGACATCTTCAAAATAATATAAAATTTTTTCTCACAAAAATAAGATATATGGATCATTTAATTCATGTTTAATGACATCCATAAAGTTATATATGTTCACATAAGAAAATTTATAGAAATCTTTTTTAATACCCCTATTAATATCGACCCACTTGAAATTGAATAAAACAACTGAAAAATGACCCTGGTTTTTTGATTTGATAATATTATCCAAATATTTATAGTATCCCAATTCAACAAATGTAAATATACTACTATTCTATTTTTTTCAAACCCTCCTTCTAATTGACTGCATGAAATTTAAATCAATTTACATTGTAAGTGTTGACCTTTCTAGCCTATTTTAGAGGACCTCAATCCAGAATCTTAAAATCTTCTGATAACTAAACCAGAGTATTTGTATTCATGATCTATAAAATTTAATATATATTATTAGATTTGAAAAATATTTGTTTCAACATAATAACCATACTGGTTTCAATATTTATGAACATACATGATGTGAAAACCGTTCTATAATCTATTTATTAAAATCTTTTTTTATATATTTATCATTTCATGTTTAGATTCTTATTTAATTCATTGTTTGTATCATGTTCTCTTTAATAAATGGATCTTCACTTTCACTATTCTGAAACACATTTCTATGTGCCTATAATAATTACATTTCTATTAGTGTAACATTTGAGCTTCTTCCAACTAATCAACCAATATAAGGAAAGACTTTTTATTTACCATGTGGTTGAGTTTGATTCAATGTGTATTTAACATGTCCAAATCAATTGAATATAGTCTCAATGTCATCCAAGTATATAGAAAAAAAGTAAATACACTCCTATGCAAAATAGCCTTTAGAAATAGAGCCTTCATGTTGATCATTATTTTTCATATAGAATTTCAAACTTCCAAGATATTTATGAAATAAAATAAATAAAACATAATTATGTATTTAATTAAGTGAAAATAAATATTTTGATAATATGGAAAACATGTAAATAATGTACCTATCAACTGGATACATCCATAAATAATGCATGGGGCCTCATAATTTTGTTTTCTTGGCCAAATTCATAGTTAAATACTTCATGAAAGTAAAAAATATATATAGAGGAAATATAATCATTATTGGAAAAAGTTTCAAAAAATATATCTCCAGATGGTTTTCAAGCTTAGTTGGTTGTTTATTTTTGTCAAATATTTTTCTGATGAATGTGGAAAATTTGAGTACAACAACATTAACCTTTTCAGGTAATAATGTATTCAATGCCAACGGTTGAAATAGTTGTAACAAAATATGTGAATCATGGATATTCAATACATATATCCTATGTTGATAAAAGTTTTTTCACCTTCATATGTTACTTGAATTCCCATTAGATACCATCACATTCATTAAAATTCTATTCAATGTTTCTTTATCCCTATTTTTCATTGAAAAGTTTGATGGAGCATACATTCAATTCTCATTTGGCCAGAAATCATGATTTATGTTCTTTGTTTGTATGTCCTTCCATGAATTGAGATTTTCCTTATATTTTCAATTCTCATTATTAAATTTTAAAATCAAATTTTAACCAAAAATCTTCTCAATATTCATAGCATTAAATTTATGCCAAAAAAAATTAAGTTCCCAATACAGATGTTTGAAGAATATGCTTTTTTCATCCATTTTTTCAATCCAATTTCACTTGATGATACACTTCATACTCGTTTCGCATTTTCATTAAAATGATGAACCTTCCCAAATTAAATTTAAATATTTTCAAATTGTTCCATTATTTCATAACCTATCAAAAAAATTGGATTTGGTCTATGATAAATAAAACCATTGAATTTTGACTTGTTAAACCAAAATATATGAGATGCATTCATAGATATTTGATGTCTCAAGAAGCACCATTTTTTGGCTTTAAGGTAGTAATTCAGGCTCAAAATTAATTTTAAAAACCATGAAAGACAAACTTGTGTAGGTATTCTAACCGAATAAGTTTCGAAGTCTATAGAAGTCATTAACAGTCCACATTAGAGTATCATCCAATTTTGAAAATTGCTATAGAAGATGCATCATATGCCTCAAAACCTTTTCACTATATGTTATATAATTCATCAATTAGAGGCTCCAAGTATACATCAATATCATTTCTAGAAATTATTTCTTATGGAATATTCCCTAGAATGATAAAATATGTATGTTTTATTCACATATACAAAGGTAGATTGTAAGAGATAAAAATAATTGAAAAAATTCTATAATTGGTGATCAAAAACCTTAATGGGTTGAATCCATCATTATTCAATCCCAATCGCACATTCCAATGATCATATGAGAAATCTATATATAATGAATCAAATTCCTTCCACATTTTTTAATCTTCTGTATATCGTGTTAACTCATCATTGTTATTATCTTTATAATTCCACTTCATGTGATCGACAGTTTTCAATGATATTAATAATATTTGAAATTAAGTCTTCAAAGGGAACTAACAAAAAACCATGGTAGTTGTGTTCTTTTTCTTCTTCATCAAAGTTTTATCTTGGTTTATAATTCCAACATCTCCCTTTGAATTACATATAGAAGTATAACATTTTTTTCAATCTCGTCTACTTGAATCCTCTCCTTAATAAAGTATAAAATCATTAGGAAAAGCATGTATTTTTATTTAATTCAAACCATGCTTGTTAATAACTTATTCCATATCATAATATGGCTTGTGGATCTTAGCTTCATGAAATGAATCATGGAACAATTGCAATATCATGGACATTTTCTTATTTGTAATTCCCCAAAGGAATCTGATATGAAACAACTTCAGCTGAAAAGAAAGTTTTGAATGTTTCAAACATCCACCATTAAGATCTTGATTTCCATAATCAACTAAATCATGAAATTTATTTTTCTTCTTAGTGAATTTATATCTTAAATTAGACTCTATATTATTAATAATAGGATCTAATGATATGATACAATATTCATCTAGTTTTCCTATATCCACAAACACATCACTTGTCAAGTTACTATTTGTAGCACCCTCAACTAGCCATTGTGATATTTTTTTATATTTACGGTGTTATATTACAATGCATAAAGTATCTTTTATAATATTTTAATTTCATTGTCCATTTTTGATGAATTAGGGAGATCATTATGTTGATTTAAAGTAATGATCAACCTTTTTTAATATTCTATTCTCTATTCAAAATCCAATAAAAATATTGAGCAGGGAATTTATTCAATATCAAGTGTCTATACACTTCATGTATATTCAAATATCTTCTAAATTTAAATTTAGGAAATCTAAATGTTATTTTCCAATCTATATAATGATTGTAAATTCCAAAATCAAAAAACTATTCCAAACCCTTAGAATATATAGTTGTGTTCCTCGGTAATGAGATCCATCTATTATCCAAATATATCAAAATGTGCTAATACTTTATTAAATAAAATTATAACATATAATTATTATTAAGTACGAAAATAGATAAATGGAAGTAAAAAATACATAACCCTTTTATTTATAATAAGAGTTATATAAGTACTAATTTATTCAATTTAAAAAATAAAATCAATTAGGGATGGTATTATGTAAAATAGAAATAATAAAAAATAATACAATAATTAATAAAAATGGATATAAAATGTAATTTTAAAATCATTTATCAAAACACACATTTAATTACAATTTATAAATATAAAAATTTCCCATAAATCACATTTGAAGGTAAGAAATCACACTTTAAAGTAAGTCAACTAGTCTGAAGCACCCAATTTTTAATTATTTGATAAACCATATATTCCAGTTTGAAAAAAAAAATAAAATACTTTTTTCCTTATTAGGGTTATTAATGAAAATAAAAAATCCATTCAACATTCATTTTCAAAATAAAAATAATTTTTAAAATGTGAAATAAATCAATAAAATAACTATAAAAAATAACTATTAAACATTATTGGATAAATCCCATGATCTTAGTGAGAGAATCTAGTAATTTAGTCACACGTAACTATCTCACTGGGGTATGATACAATCCTATCAGCACACCCCAAAGTACACTTCATTGGACTCATTAAAAATAAATGCTAATATCTAGAATGAAATCATAACTACTAAATGAGTTGATTGAAATCAAAATATTAAAACACTTGTACCTTGAACTCTAACAGAGATACCCAAGGCTTCCCATGGATTTTACTAATTCTAGTCATCTAAAGATCAAAAAAATATTTATATAAATATTATATCACACATGTAAATACATGTATATAAACAAAACTATTTATATAAATATATCATCATCTCAAATAATGTGATTCAAAAATTATATATATAATAAAAAAGTGGTAAATATAAATAGTGGAATCAAAAAATATCACCATTACTTCCAACCAAACATAGCTAAATAAAAAAACAGAATTTAATCAAAGAGATCATTATCTTAAAATATAGTATAATTCATATATTCAGTTATGGTTATAAAATAAAGGATATTGTTTTATTTTGTAACAATTAATCCTATATTGATTCACCCCTCCAAGTATATGAAAAAACCCATAGCGGTCTTAATAAGTTTTATTATAATATAAATATATACCTCTAATTTGAATCTCAAGAGTCTCTTTATTTAATATTTTTTAGTTGTAGGTTTTAATTATGAATTCATAATGACTTTCAATTTAGGATAATATATATATATATATTTCTTATTATAACTTGATATCCTCATAGACATTGATTAGAAAAATATAAAGGAAATAAGAATGATAAAGAATACATCTCTATTCATGAAAGAAATCAAATATTCAGTTTTCTTATGTTTCAATTATATTTGATACATGCTTAGAATAGAATAATATGAACATATTGTAGTTATATTAAATACCAAGGAAATGTAAATTTTTTTACTTTGAAAAGATCAAATAATTATTTTGAAAAGAATGTGTAACTGATATCTCCTTCCAAAGTTTTACAACATAAGAAAAAATAAAACGTGGGGGAGATATAAAGTAAAATGATTCACAGGATTCATTAATAATTGAGTTAAAATATATTATTTAAAACTATAAAAAAAAGATATTTCTCTTTTATTTGTGGATATTTTAAAATCTTGAATAAGGATATGACACACTAGGAAGAAAAATTTTTTAGGATGGACAATATACCATCATAAAATTTAAAGACATTAACTGGTGTCACTTAATAATGAAATGTAAGTAATAGAAAAAAATATATATATTGAATAAATATTCCACATTGTCTAAAATTATTATCTTATATAAATTCTTATGAAATTTGAGGCCAATGAACGTATTAATGGAAAGTTTTATGAACATGATAAAAACTAGAAGAATTACATTGACATTAAAAACACTCAACTTGATATCAAATAAATTATGATAATGAATTATGAAAAATAATTACAAGAGAAATATAAAATTCATGTTTTTTCAAATAATAAAATTTAATTAATCAAAATTTAATATGAATATTAAATAAAGATAAACTCCCTTAATAAAAAATTTCTTGTGTATAAAGTCAGTGTTTAAAAAAAGAATATTCATGTTAACTATTCAATAAAAGTTTATATGAGATTCGATACCTCACATATATAAAAGAAGGTTTTATATAAAAATATTCATTATCTAGTGGAACAAGTATCATGAGATAATTCAATGATCGATATTTAGTTTCCCCATTGGAAAAAATAAATATCAACAAGAGAAAATTAAAATTATACTAATTTATTTTTCAAGTTCAGTGAAGGTATGAATAATAAATATGTAAAAAATAATGAAAAAAATAGAGATAAATCCACCACTAAATATGATGGATGTGAGAAAATATATAATTACGAGTCTAAAAAATGAATCCAACTAATGGAGTAACCCCGACCATATCCCAAGACAAAACCTTAAGAGACAACATGAAAACTGTAACTAAATTTAAACCAAAATAAGGAAAAACATTTAGAATATCACATAGACATCATAATATAATTAAATGAGATAGCACCATTTATAAACACTACCCCAGGATTTCATATACAATGGTTGAATATAATCCTCATGATAATTCAGCAATTCCACTATGCTCCTCTAGAATATCAATAAAAACACAAACTAGAGAAAAAATTACAAAGTAACAAAAAAAATATCAGGGGAGGTTTGTAGAGAGTTATAGTAAACTCATATCACTGAAGGATGACAAGAAACATGCCCCAAACCAATGGGTGGTGAAGGGAGCAAGGGATAGAGTTGCTGGAAGACAAACTGCGAATGACTGCTTAGGTTTAGTGAGGTTCAAGGGGAAACTGAGCATTGAAGATGACTAATTCCAATGAGGTGGGGATTAATGTATTGTCTAGTTTCGGGTACATGGTTTTGAGGGATTATGGTACAGGGGTTCTTGGGGGAGAGGGGGTTCTCTGAGGAGAAGGGTGGATTATGGATAAATCTTGTTTTTAATAAATAGATAAAATTTTGTAGTATTTTATAAAAAACCACCACTAAATTATAAAAAATATTATTATATTTTTAGTAAATATCCACTAAAAATCCACCTCTAAACTATGGATTTGTTGTAGTGGAGGCACAACCAATGGATGAGACTGTGATTACAAAATTTAATTAAATCGTGTAATTATATCTTCTTGTGAAAATTCTTTAACTTTATGAATAATATCTTGAAATAAAAATATTATCCTAGTACCTTCATTTATAATGATTAAAATTATCATCATCACATATTTATTTTCCTTTTATGGTTATCATTATAATGAAAATGCTCTCTATCACTCTACATCAGAAATTTATAGTTGTAATTCACTTCCATGTTTATGCTCTATCTTTCCCCAAATATTAACTTAATCAAACTTCTAGTTATGTGGTGATCTTCACCTTTTACATTCCCTTTTTTTAGGAGGATGTTTCGTTGACCATTTGTTTTTTTGTGGTTTTCCCAAAAAGAAATTATAAAATATACATCTTTTTTTTATATATAATTTCAAATTTTAAGGAGGTGATTTTATTTTTAAATTCTAGATTGTATTATAATGGAATCTTACCAATTGGAACAAAAAGTAAATCTCTTTAAATTTAAATATTTGTTCCATATATCTCTTCTAGGGAAGTACATACCAGATCCCTCACATGTAAAAAACTTATAGATCATACCACTTCAGAAATAACTTTCATATGAAGAGAACCCAGTAGAAATTTTTTTCATAGAGATAAAGTTATACAAAACAAGACCACACACCTGCTTAAAGTTCTTTTTTGAGAAAACACCAATTTTAAGAATATATATGGAAACTTTAAGATATGATTTTTAAGTGGTATCCTCATTTTTTTGTTAGTGTGAATAATTTCTAGAATGGAATTCATTTTAATGGGGGTAGAATGTAACACCACAAGTTTTTATGAATTATTATTACCAAATAAATTAAAATTATTTGATGAATTGTGATTCATGATACACCAAGTCAATATTTATTTATATTTAATATTTTATTACACGATGAACCCAGTTTGTCTTACGGTACACACAAGTCAAATTTTCTCTCTTATAACACACAACAATGAGTCTCTTCGGTAGCTTCTGTTACACGCAAGACTATGTTTTCCAAAGAACAATACACTATTACCATAGTTATCATATAGCCATTGTAATGGTGGGAATTAATAATATTAACTAAATTAATAAAATATAGTTTATACATGTATATATAATTAATTCTTTGGTAAAAAATTAATTATAAATGAAAATAAAACAATTTTTTGGAGATGTTTTTCTAAAAAACTATTTAAATGCACCCAAGTGTTTTTTTAACTAATAAATAAATAAACCACACTTTTAATATTATATTAATTTCTTATATATTCAATATAATTTTTAAATTTTATATTATCTCTTTTTTAGACATGATATAAGAACAAATCCAATTTTACTCATAACATGTGTATTTTTCTAAAAAAAAGTTTTGTCACCTTTTGTTTCCACACTATTATTAAATATTGTTTTTGACACATTTATAAATTCTATTTGAAAAAATAAAATTATTCTTCCAAATTAAGGTAAAACAATTTATATTGGATGAATTTTTGGTATTTTTTGATATGTTTCATGTTTTGATGAACAGTGAAAAATACTGAATTTTAATTGAAAATCAACTTTTCCATCTAAATAATTTAAAGTGGAAAATTTTATTTTTGATTATTTATTAAGTATAATTACATATATTTTAAATTAGTTAAACTAATTTAGTTCATTGGATTTAATTTCACATTGAATTTTGATATAATAACATTTCAATCTTTTGAACATTTTCACTTTAAAAAAACTTATTTTTCACCCCATCTACAGAAATAATTTTAATTTAATTTCATCCATTTTTGTGTTATAAATTTTGAAAAATTGCTTCCTTTTTTGTAATTATAACATAAAAAATTATTAAATAGGACCCTTATATTTTTTGTACAATATAAATTGTAATATTAGTAATTTTTTTACTAAGATTAATAGAAAAACACATAATTAAGAATAAAAATAATATTATAAATATAATAAAATTACCCTAAAGTTGCCCAAAAATTATTAGATAAAGTAAATTTGACCTGTAACACCTAAAATTTTAAATATAATTATTCAATTGACACTTTTCCATGAAAATGACATAGATATTATCATAATTGAAGAGACTGATAAAATTTTACACTCTTACTTTTAATAAGCATAATATTTTTAATATGGAGAAAATAAAAGATATTCTGGAATATATATTTAGTTTTAAATATACTAGGTTATATATTTCATTTAAATTTATTTTATATTTCAACTAAATAAATAATTATCATAATTGATTACACAGTAAGGATGCAGTAATTATTAAATTAATGAAAAACTCAATTAAGTGATATTAAAAATATTAAAAGAGATATGATTTTAATTACATAAGGTTATCCTTTAATTTTACAGTTTTATATTACATTTTTGTGTTTTAATAAATGAATTTTTTTATGTTATCTTGATGTATTTATTTTATTAATGCCAACTCCATGAATAGTGTCAAAATTGACACTAATGATATTTTCTGAGAATAATATTTCATTAAAATCATTAAAGACCATCCAAATCCTAAATAAGGTCAACTGAGATGATATATGGTCAAAATTATCATTAATTGGCCATAAAATGAAACCTATTCTTCTCTTTTATTCACATTTAAAACCCTATTTTTTCAGCCAAAACCTATCAAAATATTCTACCAATTTACCTATATTAATACTAGAATATTTACTTTCTGAATAAATCCATCAATGGATGTCTTTTGTGGAAATTAAAAGGAGATACCAGAAGAAGAGGTAACGTACATCAAAAAAAGTTTTTTTATTTTTTCCTTAAACTCATTAAAAAATCATTTGTTGTTTATATAATATATATATATATATTAAATTTATTTATTTTTATTATGTTGTGGTTAATTTCTATAAATTTTCATGCTTCCGTAAAATGGGATACACAATCACCATTCGTGTGTACAGTGGACTACCACCTTGTGAACCGATGTCATTTGGTCTCCCATTACAACCTTTAAATAATAATAATAATAATGTATTTATATTTTTTCTATGATATATATTATTTTCAGGATGTTATTATTATTCTAGAATTTTTATATCACACATACCTTCATGCATTCCATTTTTTGGTAATATGATAACGTCATTCGTGTGCACTGCATACTACCGCCACCTGAAGTGATGTTATTCATTCACACATTACACAGAATGTATTAATAATGATTATAATAAAAATATTTGATATATATGACATAAAAATTATTCTTTAATGATAATATATCTTCAATTTTTCTCTCTTTTAACCAAAAAATAAATACTAAAACATCATTCTTGCGTATATACATCCTACCGTCTCCTTAAACGGTTTATTTTATTTTCTAACACTAAATTTCATGAATCACTATAAATACATATATTAAGAATATATATATGGTATTTATTTCTTTTTTATATCTCTTTAGATGATTAAATGATGATCTAATTAAGATGATCAGTAATAATAAGTCAAAACATGTATGAAAAACAAGGTAGTTATTACCCAAAAGATAACTTTAACATGGAATTATTAATAAGAGAGTAATATAAAGTCATAAGTAAATAATATATGGTATTTTATATATTAATATGATCCTTTTATATATGTATAATAATGTTATATTTATTTTATCAGAGATTTTAACATGTTTGAAGGAAGTCAGGACTTAAGGTAAGGGGATTTCTAATATCACTTTTTCTGTTTGACTTATTCCATATTCAAAAATAATTTCATTAGTGGGATGTATAGAATTTCCATGAATTTAATATATAATATTATTACTTAAATTTAAGTATATTTATATATAAACATTATTTTCTCTATTTCATGGGATTTGTGGTTCAAAATTTACCAAATTGGTAAGGGAATTTTATCTCAATTGAATTTCTTTGAGACACATGTCAGGTTATGAACCTATATTATTTTATGAGGTGTACACACTAACCATTAACATGTTCTATCATGAATCTCCTTATTTACATGATATTATAAATTTCATATAATTTTATCCTCTCTTTGGTCAGAAATTTATGTTCCTTCAAAACAATGTTCTCTTTGAAAAAGTCTTTAAAGAGTTTTAGATTATCTTATATGAATTTTCAAGGAATAATATTTCAAAGATGTTTTAAATGGTATTAAAATATTACTTTATATGTTATCATTGTTATTATCAATGAAAAAAATTTCTAAATTTTTTCTGATTTAAACTTTTTTTTTTAAAGTGGAAAGGATTTTTTCCTCAATAATTACTTCAAATAATATTTCAAAATTAGTTTCCATTTAAGAAAAAATTATTTGATGTTACTTATGATTTATTAGGGTTATGATTTAGGGATAATTTCCTTATTTTCTCTATGGTTAGTTTATGTTTATAAAATATTTATGTTCTTGTAACACACATATGTATATTTTTCATTATTTGAAGGGTGGGTCCTACATGTCCCTCTAATAAATTTGGTAAGGATTTATATCTCATGTGATAGAAATGGATAAAATGGTGAGTGAACCTAGATTAAAATAGAGTTTTTCTATTTAGATGGTATTGGGAGTGAACCATGACTAATAATATAGTATTGGGAGTGAACCTTAACTATTAATATAGTCTGGGGTGTGAACCCAATCCACTAATATGGCCTTGAAAGTAATCCTTTACAACTATGGAAATAATTATATATATCAAAATATGTATACAAAAATTCCATGTAATATATTCGTGTTATGATTTCATGGTTTATGCACTTTACCCCTATATGATTCATTCTTTGTGAACTTCCAATTACTAATTATATGATTCAAGATTATTATCATTGATATGCAGGGTGTTATTTTAAAATGTTATTCTCCTATTTTCATACCCTTATGCTCATTTTATTCTTATATATCTTCCATGTTTACCTTTAATGAGAATATAATATAACCCTTTATTATGTTTCCTTTCCTCATGTTATAAATAATGGTTTTAAGTTTGAGTAATAAAAGGGAATATCTTTTTGGAAGATGTTGAAGATTTTTAACAAATTTCCAAGTTTTCAAAGGCACTAAACTAATATGGTCTTCAAAAAAATTTCTATATAATATAATGAAAATTTATCTAAAAATATGTATACACATGTTTTAAATGATGAGGACATTAAATTAAATGTTGCTTAATTGGACACATCATGCCTTTTAAGGTCATGTCATGAGGACCAATCCATGTAGTATAGTATCATGCGTTCAGGGAAAATAAGTGAAATATTCCTAGAAATTGTAATTTTGGTATTTACACGTGATCTTACCTTTCTAATTGACTCATAGGAAATATATCATAGTGATATTGGGTTGGTATCATAAGAAATATGACCCTTTGAAGATGGGTCCCTCTTTGAATATAGCTCGATGATAATGATATGATATGACTGATAAGGAATATAGAACTCTATGTGGGGTATAAATCTATTCGTAATATGAATTATGAGATGTAGTTATATATATGACATGACCGTTATAGATGAAATATACAAACTAATAAGAGTATATCCTGGTGAAGGAAGGATATGAGTGATCTCATGAGGAATATATCTCACTGAGGATAGAAATAAAATATTAATGATGTTGGGATTTAACCTTAGGGTGGAATCATATATATCATATCGAGAAAATAATAAAATCACACATAGTTTGAGTGACATAGTTTGAGGTCAAGAAACCGGAAAGTACCATGTTGTTTATTGTCATGCTATAATAAAATTGCCATAAAATTTAATGTTATGAGTTTAATATGTAGGCCTAATAGTTAATATTATAGTGAAGTGACATATATAGGTGCATTTGAAGCTTTGATACGATGGATTGATCCAGGGATATGTGTCCTTCCTATATTATAAATACAAAAATCAGAGTTTGTGTATTCATTATGTTGAATACATGTGTTTTAAAAGGTGTTACAGTAGAGGATTTATCAAAGAATATAAATTTAAGGCTTCCGAGATATGATTTCTTTGGAACATGGACCTTCTAAGGAATGTATCATGGTGAATATGGCCCTTTTATAAACAAGATATGGTAGAAAATATACATTTTTACTATGCCAATAGTATAATCATCACATATCTCTAAGCCTATGTGGGTCATGCTTAGTGTGAGACACAATAAATTTTAATTATCAAGTTCATAACACAATCAAGTTTTGAAGGGACATGAAACTAAAAATGGAATATCATCATGAAAAAAGTGTTAATTTTAAATCCAATCAAATTATAAGCCCACATGAGTCATGATTGGTGTGAGAAACAAGTGATGTGAGAGTATATAGTTAATTTTATATGATCATTATATTGGATATATGTGGGGATTATAAACTGATGAAACCTATGATAATTCTACTCTCTATCCACTAACGGGTGAGGGAGGAGATAAAGAAGGAATGAAGGATATGAAATACTAAAAGAAAGTCTAGGAATGTTTGAGAGAAGGATACAGAGTAATCCTTTATTATAATCCTATAGATGATAACACCTTAATAGGGGTGCGTTGAATCAAGGTATTGAAGTTTGTTTCTTAGATAAGGATCATGTTATCTCAACTTGTAGTAAACTACAAATTCTCTCTAAGATTCCCTTAAATGAGTGATGAAATCATTAAAAAATACATATTACTTAGTTCACCCACATTCGTCTATGTCCATGGAGAATGCATGGAAAGTCTCCTATGCACAAAAATCTACTAAATATTCCCTTATTTGTAGTTAAAATTTTGAAACTGTCTCACTAACCCTCTTGGTTCACTACCAAAAAATGTTTGATAACTCATTTCTCTTCTTCAATGAGGAAATCAGTACTCCTTCATTTGAATCTTCATTATTAACATGTATGGATGATATGAACATGCACAAATAATGGTGTTTCTTTTTTTCACAATATTTCCAATGATAATGAGACTCCAATAATAAGTATGTCTTCAAACTTTAACCTTTAAGATGAGATTTGGATGAATACATCTAGAAAACAACTTTAGAAAAAAATTTCTCAATATCCTATATATCTTTCTATTTTTTCTTTTTCTCTTCATACATTCTATACTTTTTCAGTTCAATCTAATAGAGAGGATCGATCCATTTCACTCTTGGATTGTGCTGGATGTCCCTTGTGTTAATTAGAGGTGTCATTCACCATTAATATTTTTTTAAATAATGGGAGTTTCAAGAAATAACTCCCTTTTCTTTTGAAACTATAAGAGAACGGTTTTCTCAATCCATAATCTCTATAGTGTAGAATCCCCAATATTGCAGAAATTGTGGTGTGGACACCAATATTATGGCATAAACTTGAAATCCTTTGCTCCTCCTATAGAATGGTTTATAAATATGTGTTGTGGGGTCATTTATTTAGACGATATTTAATTCTCATAGAGGAAATGATTCTTTTAACTCCTCCTCATATCTTCTTAACACAACGATATTGAGAATTTACAATCTATCGGATAAATCAAGGATACTACTATCATGGTGTGGACTTCTATTAAATGGGAGATACATTTCGTATTTTTCTCTACCAAATTTGGACACTCCACATAGAAAGGTGAAGTACAACATGGATATCATTAGATAAAACTGGGTTGTGGTGTATCCCTTCATGCTGCACCATGGATATTCTCCCCCAATAAATCCAATGGAACTATAATTCATCACCAAGACTCTATGGCATGGTTAAACTCACTCTTCCATATCCACAAAACCTCTTTTCCAACATCATACTTTCATCCAAAAATCTCTCAACTAATATACTTATTTGTGTCCCTTTATGATCAATCTGAAAATTGGGTTCAACACCCATAACAATGTATACACATGGGCTTTATAGATCATGACTCACCTACACTGGAAAACCAACAAAACCCATATGATTTCAATAAATCACGTGCCTCTATGTGACCAATGTGTCCCACCTATTCTCTCATCAAAACATCATCTTCTCCTTGTCAACAAATACAACACATATACTTCAAGTTGTTTTTTCCAACAATCTACCCCTTTGGTTTGTTGAAAATTATCTAAACACTTCAAATACTACCACATTAAATAAGTGTATCAAATAGACACCAATCATAAATTAAAATCACACATGATCAAGGTTAGATGATAGAAATTTTAATTAAATGAAAATCTTGCCATGATCACTTCTAAATTGCATCATGATCTCCATAATATTTCATTAACATACTCACCCCCTTTTTCTCATCCTTATTCCTCCCCTTTTAAACACACTTGGAACTTTTCTACCCTTTTAGAAATGAACCCAAAGAAATCACTTCTCTAAAAATTAAATGTAATATGGATATAAATCTAATAAAATTGAGTTGATAAAACATAATTTTGGG
This sequence comes from Viscum album, assembly GCA_963277665.1. Lineage (NCBI taxonomy): Eukaryota > Viridiplantae > Streptophyta > Magnoliopsida > Santalales > Viscaceae > Viscum > Viscum album. The sequence goes on along the minus strand of OY728146.1, from coordinate 120,826,813 downwards.
AGTTGGTATCCATCTTACAATCAATTAAGTAGATAAATATGGTTATACTAAAAGAGACAACCAATTCTTCTCAAACAAAAATAAGGGTAGGGTCCTTGTCAATACATCTACCACTTTATCATGGGTTAACAAATACTTCAAAATAATATCTTATCACTCCACCTTATCCTTTATGAAATTATATTTGTTCTAAATTTCCTTTTCTATGATGTTGGATAAGATTTTTGTTAATATTCATCACACATTAGTTATTAGAAATAGTATAATTGGTATAAATAACCTTGACAACCACATATTCATGTTTTTGTTCCATCCATATAAATTGGGTGAAAGATTGAGTGCTAGTAATGTACTCATCCTCCCATGTAATCAAAGATCATTAATCCCACTTTTCTATTTACCATGAAATACATGAAATTGAACGATAAAATGCACAACTAGATTTTGATTTCCAATCATCTATAAAATCCCCCCAATCTTCATCACTGAATCCTACAAAATTATATTGTGTATAATTCCGATATAACAACCCATACTCAATAGTATGATAAATATACTGAAGAATTCTTTTTACAACATTCAAGTTACATTCCATAGGATAACTATGTATATGATTGGATTGACATGTACTGAATAAAATATCTGGTTTATTTTATATCAAATAAAAAATTTCCAAAAATATTTTGATGTAATTTTACATCGACCCTATTACCTAGATCATCTTCTGATAATTTGAGCCTTTTCTCTTCTAGAGTCTATATTGGCGTTGAGTCATCCATCTGAAATCTTCATAAGACTACCATGGAATATTTTATTTCTAAGATAATAATCCCAATAAGTATTTGAGCCACCCAAAATCCAAGGAAATTGAAAATTAACTAATTAGAGACATCTCAAATTCAATACTCATGAGTTATGAAAATTTCCATCATCGGTTATCATTCACACCCCCAGATGTAAATAATAATGTTCAAAAACTTTTCTTTTTCCTTATTGATATAGATATTCTGATCAAATCACACTCTACTAAAATTGAGATTATTTATAAATAGGTATAATTTTTAATACCAAGATCTTGGTGCTTGATTGAGTCCAAAAAATTCATTCTTTAGTTGACACACCTTTTCTATATATTCCTTAATGAGAAACCCAATTTGTTCTTAATATGCACTATGAGGACACCCTTCAAGAAGGTAGATTCAATGTTTAATTAATAAATTTTTTACCCTTTCATAATTTCCATGTCAAGGAATCATAAAATAGTTTTATATCATAAATCTGTACATATGTCTCATTGATATCGACTCCATCAATTTTAGAATACCCTTTTCACATGAGACATACTTTTTTCTATATCATCATGCCATATTCATTTAATTTATGTCTAAATATCCCATTATTTCCAGTAATGTTCTTAACACTTCTCTTTGGAATAAATTACCAAGTATTATTTTTCACTTTTTGTTCAAGATCCTGATTTATAACATTGACCCAAATCTCATAAATTTATACATATTTTAAACAATTATGTCCTTCAAAAGACTACAAAGATACCTATTGATGATCCTTCATTCTTTTAGTTTGGACTGAGGTTTTTTAGCCCCCATCAATGTTTCATTCAATGATTTCATCATTTCTTGGTTTTCTAAATGAACATGATATAATTTATATTATTTTTCACAATATGGGTTTCTTAAAGGTTTTATTTATAACTAGAAGGTCCCCCTAAACCTTTAACTTCTTCATTACTTTGAGATTCAGAAATTGGTTTCTTATCATGAAACATCTATGTGTGTGTTGATATCATTTTTCCATATTCAACCACCACAAAATCATTAATTTCAATCATCTTTCAAGATTTATTTGTAACACCTTTAATATTTTATCATAGATTAATATCTAATAAATATTTATTCATCCCCTTGATCTTTATATTTTTCGAACTATTTCTTGTCAAGAATAATGAATTTCTTTACAAACTCTCAAAAGTATTTTTGAGTATGTTTCATTACATACCCTATTTTATAGGTATTTATCTATTAATTTTTATATAGTAAAGTTTAATTAGAGATGTATACCACTGCAAGAATCACATATTTCCCTTATCTTTCCAGAAGTGATTTTTTAATCATCATTGTTTGAGCCGTGTTATTGAATACACAATTTCTTATGTCCACAACCTCATTTTCTTGGGGTGTTCTGATAGACGATACCAAATTTTTAATTCCATTTTTTCTAAAATATTATTCAACTTGATTATTTATGAATTTGGTCACATTGGATGTCTAAAAGTTGTAGATATTTGCTCCAAGTATCATTTCAACTCTCCTTAAATATAGATTAATACACTTATATACCTCGATCATGTGTTTGATGGTCATAATCCTTTCCATTATACTATTTTCATCTATAAACAACACATAATACCAACTTTCATTAAAACCATTGGATTTGATTTTCCTAAAAACATCTATAAGAAACAGATAAAGAAACCTTGATGTCTTCATCTTCTTTATCATATAGGTATTCTAGATAATTATCCCCTTTTAACATAACTCACATGTGTAATTTTGATCATATAACATACGAGGAATTTAATGAGATCTATTTATCTTTACCAATCTTTCTAAATATTTCTACCTCAAATGGGAAATCACTTATACCATATCTTATTCTCCTCCTCTTTGGATAACATAAAAAATGTTTCTTCTCCAACAATGTATAAATTTTCCATGGTTCATTTTATTTGGAGAATAAGTGAGCCATATTTAGCTATGATGGTATGATTATTCTGATTGAACACTGCTACATGTCCACGGTCACAAAATTATCTGAATCTAAAGAGGTTATGACTCATCCCATCAAACAAAAGTATATTTTTTCTAGAGTCCTTTTCCTCCCATATGGTATTTTCTAGAACCAATAATATTTAGACCTTCATCATTATAGAAATCAAAAATTCAATATTTATTATTCTTGTGGTCAGAAGTTAGATATTTATTTCTAATCATATTAGATTTGTATCCACTATTCACAATCCACCATCTTGACTTATTTATTTACCTTAAGAAAATATCAACAACATTTTCTTTATCTAAATTCTCTTTCATCACCTAGTTTTTTTATGATTATTCCTCCTTGATAACAGGCCTCGCAAAATATTCTTCTTATTTTAAAATAGAAAATATTTTTTGAGTATATACCCTTTTTGTTCAAGATTATATCTTCTTCTTTCTTTTACCAAAATCCTTTCTAGATGAAATTTATTTCCTTCTTAAAGTATAAAAAATTTCCATATGCCTATAAAATTCACAACAAACGAAATATTCATCAAAATAAAAATAATATTAATAAATTATAATTTATTTTTTAAAATGATGATACACCTATATGGACCTATGATAAATAGAGAATACATGGTAAGTGTGTCCCAATATTCCATAGAAAAAAAATTTCTCTAAATTCATTAGAGTGAGTCATGTAAATTTTTTCCTTTATAATTTTGTGGATATCTACATTATTTCAGGGAGTTGGTGCTTAGATTTTTGAGTCAAACATGAACTAGCCTTAATTTTGAATCACTAAACTATAGGAATTAGTATAAATTCCTCCTATTAGAATTAATTTTCTTTACTTGATGATGATGCTTGGGTATTTTATTTTTTTCATTAATAAAGTCAATAATCATTCCTGATCTTTAGATTTACTATGTTAGCTAATTAATTCTTCAACTAGATTCTCTATCTCCTTAACTCTATATTTGATAGTTCTTTCCAAGCCATTATTGATTTGGTTTTATTCTTTAATCTTTAATTTCAAATATCCTTCCATCCCTAAATGTTTTTAACACCCCGATATGAGTTTTTTTATTTCATACATATTCTTCATTTTTTTCCTCTTCTTGTTGTTGGATGTAGAGATTACAATCATGCACTGCTATATTGGCCTTCTTAGTCTTTACTCACCATTTGTTAACTTCTTCCATGGATACCTCAAGTTCTTCCTACAGATCAACCCTTCCAAAAATTCCATGATTTTCATTATCATTATCATTATCTCCAAAACGAATTCAGTATAAGTCAACCCCCCTACATATTTTTAAATTTTTTAAATCACTTTCCATGAAACTGTATTCTTATTTAGAGAAAATATTTATGATTTTAGGAACCACAATTGAGAAAACATTGTCACCTTTTTTACATTTTCTTAAATTTTTAATCTTAACTATAATTTTCATTATAATTTTTGGGATAGTTGGATTCTAGATGTCACACATTTTCACACATGAAAAAATAAAAGGTAATCTTATCCTTAAACCTTCCTCTTCCTCTTCTATGATCAGATGTTAAAAATTACATAACATTATCAACTTTTAAACTTTCTATAATTTATGGATTATTTTTTAATTAAAGGATACCTATTTAGTAATTTCCTTTATTATTGATTCATTTTCTTCATTTATCATTTTATAAGACACCAATGTGTTATGAAAAATTCTAGAGAAATATCTTTCATATCATTATCCTAAAAAACTAACACTTTTTCATTGAAATTGAGAGATATTCTTATCATGATTCTCTTCTTGATCACTTCATATAACAACCTTGCTATGTATTTCATTTTTAAACATGATTTATTACATAAAACTTCACCTAATACAACTCAAAACATTGATATGTCTATTGTATTTTTGAAATTAGGTACATTACATAAAAACATAAAACATGAAAAGAAACATTGTTATTGAAAACATCTTTTACATGACCAAAACATTCAATCATACTTAACACTGCATGGGATAACCTAAGCACATACTTAAGAAAGGGGTGATATATAAAGACCAATAAGGGGAATAAACAAGGAATAAAATTATGAAGACAATACATGTTAGAAAATAGTCATATCAATGGAGCATAAAACAGACATGAATAATAAGGCATGATATAGTGTGATAATCATAACATGGAAAATGTGGCAACAACTTAAAACACTACATCATAAATAGATCAAGATTAATCTACCAAGAACCCATATTGTACAAAGTCCCATAAAAGAATAAGGTAAATATTTTGTCCCAACATAATGTATCATGGTACTAATTATTACCCAAAGAATTGGATCACTATCTGGGTTCTCCCTTCATAATCATTTCATTTTCATGCTTAAGTGTGCCACATATAACATACAACAAGGATTTATACATCATAATATTCTATAAAAATATAATAGAGTGTCTAATACATACCTATAAGCCTCCAATAAATATATATATTTTTATAAAGGTTAATACCCTTGATAGATAAATGTTCATGGTATTCACAACATAATTATTTTGTCATGGAAAATTGTGGTTCAATTTTGGCAGCATAACGGTGTCATATGGATGTCCATAAAAATGTGTTGATGGGGGAGAAAGAGGGATCTCATCATTTTTAAATTAAATAGACATTAAGGTGTCTATTTAATAACATATCCCAATATATGGAAAAATAAATTAAAATCTATAACATAAAAGGAGTTCTTGATAAAAGAGGATGGAGGAAGATCCCTTGTGAAATTTCGGTATAGTAACGGGTGTACATAAGGGTTCATAAGAGGGACAAATGAGCGCAAAAGGGAATAAAATCATTTAAACATAAAATTTGAATTAATTTTAAAAGATAATAATTTATCCCAATATAATAAAATTTAAATCAACATGCATATCATAAATGAAATTCTTGATAAAATGGGGAGAGAGAGAATCTGTTATGGAATTTTGGCATAGTAACAGATTAGGTAAGGTTCCAAATCAGGGAGGATAAATGATCCATAAATAAAATAAATAAAATGGATAGTAAGATATTTATTATAAATTAATTACATTATAAACAATTTATATTAAAAGAACTAATTTCAAAGAAGGATCCTGATTTAAAAGTGAGAGAGAACTATAAGGATCCCTTATGGAATTTCAGTATAGTAACGGATTAGATATAGGTAAAAATGAGAGATTATAAATAATATATAATTAATAAAACATCAATTTTACAGTAATATAATCATATTAAATGTATCAAAATATAAACAATTAAAATTTGAAATACAAATTTCAAGGAAGATTCTTGAATTGAAAGGAGAGGAATTTTAGGATCCCTTACTTGAATGTGTGACTCCAAAGGCTTGTGAGAGGACTATTTAGATCTTGGGGGACATTGGGAGGACTATAGGGAGTATATGGAAGAGTTTAATCATGATAAAAGCAGTTTGAGTGATGAAAAAGGGGATTTTGGGTGGCATTATATTGAAAAGGTGGGGGGTTTATTTATTATTTTGGTTTTGGACACTACATGATAAAATGTTCAAAACCACAGACCATAACATTGTTTCTGCCCATGGTTTCTGGAAAAAGGGAGTGGATTAAATTATTTTCTTGTTCCAAGGGCCGAAGATAATAAAATATTTCCCTTTCATATGTGGAGGTGAGTCAAACTTTCAAAGAAATGATTTTAAAATCATAAAATATTTTATAAGTCTTGGAGGATTCACTAAGGTATTATAAAATAAATCAAATAAACCTAAAATCACATTATTATAAATTAAAAATATATTTTTTTCCTAATATACCTTTAATTGTATTTATTATTTCATTATTATTCCATAAATATGTCATAAAACCCACCTTATTTTTATACAGTATTAAATTTTAACCCTAAAATTTGATAGTTTTAAATTTTATTCAAAAAATCACCATTAGATAATTTCAATTTCCTAAATCCAAAAAATAATACTTATTATTTTTAAATAATTTTCTAAATATTTTAATTATCACTTTATAAATAAAAACCTACATTTATTGAAAATTGATGTCCTTTGACAATAACATCCATCTAACCCTAATAAAATTTACATTTGTCTACATAAAAATTATTTTATCATTTATATTTAATAAAAAATAGTTAATAATAATATTTTTTAAATTTATTTTTATTTCAAAGATTCATTAGTTAATCAAAAATAGGTTTCTTAATTGAATTTTAAGATTAACCAACAATACTATTTTTTTCTTTATAAATCATTTACAATGTAACAATAATAAGAAGAAAATATATTCATTATTCAATAAAAAATAATGAACATATTAATAATTTTAGGGACTTGATGCATATCCCTTTATTACACCTACACATTCCCTAAGAGTAAGGTGTGTGATGGGGGGGATTTCATGGGATTGTTTGGTGAACATGGTTTGGGGCCTGATCTCGATGAGTTGAACTTCTCTCATAAACAGTTTCACTTGTGCTTAAGTTGTTGTCTCTCAGCTTGGGCATGGCATAGGGAAAATCCCTGATATTCCATTTTAATCATAAAATCTAATAAATGGGATTCATATGGTACAATCCTACTGGTTAAGGTCATTACTTCTTTTATCTATGACAAATGGATTCATTGGAACCCTATACTTGTATTAGTCATTTGATCATTGTTCAAAGGCTATATTATCAATGGTAAATATAATTAACAGTAATTTAAATATAATTGGATATAATAAAACAAATAAGTGCATGTGTTTTATATATCCATAATACATTTAGTTAAATCAAAAATGGGAATTTTATTTATAAAAGATTGTATTGTTATAATCTTCCCCCCTTTTGAAATTTCACCCTCAAAATTTCCTTTTCTCAAACTAAAACAGACGATGGTTACTTTTCTCCATAACCTCCTCAGGTTCCCACATTGCTTCTTTAAACTTGTGGTTTCTCTACAACACTTTGATAAGGGATATTTTCATACTTAATAGAAATTTTTCTCTATGTTATAATATCTTCACCGACTGCTCCTCATAAGAAATGTCATTCTCTAATGCTACAACCTCTAGATTGAGTACATGTGAGGTTTTGGTACGTACTTTCTTAAGTGGGATACATGGAATACATCATATAGTTGAGATAGGTTTGGTGGGAGTGCTAGTTGGTAGGCCACTGCTCTGATGCAATCAAGGAAAGCAAAAGGGTTGATGTACCATAGACTAACCTTTCCCTTGTTCCCAAATCTCATCACTCTATTACATGGAGATATATAAAGGATTACAATGCCTCCAATATTAAAATATTGGTCTCATCAATGATTGTCACCATAGCTATTTTTTCGACTCTATGCATCTTTTATATGTTCTCAAATGATCTTAACCTTCTCCGCCATTTCATAGACCATTTCAGGACCTAGTAGTTTTGGTTCCCCATCTTTATCCCAAAATTCTGGTGTTCTGCACCTATTCCCATAAACTACATCAAATGGGTGAATTTGTATGATCGAGTGTAAATTTTTGTTGTAAGATAACTCCACTAAAGGAATATGTTGGTCTTATCCGACTATGAATTTCATTGAGAATGATTTCAACATTTCCTCAATTGGTGGGATAGTATGTTATAATTGGCCATCAGTTTGAGGGTGATAATCTATATTGAAGTTCAGATCAGTGTTTGGAGCATGATGGATAGTTTTAAAAAAACATATAGGTGAATCATTGATCTCAATCGATCATAATTGATAGTGATACTCTATGAAACCTTACCACTTCTCTAATGTATATATGTGCTCATTGATCTAATGAGAAATCTTCTCGAATCACGATGAAGTGTAAAGCCTTTGTAAGATGATCCCAAAAAACTCAGATAGCATTATTTCCCTTATATATCTTTATAAGTCCAGTGAAAAATTCTATGCTCATGTTTTCCCATTTCCATGCTAGTATAGTTAATGGTTGCATCAACCCCTTATACTTCTTCTATTCATACTTTACTTTCTAAAATACCATGCACTTTGATGTATAATCATCTATCAACTTCTTTATGTTATCCTGCCAATAGTTCTCTCGAAGATCTTGATACAACTTTTTTTCTAGGTGAATAGAGAAAGTAAAAATATGTGCATCATCCATAAGTTCTTTATTTAACTCAGAATTTGATGGAACACATAGTCATTACCCAAATATCTCAATTCCTTCTTCATTAATATTGAACTCCGATGATTTCCATTTTTTGATAGTTTTCACTTTCTTCATAATTCCCACATTATCTTTTTTAGCATCATTTAAACTTTCCAAGAGATATATTTTAGCAATAATTTGTGAAAGTATTAATGATGTTCCTTTCTTTATGATTCCCATGTCCATCTTCTTCAAATATAACAAGATTAAATCCTTGTCCATTCTCATCAATGAAACAATTATTGGGTACTTTCTACTTACATCATCTTCCATTTTGTTCTCTTTCATATTATGGAAGTGGGTTGATCATGTGTAATCCTTGATGATCTATAACCATCTTCATTGGCGTATATTCATCTCTTCCTTTTTAAATATATATTTATGACTTTTTAGATCTGTATATACATCAAAATTCTACCCAAAGAGATAATGTCACCATATTTTCAATGAAAATATCATAGCTTCTAACTCTATATCAATTGTGGTATAGTTTGGCTCATGAATTTTCATCTTCCTTGAGTCATAGGGAACAACTTTTCATTTTACATTAACAAACATTATAATCCCTACTTTGAATCATCACTAAAAATTATTACAATCTCCCCACTTGTGGGTTGTTTGAGCACAAGGTCAGTGATAATCTTCTTTTTTAACTCCATGAATATTTCTTCACATTCATCATTCCAATAAAATTTGACTCCCTTTAGAGTTATCTTGGTAAGAGGTTTTGACAACCATGAGAAATTTCTCACAAATATTTGAAAATGTCGAGCTAACCCAAGGAAACTATAGATATTTATCATCACTGTTAACCTTATACATCCCTCAATTTCTTTTTCATTTAATGGTTCCATATATATCACTTTTATTGTGATGAAATTTCCCAAGAATGAAAATTTTTTCAACCATAAATAACACTTTTTGTACTTTTCATAGATTTTCTCCTTTCGCATGGTCTTTGAACAGTTCTCAGATACTCCTTATGCTCCTCCTTGGTTTTGGAGAATATTAGAATATCATCTATAAAACCTAATGCATATTTTTGAGGTATTCTTTATAGAATATATTCATCAAGTCCATGAAGATTGTTGGGGCATTAGTGAGCCTGAATAGAATCACTATGAACTCATAATGCTTCTACCTTGTACGAAAATCAATCTTGGGATATCCTAATTCTTCACCCCTACTTGGTAATATCCTGACCACAGATCCACCTCAGAGAAGTGTTTTGATCCACATAGTTGACCGAAAAAACCATCAATTCATGGTAAAGGTTACTTGTTTGTTATTGTGATATTTTTGAGCTCAAGATAATCAATGAAAAGATCCATTGACCCATCCTTCTTCTTGATGAAGAGGACTAGTGCACCCCATGGTGAATCACTTAGGCATATAATCCCTTTATCCATATTCTCCTATAGTTGTTTCTTTATATCCTAATGTTCCACAACATCCATTCTATAAAGATCCTTGGTTATTGGAAAATCCCTAGGTATAAGATCGATTGAAAATTCTACCTCTCAACTAAGATAAAGACCATGCAATTCTTCGTGAAATACATCAGTGAATTCCCTCACAACAGTCATATCATTGAGGATGATTCTTTCCTTAGACTCAATCATTTCAGCTGGATATTATTTCTCAAAGGGTAATAATATACATTCTAGGGATGATGGTTCTAAATAATATTCATTCTCCTTGTTGAACTATTATAGAGTTGGGGGTCGATTCACCAAATCAAGAGTAATTTCCCTCTCACTAAAATTTATATTGGCTCTATATTGGGAAAGAGAACCATGCCTATAGTTGCATTAAATTCCCCCAAGGGAAGTTTGAAAATTTTCACCAAGAATTTCATCCCACAAACGTCGATATGGGATAAGTTATATACTTGGAATGCAACAATTAACCCATTTTCCATTTTCACTGAAATCTCTAATCCCATTCATTATGCTGGTGTTTGGATTAATCTACTAAACTTTTGTGAAATAAAGGAATGTTTAGTACTATGGACTATAACCATACATTACACTTTTTGATTCTGGTTCTACATTATCCAATATAGACTTACGGGTGAGTATCTTAAACAATTAAACACACAGAGGGTAATTCAATGATAATAAAGAGATAACTTATAAATTTAATTTAATTATTTAACTTATGATTTTATAGGCTTCAATTTATTTTATCTATGATCCACTTCCTAACATATATTCTTATGGGAATTTTCATTTTTGTTCCCTTAATAATCATTTGTAATGATCTTATGAATTTACCAAATCTTATACCCCTAGAGTGTCAAAATAGGTGTGTAGTAAGGTCTATTTTCGGGTACCAGGTTAACCCAAGTTAGGACTGAAACACCTTTTCAGAGTTGTTACTCCTAGGTACATTTGTGTCAGAACCACATCCACTTAAAGTATCTAGAAAGGGATATATTTTCTTAATAAAACACATACTCTACACTTACAAATATTTATGTATGTTTTCTTACACTTAGTCTTATCTCTAATTCATCCTCTAGAGTTATCTAATCTTAATGCTTTCATAATAGTTTTCTAATCATAATCCCAAAAATAAATAAATATATCATCTAATGCCAACTATAACAACCTGATCTTTATTTCATTTTTAAACATTATTTATTATATAAAACATCACTTAATAGAACTCAAAATATTGAAAGGTCCAGTGTCTTTGGGAAATTAGGTACATTACATAACAACTAAAAATATGAAAAGAAACATCTTTCTTCAAAACTTCTTTGACATGACCAAAATCTTCGTACTTAACACTTCATGGGATAATCTGAGGACATACATAAGAAATGGGTGATCTATAAAGACTACTAAGGGGAATAAAAAACTCATGACATGAGGAAGACAATACATGTTTGAGATTATTAATTTCAATGGAGCATAAAAGGATCGTGTATTATAAGGCATGATAAAGCATGATAATCATAACATGAAAAATGTGGAAACAACTTAAAACACTACATCATAAATAGATAATGGATAAATCCACCAAGACCCCATGGTGGAAAAATTCCCATAAAAAATAAGGTAAATCACATGTCCCAACATGATGTATCATGATACTAACTATTACCCAATGCATTGGAGCTCTATTGGGGTGCACCCTTTATAATCATTTCATTCTCATGCTTAAGTGTGCCACATATAACATAAAACATGGATTCATACGACATAATATTTTATTCTATGATCATGGATTGTGGAATAAATAAATTTAAGTCCCAAATAAATAAGTATATGTTCATAAATGTGAATACCCTTGATATATAAATGGGTATGTTATTCACTACATAATTATTTTGGCATAGAAAATCGTGGTGCAATTTCGATAGTATAACAGTGTCACACAGAAGTTTGTAAAAATGGGTTTATGAGGGATAAAGGGGGATATAATAATTTATAAATGAAATGGATACTATAGGGGATATTTAAGAACATATCCAAACATAGATGAAAGGAAATTACTAGACATAAAAAAAAAATAAGTCCTCGAAAAATGAGAAGGATGAAAGATCCCTTACAGAATTTCAACATCATAACAGGTGTACATAAGGGTTCATAAGAAGGATAAATAAGAGGGAAATGGGGTCCCATGATTTAAACATAAATTTTATTATAATGGGGATATGTGATAATGTATCCAAAATTAAGAAACTATAAATAAAAAGGTATATTATAAATAAAATGCTTGATAAAAAGAGGAGAGAGAGAATTCCTTATGGAATTTTGGTATAGTAATGGCTTAGGAACAGGTCCAAATGATGGAGGATAATTGATATATAACTCAAATACATAAAATAGATATTAATATATTTATTATAAATGAATTCAAATAAAACCAATTGAAATTAAAAGAGCTAATTTCAATGAAGGATCTTGAATTGAAAGAGAGAGGGTAATGTGAGGATCCCTTACAGAATTTTAGTATAGTGATGGATTAGATAAAGGTAAAATGTTAGAGGATAAATAATATATGATTAAAATAACATAAATTTGATAGTAAAATAATCATATTAAATTTATCATAATATAACCAATTTAAATTTTAAAGACTAATTTCAAGGAAGTTTCATGAATTGAAAGAAGGAGATGGTGGTCAGGATCCCTTACTTGAATGTGGGATTACAAAGGATTGTTAAAGGCCTATTAATAGATTGGGGATCCTTGGGAGGACTTTAGGGAGTAGAGGATAGATTTTGGTTAGGATCTGAAGAGTTTTAGTGAAGATAAAAGGGATCTTGTTGTGTTTATATAGGAAAGGAGGGGGATTTCTTTATTATTTTGGTTTTGGAGACTACATAATAAAATATTTAAAACCAAAAACAATACCATGGTTTTCTTCCATGGTTTCTAGAAAATACGAGTTTATTTTATTATTTTGATAAGTTTGATGGACTTATATAATATAATATGCCCCATGCTTATGTGGAGGTGTGTTATACTTTCTAAGAAATTATCTTAAAATATGAAAATATTTTATAAGTCTTGGAGGACTCACTAAGGAATTATAAAATAAATTAAAAAAAATTAAAATTGCTTTATTTTAAAGGATAAAACATATATTACTTATATTATACCTTTTATAGTATTTATTACATCACTATTGGTCCATTATGATGTCATAAAACGCACAGTATATTTATACGGTATTAAATTTTTACCCAAAAAATTGATTGTCTCAGAAAATTATAAAAAATTAACCATTGGATAATTTTTACATCCTAATTCGAAAAATAATATTTATTTTATCTAAATAATTTTTTAAATAAATGAATTTTTACTTTTAATAAAAAACAACATTTATTGAAAATTGACGTGTTTTGATAATAGTAGTCTTCAAACCATAAAAAAATTACATTTATATTCATAAAAATTATATCATCATTCATATTTAATAAAATTTATTTAATAATAATATACTATTAAAATTTTATTTATTTCAAAAATTCAATAATTCATCAAAAATATAACTCTTAATTGAATTTGAATATTAACCAAAAATATTATTTGTACTTTACCAATCATTTTTAAAGTAACAATAATAGGAATAAAATATATTCATTTTTATATACAAAAATAATGTAAATATTGTTAATGCTAGGGTCTTGATACATATCCCTTTATTACACCACAATAAGTCTTAAGAGTAAGATGTTCGACGGTGGGGCTTTCAGGGGATGTTCGATGAACATAGTTTGGGTTGTGATGTCGATGAGCTTGAACTACTCCCATAAACAGTTTCACTCATACTTAAGTTATTTGATCTCATCTTGTGCTTGGTCTAGGGAAAATACCAGAAATTATATAACCATTAGAAACTCAGATAAAGTGGATTCATAGGGTATGATCCTACTTGTTGTGGCCATCACTTCCTTTATCGGTGAAAAATGGATTCGTTGAAACCCTACATTTATACTAGTCGCATCATCAATGTTTAGCGGATATATTATCAATGGTACAGATACATAATAGTTATTTAAATCCAAATGGATATAATAAAACAAAAAAATCAACTGTTTTATATATCCATAAAATCGTTAATTAAATAAAAAAGTTTAATTTTATTCATAAAAGTTTGGGTCATTACACTTCATCTTTAAGATCCTAATCGAGACTATTCATGTCTCCAATAAGAACATTCAGATAAATGAAATAGGGATCAATCATTAATTTTAATTAATTCTCAAATCTTTAAAAAAATTCCATAAAACAAGAAGCATGGACTCCTAAACCATATAATCTCCTAGAAAATATTCAAAATATTTTCTCATATAACATGAGCATAATTATAAGTCATTACAACCATGATGAATTGATTAGAAAGGTCACTTCCAATAGAATTAGAAACTATGGAATCCACATAAAATTTTTTATAATCACACTCCATTAAAGATCATATTTCAATGTTTATAGAGAATCCATATATGGATATAGAGAAAACATATATTCCATGGATCTGAAATAATTTTGTATTTGAATTTCATGTATTTATAAATTACTTCTCTAATAGATGGGAATGACTTTATGGTTTATAATTATTCCCATACTTTCAATAGAGAAAATAAATAAACATCCCTCTATTAAAACTAGTTAGAATCTTATAGATGATAAAAATCTTAGTGGATAGTTTAATAAGGGTATTAAGGATTTTTTTCTTTTATAAGAATCTTGTAATCTCACATTGAGTAATTATTTGAATTATTAATACTTTTCCCATCAATTAGCGATGAAATTAGTAAGAAATACAAGATATTTTATATGGTTCTCTCAAAATGGGATACATCCAAGGATAATGAATGGAAATGTTCATATACACCAAAATAAACTAAAATATCACTTAACTATATTTAAAAATTTTAAGTGGTCTAACTAATCCTCTAGGTTCACTTCCATGAACAGTTGGAGAACTTACTTCTCTCCCTTAATTAGGAATTCACTACTCCATTATTTGAATCTTAAACATTCACATGACTAGATGATATAAAATTACACCAAAAATAGTGTTTATTTTCAACATAAGAATATTATTTTCTAATGAGGATGAGTCTCTTGGATGAGAAATAACTTCAACTATTAACCTTCTAGATGATATCTATAACAATACCATTGGAAATCCTCCATAGAAAAACTCCTCTCCATAGTATTTGAATATCTTTAATATTTAATCATTTTATTTATACCCATTATCTTGTTTTTTAAAATCATTATAGGGATAAGTTTAATCCCTTTCACTCAATGTTCATTTCATATGCACCCTATGTTAATTGGAGGCATAATGCATAATTAATATAAAATTAACTGATTGGATCTTCAACCCATAACTCATTTTTCTTTTGAAACTATAAGAAATAGGTTATAGTATAGACATAAGATATATGGAATAGAATCATTAATTTTTTAGAAAATATAGTTTTCCATTAATTCAATGTTGTATCCATGAAACCCTCTACTCCGCTTATGGTGAGGTATAGAAAACTATGACAAAGAGTCCTATAGTTAGACCATATCCAATCCTCCTAGAGGAAAAAACACCTATTAATTCATCCTAGAAACTACTTGAAACCGAGGAATTGAGACATAAAAAGGTGTGGTTTATAGTTTATATAATACTACCAAGGAATATCCTCCCATAGAATAAGATATATCTTCAATCTTTACCTCTAAAAATTTTAGACACTACACATTGCAAGGTGAATCTATGATGTGGATATTTCTTTGAAGACTCAAAAAAAATCACATATTATTATATGATCCATAAACATAAATATCCATTAATACATCACATCAATCATTTGGCCTTGTGTATTTGGAAAACTAGGATCATAATACATCAAAGGGAAATAAAATATCACATCGTAATTTTTTTCTTTTCTTTAATGAGATCCTAAATCCTTTAGATCTTTTAAAACTACAACGGATAACTTAGGGAACACATAAAATAAAGGGGGGATTTGGAAAACATAGTGAG
The DNA here is from genome assembly GCA_963277665.1 of Viscum album. Lineage (NCBI taxonomy): Eukaryota > Viridiplantae > Streptophyta > Magnoliopsida > Santalales > Viscaceae > Viscum > Viscum album. Next base: position 120,810,336 of record OY728146.1, on the reverse strand, counting down.
GGAATTAAAATGATAAAGAAACAAAACATGTGAGTCAATGATATAACATGATATCATAAAACATAGGGCACTAGAGTATTTACATAGAAAAATAACGTAAATAACATGGTATCATAAGATAATGGAATCATAGTAAATTTCGAATCAACACAAAAAACATTACATAAATATGATTCAAGGCTATCTTCCTAGGCAATTTCATGTAGTATAAAAAATCTAATAATTGATTTGGTTTACTCCCTAATCCCATATAAGAAGCCTCATGAGACTATAACATTACCCAAGACATTTGAGATATATTGGGGGACACAACATGTTCCTGATATGTGTCTTCCAAATAAAGGAAATAAATCATAATATGTAATATAATAATTTCACATGTAATAAAAATTTGTTTCATAATTTTTCTTCATATCATATTCAAAGGTAATTTTAAAATAAAGGTAGTTGATACAGGATCATAAGGCATGTATTAACATGCTAAGGGGGCATAAGGAACTAGTTATATATACATAAACATAATTATATAATTTAGAAGTAATATATAACATAAAATGTTTTTTTAAGTGATTAAAATAACTTTAAACATAACTTAAAAAATTCATTAGGAATGTAACCTTTTCTCTTTGAGTAACATAAAATTATTTCCACTTAGATGGAAAATAATTTTAAAATATTACCTTGATCATTTCTCATGTAAAATAAAATTCCAATTTTGAAAAAACAAATTTAAAATATAAAACATTCTTATACATTAAAGTATTTTTTTTAAATGACATTTTAAAATTAAAAATTAAGTTTTAAAACATTGAGTGGTCATTATGATACAAGAGTTCTATTCATGCTAAATACATTTAAAAAAATATTCCTTTCACATTTCAGTATGAAAATTAAAAATGTAATTTTTTTGGAAAAGTATAAGAATGTTAATTTTAAAACATTTTTTAAAAACTAATTAAGGTTAAAAATTAATTTAAATAATGATATTAAAACATTTTTTAAAACAATTTTATAAAACATGGATTTGGAAGAAGAATGATTATCAAATGAAGAGATAAATGATGTCAAAATTTATTAAAAACATTTACTCAATATTTTTTAATACTAGATAAGGTAAAATGATATTATTAATAGAAAAAATTATAAATATCCATAGGACAATAAAATGAAATGGTTTTATTATAAAACAATCAAACAATTTATTTCAAAATAAATTAAATCATATTTAATCCCTATAAAAATTATTTTGAAACATAAACCCTTACCACATTGAAAATATTTAAATCATAATATACCATGAATTAAGTTGATAAATTGTAACTTAGAATATCATGATGTTGGAATTATTTGTGATATATTATGTAATGGTCCAGTATATACACCATTCAATAGAAATTAAGTGAAAAAAATAACATGTGTCTCAAAGAATGAAGTTTGAGATGAAACCCTTAAAAGTATGTATCATTGAGGTGAGAGTTAATAAAAGTGATAATTATTTGTAAAAAATAAGTATGAAGACAAATTAAAGTGTAAATACAATATAAAGTAATAAAAATTCATTTCACACATATTTTTTTCATAAGATAATCAATAAATTAGTTTTATAAGCCAATGATTGGAAATTGAGTTAAGAAACCCATTACGTTGTTCATCTCTTTAGTTGAGATGTATTTAAAATCCTTATAGTGGTTTTTAAAAAATAACTTATACCAGCATATTATTATTATTCATAATATTATATATGCTAATTTTATAACATCTTATTACTCAATAATTAATAATCCTTTATTATCACTATTGTTTCAGGAGTTAATTTCTTGTTTTCTCGTGCGCGTTTCATCATAAAAGTTATGAATCATGAAAATATTTTGTAGTTCCATCATATATAGAATTCTATTAAATTTATAAATATAATTATTTTCATTGGATATATCTTTAGAATCATTATTTATCTCTGAACATGGAGAAGTAATCACATCCCTTTGGGGATAAGGCAGGTCATACGTACGCAAAGTGATGCTAGAATTTTCTTAATGGGTGAAAGGGTATTGAATAGGATGATATATTAATTTTAAAAAATTAATTTCATTTCATATTTATCAAATATATTCATTAAATTTATCATTTTTTACCTTCCCTTTAAATCATCTGTGAAAAATGAACCACATCACTTCGTGAGGTGGTAGTTCGTAGTATAGACAAACGACATTATTATATTCTCTACATAATGAAAAATAAGAACTTATCTATGATATTATAATTAAAAATGTTTAATTATATCATAAATATCATATATAAAAATTTTATACATCATTAGATCCATCCATGTGAAGTGGTGATGGAAAATGAATTATGTTGGTTCTTGAGGTGGTAGTTTGCTATACAAACAATCAATGGTTTTGTTTCACATTTGGGGGAGGAGGAGATGGTTTCAGGTCATTAATTTAACATAAAATAATCTTATTATTTTTAATATACTAATGTTATCATATGATCATGTTTTAATAATATTTTATGGATATGGAAGAAGAAATAAAAAAAATTCATTGTTAAGGACATTATCTCTTCTTCTGATAACTAATTTTAGTTTGCCCCGAAAGAATCCATCGGTTGGATTTATAACCCAAAAAAATTAGGATTCTGTTAGGAAATTGAGGAACTTATTTATTAATTTCATTTCTAATTAAATGGTTTTTTAAATTTCATAAAGGATAGGAGAGTGAGAGGCCATTTATAAGTTGGGGAGAGGTCACAATTGGAATTTTTGAAAAAAAAATTCCAACTGCATTTATTACAAAGATAAAGACTCCAAAAAAACACGTTTTTTAAGCTTAGAAGATATAGGGTCCATATATAACAATAAAATAGTAATTATAAAAGTTTTTAAGTTTTTTAACCCATATATGGTTAGTTTAATCCACAGTAAACCCATTTTTTCCTTAATAGTGGTAAATAATTGTTACTATTTTCACTATTCATTATGGTAAAAAGTTAATCAGGACTTATTAGATAATATAAATTATTCTAATTATAAATATTTAATAATTTTTAATAATTCAACTCATGGAATTGGAAGAATTTATTTTACAATTAAACTCATAAATGTGTCGAAAAAATGGTTTTCATAAGAAAAACAATCAAATGTTTAAAAGGTTTTTATATCATAATTTAATATAAAATTGATTTCAATGACCAAAATTGGTTTAATTTCAATATATTTGAGGTAATTTTACTTAAAATCGAATTTAAAATGTAATCCATCATTGTAAATAATTTCAAAAAATTGGTATTTATTAATAAAATCATCATTTTTCTCAATTCATCAAAGAAAATAATCTTCAAAACATTATAAAAACATCACCCAAAAATAGTTTTTACAAGTATATTTAAAAAATTATTTATGTTTTTTCAAATATATTTTCTAAAATTTCTGAAAAACAATATTAAATTTTTCATTCAAAGTAATACTAAACCACATTTTAGATAAATAATGTTTTTCATAAAACATTTCATTTTATTTCAAATTATTATTATTTTATTTTCAATCAATTGATAAAAGTGATTTTTGATGGGTCTAATTCAGTAATTCTAGGACCTTCTATATTTTAAATTGTATTCCATTCACATCATGGTTTTTTAAAAGGGGTGTTTTTTACACAACATTGGGATTGGATCTGCCAACAAGGATGAAATTTGGGTCCTCATCTATGACATCAATCATGTTGTCCATAAAAACTAGAGTCCACTATGAATTGAATCAGATTCAGAACTCACTATTCAATCCCTCTAAACAAGTACAAGATATGTACCTTGTATAGTAATACCTTTTTGGATTCAATGCCTTGAACAGGTGAACAAACTTCATGTCTTGGACTCGTATGTTTATAGAGAAGAAAATAAAGTTTTGGATACATTTTCAAATATGTAAATCATGGATATTATCACTTTATGGTCATGTAGTTACCCTAAATATTGTGAAATTTTGGTTTATTTAGATATTCATAGAGTGACTTACTCATGTTATGTAAATCCCCCTAGTGACTTTAATCTGTATTTAACTTTTATTATTTTTAATTTATAGGTCCAACTTATGTTGGTCCTGGAATTTCCTGGTATATTATACAAGTTTAAAAAAAATGTTTCATAATTTATTTAGTTCTATTCATACCATCCAAATTAATTTCTATATTATAATAGTCATGTAAAATAATATTTTAATAGAGTATCGTGTTTTATTTAAACCTAGTGTTGTGTGCATCAAAAGATATCAGATAGATTTAATTTACTTAAAACTAAATTTATTATAAATTATTATGGTGTTATATTGTTTTATAATATTTTTGTTTCATTTCATATATTATATTAAATACAATTTTATTTTTTAAAATCCTGGAGTGTTGCATTATATCCCCTTAAAAATCATTTTATCATAATTTATTTTTGATATTGGTAGTCAAGGGTTTGACATTTTAAAATAACTTTTTTGTATACCCACATCATAAGAATGGCTAATAAGACATCCTCTTGATAAGGGTCAAAGGTAAGTATGAAGGTAAGTAATAATAACACATTACTAGGATTCCAAGTATGATAAGATATTTGGGAAATAAAAACTTGGACATGGAAGAGAAAAATAATTACTAACAATTAATAGAGAGTTAATGAGAATATGGATTTGAGAAACATAAACCCCAAAAAATATAAATCTTCATTGAGTTAAAATACTAGTGATTAAATATAAACAAAATTAATAGGATATACTTTTTTCTCAAGAACTTTCCCCTAAAGTTGAGAGGTTTTTTTACCATCGATTTGGAGAACTTGAGAAAATATAATTACATGATTCCCTTCAATTTCATTATAAAAATAATATCATTTTTTAAAATAATGACTATTCAATATGGTGTTTTTATAACTATAGCACAAAATTTATCTTTTGAAAAGATCCCAAGATACATAAATAATAACAATTTTTTCCCTTATTGATACTAAAACTAAAATAATTAGCATAATGAAAGAAAATAACCCAAATAGATATTGATATATTAATCTCAAGAATTATATAATAAAACCAATGGTTTAATAAATATCATTCCTTAAATAAATAACCCTATATCTCAAATAACCTTAATAAACTCAATATGAAATATGGCCTTAACATCAAAGGTTATCTCATACCCTTTCAACATAAATCTCAAAAACCTAATAGAATTGTTACCAAATAATAATTTAAGTTAAACCAAAAGGTTATATTTATATAACATTAATAATACATATCCTAAAATGTCATTATTCATAGAGAAATCCATTTACCTAAAACCTTAAAAGGGTTGCCTATGAAATTGTACTTAGGATCAACCATATTCTCATAAACCCATCATGGTATTCATAACTATTATGTTAATATAACATGAAGACATATATGTTTCCAAAATTAATAAAATCCTTAGATTTTACATGGTTAGTATAACTAAAATACCATTGGTAAAACTAATTCTATGATGTAAATCTTGAATCCAAATAAAGAAATACTTCAACCCTTATAATTCATCATTTGGGTATAATATAGGTATTTACTTAGTCTAGGGGAAAACTTTTAGTTTAGAGAATTCAAATGGATAATAACCAAGTTCCCCACATATTATACATCAAACTCTTTAGAAATTCATTTTTATATGACCTCTATTTCCACATAGAAATCATATTCCCACCTATTTTAGATATTCTTCTAGGAGATTCTTCCAACCTTCTTAACATAGAGGAATATGAATCTTATTTCCACTTTTTACTTACCATATAAGCACTCATAAAAGTCCATCATCTTTTTGTTTGTCTTGTTAGTAATCTCACCTAAGTTCTTTTTGTTAATAATATATCATGATAGATTATTAGGAATAATCGTAATATCTCTCTCTCCAGTAATCATTAAATTTCATTGATCAAAATCACTAAAGTTTACATCACATTCAATGTTAATAAAATTCATTCTTGTTCAATCCATTTAATAAAACCACAAAGCATACTATTAGAAATAATAGTCATAGTGGGAGACCAAATAATTTGTAGGATGTCTAAATCATGAAACCTTATTTTCAATATAATACACTATAGGTTTATCATTAGTCATTCATGGTCATTATCTATTCAAATAATTCATAATGGTTCATAGATATTTTTGAATTTCCAAACCATATCTCCTAGGTGTATCAAACTAGGTGTGTATTAAGGTCAATTTTCATATACCAATTAATGCTCGAATTAAGCCAAAAACACCATTTTCAGAGATATTACCCTTAGGTATATTTGATTGGGAACCAAATCTACTTGAAGTATCTAGATAGGGATGTAATTTCTTGAAATCATCTTTCCCTATACTTTACCAAGATTCAAGGAAATTTTTCTATACTTACTCTTATCCTTAGACTCATCCCTAGGTTTTTCACTAAATTTTTCTCATCATTGTTCCAAATGTTAACAAACCATTTCCTCTGATACCAACTATGATGACTGAATCCTTTTATAGATATTTTTTTTAAAAGGTTGGGGCCGAAGCCTCATTTTATTATTAAAGAAAATCAAAGACCTCTTTTAACTTGGTAGAGGGAGACCCATTACATGGCCTGAAGACCGAGTGGGATTTTATCCCATTACATAGCCCATAGGCCCAATTTTTTTGCCCAATTTCCATTCTGTGAATAGTAACCCGGTAGCTATAGTACCTGCACAGTACCACCGCTGCTACAGTACCCTGCCGCCACTACAGTACCTGCCGATCTACAGTATCGTCGCTGCTATAGTATCGATATAGTACTGTTACAGTACCTATGTCCAATGGGTTTTGAACCCCCATTTTTTATGTAGGATTACGGTGTGCTAACCACTAAGCCAAACCCCAACTACACTGAATCCTTTTACAAATATAATTAAATGATTTTTAAAAATAAATATTGATTTATAAAATACAATAATTGTGAGGACTATTTTATTTTTAAGGCTTGGATCAAAATATATCCAATGGAAGTAAAACATGAAATCCTTATTTTTTATATTCCTTAATGAGTTTCAAAATCCTTTCGAGCACTTAAAACTGCAATAGACAACCTGGGGAATGGATAATAAAAAGGGGTGAGTTAAAAATCCTAAAATTGGATTAAAAAATATAAGTAAAAATAGCATGTGAGTCAATGATATAACATGATATCATAAAATAGAAGTCATTTGAATAATCACATGGAAACATAACATAAATAATATGGTATCATAAGATCATGGAATCATAGAAAATGTTAAATAATCATTAAAAAATGTCATAAACATGAGTTAATTATAACTGAATAGACAATATAAAATGGTGGTAAAAGTCCCATAATGGAGTAAGTTTACTCCCAAATCCCATATATGATGTCTCAAGAGAATATAATATTACCCAATGCATTTTAGTTCCATTTAGATCCACCCATGATAACAAGTTCATGATCTATGTGTCCCACATAATGGATTCCAACCATAACACATTACATAAGAATTTCCCATGTAATGAAGATGGGTTGGATAATATTTCTTTATAATATAATCAAATAAAATTTCATAATTATGTAATTTGAGAAATTATTGTAAGGAATATTTATATCCCTATCACGAAAGAAAGAATGAACTGGATATATATTTTAATAACATATTCATGTAATTTATAATTAATACATAACATAAAAGGCTATTTTCATCAATGAAAATAAATTTAAATTTTTTTAAAAATCATTAGAAAAATAAACTTTTATCTTTGAGTAACATCAAAGGATTTAATATTATATGGAAAACGCTTTGAAAGATCACTTAGAACATTTCTTAAGGAAAATTTAATTTACATTATTAAAAAACACATTTAAAATATAAAACGTTCTCCAAATTTAATGAAAACATTTTTTTTAAATACCCTTATAAACATAAGAATTAATCTTTCAAACATTGAGTGTTCATGAAGTAATAAGTGTTTTGTTCATGCCAAATACATTAAAAAATATTCCTTTCAATTTTTTGTACGAAAAGTAAAACAGTACCTTGTTTATAAAATAATAGTAATATTCATTAAAAAAATAAATAAAGATCATGTAACGATAAAAATTTATTTAATTAACCATACTAACACATTATTGAATACATTTTTAGAAAAAAATTATTTAGATTAAGAAGTATTTTCAACCTAAGAGAGAAATATAGTTTCATTTTCTTAAAAAACTATCAATAATGATAAATAACAAATAGAAGAAAATTCTAATATTAAATAAAAACATAATCAATAAACATATGAGAATAAAATTAATGGGGTTTATTATACAATTATTATATAATTCCCATCGATATAAATTTATTAATAAGCAATCTTGATTATAATGAGATTAAAAAATCACTTGGGTGGTAATCTCTATCAAATTCAACATCTCCCATAGGTTGTTCTGTTCAAGCTTAATGTGTTGAATCTCAGCTTGGGCTTGGTCAAGAGAGAATCCCAGTGATGCCACCTCCTTTCCAAGCTCTAAAAATGGGCTTCTTATGGATAAATTCTACTGGATGAGGCCATTGCTTCCTTTGTCTGAGTAAATTGGATTGTTAAATCCTTGTGTTTATATTAATCATGTGATCACTGTTCAACATCTATATTAGCAACGGTAACAATTATTAATGCTAATTTGAAATCCAAAAACTTAAAACCAAGGTAGTGAATATTTTATATAACCATTTTATATAATAAGATATTTAATTAGATCAAGAGGAATTTTCATTAATAAAATTTTTGGCTCATTAAAGTGAAAAACTTACACTCCATTGAACTGGCATATGATGTATAGTGGGTGGATATTCCCTTATACAATAGAGGCTTCATCTTCTCTAGAGAATTATATGGTGTCTTGGAATTATTCTTATTTTAACTCCATAGCATAGAAGGTCTATGTGGCCACAACCTATATTTTGAACTGGAAGGGGATTTTCAAGGATTATACAAGGGACTCTCCCATTTCTTATTACATGAGTAGAGAGTTGAGGATGGAAAGATTCATTGGAATTCTGGATAGGTGATTTAGAATATCGTACTTCCGTTCCAAACACACATTTCTACCCCCATGGTGTTTTTTTTTGGAGGAAGGAAATATGGGCACTACTGGATGAACCGCTGAATTCTGTCCAGTGCTATAAATACCCTTTATATCATTATAAAACTCTTAAAAAACCACAACTCTCTAACTATCAGATGCCTAAGACCTGTATTTAGTTATACCTTGCTAATTGTGGTGCAGTCACAGCTATTCTTCCTGTGATAGTAACATGATCAGTGGTGATAGTGAGTCTAAAATAATGGGCTGGGAGGATTGTGCCTATTGTTCACTACACTAAACAATTTTTTAGGTCTCACTAGATTTCATGGATTATCTTGGAGTACTGTTCTAATCATTCTGATGATTTACATACCTCTAACTCTTATTGCAACGATATAGACTGGAGACACTCGAAGGAATTTCCTTATATTCCTCATCATCAGGAAACATTTAAAGTCCTATCTTCTTGAAGGTATTCATAGAGGTTCATCCTTATAAAACTTTAGAGGAGTCTTCTTATGAGAGATGGAATCTGAGAGTGCTTCTTATCTCTAGAGGCAGGAAATTGATGATATTTTTGGTTGTATGTGGCATCGTTGGAGGGATTTTATTTCCCTTATTCAATTGGTGTCTACTCTTTTGAGACATGGAAGGCTGAGATGTGGATGTAGAAGCATCATCCGAAGAAGGCATGGTGAATTCAAGTGATTTGGAGCCACTTAAACAAGCCTAAATGAAACCATGGGCTCAATAAGTTGACCTATAATCCAAATAGTGGTCATACTTCTGAGTATCATGGTTGGAAACCTATTATCATTCACCCTTTTTATCACTATCAATATCGGTAGAGATGCATGTCACCTGTATTGAGACATATCCCAACATAACGACACCATCTTCCTCTTGTCCATATATCTAGTCATTGAACACATTTCATTTCATGATATTATGTCTCATAATCTAGTGGTAAGGGAATTTGTCAGGGTGATCAGTGAGATCATCCTCATGGGAATTCCTGCATTATGGTAGTTTCAGAATCCCATGCTCCAAGTCACTATAGAAATAAACCATAAACTTAACCTCCTTGAAGGATTAGCTCTGGTTCCTCTTGTTCTAGAAGAGAGATCTATATCTTGGACCTTTTGAGGGGCTAGAGCCTAATTATGGGCCAAAGCCACATTATCACATCTAGGTGGATGCACTTAGTAAGGAGGCACCTGTGAGTTCTATAATGGGTAAGGTTAAGCTTTGTGAGGCTACTATACTCAAAGAGGCTGCACATGGGGAGGCTCTTCTGGTAACAGATCCAATGGCTCTGAGGCCTCCACCTATGTTACAATAATAATCTCTTCTTTAGAAACTCTTATTTCATGAGATGAAAGAGGAAATGGGTGTTCCTTCTTTTCCTATTTCAAATATTCCTCTAGGAATTATGCATTTTCATATAAATCCTGAAATCCACCTAGGACGTTCTGATTGATGAGGTAGGGGACCATCTCAATATTGATGTTCCCCATGCACATCATCAAAATTTTCTCTTAGGTAAAAATCATGTTGAGTGAATACATGAGGCTTTTCCACCAAGAAACAGAGTCCACAACGTACTCATATGGTAGTTTCATTCACTTAAAGTGTTCATCAATAATTGTCTTATAAGTGGTGGAACTGAACTAGTAATGAAACTACATGTGAATGACTTCTTAAATAGTAATAGAACTAATGGATAACTGGATGTACCAGGAAAACTATATAACATCCAATTTCTAAACAAAACATAAATTCTTGTCTACTACTTATTGATCTGAGATTCCCAACTAGGGTCCACACCTTGAGATGAAGTGATCTAGATGCTGAAGTGGGTTTCCCATCCTGTTTATGTGGGAAAAGGTATGACTCTTGAAGTCTAAGGGTGCTCAATTATCATCCAACCATTTTGTATACAGGTTTCCATAATGCAGGATTTCCACCTATGATGTCTCAAAGGATTTGAGGTGAGTAATGAGAGAATTTATCAGATCTTCCGGGTGGTGTTTTTAATCTTGTTGGAGATCATTGACCACTAGTGAGTTGATAGACTTATCAACCCTGTAGTATTTCTCGGTGGCTCATGGAAAAACTTATGAAGTGGCATGACCCTAGCCCTGAAGAATATCATCATGCTCCTTGGGTGGATTTGGAAACACATTCCATAGTCGTTTTCAACAAACTCTAGGTATCTATATTATCATAATGCACTATATTTCCATAATTAATAGGGAAAATCTACCTGAGAATGAATTTTGGATTCCCCTACTTCCCTAATTGAGTAGGAACATGATCCTTTCTAGAATTCCATAATCTAGATGTCACTCAGCAAGGATCTCATTAATGATCTTATTCTGATCTATAATCTACTAATGTAGGGAAACAAATGATGGATCATCCTCCATATTCTATGAAATATCAGATGTATTTGAGGCATTTGAGGTCCTAATATACTCTTTACACTTATTGGTGTTCTGACCAGTAGGTAATAATGGAGGTCATTCTTCAAGGACAAGTGCAAGAATTTGTAGGCGAGTGTAGACACCTATATAGGTTGTCTGATACTGCAATTCCCTAGGGGGTGGGTTATCATTTTTGCTCCCTACACTGGTATCCTCATTCTTAACATATATATTGGGTATAATTATGTTCACCGTGATGATACCCCAAGTAATATCCTCGATATCACCAGGTAGGTCTGGCTAATACCACATGGGACTGCAGTGGAGAGTAGTATATTGTCCCCATCCTTGAATCTTTACACGTGTGGATTCCACTTCAATGATTTTTCAGAGAACTATGAAGCTTTGGACACATATTTTTTGGAGGGTATGTTAGTAGTTGGGTTACATAGGGTACTGATCCACTATGAGTACTTCCAACTCGACCAAGAAGCATTGTTGATCGATGTTGTCAAAATGATCACTGATCCTTAAGGTAGACCAATTGAAATTCACTAAGGTGAAAACATGTCACTGAAATGGTTCATTGAATGCATGTTACCTGGTCCTCAATGAGGGACTCTAGGATGTCGAAGTTTTGAATTTCATTTTACCAGAACACTACCGATAACTGATCAATGACTAGAGTATCCAATAATATTTCTTATTCATAAGTGAATCTTGTATCGTGGTTGAAAAAATTCTCAATTGGAACTTGATGGGAAATTGGAAGTTTCACTAATGTAGATCGGTGCAGTGGTGGCCTAGATTGTGGAGTAACCACTGCATCAGCTGACTGTTTTCTATATGTTGGGTTGTCTCTCAAAGAGGGTATCGGCTGTATCATTTCATCCTTATAGGACTATGTGTTTACCACCACCGCATGTACTATTGAATAAATTTGTCACCATTGGGTCTATAAGATTTTTTTGTCTATTAAATCCAAAAATAACTCTTTTTGATCTAGGGTTGAGGTAGATAATGAATCTGGTGATGATAGGGATATCGGCACTGTGAAACCCTGTAAGGGAGCGAAATATTCTTCCATCTGCATGTACCAGTTATGGTATTTGGGTATTTAGCACATCTCACCTTCTGAGATGAAGAATCTCACATTTTAGTCTCCTACCCTAGACTCTGATGCATATTATTTGGTTTAAGCCTCCATCGTTGAATCATATTCTCCTTCTGAGTTCGAGAAGAAAATAGGATCGAAAAAGACTTAGCGCTTCCCAAGAATCTGCCTTTAATGGAGAAATATCGCTCTTCTACCCCTATACAATTCCTCAGGGAAGGGATATTTTTATGAATGGTAAGATCCTTCTTGCTATTTGATGATGGTGTGTAGAGGACCTCTGTTTTGGTTCATTGGGATACAGTTAGTTCCACTGTATTAGTTTTCATTCGAGTGGGGAGGAATTCCACTCTAGGTGTTGATGTTATAAGAAGCACCCCTAATTTGGTCTATGGTAACATGGGGAGTACCTCCATTCTGGTTATAAGAGATGGGATGGCCTCTACTTTGGTGGGATGAAGTATGAGGAGGTCCTTCACACTGATCAAATTGAACATAGGTAGGACCTCCATGTTGAGAATCCTAAGTTTAGGGGGGACCTATGTATTGGGTGTGAAAACAAATGGAGGATATCTAGTGTGGATGGTGGAAACATATGGAGGCCTCCATATTGGTTGGCTATTTCATGGGGAGGGGTTCTGTGTTGGACAGTGGTTGTAAGAAGAGGACCTTCATATGGGTTGTTAATGAAGTGTGGAGGACCTCTACTTTAATCGATGTTGGGAACATGGGAAGTACCACCATGTCGATTGATATAGTAGGGAGGAACTCCACTCTAGCTTTAAAATAGATGGCGAGAACCTTAGTACAGAATCTCATCATCACGGATAAGTCTGTAATGGCTGCCAATGATTCCAGTGGCTGACATAGTCAACCCAGCCTTCCCATAGGGTGACTGAGGTCTCAATCCCAATTGAGCATTGGTGGGTCCCTATTCTTCATTAGTAGAGATCTGGCAGAATCTATTGGAGGTTAAAAGAGCCATAGGATTTGTGGAAGAATATTCCCCTTCTCAGCAATCATCTTGAGCTTGTACTCGATGATAGAGTTGAGTTATTTAGATCAGGGCCAGTGGAGTAGGGTAGAGTCCACTCATTCCCCGACCTATAGAACTGGTCATTGTTTGAAATAATAAGGCATGGTGGAAGCCCTCCTTGGTGTATCCCATGTATTATTTATAGTTGTGATGACTCAAGCATCACCTACCTCCTTGGTGTATGCGAGTGGGTCATATTATCACTATGAGGATAGGCTCCTTAAGCAACTCATCATTGGAGTGGGGCGTAGTGGATCCATTTATGGCCTTTAGGGGTAGCAGTGTCGGTGACACGCAGAAACCTACAGGTCCTAGTGGGACATATCCCTCATGGGAATGACCCCATTCTTCTCGTATCATTATATGAGGGTGTTCACCACTATCCTCTAAATGAATTTTGTGGGTGAGATAGGGCATGGGAGCCCAGTAGCTATATTCATGGATGAAGTCATGGAAGAGGTGGAGTCATGCAGGATTTATGCATTAACATTTCTCCTTACGCTGTATTTGCAGGAATTTGGTGATTGATTTACTATAGCTTTGATCCAATAATGTATGAAGATTCATATTTTAGTATGGGTATACATAAATCAATCCATAATTCCCTAGTGTTTTCCAATATTCCATTGGAAGAGAGAGATCCGCATAGACAATGTAGCAAACCAAAATTCCCAACGTTTTTCTTCCCCAATTTATAGTGAGTTCCATGATGAGAAAATTGTGTTATTAGTGGGTCCTAGCATCGGATAGATGGATTTTGTGAAATTATAATATATTAATGTCTTGAATTCTACTAGTCTCCATGACTAGGAGATGAGTTTAATTTCAGTTTCACCATTTATGTTTTTCGATACATTCAATGAGGCATAGCCACCGAGTGTTTCATTGTGACATTGGTGTCTCTTTCGATTTCCCTACATTCTCTCTTTTCAAATGTGGGTGGATTTCATAACATTCACTAGTGATTTATACTTATTTATTAAAATGGGATGATTGTATTTTAGTTTATCCTTCCATTGATTTCCCTTTAGAACTCATCACTGAATTCAGGTCTCCCTCATAGAATTATGTATGTTCATAGAACTCTTTCATGTTTATATCTATTTGTGGATTATATTTAATTACATATATTCTTTATAGACATTTCAAGGGGTATTTATAGGGATAAAACCTTCAGTCAGGAAATTAGTCACGATTGGAATCACTGGTATTTCTGGACAGTGGGAACATTGGTCACATTTATTCTTTCTCATAGGAGGGAACCTCATGGAGGCATCTCAATTGTGTAACTTGAAACATCCCTTGTTGTACATGATGTATATGATGCCAATTGAATATCTTCTTAGGCTTTCACCTCATTTTTCTCTTATTTATCATGAGGTATATGTATGAGATAGGTTACAAGTGCAATGTATTGCAAAATGTAAAGGTTTATCAGAGAGGTACACCCCTAGAAAGGGGACACTAAGGTTTACTATCGATTTGTATTTAACCCCAAAGAGGCATCTTATGTACCCTTAATAGAAAGAATGTATAAAAACCCACATAATTTGTTGTTGTAATTTATGGTCATTTGAAAGGACCGGTCTATACAGTTTAATGTCATGCAGTAAGGAAGATTGCACTGCGAAAGGAGAATCAAAAACAGATAGTATGGGGATTATGCATAGATTATTTCCGAGTGCTTCTAAAATAAGTGTTGATGTGGAAGGGGATTACATGTGAGACAATACTAAGCACTTTTCATGATCTTTCCAAGATGTGGTAGCCTAGGGAAGATGAGGGTGGATGTGGATGAAGTGAATTAAATGGATGGAATGGATGGAGTGAGAAGGATTTTCGATTGGAATTTGGGGATTAAAACCTAAAGGGGGGTCCCTACATATCCCAATTAGTTGGGAATCAAATTTCATGTTGTTTGATGGGTAATTAGGGATTACTCCTGAGGAGGAATCTCATGGTACCTAGAGGAGACATTGTCTCTCAAATTATGGTCATGGTATTACCAAGGATGTGACTTAGAGGAGATCATAATGGATGTGGATGTCTGGTTTGGACCTTAGGAAGTCCTCCTACTTATACCAAATAGATGGGAATCAAATCCCACGTAAAGGAGATATGGTCTCTTCGGTTGGGGCTTACACCTAAGGAGGAGGCTCATGGTACATGGAGGAGATATGTTTTCTCAGGAAAAGGGCATGATGTTACCATAGATGTCGCTCAAAGGATATCATGATGGATGTGGATGTCATGTTCATACCTCAGGGAGGCTTTATACTTATCACAGATTGTTTATAATAACATCCCATGTAGTTCAGAATGGATGGGGCTTACACATAAGGATGAGTCCTATCAGGATGAAATGATGTGGTCGGGTCTTAAGCATGGAAGTTGCACGTTGAAGTGGAGGTTGGATTTCATGGTCCATGCTAACCTCTTATCCCACATGAGTCATGCTCATTGTAAGAAACAAGAGGAATTATTGGACTTTATAGTCATGTCACAAAAGATGCACCAACAAAATATGGTTTTGGGCTTATGCATGGGAACTACCCGAGCATGATCTCATTCCATGTTAGGAGGATCTCATTCCATGTTAGTGTGGCATACACACGGTAGCAACCCAAGGAGGATATCACTCCCTATGAGGAGTATTTCATTCCATGTGGTGAGGATTGAATTCCACAAAAGGGGGATATCATTACGTGTGTGGGTAGGTAGTGTAAAACCATCCCATTACATTTACACATAGATCATTCTTGTGGATGTTAGTGCAAGGTAGTTTTACATCATATAGATTAGGTGTGGGGGACTCGCTCCTTACCCCTTGGTATTACATAGCTATCACTCATGAAACCCAAGATGGGGAATTGATTCGGCAATGCCAAGGTGTAATGGTGCAGGTGAGTGGTCGATAGCGAGGTCCATGTTAGAATCCCTATGATGATAAGAAAATTTGATCATCATAACTATTCTAAGAAGATAATTTTAGGAAAATTCATGCACAAGGGGCATATAGGACTAGTCCTAAAGTAAAAAAGGAAGTTGTTGCATCCAAGCCTATAGAGTTTCGCACAAGACGCACTCACAATGTGTGGGGGTTGTATGAAAGAGGGGCTCAGAGATAGTTCTTTTAATGGAGAATTAAATAGGGGGTGTGTTTAAGACAGGATTATTGTGCACAAGGCCATGATTTCACACAACTTTGGAGTGTTGTGTGCATGGTCAAGGATGTGGGCAGGATGATCCCTTACATGCACCTAACTTAGGATGAAAGTGGTTGGGTGAGGAATACAAAACTTTGGGCCCACTCAAGGTAGGAACCATATGAAACCTGTAACACAATATCTCTACATTGAGGATTAAATTCCTTTTGTGTGTCGTGGAAGATGTGTCTTACATGCAGTAGGGCATCAGTTTGATTTTCACAGGATCACACTGAATTGTCGGGGTGGCCTTCAATATAAAGATGAAGAATCCAGCTATAACACATTAGGATTTAGACATGTAATAGTTCTAATAAATTATAGTGACCTTGGAATGTGAAAGGTTTGGTTTGAATTCACATTAGGTACATAAGAGTCTTCTTCATCACCATCATCATATAAATTTTTATTCAAGGAAACAATGAAAAAGGCAATAAGAAATGACAGTCCCAAGCTCCTAGGATGAGAGGTCAAAGGTGGATGAAAGTAGTAGAGGCCAAGGGAATCCCCTCTAACTATATTGAATCCCTCTACTTTCATGGTGGACGCATTATGAATACAAATGGGATCCAGAGTAGGCACATCAAGAGAGACCAGGTGGTCCACGACCTTGTTCCCCTCACACCACGTATGGAACACTCTAGTGTGGGTGATAATCATGCCCCTGCACTTTCGTATTATTTAAAGAATTGACCATGGGATATAACTTGTACCTTGTATGAAGTTTTGTAGAATTTGGGAGTCAGTTTCAAGAACTGATAAATATATCCCCTTCTAATGACATAAAAAGAGGCCAAAAAACATAACCTTGGCCTCTGCCTGGAGGGAAGATCCATGACCCAAATGAACCGAGAATTCCCTGATAACCAATCATGAGGGATTACGCACCACCCCTCCTCCACGAATGAGCCCCTGTTGTAATACCCATTGGTATTAAGTTTAATCCCCCTACTAGGTGGTGCCCAAGAAACCCAGTTACCTCTAACAAGCCTGCTACCCAAGGAAGTATAAATGTTGTGGACGTGAAGACTTTGAAGGGTATGTGCTTCCTTCCAGTTGACAAAGGATTTGGCCATATCAAGGAGGAGTAATTTATTTCAGTAAATAAAACCCTGGAAAGAGACAAGGGTCCCTTTATGTCTGGCCCGATTCCACACCTGGCAAATCAACCAGAAACTGGCATGGAAGACCACGATGCATGCCTTCTGCTTTGGACCCCTCTCTCCCACACCATGGCACCATTGATTGATAAAGAACATAACATCCATTTTAGTGGTCTACATGGAAGGGTCCCAAGATATGTCACATTGAGAAAACAAGGATCTTGCATGTGGACTTCAATCTTAGGAACGCACCTCGAAGCTTTTGAATTCGTTCCTTGGTTTTCCAAGAATGTTCTGTTGAATTGGATGATGTTTTTTACCTAAACGTGGTTTTTTGCAGATTCATGTATAATTTTTCACTAAAAAAGTCCACAAGATATGTTTTAAAGCTATGAAAAGTAGTTATAGGTGGATAATTGTAATATTATCAATTTTTTAATTTTATTAAATCTAACTTTTGTTTTTTTTATTTATAAGTATTTATTTAAATTTTTAATAAAAAATACACTTACATAAGTATTATGGTTTTATTTAAAGGTAAAGCTATGACAAAATTCCTTTCATAAGGGTAAAAAGGGTTTTCCATGAGTTTAATAAGGGTAAAATCCACTTACCATGAAGTTTTTAAGGGTAATTATAACTACGTAAGGGTAGGATTAGACTGTGTAAGGGTAATAATGTGTATTTATGTGTTGTGTAAGGGTAAACGAGTTGTGTAAAATTAATCATGGGTCTGAAATCTATCTAAGTGTAAAATATATTACCTTATGTGACCCATAGGAGCTACACAAGGTTAAACTCTGTGACACATAAGCCTCACCCATTTTGGGAAAATTTTATTAAATGTCCATTTTTTTGTATCTTCCCCTTCGCACTATTGTAACACATTTTTATGAATTTGATTGCCAAAAATAATTGAAAAATATTCCTTTACTTGTTAAAATTTCAAGAATCTTTTTATTCATGATTTAAAAATTCAATGAAATTATAAATCACATGAATTGCAAATAAATAATGATATTTATTTTATGATTTTAATATTTTTATCCTATAAGTGGTTTTTAATCTTAAAATAAATCAAAACCCTTCTTTGATCATTTATCTGGATATTCCTTCAAGCAATTGGTCCAAAACAACCCTTATACAAGATCTATCATGTCCTCTTGACAGAATCAGACACATGTTCTTTTTTTTTTGAGTCAAGGATAAATCTTTCTTTTCTCACCCTCCTAGGTGAAATTCCTATTATAGATAACTCCTTGTAGTAATTTATTCTTTTTTCATCTTGTTTCAACTATATTCTTGATGAAAATTTATGGAAAAAATAAATACATACATATTGAATGATAATAATCAAGAAATTGTCATAGAATGATAAAATATTTAATATCATATAATTTTAAAGAATAATAATAAAGGATTATCACATGCATATTATTCCAAAAATATAGAGAATTATAAAAAAAATTATAATTATTCTTTGAAGAAGTTCTTTCTAGCACCTATATTGATTTGTGATGATAATTTTGATTGTATCTATGAGAGAGAAACTATTTTCAAATGAGATATTAAATTTATTTTGTAAATAAAATAGATGGTTTTGATTCCAGGGTTTCATGAAAATACTATAATGTAGAAATGTAGAAAACTATGATAATAAGGTCCATGATGAGGTGTTCTTGGTTTTAGAGGATTCCACTCCATCTTTTGAACCACATGGGGTAGTTTATCCTTGATGTTGGCATCAATGAATTTGTGGTTGGATGTTACATACCTTTTAGGGATTTTTTTACACTTTTTCCTTTATATAACACTTTTTTGGCATTCTTGATGCTTGATCTTGATTATGATCACATGAGGGTATGTGTGTTACTCGTGAGAGCCTTATGTGATACTTGTTCCTTTGAGTAAATTCATATCTTGTTTGTTCATGTTCAATGTTGATCACATGTATTGTATGGATATAATTTTACTCATGATGATATGTTATACTAGATGTTTGTTCTAGAATATTATGTGTTCCTTTAGATGTATTGTTCTTGATGGATAAATCAAGTGGACTATTATGACTAGTTAACCCCTTATAGAGGTAGCGCACATGATTTGTGATGATGGTGGAGATGGACTGAAGCATATTGTAGGGATATACTGATTCCTCATGAATTACATGGGATCCACTAGATTATTAGAGGATTAAAAATAACATAACACTTTATTTATAGTGGATTTTTAGTAACACAATCACTCAATGTGTAGTGGATGCAGAGAAAATGACTCACTTTATGCCTTATAGAATCTAAGTAGTGCATTCACATGATGCTGAGAAGAACGATTATTAGCTAGGTGTCTATTTATTTATTATTATCAACACCTTCTCATTTAGTATTGTATGGAGCCAAATAAAGTACGATTAGCACTTGTGGTGGAATTTTTAGCATAGGGTTGGTTAGTTTTAGATTTTTGTGTTTCTTGAAAATTTATTATTTATTTGTGGAATAAACTATTTTTCTTTTGTAAACTTATTAAAGATGTGTGGGTGGTGTCCTAATAAATTTTTTAATCACACCATACTCGAGTATTTTTTTTGTGATTATATATTTCTTGACTAGGGATATAGTTAATGGAAAGATCCCCATAGTTGATAGGAGTCTATAGGAAAATAGATATGGTAGTAGACTGGGATAGACTCTATCAGACCTCACTATTTTATATATTTTATTATCTACAAATTATAATTTGGTTTGGCTTTCCACGTTTTCATATGTTTATCACCTTTAAGTAATATATTACCTTTTTAATATTTATTTTTTGTATAATTATATGGTCATTATAATATTTATCACACTATTTATTTATTTTTTTGTGATATCATATTGTGGGTATAATCTCCCAACTAACAAACATAGACCCTCATTACATGCCGGAATTCTCTTGCTTATATGAATGCATGAATGATGTCATTTTTTCAATATATCTTGTACATAGTGGTTTTGTTCTTGGTGTAATATTATGGTATCATGATACCTCTAGGTGATGATGGCACTGGAGATAACATGAATCATTATATACCCCCCCCCCCCAGGGCACATTCGTCTTGTTATTCTCTTACTCTTCATACACTTGGATATTTCGTTACTCAAGGGAAGTAATTTTGAATGTTTTACCTAGAGTAACTATCTAATATACATTGTTTATATGGAATATAGTAACCAAAAGGTCTTTTCATAATCATATAAAAGATGAGGTGTATGAGTATTCAAAGCATCTTGATCCCCAAGCATCATCATAACTGGGGCTCAAACCCATTAATCTAGAGGTTGTTCTAAGTAATTTTAGCTGAAATTAGTAACTAGAGGCCTTATAAATATTCAAAATTAATAATAATTTTATAAATTCAACATTTCTAGAGTCTTCTTATGGAAATTTAGGTAATTTCTAAGATGTTTCGAAAGGGATATATCTTTTCATGAAAAAGTTTTGGCATGTTAGTGCTTCCTCAAATAGTACTTTAGACTAACTAGATATAATTAAAATGGGGATTAACATTCATAATATTGGAAATGAAAATTAATATTTATACCTTTACTTTGAGACCAACACCTTAGAATTATGAAAGAATATTTGGCTTCTCAATATGATGATCTCGGGAACCAATTTGTCATTTCCTATTATGTTGTGGGTTCAATCGATGCTAGACTAGGGAACCTTAAAAGGGGTATTCAACTAGTTTATTGATTAGTATTGGGATTAACTTGTTGATCTTGAATATTTAAAATTACTATTTCAGAAATTTTAGTGTTTAATCTTATAATATAGACTCCCCATAGTATGTGTTTAGGGAAATTTTTGGTGAATTCATTGGAGAGGAAATCAATGAAGGGAAAAAATACCTTAGGAATGTGATGATGTGAAAGTTAGAGTAATAAGTTATTTTTCCAGTTATCCCTCTACTAGTGTTGGTATGACTAGCTACGAGGTATCACCATAAATTGTTAGAGATCAAATATTCTCAAAGTATCAAAATGTCGTCCAATCATATTTTTTTCTGAGGATATTGGTATGCTTCTGGAAATATTTCACTCTTCATAGTGCAAGAAATTATTCATGTTCATTTGAAGAGTAACACCACGGTTTATCAATTGAAGTATCCTTCTCTTTAAGGATGTCTAAGGAATATCTGAAGGATACTGATAATAGTTCCTCATGTGAGTATCAAATTCTTACTATCAAAATGGACATGCCTACCATGGAGGTTATTCTAGTAGTGAATATTGTATAAATGGAGTTATTAGAACCTTGGTAATAGGTAAATTTAATGGATGTAATAACTTTTATCACCCTCATTTTCTCTAAGTCCTTAAACGAAGTAAAGGATCTCATGGAATCCATTAATTTCACTACCCTATCAGTTAAACTTAGATAGTGTTTCCATGAGTCAGATTCTCTAGAAAATAACCCTTCACCTCTTCAAGGAGGAGAATACCTACTAAAGTTTCCTATACACTCAGCCTAATAGGTGTCTTCTATAGTCTTCTATCAGGGTCTAATATGAGGTCGGGTTATAGTAGGATATGAATGATTCCTTGTAGTACCTATAGGAGAGGCTATATAGAAATTTTATGGTTTGTTTCCATAGAAAAGTGGGAACCTATAAGAGGAAATGCCTAGGTGGTTTTTTCCATTTGGGTTACACACACACCATGGATGTTAATGCGACTACTATGAAGGGTGGATGTCTATACTACTAATTATATAATCCAAAACTAAAAACTAAAAAATACTTCTTATGAATTTCATAGCATTACCACTATAAATGGAGGTCCCAATTATGGAAGCATGAGCCCCCATTAAAATGTCCCCATAATAAGGAACCCTAGTCTATTTGAGTGATCTCATTAGGGATTATATTTTTATTACTAGGATTAAATCTGATCTATACCATGAAAACCTTGACTATTAATAGACCAATCATTAGAATTCTTGTAAAGTCATATAGAAGCTGATCTCTAATACCCCTAGGGATGATATGATCACACATATTCATCAGTTTAAATTTTACATCATGCTCTTGGGTAATAGGGGATTTGATTATCTGGATCTCATGAAATCATAAATAGCATCATCCATTCCTAGAATCATAGTGGATGATCTGATTGATTAATTCACAAAGAAGTACTAAACACATAGTCCCCAAAACATCTTTCTACGGTCCTATAAAAAGATTCAATTTTTTTCATGGAACTAGGGAAAAACTACTTCTGATGAAGATTATTCTTGAATAATATTAATGCAATGTGAGTTATACAGTTATATGGATTGTTTATAGGGGTATCAAATACATGCATAGGATACTTGAGATGAGAATTGAAAGGAAACTACTATGGGTGAAAGAATTTCCCTTGATTAAGAAGTTGAGACCACATGATAAATGAATTTATATGTATCATTATAGAGGACTAATAATACCACATTGATCTCCATGCCTCTATGAATACTCTCTTATAATTGGGAACTTGTAATAAATAGAGACTAACGTATGGTTTTTTCTCTTATCCTATTCAAGGAATGGAAACTACGTTTTTCCCTCAACCATTTTCTCAATTTTTTTACTTCTTCCCTTAATTTTTTTCTTGCTTTACATCCTTTAAAAAATTGATGATTTATTTTGAGACAAATTGAATCTTTACAATTATTAAACTGGAATATTAAGATCAGTTTTAATTTCTAAACACCATGGTCAACATGGCCTCCACATAGACATGTCTCAAATATGGATATAGGCATAAATACCATCACCATACATTAGATTTTTTCTAATTAGGTGAGTTTTTAGAAGACCCATGGTGATAGGTATCATGAGGTATATCTATATGGATAGTGATCATGAGGTTTGAGAGGGTTTTAGTACCCTAAATAAATTCAAAAAAATTTCCAATGCTAAGTTGTCTGAAAAATAAAACCCTAATTTTACTAGGTCCATATAGTGGACCTAATAGAATTTTAGTATTTTATTTTTTAATCACCCAAAATATTTCCTAATATTAATATAATAAAATATTATCAATCATGAGATGGATTTTATTTAGGTTTCCCTTTAAAGTCTTTTTACCTAACAAATAATGATCACTTTTTTCTAGATCATAAAAAGCACATATACAGTGAGAAGAGATTCAGATATTTCTCAAGACACCCATTACAGGTTTTTTACAATCAAGTATTATGTCTCTTTTTTAAATTATTTTATGTTCATTTGTCTCAGACTATCATATATAATATTTGAGGTCAAACAACTTTGACCTAGACTTCATATATTTTAGGTTGAGATACATGACTAAGTAAAACATATATGGAAATTAGTTTAAGTTCATGAATCTTATACCAAGGTTCAAGAAAAAATTATTTTTACCTTAATTTATTAATAATTCTGATGCATGAGGGTGTGATATAGATGATATTGTATCGAATTTAATGGTTGAATCATGAAATAGGAAAATCATGCATCAAGGGGTTTAAATCTTGACGTGGAGATAGGGAATGCATGTCGAGGATGATCATGAATCACATTGGGTTGAAGGATTACATTTAATTAGTATATGTGTGCATGAATATTAGATTTCCTTTTTCAATGTGAAAATACCTCTAGTTGACAAGCTAAACTAGGGAAATATACACAGGATCTAGCATGAGGCATGTATACAAAATCTATAAAAGGTGTCCCTTAGAGTAAAACATAGCTATTACTGATAGCCATTTAAGATTTGTGGGGAATAAAATGATCAGGATATAATTTGGTCCATGGGATATGAGAAATCAACAAGGGTTATGGTAACCTAATGATCATGTTTTCATGTGTTGAACACATTATCGATGCTAAGATTTGGTGCATGAATGAACATAATTTTTCCAGGACCCAGGGTGTCTAGAAAGTTTGGATCAGGTTTTTTATAGACACATGGTGAAACCTATGATTTTTGTACCATTTTTCCTTTACGATCTGAATTTTACCTAAATTCCTAAAGATGAAATCTTAGTGATAAGAGACCTGAATTTTTCTTGGACCTCCATTTATGGGTTTTAAACCCGTCATGTTTCGTGTCTCCTTAGATAACCATTTATTCTCTTGTATTTTTGACCAAAAAGGGATATATTTTATATTAATACATATTTAAAAAAATTCACATAATTTATGATCATGATGCATGGATCTGTTTCTATGTAGTTGAAGATAATAATGCATGGATGAGGTGTGAAGCAGATAGTCTAAACAAAAATGGTTGACTGAAACTTGATGTGAATGGAGTGATGATTTCAGAATAGGATACCATGAAAAATGAAGAATTTATTTTATGCTCATGAATCTCAAAGTGTGTATCATGTGGTTCAGGGTCACACAATTAGTACCATTAAAGGGGTCATGAATGATATATCGCATCCTTTCCCCATGAACGGGTATGAAATATCATAACATAACATCAAGTATGTTGAATCCTTAAATAATTGGAATAATTATTTTTTAAATTATTCCTTAATGAGTTTTAACCATGGATGAGGATATGGTATTGTCATGTCAGGGATTAACTGTAACACCCTGAGTTTTTATGAACCTTTTTTTTAATAAATTAAATTTCATTGATGTATTGCATTACACACTACACCAACTAAAACATTCGTTATAATGTACATTAATTTAATTTTTTTCTACAAAAAACCTTGATATTATATTGTGTTACATGCAACACAATGTTTTTCTTGTGCAACAAATAATACCAATTTCCTTCGACAGCCTATGTTACATGAAAGATATAGTTTTACCAAACTACAATATACTATTAATATTATTATTAAAACAATATTATAGTTATGACTTAGCCATTGGAATGAAATATATGAATAATATTAACTAAATTATTAAAAAATGGTTTACAAATGGTTTTAAAATTAATTTTATGGTCATCAATTATTTACAAATGGAAATAAAAACTAGTTGAATATGAAGGATGTGTTTTCATGAAAAAACTATTTTTATGACCATAATGGAATTTTATCTTAAAAACTAAATTAATCAATATTAGAGAGAGATATTAATGAAATTAATATATTATAAATTTAACAATATTTTTTTACATTCACCCCATAATTTATATATCCAAAATATAAGAAAAATCAATTTTTAGGCACAAAAAAGTTTTATTAATCTAAAAGGAAATTTTACCATCTTTTAATGGATGACTTGTCATAAAGATAATATTTATCTGATTTATAATTTATATTTGAAAAAATAAATTTTATTTTTTAAATCGTAATTTAAAAATTATCTTAGGTTGAATTTTTCATATTTTTCTAAGAAATTTCATTTTTTGATGAATAGTGAAAAACACTGAATTTTAATTCTAAACCGCATTTTCATATAATTATTTTATAAATTTAAATTATATATTATAATATTTTTAAAGTATATTATATCAATTATTAATAAATTTATACAATATAGGTCATTTGATTCAATTTCTTATTGAAATTGGATATAAAAACATTTCAATGTCTTGAACATTTTCACTTTAAAAAATCGTTGCCTCGTCCTGTCTGTGGGATAAATTATAAATAAATTTCGGCCACTAATGTGTTTTTAATTTTTAAAAATGGTTAAATATTTTTAATCATAAAAATTTATAATTTCTATTATATTCAAATTAGTTTTTTACCAAAATGATTGGTGAAATCAATTAAAATTATTTACAGCGATTAAGGTAAAAATGAGTTTACATAATGGTTAAACTAAAATATTAAGAGAAGAAATGGATTATAAACCTATTGAAAAGAAATTTTCTGGAAATATTTAGACCATAAAATACATTTGATATAATATGGATCATTATTTTTGGAACATAATGAAATGGATACCTCTCAATAGTGTTTCCCTTTTGGTATTTACAAGAATTTTATTCCTCCTCCTCTATAAAAGGGAACTCACCCAACTCACTTATTAACACCTATCAAGATATTTGACTCAAGAAAATACTACCAAAATAATCTCAAAACATCTCCCATATCATCTTATAAGGATCAATTTTGTAAGAAAAAAAACCAAGTTGGACCTTTTGTGCAAACCAAAAGGAGTTACCCAAAGAAGAGTTAACATTTTTCAAAGAGAACTTTCATTTTATTTCATTATCCCCCACTTGAATTTGTATTAAAAAAATATTATATAATAAAATATATATCCTAAATATATTTATACTTTTTTATGTTAGGTGAACTACCTACACCATCACACACTTCTATCAAATGGGATATGAAATCATTGTTACTGTGTGTGGCGGACTACCGTCTTGTGAACCGATGTCGTTCATTCTTCTATTACCACCTATAAAAGTTGGTAATAATGATTAAAATAATTATTTATATGATATATAGTATATTTATGATTTAATTATTCTTATTTAATTATTATATTACACATAACTTCGTGATTTTTATTTTATGGGAATACGATAACATCGTTTGTGGATGTGTGAACTAGTGTCTCCTCAAAGCGATGTGATTAGTTAACACAATACATGTAATTTATTAAGGATTATTTTATTAAAAATATAAGTTATTTAGAAAATAATAATTCTATTGGATGGATAATATATATACATCATTTATTTTTCTTTCTTTCAATACGGAAATAATATGGAAATAGTATTCATGTGTACATACAGTCTACTGTCTCCATTAACTGTGTATTTAATTTCCTATTTCTATATTTAATAAAAGATTATAAATACATATATACAGTATATATATGATAAAATATCATAGTTTATATTCTACGAATAAGTAAATCATAATCTATGTAATAGGACTAAGAATGATAATTCAAAACATGTACGAAAAACAAAGCGGTCATTACCAAAACATAACATTGACATGGAATTATTAATAAATGGGTAATATAAAGTCATAAGTAAATCATATATATATATATATATGAATATATTTATTTTATATATGTATAATAAAATTATATTTACTATACATGAGGTTTGAACAACTATGATGAGAGTCAAGACTTAAGGTAAGGGAATTTCATCTCACTTTTTAAAATTGTGAGATACATTCCATATTCACCACTCATCTCTTTTATGTGGTGTATATAATTTCCTATGACATATTATATCATTTTTTTATTATTACATTATATTAAATGTATGCATTTATCTTATCCTTTCATGGGGATTGTGATTCAAAAGTTACTGAAGTGGTAAAGGGATTTATAATCCAACTTCTTATTTCTGTAAGACTTATGCCTTATTCACCACTCTTTTATTTTGTGTCGTGTATATATTTCCCATGAATGTATTATATTATTATTATCTTTAAATATATGGGTATTTAATATTCCATTTCATGACCTCTTTTCTAGGGGTTTTATGGTTTAAAAATTACCAAATTGGTAAGGTAATTTTTTTCTCAATTCACCTCCTTTGAGACATATGTTATGTTATAAATCAATATTATTTTACATGTTTTATATAATTCACCTAGAAATGTTGTATCATAACTCTACTTATTTTCATGATATTATTATCTTATTTTAATTTCATTCTCTAATGGGGATTTTGATTCAATGTTACCAAAGTGGTAAACATTTATTTCTACAATCTCATCGATTATTGGGATTATTTACAATATACTTCAATTGATGAGATATTATTAACAATATCTAAAATATACTCATGAATTTTCTTCACCTGTATTTATTCATGGTATCTTCAAAAAAAATCCATTCTTCTAATCATTGTCACTTAAGATAATTATGTAAATGTTTTTAAGAATATACGATTTATCTCTCTTGCCAGTCAAAAATCAGTGTTCTTTCAAAACCATTTTTTCTAAAAAAGTTTACAAAATTCTTCCACTATTGTCCTATTATCATAAAAAGACATTTTACCCATGTTTTACCTTTTTAACCAAATGGTTTTTAAAAAAGTAATATTCTTGTATTTTTTTGATCGAAGCACTTTTATAAACATTTAAAGGTGAAAATGAATGTTTGCATGTATGGATTTATCTTCTATCATTACCATCATTTCATTGAATTTTCCTTTAAATATTTATAATATTACAATTTTTAAAAAAAATCCCTAATATTATGGAAATTCATATTTATAAATTTGATTTAAAAATAAAAATATTTTCAAAAAAATAATGTTAAAGAAGTGTTTAGAACATTTTCAAGGAATTATTTATAAGTTTTCATTGCTATTTCAATGAAACAGGATTTCAAAAAAATTATATGTTTAAAACATGTTTTAAATGTTTTTAAAATAATCTTTTATAATTTCTCAAGGATATTATTAAATAAAAATGTTTTAAAATATTATTTTATATGTTTTCAAAGTTATTTTCAAAGAAAAGTATTTTCAAAATATTTTATTTTCTAAAAAACGTTTTTCAATGTAAAAATTATATTTTTCTAAAGAAATGAATTAAATGATTTTTAAATCTTAATTAATTAGTTTTAAAAGTGGTTTTCAAAGAAAAGGATTTGAAAAATGTTTTATGACTTAAAAATTATTTTTATTGAAAGGTTAATTTCCTTAAGAAAGTATTCAAGTGATCTATCAAAATATTTCTCTATATAAGATGACAAAATTTGATATAGTTTATGCTTTACTTAAGATATTATCCAACGAATAAATTCTAATTATTTATTTTAATGGTTTATATTTTAGATGAATATTTGTTTATGAATCTCTTTTCTCTTCCACAAGTTATACTATGATAAAATGATTTTGAAAATTGCTTCCTTTCACAGGTTGTTCTATTAAGAAATGATTATGTAACCTACATATTTTCCAAAGTTTATGATATGATGAAATTTTTACTATACCCATTTCATTTCATGGGTTATGATATGATTTTAATGAAACTCATATCTTTTTATGGGTCATAATATGATGAATTGTTTATTGTCTTGCGGCACACATATGCATGATTCCATTATATGATGGGTGGTACCTATACCTCCCTTCAATGCATTGGGTAATTATTTATATATCATGATATATATATGGATAGAATGGGGAGTGAACTCGGTTCAGTAAGGGACATTTTCTGCAAATATGGTCTTGGGAGTGATCCTTGACTACTAAGATAGTCTTAGAAGCGAACCTTGACTACTAATATAGCCTTGGGGGTGAACCATGACTACTATGATGGTTTGTGGAGTAAAAAAATTCCACTAAGATTGCATTGTAATTATTCCTTGACAACTATGGAAATAATTTTATATGTTTATATGTCTTCGAAAATTCCATTTCTTATTCCTATGTTTTGGTTTCACATATTATTATCTCGATTACCATATGATTAATGTATTATAAATGTCCAAAATTTATGACATGACTCTTGATTATGATATTTTATATAAAGGGTGTGATCTTATAATTTTATGATCATGTTATCATACCCTTATTCTCATGATTGTGCTTACATATCGCCTTTTCTTACCCTTAATGAAAATGTTATCTCACCCTTTCTTATTTTTCATTTCCCCGGGATATGAATATTTTTATTATTTATGATGTGTATAAAAAGGGTGATTTTTATGAAGAACATTGTGGGAGATGTTGTATCTCACTTATGTACTAGATTTTATGTTTCCATGTTTCCAAAGGCACTAAACTATCATGGATTTTGGGCGTGTTTTTGTGTAATATATTAAGTATTTCACAAAAATGATGTAATTCCAATGTATGAGAAGAGATGGTCTCTATAGTTAGTATCAAACCAAAATTTTAATTAAAATGTGTAAACTTGGATATGAAAACTTTAGTGTGATCCCTATGGATATTTCTAAGTATATGTTTAGGTATTCTCTAAGGATAAGTCTAAAAATATGTTAATGTATATGAAAATGTCCTAGAATTTTTGTAAAGGATAAAGCAAGTGGTTTCCTAGAAATACATCTCTGTCTAGATACTGAGAGTGTATGTGGATCTAGAATATATTTTAATTGGTCTAACAACCCCAAAAACACCATATCGATCTAGAAGTTGTATCACCACAACCCATTTATCCTCCTGAACAGTGCTACAGTCTGAGTGCCACTGGACTTAAGTATGCCGCCTTATATGCCAAGGCCACCGACAAGGAGTGAGTGTGTAAAAGGGTGGTAGTGGGGATTCTATACCCTAATGTGATGATATAATAATATTATATATAAATATAAATTAGAGGAATAATTACCATAAAGACAAACTTGAACCAGTAACCTTCCCATTGTAGAACTATAAGAAATCTCATACAATAGCAGAAGCATAAACAAGAACAGTATTGTAAATAAATAGACAAATCAAACATAATATTTTTAACTAGGCATTCATATAAAAACCAGTCCTAAATATCAATAAGTGGATGGGTTTCCATTGGTTGAACATAGTACACACATACATATAATCATGTTGAAATAGAATGGAAAACTCAAAATGTAAACTCTAGTTGAGGAAAGAACCAATGGCCCATTTCATTAAATCCCATGTTAACAACCACTACGATATAGCTCCTGAACCCATTCATTTACCTATACACAAAATCATAAAGTCTACATGCATCCTGAAGGTCCTATGTAGGGTGTGATAACTTGTCTGAGTAGGGTACCACCAATGTGTGCATACCTTACATTTGTGATTAAGAAGTTGCATGCTAAAAACAAATAAATAAGGCGTGAATGAATATAATAATCACAAAATTCCCTTTTTCATAATAGAAAATATAAAGCTATCACCTTATTCAGTCATCATCGGAATAACTGAGGAGGTGAGGATCCTTAGATCAAAGCTCAGTGCATCCTCTAATGTCAAATAGCGCTAGGTTAATAATAGAGACCCTATTTTTCATACATTACTATTAAATAATTCTAAATATAAGCAATATAATATTGTTACAAAAACATGATCCAAAGGTTTAGTGTCTTATGAAAATTAAGAGCATACATAACACTTACATAATAAAACATAAACATTATTTAATTCCTTCTTCTCTAGATTCTTATTGTTCTGTATATTCTCCTTAGTTTAAGTATTCTCCTGAGGATATATATTAAAATAATGGGTGATCTAAAATCCCAAAAATAGGATTAATAAGAGACATGAAATATGGGTGACAATAATTATTATCATCATTACATAAGAATAGGATCATCATCATAATCCTTATAGTAAGCATTGGATTAAGGAATGGAATGTGGAAATGCATAATAATGAAACATCGTGTCTCATTGGTCAACAACCACTCATAGTTTTGAACAAAGTTAGCTTCATGTTCACACATAACATATGTCAATCATCATAACATCATCATTGTGAAAAAATCATGCATAATGTCCATGCATATTCCATGTTATCTTGTGAGATACATCACATTACCCAATTCAATGGAGAGATATATAATTTCGGGCCCACCTGTCACATCCTCACATTTATATAATCATGCATGCCACATAGAATGTATATCAATCTCAAACATAAAATAACACATGGAAAGGAAATGGGTTTCATGAGAATTTTAGGAAGAATATATTTATTAATAAACCTTGTGGTTCCTAACATAAAATTTTAATAACATACTTGGTATAATAATCATTAATATTGAGTGAAGAAGAAACAATATCAAGAGAAGTAAAGCATGTGTTTCTAGAAACAATAATTCTTTTGAAAAAATAATTTCATTTGTCATAAAATATGATTAGAAACATGTATATCCTATAAAAATAAATGTATGTAAAATGAAATTATATTTTATGAATATTAAATAACATCCATGCTGAAATTTGGAATTAAATATGAATAACCCAAAGAAAGGAAATTTGGTTTCAGAATCCCCTTACCCTAGTTTAAATGATTTATTCACTTTTATATCTTGTATAATAAAAATTTTCACTAATTGAAAAATAAATAACATATTTTTCATGAATTTTATTTATTATATTTTTATTAAGTTCATTTATTTATTTATTTTATGAGTTATAGTGTTCAATTTCATCATTCGTGAGTGTTTGTTTTCACTATTGTCGTGATCAGTTCTCTTTTTTACAAGTATGGAAGTTCATTTACAATGAGAATAATTCTCCAGAATTGATATTATATGTTATTAATGACCATAAATAATATTATTTGATCATATATATTATTTGGATATATGGTATTAAGATGGTTTATTAGATATAATGTTAATGAAAATGATTTAATTTATTTTGGTGATTTTTACGATAATGATGAGATTATATTATTTTATTTAACATCATGTTTATAAATTTTCTATTGAAACTTATATCAATTATAATATCTATAATAAAATATCATATAACCATAATAATGGTTTTTTTACTATCCTTAATGGTGGTAGTGAAAAATGAAAATGCATCATCCACGATGACGGAAAATCGACACACCACAGACGATATTTGCATTTTTATAATAAAAGGAAAAAGGAAGATATTTTAAGATTAATTATTCCATTAAAATAATAAAATTTAAGTATATAAAATCATTTTTAGTTATAATTCCACTTGGATAAGTAGATATTATTAAAGGATAAGAGATTAAATAAAATTAAAAATAAATTAAAAAAATAAAGAGGATTTTACCTCTTGAATTTCTCCTCCTTGAGAACCTCCTTAGGGAAAAGGGTTTGGTCTTTTCATGATACCATGATATCTTTTATGTATGGGAGGGGATTTTTAAAAGTATTGGTAATATCTTGTATAATATTCAAGGTTTGGAAGGTGTGATGAAAAGAGGTGTTGGGGGTGGTTCTTATAGGGCAGGAGATGGGTGTTTTCTCATTATTTGTTTCATTAGTTTATTATTATGGCTCGAGACTATGAGTGGTTTGAAAATTATCACTAAATATATTAAAATAATTAAGGGTACTTTTATATTATTTTTATTATATAAGATATTAATCAAGTGATAGTTTATTTAGATTATAATGTAAATATACTATAAATTATTGTATTTTACTATTAACCTAAAATTCAAGTATTTTAGAAAATTTTAAAAATTTATAAATAACCATATTTTCAATGTTTAGAATTGAAAAATTGAATCCATTTTATGAAAATAATTTTCTAAATATGAGAAATGTAATTTTTTAACTAAAAACATAATTTATTTGAAAAATACAAATTCTAAAATTATAACTGATTTTATGATACGTCAAAATATTAACTAAGGTCTCATAAAATTATCTTATACCATAAGACAGAAAAATATTAATTTATGAGTATATTTTATGAAAATAAATTTCTTTCAAAATAATTTTATTAATCATAAAATTTTAAATAAATATTTGTATTTTATAGAAATATCATCACTTAATTTATGATTTTTAAAACATTTATTTAATTATCATAAGATATAATTATATCAAATTTTCATTTATAAGAATCCTAAATTTTATTTATAAATCCATATGTGAGGTTACAATTCTATTGACTAGATTACTATTCTTATTGGTCATGTTACTATTCCAAGAGTCAAGTAACTATTTCTTGAATATAGTTTTCTTAATTTTTTAAAATATCACTAATTTTATTATTCTTTTATGAGATTAATGTTTTTATTGGAATATATATGTTTTGTATGTATTTTATAACATATAATATGTTTTTATGAAGATAAATAATTCCATTGATTAAATTTTTGGGTCGTTATATTCTTTCCCCACATTTGAAATTTCACCACCAAAATTTAATTTTACATAAATAGGTGAGGGTACTTATCCTTCATCACCTCCTCTGGTTCCTAAGTCACATATTCATACATATGGTTCCTCTACCAAACTTTGAAAATTTGTGTGGTCTTGTTGTATAGAAGCTAATATCTCTTGTCCAAAATCTTTATCAGATGCTTCTCATATAAGAGGTCATTCTTTAGTTGTACCACCTTCGGATTTAGTACATTAGAGTAGTAAGGTATGTACTTCCTCATGAGAGATACATGGAACTAGTTAGAAATTTTATTCATACTTGGTGGAAGTGAAAGATGATAGGAGACTACTCCTATGAAATCAAGGATCTCAAAGGGGCCAATGTACCTTGGGTTATGCTTCCCTTTCTTTTCAAACCACGTGACCCTCTTCCATGGTGTTATTTGAAGGAATAATTTATCTCTAATGTCAAACTCTAAGTCCCATCGACAATTTTCATTATATCTCTTCTTCTAGATCTGAAAATATTTGATATGTTGCTAGATGTATTGAACCTTTTTTATCATATCTATCACAAGATTAGGTCCAAGTAGCTTTGTTTCACCAACTTCATGCCAATAGGTTCGAGTTATACATTGTTATCCATACAAAGTTTCATATGGATCCATCTAAATACATGAGTGGAAGATATGATTAATTGATAACTCAGAAAATGTAAGATGTTGATCCCATCCACCTTTGAATTCCATTGAGGGGGCTCTTAGAATGTCCTCAAGTGTCAAAATATTCCTTTCATATTGGAAATCATTTTGGGGGTGATTGGTCGTAATGAAATTCAGTTAAGTACTCAAATCATATTAAAGCCTTCTCCAAAATTTATATTTGAACCTTGGATCATAATTAGAGATGATAAAAAGTGGAACCAGACATAAACTCACAACATCCTTTACATATATCTTGGAAAGTTGTTCAAGTGAGGAATATTTCTAATTAGCGATAAAGTGGGAATTCTTGGTGAGTTGGCCCACTAAAACTCATATGGAATTGTTTCCATTTGATGTCTTCATGAGACCAATGAATAATTATATAGTGACATTCTTTAATTTCCACATGGGTATAGGTGAGGGTTTCATTATCCATTTTGACCTATATCTCTCTACTTAAACTTACTAACATATCAAGAACCTTGAGATGTACTCCGCAATCTTTTTCTTCATGTTGTCCCACCAGAAGTGTTCTCGAATATCACAGTACATCTTGGTACTTCGAGGATGGATAAGGAAATTTTAGCTATGTGCATTATCAAATATATCCTTATTTATCCTAGGTGATGAAGGCACACAAAGAATCATTCCAAACAGAATCACACCATCATCATAAATATGGAACTCTTGGATCTTTCCTTCCTTTACTGCTTTCACCTTATTTTGAAGCCCCAAATCATCCCCATGTTCCTCTATGATATTATCTTGGATGGATTTTTGTAAAATAATTTGGAAAATGTGGGATTTATTCCATTCAATTATTATTTATAAATCCATCCTTTTAATTTCCATGAAGAGGGGGTCTTTCTTAATATACATCATGGATAGAGTAGTAGGTTCATTTATGATATGAGCATCAGCTACCTTGTTTTCCTTTCCAAGATGATAGTGAATAGATAAATCATAGTCCTTAATTAGCTCTAACCATCTCCTTTTATGAATTATGAATTCATTATATGTGAATATATACTTTAGAATATTTTGATCAATATATATTTCACAATTATCAATATAGAGGTAGTTCTATAATATTTTCAAGCAAAAAAAACATAGATACTAGCTCCAGATCATGTGTTGAGTAGTTTTTCTCATTAATATTAAACTATCATGAGTCATAGGCTATCACTTTATCATTTTTAATGAGTATAAATCCCATATATTTATTTGAAGCATCATTTTAAATCACAAAACTTTATCACCTTATTGGTAATGTGAGTACAGGTGTAGTGATCAGCCTCTTCTTTAGTGCCTTGAAGCTTTCCTCATATTCTTCCTACCACACGTACATTCCCCCATTATTTGTCAACTTAGTTAGTGGGATAGAAAATCATGATAACTTGTTCACAAAATGTATGTAGTACCCTTATAATCCAAGAAAACTATGTATTTTTATGACACTGGTGGATCTAGTCCATTCCACAATTGTGTTTGTTTGTGAAGGGTCCACATAAATTCCATCACTTTTTATCACATGTCACAAGAATGTGACTTATTGTATTGAAAATTCACACTTCCTGAACAAGGATTACAATTTATCCTTCCTTAATGTCGACAGCACAATTCTTATATGTTTGTCATGTTCCTCCTTTATCTTGGAGTATATGAGAATATCATCGATAAGCACTACAAAAAATCATGGTACTTTATAAATACATTATTCATCAAATCCACGAAGATTTTAGGGGAACTTGAAAGTCTGAAGGGAATCACTAGAAATTCATAATTCTCATACCATTTATAGAAGGAAGATTTTTGAATATCTTCCTTCTTTACCATTAGATGATGATATCTAGAATGAATATATACCTTTAAGAAGTATTGATCTCATAATTGTTGATCGAACGAGTAATTAATCCTTGGAAAAGGATACTTCTTCTTTATTTTGATCTTGTTGAGTTCTTGATAATCGATATATAGCCACGGTGATCCATACTTTATCTTGACATGGAGCACCGGCGCACCCCGAGGCAATTCACTAGGGTATATGAACCCTTTTTTTCAAATTATATTACAGCTGCTTCTCTAACTCCTCTATTTTAACTGAAGCCATCCTATAGGGGGATTTTGAGATATGAGTTGATCTAGGTATGAGTATTATTGATAACTCTAACTCATGATCTGGGGGAAGTCCGAGTAACTCATTGGGAAATACAACACTATATTCCCTCACAACAGGAATTTTCCCTCGGTTGATACCATCCTTTGATTTGACCATTTTATTAAGGTATGCTTCTTTACAGGGAATCCACACCCACATTATTTAATGAGTTTCCAAAGTATATTCACGATCTTCCATGAATTTATAGAGGATCATGGGATGTTTTGGAATTTTAGAATGTATTTACTTTTCCTGAAAGTTTATTTGTTTTCTATATAACTAGATACAATATATACCCAATATAGTATTGAATTCCACCAAGGGAACTATTAAGATATTCACTGGAATAATCTTCCCACAAACTCCAATAGAAGAATATTCCAACACTCCAGTTGCAATTATTTCACCATTAGGTATTTTTACGCATATCTTAACATCAATATTTTGAGGCTTCAATTAAATAGTTCTAGAAAACATGAAAGATATAAAGGAATGCATAAACTAGAGTAAAATAATATTTTTTACATTCTTGAGTAAATATAAAGTGTACCTTGTATAAATTTATTCTCTTACTTCACTTTAGTAGTAGTGATATCATAAACCTTCCCTTTCTCCTTTGGATTTGGTGGTTGTTGATATTGATTACCCTCAAGGGCTCGAGGTTTAGTGAAATGACTTTCATAGATCCCTTTATCCCTATAGTTTAATAATTGAACCATGGATGGTTCTATCCTTTACTTTATCATATTGGTCATTTTGATTTTGTATCTTCGACATTAATGAGATTGGAGGTCTTCTCTCCCACACTTATAGAATTTCCCTATCCCTTTGAGGTAGTTCCCATTATGCTTCTTCTACACATTTTTGATAAGTGAGTGGTTGATTTTTCATTAAACATCTTTCATTATATCCTCCGTTTTGAAATTCCATCTATTGTTTCTTATAATTATAACCATGTGACCATTCTCTAAACTCAATATCCTCATTGATAGCACATGAAAAAAAATCTTCATAACTCCAAAAGTCACAAATTTCTAGATCCTTTTTCAATGGTGTGGTTTTAAACCACTAAATAATCTATCAATTTTTCTATCATTATTGATAACAAAACCTGAAGCATACCATGCAAGCCTTTTGAAATTTTCTTCATAGGCTATAACAGATTCACTTTCTTTAGTTTTAGCACTATGAATTCTATCTATATATTTATAGGAATAGTTCAAGGGAAATACTTGTTAAGAAACATTATAAGTCTTATTATAATATCTATTCAATTTTAACCTTCATCTTGGTGTTCTTAATCAATGCCCACCATTTATTGGCTTCATTATCTAGATGGTAAATGGCCAGAGTCACCTTCTCTATCATAGAATAGTGAATAATAGAAAATATATTTTCCATTGATATGAACAACTATTCAACAAAGAGTGTAATAGAATATCAATTAAACATCGATGGTTGTTTTACATAAAAGAATCAATGTCATGTTTCCCCCTCTTAGGTAAAGGTTAAAATTACACATTTTTCATGTTATTTTTCATAACATGATACATTTGGGTTAGCACAACCATGATATTTTAAACTCCACCTCCCAAGAAATTGGGTATGTCATTCAAGAAATCATTGAATTAACCCTCACATGGGTTGTTGTCTAGGTTTCTCCAAGTTCCCACCATTTTAAAAAATAAAAAAGGTTTGAACAAAACATTAGTAATAAATTCATGAAAAAATAATTTATTTCTTTTTTCAATTAACTCTAAATACATTTTTTTGGGATCCCTAATTTTAGAATCTTATAAAATAATTATTCATGGATGATTACATACACAAAGTCACATAATAAGGATTATCACTAATGATATCTAATCCTAATTCCCAAATTAACTAAACCCTGTCTTGCCTGAATGGCCCAAAGGCCTTCTTTTTTTATTGATTTTTGATAACCTAGCTTTCAAGGGATAAAGTGGAACCCTTACAAGGCCCGTATGCTCAGAGATTACAAGTCACGTAGGCTTAGAATATTACATGATCTAAAGGTCTTAAGGAAATCAACCAAACAATCTACAAGGAACTGCCCCTCCCCAGCATCTGCATCGTGACAATAGCTCTCCACCTTCACATGGCTATCTAGCTAGGCTTCCTGTGCAATCACAGGCTGGTCTCGATGGCATAGCCAAACCCTCTCATTCTGAAAATCCATTTGGCTCTAATCTGGTGAGTGCACCTTCTCTAAATCCATAAACCCTTCTCTAATACTAACAATATCAACCATTATTTTCCTTACATTACTATTACATCATTTTAAAGATAAACAATATAATAGCATTACAGAACCAGGATTTAAAGGTTTAGTGTCTTGGGAAAATTAGGACCATAAGTAAAATTTACATAATAAATAATAATAAATAATTATTTCTTTCTTATCTAGATTTTTATTGGACCTCATGTTCTCCTTAGTACAAGTATTCACCTTAGGATATACATCAAAGGAAGGGATGAGCTAAAATCCCAATAAGATTATGAATAAGAGATATGAAACATGGGTGAGCATTATAATTATCAACATAACATAAGAAAATGATCAACATAATAATCTTGAAAGTAATAATTACATAAATACATGGAATGTTTCAATGCATAAAAATGAAACATCATGTCTTAGTGGTCAACTACAACACATAGTTGTGAACAATGCCAGCATCATGTTCACGCCTAACATATGTGAATCATCATACCATAATAATTATGAAAAAATATATCATCATATTTATGCATATTTCACATTATAACATTAGATACATCACATTTCCTAATTAATTATGACACTATATAATTTAGGATGCACACATCACATCATAACATTTACATAATCATGCATACCAGATAGAACATATTTAAATCTTAGACATAAAATAAATCATGGAAAATAAATAGGCTTCATTATAATTTCAAAAACAATAAATTAATTGATAAAAAAGTTGTTACAAAAATAAAAAATTTAATAAAACACTTGGTATAAGAATATTTAATCTAGAGTGAAGAAGAAACAATCTCAAGAGAAGAAAAACATGTGTTTTTGGAAAGAAGTGTTATTTTGTAAAAATATTTCATTTTTCATTAAATAATATTAGAAATATGTATATCCTATAAAATAAAAGTTAATAAGAATGAAATTATATTTTGGGAATATTAAATAAAATCCATGCTGAACTTTGGAAGGAAATAAGAATATCCCAATGTAAGGAAACTGGGTTCTAGAATCCCCTTGCCTTATGTATGAACACTTTATTCACTTTTATATCCTAGATAATAAAATTAAATTCATTAATTAAAAAATAAATAACCAATTTTACATGTATTTGATTTAATATTGATTTATTAAGTTTATTTAGGGCCTTTTTGATGAGTTATAGAGTTCAATTTCATCATTCGGGGGTGTTCATTTTTATGGTTTTCATGATCGGTTCACTTGTATTTAAGTATAGAAGTTCATTTAAAACGTGAATAATTGTATAGAATTGATATTATATGTTATAAATTAAATTAAAAAATATTAAATAATCTTATATATCTTTTTTTATATTTTATGAGTATTATTTATTACATATACCATTAATGAAAATGATTTAATTTATTTTGGTGGTTTTTACGACAATTATGATCTTATATCATTTTATTTAACATAAAGTTTATAAATTGGTTCTAGAAAATTTTATAAATTGTAATATTTATAACAAAATATATTAAACCATGATAATTTTTTTATAACCATCCATGAATTTGGTAGTGAAAAATGAAAATTCATCGTCCCTGGTGGCGGTAAATCGACACACCAGAGACGATATTTTCATTTTTAGAATAAAAGGAAAAGGGAAGAGATTTGAAGATGAATTTTTACACTAACATAATAAAAATATAGTATATAAAATATACTTAAGTTATCATGCCACTTGGATAAGTGGATGTTATGATAGGATAAGAAAATAAATTAAATTCAAAATAAATTAAAAGATAAAGATAAAGGATTTTACCTCATAAATTTCTCCTCCTTGAGAACCTCCTTAGGGAAAAGGGTTTGGTATTTTGATAAGACAAAGAGGACTTGGATGTGGGGTAGGGTATTTGAAATATTATTGGGAAGATTTTGTTCAAGATTAAATATTGTAAGTTGTGAGGAGAAGATTTGGTTGTGGGTGTTTTTATACGGAAGAGAGGTGTTTTCTAATTATTTTATTCATTAGTTTATTATTTTGTCTCAAGACTATGAATAGTTTGTACATATAACAAAATATATTAAAATAATTAAGGTTAGTTCTATATTATATTGATTACATCATAAATAACTCAAGGAATAGTGTATTTAACTTATAATGTATATATATCATAAATTGCCATATTTTACTATCCACTAAAAAATAAAGTATTTTAGAAAAATCCCTAAAATTTACCCTAACCATTTATTGATGTGTAGAATTAAAAAAATGGACTCCATTTTATGAAAATATTTTTATAAATATGAAAAATTTTATTTTTAAATTAAAAAAAACATTTATTCAAAAAATACCTAATTTAAAATGATAACTGATTTTATCACACTTTGAAAAATTAATTTTTGTCTCATAAAATTATATTATAATCATAATCCAACAAAATATTAATTTATGAATATATTTTATGAAATTAATTTCATTTTAAATCATTTTATTAATTATAAAATTGTAAATATATATTTATGTTATACAAAAATTCCATCAATTAATTTATCATTTATAAAACATTTATTTACTTATACTATGATATAATTATATCAAATTTTAGTTTATATGATGCATAAAATTTATTTATAACTTTATAGCTGATGGTGCTATTCTATTTTCCATATTATTGTTCTTAATTTTCATGTTACTATTCTAGGGGTTAAGTTAGTATTCCTTCAGTATAGTTTTGTTAATTTTTTTAAATATAACTTATTTCGTTATTATTTTATGATATTAAATTTTTTATTGTAATATGTATGATATTTATGTGTTTTATACTATATATGATGATTATAAAAAGGTTAATAATTCCATTTATAAATGTTTTGGTTTATTATATGAACCCTTAGGTTCCATCTACAAATTACAACCATCATCACATGCCATTGATTGAGTAACTGATGTACCAAAGGAAATTCCAATCTAATATAAGCCCGGTCCCTCAGACCACTACTCAAAATCACCCCATATCCTCCTAGAATGATGTCTAGAGGCACAGAAATATCTATCCTCAAACAATATCAACTATCATTTTAACATCCAATGTTCCAAGGAATGATAATAATCATCCACCCATAAATGTCCTGGCTCATTGGCCTCAAGAATGGCAGGCCTCATCTCCCAACTGACATCCTCAAGACTATCATCTAATGATTCCTCACTATCCTGATGTCTTTCTATGGAAATATCCCCCATCCATTTACCAAATCCACTACTATTGGAGGGCCTTTACACACACGAGTGTTCACAACCAACTCATCACTAAGTTAACCTTTGTGAACATGACTCTAAATGATGATTTGGCCAACATGGTTGAGAGAAAATCAAAAATTTAGAATGTAATCCATACCAATTCTAGCACCTCATGCCCCTATAAAAACATATCTCAAACAGATGGCCAAACTATCCAAATTACATGAGCCTTTCTCATAATCTAATGACATCGTCTCCTCAACTGATGACTGAGTCACCCAATGAGTGATCAAAATCACTCAAAATGTGTGTGTGTGTGTATTGGTCCACACCCATCATGATGATCACATCACCTCATCTCATATGTCCATCACCATCTCAATCCTCACGCAAAGCCTATAATATTCCATATAAACTCAGTAACACATCACAAGGAGTTCATATTTATGTAATAATTTAACATTATTGAATTGAATAACTCAATTCCAATAAAAAAATTAATTAAAACAAACCAATTAAAAAAAACAACCTACCAAGATTATTTACCCATGTAGATGACGGCCTCTAACCCAGACTTGCATGAATAAACTAGGTT
Source organism: Viscum album (assembly GCA_963277665.1). Classification (NCBI taxonomy): domain Eukaryota; kingdom Viridiplantae; phylum Streptophyta; class Magnoliopsida; order Santalales; family Viscaceae; genus Viscum; species Viscum album. The sequence goes on along the minus strand of OY728146.1, from coordinate 120,766,754 downwards.
AGGGCATGCCCAGAGATATCCCATATAATCAATTTAATTAATTAAAATTCAACCATTAATTTAATTAGGTATTTCTCAGTCAAAAAATGGCATTATAAAACTCACATCCCCCAAACACTCATGAAATCAAAAAGAAAGGTATGGTCCACCTACCTCATAGTCCAAAATGTAGGAACATCCGATCTTAGCATCTAAGTCTAACTGATTTAGAAGAAAACATAATTTCATTAGAACATCCATAAAAGTAGGAAAAAACAAATCACACAGATGTAGAGGTGTGTGAGGTAATGAAAAGGGAAAATTGAATCAATGGAGAGGAGCATCTTACCGAGTTGGATCTAATGTCGCAAACGGCTTGAATAACAGAGGTCGGATGAAGGATTTGGATCAAATCCAAGGAGAGGAGTAGATTGAGGGTTCCTCCTTGCTTTTTTCTACCCAAGAAGGTTAAAGGAAGGAGGAATAGGTTTATATAAGGGTAAAAAAGGTTATTTCACACCTTTAATGAGTTTCATGGTTAGCTACCATGCTTTTCAAAACAATGTGGAAACTGTGTGGTTTCTACTACTTAGAATCCAATCCCCAAATGGTTATCCTATAGATTTAGGCCTAACTATGTGAAAATAATTCATGAAATAGTGTATAGTTATTTCCCTAGTGTCACATAGTGTGAGACATTATGCATGGTTTTCCAAATCATGTGAAATCCATGAATATGCTCTCTGAAAAAAACTACAGAGGTCCCGCAGGGCCATTCACCCCATCCCACATGGTTCTACAAACCATGCTCAGTGAAAATTGGAGTATAATGGATTACACTAATAGGATACACAGTTAAATCTAATTATGTGCCTCAACCTACTCTTAACCAAAACAGGGTCTTTAGGCCTTCATCACACCCAAAACCCATCTAAAAACCCATGAAAATTTTAAACCCTTAAACAATGACTAGGAATAAGGTATTTGGTAAAATAAAATCCCAAAATTTCATTCTACTAAATGGGGAAAGATTTTGAATACCAAACAAATTCCAAAAAAATTAAAATGGGAAAGTAATTCAACCTGATCCAAAAACTCGGGATGTTACAATCTCTCCACCATAACAAACCTCATCCTCATGGTATAAAAAAACCTAGAGATGGTACAGAATATACCCTTACTATTAATATTAACCTAGAATACCCCATTCAAAAGGGAACAGTTCAACTACCTCAAGGGGCTCCCCACCTTAGGGGTTACCTACCCCGATCGCATCCTGGCCCAAAGCTCAAGAAAACTAATGGTCCATCGACCATCCCCGGACTCAATTTCCTCTCATGACACATCATCACTCTTGAACCTCATAAAGTGGTCTGATTTAATACTTGACACCCATTAGAATATCATACCATATCGGTTCTTTCCTCATTCCCATGTTGCATGGGGCACTATGAGATCTCACATCTTAACAGATGCTCAAAATTCTTGGTGCCTCACACCTCAGACAATTCCCACATCACACCGATTCTCAAATTCTAACACACCTCACATAACTCACATCTCCTTGATTCCTCGATAACAACACACCTTAGTAATCATGCATCAAAAAATGTTCACATATAATTCCCATTTCCTTGAAACTCATATAGAATAGAACACTGATGAAATAATTCCAAACTACTAACAAGTGTTTGGTTAGTCCATAGATACATCCTATGCACCTTGTACACCAAACATGGACATAACTCAAAAAATGATCATGCCAAAATAGAAGAAAAAAGACTGTTTATGACAATGGCATACCTCTAATCGGCATTGTCTCACCATCATACTTTGAACCTGACAGTTGCACGACATGAGCCTAGGTTGAAGCTCAACTTCTTGAATCCTATCCTCTATTTGGTTTTCATAAATCACTATCCACTGACCCCATTACTAGGTTCACTATCTTATACACAACCTCTCTGTGCAGCTGAAGCTTGATAACCATCACCTGGTACCACTCCTGGTCCGATCCTAGAACCCAGAGTCTTCCCCAATCCCTAACTTCCATCTATTTTAGAAGGTTTCTTATAGATCCTAGCAAGATTTTAGACCTTCCCATATTCCCAACACTCCTTTGGAGGCTTCTCTAACTGATTTTAGAAATAACATGGATTTCCTCACTGGAAACACACCATCGAAGATCAACTTTGAGATGTTCATCTCAATTCCATGGCCCAAATTCCCTCCTAGAAATACTCGCATCTTCTCTTCCTTCTATCTGAAGCATCACCACTTAAATCATCTAACACCATCACTTGGATTTAATATTTCCTCAAATTTCCCTTCAATATGAGCACCTGATTCACCACCTTTTATAATGATTCAAACCTAAATATTTTTACCTACCCCTCAATAGTGGTCCATAATGAATCCTCAAAACTCTTCACCCTCAAGTTGTTTTCTTTTACTATTCTGGGTGAAAAGAGAGATAATTCATTGAATGTCACTGAATATTCCATGAAATACATGTTGCACTACTGAAGGCTCAAGATCTCCTGATCTCTTTCTACCCTCAGCATCTTTGAGAAGAAGTTCTCAAAGTGACTAGCCTCAAAGTCCTTCCAAGGCAATCCCTTGTATCTTCTATCATAAACTTTCACGTCCCACCAGTGATTTGCTGGTCCTATGAGCATGTAGGTATCCATCTCACCCTATTCCCTGGAGGCATATCTGACTGTTCGAACGTCATTTGTATAGACACGATCCAATTCTCATCCAACTGTGGACCATCCTAACCTTGAAATATTAGTGGGTGGGGTAACTGTAACTCCCATTCTAGATATTCCATGGAAGGATCTAGTCCCTAATCTCCCCTATCATGACCTTGGATGACATATACCTGGCCCTCTCTAAGCTGCTCATCAATCCATGGCCGAAAGGCTACCAAATATGAAAGATTCTCCCCCTACATTGGAGCATGTTCCTGATCATGAACTTGTGGCTCATGATCTTCCTAAACCTCAAGGGTATCAACTTGCACATGATACTAAGTCACCACATCACTGCTTACCTAATGCTCTATCTAAATTTGTCTATTTGAAAAAAAAACTTTATAACATTACTTGGTCAGATAGACCATATAAAATATATATATATATATATAAGATAGGGAAAGTAGTAATACACAATGTTAACTCACCACCTGTATTCTCCCCCATCACACCCATTTCCCTAGACATCTAGGACCCATGGCCTCATTACCCTCCCATGTTAGAGCCATGTATCAAATATGTCATGGTCCATGCCCACCCAAACGCACCACATGGACTCAAACTAATGACCATGTTGCCCAACCTGGTGATCAAAATCACCCCATGTCATAGTCCCTTCCAGATCCTATAAGAGCTAGGCCCATATATATATATCACATGTCATAATAAATTTCAAAAGGAATTTTATTACATGCACATGCACACACATAATGTAAAAATCTTGTGTGCATAATCAAAAGAATAACATGAATAACAAACACCGCCCCCATTACCAGTCCAAGGGTCTAAATATCATCCCTTTTTATAACAATACAAGGATCACAAGTCATAAAAATTTAACAATAATAATCCAAGTGAACTACATGGGGTGGAAATAAAATAAAATATAAATTGAGAAAAGAATAATAGCAATTCCAAACCCTATAAACTCAGTCTATCCACCTTTAATGGGGCTAAAAGCACCCTTGAATGAGCATTGAGCCCAATTTTGAAAACATCCTAATCTTCATTCTACCACAGCTCAAATATTTTGACCAGTAAAAAAAGAAAATTAATTGATATCATTAGTATTCATTCGAATGATTCTACTAATTCCTAGTCAAGAAAGCTCTGATACCATTTTTATTTCACTGGATAGTTTCGCCACCCAAATAGTGCTAAGGTTCGAGTTCCGTTAGTCATAGGCGCGCTTCCCCATACACCAAAGGATTCCAACTAACAACATGGGTGTAAAGGGGTAATAGTGGGGATATTATACCCTCAAGTGATGATGTAATAATGATCTATATAAATATTAATAAGTGTAATAAATACCATAAATATATACTCAAACCAGTAACTCACCCACGGTGGAAGCATAAGCAATCTCATAAATTAGTAGAAGCATAATCAAAAATAGCATCGTAAATAAATAGACAAATAAAAAATACCATTTGTAGCTAATAATTTATATCAAAACAATTCATACATGTCCACAAGAAGAGGGGTTTCAAAATTTTGAACATAGTACATACATGAATAAAAATAATCATACTAAAACGGAAAGGAAAACTCAAAAGGTAAACTCTAGATGAGGCAAGAACCAATTTTCACTTTCCTTTCATCCCATACTAATGTCCAATAAGTTCTTTTTCCTGAACCCAGGTTGTTACCTCAATGCAAAATAATTAAGTCTACATGTGTCTCAAAGTGCTCGTATAGGGCGAGATAACAAGTCTCTGTAGGGTACCACCAATATGTGCATACCTTAATTTTATAACTAAGTAGGTGCGTACTAAAAAAATAAATAAGGAAAATCATGAATTTAATAATCACAAGATTTCCCCATGCTCAATAGGCACCAAGAAGTTATCACCTGCTTCAGCCATTATTGGAATAATTGAGGAGGAGAGTGTCCTTAACTCATAGCTCAAGGCATCCACTGATGTCAAATAACCCCAATTGAACCTTAGGTTCCACCTCCAACTACCAACTATAACCATGTTCCTTCAACTAAGTAACTGGTGTCTTGAAATAACACCCAATCAAATAGAAACTTGGTCTCTTAGACCTATACTCAAAATCACATGTTGGGTCGAACCCTGACATCTAGAGGTATAACGATATCTATCCTCAAACAATAACTATTATTCACTCAACAACTGATTTCTTGAGTAATGGAAATAACTATCCTCCCATAAATTTCCTAGCCCAATGTACTCAAGTAAGGTAGGCTTCATCCCACAACTGACATACTAGATTTTTTCATATACTGGTTCATTACCATTTTAGTAGCTTTCTTGGACAACTACCCTCATTCATTTACCTAAGATGCTACTACCGGGGGCCTCTACCCATACGAGTGGTAAAAAATGCCTCATTATGGAGTCAACCTATGTGTACACAACTCCAAATGGTTCTTTATCCAACATGGTTGAGCAGTAATCACTAATTTAGAGCAAAATCCACATCAATCTCGGCACCTCATTCCCCTATAACCACATCACTCAAATCGATGGCCACTCTATCCAAATCACATGAGCCTTTCCAGTAAACTTATGAAATCATCACCTAAATTGATGACCAATTCATAGAACTAGTGATCAGCATCACTAAGAATATATATATATATATATATATATATATATATATATATATATCTTTCCATTACCAGTATGATGATCACATCGGCTCATCTTTGATGGCCATCACTATCTCAATCCTTGGGCTTTTCCCATCACGTTTTACTGTAACTTAGTATCACATCACAAGAAGTTCACATTTATTTAAAAATTAATTATGATTGAATTTAATATCTAGATTACAATAAAACAAAACAAATTAATGAAAGAAATAATTGAAAACAAAAAAATCACACATCTTACCTCCCAAGCAGTCAATAACCTCTAACCCGACATCACATGAAAAAAACTAGGTTAGTTATTTCCCAACGATATCACATATTATCAATTTAATTAATTAAAAATTAAACCATTTATTTAATTAGGTGTCTCTCATTCAACAAAATGGAATACTAAAATCCACACCCCCAAACACTCTCCAAATCACAAATAAATGTATGCATCAATTACCTCATAGTCGTAGACATAGGCACGTCCGATCTTATCCACTATATCCAACTGATTTGGAGGAAATATGTGTTTTAGATGAATGCCCTGAAAATAGGGGAAAATGAATCACATGGATTTTGAGTTTTGTAAGGTGATGAAAAAGGAAAATAGAAGTAAGGGACGAGATATCCTTATCAAGAAAGATCCAATTCCACAAACAGCTTGATGAATGGAGTCTGAATGAAGGATTTAGATCAAATAAATTAAGAGGAGGAGGAGGAGGGTTCCTATTTACTATGTTTGAACCATATAGAATAAAGGAAGGAGAAAATAAGTTAATAGAAGGAGGTTAAAAAATGTCATTTAACACATTTAATGAGTCGCACGGTTAGATCACAAGGTTTTCCAAACCACACAGTAATTATGTGGCTCTTGCTTCTTAGGAGCCAATCCCTGCAAGGTTATTCTATATGGTTAGGCCTAACTATGTGAAAATCATGTGGGAAATAGTGAAAAGGTACTTCCTAACTTCCATAAATTGTGATTCATTTCACACTTTTTGGAAAACCATGTGCAAGACATAAAGATTCCCTCACCTAAAAACTATAGAGGAATCACATGGCAATGTGGCTAATCCTACACGGTTTTCCAAACCATGATCAGTGAAAAATGGGGTAACACGGTTTTTACTAAGTGGATTCATGGTAAAATATAATCATGTACCTCATCCTTTACTTATAAAAAATAGGTCTTTTAGTCCTATGATGCACCAGAAACCCATCTGAACACCCGGGACACTTTTGAATCCATAAACAATGACTAGAAATGGGTTTTAGGTCAAAGAAAAACTGATAATTATGTTCTAATAAACATATAATTATTAATTTTACCCACTAAACTCCAAAAAATCAAAATGGGAAAATAATTATTCCCTCTCCAGAAACATGGGATGTTACAACTCGATTAGGAACTAGGGTATGAAAATGGGACTTTCTAGACACCAGGTTTGACACAACCAGGGGATATGATTTGGAAATTCACAAACTCTTTATGAACCATAATAAAGTATTTAAATAAAATATGACTTTAATTAACCTAGGATGATCCTAAGGTGTCATAGATTAAAATATGTGTCATGATTTAGACATACAGTAAGTGTTTTTTCATAAATATGTGTTTCTCCACTATAATTATTGCTACTCAAATTATGATTTTGATTTTAGTAAATTTCTAGAACTAAAATAAATCATGTTCACACGGAATCCAATATACAATTCAGTTACTATATGAAACCAAATTGGATGATGACTAGAGAGAATGGTATTGTGATTATGCCAAATTAGCTATCATGTTATATTATTAACAATGTGATCTTCGGTGAGATTACTAAAGAAAAGAATTGGAGTAATATTGGATTGTATAAAATTTCAAGTGGGAATGAACATCATGGAAAGAAGATTTAGCTTACAACATATAAATAAGAAGGGAAGATAAACCTATAAGAACAACTCAAATGGAGGGGTAGATGTTATCTTTGAGAAAAATGGTCATAGAGTGAAAAATTATTGTGGATTTCAATTTTTTATCTATGGATAACATGGTAATTACCCAAAAAAATGTTCTGAACTACAAATTTACATATAAACCAAGGAAAGACCTAATCCATGCCAATAATTGAAGTGGAAGGATTGAAGTATTTACGTATTTGGATTCGTGATTTATTAAATATATAATGATTTTTTAGTATATGTTTTTTAAGGATTTGAATGAATATGTGGAATGGTACTAATGACCAAGAATGGTGATTTAATAGAAATGTTATTTTTTCTATAAAACAAATGATTATAGGAAGGTATCATAAAATATGTTCCTAATCCTAATAAATTGATGTCTAGTTAAGATAAAGAGATGAATGATATGGAAAAATTCTATTGGATGGTATTGATGACCTCGGAACTGATAAAGGGTTTGTTGAAAAATTACTTTGTGCTATTATGGGTGGTTGTTTTGACATTTTTAGATTTAAAGAATATATTCAACAATATTTGGAATAAGATAGGTTTCATGTTTTTAGTAAGGATTTTTGGTAATTCAGTTTACTACCGTGTTTTAAGAGAATACATGATGAAGTTATTGGAATATTTGGAATGAGAGAACCAATTGCTACTTTATGATATATGGGATATCAATGTTAAGATTATTTTGAGAAATTTAGTTAACTTATTTATAATGTTTTAGACTTTAATCTATTGAATGGGTTACAAGTTTGACCATTTATTGAATAGTTTAAGTTAGACTTTGGATGAGGTTTTGAAGATTATATTATTATCTATCCGTATAAGAATTTATGTATATATGTTAACTTGTTTTAAAAAAATTTCTATGATTATTACTAAAGCTAAATGGAATAACTTATCGTTATACTTATGGATCTAATGATATATTAGTTATTCAGGCATAACAAATCCACCTGCATTTATAGAGTAAGATATGAAGTAGAAATTGGTCATGACGCAAGAAAGGGGTGAAAATTTTCATATGAAATGGAATGAAATCAACTAAGTATATCTCCTTGTGATAATTCTTAATCTTTAGTAAAAGGGTTTTGAAATATATTGTTTCCCCATAATCATTATTTTTGAAGAATCACTGACCTTTTTTAATCCTCTTTGGTTTATGGATTCTTTAGAATTAAAGTTCTCATGAACATTTTCTTTATCACTCTCCATAAAAACATTATAGATAGATTTATATTCAATGTAAATGTTTTCAATTTCCTCCTATGTTATCCTATGTGGGAACCTAATTATGACTTAATTGGGTAACTATTATGTTTCTCAAATTAGATTTTTAAAGGATGTATTAGTATTTGTGGGTTTCTATAGAAGGAACTTTTAAGATCCAAAACATTAATAACCTAAACGAATTTCAAGGTTGAAATTAATTTTAATGGGGGTAGAATGTAATACCCCAAGTTTTTTAAACTATTTTTTGAATAAATTAAATTTATTTTATTCGTTGAATTGTACGCTACCCAAAGTTAAACAATATTTATACTCTACACTAAGTTAATTTTTCATTACACGCAACACTGAGTTTAGAATTCATTACATTCAACACTATTTTTTCTTGTTTTACACGCAATACCAAGTTTCTTTAGTAGCCTATGTTACACACAAGACTTATTTTTACCAAACTATAATATACAATTAATAATATTATTAAAAATTATTATATTTATCATCTAGCCATTGTAAAGGAAGATATGAATAAGATTAAATAAATTATGGAACTATGGTTTATAAATGTTTATAAAATAAATTATTTGGTCATTAATTAATTATAAATAAAAATAAAAATAAATAGAATATAGAGTATGTGTTTTTTTAAAAAACTATATATATGCCCACAATGGCATTTTATATTAATAAATTAAATTAATTTATATTAGTGAGATATATTAATGAAATTTATATTTTATAAATTAAACCAAATTTTTTTACATTCATCCAATAAGTTTGATAGGCATAAAATAAGAACAACTCCAGTTTTAGACATAAAAAGTTGTATTATTCTAAAAGGTAGTTTTAACACCTTTTAATGGGAGGTTTTTCTTCAATATAATTTTTGAAACTTTTAAAATTTCAATTTTAATTAATAATATTCATATTTTAAATTGGAATGTCAAAATTTTCTTAGGGTGAATTTTTGGTATATTTCTGAGAAGTTTCATTTTTTAATGAGTAGTGAAAAAACTGAATTTTAATTGAAAACCATATTTTTATCTAACGTATTTATGTAGTAAAATTATATATTAAACTGGGTTTAATGTATATTTAGATAAATTATACATATATTAATACAATTTATTTCATTTAAATCATTTTTACATTGAAGTTATATATAAAAAAATTCAATATTTTGAACATTTTCACATTAAAAACCCATTGTTTCATCTCGTTTGTGTGATAAATTTTAAATTAATTTCTTCCACTTGTGTGTTTTTAGTTTGAAAAAATTATTCCAAATTTTTAATATGAATAATTTATAATATATATTAAGTTAAAATTATTTTAATACCAAAAATATTAGTGATTTTAATTAAAACAATTATAATGACTAAGTGAAAATGAGTTTACCTAGTGGTTAAACATTAATCTTAAGGGGGGAAATGACTTATAAACCTATAAAAAGGACATTTTATGGACATATATCAACAATATTATAAATTTTATCTAAAATATATCAATATTTTATGAAATATATGTAAGGGAGACCTAAAAATAGTGTTTATATTTTTGTATTTACATAAATGTGACTCCTCCTCTATAAAAGGGTACTCACCCCCTCACTTATTCTCACATATCAAGCCCATTGGATCAGAAAAACCATTAAAAAATTGGATCAAAACATCCCTTATCTCATCCTATAATCCTCACACTATTCATAATTAAAACCAAGGAGGTTCTTTAGTGAAAACCAAAAGGACTTACCTGAAGAAGAGGTAATGTTCATCAACAAGAAGTTTTGTTTTATTTCATTCTCCACACCCTAAATTCTTATTATATTTAGATTATATAATAAAATAATTATCATGAACCTAAAAATACTTTTTTATTTTAATTTTATTACCTACACCTTCACACACATCAATCAACTGGGTTACACAATCATCGTTCATGTGTACGGCAGACTACCACCTCATGAACTGATGTCATTTGTTCTTCCATTTCCACCTCTCAAGATTAGTAATAATGATAAAAATGCATTTTTATACGATATATTTGATATTTATTATTCATTTGTTATTCTTAAATTATTATATAACACAAACCTTCATTATTTCCATTTTTTTGAATAAGATAACATCGTTTGGGGATTTGTGGTCCACCGCCTCCTCAAAGAGATGTGATTCATTCACGCATTATGTGGAATGTTTTAAGGAAAATTTTAATAAAAAATACATGATATTTATTAAAAAATAATTCTTCTGGAATGATAATACATATAAATGAATCATTTACTTTTCTTTCTTTCAATACGATGAGAATATGGAATTGATGTACATGTATATGTATGGCACTCAGTCTCCATGAACAGGGTATTTCATTTCTTATTCCTATATTTTATAGAATATTATAAATACATATATAATTAATATATATTATATTAATATAATTTTTTACATTCTTGAAATAATGAAATCATGATCTGGGTAGGAGGATTCAAAATGAAAATTAAAATAATGTATGAAAAACAGAGCAGTTATTCCCCGAAACATAACATTAACACACAATTGTTAATAAATGGGTTATATAAAGTCATAATTAAATCATATATGGTATTATATATAAAAATATTTATCTATGATATATTTATAATAATATTATATTTACTATATAGTAGGTTTTAAGAAGTATGATGATAGTGACTACTTAAGGTAAGAGAATTTCATGTCACTTTTTATATCTGTGAGATAAATGCCATATTCACAAATAATTTATTTTATGTGGTGTATATAATTACATATGATATTTTATATCATGGATTTAATTTATTTAATAATATTAAATGTTTCAATTGATGTTATTCTTTCATTGGGATCATGATTTCAAAGTTACTCAAGTAGTAAGGGGATTTCTAGTCTCACTTTTATTTCTATCAGACTTATTCCTTATTCACCACTACTTTATTTTATGTGGTATATATACTAAAAAATAATTTATTATATAATTATTATCCTTAAATTTATTGATATTTACTTATCCATTTTATGACCTCTATTTCATGGGTTTTATAGTTCAAAATTTACCGAATCGGTAAGTTAATTTTGTCTCCTTTTTCCTCCTTTGAGACACATGTTGTGTTATGCACCTATATTATTTTATAAGATATATATAATACACTTTGACTTGGTTTAGCTTGAATCTAATATATTTTCATGATATTGTGAAATTATTTTAATTTAATTCTCTCTTGGGGATTATGACTCAAATTTACCAAAGTGGAAATATTTTATTCCTACAACATCATTATTTATCGGGATTATTTATGATTATTCTTCCTTTGATGAAATATTATGATCCATATCTCAGAAAAAACTCATGAAGTTTTTTATCCTCTAGTTAATCATGATATCTTAAATTAATGGTACAACTTTTACACCCTATGGTAGATAATTATAAAAATGTGTTTAAGCAAATTTGACTTTATCTCTCTCTTTAGTCAGAAATTATTGTTCTTTAAAAACCATGTTTTCTAAAACGGTTTTCAAAAATATTATACTATTCTCCAATGATATTGAAAATAAATTTTTACTATTTCCTATTTAAAGAAATGGTTTTTAAAAAATGAATATTTTTATCATTTTCTGATCGAGGAACTTTTCTAAACTTTGTATGGTGAAAAAGTAATGTTCTGTATGTACAGATCTATCCACCAGTATGACCATCATTTCTATGAATCTTATTTTATAATTACATAATATTAATTTTTTTTAGAAAAAAAATTTTCAGAATATTTTTTAAACTTTTTACTTATAACATTGTTTTAAATAAAAAGGCTTTCAAAAAAAATATTTTCAATAAGTGTTTTAAATGATTTTCAAAGCTTCCTTTTTATGTTTTAAAGGTTATTTTCAAATTAAAAGGATTTTAAAAATGTTTTCTGATTAAATATTTTTTTAATGAATTTTAAATATTACCTTAAAATTTTTCAAGGATATTTTCAAAGAAAATTATTTTCAAAATGCTTTCAAATACTCCTTTATATATTTTAAAATTTGTTTTTAATGAAAAGTTTTTTAAAAATGTTTTATGTTTTAAAAAAAATTATTCAAATTGAAAATAATATTTCCCTCAAGAAATTATTTTAATTATTTTTAAATAATATGTCATAATTTTTTATGTGGTTTTTAAATAAAATCATTTTTAAAGTTTTTTATGTCTTAAAATATTATTTTTAAGAAATGTTATTTTCCCTAAGAAAGGTTCCAAGTGATCTTTCAAAACACTTCTCCATCTAAGATGAAATCATTTGATATAGTTTTTTATTTATAGGGTTTATGATCCAAAGACACTATTTTTATTATTTCTTTAAATAGTTTATTTATAATATGATAAGTTATTTATGAAACCTATTTATCTTCAATGGGTTAAACAATAATAAAAAACTTTTGAAACCAGCTTCCTTTCACAGGTTATTCTCTTACAAAATGATTATTTAACCTATCTCTTTTCAATTGATTTTTATATGGTGAATTTTTTATTATATCCATTTAATTTTATGGCTTATGATTGGATTTTCTGAAATGATTTTATTTTTATGGGTCATGGTATGATGAATGTTTTATTATCTTTTAGAACAAAAATGTATGGTTTCATTATTTGAAGGGTAGGAACTATATCTCCCCCCCATTAATTAGGTAAATATTTATATCACATGATATATATATGGATGTAATGGGGATTTAACTTGGTTTATAAAGGATATTGTCCACTAATATAGTCTTAGGAGTGAACCTTGACTACTAAGATCAACTTGGGAGTGAACCACAACTAATAAGATAGTCTTGGGAATGAACCTCGACTACTAAGATGGTTTTTGGAGTGAACCCATTTCAATAATATGGCCTTGGTAGTAATCCATGACTACTATAGAAATCATTTTATATATTTATGTGTCTCCACAATTCCACATATTATTCCTATGTAGTGATTTCATGTCTTATACTCTAGATTCCCTTACAATTCATTTATTATGAACTACCAATAATTATTCGATGACTCTTGATTTTGATATTTTATATATATGGTATGATCTTATAATGTTATAATCATGTTCTAATACACTTATGCTTGTTATTATGCTTCCATATATTCTTTGTTTACTCTTATTGAGCATCTGATCTCACCCTTTTTATGTTTTATTTCCCCAGCTTATGAAGATTTGTATTTTGTATGATGTGTCTAAGATGGTTTTATGTTATGAATAACTTATTGGGATATTATGTTTCTCACTTATGGACTAGTGTTTATGTTTCTATGTTTCCAAAGGAACCAAACTAAAACAGTATTTGGGTGTGTGTTTGTTTAATGTGTTAAGTTTTCTATAGAAATGATATAATGAATATGTATGAGAAGTGAGGGTAACTATATGAACAAAAATCACACTGATGTGACATGTTCCACAATGATGTTGTCAAAAATATATAGAGATATAAGGACCTTTTTCTTAAGGTAAAATAACTTCTAGTTAGTATGACAAAATGGGGGCACATATATAAGAGAAAACATGGGGCATGTTTGCATAACCAAGTATAGGTGTCCTTAAGAACTAGATACAGTCATTAATGATGGATTTAAAATGTTTTAAAATATTACAATAGTTGGTCAATGAAGTAGGTTATGGATAAAAGGATATCCAATCAGGGTTTTGATACCCTAAATGTTATGGAACCATGTACTAAACAAATTATCAAGGTGAAAGGATGTGATAAATCATTTTTCTAAATTTATATAGAATAGTGGATCCAACAAGAATAAACCATTTTTTCATGATTCATATGATAATACCTATGATCTTTATACCTTTGTTATTTGTGTTATTTCATTTTCCAAACCTCTTGAATATTGATGCTCAGTGAGAAGAGTTTACTTTCACTCATACTTTCCTTTAGGTGTTTTTAGTATAACATGATTTATGTATATTTCAATTTTAGTATATGGTTTGATGATTTTGACTATATGAGGACAATGTTTAACTTTCTACAACATTAATCTGGGTTCATGAAGCTGAAAGATATAATGTATGTACAATATTTCACATATTTTTATGTTATTATATATAAAAATTAAAATGGAGGACTATGATACAATAACCCAATTGGGATTCCCTAGATCGATAATACTCTAACACCCTTTTGAATGAGGGATAGTGATATTTTAAATCATGGCTCATGGTTCTCATATCATGTGTAATGGTATGAGACAGACATAAAACAGATGATCGCTGACCATGTTTGGAGGACAAACTCAGTTGTGATGTTGTTAGTATTTACAAATATCAGAGGGACCTTTTCATGAAATGAAAATTCCTCTAGGGGGCCATCCAAAATAATGTAACATATACAGGATGCAAATCAAGGCGTGTATTCATAGACAAAGAGTGGTGTCCCCCGAAACTAGAAAAACTAGTCACCATTATTCATGAATAGTTTATACTAACCTAAGGTAATTAATTAAAAAAGTGTGATTCATAGATTAACATATTCATAAATAGTGATGGAGGCATACCAAACCTAAATTGACCATGGTCAGGCTATCATAGTCATATGAAAAGGAAATATAATGGATTATTTTCTATGAAGTTTAACATCATACAACAATAGAGTGATTGTCGTGCAGTTTAATGTCATGTGACACATACTCGAGACACCTTTCACCAGTATAGGGAGTTTGGATATGGGGTAAGTCATCATTATTAAATATCTTAACAGATGAATAGCCCTATGTTGGGGGATCTTATGTAGATCTGACTCATATTTATGTAAAGTGACTCTCTAGGACTATTCCATTCTTGATTAGTTTAAGGTCTTGCAAGGTGGACTATTTTTTCCTTTGTCCATAGTCATGATGCTTCTAGTTATATAAAATAGGGTGATCGACCAACACTTCTAAGCTCTTGTGAGTCATGATCAATGTGATAAATAATAAGTTATTTTAAAATAACATATACCATGTTTTTTAGGGGTTTATTAAAAATTATGGATAAGAAATATGAGAGAATTTTTATTTTAGTATTGGCCAATGGGTGTAGAATGAATTATATAGTGGGTCATTTCTATTCTATCTCCTTCTCCAATATATATTTTTTTGAATGTAACTCCAACTAAAGAACATATTCATAGAATAGGGAGTGATTTTTTCTAATAGAACTTGTATCTAATCCTTGAATATAGGATTGGGGTGTATCTTATGATAATAATAATGAGTGAACACAAAGTTTATTATAAAGTGTGTCCCTTTCATAGATATGTATCACATTATATGTAAGGGTTTTTTTCTAATAATGGTTCCATAAATGAAGGAACCCATACAAAAGAATATTGTGTGGTATTAGCTCATACACAATAGAGGGGACTTTTTCAAAAATCATATTTATGCATGTAGTGAAAGAAAATCTTATTAGTGACAATAGATGACAAGGCTCATCATGAATAGATATTTTTTTTCAGGGATAGATATGTAGTGGTAGAATTTAGAATCTCTATGGTTGAACCCAATTTAGGAATTATATTCATCACTATATATCATGTATGGATAGGAATCAATCCATTGATAATTCATATGTTTAATTCCCTATTCAGGTCATTATCTTATGTTGGGGTGAGATAATTTTGAGTATAGTTTCCTGAATAAATCAATGGTGAAGACTCTAATATAGGTCAAGATCATACATTGGAGAGGGAATATTTAATATAGAATTCACTACAATATTCATGTTCAAGTCCAATAGAATAATGTTGTGTTTCCCCATAATAAAATGCTATTTCAGAAACTAGAGTGTCTCCAGCATAGCTAGAATACTGAGGTTAAAGAAATTATTTATTTGAAATTACAATTGGTCCTTGGATAGTAAGTCATAGAGGCACTACATATCATATAAAGATATGAAAAATTCTACTTTTGGTTTTCATACTAGATATCCCATACAAATATCTTGCTCATATTCAGTGGGAATAGTTCATTTTAGATTGATTTTGTGGGTGGGAAAAGTATAATATATCTAGGTGTCACTAAATATCTTGTGATAATAGAAATCAAGACACATATATTTATTATATGTTCTCTATATAGGTCAATCCAGTACATAGGGAGTGATGAATGTTTGGTTGGAAATTATGGCTAGACCTAAGATAAGGGATCAATGTGTACACTACCTATCATATTGAGATTGGAATCACAACACATGTATTTCATATTTTTCCTTCTCTATGAAGATCATGATAGTTCGCATATAAGGCTATTTTCAGAATAAGTTCATTTATAGAGAACTCCATGATGATGATTCTTACAAAGGTCTATCTCATACTTAAGACTAGGTTTTTAATCATGTTGTAAAAAAAATTAATTCCTCTTCTTCATAGATCTATCCCATATATTGGGAATGGGATTTCATCAGAAAGATAGTGTAGTTCCATAAGGGAAATGAAATATTTATAGTGAGGTTTAAAAACTATGGTAGAAGAGGTATTTTCTTTTGAAATTGTGGTTGGACACAAGATATGATCTCTAGGAGAAACTATATAGCCTATAATAACTAAAATCATGCCATGCATTGTTCTTACAAATAAAATATAACCTACTCAAATATGACTCATGAAAAATGAAAATAGGTTTTTTTTAATTTGTCTCACATAAGGATAAAGGATTCAGGGGTCAGTTCGTATCCTTTTATCCCTAAAATCAATCCACAAGTAATTCTTTTAAATGATGACTCCTTGAATATACCAAGATCATATTTATTGAAAAGGGAATTAATACTTTGAAGAATAGTAAGATTGTGTGTTAATGGATTTTATATGGATCAAGCTCTCATGTAAGGAAGAAAGATGCCACAAGGAATGGTCCACATTGACCATTTTATAATCCTAAAGGATGGTCCTCCACCTCACATTTTACCTTTGTGTGGCCAGGATGATGACCAAACATTCTAATTTCATACAATATAGAAATTAGAGCTATGTAGTTTAATGTATTACCTTAATGGATCAGATATTGTGAATTTTAGATTCATTTTTCCATAACTGAGGGTACTAATGTTGTAATTATGAAATTTATTTCTTGAGAAACCATGCATTGGTAAGGGTAGTGATTCATTCTTCTTCTATCATGGATATGTAGTAATCTCTACTGAAATAGAACTTATATTTAAAGTATAGTCCTTACCACTTTGATTTAATCTTTAGAGGATTATTCCCTAAGATCATTAGTTTTATAATAGTTAGTTCTAACTCTCCTTGATGGAATGATTATAGTAGGAACTTCTTGTTCAAGGATAATACAATTAGATTCTGATAGACTTCATGATTGTACAGTGTTGGCAACATCTTCTCATTGAGTCATTATAACTCCTCATATTACTTAAACAATTGTTTATAAACTAAAATCATATCACATGTAGTAAATTGATGTGAGGAAAACATGGAATTGTTGAGTGGAAAATACTATGTTCTATAGATAAACAAATATTGGGTTTCTTTTGTTATAGTGAGGTTTTTTGTATGATAGGCCCACAAGGTATAATGCAATGTTTTTAACCAATACTTCATGCCTTTATTAATAATTTTCTAAATTATATTTGATTGGATCTTATTGAAATCCTTTATTTTCTTATTTTTCATTACATGATAGTGAAATTAACTGGTTAGACTTGATGTTATACTTTTGATATA
Source organism: Viscum album (assembly GCA_963277665.1). Lineage (NCBI taxonomy): Eukaryota > Viridiplantae > Streptophyta > Magnoliopsida > Santalales > Viscaceae > Viscum > Viscum album. The sequence goes on along the minus strand of OY728146.1, from coordinate 120,748,515 downwards.
GCCCTTTCCTCTTGGACTGACTCAAAATTTATTTTTTATTAAAAAGGGGGGTAGAGGGAGGGGAAAAATCCCACAACATGCAAAATAATAAAGTCATATAGGGGGCCTAAAATGTTGCAGGCTGAAAGAATATCCTAGAATAATTTCTTTACAATGAACTAGGAGAGAACCCAAATGAGAGTAGGTGATGAGAGCATCACCTTCACAACCTCCTATGGATAAATCATCAGTTGTGAAGTTTCCTTCTCTCCAGATATGAATCACAGAAACCCCAGGGGCCATATTCCTTTTTCAACCTCAAACTAGATACACAAGGTCCCAAGGACAATATACCTGCCCATGAAAAATGTGCACCAGCACCTCTGAGTCAGATTCCACCACCTTGACCTAAATAAAAATGTTTTTCATAAAGAAAAACCAACATGCAGTGCTTTCAACTCCAACCCCAAGGAATTTTCCAATCAAAAAAAGAGTTAAAGGATAAGACAACCAACCTCCTATGATCTCTGACTAGACCACCTCTCTTCATCTTACCATTCATACTAGAACCATCCACATTTTATTTTAATCCATTACTAGGAGGGGACCAGTTCACCCATTTCCACTGAGAACTCATCCCTACAACCATTCTATTAAAAAAACTGTAAAGAATCTAGGAACACTTACCACCTTTGAGTAGGGATCTCAACTCCATCACTCAGGAATGTGCTCTTAATTGTAAGTATAACATTTAATGCCTTGCTCCCATTTTTGCTTGATTCTTTGCATCCCATAAGGTGTGGTAAACCAAAGTAAATATGGAACTATAGATTTTCCTTTCCATTTCCTCCTAATCCTATCCTTGAAACCAGAAGTCTATCACCTCGTTCATGGAATCTCTATCACAAATAAGATTATGGATATGATACAAGCCACCCCAAAGTCCTCTATCCCATTCACCATTGAATAACAAATGCAGAACAAATTTGCATCCCAGGTTCTCACAACACCAGTACATTAATTCCAAGAAGATACCCTTATTATAGATATTTTCATCAATTGGGATTTCCTAATTCCTTGGACTCTAAACAACAAATTTCATTTTTGAGGTAACCACCTTACACCATAGATTATCATCTCAAACATCACAATCATTATCAGCATGGAGGCTTGCTCTGAATTAACTCCCTAAAAACATACCAGAACTTGAATTTGTAAAAAATCATTTATCTTTCTCTTCATTAATGATATCATTATCAAAAATATACTTTTAATTGTTTCTCAGGATCACATCCATCAACCTGGGGAACCTTATTGACTCCTGTAAGGTCATTTCTAGAACTATGCATCCAAGGAAGAAAATATTCCCTCAATCCTAGTTATATCTATATATATTGATGTTAAATTGACCCTAAATCCATCTATTTATTTCCACAAGATCACACAAATGCATGAAAATACACATTTAAGGGCTCAAAATATAACACCTTCTACTGCCTCAGTCTTCCCAGTGATCTTTAAATATATTTTTGGAAAAATAATACCATATATATTCCCCTTCCAAAATATCCCATGAACCACATGAATTATGAGATATCTTAAATTCCCACCCTTCCCTCCTTGATTTATTTTTCCATATGCTTCAAGGAGGCCCAATGGAATTAGACAGATAAATTAGCATCGTAGAGAAAGCTGGTCAAGACCCTCTCTATGCAACTAATATTTCCATTAGGAGGGTTGATGATAGAAAGAATGTGCATCAGAATATGAGTTAAAACATTATTGATCATGGTGACTCTACCTTCAAATGAAAGGAACTTATTCTTCTAATTAGAGATCCTCCCATAGATCATGTTAGTTATATCATTGAAGAACACATTTTTGATCCTCCCATTAGACACCAGAGCACCGAGGTAAGTCATAGAGAAGTTATTTATTTGGATACCAAGGATACATTGGATGTCCCTACTATTCCTGTTTGAGCACCTATGAGATATAAAAAACTTGTTTTCCTTGTATTTATAATCCTAATACTCAAATTCCCATTGGTTTACATGATCCTCATGAAACCATGAAGAGATCTAAAACTTCCATTAATAAAAATTAGGACAACATCCTCAAGAATTAGGTGAGAAATGATAACATTCATAAACATGTTTTGGTATGGAAGGATCCTTCCATTCTCCATGATTTTGTTAATGTTTTGAGAAATAACTCACTAAACTAGAATGTAGAGAATGAGGGATAATGGATCTCTTTTCTTGACACCTTAGGTGCTTTTGAAGAAACCAAAACCATTCCATGATAGAGACTTGGTGATTCATGGGGATAAAGAGAATCTAAATCAATGGTCTCAAAACCATTCAAGGAATCCAAGATTCCTCATAGCATGGATAATAAAACTCCATTCCAATTTATCATAAGCCTTGTACATTTTGATTTGGATAACAACATTGGAACCCATTATTGGACTTTTGATATCATCAACCAATTCTTTAACAATTTCAATTACTCCCTACATAATTTGGCCTTTCACAAACCTATGTTTCTCTTTAGAAATTAGATAGGTAATGATCACATTCAGCCTCTTGTAAATGAGAGAAGAGAAAATTTTATAGGAGACATATCATAAGAAAATAGTTCTATATTGTTTGATTCTAGTAGAATCATTCACCTTAGGAATCAACACAACTATAGAGGCACACACACAGTACTATTTAGGGGACCCCCTCTGAAGAAATATTGGACGGCTTCAACAACCTGGGATTTAATACAACCCTAAGGAGTGATGTAAAAGGACCTAGGGAAACCATCTAGGTCCGACACACTATTATTATTAATACTGAAGGCAATGACTTTTATCTCTTCCCCTCTAGGAAACTCCATCAGAGTATTGTTGTATGAGATTTCCACCTTCCTAGGAAGACAATCCATGAATCTTTCCTCTTCTCTTTTACTACTAGAATTGGAATTTTTGCGTAAACTAGTACCATCCAGAAGCTCATTAAAATGATCTAGTTCCATGTTCCCTGCCACACTCACATCTGAGGTGTAAGACCCATTATCCAAATTCAGGTTGATTCTCAGTTTATTCATTTTCTCTTTCAAATAGTCTTGGAAAAATTCCATGTTCCGGTCTTCTTCCTTCATCCACCAAGTCCTAGATTTGATTCTGTATTACTTTTCAATTTCCAACAATTTTTTATCCATAAAAGAGAAATTTTCAGTGAGGGAGGAAAATTTAAGATCATTCCAAGTCTCTTGAAGCTCCTCTTCCAACCTATAAATGGAATCCTGTAAGCTTTTGAGGTCGTTATCCTCTACTGGATTTGATTCTAACCAAACTCTATTTTCCTTCTTAAGTCACCATATAAAACTAAAATGTAGAACCTGAGCTCCTTCCATCTCCTCATATTCCAAAGATGCTTTCACCATATGTACTAAACCTTACAAAGAGTTCTAGTTACTATAGTAACAAAGATAGATCCTTTCCAGATCACATTTTCTTAGTTCCACTAACATCGGAGCATGGCTTGAGAAAGAATGCATCATGCGCATTACTGAGTACTAGGTGAAGGATTATAGGCCTTGGAGGTTGGTTAAGAGCCTATTAAGTCGTCTCTAGATTTTTTTGGTTCCCCTATGATTGTTGCACCAAGTGAACCTATTGCCTGAGAACCCCATATCAATGAGGCCCAACGATGAAATAAAATATTTGAAGTCTTGCATGACACTATTGAAGATACCAGTGCATCCTATTTTCTCTCCCGTCTTCACAATAGAGTTAAAATAACCTCTAATATACCATAGAATATTACCCATCTATAAAAAACCTAGTTATTTTCAAATCTCCCTTTGACCCTAAGAGTCACCACTAGTATAAACAAAGGATAATAACACAACCTCATTCCCAAAACCGATCCTAGAAGTGATACATTGAGACATGGTACTAACCAATTAAATATTAATATCTTTCTTCAAATTTAACCAAATATTCTTGTTATCTGGGAAGGTATGAAAAATATTACCACATCCCATCGTCTTAGCAAAGACACTGATCTTGATAGGATCCTACTTCAGATCTATGATGGAAAAAACATAAGATTTTTTCTTTCTAGACTCTAAAGAGATAAACACACATTTATATTACTCCCCCAGACCCCTAACGTTCCAGATAATTGTAGAAAACATTATAAGATGTGAGATTTTCTCTTCTGTTCCGCAATGATTGAGACAAAAGTAAAACCAACCTTTAGTAACTCCTTGGATTTGGAGTGAGTCACAGGCCCTGCTGACCCAAAATATTGTCCCCTCTTTACTGGTGAAGGGACATTATTTCCCAAAAAACCCACTGAATCCTCTAGTAATGAGAACCTATTAGAACACCCATGAGGGAGAGAAATTGGGGAAATAACCTCTTAAAATAGATAGACTAAAATAATTCTTGGAGAAGATTACCAAAAAGCATTAATTTACTTTAGTACATGCTATGGAAGATCCTTCTATTAAGAATTATACTTGGAATCCTTATGAGAAAAGGAAGAGAAACATGGAGAAATTAGGATTATATCTAGAGACAGAAGAGATGATACCCAAAAAACTCAAAATAGGAGGGGGAGTTCCCTTGGGCACCAAGTTTAATTGCGCACAACAATCTTGCATGAATCCCATAGCCAAGCAGCTGGATAAAAAGCACTGACAACCTCAGCTGACTCTTACTCTCTATCATTCATGGCCTACCACAACAATAAAAAACCATTCTACAATGGTTGAGTGTAAAAAATGAAAAAAAAAAACAAACCCTTCGGTAATCATGTCATCTGGAGAGTGAGAAATAAATTTTGAATTTGAACACCCCGCCTTAGAGTCATATTTAACCTCCGGCTCTACAACTGATCTCCTCAAACCCCCACTCAGCACAAAAACATCATCTAACTTGTCCACGGATAGAACCCACTGATAAAAAGAGGTGACCTTAGAGGAAGCACTGGGAGGAGGCCTTTAAAAGTGACTATTGATCAACCCTCATCTCCCGAAGTCCGCCAAATTCCCCTGAAGACCACACACAACCCAAAACCAAGGCGAAGCCTGAAACACCTATCGGTACAACCATTTGAAACCATCATCTAATATAATCAAAACTTGAGAAGTGAAATACTTATCCAAAATCATTTCCACGTAGATCCGAGGATTAGCCATATCTAGAATGAATAATTTCATGTCATCATCATAATAAAAAGGGCCCAATGATTATCCCATAAAGAAAATGATGGAGGGATTAAAGAGTGGAAACAGGAGACCCGAGAGCTTAATTCAAACTACTTCCATGCTTTATTATCAACCAAAGTGATAATATTATGACCACTGATAGAGCATGAACTTCCATGAGCCACACCGCCTCACTTCCCTAGACTATGCCAGAACGAAGTCCTCCTTTTAGAAAAAATGAATGAAAAAGGTAAACCTAGAAAGCTCCAACATAGACATTATGAGTTGTAGGCCCCATGAATCAAAAAAAAGATTTAAATAAACCTAAAGAAGGTTTTTCATGACCAAAACGAACCACTAGAGAAAGTTCATGTAAAGAAGAAACTTCATGTAATTCATTCGCTAATAGATCAACCACTAGAGAGACTTTAACTAGTTTAGGAGACCACTTCGCTATTCTGATCAAGGGAATCTAAGGGAGCCTAACATTTCAAGAAGGCACTGAAGCACTGGACAAAACCTCCTTGAAGTATTTCACTAAGGGAGTTTCTAATCCATCCACTAGAGGAGAAACACCAGAATACTAAAGAGGAGCACCTCCATTTTCTACCAGCGGAACACTATGTTCCAAGGAAGAAACATTGAGAATTGTAGGAGAAGCATCATAGAGGGATGATTTCTCTATCAGTTTGAAACTAGTGAGTATGTTCCCTTTAAACTTAAAAGAAAATAATTTTCTTCTATTTTCCACCAATATCATATGAGGGATGCTAAATTGGGTGATGATGTTAGCCTTTACAAAGTAGATGATGTTCATCATCCTGAGTTCCTTAATGGGTATAGCCTTAGTCCATTTTGAAAAACAATTTAGTGTATGTCTGGATATAATTCAACAACCTAATAGTATCTATGGGATATCAACGCATGAAATCTATTCCCCACACAAAAAATGGCCATGATTTTTTGGAAGTATGAAACAACCTAGGTTATCGATGGATCAAATCTTCATGAATTTGATAGGAATTAAATTTATACTTGAATTACACATGACCTTGAATCATTTTCTACCAGATATAACCAAGACATCTAATTCTATAGGAGATCCTAGTTTCTAACTAATGGGAATCACATGATCATTCATCGACTTCTTGCATGACTATGAGGGTCTCCTCTTCTCCAATGCATCTATAAAGGAATCCATCATAACACTATTTTTTGAGTAATTTCCATATATTTATACCATAACTTTTGGAGTTGGTGTCCTAGAACCAACTACTTTGTAATTATTCATTAATAAAATCCTTATCACATATTGATTGTTCTTTTGCGTGATAATGCATGTGATAATGTCCTAAGGACAGTTGTTGCATTAAAGGGTTATAGAGGATCACTCCTATGATGAGAATCTATAATTTACATAACACTATTCTTGAATATATGTTCTATGGTTGGATGATGTTATTTGTGGGACACAAATAATATAGGCCATTAGGGGTGAGGACTCATAAAACATTGAGGCACCTTATCATGGTGTGCGCCCTTGGTAATATCTAGGAGGATATTATGAGAACGAGACTCGTTAGTGGGAAATCCAAATTTCATAGTTTCATTGGATGTTCCTATTTGTGGATGTGTGTATTGGTCCTTAAACATTAAGATTATTATTAATGGGTATTACAACTCGCGCACTTAGATGTATTGATGAAAACTATGAAGATACACTGTTTGTAGTGTGGTAGAATACGTTAGGTGCATCACGAGTAATATTGCATTAATAGATAATACGATAAAGTATTTGTCCCTTCTATTCCATAACAAAGTTGATATCTCAGGCCCTTTGATGGAATTGATATATCCTAAATGAATATAAGGCCATGTTAAGGTATGAGTGAGTTCAATTCCAGGAATTCAAAGAAAGAATAATCTAGCACATGGGTTAATGGCCCTAGCATGCTACCCGCTTGATTAGAGATATCAAGACAAAGGGATTACATTACACAGTAAGTGTTCATAGGAGGTGACATGTCATTTTGGCATTAACTTCTTTCTCTATGGGTGCCTTGGCGTGTTGCTAGACACTAACCTTAGACTTTACGCAGGCTCCACCTAATGCCACTGAGAAAGAGGCCTAGAGGGTCACACACTAAGTGTGTCCACGTATCTTAGTTAAATATTAATTTAACAAGTTAAATAAATATTATTCCCAATTATGGTTTAATAATTATTCAAGGATGCCTGATTGCATTTATTTCAACACTAGTTATTCGAGAGAATATATTGTGGGTGAAATAATATATTTATTAGTGAGTAATGTAGTTACATTTATTTTAGAAATAAATAGCCATTATTCAAGGTCTAATAAATGTGGTGGAGGAAATAAAGGAAATAAAAACAAGTACACGCCATGTATTAATGATTACATGCTGTGTAGTTTTTAGTCGGGATTTTAAGGAAATAATATTGTTTTATTAAATGATATTTATTATAATCATCATGGGTTCATGTCAAAGAATTAATGATTTTACATGGGGGTTTCAATAAGAGTTAATGAAACAAATAAAACACATAACAAGTTTATTTATTGTCATGAATCTATGGCCTCAAACTTGATTATAATATCCTCACAACCCCAACACTTTTTGATGAATCGTTGTGAACAACAATTCTGGAAAATTATGTCAAGGCCGAGAGAACTCCTTCGTCCAAGAACACTCTCAAGACCGAGAGAGATCCACCACCATCAGATCAAGGCAATCGAATGCGAACATCGCAAGCGAAGGTTCTTCTACGCTAGCACCCAGAGATCCCTTCAGTGACGTCCAGAGATACGTGGAGCACATGTAGATCACCACTAGAGGAATCATACACTTAGATTTTATAACGCAACGACGGATCACATCGGATCATGACCAGAGATATCAACGAAGAAATATTTCCATCAACGTAATTTTTGTCAATTAAATAAATTAATTATAACCAACATATGATGATCCTATCTATGGTTCTGAGACCCTTCTATTTCTTTTCATTCTTCGTTCTATTCCGAGGATCCGGCATTTTATTATCATGATGGATCTCGGATTGAGCGTTGTTTAACAGTAATTTTTAAAGTTGGGAAACCCCACCAATATTATTCCACTGCGCTTGGAACCTACAAGTTGTATCAAAGCGGTTATATCATTGATTATAATTATTTATTTTTTCATTGGTGATTTATACATTTAATAATTTAGTTGTTTCAATTCAAGTTAATCATTCTTTAAAATATGAATCTCGAGATATGTTCCTCCCCTCTTGTTTCTCATTCACCTTACATAAACGATTTTTTATTTTAATTTTGATTAAAATAAAATAGAGGATCTCATCCAGAGGTTCCAAATGCTCCTAGTCGTACAACACCAGAATACACGGCGTGTATTTGGAAGTTCACACCATGTAGTCGAAGTTCAATGCATCGGACTGGTGTGCCAAATCAAGACGTGTATTGGATCCTATCTAAGTCATTTATGACACCATGTGTTGACCAAGAACAAGTGGCACACAGATTACGGATTACACGTCGTGTGGTCCAACTGAACAGGGCATGTAGTCCCTTCGGGTTATGGTTGGACAATTACCACGTACATAGCTTACCCGGCTAGAAACTGTGTAACGTGGAAACTACATGGTGTGTTTCCCACTGAACACACCGTGTACTCCAAAAATTTCTGAAGTACATCAACACGCCATGTCCCTGGGCATGTACTTCGGATGGACGGTGAACAAAAGTACATGTTGTGTAGTTGGGACTACACACCATGTACTCATCTAAATTACTCAAATTTATTAAAATTTATTATTATATTATAAAACCCTTGATACATGTACCATTGTGTAGGCGTAAAGCTAAGGCACAACACGTGATAGGTGTTTTATAAATATGTGTTTAATTTAAAATCTGTATAATGAATGGGAATTCACTAGGTTGCCTCCAAGGTACAAGTTATGTACAAAGATAATTTTAAATGAATTTATTTGTTTAAAATTATGATGGATGATAATCTCAAGAAAATTTAGAAAAGGTTTTAAGATAAAAGGATTGATTAATTAAAGATAATTAATTGATTCGAGCGTGATTTATCTTAAATAAGAACGATTAAATAATTGAATTATAGTTTTATTTATGCGTAAATATTGTTGCATGTATGGATGATCATGAGCTAGACCAAGACCTTTTCACAAGAATGGTTTCTTTTAATTTGTTTATTTAATTTAAATTTTTTGGCTTGCGAGCCTTCTCCTCATTAATATGTAGGGCTTGCATGCCCAAGTATTCTTTTATGTAAAAACCCATTTTTACCCCACACCTGCGTGTGAGATAAATTCATATGTAATGGATGGATCTCTCAAGATAGTGTAGGTAGCTCAAGTCAGAAGCCAAGGTGAAACCAATCTAAGGAGATACAATGGTGGATAGATGGAAAGCTATAAAAATGAACCCAAAAGGTTCAAGGTGTTTTCTCCCCTAGGTCTTGGGTTAGTTTATCAACCACTATATAAACTAACAAATATAACAAGATCATTATCATACCATTTATTTTATTTTTGTCAGTTTCATGGTTTATTTATTGTGGGTGTGTTGTCATGATCACACAATTAATTAATTTAACAAGCATGCAAGATGGAACTAAAATAAGGTAGGCTTATGCGTAAATATTATCTTAGACATGGTTAATCACTTAATTATATCCCACTTAATATTAACAAGCATGTAATCAAAGATAATAAAATAGAAATTTATATATAAGGATAAAATCCCTCAAAGAAATATTAAGTTGGTATAGCCTTCCATAATCTTTGGTTAGAATTGAACCATAGTTCAAAGTGCTTGACCAGCCCTAATTGGGGTGCTTTCAATTATTGGGGACTTATAATTCAAAGTTTTGGGTTAACTTGAATTGGTTGGCATCAAGGGTTGATTGACATAGCAGGACTTGGTGTGGACAAGAGGCAAAGGTTGAGGAAATCCAAAATAAAAGGATTTCAGTATTGGGGAGTCCACTCAGCAAATCAAGGAGCTGCGAGTTAATGCAGTTGGAATTTGGAATGCCTACCTAAAACCCTTAAATTTGTTTGACCAATCCTATTTGGGGTAATGTGAAGAGAAATATGTATCCTTTCATCTAGAATATTTAGGCAACAGAATATTTCAAAGTCAATGGTGAGGGCTATTGGATTTCGATAAAATAGTGGGAGAATAATAAGTATTGATTTATTTATTTGTCTCAGTTTTTGTAATAAAGTACTAAAACCATTTCTCATCTTAATTTTTAGAAATGAAAAGAAAAATGAATTCAAAAATATCATTGCAAACCATACTCGAGAAGTAAAACCTTCTCACCGGCACAAATTTCTAAGAGTGGTAGAGGCGTTTATGCACCATCCTTCACCATGAAAGGAAATTATATGTGCTGGAAGAGCCTGTTCCAATTTCTCCTGGGAAAGAGGATAGTGATGAGGAAATATCTCTCTATGTGAAACATATTAATGATTCCACAGATGTCCAATGTTTCATGTTATTGGCCATGTCTAATGAGCTTCGGAAGCAACATGAAAACATGGACACGTATAGCATAATGTCTCACCTTAGAGATCTCTACCAAGAGAAGGCGAGACAAGAGAGATATGAGATCTCCAATGCTTTGTTTACAACTAATCTTGGAGATTCTACGCTAGATGGGCCTCATGTAGTCAAGCTTATTGGCTACATTGAATGCCTGGACATCTTAGGGATTAAATTCCCGGATGAGTTGCGTACAGATCTCATCCTATCATCACTGCCCAAGACCTTCTCAAGCTTTATTGTCAACTAAAACATGAGAAATAATGAGAAGAGTCTATCAGAACTTTTGACCTTGATTCACCAGGTATATAAGGACATGGGGCATGACAAAACCACAGTCCTTATGGTGAATAATAAAATTAAGGACAAGGAAAAGGGTCCAAAGACTTATAAATGGTCTAAAGCCCCCGAGTGCCATCCCTTCAAGAAGCAGAAGATCCAGAGGTAGGGAAAGGAACGGGAGGCGGTTTGTTTTGCATGTGGAAAGAAAGGCCACTGGAAGAGGAACTACACCCAGAAGCATGGGGATGCTAAAGGTGTGTTCGTTATCGAGTGTAATCTTTCTATTTCTACACATTGGGTATTAGATACATCTTGTGGGGATCACATCTATATTCAAATGTAGGAACCAAGTAGATTTAGAAATATTGTCAGAGGAGAGGTGGATCTTCGAGCTACCAATCGCACAAGGCTGGCTGCATTGGCTATTGGCGATTACCACCTCTCATTACCAACTTGGATGATTTTGGTTTTGCATAACTGTTATTATGTGCCTAGTGTTACCAAGAACATAATTTTTGTATCTTCTTTGGATATAAATGGATTTATTTTCAAGTTTGGAAATAAATGTTGTCTCTTCTATAAGAACAGCGTATGTTATGGTATGTCACATTTAAATAATGGTTTTTATGTATTAAATTACGAAAACCAAGTGTTGGCAATTGATAACGAAACAAACTCACATGACTCATACATCACCCAGTTGTGGCATCATCGTCTCAGTCATGTAAATGAGAATCGCTTGACAAAGATCTACCAAGATGACTATTTAGACTCTACTAAGCTAAAACCACTTGATAGATGTCATGCTTGTTTACAAGGTAAAACGACCAATCTGCCTTTTGGTGGATAGCGTGAAAGGGCCACAAATCTTCTAAGATTGGTGCACACGGATGTATGTGGACCATTTCCAGTAGAATCTAAAGGTGGATATTCTTACTTCATTACTTTTACTGATGATTTAAGTATATATGGATATGTCTACTTAATGATGTATAAGTTAGAGTCCTTAGAGAAATTTAAGGAATTAAATAATTAAGTGGAGAATCAGCTTGGTAAGAAGATAAATAAGCTTCGATTGGATTGAGGTGGAGAATATTTGAACCAAGAATTCATCGATCTTCTATGGGAGTCTGGGATTCTATCTCAGCTCACTCCTCCTTATACACCACAGTGGAATGGTATTAGTGAAAGTAGGAACCACACCTTATTGGATATAGTGAGGTCGATGATGAGCCATGCAGATCTTCCATTATCCTTTTGGGGAGATGCATTAAAAACTACAGCATACACATTAAACCAAGTACCAACTAAGGCAGAAAATGGAATTCCCTCTGAGTTATGGAATGGAAAGAAACCAATTTTGTCACATACATGTGTATGGGTATGCGAGTCATTTGTTAAGGCCTTATCAGGAAACAAACTAGCACCCCGGGGCACGAGGTGTATCTTTATAGGATATCCCAAGGAAACAAAAGGATATTACCTATATAACACTCAAGGAAAGAAAGTGATTGTCACCAGAAAATCCATCTTTCTTGAGAGGGATCACATCCTCAAAAGGGATAGTGGGAGCAGGATTGATTTTGATGAAGTTGATGCTCAAGATACACAGGAGTTAGTACAGGAACAAGTTCCACAGGTCCCTGTGGAAGAGCTTTCATAAACACAAGTATTGCATAGGAGATCAAGAGAGGTAAGGGAACTAGAGAGATTTTGTTTCCTAGTCACCGAGGATCGTGAATCATTATTGTTGATCAATGATGAACCTCTCTCCTACAAGGAAGCAGTAGAAAGCTCAGAAGCTACAAGATATCTAGAAGCTATGAATTCTGAGATGGATTCCCTGTATCATAACCAAGTCTGGGTTCTAGTCGATGAGCTAGTTGATGTAAAGCCTATTGGATGAAAATGGGTATTCAATAGAAAATTGGACATGGAAGGTCAAGTTAGCACCAATAAAGCAAGGCTAGTGTCCAAAGGATTCAGAGAGCGTCAAGGAATTGACTATGATGAAAACTTCTCACTAGTTTCCATATTTAAATCCATAAGAATCATACTTGCCATAGCAGCTTACCATGACTATGATATTTGGAAAATGGATGTTAAAACAGCATTACTTAATAGGAACCTTCAGGAAGATGTCTATATGACACAACTAGAAGGTTTTGTGACACCAGGTGAAGCCAAACGGGTTTTCAAGTTGCAGAAATCCATTTATGGATTAAATAAATCATCCAGGTCATGGAACATTTGATTTGATGAAGCCATAAAGGAATTTGGTTTCATTAAGAATTAATGTGAGCCATGTGTTTATAAGTGGTTTAATGGAAATGCGGTCATTATCCTAGTAGTATATGTTAACGACATATTGCTTATTGGAAACGATGTACCAGTCATACAGTTAGTTAAGGACTGGTTGAACAAGTGTTTCTCCATGAAGGACTTGGGTGAAGCAGCCTATATTCTAGGGATCAAGATCATTAATGATAGATCCTAGAGGATTATTCGACCAAGTTAGGGTACATACATTGACCAGATACAAAAGATATTTAATATGGAACAACCCAATAGGGGATTGGTTCAAGTGTCACATGGCTTACATATTTCTAAGAAAATGTGTCTCCATACACAACAGAAGAAATATAGAATGAGTAATATCCCATAAGTTTCATCTATAGGATCCATCATGTATGTCATGTTATGTACCAGGCTTGATGTTGCCTATGCACTGAGCATGGTAGGCAGATATCAAGCAGATCCAGGAGAACAGTATTGGACTTCTGTTAAGACTATCCTTAAGTATCTTAGAAGAACTAAGGATATGTTTCTGGTGTATGGAGGAGATGAGGAGCTTGTCATAAGAGGGTATGCTGATGCTGGTTTTCAGACAAATCAGAATGATATGAAGTCTCAATCTGGATATGTTTTATGTCTCAATGGAGGAGTTGTGAGCAAGAAGAGTTCAAAGCAGCCAGTTGTCGCCGATTCTACAGTGGATTCTGAATATATAGCGGCTTTTGATGTAGCCAATGAAGCCGTCTAGATTCGGAACTTTGTCCAATATCTTGATGAAGTGCATAGTAGTAAATATCCTATCATGTTGTATTGTGATAATATTGCAGCAGTGGCTCTTGAAAAAGAAACAGGCTCACATCAACAGACAAAGCACATACTCTGAAATTATCACCTCTTGAGGGATTTCTATCAAAGGGGTGAAGTTTCAGTGATTAGAGTGTCCACAGAATAGAACGTGGTGTACCCCATGAGTAAGTGCATATCTCAACAAAAGCATGAATATCATTTGAGAGCTAGCGGGTTAATAGTTGTTAGTAGTTGGCTCTAGTCCAAGTAGAATTCTGTTGGATTTGATGTCATAGAACCAACTACTTTGTACTTTATTCATTAATAAAATCCTTATCACATATTTATTGTTATTCTACATAACAATGCATGTGATAATGTCCTAAGTAAAACTATTGTGTTAATGGGTCATAGCGGATCTCTGCTATGATGAGAACCCAGAATTTTCATAACATTGTTCTTGAATATATGTTCAATGGCCGGATGATGTTATTTGAGGGACACAAATAATACATTCCATTAGGGGTGAGGACTCATAAAATTTTAAGGCACCTTCTCATGGTGTGCGTCCTTGGTAATATCCAGGAGGATATTATGAGAACAAGACCCGCCCGTGGGAAATCCACAATTCATAGTGTCATTGGATGTTCCTATCTGCGGATGTGTGTATTGGTCCTTATACTTTAAGATTACTATTAATGGGTATTACAACTCGCGCACTTAGATGTATTTATGAAAACTATGATGACACACTGTTCGTAGTGAGGTATGATATGTTGGGTACGTCACGAGTAATACTTCATTAATAGATAATGTGAGAAAGGATTTGTCCCTTCTATTCCATAACGGAAGTAGATATCTCAGGCCCTTTGATGGAATTGATATAGCCTAAATAAATCTGTGGCAATGGTAAGGTATGGGCGAGTTCAATTCCATAAATTCAAAGAAAGAATAATTGAGCACACGGGTTGATGGTACCAGCATGAAACCCTCTTGATTAGAGATATCGAGACAAAGGGATTACATTACATGGTAAGCACTCTTAGGAGGTGACACGTCATTTCAGCGTTAACTTCTTTCTCTATGGGTGCCTTGGCGTGTTGCTAGATGCTAACCTTGGACTTTAGGCAGGCTCTACCTAATGCCACTGAAAAAGAGGCCAAGAGGGTCACACACTAATTGTGTCCATGTATCTGTAATGGCCCGGACCTCTCCGGTCGATTACTTTGTAAAAACGTTTTTTTTATGTGGTCAATGCGGGGAACATCAAAAATAATAATTATTATTAATAATAAATGGTGACGTGTTAATAAATTTTTTTGGGGTTTTGTTATAAGTGTTATACTAAATAATAATAATAATAATGTTGGTTTTTTTTTGATAGATCTGGTAATAATGATTTAATGAGAATTATGTTTTGAATTAAATGCAATGAGATTTGAGATATGAGAATAAATTAAAGATGTTATGATAATTGTGTAAAAATAAATAAATAAAGGTTTAAAATAAATTTGGGGCGTGCCACAAGCAGAGAGAAGATGAAAAATATAATAATATGAAATAAAAGGGGAGGCGCACCAACAAAATAAAGATTGGAGAGAGAAAATAAAATTTATTGAAAAATAAATATAAGAGAGAGGTGCCACTTTTTGTGGGAGAGAATCTTGGGAAAAATAATTAATAAAGATTGGAGAGAGGGAGGAGTTATAAGATATTAATGGGAATAAAATTAAGTGTGAAATAAATAGTAAAGGAGATAATTGGTGATGAATTTACAGCGTGAAAAATGACAAATGGTGATTGATTGGAGTTAGAGAAATAAATAAATAAATAATTAATAAAATATTGTTATCATTTCTTTTTGATAATAAAACACTTTTTTCACAATAACTTCTTCGTGCGACCTCGGTTTCACGAACCGTCAGTGGTAGTGCATCCCTGACTACGAGACGAAAATTATGAGTCCAATATTGGATGTCTTTTTCGGGTTTTCAGATTGGGTACCCGAAACGCTCATGAATTAATAGATTTAATATTGTTATTATTACTAGATCTTGTATCCAACGTATCTCCCTCATACGGTATCGGATTGACGATCCTTCAGCGACAGTGTAACCCTGAAATTATGAAGGTCATTTTAAGACCATTAATGAGCTACTTTTATGACTCATGCCTTGGGTCAATGAAACACCACATATTGATAGAATTATCATTATTATTAAAACGCGTGGAAACAGCGTGACGTGTTGTGTGTTAACCAATCAAAACATGTAACGTATGTACGGTCACATCATGTATTCATTAATGCACACTGAATACGGATTTACCTATTCGTTGCCTATATAAGAACGAGTTCATGTTTTATCTTCCATATCGATCGCTTCTTTGTCGCATGACGACGCTCTTGGACGATTGAGAAGTATTCCTCCTCTAATTTCTTTGTCCGAGCTCCGAATTACGATCCGTCAGCAGCCACAGGATCGTAGCGACGAGACGAAGCTTCTAAGCCCGGACTTGTCACCTTTCCTTCCGACCTTCCTTCTCCAGCTTCCATCCTAGGAGGCGTTTGTCGGGTTTGGCGAAGGCAGAGGACACCGAAGGACGTCGTCGAAAGCGACGTGATCGGGACCTTTTGAGGTAGGGGTTTACCTTCGTCTCTCTATTTCGTGAAACATGCGGGGTGGGATATTTTTCTTTTGTTCCATGGGATGCAGTTGAACTTTAAATAAAGATAATAACCGGATAAAGAAGGGTTTGGGGTTTTGTGCTGTTTGTATTGCCTTCCAGTTTCTTTATCTTCTGATTGTGATTTTGGATTGAAAGGCCTTTGCCTACTGAAAATCAAGGCTGTTGGTGGCCTTTGCGTGCGCAATTGATATCTGAATTGTTTGTGGTTGGTTTTGTTAAAACATGGAAAATGGATAAGCACGTAAAGACTGGCTGATTAAATGAGAATGAAAACCTTGTGTGATCACCCCGGTTGAACAAAATTGGAATAATGAGCATGTTGGTGGTTTGGTTGTTTTGTGGGAAATGTTTTTGTAAACGATGGGGTTGAAATGGGAAGTGGTTGGTTGTGTAAAATGCCTTTATTTATGAAAAGTTTTTTTATTATGAAAAGTGTTTTGAAGTAAAAGGTGTTTTCAAATGCGGAAATGTTTTGTGTGTGGAAAGGGTTTTATGTGTGGAACTTTGAAATAAATGAATGATGGAATGTTGTATGGTTGTGATAATCTTTTGTAAATGAAATGGCACGTGGTTGCTTTCGTTTTACCTAACCTTGGTTGTGGATGGCAGGGATATGTTTGTGAAAGGTTTTGTCTGGATGATAGTTGCCCAGTAGTAATAATTTGCTAAACCATTGCATGAAACATGAAAACCTAAATGGGGTTGGGGGATGATTGTTTGGTTTTTGATCCATGCTTCGTGGTAGCAGTGCCGAGGCACATGCTCAGTTTCTCTTTTTAAGAAGCCATAGGTTGGGCTGTGTGTTTGGTATATGTATATATATAATTGTATCTTTGTGTTTTGTCGCACCACACCCATGTCAAGCACCTAGTGCCGAACACTCCCATTTTATGGGAGAGGGTGTTCCCCCTTAGTTACTAGCTCCTTCCTGCTCCTTCTTCCATAGGCTATGATGGCTTGAGGTGACCTTACACCCAAGACTCTTCGGGTAGGTCTCGGAGGCTGTGATGGCTTGAGGCGACCTTTAGCCCAAGACTCTTCGGGTAGGCTTACCGTTCCCAAGAACCTTCGGGATGAGGCCCAGATGTCTGCGGGCGGGTTAGTGGTTGT
Source organism: Viscum album (assembly GCA_963277665.1). NCBI lineage: Eukaryota > Viridiplantae > Streptophyta > Magnoliopsida > Santalales > Viscaceae > Viscum > Viscum album. The sequence continues at coordinate 120,730,565 of OY728146.1, read as the reverse complement.
GGCCCAGGTGTGTGCGGGCGAGATGCGTGGTTGTGAGGCCCAGGTGTGTGCGGGTGGGAAGAGTGTGGTAGCGTCAGGACGTTTGCCGTTAGGAAGAGCAGTATCTAATTAAGTGGGAAATGGTGCGGGGTACCCAATACTTTTGTTCTATATATATACTAAACTTGTTTGTTTTACTTGGTGAGTGTGACCATTGAGGCTGGGTGGATAGTTTTTCCTTGTTAGTTTCTGGTTCTTCTGTTTTCTCACGGGACCTTAGGGTGTCCCCCCACTTGTGCACGAGAGCTTTAGGTTCTCTACTGAGTATACTTGTATGCTCACCCTACGTTGTTTCAGGTTTTCAGGAGGACTACCAGGGCCGTGCGGGACCCTACTAGTCAGGCAGTGGGAGCTGTGCAGTTGTTGTTTTCTTGTTTTTCTTTTGTTACTGTACTCACTTGTACTTTGAGGTTATTTGTACTTGTACCTGTTTCAGTTTATTTATACAAGCATATGGGACTGGTTTGGTTTTCTTTTCAGAACCTTTGTTCTTTTTCCTTTTTGGTGGTTGACTTGTCCTATTTCTGATCCTAACTATAAAAAGAGTAATTCCTCCCATGATTGAAAAAATAATAATAAACTCATACCCTTGGTGCTAGTCGCCACCCCGGGGCCTACTGGAGGCGGGACTCGGGGGTCATTATCTCCCTTTCACCATTTCCAGCTCAGGAGGGGCATCTTTAATGGAAGGGGGTCGTGACAGAATGGTATCAGAGGAATGGTTGAGAGATAGGATGGAGTCTGGAGTTAGGCACAGTGAGGATTGCATGGGATGGTAGGGAAACAGTGTTAGTTGATCTTGGTGTGTGACATAGGCCAGGGAAGACCGGCTAGGACATGGGATTTTAGGGCCCCCCGTGATCCGATGTAAGGACTCCGAGCCTACCGAACAACCAAGTGAGGCTACATTGATTTTAGGGTAGAAACCCTAGGAAAGGTACATGCATCATCATGTTTGTGTTTTACTTGATTTGGGGCGTTCTGGGAATAAAGTAAAATGATAAAATGAACCCTTGAGAAATCTCCTTACTACTCGGGCTTAGGTTTTCCTTGTTTACCGTACAGCTATGGCACCTGGACGGCGTTCCCAGGTGGCTCAGGCGGCCGAGGCCCAGCAGGTTCAGGTGATCGATCAACTGAGGATCGATCGAGAGGAGGAAGACAGCCAGTGGCAGGAGACCCTCCGTTCTTTCCAGCGTCAGACTCTCAAGAAGTACGAGGGAAGTACTTCGGACCTGGAGACGGAGGGGTGGCTTGAAGAGATAGGGATCGCTTTTACCTTGATCCGTGCTCCGAAGGAGTACTGGGTCCCCCTAGCGGTCAGTCAGCTGAGAGGCGCGGCGCGCCAATGGTGGATGCTCTACCTCGGGGAGAGGAAGGAGGCAGAGATTCCATGGGCGGACTTCGAAAAGGAGTTCCGAGAGGAATTCCTTTCTTCTTTGATCAAGGCGGAAAAGCTTCAGGAGTTGATCTCCCTTCAGTAGGGGAGTATGACTGTTCGAGAGTTGGGAATTAAGTTCAAGAATCTCCTACGCTTTGCTCCGGAACTCTTTCCAGATGAAGAGTCTCGGGCAAGATGTTTGGAAGAGGCGCTTCGTCCTTCGCTCCAGTATGCTGTGACCCCCTTCACCCTTCCGACATACTTAGCCGTACAGAAGAAGGCAGAAGTTGTAGAGAGGATGCACTTGCAGGGAGGTGCACCCCGAGAAGGGATCCAGGCGGGTCCGTCGAAGGGGAAGGAAGTCAGTAGCAGACCTCCTGTGACCGGACCTTCCAGGTTCAGGCCGGTGGGGAGTAGGCCCCAGCGGTTCCAGTTCAGGTCTTCAGGCCCTTGTCCTTCCTTCTCGAGTCCTGGACTGAAGTGTTTTTCTTGTGGAGGTTTCGGGCATGTCCGGAGTCAGTGCCCGACCAGAGCTCAGCACGGTGGAGGTGGTCAGGATCAGTACCCGCCTCAGCAGCAGTTTCCGTTGAGGCCCTTTCAGTAGCAGCAGGGCCCTCCGAGGGTAGACCCTGTAGGAGGAGGTCGATCTCAGGGTGCTCCTCAGGGACCTCGACCAGGGCGTGGTCGGGGAGGCGGTCGACATCAGAGAGGCAGAGGAGCTGGGCGTGGACAGTTGCACGCAGCAGAGTTGGCAGCTCCAGCAGGACCAGAGGTGGTACGAGGTACGATCTGTTTGTTCAGCACTCTTGTTTCTACCTTGTTCGATTCAGGAGCTTCACACTCTTTTGTTGCACCCATTATAGCCCATGCTTTGGGTCTATACGTAGAGAGACTTTCTATACCCCTGGTACTGAGTACGCCTGTTGGAGGTCAGACCCATTTGTCTTGTGTTTGTCGGGGATGCGAGCTGACGTTGGGACCACATCGGTCCATTGGAGATCTTCTTTTGCTACAGATGCAGCCATACGACGTCATCTTAGGCATCGACTGGTTGTTCTCTGTTAGTGCTGTTATCGACTGCTTCCGGAGAAGAGTCGTGTTCTCCGATATGGATGGACAGCGTGTGACTTTTGTTGGCGAGAGGAGCTATCAGGTGGGAATCCGGCATGTGAAGCCTCTCTTTTCTTTGTTGGGTGGGATATCAGCGGTTCCAGCTGATACGGAGATGATGAATATTCCAGAAGTTGTTGGGGAATTCCTCGATGTCTTTCCCGAGGAGGTTGTGACTCTACCCCCTCGACGTGATGTTGAGTTTGGGATAGACTTATAGCCAGGTGCCCATCCAATCTCTATGGCTCCTTATCGGATGGCACCTTCGGAGTTGCGGGAGTTGCGGATTCAGATTGACGATCTGATGGAGAAGGGTTTCGCTCGACCCAGTGTGTCGCCATGGGGTGCTCCGGTTCTGTTCGTGAAAAAGGTGGATGGTGGTCTCAGGCTATGCATAGACTACCGGAGGCTGAATCAGGTAACGGTCAAGAACCGTTACCCCCTTCCGAGAATAGATGACCTCTTCGACCAGCTGAGGGGAGCATGTTGGTTTTTTAAGATTGATCTGCGGTCGGGATATCATCAGCTGAGGGTAAAAGACAGTGACATCCCAAAGACAGCTTTCAGGTGCAGGTATGGGCACTTCGAGTTTGTAGTGATGCCGTTTGGGGTTACGAATGCACCAGTTGTGTTCATGGGTCTTGTGAATTTTGTCTTCCGAGAGTTCCTGGACCAGTTCGTCGTTGTGTTCATCGATGAAATCTTGATCTACTCAAGATCAAAGGAGGAGCACGTTGAGCATCTCAGGGCTGTCTTGGAAGTCCTTCGGCACCATCAGCTTTATGGAAAGTTGTCAAAATGTAAGTTCTTGACGCAAGAAGTACACTTCCTTGGGCATGTGGTGTCTCAGCATGGAGTGTCAGTGGACCCGTCGAAGGTAGAAGCAGTTGTTTCTTGGACAGCACCCAAGAGCGTGGCAGAAGTTCGTAGTTTCCTGGGGTTGGATGGATACTATCGGAGGTTCGTCTTGGACTTCTCTCGAGTTGCTGCTCTGTTGACAGCTTTGACTAGGAAGAATCAGGTCTTCCTGTGGAATGAGCAGTGCCAGGAATCTTTCGACTACCTGAAGGAGAAGTTGGTTAGTGCTCCCATCCTTAGGTTGCCAGAGGAAGGATCCTTGTATGAGGTGTTTTGTGATGCCTCTGGCCTTGGCTTGGGATGTGTGCTGATGCAGAAGAAGGGTGTGATCTGCTATAGGTCTAGGCAGTTACGTCCTCACGAGCGGAACTATGCCACCCATGACTTGGAGCTTGCAGCAGTAGTGTTCGCATTGAAGTTGTGGCGACATTACCTCTTTGGGGAGCGCTTTGTGGTCTTCACCGATCACAAGATCTTGCGCTATATCTTCTCCCAGCGTGACTTGAACTTGCGACAGCGGAGATGGGTCGAGTTTCTCCAAGACTACGACTTTGAGATCTCGTACACTGAAGGTAAGGGAAACGTTGTGGCTGATGCCCTGAGCAGGAAGCCGCATCAGGAAGTAGTTCGGGAATCTGCTGATGCTTGGAAGGAGATGGGGGAGTTGGCTTCCTTGCACTTGGATGCGAGGGTGGAAGGTGCTAGAGGCTGCTTGTTTCAGATGACGGTACAGTCCTCTTTGTTGCAGAAAGTGGAAGAGTCTCAGTGGGGAGACCCTGAGGTGGAAGTGTTGCGGGATCGTGTCGATCAGGGGAACGCTTCGGAAGGATGGTCGGAGGACAGCCGACATTGGATGCTCTTTCATGGAAGGTTGTTTGTTCCAGAGGTGATGCGTGATGAAGTGCTTCGTGAGTTCCATAGCTCAGCCTTGGCAGTACATCCAGGTGTTTCGAAAATGTACCAAGGCCTGAGGGGACAGTTTTGGTGGCCCGGGGTGAAACGGGCAGTGGCAGAGTTTGTGGCTAAATGCCTGGTGTGTCAGCAGGTGAAGGATGAACACCGCGTTCCTGGTGGTTTGTTTCATCCTTTAGATGTTCCCGAGTGGAAGTGGGACGACGTCTCGATGGAATTCGTCACAGGACTACCCAGAGCTCAGGGCGGGCATGATGCTATTTGGGTAGTGGTGGATCGACTGACAAAATCTGCTCACTTCTTGGCCATCAAGGAGTCAGGACCTATGAGTACCTTAGAACAGAGGTACGTGGATGACGTGGTGCGTTTGCAAGGAGTTCCGAAGACTGTCGTCTCATATCGGGACACTCGGTTCACCTCACGAGTCTGGAAGGGGTTACAGCATGCTTTTGGCACCCAGCTACTCCTTAGCACTGCTTTTCACCCTCAGACTGATGGACAGATAGAGTGGACTATCCAGACATTGGAGGACATGCTACGAGCATGTGTTCTGGATTTCGTAGGATCATGGGTACGACACTTGCCTTTAGTAGAGTTTGCCTACAACAACAGCTTCCACTCTACTATCGGCATGGCTCCTTTTGAGGCTTTGTATAGAAGACCATGTCGTTCACCCTTTTGCTGGGCAGAGGTTGGTGAGACTGGTACTCTTGGACCAGAAGTAGTGCAGAGCACCACGGAGAAAGTCCAGCTAGTGCGGGAGAGGATGAAAGCAGCTCAGGATTGGCAGAAGTCTTATGTTGATCGTCGGAGGAGGCCCTTGGAGTTCGAGGTGTGAGATCATGTGTTCTTGAAGGTTTCCCCTCGACGGGGGCAGCGGAGGTTCGGAAAGGGGAGTAAGCTCTCCCCTAGGTTCATCGGAACTTTCTAGGTGCTGAGGCGAGTTGGCGAGGTGGCATATCAGCTGGCCCTACCACCTCAGTTGGAGAGGGTCCATGACGTCTTCCATGTCTCCCAGCTTCGTCAGTACTTACATGATGACTCTCATGTCATCAACTGGGGAGAGCTAGATGTGGGAGAAGACGCGACCTTCGAGGAACGGCCAGTCAGGATCGAGGATCGCAAGGAGAAAGTGCTCCGTGGACGAACCATCAGCTTGGTTCGTGTGTTGTGGAGGCATGGCGGCCTTGAGGAGACCACTTGGGAGTGGGAGACCCAGATGCGCGCTCAGTACCCGGGGTTGTTTTGACTTGTACCTTCCTTTGTTTGTTGGTGTTACCCTGTACCTTTGATATATAAAATGTTGGCTTGTTGGATGTGAGATCTTTGTTCCTTGTTCTTGGGAAGTGTGTGGCTTGTCCGGATATATGAGAAAGGAAAAACATGATCCTTAATCAAGATGCATTAATGAGGATGCAATTAAACCCGTGCAGGCGAGTCAGTGCCGCCTAAAGCGGATAGTATCTTGACATAGGAGAGGGAATTCCTAACTCATAGAGATGTTGGTTGGTTCCTTGTCATGACCAGAGCCCTGAGAGGTATCTTGTGGAGTGGTTCTTCAGATCCTTTCCTTCTTCTGGGTCAGTTTTTAATTCTCGAGGACGAGAATGTTTTGAGAGGTATCTAATGTAATGTCCCGGACCTCTCCGGTCGATTACTTTGTAAAAACGTTTTTTTATGTGGTCAATGCGGCGAACATCAAAAATAATAATTATTATTAATAATAAATGGTGACGTGTTAATAAATTTTTTTGGGGGTTTTGTTATAAGTGTTATACTAAATAATAATAATAATAATGTTGGTTTTTTTTGATAGATCTGGTAATAATGATTTAATGAGAATTATGTTTTGAATTAAATGCAATGAGATTTGAGATATGAGAATAAATTAAAGATGTTATGATAATTGTGTAAAAATAAATAAATAAAGGTTTAAAATAAATTTGGGGCGTGCCACAAGGAGAGAGAAGATGAAAAATATAATAATATGAAATAAAAGGGGAGGCGCACCAACAAAATAAAGATTGGAGAGAGAAAATAAAATTTATTGAAAAATAAATATAAGAGAGAGGCGCCACTTTTTGTGGGAGAGAATCTTGGGAGAAAGAATTAATAAAGATTGGAGAGAGGGAGGAGTTATAAGATATTAATGGGAATAAAATTAAGTGTGAAATAAATAGTAAAGGAGATAATTGGTGATGAATTTACAGCATGAAAAATGACAAATGGTGATTGATTGGAGTTAGAGAAATAAATAATTAATTAATTAATAAAATATTGTTATCATTTCTTTTTGATAATAAAACACTTTTTTCACAATAACTTCTTCGTGCGACCTCGGTTTCACGAACCGTCAGTGGTAGTGCGTCCCTGACTACGAGACGAAAATTATGAGTCGAATATTGGATGTCTTTTTTGGGTTTTCGGATTGGGTACCCGAAACGCTCATGAATTAATAGATTTAATATTATTATTATTACGGGATCTTGTATCCAACGTATCTCCCTCATACGGTATCGGATTGACGATCCGTCAGCGACAGCGTAACCCTGAAATTATGACGGTCATTTTAAGACCATTAATGAGCTACTTTTATGACTCATGCCTCGGGTCAATGAAACACCACATATTGATAGAATTATCATTATTATTAAAACGCGTGGAAACTGCGTGACGTGTTGTGTGTTAACCAATCAAAACATGTAACGTATGTACAGTCACATCGTGTATTCATTAATGCACGCTGAATACGGATTTACCGATTCGTTGCCTATATAAGAACGAGGTCATGTTTTATCTTCCATATCGATCGCTTCTTTGTCGCACGACGACGCTCTTGGACGATCGAGAAGTATTCCTCCTCTAACTTCTTTGTCCGAGCTCCGAATTACGATCCGTCAACAGCCACAGGATCGTAGCGACGAGAGGAAGTTTCTAAGCCCGGACTTGTCACCTTTCCTTCCAACCTTCCTTCTCCAGCTTCCATCCTAGGAGGAGTTTGTCGGGTTTGGCGAAGGAGGAGGACACCGAAGGACGTCGTCGGAAGCGACGTGATCGGGACCTTTTGAGGTAGGGGTTTACCTTCGTCTCTCTATTTGGTGCAACATGCGGGGTGGGATATTTTTCTTTTGTTCCATGGGATGCAGTTGAACTTTAAAAAAAGATAATAACCGGATAAAGAAGGGTTTGGGGTTTTGTGTTGTTTCTATTGCCTTCCAGTTTCTTTATCTTCTGATTGTGATTTTGGATTGAAAGGCCTTTACCTACTGAAAATCAAGGCCGTTGGTGGCCTTTGCGTGCGCAATTGATATCTGAATTGTTTGTGGTTGGTTTTGTTAAAACATGGAAAATGGATAAGCACGTAAAGACTGGCTGATTAAATGAGAATGAAAACCTTGGGTGATCACCCCGGTTGAACAAAATTGGAATAATGAGCATGTTGGTGGTTTGGTTGTTTTGTGGGAAATGTTTTTGTAAACGATGGGGTTGAAATGGGAAGTGGTTGGTTGTGGAAAATGCCTTTATTTATGAAAAGTGTTTTGATTATGAAAAGTGTTTTGAAGTAAAAGGTGTTTTCAAATGCGGAAATGTTTTGTGTGTGGAAAGGGTTTTATGTGTGGAACTTTGAAATAAATGAATGATGGAATTTTGTATGGTTGTGATAATCTTTTGTAAATGAAATGGCATGTGGTTTCTTGCGTTTTACCTAACCTTGGTTGTGGATGGCAGGGATATGTTTGTGAAAGGTTTTGTCTGGATGATAGTTGCCCAGTAGTAATAATTTGTTAAACCATTGCATGAAACATGAAAACCTAAATGGGGTTGGGGGATGATTGTTTGGTTGTTGATGCATGCTTCGTGGTAGCAGTGCCGAGGCACATGCTCAGTTCCTCTTTTTAAGAAGCCATAGGTTGGGCTGTGTGTTTGGTATATGTATATATATAATTGTATCTTTGTGTTTTGTCGCACCACACCCATGTCAAGCACCTAGTACCGAACACTTCCATTTTATGGGAGAGGGTGTTCCCCCTTAGTTACTAGCTCCTTCCTGCTCCTTCTTCCATAGGCTATGATGGCTTGAGGTGACCTTACACCCAAGACTCTTCGGGTAGGTCTCGGAGGCTGTGATGGCTTGAGGCGACCTTTAGCCCAAGACTCTTTGGGCAGGCTTACCGTTCCCAAGAACCTTCGGGATGAGGCCCAGTTGTCTATGGGTGGGTTAGTGGTTGTGGCCCAGGTGTGTGCGGGCGAGATGCGTGGTTGTGAGGCCCAGGTGTGTGCAGGCGGGAAGAGTGTGGTAGCGTCAGGACGTTTGCCGTTAGGAAGAGCATCATCTAATTAAGTGGGAAATGGTGCGGGGTACCCAATATTTTTGTTCTATATATATACTAAACTTGTTTGTGTTACTTGGTGAGTGTGACCAGTGAGGCTGGGTGGATATTTTTTCCTTGTTAGTTTCTGGTTCTTCTATTTTCTCACGGGACCTTAGGGTGTCTCCCCACTTGTGCACGAGAGCTTTAGGTTCTCTACTGAGTATTCTTGTATGCTCACCCTACGTTGTTTCAGGTTTTCAGGAGGACTACCAGGGCCGTGCGGGACCCTACTAGTCAGGCAGTGGGAGCTGTGCAGTTGCTGTTTTCTTGTTTTTCTTTTGGTACTGTACTCACTTGTACTTTGATGTTATTTGTAATTGTACCTGTTTCAGTTTATTTATACATGCATATAGGACTGGTTTGGGTTTCTTTTCAGCACCTTTGTTCTTTTTCCTTTTTGGTGGTTGACTTGTCCTATTTCCGATCCTAACTATAAAAAGGGTAATGCCTCCCATGATTGAAAAAATAATAATAAACTCATACCCTTGGTGCTAGTCGCCACCCCGGGGCCTACTGGAGGCGGGACTCGGGGGTCATTATCTCCCTTTCACCATTTCCAGCTCAGGAGGGGCATCTTTGATGGAAGGGGGTCGTGACAGTATCTTAGTTAAATATTAATTTAACAAGTTTAATAAATATTATTCCTGATTGTGGTTTAATAATTATTCAAGAATTTCTGGTCGCATTTATTTCAACACTAGTTATTCGAGAGAATATATTTTGGGTGAAATAATAAATTTATTAGCAAGTAATGTAGTTATATTTATTTTAGAAATAAATAGGCATTATTCAAGGTCTAATAAATGTGGTGGAGGAAATAATGGAAATAAAAACAAGTACACACCGTGTATTAATGATTACACGATGTTTAGTTTTTAGTCATGATTTTGAGGAAATAATATTGTTTTATTAAATGATATTTATTATAATCATCATGGGTGCATGTCAAGGAATTAATGATCCAACTTGGGGGTTTTCAATAAGAGTTAATGAAATAAATAAAACGCATAACACATTTATTTATTGTCATAACTCTATGACCTTAAACCTGATTATAAATATCCTCACAACCCCAACACTTTTCGATAAATCATTGTGCACAACAATTCAGGAAAATTCTCTCAAGGCTGAGAGAACTCCTTCCTCTAAGAACGATCTCAATACTGAGAGAGATCCACCACCACCGGATCAAGGTGATCAAAGGCAGACATCACAAGCAAAGGTTCTTCCCCGCTAGCACCCGAAGATCCCTTCAAAAACATCCAGAGATATGTGGAGAACATGTGGATCACTGCTAGAGGAATCCTATACTTGGATTCTACAACACAGTAACAGATCACATCGAATCATGACCGGAGACATAAATGAATAAAGAATTCCATCAAGATAATTCTTGTCAATTAATTAAATTAATTATAACCAACATATAATGATCCTCTCGATGGTTCTGGGACCCTTCTCTTTCTTTTCCTTTTTCGTTCTATTCCGAAGATCCAATGTTTTATTGTCGTGATGGATATCAGATTGAACGTTGTTTAACGTTAAAATTAAAGTTGGGAAAACCCACCAACGTGCTTCTGCTGCGCCCGAAACCTACAATCACAAAGGTTAAATTTCTCTTCTTATTATAGGATCTATTTCTTTTTTGATTGATCTAATAGGAGGGTTTCATTTTTTTTTTGTTAGTTACTTATGGTAATCATATATCTAGTATTTATAGGTGAGGATATTGGATCATTATAACTTGGTCTAGCACTAACCTGATTGATTTTTTCCATGTTGTAGACAATTACTCAGGAGACTATCCTTCGGTGAAAAATACCAAGGATTGTCTTATCTCGGTCAAGGTTTTATAGGGATGTATTGGTTTATTTTATCACATTATCATGGGAATTTTGTGACTAGGGGTGGGATTTATCATTGGTTGAAAAGAGAACTATTTCATCAATCTCCTCATGCATCCTGTGAGAGGGGATAACTCTTCCTTATTTATGGTCCATTCACTGTTGATCTATTTAATTACCAGTTGTAAATAAAAATTAATGTTTAGATTGTAAATCCAAAAATATAGGGATATTTCCAAGCTTACAATAAAATCTTAGTATTATATAGCATTGTTGTTGAATCCTTTGGATAACAATAAATAATATGATAGTATTACCTTGGTTGGGGAGACAATAAAAATTCCCAGACTAGTTTGATTGATCTTTATGATTTCCAATCTTCCATCAGTCAGACGGTGAGAGGATACAATAAAAAAATCTCCCATGTTTGGGGAGTTTCATAGTCATAGAAAACCTATTCATCTAAAAGTTTGGTATTTTTTATTATGATTTCAATGGTAGAATGTATTGAGATGAAATTGGATAGTGCTTTACTTTGATTTCCATTGGGTATAAAAATTTAATTTTGTATTATTATAAGATAAATGCTCATCAGGATAAACACTTAGTTAGTAAAGGATGGAATAGAGTGTATAGACGAGGTTAGATATGAGATTCCAACCAAACTTCCAGGATCTATAAATAGTAACTCAAAATTTTCACTCTAAAAATATGGGTAAGGAAAATATTCTCTATATTAGAATATTGGGTTTTGAAAACTTTCAATTTCTAGCTGAGACATTAAATACTATTTTATTTTCCTGAATTATTCTTCTATTCATAAAGGGCATCAACGGATCACTCCATGGTGTCCACATATATGATGATTGATTTCTATTTAACAGGTAAAATTATAATTTAGGGTGTAGTAGATGTCACTTAAGGTTATCCAATACTTCCTAGAAATATTTTTCCATTGACAAGTGGATCCCTTCTTCATTAACATCATAAAGGAAAGGAATTTTTTGAATAATTTGGAAATGAAATTACTGATTTGTTATATGAATCCATGAATCCATATCAACTCTATATTTTTTAGGAGTTGACTTTGTAAGGATATCACTTGTGTTCTTAGGGTTAACCTTGGTTCTATCATTGAAAGTCACAGAGCCAAGGATTTTTTTTTACATTACTCTTAAATAACACTTCATAGGGGTTTCCTTAAATTGTGTTGTTGAAACATTTAAATTATTTTTTAAAGGTCAGTTAGATGATCATAGTGCTACCAAGACTTAACCACTAGATTTTCAATATAATATTCCACAGTTTTTCCCATAAAGTATTAGAAATTACGATTCATGGAATCTTGGAAAATGTTTTTAATGGTATTGATATTTAATTTCATAACATATTAGTAAAATATCACATGATTTGTTTTGAAATTGGTGTATTCCTCATCTTCAAAGGCCTTCATGATTTGATTTTAACTGAAAAAACAATCCAAAAGGTAATGATATTAGAAACCCATTGCCGCATCAATCAATATTTTTATAACCATAACTATAAAATAATCATTTGGGGAACAAAATAGATCCATGAAATCAATGAAAACCATGGGATTACATTTATTTTTCTTAACATGGACAATTTTGGAATGCCATTTTTAATATTGAACCTCTAAAATGAAGATTTATTTGATAATATTGTCTTATTTAGACTCTACCTTAATAAAATATGAGAGATTAATTCTTCTTGTTAAATACATGAATCTTTGATGATCATCAGGTAGACCTATGAGATGAGTGAGAACATTTGGATCCATCCTCGACATCACGGTGTAATTTCATGTTAACACGTAATGATGTTGTTTCAAGAAATAGATATGCATCGCTTTCTCTTCTAGATGAATGTCAACATAGATTAAGGTGGTCCATAGATACTATTAAATTCCCAAATTTACCTATCTAGTCTCAGGGATGGTAGTGGATAAATCTTCCTCAAATGTTATTGAGGTATCACTAAATACATCCTATAAATATTACATCTCGATGTCAAAAAAAGTTCTTAGGATTGGTAGATAACATTGGATAATTTTGGTCCATTTTAAATATTGAGGAGTCACTTCAAGGCCTTGAGAGTTTTGATATATGGGAATTTTAATTATTATTTCTTCAAATATGGTCTCAATCCTCTTTTTTTCCTCAAGGTAAGAAGATAAATTATAATCCTAAATTTTAATAGACTTAATCAGGGAATTTTATATTTACTACAATGGTAAAGGGGAATTCCTTAATGCATTAGGAGTAAAAACCTAAATATATCCATCCATCGTCAGATTCATTCTTTATCAATTACATAAACCTACTTCAATGTACCAAGACTCAAAAGATTCAATGGGGGAAATATCACTATGTATAATTCTACATTCTTCATTGATCGAGTACTTAAAGAAACAACAGCATGATGATTTTATCATCGCATGGATATGGGGAAATGGTATTTCAAGTAAAACATTGTATGATATGTCTTACTGGATAACCATGAATTGGAATTGGATACAGGGTCCCAAAAAAGGTCTTTAGTTTTATTTTTCTAAGTGTATTTTTCTCACCCATGCAAAACCTCAGAATTATTAGCTTCATGGGGTAAAACTATCATTACTTTATCCAAAACAATAGAGTGTGCGTAAAGTGTTAGGAATAATCCTAAACCTATAATCATTAATAGACTATAAAATTTCAACATTTCCAGTATTTTCAAAAATGAAAATGGGTATGTTTTCCCTCTAATTGGATTCATCTTGATCTTTTTCTTTTAATGAGATAGTAGCATGACATTATTCTAAAAATGTTCCTTCCCAATACACATTTTTTATAATGAATTTTATCTCAATCTTGGGAGGATATGGAGAACCTCAAAAAGAACCTTCCTGATATCTACTAGAAGATTAATAGTTCCCATGATCAAAATCTTGGATGTAATAACTGTTAACTCTTTCAAAATGTTATATTTCTCCACAAGAGGTCTACACTTCCCACTATGGGGTTGGTATTTGGAATGTGGTTTAAGGTATTAAGAGATTTAATTAGAAATATATAGTGTTTATATAGAAGTTTATAGAAAAAATTTCATCATATGGATTAAGCTGAGCTGGTCTACTCACTCCTCTAGGTTAATCATATAATTGAACACATATCAACCCGTATTCCAAAATAGTTGGATTTCATTAACTCTTGAATGATTATTGGGAGACTTTATGATCTTTATGGGATAAATTAATTACCTTCCTATAGGTTTATATAACATATATGGATTCAATGAGGATGTTTTCAGGATACTGAGATTTTCCACCATTGTTTCTTCCACCATTCCCTCAACTTTTTTAGTGTTTACCTCTAACTCCCTAGTCAGGTATAAGGAACTCATGCATATATTCATATTCATCATTAGATAAAGGGTTTGTTGAATAAATGAAATTAACAGGGTTGAAGAGAAGCACTTCATCCAATGAGGATTCCATTTTCTATGGTGGTACCCATGTTCCCAACAATGAGGAAAAGAAATCCTCAAGTGTCTAGGCTAGTTTTCATGTCATATGAGACTATTTTTATAATTCCTTATTCTAATTCTTCTAGCTGTATATTAATCCATAGGATTCATTGGACAACATCTATTTACATATTATAGGATGTAATGAGATAGAAATAAATTAACCGATTCATTCTCTAATAATGGAATGATTTGATAAAATTTCTTTATAGTCATTAGTCATCAAGCATTCATTCATTCCTATCAAAATATTCTGGTAAATCACCTTCTTCTACTAATTGAGAGGTGTAAACATGGGCTACTCATGTTGTGGATTTCCCCTTTATCACTTTTCTAGAATCATACATGATATATAAGTTATATTTTAAGAAAAATAGTCTTGTATAATGTGGAACAACATCAGGTGAAATGGGATATTATTATGATAATATATGAGGCTAACTTTACTAGTATTCCTAGGATCAGGTAGTTGGAGGATATTGTTTTATAAATACAATATAATGTGACCTATGAACTTTTAATTTTATAATAATTTTGTTTCTTTTTCACCCCTCAAACCATAAGAGGCCTTAATCTCTCATTATCATAGGACAGGTGTGATATTTTTCTTATTGTCACTCTAGGATAGGTGTTGGGAGATACCATTCTTACATGGGTGGTTTAGCAGTAAAATAGTACTATTTTTTCCCTTAAAAGACTATTTCTCTTATACAGTGGATGTAAAAAGATATTTAGCCTTAGATAACCAACTAGAATCTTTTAGATGTTTCACCATGTCCTTAAAATACAAGAAATATACCAAGAATTTTAATAGGATTTTAAATGTTTTTAGTTCATCGTAGAGGTTTTTTTCACAAAGTTTCAATAGCTGCTCTTATGGGAATAGAATACTAAGTCAGTACATTAGACATTTCTATCTAGAAATAAAGTTGGAAAACCTATAATTTGCATGATTTTTCTAGTTTTTTAGATTGAAAATGATTATTTTATTTAGTGTAGAGATAAATTTATATAGGAATTGGTGGGGATGATCTTCCCAGCCTGTGATGGACCCAGTTGGTAGGCTATTATACCAGATGAAATTTGGTCCCATGAGAATCCCAATGAAGCACCTCATCTTTTCCACATTTTGTTTGTTTACTGGGACCATCAAAGGGTCATATCCAGACATGATGTGTGTGAGATTATATTCTATATCACTCATTCCATTAAATTATTGGAAAATAAGATTTGGAATGTTGGTTAGAGTAGGAGTGGCATCCACCCATTCAAGATTTTCCTTCCTTTCAATCTGTAAAAGGTAGCACACCCCTCACATGGATTATATTCAAGTGGAAAGATACTTGATATTGATGATGAGTTCTAAGGTAATAATTTTACAAGTCATCTCCTATGTGTGAGTAAAGGGAAAGGTTTTACATGGCCATCTCATATCAGTCGACTATTGATTTTGGGTTCGTATAGGGATTGGGTGATTATCTGAGTATGTGGGTAGTGGTTGTAATAATAGAGGGAAATATTGGTATTAGTCAATTATAGTATTAAAATAATCATGTTTTTTATACAAATCCAACATGTTGTTTAGATTATACTCTTTTAGGTTGATCTAACCCCACCTGGTGAGTGGGAGGAGCGGTAATCACTTCTTCTTAGAGGAGATACCCAGTGGGAATATTTCCCATAAGTAACTCCTCATTGATCCATATAATATTTGATATCTCAGACTCATACTATGTCTAATTATCTTCTATTGAGAAATTCAGGATCTCTTGGTGGAGAGTAGGACGTATTAGTGAATTTCCCATTTTCTATAGAGAAATGGATTCAAAGGGGTGGAAGATCCTCATTTAAAGAAGCCATGTTCCAATTCCCCTTATAATTACAATTATGTGAAGCCTTGTGATATGTCTCAATAAAACTCATATATCGGCATATATTTTTCCCATTTTACTCTTTGGCTTCCATGTATTGATCTATATCATCTATCGGATTGATGTTGATGATGTTCATCAAGGTTGTTAGGGAAGTAAGAATAATTTCATCAGCTGAGTAACAGTATGAATCTTCACTACTTGATTCCCATTTAAGCCTTACATTAATGGATTACCATCAACCAATTTACTCAATGGACCACTTCAGTTTTTAGCCATTATAGGGCTTGATCTTGTTTATCTTTTATTCCCTAGGTTTTAGTATATCAATACTGACCCAGAGGGAATCTTTTACCATCCTCTTCAAAAATTCCCCTAATGATAGGGGCGTGTCATATGGCGATAGGAACATCTGTGGAACCTACTATTTTAAACCACTCACCATCCTAGAAAAGACTAATTTTATTAAAGGAGATTATAATAATTATCTTAACCATGAGGTTTTCATCTAATATGTGGTCACCACCTATACTTCCTGAACCTACTGAGGTTTTGATGATTCCAAAGGTGGTAGATGTGGTAAAATTTACCTCAGCCCTATGGGACGGGGTTTATATAGATCCACTCCCAATATAATCTATACCCACTAATTATTTTAATACCCCAAGGGTGGAGGTAGTTGTAAAAGATTTTATGACCCATCGTCAATGATTTTATTATTAAATTTTGGTTAAATGGGGTGATATTGACAGTAATTATGAAATATGAAGTTATATATTTTTCCCATGGTGTGTTTAAAAAATATATATGATTTTTGTTCCACCAATAACAAGATTTTTTGTCTATTGAAGGTGAATTATTGATTTTATCATGGTTTTTTTATAATAGTAATGTCTAAGAATTAATTATTTCAATTAATTATAATTTTTTATAATTAATTGCATCTCTGTTTTAATGAGTTAAGTGCTCAATAATGCTTAGGGTGTTGAAGAATAATAGTTAAATTAGTGTTTATAAATGAGCAGTGTATCCCATGAAAAGTGTTGGGTGGTCCATTTAATACTTAACAAAATATTATGTATGCATGTGATTTTGATTTCATGCAATAAATTTTGGGTATGGGATGTCTGTATAGGAACTGGGTAGGATCTAATTATGTACGAGTCTAGGATAGATACTTCATGGAATGAAGTGGGTATTAATCATGGTTTGGTATCTTTGTACTAATATGTAGATTATATATCTATGTATCATTATCATTAGTTACACCTGAAATACCATTAAAAGTTTTTAGATTTTGTATTAAATTAGATGTAAATTGGGATGCTCCTCGATGGTGTTTGAAGATGATTTTTGTATGATTAATTCATTATGAGGTGGTTTTGGTTAGTGTCTTACCTAATAATTTATGTGGAAAGGGATATGGGAATGGAATTGGTTATTTATAACTCCCTTTAAAGGGTTATATTTATGAATATTAAAGGATTAAACCATGATTAACCTATTAGGTTTAACATATATTGATGATTTGGTTACTCAAAGTGGTATGATGTTGCAACCATTCATCATTGAAATTGTATATGGTTCTAAGGGGATAAATAATTTCAATATGTTTTCCCTTAGGTATTATTCCTTTTTTTATAGAGGACTTGAGAAATATTGGGATTGGTTATTTTGAAAAAAATCCTTAAATTTTTTTTCTAGTATGGGTGATTATTCTACCTCAGAGTAGGTTGAGTAGTGGGTTATATATTTTTACCCCCCACATTTAGTGTATGTTTAGTTGGAAAGATATTCTTATGTGTCTAAACACCATTGGGTTGTTTCATTTGGATTATTAAGATAAGATAAATATTAGGAAGTTCTGTTAGGAATTATGTAATTTCTTTACTATTATGTGAAAAATATAACATATTTATTCATCCAAATGTGATTAGTGAATCAAGATTTGTGGATGGATCATTTTTTAAGGGTTTTGAGGTCATCTGGGGATATGGTTATAGCAACAACTTATGTATATTGGATGGTTTAAAAGAGATAATTCTTTATTTATGTTCTTAGTGTTCTCTTATAGCGGAGCACTAAATACAAGTTGATAATTTGATAAGAGATAGAACAAAGGGATATATCTTCCATCATATTATTTTTTTTATCTTAACTATACTAGTATAATATGATTATAGAGAAATGATACTAATGATATGGTGATTTTGAGTATTTATTATTATAGTGTCATATTACACCACCAAAACACTCATTTCTCAAAGAGTTCTAGGGAGAATATGGATGAGTGAGAAGTTCCACAACTGCATTGCTACATTGGTATGGTTATTTTATGCCTTCCATAAATATTTTTTCTATATGTGAAATTTTATATGTTATGCCTCCTAAAATTCATTTTATATACATTGGAAATATTATTCATTTCCCTCATGCATTTCCTATATATAAAGTATGTTATAAAAAAATTCCTCATATATGTTTCCTATATATCAGTCTAGTTATGTTAACCCTTTTATTAATGAATTTACTACATGGTAGGTTGGCTATATTATGACTCCATTAGATGAATTACCAATACATGGGAGTGTATTTTTTATGTAGTTACCATATGTATTTTTTAAATTAAATGATGATGATAGAGATAAGAATCTATGTTGACCCAAATTAAGTATAGTGTTGTGGTGTCCTAGTTTGCATGTGGTATCCTGGATTGATTTCTTGTGTGATGTGTATTAATAATTGATTTATTTCCGTTTACATACACCCATGGATATCATTGAATATAAAATGGATATTGTTAGTAGCGGCATACTGAATTTTGTACTCACACCATGCATTTACACATTGGTGGGAATTTAGATTTTATATATTGGATTCACATAGAAGGTTAAACATGTGATTAGGATAAGCATCTTGATTATTCTTGGGAGGGGATACTGAGGATACACTCAGAGTTTTTCTATCTATGCGTCCTTCATTTTTTTCCTTTGTTTTAAACTCAATTAACCAAGTGGTAACCCTTTATAATTTTTTTATATGTGATATGAATTTTCTCATTTTGTTGTAGAATATCGATAGTTATATATTATTAAAGGGTACTTCTTCATAATAATTACATTCACTTAATTTAATATTATATAATTGTTTTTTATTTATCTATTACTCTATATGGTGAAATAGAGAGTATAGTGTCCCCAATATTAGTTATAAACCCCAAATACCGATCAGCAACATCTAGTATATGGGGACGTGTGCATGAAGTCTTGTAGAATCACTGACTTGGTCACTATTTAGGAAGACCTAGACTAGGCCATTATAAATGGAATTAGAGTATTACATTCATTATCTTACTATCTAGTATGTGGTATATAGTGGTATAAATGGTCAGAACATGGGTTTATATCATCCTTATGTTTCATGAACACTTATATGGGGGAAGTCCATGTTACCAATGCTATGGGAATGTTGTAATTTATTTTAACTATTAAATTTTATGTGCTTATTCTATTATGATATCTAGAGATTATGGTTTTATTTGTTGTTTTTTCTTTTATCGAGGTTTAAATATTGTATGTATTTAAGAATCAAACTAGGAACATGGGTATATTTATCATATAAATGATTTCCTTTGAGTATGGAATGGTTTTTAGAATAAAAAATAGAAAATTGTTTAAGAAAATTGTTTTCAAAAATTAATATTTTAGAAAACACTTTATGGACTGAGTTATCAATTAATTAAAGTGTCAAAAATTACTTATTCTGTTTTTTACTAAATATCCTTTTTGAGGCATTATAATAAATTGAAAACAAAATGGTTGTATTTATATCTTTTTTTATTTCATATTATTCCAACTATGAATTCATGTTATATGATAACAATATATTAGGAAGGTTCATGTGTGAAATGTCTTATAGTCTATAATAAGAAATGGTTGTAAAGGATATGGATTAGTGTTGATGTTAGAGGTTTAAGTGTTATATATTTCCTTTTATCGGGTTAATTTTATGTAATTTTTCTAAAGATAGTGATATATGACCCTTTTAGTATGATTCATGAGTGTAATCGTGTATAGTTTTATCTACTCTAGTTTAATTATATAACATATAACATTTGGAAATAGAGTAGTGTTTGTACATTACATGAATTTTATAATAAGGCTTGACCTTGATTGATATGAGCATGTTCATATCCTTTTATAAATTTTAGTAATTTTTCTCAAGGTGGGATTAAGTGTTTTGATTTCCTTGGGCGTTACCTTGATTTCACTAGAAATGGAAAAATTTATAATATTTTTTGGTGGATGCATTCAAATGTGTAAAATTGGATAAGAGGATTATTTAAAATTTAGTTTTATTTTATAAATTAATATTTATTTTTAGAATGAAATGAACCCTATTATTATGGACAAGAAATATAAATCCATGTGTAAAATGGTGTTTTATATATTAATTCATTCATTCTTCGTTTCACATATCTGGGATGCCATAATTGGAAGTGGTGATGTTATAGAACATAATAAGGATATTTTTTACATCCAATTATTTCTACATATCTATAAAAACCTCTTTATCAAAGGTATAATTCCTTACTTGGTTCAACCAAATAAAATTTAATCCTACAGATAGTGACATATGACCTATAGATGGTTGGGATGGCGGTCTCTACTCCGGGTCATCAGTTAACTAAAGTGAGGTGTTTTGGTAATTGATAGGGAACCATATGCAGTTAACCCTAGTTGTTATGGAATTATTACATATAAAGGTGTCAAGATGAGGGTATGTGGTCCTTTTCTGAGTGATATATCACCATGGGGAGGTTTTCTATTATGGGTAGAGGGGGTAGAATTCATTTCATCCATCTCTATAGTGTTGTGAGGAGGAATTTTATGGTAAATATGTCCTTCTTCTTCATATAAAGAATTGGTAGATCCTAAGGAATCACTATATATGTATCATATGGACTTATATATAATGATGTTAAGTAGGGTAATAAAATGATATTCTTTATATGTTATAGTTTTAATAAACCAACCTACCATTTGGGAATGAGAAATTATATAAGCTTGATGTGTTTCAGTCATTGGTGTATGTTGATGTTTATCTAAGTCTATTATGGGGAAATTCACCCACCAGTGGGAGGCTTCTAGAATATTCCTAAAGTATTTCCTACTATTGGTAAGAATATGATCCTTCGTTTGGGAAGCTATTAGAATATTACATCCATCCTTGGTCAAAATGGGGATATCTACCTGATTCTAATATTCATTCTCCACCAGGATATAACAATGGTACTTCATAATTATGGAAGGGATATCTACCATATATTGTATGGTCTCTACGATATGATGATAAATTCCAACATTGGTGGGATAAGTAATAAGTTTCTAGATCATGTCTTCTTCCAGAATATGTTGGAAAGATTATATATTACTAGTAGTGATATAAGCCTAACTTGAGGTGACTTTTGAGATATGTCTATGAACCATATATAGGACATGAACATATACCTGAATCAATTTTTTCATTTATAATATTTCATCATATCTCTTAGATAAGAATATGAACCTATCCTAATGTAAATTACAATTATATTGATAAACCCTAGTCAGAACAGGGGTATGAGCATGATCGTGATCCTCATCCTCTATTAGAATATATCAATAATCCTACTGAATGGGGTAAGGAATGTGATATTACTATGAATTAGCTAGATGGTTTTTATGGACATGGCGATATGCTACATTGGAGGTTAGAAGAGGATTGTCTGGTTTTTATTGTATGTTTACTAGAATATTTCAGTGAAACTCCTCCATTTCTTCTAGAATATGTATGTTGGTTAGAAGGGATTAAGAAGGAATATGACCCTACTAATTTTCTATCATTATAATATACTATAATATATCATCCATTGAATTAGGAATATGACCCCACTCATTTCCTCCATTTTCCAAATGGATATGATGATAGGATTTATATGCATGTGTGGAAATATAAATCTACCCTCTACTTACTTCTAGAATAAGATATAAAACTTTATATGTGTAAGTAGGGATATGATCTTTCCCACTAGTTTCTTTTATATTATATTCGTATAATTAATTGGTAGAAGTAGGGATATATAACCACTCCCATTTTTCAACAGCTTACTACACTTAGAGTGATTTATAAGATACTTGAGTCTGAGTGACTTGTGGACTATCTTTCAGGAAACACACTCAACAAGTGGTTGAGGGTGGTTGTTTCATGTTGTTGGAGTAAGTAATGGAAAATATCCATCCTAAGGGACTCATAAACTAAATTAAAATCATGTTTGAACCCCTGATCTTCCTTCCTATGATAAGCATGGTACTAGTTTTTATTCCTTGATGATAGGCTCTCAATGTGGTTGGTGGTGGTGATAGGTGTCACTAGATTTATTATGGCTCTTCTCCAATGATATATTCTTGTATTATTAATCACCTAGAGACCCTTTCCATCATCCTCTAGGGTTATAATGGTACCATGCCAATGGTACACCCTTACAATCAAATTCACCACCTAGTGCTGGAGATGTTGAAAATATCATAGTATCCTTCTAATAATGAAGGTCATAGCTCTCATGGAATCCAAGGAACTAGAATACTTGATTTATTTTAATTTTATCTCTTTGGATAGACGATAGGCCATTAGAAGGGTACCTGTGGACACAAAGACAAAAAATAGGAACACCGATTGGTGAATCAACACAAGTAAAAATACATGCTTAAATAATTTCATGTGGGAAACATAGTTGTTTTTTTTTTGATTTTTTTAAGATTCATATTAAATTTTCTATTTGTTTTGGAATATAATTTGAAAAATTATCTGGTCCAGTGTTTCATTTGTTTAAAATGATGTGTCAATGTGTGTTTGGAGAGATGATTATGAAGTTGTCATTCATGAAGTATTTTTATGGATTCATTTAGTGTAATTTGATTCCATTATTGAACTATTATATTTTAAATTGTGAGGATTGTTAGACTGATCTTAATCTCAAAGATATATGTCAATAAAGATGACACATTGTTTAAAAAAAATTGGAGAAGAACAAGAATATAAAGTAGGCCTCATAAAATGTGTTGAAATTTTATATGAAGAATACTTGAGGAAGTATTGAATTATATTATATAATTATAATTTTATGATGGGTATTATACAAAAACATGGCCACCCATTGGCTAGGAAAGGACCACTTCAACCACTCTTATGGGACTGTATGTGTCAACCATGTGGGAGGCACTCGTCCTAGCTATCCCATTATGGAATGACTGTTATTTGGATGGGTCATATCTCTTTCATGATTCTCCTAGGTGAGAACCTTCATGGGAAGATGGATTCATGAATGAGTATTCAAAAGAGGATTAAATCCACCATGTGATTCATCGTAGTGGTGTGTGGAAAGTGTATGAGTTTTTTTGGTTCTAAGCCCCACTATGTATATGGGAAATCTGTGGAATGAATTCAAAAAAATGGAGGTTCTCAAGCAAGTGTGGATTCGATAAGGTACAAAGGCATCGCTACACTATTCCACCAGGTTAAAAAAGTAGAGACATATTATATTCATCTATAATAACTAATTAGATTAGTTTTATAAATCCCACATCATCATCTTTAACCTCACCCACCCAAGGTATTTCTAGTTGAGTAAGAGCATTTTTTTAACCTTGAGACAAGCTATAGTAGACACAGATAGCCATATTCAATTATGAAATTGAAGGTATGAGGCATTCAGGATCAATAGAATGTCATGAATGAAATTAGTGGATTTCATGAATTTTATTATTTGAAGAAGATGAATTTGGATGAATGAAAATGAAGTTGTGGAAGGTCATTCAAATATGGAGATGATTTTGGAGATTTTAAATGGTGATTTGTGAAATTTTCATCTCATGCATCTTAGAACTTCACCAAAAGAAAAAAGATCAAAATCACATATTTTGAGACACCTTGTAAATTAGTGTAATAAAAATTAAGGAAGATAAATAATTTATGTGATATAAAATTGTTGACACAATATAAAACTCTAAGACCGAACATGACATATTTCTCAAATATGTGGTGGTGAAACTCACCTATATACATAGAGGCAAGTAAAAGAGAGACATTGTAGTGAATAATGCAAGAGAATTCATTTTCCTAGAAAATAGAGAATTCATGAAACAAAATTTCATGAAGGGTATTTTTTATGAAGAAGTTTTATTTCATGAAGAATAAGAATATATCACAACCTCCTAATCATAAAATCACACACATCAGGGTTTCTAGAAGGACTGTGTTGCATAAAACACCTTTTCTACACAATTTAGATGATATCAAATGCATACTTTTTAATGAATAAAAAGTTCCCCCATACTTTTGATATTCCTATAATAACACACTAATAGTATGAAGAAGATAGAATCCAAACATTCATATGATACTGTGAAGTGTAATAGTGGGTTTGAGGAATACATTGTGTTTCCTAAAGAACAAAGTGGACAGTGCTTCAATTCTTGAATACAAACCTGAAAACTGGATCCATTGAGATGCATGAACCTTGTTCATTATAATGTAGTATAGATTATGAAGTATGAAATTGTACAATAGAACATAAAATAATTACAAAAATAAATAATATTTTCATAGTTTTAGGAAAAGAGGATTATTGAGATGAAAATGTGTAAGTTTATTCTTGAATAAAATAATGTAAAATATATTGTGTTCACCACTTTCACACATATAAGTGAGGCCAATAATTTAATCAAAAATAAAAACTATCTGATATTTTTTTTACTGAGTAAACTAATCAAATAAAGTTTATTATACTTATTGATTAAAACCAAAAGACTCAATTAGTATCTATTGATATTATATTAATGTTACACAATAAGTTTTAATTATGAAATATCATAGAGGAATATCCACATATCATACTACAATGGATAAACCCTAAAGAAGGAAATAAGTCTCTCAGTTATTGTTGGGAGTAGAGAAGTATTTTGGTTTGATCCAGAATTAAGATAAGTCTCTCAATTGGATCTAGGATCAAATGAAGTCTCTTAATTAGTGTTGGGAGTATGAGAATACTTTATTATGTCTCTAGATAAGGTCAGTGTGGATTATAGTAACATAGTATGATGTAGTAAAAATATTCTCATTAATTTATTTCAAAGTTAATATATAGTATCATTTTTTATCAACCATTTTAATTTTTAATAATATTATAGTAGATAATCCATGTTGGGGGTATAACCAACATGCAAATGAGTAGATTTCTCTACCCAAGCCTTGTGTTTTGTGTTATCTCCTATCATTTTTTCATATGATGTGAGACTATAAGAATCACTGAGTGGCTCATAAAAGTTAAAAAGTTTAATTGGTTTAATTAAAAGAGAAAATAATTAAAAAAAAGTAAATCATTGATTAACCCCCCCCCCCCCCCCTTCTTAATCCGCCCTAGGACTCTACAATAGGTATTAGTGTGTAACTCCCTCTAAATATCCAAACAAGTTCTTATGATGTGTGTAATTTAAGAATTGATTTATCTACTTGTGATAGAGATTTATTCTTAGAATATGAATAATAGAAAGAAAATATGAGCAAGGAATCTAAATAAGAGTCATACAGTAAAGTTAGAGACATTTCAAACCAATGTTCTATATGTTGCAATAATTTTTCTGACTATGATTCTTCTAAAAAAGAAAGCTCAATATATTATTATGATAGAACAATGGGTGATATATTTTTTAACTCAAAGAAAATAATATTAAAGTTCCTAATGAATTTGTAAATATTATTGTTATAGTTTTTAAGGGACTTGTATATGATAAAGAACAACTTAAAAATATAGTTGATGAATCGGAGGAAGAGATAGGTAAAAAGATTAAAAAGTGTATCACTATCACAATATTGGTAGATGAAAGGGATAAATAAATTATTTATATGAAAGAATAATTACAATGGTATCCCTTTAATAAAGTTTTTTCAAATATAGATTTTATGGAATATTTACATGAACATAAAAAATTACACAAATTTTATATGGTTTTCAAAGGTGCTCAGCTAGAGGATAAAGCAGAAAAATTAAAATATCTTGGAAATTAATTACAATAATTTAGTAAAATTATTGAAGAATAAGTACAAAATTATAAAGGAATGCCTAGCCGAACAGCCATGCAAAGGTGGAGAGTTTATTTCACGATGAAGATGTTGGGGAGGAGTAGTTACAAGTAGTTAGTATGGGTTGTATGTAATGTTTTAAGCCTACAAGCAAATGAATTCCTCTAAGGCCTATGGACCATGTAATACTTACGCCTACGGGCCTTGTAAGGGTTCCACCTCACCCCTTGAAAGGTGGATTATCAAAATCAATAAAAAAATGAAGGCCTTCAGGCCATTGGAGTCTAAGAATAATTGAGTAATAGAAAATTCCTTCTATATGAAGTGTTTAATGCTTGATGTGAGATTGGAAAATCAGAATTCACCTCAAACTGAAACTTCCCATACTATTGAAAAAAAAGAGTTGTTTCCACGTAACTTTGTAATAGGGATCTAAAACCCATAAAAATAATGATATCCACCTCTAATAAAATATTATAATCCTCTAAAAATATGGTATCCCATAACCCATAAACTATATTATGTGATAATAGTATTTTAATTACTAGTATAGGTTTTCAACCAAACACTTGGAAAGTGTGCATGGTGAAAATTATTCATAAACCCACTATATCACACATAAATATAAAAATATATAGGAATATATTTTCCCTAAAAATTATCCAAATGTGTAGTGGTTTCACTCAAAAATATAAAGTTTCAAAATCAATGAAATCAAGATAGACCACACTAGAAAATAAGAGAAAGATATTTATATGATATTGTTGGTGTTGTTGGCATTTTGGGGAAAAGTAATTAGACTATTGGAATAATAATAAAATTCATGTAAATAAAATAATTCATGTATTTATGGGGATAAATGATGAATATAAGATAAGTGAAGAATATTTCACCATTAAACTAAGTTTAAAGGTGAATATTCCAATGTTGGTGAAATTAAGGGTCTATAGAGGAAAACTAGATCTGCACCTAATCTATCTCAAATTAAAACTGTTATTTCTAATATTTAAGGTTATAAAAATAAATATAAAAAAATTACACTATGAGTAAAATTGAGGGATTCACTCATATATCAATGGGAGAAGGAAATATTTCCAAAAAATCAACACCCCATATAAAAAAGAAGTCTCAGTTTAATGGAGCACATTAACAACAAGTGTCTATAAAAAATAAATATGAAGGTAGAAGATTCAATTTTAGAGGTTTTTTCTAGTGATTTAAATGGTATGGGAACAAAGACTATGATATCTGTTAAAACATGACATTCAAAGAAACATTAAATAATCAAGGGGAAGTCAATTTGAATATATGAGAACAAGTTCTCATAGAATTAATAGTGTGACTAGGAATAAATTTAAGCTACCAATTTAGAATTGATAAGAATTATTTGAATAATTTTTTAGTATATGTAAGAAAAATGGTCACATATCATATAAATAAAAGACTATACTACCATGATATATTCCTTTTGTTGTGAAATGGAAGAAACTTAAATGGAAATATAGTGGTAAGTCATGTGATGCTTCTGAGAAGACATATAATATAAATAAATAATGCCTAGTTTTTTTAAAAATATACTAATATGGATAAGAAATTGGAGGAAGCTAAAATCATTTTGAAATGTAAAGGAAATAATTTAACTATATAAAATGTTGTGTAAAAATGAATTCCTCACAAATTTTATGAGAAGTTTACTAATAATGGGAGAAAAGAATAGTCCGGGTTGAGAGAAAATTCTCAACTTGAATGTTACTCCAAAAGAATAAGAAGGTTCCACTTTATTCACTATTATTATATGTGTTTTGATCTAATATGTATGTAATTGAATTATAAGTTTGAGGTTGTCATTGCAAGATAGAATTAATTTATTTTACCTCAAGGGTAACATTCACTTCAATGAAAATGGTGAAAAACTTCCACCATTTATAGGGGCACCACCTTGAGAGGAATCTATAATTTTATTAAATTATAGTGAATATGAAAATTATGAACATATTTAAAACCTGAATTTTGAGGTATTCTAATCACACTTTAATCCAACATTATTAATTTTATTAATCATATAAATGAAGGGGGATTGCTTAGTTGATGAAAATAAGAGACAAAGGGGGAGTTATTCTTATTCACCTGAACATTCTAATATATTTGTTAAATTGTGTAAATGATTCAAAATTTTATTGATAAATTTGATTACATATATCCCATAAAATAGGAATTAATAAAACCATAGCATTATTTCACATGCATGGAATTTAATATACAGTTTATATATACATGGTTTTATCTTACGTGCTTTCTCCACCAGGTTATCCCATGTATACTTAGAGTTGATTAGTTATAGGATCTTTTCTTAATAAAACCATATGATGTCATACCATTATTACAAGTGTTCAAAAAAACAAACTTTTAAGGGAAGAGAATTTTGTTTGGGAAAAATCATGAGATGTGAATTCCCTTGATAATCGTTTTCATTTGATTTTCAATAAAGGGTAGAAATTTTTTTCATACAAATTAACTTTTAATGATGTGAATATATATTGAAAAAACATAATAGATAATTTTTTTGGGCCCAGTGATTCATTTTTTATCAATTATGTGTCAATATGTTTTTGGTGAGTTGAATATGAAGTGTTTATACTTGGGTAATTATTATGGATTCATTTAATGTCATTGTGTGTCAATAAAAAACTATTATCAATGAAATTGTGATGATTTTTGGACTAATATTAAGGTAAAATATTTTTTTATATAAGGATGATACATTGATTACAATAATATTGGCATATGAAGAAGAATTAAAATTCGAACATGTAATGTGTATTTATATTTTACATAAAGAATAATTAAGAAAGGCTTGGAATTTTATTCTATACATTGAATTGTTCTATTAATTTTATGACGAGGCTTATACAAAATAAATGTTCCACCATAGGCCATCTAGGGACCCCAATAACCACTCTTGTTGGATCCTAGGGTTTAAACACATTGGAAGTATCCCATCTAGCTAGCCTAAGGCATCATAAGTGTGAGTGGGCCACTATAAAGAACTTTTAAGAAGCTCATGGGTGAGTGCCTACATGGGTAAGAGGATTCATGAATGGGTTTTTTCAAGAAGGTGAAAAGACACTATTCAAGTAAATATGGTATCATGTAGTGAGTGTGTGAGTTTTGGGAGATTTTAACCCCACAGTCGGCTCGAGATTTCTTTGGAATGAATTGTAATAAAAAGTAGTGCTCGAGTAAGCGAAGAGTTGATATTGAACATGGGTGACACAACATTTTCCCTCCCTATTAAAAATTTATGTACATATAAAAATCATCCAATCCATACATTAATATGTTTTTGATAAATCCCATGTTTTATTCTTCAACCTTGTCAACCTAATGGTTTCCTAGTTTCATTATAGTATGTTTTCAAGCTTGAGACAAGTGACAATTGATTCAACCAACGATATTTCAGGATGATTCCTAATGGATGAGGCATTATCGATTGATCTAATGTCATACATGCATTTTGTGTACTTTATGGATGTTTTTATTAAAAGAAGTAAACTTTGGCCAAATGATAATGAATATTCAAAAGGCTATTTAGATACACAAATGATTTTAGAGCTTTGAAATGGTGATGCATGTGGTCTTCTGCACATGCATGTGGGAAATTCACTATAAGGAGAAAGCTTGAACTCAAATAAAAAGAGACTACTTGTTTTTTTGGTAAGATTAATTGAGTAACAAAAACATATTTATTTGATATAAAATCCTTTACACAAATTAAAACTCGAAGACATTACATGGAATATTTCTTAGAGATGAGGCAGTAGAACTCACCAATATAAAAAGAGGCTTGACCGAGAGAATGGATTCTAAGAATACTAATAAATATATATTTATTTTAGAAAATATATTTTCCATAAAGAATTTATTCATGATTATTTTCAATTAAGTAGTTTCCTTTTACAAATGATAAAAGTATCTTTTGTCATCATGACCTTTGATTCATGCACTCAAGGGTTTCAGGAAGAAATGGGTAAATTGAAACATCTTTTATTCTCAAAGAAGAGGACACGATGTGTATATTTTTTCATGAATTATAGGATCCTGTTTAATTTAGATATTCCAAAAAGCACACTCAAATTGTTTTTAATAGGTAGAAGTTTAACAGTAATATCCTAATGTGAAGTGGAACTCTGGGTTTGAGGAATACAGTGTGTTACCTAAGGAAAATGTGGACAATACATGGATTATAGCATGCATAGGTGGAAAAGGAATCCATTAAGATACTCAAACCTTGTTCACTATAAGGAAATATGAATCTTAATTTATGATATTAAAAAAAATATGTAAAATAATAAAGTAATAAATAATTTGTGCTAGGGATCCAATAATATAAGATTATATAGTTGAGAATATATAATTGTATTATTTCACAAAATAATATCAAATATATTATGTGCACCACATTCACACATATATGTTTTTTGGGACTTCAATATGTAGTTATAAATACCTGAGAAATTGTTTCATTGAATCAATTGATCAAATATAGGTGATCAGAATTATTGACCAAGACTTATTGATTCGATCAATATCTATTGAAGGTACATTAAAGGTACATGGTAAATTTGGATTTAGCATGATCAAAGTGGAATATCAAGAGATCAATATACTTTGGATCAATGATAAATAATTAAATAAATCTCTCAAATGTATTAGGGAGAATATAAGTACTTATATTAGATCTAGAAGTACTTCTATTGGATCTAGAAGTAAGAGAAGTCTCTATGTTCCAGTTGGGAGTTAAATAAGTCTCATAGTTAGGTCTAGAAATAGGAGAATACTCTTGCGATTCTCTGTGGAATGATAATTTGGATTCTAGTAACACTATTTTATACAGTATAAATATCCTCCAACTTGGGTATAGGGGTTTAGATGTGGTGTTTATTTTCTATCAACCATTGTAATTGATAATAATATTATAATGGAGAACCTATGTTGGGGGGTACAACCAACATGTCAAAATGTAGGTCTTTTAATTGAACCTTCTAAATACTGTGTGATGTGATATGTATTATAATTTTTTCATACAAGGTAAGACTATTAGAATCACTAAGTGTATCAAGAACCTTAATGAGTTCAAGTAGAGAAATTAAAAAGAAAATAATTTATAAAAGTTACCCACTACCCCCCACCCCCCTTAGTGATTTACCTAGCTTGGGGATCTATAAAAACAAAATTTCTTGATGTGTCTAAAACCTAATTATGTTTAATTATTGAAAGATTCACATTGTGTTCAACATTGTATTTTCTAGAGGGGATATAGTGCCTCAAATCATGGTTTTATGTGGGGTTGAGTGTGTCTGCATGATCCTTGTATTAGGACTCTACTCTAATCATAGATAGTTTCCAATGGGGTGTATTCATTGAATAGGAAACACCCAAAAACTCCCATATCCATAATAATATATAAGACTATTTTCCAAAGGTATTTTTTCATTGGGGTTTCATACCAATGATCATTAGAAACAAATATTTATTTATAGGATGTGAGGTTAGGCTCATCGCAACCTATTGAAGGAAATTATTAAATACTATGAGATGCTCTTATATATTTATGTCATTTTCATTAATATTTCTCAAATATAAATATGGCACTAGTTACCCTAACCGTTAATAATAATTTATTATAGTATTTTGATCTAAATTTTCACACATATTTATGGCATCACAACAACTTATTATTTTGAATGTTTCAAAGGTTCTCAAGGGATAACACCATATATATGTATTATAGGTTCTCCATCTTTATCTTATTATGTATTAGTGATGTTGTTTGATATATATAATATTTTAATTATTTTTAATTTATTTTTGGATGATTTAATCCCTTATAATTAATCAATTTTAGGTGATTTTTATCATTTTAGTATTTTTGAGGAATTTTGTGCCTAATTATGAAAATTGTTTGATTCTAGAAATTTAGAAGTTTTCTAGATCTTATGTATTTTGAGTATACTTGTTAAAAAATATACATATTGAGTTATTAATTTTTTAAATATTCCTTTTTTTGTGGGATTTGACATTGTCTTCTGAACCTATACCCAATTTGAAATACATTGGCTCGAAAAAATCAATCACGTAGAGAAAATTTTATTAGCTCACAAAATGGACCCAAAAATAGTAATAGAATCATATCTTATCCTAGATACATCCATATGAGTTAATTATAGTTTGATAAGAAATAGGTCTCATATACCCATTTAGAAACTAAATTTCATGATGAAATTTGGTAATTTAGGTATACATTGAATGCACCAAATTGGAGGGAGCTGAGCAGTCTCCTTTGGAATAAATATTCATCTTTAGTCATTCAAGAATTTTTTTTAAACTTGTCCAAATAATATAATAATTATTAATATAATTCACAAGACATATTTTAACGAATTTTATAAAGCAAACATTAATATATTCTTCAGTTTATTATTTTAAATAGACTTAAACTTTTAAAGGAATGGATCTGGAGGGAAAATTTTCCACCCCTCAAACCTATAAATATGAGTGTTCACTTCCATTCAAAGGTGTTTTTGAAGGTGAAAGATGGGATGTGATGGAGGATTGGATTCTTTAATTTATGTTTATTTCCTATTGTCTATTTTCTTAGTTTTTTAATACTCTCTACTTACCATTTAAACTCTCTTACCCTTCACGTGGAGGGGTAAAACCATTGAGTGATCAGGGAATAGGGAGTTTCACTTTTGTAATGTCAGAGTCTTTCACTTTAATTTGAAACACTATTTTTATATTTAATGATTTCTATTTTATTTAATGACCAATTATTTTAATTCAATTATATTTTGGGTTTGGTTTTCACTCATTTTTTTAATGTTTTTTTGAAGAAGTTTAAACTCCCTCTGCCTAGTGCAGTTTGTATTGATCAAGCAGATTATGTTAGGTGGTGAGTGTTTAGTAATCATTGTAATATGTGTCGAATAAGTTAAATTTTTTCTAGATTTCTAACAATAAACAATTCCCCATACATACTTTATTTAGTTATTCAGTAATGATTTATTAATTTTCATTCACATAGGAGTGGTTTCCATTGTATCCTTTAACTAATGATGATTGATAACTCAATAGAGGATTCTTTAACTTGTCATTAATTAGGAAGATATGGGGAACGATAATTATGAAAATGATGGAATTTCAAAAGATTATCCAACCCGGACCACATAAGTCTTTTCATCCACTTGTGTTCAAACATTATTTTTAATTTTCTTCATTCTTTTTAAACAAAAAAATCAAAAGCAATCTATACATATTTCTCAAATTTAAGTGACAAATGTTATTTTAGGGTAATAATCTATAGATAAATCCTAGGTCAACCAATTTAATGCATTTTAACTTAGGAAAAATATTTTTTTTCACACCCCATGATAGGCATGTATCAAAAATTTGCATCATTTCAAGGGATTTTGTGCCAATAATTCTTTTTTCTTTTCTTATTTCTCTTTATTTTCTTCGTTTCTCTTAAAAATTTCATGACTAGAACCTAAAACACATAACATTTCCCCATAGATACTAAAATTGAAATAATATTATTTAATAGATATAGAAACCTACATTTTCAATCAGAATTTGAGGATATTTATCTTCCAGAATCGACTGAAACATAAAGTGTTAACCCAGAGCCTTTCTTCATAGATGGAAACTAGAACTATACCTTTAAAGACTTATGGTCACAATAATTCCTTAATTAAAATAATAATATTTCCATTATAGAGTTAAAAATGATTTTGAGATGAAACCTAACATTATCTCATTACTTCCAAAGTTTCATGGCATGACAGGTAAATATCCAAACATGCATATTAAAGAGTTCACACATGTCTGCACTACTTTACAACCCCATAGAGTTGCTAAGGAACATTTAATGTGTAATAAATTCCCATTTTTATTGTAAGGAGCTTATAAAGAATGGTTTTATTGTCTACAACCAGGATATGTGCATGATTGTAATGACTTAGTGAGATTCTTCATGAAAATATTCATCACCATTTATAGAAATCATGAACATCAGAAAGGAAATCTATGGAATCAGACAGTAATATGGAGAAACCCTTTACGAGTACTAGGTAAGATTTAAAAATATATATTCTAACTTCCCACATAAATAAATAGAGTAAAAACACTTTCTTGTCTTCTTTTATGAAGGTTTATTGGAAAGTGACAAAAACCTTCTGGATATATCATCTGGAGGTACATTGATTGACAAGTAACTAGAAGAAGTCAAGGGATTGATTGAGAAGATCTATCATAGCTCACAATAGTTTGGAACAATAGTTATTGGTACAACAGAAATTCATGAGGTAATAACATCTTATCCATCACCATTATGGGAAACTAATATTGATGAGATAACCATTATGGTGAAACAAATGGCCCTAAATCAAGTGGCTAGCCAACAAGAACTGGATAAGGTATGTGGCTTATGATTATCACCAAATCATTTCAATGACCAAAGTGATAAAATATAGGGAATGGAAACTTGTGCATAAGAATTTCAGCTGAGTAAATTCCAAAAAAAATCAAGGATATAGAGCGCCTAACCAAGTTCAATATGGATTTGAAAATTAGTATAATCAAGCTAGACTCCCATACCAAAACCAGTTCTAAAACCAATCCCCATTCCAATAACAATTCCAAAACAAATCACCATTTCAATAAAAGAAATCATATAACCTTCCTTCTAACCACCAACCACCCACTATCCAAAGACCCTATGAGAATCCATCCACCGATAAACAACCCCTAATTCTAAACCAACAATATATATCTGATAATGAGGGGCTCAATGACACTGTAAAATATTTGTCCAACAAGTTCAAAAGTCTCATGGAATTCCTAACTAGAAATACTTGGAAACTCCCTTACCAAACAATCCCAAACCAAAATTATAATTTCAAAATGATAACATAAATAAGTGGAAAATAAATATCACCACTAGTAGCTAATGAACGTGAAATAGGAAAACTTTAGTTGAGGGATAATGAATTAGTAAATTCAAAAAATTCTGTAAAAATGCTCTGTTAAGAAGAAGAAAGAGGAGGATGAGAAGGATTGTATGAGGGGGAATAGAAAATAAACACCATTTCAAAGGGAAAAATTGTATAATAAATACTTACCCCCACTATTTTCATCAAGGATTATTGAATCAAAAATATTGAAGGAAGAAGCACTTCAAAATGATATTTTGTACACTTTCCAAAAAGTGGAAATTAATATCCCCCTTATTGAAGCACTCAAAAAATACCAATTATGATAAATTTTTGAAGGGTCTTTTCTCAAATAAGAAGATACTTCATGGGAAGGATCAACGTGGGAAGAAGTGTCTCAGCCCTTATCACACCATAATTTCCAACCAAATGTCAAGATCCATGAACATTTACCATTTCATGCACCATTGGTTATTTAAATTTATCGAATTATTTTTCTGATATATGTTCTTAAATTAATGTATTTATTCACTCAGTATACACTTCTTAATAGATGGGAGACTTAAATCCCACAAGAGTGGTGGTCCATCTTGTAAATAGATCCATATTTTTCCTAGAAGGAGTTCTTGAGGTTGTCCTGGTAAATGTAAAAGTTCTCTTATTAACAACTAACTTATATATGCTGATTATAGAATAATATATGTCCCCATCACACTCACCCATCATTTTGGGGAGACCTTTATTGAAGATGTCCAAAACCGTCGTCAATTTTTATGAAGGTAAAATCACCATCGAATTTGGAGACATCACTATCCACTTTAATATTTTTGAATCCATCAGACTCTCATTAGATGATCACTCACTCTTTTCACTCTCCCAGGAAGTTGTTACAGTACCAATTGAAGATTCAAGTATGTGCCATAAATTCTTATCCTTAGGGGATAATTTTTCTATTGAAAATATCACTAAACATGTGGATTCCCAAAATGCTGGAGATTCTGATTTTATGTGCAAATAAGAGGTAAAATTTGATTGTATTGATGATTTTTTAGATGATGAGGAAGATTATATGGTTTCTTGTGTTTATGATGACCAACATTTGGCAGTGGGGAATGATATTTTAATTTCATCCTATGACCATCCCCCTGGTTTGAAATTAATATCACTCCACTCTGATTTGAAATATGTGTACATTAGGGAGGGAGAGAAATTACCAGTGATAATTGATAAAAATATATCTAAAACCAAAAAAAATATTTGAATGATATTTTGAGGGAGAATGTACAAGAAATATCATAGATATTAAGTGATACACAAATAATAAACCTAAAAATATTATCAAAAATAATTCTTATTGAGGGAGATTCCAAACCTATCAGACATCCCTAAAAGAGGAATAATCCCACCTTTATGGAGGTTATAAAGAAAGATATTGAGAAGCTCTTGCAAGATAGGATCATTTATCCCATCTCAGATTCACAACGGGTTAGCCCCATTCATGTAGTTCAAAAAAACTATCCTAACCACTATGAGGAATGAAAATAATGAATTAATGCCAGTGAGAATTCATAATAGTTTGAGAGTGTTCACTGATTTTAGGAAGTTGAATCAAGTCACTCAAAAAGATCATTTCCCCATATGCTTCACTAACCAGATGGTAGAGATATTTGCAAGGAGAACTCATTATTTCTTTTTGGATGGATTTTCATGTTATTTTCAAGTACCCATTTCTCCTGAGGATCAAGAGGATACAACATTTAATTTTCCCTTTGGTAATTTTTCATATAAAATTATGTCATATAGATTATGTAATGCTTCAGGTACATATCATAAGTGCATGGTAAGTATTTTTCTGACCACATTTATGATTACTTAGAGGTTTTCTTGGATTATTTCACATTTTTTGTAAATTATTTTGACCATTGTTTGAAAAATCTAGAAAAAGTTTAGAAAAAATTCATTAAAAGAATCTTGTTTTAAATATTGAAAAGTGTCATTTCATGGTTGAGAGATGAATTTTCCTTAGGCATGTCATTTCTAAAAAAATGAATTAAAGAGGATAAATCACAAATTTGAGTGATAAATTTATTGCGTTATCCAACTTGTGTGAAGCATGTTAAATCATTTTTAGGACATGTAGGATTTTAAAGAATGTTTATCAAAGATTTCAATAATATTTATCTCCTTATCTCTATATTTATTTTCAATGATGCTACTTTCGATTTCAATGGTGCATTTAGGGAAGCCTTTGATGAGATAAAGAGGAGATTCATTACACCACCAGTGATGCAACCACCAAATTTGGAAGAACCATTTGAGCTAAATTATGATTATTTCAACCAATAAGTTGGTGAATTCCTTTATTAGAGAATAGAGGGTATAAAACAAGTCATTTCTTATGACTTGAGAACCTTATATGTGGCTCAATTTAATTACACAACCACAAAAAATAGTTTTTAATGGGTTTTTTCTTTAGAAAATATTGGATCATATATGCTTGTAACTAATGTAATTGTGTTTTCATTATAATGCTCTTTGGTACTTGATAAAGAAGGATTAAGATAAATAGAGACTAGTGATATAGATGTTACTGCTATAGGAGTTCAATATAGAAATCAAGGACAATAATGTATCTAATAACCAAGTGGATGATCACATAAGTACACTACACAACGCCCCTAAAGTTGAAATTCCTGACAAAGATCCACTAAATGATCACCTTCAAAGAGAGCATTTTTACTTGATTGAAGGAAAAGTTACTTAGTATACTAACATGGTCAATTATCTAGAAACATCTCAAGACCCATCTCATTTCAATTCCCACCAAATTTAAAAACTAAAATATGATTCCTGATATTACATTTGGTAAGATCCATTTATTTAAAATATTTACAATGACCAAGTGATAAGAAAATGTTTTCTTGAGAGTGAAATTGGTTTTTCCTTTGAGTTTTTTCACACATTAGCTTATGGAGGTCACTTTGACCTCAAATAAAAGCAAGGAAGGTTTTGGAATCTAGATTTTATTGGCTCACCCTTTTTAAATATGCTCATGAATTTTTAAAACGGTGTGATAAATATCATTTTTCTTGAAATATTTCAAAAATACATGAAGTTCCCCAATAACCACATAATTTTAATAATATTTTTTACATTTGGGAGATAGATTTTATGGGACCTTTCCCAAATTCATTTTGAAATTATTATATCTTGATTGAAGTTGATTATTTTAAAAATGGGTGGAAGCAAATCCATTATGACTGATGATTATTATGTTTTTTTTAGGGATGAAATATTTTGTAGGTTTGGAGTTTCTATAGACATCATCAATGATCTGGGGTCTCACTTTGTAAAAAGTATAATGGAAGATTTACTGAAGAAGTATGGGGTGTATCATAAAACATTAACTCCTTATCATTTATAGACTAATGGTCAATCTGATGTGTCAAATTGGGAAATAAAAGGAATTTTAGAAAAGACATTTAAATAAAATAGGAAGGATTTGAGACAAAGTTTGTTTGAAACTTTATGGGAATATATGTTATCCTATAAAAAACTGATTGTAATGATTCCATATAGGTTGATTTATGGAAAAATATATCATATGCCAGTGTAATTAAAGAATAAGGTGTATTGGGTTATTAGGAAGATGAATTTAGATCTTGAATGTGCTAGGAAAGAGAGAAGATTACAGTTAGAGAAGCTGGAGTAAATTAGAAGGGAATATTTTTAAAATTCCATGATTTATAAAGAGAGATCAAGAGGTTCTCGTGAAAAGATGATCCAATCGAAAGACTTTCATCCTAGAGACAAAGTATTTTTATTCAAATCAATACTCAAGATGATTACATGTAAACTTCATTATAGATGGGAAGGTCCATTTATAGTTAATCATGTATATCCTTTCAGTGCTATGAAGATTGTGAAGGATGGAAAGTAGGATCCATTCAATGTTAATGGAAACAGGCTAAAGAAATTATATAGGACCATTCCATTAGATCTATTAGAGTAGATCACACTCCTCCAATATATTTATTAATAAAAGTCATCAGGTCATACCTCACCTTTACTGGTTCTTTCTTGATGTGATTCAATTTAAAATCCTCTTACATGTTAAATAAAATTGAATTCATTGAGGTTACTTCATCATTTAAGTGTGGGGGACAAAAACTTTTTTGTTTTGGATTTTTTTTCTATTTTTCAAAAAAAATATTAAATTAATTTTTTATTTTTTTTAAATTTCTATGTGTGTTCATTTTAATTTTTAGTGTGTTTTTTGAAATTTTAGAGCTTAAAATAATATCATTTCCATTTTTTAAACCCATTTTAATGAGTGAAACAATTTACTTCATAAAATAAAGATTAAATTAATGTTGTAAATTACTTAGTTTCATGTTCAAATCTTTAGGAATTTTATGAAAAGTACTATGATTTTTAAATCCCATGCAACATCTCGCTGTCTTTATATTTGAAATCACTTTTTTAAGGATTATAAACCATTTTTTCATATTATTTACAAACAAATCACATCATTAAATAACCAAACAATTCTTAATTTAACCAAAATGTTATTCATTCATGTCAAAACTTGAGGGTTTTAGGTACTTTTGTTTTAAATTATTGGGGATTTTTTTTGTATTTAAAGCCCCATTTTCAAGAGTATCCTTATCATTTTGAACTACCTGATACATTTTATCCTTTTATCCCATACAATCCATGAAAATCCTATTAGGTTATCCACATTACAAGACAATTTTCCATATTCAACAGTCTCTTGAAGTGAATTTTCATAATCTATTTGAACTTAATTGTGGGGGGGATATTTATTATGTTTTTCTACCTCATTTGGTGAAACTTTGGGTGTAAAATCAATTGATTAAAATATGTGTTTTATACTGAAAAAAATCATTCTGTTAAATGTTTTTATTTTTCTAGATCTTTCATGATAAGAGAAGTTGTGTATTTCTAGAGATTCAAATGGAGAAAGAAAGTTGTGTCTATCTGTATCTTTTAATAAAAATTATTTTTTGAGAAGACTTTAATTTTTTATGTAAAATTTTTAATGGTGTGAACTTTCCATAATCTTACATGATGATAGATCTGATTTTATTTTAATGGGAGTGAGTAGGAGACCATACTTGAGTGAAAATAAGAATCTTTCAAAATGTCTTCAAAAAGATTCAAGACCTCCTTATCTGGCCTCAAAAATTTTCACATATAAATCCTACCAACCAGAAGCCATAGAACATCCTTTAAAATTACTCATGATAAACACTTTTCATTGACTAACATTGGGTGGATATTTAGGGATTTATCTTTCCAATGGTGACACTTTCATTGGTTTGGATAAGAAAATCCTTGTTGAAAAAGGAAATTTGTGAGATGAGATAAAATTCCTATGAGGTGGGTGTTTTGTTTGCATGGGAGGAGAAATAAAGTAGAAATATATTGAATGATATAAATTTAAAACTTGAGATAATGTTTTTTATTAGAAATTATATCTTTTTTTACATGGTGCAGAATTTATAGATCTCATGAGTATTTGTTTTGAATTTTCTTTGATTTAATTTTGATTTTCAATTATCCAAGATTCTAAGGGATCATAGAGGAGGAATTGATAAAGATAATAATTTCATTATTTTTTATGTTTGTTTAAATGATTTAATAATTTCTAATTAATCATTTTGAGGTTATTTTCATCATTGTAGTATTTTTTTAAAAATTTGTGCTTAATTGTGGAAATTTTTTATTCTAGAAATTTAGTAGTTTTCTAAATCTTATGTATTTCAAGCATAAATGTTAAATTTTTTATCCAAATTGAGTGATTAATTTTTTTTGTATTTATTTGTTTTTTGGGATTTTACTTTGTCTTTTTGAACCTAGATCCAATTTGAACCACACTGGCCCAACAAAATCAATCAAGTGGATGATTTTTTCTGCCTGATAGAATGGACCCTAAAACTGTAATAGAATCATATCTCATCATATATATATATATATATATATCAAAATTAGGTTATTCTAGTTGGATGAGAAATCAGACTCTCAGACTCATGCCCAAATTATATTTCATGAGGAAATTCAGTCATTTGGTAATCCATTTAATTCCCCTAACTGGAGGTAGTTGAGTAGTCTCCTCAAGAAGAAAATGTAATCTTCAGTAATTTGAGCATAAAGTTTTCTAAAATTCTCCAAATAATATGAGATTTTTTTTTCAGATGAAAATACATAGGGGAATAAATTTAATGAATAAAACTACCCAACATTCAGCCATTTAGTATTCTAAAGAGACTAAAACTTTTGGAGGAATGAATCTGGAGGAAAAATTTTCCACCCCACAACTAAATAAATATGAATGTTCACTTACATTCAAAGGTTTTGAATAAGGTGAAAGAGAGTATATTCTAGAGTATTGGATTCTTGAATTACTTTTTATTTTATATTTCCTATTTTATTAGTTTCATAATTATCTCTTCTTTCCATTTCAACCCTCTTACCCTTCACATAGAGGGGTAAACATTTTAGCAATCGGGGAAGGGGGAGTTGCACTTTTGTAATGTAGCAGTCTTGTGAGTTGATTTGAAACTCCCTTTTTTTATTTAATTATTTATATTTTAAGTGGTGTCTAATTATCTTAATGTGATTATATTTTTGGTTTTTGTGTCACTCATTGTTTATATCTTTGTTTGAGGAAATTTAAACTCCCTCT
Source organism: Viscum album (assembly GCA_963277665.1). Lineage (NCBI taxonomy): Eukaryota > Viridiplantae > Streptophyta > Magnoliopsida > Santalales > Viscaceae > Viscum > Viscum album. Next base: position 120,688,831 of record OY728146.1, on the reverse strand, counting down.
GCCTACTATAGTTTGTCTCAATCAAATAGATCGTGCCAAGTGGTGAGTGTTTAGAAATCATTGGCAAGTGTGTGGAACAAGTGAAATTTTTTCAATATTTATAAGTATCAATAGTTATCACTCGTTACTTTCCATTGTTATTTGGGAATGTTTTGTGAATTTTCATTCCCATAGGAGTAGTTTCTATTGTATCCTTCAACTAAGGGCGATTGATAACTCAATTGAGGATTCTTTCAATTATCATTCAATATGAAGAGAGGGGGGATGATATTTAAGACTATGATGACATTGAAAAAGTTGATCTTATAATAAACACATCACTCTCTTCATTTGTTGAGTCAATAAGGTTTCCTTATGACTTTTCCATTCCTTCATGATTGGGGAGATTGCTGAGTCAATAAGGTTTCCTTATGACTTTACCATTTCTTCATGTTTTGAAAATCACAAACACCTTATCTTAAGGAAAATTTCATTTTACCCTACGTTTTACTTTCATAAGGAAAATTTTCCTTCCCCAATGAAATTTATCCTTACCATGTTTTTCATTGTTCATTTTGTCTCTAAGTATAAAATTCAGTTTCATATCTAAAACCTAGGAATCTTATAATACTTAGATATAGATCATTCTGTTTTTAGGATCCGAATTCAGGTTCCGAACTTTCTGAGTTTTGACACCAAGTTCTCTGAATTCAGACTCTAAACTCTTATGAGTTCTAACTCTGAGTTCTCTGAATTCAGATTCTGAACTTTCTGAGTTCTGACTCAGAGTTCTCTGAATTCAAACTCCGAACTCTTATGAGTTTTGACTCCAAGTTCTCTGAATTTAGACTCTGAACTCTTATGAGTTTTGACTATGAGTTCTCTGAATTCAGACTCTGAACTTTTTTAAGTTTAGACTCCGAACTCTTATGAATTCAGACTCCGAATTCTACTGAATTCAAGACTCTGAATTTCCTTGATATTCAGAATCTGTAATTCTATATAATTCTGGTTATGAATTTTTCTGAAGATAGAAACCAAATATCCTTATATTATAGACACCTAATGAGTTTTTGGTTAGACTCCAAAATTTTATTTCCTTACATTCTGAATAATTTATTTTGGTTAAGTAACCATATTTTTTCTTACACATGTTTTGGTTACAAAATGATGTCGTTATTTCTATTTCTAACCAACTGTTGTTTGAGTGACACGTGTATAGGTCCCTCCGAAATTCAAGTAAAAATAAGACTGTTGTATGAGGAATTCGATCGTTGGAGCTGTGCCTATAAATAAGAGCTCATTTAAACGATCTCAATATTGTTCTATGACTCTAGAGATTACATGCTATTGAAGTGATTTCTAGAGAGATACTCTCATTATTATTGTGTACTAAACACCTTATTTAGATTTGCTTCGTGTGACTCTGAATGTTGCTAAGTACATTCGAGGTCTTCTAGGGATAGGAAGATAGAGGTGTCGACTACCTTAAAGATCGAGTACTTCTTTGCTGAGGAAGAGAGATGTGGAAACTACCTTGAAGTTGAGGGCTTGCAGGGATAGCAAGACAGACTCCAATATTCATATTGAGGGCTTACCCTAGTTTGGGTAAGACAAACTTTCTTGAAAGTATAAATCAAGGTACCTTTATCCAAGGTTGTTGGATACCCTTCTCTTTAGGTTAAAAGATTTACTACTTTTTACTTGTTTGTTTAAAGTTTTCCACTGCATTTTGATTGTTGAGAAAAGTATAACTATCTTATACATTTTTATACTTGTATACTCTGATTTAATAAGATTCTATATGCTTTAAGGTAGAATCTTTATCTTTCTAAACTTTTGTTAAGTTTCATTTCTGGAACTATCTTTCCAGAATTACATTCTCGGAATCATATTTTCAGAATCAAGCAAGTATGTAGAACTAGAGGTTTTTTTATTACCTTATTTAACTTTCTTAAACATCATCATCTTTAAAAGTTCCAAAGGAATTTTTTAAAGTATACAATTCACCCCCCCCCCCTCTTGTGTATTGAGCATCATTAGATACTACTTACAGAATCTTCATTCATTATTTCGATCCTACAATTGGTATCAGAGCGGGTCTCTAAAATACTTATATTCACATATAAGTTTTCCTTACCCATGTTTTTCATTTTTATGCTTTTTCCTTGCTAAGGAATGTATTCCATGTTTAAAAACTTTTATTACTAACAATTTTGTGTGGAAATATTTTCTTTAAGATGATAGAAATCAATGTTGGTTCCATAAACAACCTAAATCCTACTAGACCACCAATTTTTGATGGGAATGATTATGAATATTAGAGAGATCGCATGAAGACATTCATTATCAATACTGGAGTGGATAATTTTGTTATGCTTACTAGAGGATATAAAATCCCTAACAAGGAAGTTAGTACTTTCACCAACCAAGAAAAGCATGAATATAAACTGAATTATAAGGTGTGCAATACATTGATTTGTTCTATTAATAGAAATATATATAGCCAAATTTCATCTTGTGAAGCATCGAATTGTATTTAGAAGAATCTTGAAGTTACTCACTTTGGAACTTCCAAAGTCATTGAAACTAGAAGATCCATGCTCAGAGCTAAATATCATGGTTTTTTCGTTCCTTATAGAGAACCCATATGTAAGGTACAACAGAGATTTATGACTGTTGTTAATAGTTTACAATCTATGGGTGATAAAGGATTAGATGATGAAGCTCTTGTAGACAAAATCATAGACCTCATGCCTAATGAGTGGGAATCCAAGAGAATTTCTATTGATGATAATAGAAAGGTTACTCATATTTATCTTGATGAACTTTTTGGAACTCTTCTTCAACATTAGACTAGAGTGAAGAGGGATGCTGATAATGTAAAGAAGAAGAATGGGAATGGAAGTGTTTCTTTTACAACTACTTCAAATCATATGAAAACCAAGACTCTTGACAAAGTTACTAGATCTAAGTCTAAAAAGGTTGTTATCCAATCCAAATCTAGTGGAAGTGAATCTTCAAAAAATGAGTTAGAAAATATTGCTCGAAGGATGAAAAATATTGTTGGCCAGAAGAATTTTCAATCCAGATACAAGAAGAAAGAAAGGAAAGATAAGAAATATTCATAAGTCACATGTTATGAATGCAAGAGATATGGATATATAGGACCTGATTGTCCTATGTTTAAGAGGAAAGAAATAAAGGAAAAGCATTCTAAGAGGAATAGAAAGAAGTACTACAAATATAATGTTTAGAAAGTATTGAAAGCTAATGACACCTGGAGTGCCAGTGGTGGAGAATCTTCAGATGAATCAACAGATTAAAAATCTTTTGGACAAAATAATCTTGGTTTATTATCCAGACTACCTATTGAAAATCATTGTTTAATGGATAAGGTACACAATGTTGAAACTATCACCAATGTATCTTTAAATAGTAATAGTAATTACTATGAATCCTCAGATGAAGAATCTTCTTCTGATGAAGATAATACTTTACCTACCTATGAAGAAGTTTCTAGGTTTGATAAGATCCTTGAGAATGAGAATTAAAAACTCAAGAAAAATCTTGATAAGGAAAATTTTACAAATACTATTCTTAATAAAAAATATCAGATCTTTCTAAAGATCTTGATAAGAAAATTTTTGATTTTGAAAGTATTTCAAAAAACCTTGAGGAAGTAAATTCTGAGAAGGATAAACTTTCTAAGGATCTATAAAAAGTAATTTCTAAGAAAAATGTCTTCAAGCCTAACTCTAGTTCAAAAACAAATTTTTTGAAAGATAATAACTTAGTTATCAAACTAAAATCCAAAATATGTTTCTTAAGGAAGTGTTTGTCAAACTTTACCTTAGGTAAGTAAATGTTTTATAATATTTATTCTCAAATCTGACCTCTAAGGAATAGTTCTGGTTTTGGTTATACTGGTTCAAAACCTATTTTTAGTAACAATTATTTTATTCCTCAAAGCGCTCCATTTTGCACTAAGTGTCAGTGTGGTGGGAATTGGGAAAAAAGTTATTCCCTAAAAACCTAGTCTTTAGGATTTCATAAAGCATATTTTTCAAAGAAGATGTGGATTCCTACGATTTTTCTTTCTGAATTTTCCAGATCCAAGAAAGTTTGGATTTAAAAAGTCTAACACTTTTATTTTCAGGAAAATAAAGATTATACCTACAAAAATACATGGTACATTGATAGTGGATGTTCCCAACATATTACTGGTAATGAAAACTAATTTAAAAATATTATCAAGATAAAAGGAGGAAAAGTAACTTTCAGAGATAATTCTCAGGGAGAAATTATTGGTGTAGGTAACATCGTTCTTCTTTGAAAAACTTTGATTTAAAATGTTTTATTTGTTAAGGGTCTTAAGAACAAACTCATTAGTATAAGCCAATTATGTGATGAAGGTTACCTTGTGAATTTTAGGAATGACAAGTGCTTAGTACACAATTCTAAGGAAGAGTTTATTTTTTCTGCCCATAGGCAAGAGAATATATACACACTAAACTTAGAAGACCTTAAGAGGAAAGACCTACCTTGCCTTAGTCCAATGGAATATCATTCTTGGTTGTGACATAGAAACTTAGGACACTGTAACCTCAGGAAACTATGCAAACTCTCTAAGAAAAGACTAGTTAAGGATCTACCGAAGCTTAGATTTGATTCTTTAAAAGTTTTTTATCCTTTTTAATATGGAAAAAAACATAAATCAAGTTTTAAATAAGTCGGTGAAGTCTCAACCACTGATGCATTACAGTTAGTACATATGGTTATTTTTGGTCCAACACAAACTAGAATCATTAGAGGAAAATATTATGTATTTTTCTTAGTTGATGATTACACTAGATTTACGTGGGTCTATTTTCTAGAAAATAAATCTAAAGCTTTTTCTTATTTCAAAAGTTTTAGAGCTCAAGTTAAAAATGAGAAAAACCATCCTTTGATAATTATTCATAATGATCATGGAGGAGAATTTCAAAATTCTGATTTTGAAGATTTTTGTAGTAGAAAAGGAATTACTCATAACTTCTCAGCACCAAGAACACCTCAATAAAATGGTATTGTTTAAAGAAGAAATAAAATTTTCAAGAGATAACAAGAACCATGTTTAGTGAATATTCTATAGCCAAACATTTTTGGGCTGAAGCTGTAAGTACTGCTTTCTATACTATAAATCGTGTTTTTATTAGACCTTTTCTTAATAAAACTCCTTATGAGTTATGGAATGGTAGAAAACCTAGACTTTTATACTTTAAGGTTCTTGGTTGCAAGGTATTCATTATGAATACTAAAGATAATCATCACAAATTCACATGAAAGTCTGATGAAGGAATTTTCATAGGCTACTCCACAACTTCTAAGGCTTATAGAGTTTTTAATAAAAACACTTGTACTATTGAAGAGACGATACATGTCAAATTTGATGAAACTAATCTTTTTGTTTTTAAACAACCTCAACCTATATATCTGGATGTGTTTTCAAAAACTGATTATCAACCTTTGTTAGAATATCCTTATAATAAGGAAAATGTCCAAGAATATGTTTCTGAAGCATTTACCCCAGAATATTTCCTACCCTATGTTGATGAACAAGTTTTACAAAACCCAAATCAGTTGTTTCTTAAGAATCATCCCAGAGATAGTATCATTGGTGATGTAAATCAACCTGTATGGACTAGAAGTTCCTTAAGGAATGAAGTAGAATATCTAGCATTCCTTTCCCAACTAGAACCAAAAAGCACTGATGAAGCTTTAGGTGACGATGATTGGATAAAATCTATACAAGATGAACTAAATGAATTTGAAAGGAATAAAGTATGGACCTTCATTGAAAGACCTAAGGAAACTTCTGTTATTGGAGTCAAATGGATCTTCAGAAATAACTGTGATGAAAATGGAATCATAGTAAGAAATAAAGCTAGATTGGTTGCCAAAGTCTATAATCAAAAAGAAGGAATAGACTATGAAGAAACCTATGCTCCAGTAGCTGGACTTGAATCTATTCATATTCTACTTGCCTTTGCAGCATTCTTTAATTTCAAACTTTTTCAAATAGATGTGAAATGTGCTTTCTTTAATGGTTTTGTTCAAGAGGAATTTTTCATTGAACAACCTCCTGGTTTTGAAGAAACAAAACATCCCGAACATGTTTATAAACTTACCAAATCTTTGTATGGATTTAAGCAAGTCCCCTCGAGCTTGGTATAATAGGATTACAAGATTTTTTCTCCAAAACAATTATGTTAAGGGAAATATAGATCCAACCATTTTTATATATAAAGATAATAAAAATGTTTCTATTGTTCAAATTTATGTTGATGACATTATATTTGGTTCAACCCAGTAATCTTTAACTGATTCCTTTGCGGATCTAATGAAATATGAGTTTGAAATGCGTATGATGGGTAAGTTAACATTTTTCTGTGGTTTTCAAATTTCTCAAAAACCATAAGGAATCTATATATCCCAACATAAGTATATTAATGATCTTATTAAAAAGTATGGATATGAAAACACTAAGAGTATAAGTACTCCCATTGGTACCTCAAATTCACTTGATCTTGATGAAGTTGGGAAACCAGTAGATCAAACATCTTTTAAAGGTATGATAGGAAGCCAACTTTACTTGACAGCTAGTCATCTAGACTTCATGTTTTCAGTATGATTATGTGCAAGATATCAATCCAATCCTAAGGAATCTCATTTAAAGGCAGTGAAAAAAACGCTACTTAAAGGGAACCATGGATTTAGGACTCTTTTATACTTCTAGAAAAAAAAATATTTTAAAAAGTTTTTCAGATGCTGACTTTGGTGGATGTAGAATAGATAGAAAGAGTACATCAGGAACTTTTCATTTCTTAGAAGATTCATTAGTTTCTTGGTCATGCACAAATAAACACTCAGTATCACTTTCCACTCCTGAAGCTGAATATGTAGCAGCTGGAAGTTGTTGTGCTCAAGGGTTATGGATGCAACACACACTCACAGATTATGGTATGAGTTTTACTAAAACACAAATTTTGTGTGATAATACTAGTGCCATTTCATTAATTAAAATCCCTGAAAATCACTCTCATGAAAAACACATAGATATTAGGCATCACTTTCTTAGGGATCACACACAAAAAGAAGATATCATTCTTTAATTTATCAGAACGCAAGATCAACTTGTTGATATTTTCACAAAAATATTTACCCTCTGGTAGATTTGAATACATTAAATAAAAGTTAGTAATGATAACCATAAGGTAATCTTTCTTATTAACTTCCTTTTGAAATAAATATCTTTACAGTAATTAACTCCTTTTCATAGGGGGAATACATTTGCTTTTTAGTTAGATCAAAAAAAAATTCATAATGAAGATTTTCTAAATTTTCGTAACGAATAATTTCCAAATTTTCATAATGAGGATTTTCCAAATTTTCGTAATGAAGATTTTCCAAATTTTCATAATGAATATTTTCCAAATTTTTTATAATGAAGATTTTCTAAATTTTTGTAATGAATATTTTCCAAATTTTTGTAAGGAAGATTTTCTAAATTTTTATAATGAAGATTTTCTAAATTTTCATAATGAAGATTTTCTAAATTTTCATAATGAAGATTTTATAAGTTTTCGTAATAAAGATTTTCCAAAAAAAATTCATAATGTAGATTTACTAAAAATCCATAGTCAGTTTTTCAAAAAGTTTCTTAATCAAAAATTTACGAAATCTAAAGTTCTTCAAGATGAATTTTTCCTATTACGAATAATATTCCTGGAAAATCCGAAAGGTATGTTTCATTTCTTGAATTTTCATAATTTTTTTTTCTTGTTGGTATTTTCATTTGTTTTTTTTTTAAATTTTGGATTCTCTTTTCCTTAAATCTGAATGGTTTTATTAAAAACCTCAAAAGATAGGATTCTACCATGTTTTCCTTGCGGCAATCATATCAGCCATAAGATCTGATCAGAAGGATTTTCAGTCATTGTATTGAGTTTGGAAGATGAACCGTCACATAAAACGCCTATATAAAGGACCCCTGATGGTTTTTCCACATTGAAACTCAAGCCTTCGCCTATTGAAGTTATGCCCTCCTACATAATCCCATTCCGAACTTCTCAAATATTTCTCAAATATGAATGTCTGTCAAAGAATCTTCCTAGAAAGACATGTCAACTGTCAAGACAATCTCAGAGTGGCAGGTTTATAGAGAAAGGTTGGTGCATCCAAATTTCATCACCAAGTATGACTCCATCATCTCAAAGAACATCAAACTGAATGGATGGGAAATTATTTCCGTATCGAAGCCAGGATATCAAGATTTAGTATATCCATATTTTCTAGTTCAATTTTATGAAACATTAAGTTTTTTCAATGAAGAAGGCAGAGATAAGTTCTCTTTCAAAAGATATGGAAAGACTTATTCTCTCTCATACACCAAGGGTGCAAATTTGATTGGAGTTTCTTATGAAGGAGAAGTTGAATTTTGTTCTCATAAGTTGTCTGATGTTCAAGGAAGATTTGTTAAGATAAAAGGTATAGAGTGCCTCGGTCTTACAGATGTTAAGACTCAGAAGATTGTTCACCTCACTACAAATTTCCAAATTCTTGAATTATGGGTTTAGGGATTCATCATTCCGTGAAAAGGTGACAAGGATACATTGAAGAAAAGTGATATGTGTATTTTGGATTTTATGGTGAACCTGAGAAAGATCAACCTAGTTAAGAATATTCTGATTACGATTGAGAATATAAAGAATGGAAATCTAAAGGCTCATATCATTATGTATTCAGCCATTCTTTCGAAGCTGATTGTTCGGTTCTTGGAGTCCTTAAAAATTTTGTGTAGTTCAATGCCAAGGAATTGCAAAGTCATGCTGGTTAGTGATGATACTCTAAGAATAATGAATGTTGGATTTTCTAAGGAATTCGAAGAATTTTATGACTTGACTAAGGAAGAAGTTAAAGTTATCTCAAAGAAATAGGAGGCTTCTAAGACCTCTAAGAATGGTGCAAAGAAGAGGAAAGTGAAGGAAGTGTAAGAAAAGGAAAAAAATCCAGAAGCTAAGGAAACCCAATCCACACCACCAAAACCTAAGAAGAAAAAAGCTTATTTGGATGAGGTATCAGCTAAATGGAGGGAATACAAGAATAACTAGAAAGCATGGGAGCCTAGCTTTGGTTTGGATCCTACTGAAGAAAAAGCTTTAAAGGAGAATAATACTGATGAGATTGAGAAGAAAGCAAAAGAAAATAAACAAAAGAAGAAGATGTATGGGGCTGAAATAGTTCAATCACTTTTAAAGGATGCTGAGAGAGCTTCTGAGAAAATTCTGGTACCAGAATCTTTCATGATAGAAACTTTATGAGAGACACTTAGGAAGAAGTATGTGACTCCTGAAAAAGTCAAAGAAAAATAAGTAGAAAAAAGTATTATAAGAAGAAAAAGAAGGAGAAGTTAGTGGTGATACATAAGATTTTATTAAGCATGTCATGGACTTTCATGATAAGGAATTCTCTTCTAAGAAGTTGTCATTATGAACCTCTGAAGCCGAATATTCAAAGCTTTCTACCCCCAGGAAAGATAAGAAATGTGAAGATGACAAGATTGAAGAAGAAGTGAATAAGATGTCTGAAGAAGAAAGTTCTAATTATGATTTCATACACCTAGAGGATGTTGAGGCAAGAGCTGAGAAAGAAGACATAGATGAGGATAAAATTGTTTAATTGTCTGATAGTGAACATGAATCTCTGAATTAGGAAGCCATTCTGAGAACTTATAAGGGAAAACAAGTCATTATTGATACTCCTAGTAGAGTAGCAGTGAAGAAGAAAGAAGTGGGTGCTTCATCAAAGAGAAAAAGGTTGAAATAGATAAAGAACCCTCATCAAGTAAAGTCTCAAATTTGGAATCATCCTCCCTAGGACATGATTCCGTAGTCCAATCTTTGAAAAATCTTGTTGGAACTATTATGATATTTCAAAGCATTGATTTGAGATTCCAGATACTTCAACACACCCTAAATCAAAAAGAAAATTCATTATCCATGGTAATGGATAAGTGTGCCAAGCTGAAGGCATATTTCAAAACTTTCTTCATTAACTACGATGTCCACAAAAGGTCTTTTAAGAAAATGATTAGCTGGTCAAATAAGACAGTTCAAGATATGCAGATTCTTGATGAGTTCCAAGAAAGTGTGAAGGATGATTTTGACACATAACATGGTAAGATCAAGGATCTCACAAATAGTTTTGAGAAAAAGATGACACTAAAACATAATTCCTGAATTCAATAAGTGAAAGATCTGAATGGAAAGTTGTATTCAGTTGCTCAAAGCTAGAAGAGAGAAAGATATCTTCGGATTGAGATAGAAGAAAAGATTTTCAATCAAGAAAAAGTCTTGAAGGCTCAGGAAGAGGCTCTTAAGGCTCAGGAAGATAGAATCAAAGTCTTAGAGAAGAAAGATGAAGATCAGGATCAGATTCTTAAGTGAGTAGAGGAAGATCATAAAGATCTCAAAAGGCTGAAAACAATAGTGAAGAAGTTGATGTCCAGGGAAAAGGAAGGATAACTTTGTTTAAATCCAATATTTCTTTGTATTTTACTTGTTGTAAATTTTTTTCCAATTCTAATGAAATGTTTGGTTACTTTTATTTTGGTTGTTTAGTACTAATATTTTAGGTACCATATTCTCTTTTATGTTCCCTTTAATTTTTTTTTGAAAATCACAAATGGGAAGAAAGGAAAAAGAATCCTAAGTGAAGAGGAAATTTCCCTAAGGGGGAGTTCATCTAAGGGGGAGTACTTATCCAAGAATATTTTCATATGTAATTAAATGCTAAGTCTCATTTCGGAAATCTAGAATACGATCTTTAGTGTTCCAAAGCCTAAGGGGGAGTTAGTAGTATTCATCTTTTCCCATGTGTGAAGGGAGATAAGTTTTATTTTCTAAGTCCTCATAATATTTTTCATAAGGATGTTTGTGATTTCCAAAAAGGGAGAGATCGTTGAGTCAATAAGGTTTCCTTATGACTTTTCCATTCCTTTATGATTGGGGAGATTATTGAGTTAATAAGGTTTCCTTATGACTTTACTATTTCTTCATGTTTTGAGAATCACAAACACCTTATCTTAAGGAAAATTTTATTTTACCCTATGTTTTAATTTCATAAGGAAAATTTTCCTTCCCTAAGGAAATTTATCCTTACCATGTTTTTCATGGTTCATTTTGTGTCTAAGTATAAAATTTGGTTTCATATCTAAAACCTTACAATCTTATAATACTTAGATATAGAGAATTCTATTTTCAGGATCCGGATTCAAGTTCTGAACCTTCTGAGTTCTGACTCCGAGTTCTCTGAATTCAGAATCCGAACTCTTTTGAGTTTTGACTCTGAGTTCTCTGAATTCTGATTCTGAACTTTATAAGTTCTGACTCCAAGCTCTCTGAATTCAGACTCCGAACTCTTATGAGTTTTGACTATGAATTCTATGAATTCAGACTCCAAACTCTTATGATTTTTGACTCCGAGTTCTCTGAATTCAAACTCCGAACTCTTATATGTTTTGACTCCGAGTTATATGAATTCAGACTCTGAACTTTTGTAAGTTCAGACTCCAAACTCTTATGAATTCAGACTACGAATTCTACTAAATTCAAGACTCTGAATTTCCTTGAAATTCAGACTCCATAATTCTATAGAATTTAGGTTCCAAATTTTTCTAAAGATAGAATCTGAATATATTTGTATTATAGACACCAAATGAGTTTTTGGTGACTCTGAACTTTTATTTCCTTACATTATGAATAATTTATTTTGTTTAAGTAACCATATTTTTTCTTACTCATGTATTGGTTACAAAACGATGTTGTGCTTTTTGTTTCTAACCAACCGTTGTTTGAGTGACACGTTTACAGGTCCCTCCAAAATTCAAGGAAAAATATGACCATTGGAGGAGGGAGTCGACCATTGGAGTTGTGCATATAAATAGGAGCTCATTTGAATGCGCTCAATACTGTTCTATCACTATAGAGATTACATGTTGTTGAAGTGATTTCTAGAGAGAGACTCTCATGCTTAGTGCATACTGAACACCTTGTTTAGATTTTCTTCATGCGACTCTGAATGTTGCTGACTACATTTAAGGGCTTCCAAGGATAGGAATATAGAGGTGTTGACTACCTTGAAGATCTAGGAATTCTTTGATGAGGAAGACAGAGGTGTCAACTACCTTAAAGTTTAGAGCTAGCGGGGATAGCAATACAGACTCTGATATTTGTATCGAGGGCTTACCCTAGTGTGGGTAAGATAGAATTTCTTAAAAGTATAAATCAAGGGACCTTTATCCAAGGTTGTGGATACCCTTCTCTTTGGGTTAAAATATTTACTACTTGTTACTTGTTTGTTTCAAGTTTTCCACTACATTTTGATTATTGAGGAAAGTATAAATATCTTATACTTTCTTATACTTGTATACTCTGATTTAATAAGAGTTTATACACTTTAAGGTAGAATCCATATCTTTGTAATCTTTTGTTAAGTTTCATTTCCGGAACCATATTTCTGGAATTACATTCTCGGAATTGTATTTTCAGAATCAACCAAGTGTGTAAAACTAGATTTTTTGTGAATTACCTTTTTTAACTTTGTTAAACATCATCATCTTTAAAAGTTCCAAAGGAATTTTTTAAAGTATACAATTCACCCCCCCCCTCTTGTGTATTGAGCATCATTAGATACTAATTACAGTATCTTCATTCATTATTTAGATCCTACATCATCCACTTGTGTTAAAACTTTATTTTTTATTTCCCTCTTTCTTTTTAAACTCAAACAATTTCAAAAACAACCTCTACTTCTTTCTAAAATATAAGTAACAAATGTGATTATTGTGAACTACTCTCTAGAGATATCCTAGGTCTACCACATTACTACATTTTAACTTAGGAAGTATTTTTTTTGTCAAACCCCATGATAGAAACATGCCAATGGTCTACTAGTCATTACCTTTTAGAATCCCATAGTTGGATGCTCTTGAGTTTTTCATCATCTTAGGAGGTTGTCCATCTTTATTGTATTAGGATCAATCCCATTAATAGGATTCCATTATATCCTTGTTAAATGAATTATAACCCATATAGTTTTTCTCCACTTAGTGGGGAAAATTGTACCATTTAAGGTCATGTGATGAGGGACAATCCATGTAGTGTCATGTCAAATGGTAAGGAAGACTAGGTGAAATATGCCTTGTGATATTGGGTTTTCCTCATAAAGAATTTGGACCAATGATGATGATTATATCCAATAGTATGGCTCAATGAGGATGATATGATAGTACCTTGAAGGAATATGTCTCTATAGGTGGGGACATGACTCTATCAAGAATATTTCCCAAAGAGAGGATGGTCTATATGGGATATGACACTAATGAATAAAACATCCAAACTCATGGGTTTATATCTAGGAAAAGTATGTGCATGAATTATCCCATGAGGAATATATATAAATGTGGAAAGAAATGGAAAATTAATTATTTCGAGTTAGAACCCTAGGGATACATCTAATATATCCCATAAATATAGGAATCAAATCACATTTAGTTTAAGAGACACATTTTATGGTCCTAGAAAAGGACATTACCATGTGGTCTAACATAGTACAGTAATGATTTTTTCATGTAGTTTAACATCTTGTAACTAGGATATAGTCTATTCATTTTAACATCATACTACAAAAACATTTCAATGTTGTATAGGTCTCAAGTCTTGGAGAGGTATCCTATGTATCAAGTGAAGACATGAATCATTGTCCAAATAGATCTAATGTTGAAGGAATCTATATCATAAAAGGTGTGGTAACAGAGTATTAAGTGTGGCATACACATATTAGGCTACCCTAAGATTCATTATATGGATTATATCAATATTAAGGAATATATCATGGAGAATATAACGCCATGAGAAATAATAGATGGAATAATTGAATCATTTTCACCATATTGGTGGCATAATTGTCACATATCTAAAATATCACAATTTTGGTGTTATGTGTGAAATATAAGAGGTGGTAAAATATCATGTTCATCACAAAATAATGTTTTTATGGTACTTACAACTAAAGAGGAAACCCATCATGAAAAATGATCTAATGGTGAAGTCAACTGACATCTCTTACCCTGCATGAGTCATGATCAGAGTGATAAACAAGAGATAAGATAGGATTATGTACATTACTTAAACAAGATTTGGGTGAGTCTTATGTTCTAGGGATGTCTTTGATGAATCTAATATATACCCACTGATGGATTAAAGATGATATATTGAATTAAGTAGGGATATTGAATCCTTAAATAAATAATAGAGGTAGATAAGAGATGGATACAGAGTAATACTCCTTAATAGAATCATAATTGGGGCTTGAGTATACATTTAAAAGAAAAATAGATCATGTGGATATCTCCAATATTTAACTACCTTTTATAAATCATGTATTAGTTATGTTCCACTGTTTGAGCTAAGAGAACTCCCACCGCTGCCTCTAGGTTTGGAAACCATATTACTAAGGGGATCCATGATCACAAAAAACCTAAGGACACTAACAGTTAGTAAGGGTGAGTGGGATACATCCCATAACAATAGAATTAATGATCAAAATGGAGAAAAAATATGTGCCTAATAAACATATATTATAGATCTAGTGGATCTAGATAAGGGCATGAAAACAACATTCCCTTATAGGTGACTTGGGAAAAGGGGCATAGTGTTTCACAAAATAAATCTTTCATGAAATCCTGATATGAAAATCGATAAAATGGATCCATAAATAGGGGTACCTAGAGAAATTCTCCCCTAGTGGGGGCTTAATAAGTGAGGATATCCCAAGTAAAAGACTAAGGATGTGTTTCAATCTATTTTCCAACCATGGGTGATGGTTCTCCCATGTAAGAAGATCTAGAAAATGGTTCATTAAATTAATTATCATGGGATTATAAGTCATATAGATGAGTAACCTAGAGAGATAGGTTACCCATGTGAGTATCCTAGATATATTAGTCATCCTGGTGACTATCCATAGGCGATAGATCACCCATGTGAGAAGCCCTAGGTGATAATCCCTTGTCGATGGGTTTCATATGTGATTATACATATGAGATGGTCCCCCAGGTGATGATTCTATAGAAATGTATCACAAAAGAAATGAGCCCTGGGTGATAAGTCACCCAGGTGACTAGTCTCAAGTGATTGGTAACCCATGTGATGATCCCCAACCGATAGGTCACCCAATTGATGATCCCTAAGTGATAGGTTACCTAGGAGAGAAGTCTCTAGATATGGTTTTACTAGTTAATGAGCATTGGGAGATTGGTTTTCTTCAAGATGATCTATAGGCGATGGGTTTTCCAGCTGATGAGCCACGTGTGAAGGGTCGCCCAGGTGATGAGCACTGGGTGATGGGTTTTCAAGGTGATAATCCTTAGTTGATGGGTAACCCAAGTGATTAGCCCTAGGTGATGGTTCATCCAGTTGATGATCATTAGGATATAATTCACCAAGGTGATGATCCATGGGTGATGGGTCACATAGGTTAAGGCTTTGGATAATGCCTAATACTATATAATTTAGTTTTCTTTGAGGTTAAAGTGTCATAGGATACCAAAGTGAAATGATGTAGACCAGAATAATGAACCTCTAGGAAGCTCAATGTCTCTTACAAAATTGGGGAACCTGGTCACTATTCAAAGGGAATTAGCGTATATTTATAGAAAAATATAGTCTTAGGTCGAGCAGTACTATTCGAGTGAGGTGGTACATATAGGTGACATCAGTGACATAGGCTAAGAGACCAATGGAGCAAACATGATAAAAAATGGGAAACCATGGGATACCTTTGTAGGGTAGCCTTAAATACTATAAGGGATAGAGATAAATGTAATAGGCCTTCTCTTAGAGTCATTGGGTCTCCCCTTTCATTCCCCTTTGGATTCCAAAAGGAGAACCAATAGACATTACATGTCATCTTTCTCATGATATTCATTTTCCTCAAATCCCACATTAATTTTGAATTACCATTTCAAAACCCATTCATGAAATCAAAACTTTTCCATTAAAATTACAATTTCAATTAAACCCTATTTTATAATCACATTTTTAAAATGAATTCACTTTCTCTGTAAATTATTACTCACACTACCAAACAAATCATAAAGAGGAAAACTAGCACTCACTCAACCAAGGAGCTACCATCAAACTATTTAGAAAGCTATGTAATCTATGTTGATTATTATGTCGATGTGGTACCCTATAAATATATGTGGTGGGGTCACACAAGGAATTAAACATGGGGATAATAATAATCATCCTGAGACGCTAACATAAATTTATATATTGAGTAGACATAATAATGTCACGAAAACCTACCTCAAACTATGACCCATAATTCATTACCAAGCTTATACCAAACTTCATAGAGTTTATAAGTAGCTAACTTAATCCTAAACAACATCCAATAAATAAATTGACCATTTAAAACTAAAACTGCAGATCCGTACGATGGATTTTAAACTCATTTCATAGAAAAAAGGCATTGACACTATGTGAAATTGATGCATTCAACTCTATAAATTCATCCAAATATAAGAAATAAGATATCCATAATTTAAATAACCATATTAAAATATATTAACCCAAAATCTCTCAAAACATGAATAATTCCATGTTGAAACATACCTCAATGAAATTAATAATTATATTATGAACATCCCCACATTTGACCTCCTCCGTGAGTCACACATCAATTCCCAATAATGTTGGATGATTCCACCATGCCCCAATGCAACAATATTTATAAACCCTAACTGGGTGAACCAAAATTAGTGGAAACTAATGGGTAGAACATGGATGGAAAGAAGATTAATATTACCTAGAATCTATATGTCAGAACCCTTCTAAATGATCTATATATAAGGTAGGATAGGGGTGGGATAAGAGATCCAAATAGGGTTTTATGTCTTCTTTTATTCGAATGGAATGTGGGAACCTCATGGGGTTTCCAAATATGACCCATATGAAATAATAAGAAATAACTATTAAAAAAATAGTTGATTGGTTTTGGTGTGACCAATAATTTTCACATTGTTATATCCTCACTAGCATATACTATGACATGGTCCCTAGACCATGACACACTTTCCAAAAAAAGGGTATAGATAATTTCTTATTAGAAAATGTTTAGGAAGGTTTCGAGCGTAGAGGAAGCATGGTTGGGACGGCACCCAATTTTAATTTTTACCATGATCAATGATTATTCCAGGATCAATACAACGATGAATTCTAGTCTCCATGGAATATAATCAAAGATTTATATAAAGAAAAAAAAGAGGCCCCAAAACCTTTAGAGAGGATCTTGCACATCATGTTTATAATTAATTTAATTAATTTCATAAAGAAAAATAATACATGTGTCTTTGGTATTTTTCTTCGTTGATGATGTTGATCATCTAGATTGACCCTTCTGGATTATCTTGTTGTGGTTTTATGGATCCAAACTAGAATCACTCTAGCAGTGATCCAAACATGCTCTGATGGCCTCCGATCGACACCACTTGTTCTCTGGGTGCTAGTGCGGCGAAGCGAGTATCTTGTGTCGGTCGTTCTTGATCACTTGTTCTTCAGTATTAAAGAGTGTCTCTTGTTCTTAAGAGGGGATAGAAGAGTATTTTAGAGAGAAATTTTTTGTCTCAATAATTCTCAATTCACCAGGTGTGTGGTGTGGTGTATGGCACAATAGGGGTACTTGCCTATTTATATACATGGAATTTCAGTTACAATATTTAATTTCATAGCAACAATTAAATGCATTCATGAAATTAGATAAAACTCATGAATTTAATAATAATATTGTGTCATTATTTATAGTGTACCAACTTGCGCAAAATGGAATTATAAATAAAATTCTACGTCATAAAATAATAGCAGCATTATTTTAACTTGTGCCAACTAGTTAAATAATCATTTACCGTCTTGCAAATAATTATTTTACTACTGGAATAACCTTGTTCCATTCGAACTCCACTTCCATTTATTTAACACCCAAATAAATAAATAAATAATTTATTCTCTTAAATAAATATATTATTTAAAAACTAGTAAATAAATATTTATTAAATGTTCAATAAAATAAATAAATAAATTTTATTTAATTTATGCGATCATCTTAACTTGAATAAAATTATTCCACGGTCATGAGAATAATATTTATTTCATTAATTAAATTCAAATAGAATTTAACCGAGACCACCAAAAACAATTATTGTGTGACCCTCTAGGATTCTTTCTCATTAGCATTAGGTCGGCTTTTCTAAAGTCCAAGAGTAATGTCTAGAAATGGGTCAAGAAACCCAAGAGAAAGAAAGTAAATTCGCAACAATGACATCCACATACGAACACTCATTGTGTAATATAATCCCTTGGTCATAATATCTCATCAAGTAGGTTTCATAATTATGTCATAAACTTTTATGTTTGATACGTCATTCTTTGACTACCTGAAATAAACTCATCGTTACACCATGGATATGGAATTTCGTGTGACGGTTCTATTTCAAGAAAATGGCCAAGATATCAAATTCCATAAATGGAAGGTACAAATCCTTCCTTGACTTATCCATTAATAACATGCCACTTGTGATGCACCCAACATACCCTACTTCCCGTCAACTATCTGTGTGACAGTTTTCTTCAGTAAATCAAAGTTCGTAAGTTATGACACGTATTAATGATAATATTAAATTCTAAGTATCATTAAACGTTCTCATAGATAGAAATATCCAATGACACTAAAACATGAGGAATTCCTACTAGCAGGTTTATTCTCATAATCTCCTATCTTGGAGATTACCAAGTTGAAACTTCATGAGAGGAAGTCTTGTCTGCTTATGAGTACTCATACCTAATGGTATTCATACTATGTGTCCCATCATAGCATGTCATCCAACCATAGAACTATATTTAAGAATATTGTTATAGAATTTCAAGGTTCTCATCATAGAGGGGAACTGCCATGACCTTATCAATGCAACAAATACTCTAAGACATTATTACATTATAGTCATGCAGAACAATGAACAATATGTAATTACATTAAATATACATGTAATCAAAGTAAAACCACTTGGTTTTAAGACACCAACTCTTAAAAACTACCACTTTTACTAGAGCCAACTACCTAATACTTTCAATCTGCTAGACCTCACATGATGATCATGTTTCTACTAAGTTAAAGATTTAGTCAAGGGGTCCACTACATTGTCTTCTGTGGAAATACAGCTCACTGCAGCTTCACCTCTCTGAGAAAAATCCCTCAAGAGATGATAATTCTGACGTATGTGCTTCGTCTGCTGATGTGACCTTGGATATTTTGTGAGAGCCACTGCTGCAGTATTATCACATTACAATGTGATGGAATATTTAATGCTAGGTATCATATCTAGCTCCTGGACGAAGCTTCGCATCCAAACTGCTTCTTTAACTGCCTCAAAAGCTGTGATATACTCGGACTCTGCTGTAGAATCTGCAACCACACTCTTCTTTGAGCTCTTCCAGCTCACTATACCTCCATTCAAAGTAAAGATATATCCTGTTTGTGACTTCATTTCATCTTGATCAGTCTAGAAACTAGCATCTGTATATCCTCTGATGACTAGTTCCTCATCTCCTCCATAAACCAAGAACATATCCTTAGTATGCCTCAGATACTTTAGGATAGTCTTGATTGACATCCAATGGCGTTCACCTGGGTCAGATTGATATCTACCTACCACACTCAATGCGTAGGTGACATCCATCCTAGTACATAGAATTACATACATGACTGACCCAATCGCGGATGTGTATGGAGTTTTTGCCATTATCTTTCTTTCTTCATGTGTCTGAGGACACATTTTCTTGGAAAGATGAATTCCATGTGATGTTGGCAACAATATCATCTTGGATTGTTCCATACTGAATCTCTTTAGTATCTTATCAATGTATGTTCTTTGACTTAGGCCCAGTAATCTCTTTGATCTATCATGATGTATCATGATCCCAAGAATATATGATGCCTATCCCAATTATTTCATGAGAAAAATTGATTCAACCATGCCTTAAAAAACTTCCATATTTTTATCTCGTTTCCAATGAGTAATATTTCATCAACATATACTATTAAGAAAATGACTGCACTCCCACTAAACCGTTTATAGACACACGACTCACATTCATTTTTGATAAAACAAAATTCTTTTTTAGCTTCATCAAAATGAATGTTCCATGACCTAGATGATTGATTTAATCCATAAATGGATTTTGGAAACTTGCATGCCTTATTGGCATCCTTTGGAGTCACAAACCCTTCAGGTTTTGTCATGTAGACATCTTCATGAAGTTTCCCATTAAGGAATGATGTTTTGACATCCATTTTCCAAATCTCATAGTCATGTTAAGTTGTAATAGCAAGTAGAATTCTAATGGATTTCAGCATTGAAACTGGTGAGAAGGTTTCATCATAGTCAATTCCTTGACGCTTTTTAAAACCTTTTGTAACCAGTCATGTCTTATAGGTACTGACTTGTCCTTTTGTAACACCCCAAGCTTCTACGGTACGTTTCCCTTCGAATAATGCGATAGCGTGTGTTGTACGCAACCTCGAGTTCTAACACACACCACAACTAATTAAACTAGCCGTTGTGAATAGTAATACCTACTTTTTGAAATTATATATATTTTATATTTGAAAATGGACTTCATTTTTGGACTCGGAATATCGAATTTAGCCTAAGGTGAAATTTTGGTACTTTTCGGATAACTTTCATATTTTGATGAATAGTGAAAATTACTAAATTTTAATTAAAAACAACTTTTTTAATCAAAATAATTAATAGTGATAAATTATGAATTTGAGTGGTTTTAAATTATATTTAGAATATATTTTTACCATTTAATATAATGTTGGTCATTGGACATAATTTTACAATTAAACCGAACATAAACAAGTGTCAATCTTTTGATAGTTATTATCTCTTAAAAACACGCTTTTTGTTTTGACAGCGGGAATTAATTTTAAATTAATTTCTGCCACTTCTGTGTTTAGAATTTAGGAAAATGGATTACATATTTGGAATCAGGATGTTCAAATTGTGTAAATAGGTAACTTTTATTTTTAGACATTTTGAATAATTACTGCGGTAAATATTTTATTTACCATGGTTAAGGGTAAATCCGGTAAATAAGGGTTAAAAAATAATCTTATAATAATAATAAATTACCCTAAAACGTGTCTTAACCCTATTGGTTGATACATGGTCGACCATGGGAATCTTTGGGTCTATTTTGGGACCCCATGGATCCACTTGTAAGTGATAATGACACTTTATTTTAATTAAGTTAAAATGAATACAAAAATGACACAAGCATATATCTTTTAGAACAACAATTGTTACATAGGGTTATATATGTTGGATTTTAGATTATAAATATTCATTAGAAAGATAAAAAGATTTCATACATAATGATATTTTATTTATAATTTTTAGACATTAAATAATTTATTTTATATAGGACACAATGATGATGCAGTAATTACTATAATAGTGAAAAATTAAAATAATTGATATTATAAATACCCAAATAAATATAATATGAAACTTTTAATGAATTAAACTAATTTTCTAGGATAATATGATATATTAGGATTGATTTAATTGACTTTTTTCGAAGTAATCAATCTGTTATGAGTTTCAAAAAATCAACTATTGAATAGTGTCAAAATTGACATAAAAGAGTTCTTAAAACAAATATTATATTATTAATTGGTATTAAATTCCTAAAAATCTAAGGTTCGGCCAAGAGACTTATATCATGATAGTTTCATCATTAATGTACCACTTGGGGGTCGCTTGGATGTATATAGTAAGTTTATTAACCATATTATATAAAAATACAAAGAGACATTGTAAAAGTGAAACTAATTAACTTAGAGTTAATACTTAAAGATAAGGTTAATATAAGTACCCAAACCTGTCTAAATTCTATTGGTTGAGTGGTTTTCAACCTATCCCCACCTTAACCTTTGAATAATCAACTTTGGAGCCTTTAGAAACCGAATATGAATTTATTATAAATTAATATTTCTAACTTTTCCAAAGGTGCCCCTCACCCCTCTTATAAAAGGGCACTCCTCCTTCTCATTTCTTCACACCTTCAAAGCCTTTTTGTTCGGCCAAACTCTGCCCAAATACTCTCCCAACATCCCTCACTACAACCTAGAGGCCTTAGTTTGATCAGAAATCCAACCTAAGGAGCCCTTTTGATCAAATCAAAAGGAAGAACCCGAAGAAGAGGTAATGATTTCACCACCCTTCTCCAAGTTCATTTCTTCTTCCACTTCTTCTTCCTTTGTTCTTACCATTCTAAAATAATAACTCCAGTATCTCACATATACTGTGATGTTATTATAAATATAGTACAATCATATTCAGTATTCTATCCACCCTTTGAATAACATGTCACCATACGTGCGTACGTACGGCTTACCGTCTCCACGTCGTGGTGTAATTGTTATTCAATATAATATTATTTGGATGGGTATAATAATGATGTGTAACTCATGTAAATAATAAATATAAAATGTTAATGATTCTGTATATATGATATACCATCCATTTATATATTATTTTAATATCAAAAGAATGATATTGTCGCTCGTGCGTACGTACGGACTACCGTCTCCACGAACGCGATGAGATTCATTCTCCATCGTATCCATTCAAGTATAATTATCATTTGATGATTTAAAAATGATGTTTAAGGACTGGATATCATTCTGGATATGAATAAGATACAACAACCATGGCTTATGTAACAAAACATATAAAAGAAAATGAGTAAGTTAACTCCCGAAACGATGATAATTCTAAGATATTATTAACAAATCAATGTTAAAAGATCATATATGATATCATATTAATATATATGATTCTTGTATAATTTAATAACAACTATTTCACCATTATACAGGAGGTTAACCTACCCAAACCAAGGAAAAGTACAAGGTAAGGGTTTACTTTACAACCTCTTCATTATCCAAGGTTGTTTATACGTAATAATCTACTGGGATCTCTTTATCATCCACATCCATGTTTCTTAAAAATGCATTTCAAAACATTTTTACTATTTACTAGAATATGAGTTAAAGTAATTTATACCCTTTTGACTTTTATAAGTGGTTTATAAAGGAATCTTTCGGTTGTTTTCAAAACAAGGTCCTTTTTAACCTTTTCGACAGAATTGAGGTAAGAATGTTTTTTTTTAACTTATACAGCGGGTGCGGTTATTTTCCGCCGTTATAAAATCGTCAAAGCTTTCCTTACAAGCTTATAAGAATATTTTAAAAGAAAATGTTTTATTTTATATGGATCTTAAATGATTTCAAAATAAAAGGAGATACTTCTTTAAAAAGAATTTTGATTTCATCTATGTCAACATCCTTTGATGGATTTTAAGATTATTTGGAGTTGATTTATTATGATACAAAACTTCTATATTGAATTAAAGGTTTTGTGATATGTTTGACTAAGGTTGTGCTATATTCATACCATTCATAGTTTATGGTGAAATTATTGACATTTCGTATGCTAGTTTTAATACGAATGTTTATGTTATGTTTAAACCTTTTCATATGGGAATGCATTGGACTTAATAAGTGACGGGTGGAGCCCGCTATAGCTCCTCGATGCATCGGTAGGTCTCATGAGACAAACTAGTGTCTTGGCACAAGGCCTTGACAAAATCTTATTTGTAGTCTTGGCACGAGGCCTTGGCTATGTGGTTATGATAGTCTGGCATTATGCATTCCAACATTATGAAAGTGGTTATTGATTTTTGCATGTGATTATTCGATTAGTAGAATATCCATGTGAATAAGTAAATGGAATTATTTCATTTTATTTATGCCATACCATGTTGAAATTCAAGTTTAAAAGGCTTTTGTTTTAGTTATACATTGCCTTAAATGTTTATTCTTATTTATGAAAGTTTCCGCTATATTGTTATCCTTACTGGGCATTTGATCTCACCCCTTTTCTTTGTTTTATTTTTTCCAGGAAGTGAAGAAGTAAGTTATGAATGACCTGCAGGGATATTATGTGGGGATATGAGTGTGGATTATGGAGACAATATGTAGTTGTAGTAGTTTTTCGTTTAATGATGTAATGTAAAACTTATGAATATATCTAGTGTTTCCAAGGCTACTAAACCAATCGGTCTTTCGAGATTTGATCTTTCTTGTGATCATGCCAATGTTACGAAGTAATGCACCGACTCTGGGTAGCTGGGGTCGGGGCGTTACAGTTGGTATCAAAGGAAGTTTAGTACAAACCTTGGAAGCTAGATTTAGATAAACTCTGATTAGAGCACGTAGACCTAAGATGAACTTTGAGGATTAGTATAGAAGAACTTCCTAGAATTTTGGTATTGTAGAGATTTTGTGAGTTTTCCGAGCAATACATCCCTGTCTGGATACGAGCAGGTAGAGGCGGCTCTGGCACAGATGTACCTAGGGGTAAAACCCGAAAACACCGCTTTGAGCTAGACTCGAACGGGAACTGGTGCACGACAACGGGCCTTGCTGCACTCTTGGTTACGACACTCCCGGGGGATATGCTTAGGATAAATCTCATTTTCTTTACAAATCATTATGAAGGGTTTATGAGTATATACTTCCTCAAAGAAAACATTTTTATGATTATGGATTATATCCATAAATTGTTCAATTTATGTTAAGTGTTTTATAAGTATGGGATTATGTATTTTGATTCATAAACTGATCTAGTTTATGCCATTGTTTAGAAATGGCGCCTAGTGGAAGAAATGGAAACCGTATCAATGCACGCACTCCATGTAGGGATTGCCCTCCTGCTCAAGATAATTATAGTGGGGCTGGTGATGCAACTGGTGCTGATCAGGTAATCACCATACTGGGACAACTTACTCAGGTTATGAATAATAACCTTACCCGTATGGAGCACCCTGATCCGCAGCGTGGAGGATCAATGTTAGATCGATTCATGAGGCAACAACCACCAACGTTCAATGGGAATACAAATCCCTTAGTAGCTGAGCAATGGATATTTTCCCTAGAGAAAATATTTCAGGCTTTGGGGAGCAATGAAAGGGAAAAAGTTATCATGGCAGTTTACCGCCTCACTGGAGATGCTGATCAATGGTGGTCATTGATTCAGAACATGAAGGAAGATGATGAAGTATCAAATATGGAATGGAGGGAGTTCAAAGATCTGTTTTTAGAAAAATACTTTCCTCGCGACCATCGAGCAGATATGGAAAGACAATTTCTGAGTCTGAGACAAAAGGAGGATGAGAATGTCACAAAGTATGAGGCTAACTTTACAAGGTTAGCGAGGTATGCTGGAGATTATATTCACAACCCAAGAAGTAAGATTGATCGTTTCTTTGATGGGTTAAAACCATTTCTCCGTCGAGCATTAGTCTCACAATCCTTTTCATCGTACGAAGACATTGTCTCATGTGCTATCAAGACCGAAAAGGAATTCTCTAAGTCTTATGACTTTAAAGCAAAGCAAGAGAAGAAGAGACCTGCTGATCAATCTGGGAATGGAAATAAGGGGAAGAAAGGAAAGGTTGAATATCCATCTTGTGGTAAATGCGGGAAGAAACACCCCGGTACTTGCTTGAAAGGAATGGGAGTCTGTTACAAGTGTGGTGAAAAAGGCCACCAAACTCATGATTGCAAGGGGAAGAAGGAAGCTACCAACGTTCAGTGCTACAATTGCAGGGAGATGGGGCATTATGCAAATGCATGCCCTAAGCGTCAGGAGAACTTACCTCAGAAAAGGCCAAGGGATCAAGGCCAGGCTTATGCTATCACTAATGCTGAGGTAGAAGCTCCGAAAGACGTGGTGGCAGGTAATTTAATGGTTTCCTCAAGTTTAGCAAATGCATTATTTGATTCTGGATCATCGCATTGTTTCATATCTTCCCAGTTTGCTAAGAAAATTAGATATTTCCAATTTGATTTAATAAGGGAGTTGTCAGTTAAAACTCCTAAGGGAAGTATCGTTGCAACAAAGTTTTGTGAATCAGTCCCCATTAGAGCACATAAATTTTCTTTATCTGCTGATCTCATCGTCATACCTATGATTGAGTTTGATATAATCCTCGGTATGGACTGGCTTTCGGACTATGATGCGAAGATTTATTGTAAGAAGAAAGAGGTTACGATTCTTGATGATAATGATAAGGAACACCTTATTTTTAGAGCAGAATCGTCACCACCTAATTCTTATTTAGATCCACCCCCAGTAGCTCAACTTAATTCAATTATTGGGGAGGAAGAGAATGAAATAACTGTCGGTGAGGAAAGGAATGTTCAAATAGAGTATGTACCTGTTGTGAAAGAATTTGTAGATGTATTTCCGGAAGATTTACCTGGACATCCTCCAGAACGAGAAGTTGAGTTTTCTATTGATTTGATTCCTGGATCAAGGCCTATATCGAAGACCCCTTATAGAATGGCCACTGTAGAATTAGTCGAACTAAAGAAACAACTAGAGGAATTGAGTAATAAGGGATTTATTCGCCCTAGTGTTTCTCCATGGGGAGCCCCTGTTCTTTTTGTTAAAAAGAAAGATGGATCTATGAGGTTATGTATCGACTACAGGGAGATCAATGCTATAACGATAAAGAACAAGTATCCCCTACCTCGTATTGATGATTTATTTGACCAACTGCATGGAGCTCAATACTTTTCAAAGATTGACCTTCGATCTGGATACCATCAGTTGTGTGTGAAGAAGGAAGACATTCCGAAAACAGCATTTCGAACCAGGTACGGGCATTACGAGTTTACTGTAATGCCGTTTGGATTGACTAATGCACCCTCTGTATTCATGGATCTAATGAATAGAGTTTTCAAGGAGTATCTCGATGAATTTGTGGTGGTATTTATTGATGATATCTTGGTATACTCCAAAACCTACGAAGATCATGAAAATCACTTGCGCATTATCTTGAAGACTCTGAGGAGGCATGAATTATATGGGAAGTTTAGCAAGTGTGAATTCTGGCTTCAGGAGATTTCTTTTCTTGGCCATATTGTCTCTAAAGATGGAATCTCTGTTGATCCTTCTAAGACCAAGGCAATCCAAGAATGGCCAGCACCTACGAGTATAACTGAGGTACGTAGTTTTATTGGTTTGGCAGGTTATTATCGACGTTTCGTCCAGAATTTTGCCCGATTGGCTAACCCATTAACGAAGCTCACACGTAAAGGGGTTAAATTTGTTTGGACAAAAGAGTGTGAAGAATGTTTTGAAGAACTGAAGAAAAGATTAGTCAATGCTCCTATATTGACTCTACCATCGGGGAATGATGGGTTCGTTATTTATAGTGATGCATTGAAGAAAGGACTTGGCTGTGTCCTTATGCAGAATGATAGAGTTATTGCTTATGCATCACGACTGTTGAAAATTCACAAACAAAACTATCCTACTCATGATCTTGAGTTAGCAGCTGTGATCTTTGCTTTGAAGATATGGAGGCACTACCTCTATGGTGAAAAATGTGAGATTTATACTGATCACAAGAGTTTGAAGTATATTTTCTCACAAAAAGAACTCAACATGAGGCAAAGGAGATGGCTTGAATTACTCAAGGATTATGATTGTACGATACACTACCACCCAGGGAAGGCAAACAAGGTGGCAGATGCTTTGAGTAGAAAAGACCATGGAGTTTTGAACAATATGAGAATTGAAAGGGATCCAATTTTCATGGATCTAGTGAAGATGGACATGGGAATAACCAGGGAAGGTGAAACATCAATGCTTTTTCAAATGGTTGCCAAACCATATTTACTAGAAAGGATTAAGAGTTCTCAGACCGATGATGAAGAATTTCAGAAGAAGATTAAAGCTGTGAATGATGGGAGATTGAGAGACTTTGTGTATGAAGATGGAATTTTGAAATTCGGGAAGAGACTTTGTGTTCCCGATTTACCTGATCTAAAAAGGGAATTGTTGGATGATGCTCATAGTTCCAATTTCTCTATACACCCTGGGAGCACCAAAATGTATAGAGATTTGAAGGAACATTTTTGGTGGGACAACATGAAGAGGGAGATTGCTGATTTTGTGTCAAGATGTATGGTTTGTCAACAAGTGAAAGCTGGAAGGCAACAGCCTGGAGGAGTCATGCAACCTCTTCCCATACCGGAGTGGAAATGGGACAATGTTACGATGGACTTTGTCATGGGGCTACCAAAAACTCCTATAAGGAACGATGCAATATGGGTTATTGTTGATCGTCTTACCAAGACAGCACATTTTCTTGCTATAAGAGAAGATCTACCCCTGGAGCGTCTAGCAAGGCTGTATATTAATGAAGTTGTGAGACTTCATGGAGTACCCTTATCAATTGTTTCTGATCGTGATCCCCGTTTTACTTCAAGATTCTGGAAAAGTCTTCAGAAATACCTGGATACTGAACTTCATTTGAGCACTGCTTACCACCCTCAGACAGACGGACAATCAGAACGGACTATTCAAACCTTAGAAGACATGTTGAGATCTTGCTCACTTGACTTTCAGGGTATGTGGGATCAATATTTACCTCTGGTAGAATTTTCCTATAACAATAGCTTCCATTCGAGTATTCAGATGGCACCATATGAAGCGTTATACGGAAAGAGATGTCGTACACCAACCTGTTGGGATGACGTCGGTGAAAGAAAACTTGTAGGTCCAGAACTGGTGGAGGAAACGATGGAAAAGGTGAAGGTAATCCAAAATCACATCAGAGCAGCTCAAAATAGGCAGAAGAGCTATGCCGATAATCGAAGGAAGGATTTGGAATTTCAAGTCGGTGATCATGTTTTCCTGAAGGTATCTCCGTGGAAGGGAGTCATACGTTTTGGTAAGAAAGGTAAATTGAGTCCCAGGTACATCGGACCTTTCGAAATTCTAGAACGAATTGGGGTTGTAGCTTACCGATTGGCAATGCCGCCAAGTCTCTTCAAAGTTCACGATGTGTTCCACGTATCTCTATTGAGGAAATACATGCCTGATCCGACGCATGTACTCACCTATGAGGAATTAGAACTGGAACCCGATCTGTCTTATTGTGAAGATCCCGTCAAGATTCTTGATACGAGAGAACAAGTGCTGAGAAACCGGACGACGCGTCTGGTAAAAGTTTTGTGGAGAAATCATAAGATGGAAGAGGCAACATGGGAACCCGAGGAACTTATGATGAAGAACCACCCGAGTCTTTTTATGCAGTAATACCCTAGAAATTGCGAGGACGCAATTATTTGAAGGAGGAGATAATGTAACACCCCAAGCTTCTACGGTACGTTTCCCTTCGAATAATGCGATAGCGTGTGTTGTACGCAACCTCGAGTTCTAACACACACCACAACTAATTAAACTAGCCGTTGTGAATAGTAATACCTACTTTTTGAAATTATATATATTTTATATTTGAAAATGGACTTCATTTTTGGACTCGGAATATCGAATTTAGCCTAAGGTGAAATTTTGGTACTTTTCGGATAACTTTCATATTTTGATGAATAGTGAAAATTACTAAATTTTAATTAAAAACAACTTTTTTAATCAAAATAATTAATAGTGATAAATTATGAATTTGAGTGGTTTTAAAGTATATTTAGAATATATTTTTACCATTTAATATAATGTTGGTCATTGGACATAATTTTACAATTAAACCGAACATAAACAAGTGTCAATCTTTTGATAGTTATTATCTCTTAAAAACACGCTTTTTGTTTTGACAGCGGGAATTAATTTTAAATTAATTTCTGCCACTTCTGTGTTTAGAATTTAGGAAAATGGATTCCATATTTGGAATCAGGATGTTCAAATTTTGTAAATAGGTAACTTTTATTTTTAGACATTTTGAATAATTACTGCGGTAAATATTTTATTTACCATGGTTAAGGGTAAATCCGGTAAATAAGGGTTAAAAAATAATATTATAATAATACTAAATTACCCTAAAACGTGTCTTAACCCTATTTGTTGATACATGGTCGACCATGGGAATCTTTGGGTCTATTTTGGGACCCCATGGATCCACTTGTAAGTGATAATGACACTTTATTTTAATTAAGTTAAAATGAATACAAAAATGACACAAGCATATATCTTTTAGAACAACAATTGTTACATAGGGTTATATATGTTGGATTTTAGATTATAAATATTCATTAGAAAGATAAAAAGATTTCCTACATAATGATATTTTATTTATAATTTTTAGACATTAAATAATTTATTTTATATATGACACAATGATGATGCAGTAATTACTATAATAGTGAAAAATTAAAATAATTGATATTATAAATACCCAAATAAATATAATATGAAACTTTTAATGAATTAAACTAATTTTCTAGGATAATATGATATATTAGGATTGATTTAATTGACTTTTTTAGAAGTAATCAATCTGTTATGAGTTTCAAAAAAATAAACTATTGAATAGTGTCAAAATTGACATAAAAGAGTTCTTAAAACAAATATTATATTATTAATTGATATTAAATTCCTAAAAATCTAAGGTTCGGCCAAGAGACTTATATCATGATAGGTTCATCATTAAGGTACCACTTGGGGGTCTCTTGGATGTATATAGTAAGTTTATTAACCATATTATATAAAAATACAAAGAGACATTGTAAAAGTGAAACTAATTAACTTAGAGTTAATACTTAAAGATAAGGTTAATATAAGTACCCAAACCTGTCTAAATTCTATTGGTTGAGTGGTTTTCGACCTATCCCCACCTTAACCTTTGAATAATCAACTTTGGAGCCTTTAGAAACCTAATATGAATTTATTATAAATTAATATTTCTAACTTTTCCAAAGGTGCCCCTCACCCCTCTTATAAAAGGGCACTCCTCCTTCTCATTTCTTCACACCTTCAAAGCCTTTTGGTTCGTCCAAACTCTGCCCAAATACTCTCCCAACATCCCTCACTACAACCTAGAGGCCTTAGTTTGATCAGAAAGCCAACCTAAGGAGCCCTTTTGATCAAATCAAAAGGAAGAACCCGAAGAAGAGGTAATGATTTCACCACCCTTCTCCAAGTTCATTTCTTCTTCCACTTCTTCTTCCTTTGTTCTTACCATTCTAAAATAATAACTCCAGTATCTCACATATACTGTGATGTTATTATAAATATAGTACAATCATATTCAGTATTCTATCCACCCTTTGAATAACATGTCACCATACGTGCGTACGTACGGCTTACCGTCTCCACGTCGTGGTGTAATTGTTATTCAATATAATATTATTTGGATGGGTATAATAATGATGTGTAACTCATGTAAATAATAAATATAAAATGTTAATGATTCTGTATATATGATATACCATCCATTTATATATTATTTTAATATCAAAAGAATGATATTGTCGCTCGTGCGTACGTACGGACTACCGTCTCCACGAACGCGATGAGATTCATTCTCCATCGTATCCATTCAAGTATAATTATCATTTGATGATTTAAAAATGATGTTTAAGGACTGGATATCATTCTAGATATGAATAAGATACAACAACCATGGCTTATGTAACAAAACATATAAAAGAAAATGAGTAAGTTAACTCCCGAAACGACGATAATTCTAAGATATTATTAACAAATCAATGTTAAAAGATCATATATGATATCATATTAATATATATGATTCTTGTATAATTTAATAACAACTATTTCACCATTATACAGGAGGTTAACCTACCCCAACCAAGGAAAAGTACAAGGTAAGGGTTTACTTTACAACCTCTTCATTATCCAAGGTTGTTTATACGTAATAATCTACTGGGATCTCTTTATCATCCACATCCATGTTTCTTAAAAATGCATTTCAAAACATTTTTACTATTTACTAGAATATGAGTTAAAGTCATTTATACCCTTTTTGACTTTTATAAGTGGTTTATAAATGAATCTTTCGGTCGTTTTCAAAACAAGGTCCTTTTTAACCTTTTCGACAGAATTGAGGTAAGAATGTTTTTTTTAACTTATACGGCGGGTGCGGTTATTTTCCGCCGTTATAAAATCGTCGAAGCTTTCCTTACAAGATTATAAGAATATTTTCAAAGAAAATGTTTTATTTTATATGGATCTTAAATGATTTCAAAATAAAAGGAGATACTTCTTTAAAAATAATTTTGATTTCATCTATGTCAACATCCTTTGATGGATTTTAAGATTATTTGGAGTTGATTTATTATGATACAAAACTTCTATATTGAATTAAAGGTTTTGTGATATGTTTGACTAAGGTTGTGCTATATTCATACCATTCATAGTTTATGGTGAAATTATTGACATTTCGTATGCTAGTTTTAATACGAATGTTTATGTTATGTTTAAACCTTTTCATATGGGAATGCATTGGACTTAATAAGTGACGGGTGGAGCCCGCTATAGCTCCTCGATGCATCGGTAGGTCTCATGAGACAAACTAGTGTCTTGGAACAAGGCCTTGACAAAATCTTATTTGTAGTCTTGGCACGAGGCCTTGGCTATGTGGTTATGATAGTCTGGCATTATGCATTCCAACATTATGAAAGTGGTTATAGATTTTTGCATGTGATTATTCGATTAGTAGAATATCCATGTGAATAAGTAAATGGCATTATTTCATTTTATTTATGCCATACCATGTTGAAATTCAAGTTTAAAAGGCTTTTGTTTTAGTTATACATTGCCTTAAATGTTTATTCTTATTTATGAAAGTTTCCGCTATATTGTTATCCTTACTGGGCATTTGAGCTCACCCCTTTTCTTTGTTTTATTTTTCCCAGGAAGTGAAGAAGTAAGTTATGAATGACCTGCAGGGATATTATGTGGGGATATGAGTGTGGATTATGGAGACAATATGTAGTTGTAGTAGTTTTTCGTTTAATGATGTAATGTAAAACTTATGAATATATCTAGTGTTTCCAAGGCTACTAAACCAATCGGTCTTTCGAGATTTGATCTTTCTTGTGATCATGCCAATGTTACGAAGTAATGCACCGACTCTGGGTAGCTGGGGTCGGGGCGTTACACCTTTCATGTCCAGTTTCTTCTTGAATAACCATTTGCAACCAACAGGCTTTACATCAACTGGGGGATCTACCAAAATCCAGACTCAATTTTGGTACATGGAATCAATTTTAGAATTCATGGATTCTTGTCACTTTGCAACATCTATGACACTTACTGCTTCCTTGTAGGTTAGAGGATAATTATTATCAACTAATAAGGAGTCACCAAACTCAGTAACTAGAAAATTGTACCGTTTCGGTTCTCTAACCTCTCTTGTAATCCTACGTAGTACTTGTGTCTCTAGAATAGATTCTTCTTCCATAAGGTTTTGTGTAATTTGTTCCTATACCAACTCTTGTGCACCTTGATCCTCAACTTCATCGAAGTCTATCTCGTCCCCACTATCTCTTTTGGAGATGAGCTCCCTCTTAAGGAATTTGAAATGTCTTTCCACTATAACCTTTTTGTATAAGGGGTTGTATAGGTAATATCCCCTTGTTTCCTTGGGGTATCCTATAAAGGTACAATTTGTACCTCGGGGTGCGAGTTTATTACCTGAATAGGCCTTAACAAATGCTTCGCTACCCCACACATGTAAATTCGATAAAATAGATTTTCTTCCACTCCAAAACTCGTATATAATGCCATTTATCAATTTAGTTGGTACTTGGTTTAGTATGTGTGCTTCTATTTGTAATGAATATCCCCAAAAGGATAATGGAAGACTTGAATGAATCATCATTGATCTCACCATGTCTAACAAGGTTCAGTTCCTCCTTTCACTTACACCATTCCATTGAGGTGTGTAAGGAGGAGTGAGTTAGGATAGGATCCCAAAATCTTTTAAGTAATCAATAAAGTCCTGATTAAGATATTCTCTACCTCATTCTGAGTGGAGTTTCTTAATCTTCTTACCAAGCTGGTTTTCAACTTCATTCTTGTATTCCTTGAACTTATCAAAGGAATCTGACTTATACCTCATTAATTAGATATATCCATATCTACTAAAATAATTATTAAAAGTTATGAAGTATGATTACCCACCCCTTGATTCAACTAGAAATGGTCCACACGCGTCAGTATAAACCAATTCAAGAAGTTCTTTAGACCTTTCACCTTTCCCACCAAATGAGGCTTTGGTCATTTTTTCTTGTAAACATGCATGACATAATCCAAGTGGTTTTAGTTCAAAAGAATCTAAATATCCTTCTTGATGTAACTTTGTCAAGAATTTCTCATTTACATGACCTAGCAAATGATTCCAAATTTGGGTGTGGTATGAGTCTTGTAAAGTATCTTTGTCATTGATTACCATTACTTGGTTTGTGTAATACAACACATAAAGACTGTTGTATAAATGTGCCCTACGAAAACAAATGCTATCTTTATAAAAGAAGCAACATTAATTTCCAAACATGAAAAAAAATCCATATATATCTAGTCTGGATACATAAACTATGTTTTTGGTTATAGAAGGCACATAAAAAACAACCCTTTAACACCAAGATCATCCCAGTTGGCAACATGAGGTGGTAGTCCCTAACAACTACAGTAGCGAGTCTGGCTCCATTGGCTGATCATAGATCTACCTCCCCTCGATCAATCTTCCTGAATCTATTTGGTTCCTGTATTTGGATACATATGTGATCACCACAAGCTATATATAATACCCAATTTGTAGAAATAGATAGATTGCATTCGATGACAAACACACCTGAAGCTTCCCCTTGATTCTTAGGTTGGGTGTAGTTCTTCTTCCAGTGGCCCTTCTTACCACATACAAAACAAACAGCCTCTTGTTCCCTTGCCTCCCCTTTGATCTTCCTTTTCTTGGAAGGTCATGAAGAAGCTTTGGGATTAAAGCTCTTTTCCATC
Source organism: Viscum album (assembly GCA_963277665.1). Classification (NCBI taxonomy): domain Eukaryota; kingdom Viridiplantae; phylum Streptophyta; class Magnoliopsida; order Santalales; family Viscaceae; genus Viscum; species Viscum album. The sequence goes on along the minus strand of OY728146.1, from coordinate 120,653,835 downwards.
CCTTTCCTCTTATTCATCAAAAGGAAAAAAGGCTTTTCACATTTCATATCTTTTTCCACTTGGCGAATAAGGATAAGAAGATTAGATAGAGACTTCTCAATGTTGTTCATATTGAAATTGACAACAAAGTTAGAGAATATCTGAGGGAGTGATGCAAGAATGAGATCAGTACCCAGTTCTTCGGAGATTTTAAACCTTAAAACCTCTAGGTGCTCAATATAGCCAATGAGCTTGACTACATGAGGCCCAGCTGGGAAACCTTCTCCAAGATTACTATGAAAGAGTACCTTAGAGATCTCAAACCTTTCCTATATTGCTCTCTCCTAGTAAAGACCACGGAGGTGCTCGAGAATTCTATAAGAATCCATGTTTTCATGAGACTTCATGATCTCACTAGACATTGATGATAACATCAAACATTGAGCATCGACTGCGTCATTCATATGTTTCTCATAGACCAGGAAATCCTCATCACTCGCCTCCTTGGCAGGTGGATTAGGTAATGCCGACTCCAGCACATAAGACTTCTGTTCATGGCGTAGGATAACCCGAAGGCATCTAAAACATTCTTAGAAGTTACTTCTAGTGAGTATGTTGTCTTTATCCAAAATTTATCACAGGGATAGTGTGGTTGATGAGATTTTCATTTTTATTCTATAATTAAAAGAGAAAATCATTAGTACTTTCTTGAATACATTTTAAGAGAAATAATAAATTTTATTAAGTCTCCCACTATTTTATCAAGTACCAATATCCCTCACCATTGAACTCAAAATGTCGAGTTTCCATGACATTATAGTGGCAAGGATACATATTCCCCTTCACATAGCCCCAAGAAGGGTTGGTCAAGCTATTAGAAGGTATTTAGGTAGGTAGGTCTTTTCCAACTGTGGGATTGAAACTCCTTGATATGTTGAGTGGACTGCCCAATCCTGAAATCATGACTTTGGATTTCCTCAACTCTTGCCTCCAATATTACACCAAGCCTAGCAAGGGATACTCCTTTGGATGTAATATGGTTAAGTCAACCTGAAACCTTTCATAAGGTCTTCCAGTATAAAAGTAAGTGTCCCAAAAAGGGTTGGTTAAACACATAGTTTTATTGATTTTTTCCCTTTAATCAAGTAACGGAATGCTTGTTATGACTTAATATTTTATTTGAGTTATTTTTATCTCTTATGCATGAATTTATTATTATCATTATCACATGATTGTTAATATTAAGTGGAACTTACTTAAGTGATTAACCATGTCTTGATAATATTTACACATAATTCTGGTTTATTTTAGTTTCATCTTGCATGCTTGTTTAATTCATTAATTATGTGATCATGACAACACATACATAATGATAAACCATGCAACTGATAGAAATAAAATAAAGTAAATGGCATGATCCCGATATTTTTTAATGGTTAGTTTATCAAGCGGTTGATAAAATAACCTTGTCCTAGGGTAGAAACAACTTGAACCTTTTGGGTTTGTGTTTACAGCTTCCACCTATCCACCTTTGTATCTCCTGGGATTATTTTCATCACAGCTCCAGCTTGAACCGCCTCCACTAGCTTGGGAGTTCTATCCATTACATATGGCTTTTTTAACTCACGTATAGGTGAGAGGTAAAAATGGGTTTTACATAAAATAAACCTTGGGCACGCAGGCCCTACATATTAATGAGGAGAAGGCTCGTAGGTCAACAAGTTTAATTTAAATAAATTAATTAAAAGAAACCATCCACATACAAAGTTCTTGGTCAAGATCATGATCATTAATACATGCAATGATGTTTACGCATAAATAAAACTAGCATTCAATTCTTTAATCATTCTCATTTAAGATAAATCATGCTCAAATCAATTAATTATCATCTTTAATTAATAAATCCTTTTATCTTAAATCATTTTCTAAATTTTCTTGATATTTTCATCCATAATAATTTTAAACAAATAAATTAATTTAAAATTATCTTTTTACGTAACTTGTACCTTGGAGGAAACCTGGTGAATTCCTATTCATAACTACCCAATGAGTAGAAATGAACATTACGCTTATGTTAAATTAAACACATATATATAAAACACTTATCATGTGTTGTGCCTAAGCTTTATGCCCTAACGATGGTACACATCTCAAGGGTTTGTATAATATAATAATAAATTTTAATAAATCTGCGTAATTTGGATGAGTACGCAACATGTAGCTCTAACTATACTGTGTGTACTATTTTTCACCGTCTATCTGAATTACATGCCCGGGGAAACGATGTGTGAGTGTACTTCAGAAATATTAGGAGTACACGGTGTGTCCAGTGGTCCACACACCGTATAGTTTCTCATTACATGGTCTCTAGTTGGGCAAGCTGTGTATAGGGTACATGGTCCAACCCTAACCTGAAGGGACTACACGTCGTGTCTATTGGGCCACATGGTGTGTAATCCGTAAACTGCATGTCACCTGTTCCTGGTCAACACACAGAGTCATTTAAGACTTAGAAAGACTCCAACACACGGCTTGGTTTAGAAGACGGTCTGATGCATTAAATCTTGACTACATGGTGTGTACTACTGAATACACATCGTATGTTCTGGTGTTGTATGGCCAGGCATCTTTGGCACCTCCTGATGAGATCATCTATTTTATTTTAAACAAAATTAAAAGAAAAGATCATTTCTGTATGGTGAACAAGAAACGAAAGAGGAGGAATAGATCTCGAGATTCAGATTGGCAGAACGATTAACTTGAATTGAAACAATTAAATTATTAAATGTGTAATTCATCAATAAAATATTTAAATAATTATAAACTATGATGTAACCACTCCGATACCACTCAAAGGTTTCGAGCGCAGTGGAAGCATGGTTGGGACGACACTCAATTTTGATTTTTACCATGATCAATGATTATTCTGGGATCTATACGATGATGAACGTTAGTCTCCATGGAATATAATCAAAGATTTAGATAAAGAAAAAAAAGAGGCCCCAAAAAGTTTAGAGAGGATCTTGCACATAATTTTTATAATTAATTTAATTAATTTCATAAAGAAAAATAATACATGTGTCTTTGGTATTTTTCTTTATTGATGATGTTGATCATCTGAATTGACCCTTTCGGATTATATCGTTGCGGTTGTAAGGATCCAAACTAGAATCCCTCTAACGGTGATCCACATGTGCTCTGATGGTCTTTGATCGACACCGCTCATTCTCTGAGTGCTAGCGCGGAAAAGCGAGTGTCTTGTGTCGGTCATTCTTAATCACTTGTTCTTCGGCCTTGAAGAACGTATCTCATTCTTATGAGGGGAGAGAAGATAATTCGAGAGAGAAATTGTTTGGATCAACAATTCTCAATTTACCAAGCGTGTGGTGTGGTGTATGGCACAATAAGGGTACTTTCCTATTTATATACATGGAATTTTATTTACAATATTTAATTGCATATCAACAATTAAATACATTCATGAACTTATTGAAAACCCATGCATTTAATAATAATGTTGTGTCATTATTTATAATGCACCAACTTGTGAAAAACGGAATTATAAATAAAATTCAGCATCACAAAATAATGGAAGCATTATTTTAACTTGTGCCAAATAGTTAAATAATTATTTACCATCTTGTAAATAATTATTTTACTACCGGACCGACCTTGGTTTGATCAAACTCTAATTCCGTTTATTGAACACCCGAATAAATAAATAAATAATTTATTCTCTTAAATAAATATTTTATTTACAAACTAGTTAATAAATATTTACTAAATATTCAATAAAATAAATATATATATTTTATTTAATTTATGTGATCATCTTAACATGAATAAAATTATTCCACGGTCTTGATAATAATGTTTATTTCATTAATTAAATTCAAATAGAACTTAACCGAGACCACCAAAAACACTTAGTGTGTGGCCCTCTAGGATTCTTTCTCATTGGAATTAGGCGGGCTTACCTAAAGTCCAAGAGTACTATCTAGAAATGTTTCAAGACACCGAATATAAAGAACATGAATTCGCAATAATGAAATACACATACGAATGCTCACTATGTAATATAATCCCTTTGTCGACATATCTCATCAAGCAAGTTTCATGATTGTATCATCAACTTTTATACTTGATACGTCATTCTTTGACTACCTGAAATAAACTCATCATTACACCATGTCCATAGAATTTTGCGTGACGGTTCTATTTCAATCAAAGGGCTGAGATATAAACTTTCATAAATGGAAGGGACAAATCCTTCCTTGAATTATCCATTAATTACATACCACTTGTGATGCACCCAATGTACCCTACTTCCCGCAAAATTTTTGCATGATCGTTTTCATCAGTAAATCAAAGTGTGTAAGTCGTGACATGTATTAATGATAATCTTAAAGTATAAGGATCATTGCACATGATTGCAGATAGAAATATCTGATGACACCAAAACATGCAGAATTCCTACTAGCGAGTCTGTTATCATAATCTTCTATCTTGGAGATTACCAAGTGAGAACTTCATGATAGGAAGTCCCATCTGCTTACAAGTACTCTCACCTAACGGTTTACATGTTATGTGTCCTATCATAGCATATAATCTAACTATATAACTATATTTAATAATATTGTTATAGCATTTCAAGGTTCTCATCATAGTGGGGAACTTCCATGACCTTATCAATACAACAAATACTCTAGGACATTATTACATTATAGTCATGCAGAACAATGAACAATATGTAATTACATTAAATATCCATGTAATCAAAGTAAAACTACTTTGTTCTAGGACACCAACTCTTACACTTTTCTTATAATGGATCATTTGGGTGGCATTGTGAGACTCTATTAGTGGGTACACATTATGGTATATCCCATGAGTTGTAATGGATCTGAACAAAAAAAGGTAAAAGGGTTAATACCCTTAAAAGACAAATTTATGGTGTGAGAAATCATCATACTATAATTCCCATCTAATGAAACATTTTATCAAACAACATCATAGAACCTACTATGGGTTTTCTTACACTAATATACCACTCCCTTTAAATTTCAAAAAAAATTACAACATGATAAAAACAATTATATATTTTTATGAAACCAAAAAATAAAATTTTATCCAATTTTCAACTCCCCATAAAGATACAGGTCATTAAATATTATCTATCTAAGTCTCTTCCCAAGTATTATTGAGTGTAAAAATGTAATAAAACAATTATCAATGGTTTTTTAGTGGAGAGGAATGGGAGGATGGGTGGGTATTTATAGAAAACGAGGGGAAATTGTAAACTAATTTCTAAAACATCCACTTTGGACATTAGTTTTTTTAAAATTGTAAACCATTAAAAATACCATGGTTCTAAAGCATGGTTTTTCAAATTTAGAGCCTAGTTTTTGAATTTTAAGATTTTTATAATTCAAATCCTTTAAATACCATTTTTTAATTTACCCAATAAATCAAATACCACTGGAAATTTGGAAAAATCCACAATTGGATAACCGTTACCTGGTGATTCTAAATTTTAACTTTTTTATGGAAACAATTATCTATCTATAATAAATTAAATTATAAAATAAAAATAATTATGCATTTCAAAACAAATAATTTGGTGAAAAATATTAATAAATCCGTTATAGGGTGTATGCATATAGTAGTAGTGTTGTTTATTAATGAATATACATTATTGGTAATTAATAATGGAATTATTAAAAAATCATATTTTAGTAGATACTTGAATGTATGATAATTACAGTACTATGAAAAGGTCCAGTTTTACTATTAAAATAGATAGATTCAAAATGATTATATTTCAAATGTCATAATTCTCTTCCTATAAATTCAATTCATTTTTACTTCTAAAATAGTTCACTTAATTAACTTAGTATCTAGAATTTCTATTACTATGGTTATCTTTTTCTTTATAATATAAATGTATCTTATTTATTTTTCATTATTTTTTAGATTATGATCCTTGGGAGTTCAATATTATAGTGGTTCAATATAATATTATATGTTTTATAGCACTAGTTGTGGCCATTATAGTGAATATAATGTTTTTAGTAACTATTTTACTAATATATGTTATATTATAATGATAGAATAATATAGTGTGCATTTTGAAAAAACTTTATGATGAATTTTATATTTATTATAGTAAAATCACATGTTTTACATCCTTTTTAAAAATTTTGATCCTCAAAATTTTTGGTATATGTCAATCATAAAAAAATTGGGTAATTCATTTTCATTTCTTCCTCAGACTCCCACATTGCTTCCTATAACATTTTAATCCTACAATTCACTTTCATCATCCATGTTTATCATTTCTGAAACACTTTATCTCTAATTTACATATTTAAGATAGGATCTAAAATATAAAAATTTTCTAACTCTATTTCTAAGGCGGTGAGTACAAGTGTTGGATCTGGAATGTATTCCCTCAATAGAGAGACATGTAAGACATCATACAATTTAGATTGGTTGGTTATAATAGCTAAGGATTAATTAATAACTTCAATTTGTTCCATAATTTCAAAATACATGATGTACCTTGGACATACCTTCCCATTATTACCTAACCTTATAACTCCTTTTCATAGAGACACCTTCAAGATGACTCAATCCCCTACCTGAAATTCCATTTCATTCTTTAAATTATCATCATAACTCATATGTATTTTTTAATTAATTTTTATATGATTTTGAATAACATGGGATTTATCTATTGTCTCCACAACTAGTTCTAGACCAACTAGCTTAATTTTACCAAATTCATCCCATCTAGTTAGTGTAATACATCTTCTACCATACAAGGATTTATATTTTACCTATTGAATGATTAAATAGATACTATTGTTATATGAACATTCCACCAATGGTAGATACTAGTACCATATTCCTTGTAAGTAATGCAATCATGAAATAAGTATATTATCTAGTGTTTTGACAGTCCATTTAAGATTCCATTCATTTTGAGGAAGGTAAGGAGTTCTCACATGTGTCTCATTATTTAGATACCTATGGATAATCCTCGATAATTTTGATGTGAAATGAGTGAAATGATCATACAAAATTGATAGAGTTACACCATAAAGTTTCATAAAAACATTAATATATTCGTACAAGATTATCATGGAGTGGATCCTCCATCATTTCTATGAATTGTACATACCTTGTTGTGTGATCCATGATAACCCTTATGGAATTACTATTTTTAGATGTCTTGGGAAGTTAAGTATAAAAATTAAACAAAAATATATTCTCATTCCCACATTGGTATAGGTATAGGCTTCATGACACCATTAATATGTTCCCTCTCAAACTTTACTTGTAAACACGCTAAGAATCTTAAAACATCCCACTACATTTTGTCCCACCAGAAATGTTCTCTTAAAAACCTATAAATCTTGGTGCTACCAGTGTTTATAAATAAATTCAAACTATAGGATTCATTAGAAATCTCCCTATTTATCTTAGGTAATAGTAGAACACATAACATATTTCCAAACATCAATAAATCATAATAGTAAATGATTTCCATCAATATTCAATCATTTACAGACATAATATTCTTTTTTAAACTAATTTCATCATGTTGTGACTTATTTATCTTCACTAGTAAATATGGTTGGGAAATCGCTAGGTAAAATAATGGTGATTTCCCTTACCTAATATTTTTCATACCCAAATTTTTTAAATCCATGATTATAATATCCTTTTTTATCCTCATCATGGTTAGAACTAAATTATCCTTCCTACTTAATGCATCAAACACCTTTTTTCATTCATGAGGTGGTAATATATCATGCAATCATAGTCATTCAATAGCTCTAGCTATTTCCTTTTTCTCATTTTGAGCTATTTCTATTTGAATATGTACTTTAAACTTTTTTAATACATATATATATTATATCTTTTACTATAGAGAAAGTGTCCCCATATACTTAAGGAAACTATTAGAGTTTATAACTCAATATTATGAGTTGGATAGTTTCATTCAGGGGTCCTTAATTAACTTTATGCATTAGAAACAACCATATTAGTCTACATAGTGACACAACTTGGGGATTTCTTCGATGCATCACTATATGTGAGAAATAATTCCTTCTATGATGATAAATTTTAAATTTTTATTTTGAATAGTATATTATTCAATTTATAAAAACATTCATTGCATTCCTTTGAATATTTTAAATTTTCCCCCTTTACATGTCAGCTTGTTTAACACGTTGGATAATGGGGGGAAATTATAGACAAATAACTGATAGAGACCTTAAACACCAAATAAAATATATTCCTCATTTATATTTATTATTTTAATCCATTATTTTACTACCTTATTCTTTGATGAGTTAAGAGATATTCCATTCAAAGAGAAAAATTTTCTATAAAGAAAATCATGATTGAGCCAAAATTTCCACTAACATAATTTAACATATAACCTCTTTTCCATAAGAGTCTCATGGATGATTCCTAAATGATTAAAATTCCCTTAATATATTTTATATTATGTCTAGATATCATAATAAATACCACAAAAAATTTATCAATATAATCCTAGAAAACATTATTAATAAAATACATAAACATTGTGGGTGCATTAATTAGTCTAAAGGGAATTGTTAAAAACTCATAAATTCTATACGTTACATGAAATATTTTCAATGGTATATCATCCTTATATACTCATAACTTATATTAACCTAAAAAAATAAAAATACTTGGTAACCATAGATCTCCTTGATTTTTACCAAAAAAGACAAAAATGCATAGTGAAGGATTCTTGTTATTTATAGAAATGATATTTATTCCTCTATAATCAATGAACAGCCTCATTGAACCATCCTTATTTATTACACATGAAAATTCACCCCAAGATGGGTAACAAGGGTGTATTTATCCCTAATCATAAACCCATCCTTAATTTTTTTTTTAAATATGAAAAGTGTTCCTTAAGAGATGATGCATGATTTCAATATGATAATGGTGGTGTCTAATATTCAGATCATTTTAGATATAGAGAAAGTATATGAAATATTATAATTGAGCTTTATAGTTTAATTCATGGTGAATTTTTTTTCTCTAAATGGTTATGTCGTAAAATCCCAAGATTTAATGGTATGTATCTTTTAAATTTAATCTCGTTGATATCTTACATTGCACGTAACACCCAACTTAAATAAATAATGAAATATTATTATAACCTAGCCATTAAATTTCTAGGAATGAATAGTATTATCCATATTAGTAATTTAAAATATTATATATTCAATAAAAAAATTAACATTCATAAAATATATTTAATAGTAATAAGATAAGAATAGATTCAGTTTTATGCTTAAAAACTGTATTTTTCTAAAAAAAAAGTTTTACCCCTTTTAATGGTGTGCCTTTCTTATAACTAAATTTTTATAATTTTTATAATTTTTATTTTAAAAAATAAATTTTATTTTTGAAATATTAATTTCAAAATTTACCTTTCTATGAATTTTTGGTATTTTTCAAAAAAGGTTCATTTTTTATGAATAGTGGAAAACATTTTATTTTAATTCAGAACTGCATTTTAAGAAAATTTATTTATATAGTAAAATTATATTTTAAATTGGTATTAAAGTAGAAATATTTTGGTTATACATCAATAAATCCTATTTGGTTCATTGGAATAAATTTCTTATTGAAATTTGATATAAATACATTTCAAACTTTTGAACATTATTACTTTAAAAACTCATTGTTTCGTCCCATCTGCATGATTAATTTTAAATTAATTTCTAGAAATTCATTATATTAAATTTTTAGAAATGGATTGCATATTGGGAATCAAAAGTTCTGAATTTATTAAATAGTTCCCTTTTATTTTTTTTAATATGAATAACAACTTTGGAAGTTTTTGTTACCGCGTTAAAGGGTAAATCAGGTAAAAATTGAGAAATAAATGGTAAAAATAAGATGATAAGATTTATAAAATGCCCCTAAAACTTAACCAAATTTTATTAGAGGATTAAATATCATCCCTAATCTTTCAAATTTTGAATATATGGCTATTTTTCATTTATAAGCGATTATGAAATATATAATATTTTATTTAATAAAGAGGAAAAGATGTCACAATCATCTTCCTAAAAAATTAAATATTTTTATTAAGGGGTTATCGAGAGGTTATCATGGACTATAAATAGTAATTTTAAATTTAATAGATTTATCATTGTCATTTTAATTTATATTTAATTTTTAGTAAATAAATAATTACCTTAAATTCTTTCACAACACTGATGCAATAATTATTTTTTTTAATGGAAATATCAAATAAATATTATTTTAAATATTAAAATAAATATAATTTGATCTAATTAATGTGATAAGTGAATTTTATAGATTCATTTGACATGTTAGGGGTGAATTAAATGATTTTTTTCAAAGTTATCTTGTTGTTTTATTTTTTTTAAATTCAATGTAATGAATAACTGTAAAATTTACATTAATGATATTTTAAAATAAATAATAATTTATTAAATGATATAAAATTTCTAAAAATATTAAATTCATCCGAATAATATATATGTGGTTCAAAATTTCATCCATGATCCATTTTTTTTTATATAATAAATATACTAACCATCAAAAAGTAAAAATTTATGTTGTCATGATAAGAAATAAAGGAGTTAAATATGTGATAAAAATAAATGACAAGAGTAATAATGTGATCTAAACATGTCTAAAACCTATTGGATGAGATAATTTATATCAATAATCATATTATAATCTAAATAACTCATTTTTTTATATTTTAAATTGAACATTAATTTATATTAATTTAATAATTTGGGAGCTTCCATAAGTGCCTCTCACCTTAATTATAAAAGATAACTCCTTCTTTGACTTATTTACACCACATTGAGCCATCTCTATTGACCAAAAACAGCTCAATTATCTTCTAAAAATCATTATCCAAGTTTTATTGGTCCAATTATTCCAAAAATACAAACCATATAGCCTTTAAAAATGGATTTAAAGGAAGTATTCCGAAGTGGAGGTAATCGTTTGTATCGAATCATTCAAGTTAGTTTCTTATTTTACATCATTTATTAGGTTTTTCTATCCTAAAATAATAAATCTAATTTTATCTATATTATTATATTTTATTAAGATCATGGTGTATCCATATTTCACCTTTTATCCATCCTACTAAAAATTAAAGCATCGCCACATATCGCTTATCATCTCCACACTATGGTTTAATTTTATTCTCATCACCACTTTACATAGATGGGTATAATGATGGAAATGATGAATATATATGATAATTATGATATTTTATTTATTATTTTTAAATTAATATAACTTCCACTTCCTTACCCTTTCACCATTATTATAGTGATATTGTCTCTCATGCGAACATACGGTCCACCGTCTCTATGACGCGATGTGGTTCATTTTCCATGTTCACTATTAAATAATGATTCTAAAAAAGTATATAATGAATATATATAATATATATGACATTATAATAATTCTTGAGATGATGTAAATATATTATATGCACAAAAATAAGGACTTACATGACATAGCATGCATAAGAAAATGAAGCAATTAACACCATAAAGAAGGATAATAACGAAATATTATTAACAGACGAGTGATAATATTATATAAGAGGATCATATATGATATCATAAATATCAGTATAGTTTTGTTTAAAATTAATATAATGATTTAAACCATTATTCAATAATTTAAAGTGTATGAAACACTAAAGGTAAGCATGAGTTTAGGGTTTCTTGTCTCACTTTTACTTCAATGAGATATATTTCTTAATCACCACTTATTTATTTTTTGTTGTGTGTATACTAACCTTTGATGTATTATATCATGAATATTATTAACTTTATGTTATAAAATGATTCATTTGATAATTATTACTTTTATGGGTCATACAATTCGAGTAATTTCAAGTGGTAAAGGATTTATTAAATCAATTTTCATTCATTGGGTTAAACTTCTATTTCATAAATTATGTCATGATAAGCTTATGTGTGAAATGGAAATTTATTATCTCATGTTGTATTTAAAATTGTTTTATTTGGATTTATAATGAATAAAAATAATGGATTCATTTTATAAATGATATTATCTTTGTAAGGGACTTCATCTCAATTTCACTTCATAGAGAAATATTTTAATATTATGCACTAAATTTTATTTCGTTGGTGTATCTACTAACCCTTTTTTATTTATGATCATCATTCATTGAAAATTTAATTTCTCTTAAATATCCATATTTATGGTATCATGTATATGAATATTCTTTAAGCCATATAAAATTCTATATATGATGTTTAATTTGAAAGTTATTTGATTAAGTGGGGAAATAATGTTAAATATGTATCATTTACTCAATAAAGATATTTTTTTATAAAGAATATTGATTCTTAAATTAAAGAAATTATTTGATACATAATTAATTCTTTAGACATTCAAGAATGGGTTTGGTCCTTATATATATAATCCTCTTGATTCATCGGTAGTCTATTGAGATGAGTCGGTTAATCTATCATTAAATATATTTTAACCATAATGATTAAAATGTATTTTTAAAATGTCTTGATGGTAGTAGTTAATGTCACATATACATGATGTCCAATAATTAATCATTTCCTTCATTAAAAATTCAGGTATTATTATCCATGATATATTCATTATGTTAAAATATATATATGAATTACACTCTCAGTTTATTGATAAAATGGAATGTGTATTTAGTTATCTACCTTTCTATGTCAATTTATTCACGATAGATTCTGCTCTGATTAACCCTTAGTAATTTTTTAATATCAACCCTTTTATGTTTTATATTCCCCAGGTTCCCAAATATGTTTATTATGATTGATATGTAGGGTTACACTAAGGGAAAAATGATGTTCTCAAAGAAAATACCTTTTATATTTTATATTTAAAATGAGATCTGAATTTAAATTATGTATCATGTTTACCAAGATTACTAAACTATTTGGTCCTTTTGGATGTGATTTCTTTTATCTTATGCCAATGAAAAAAAGTAAGGCATCATCTCTAGGCTATTAAAGTCTATGTAATTACAATTGGTATGAGATAAATTTTAGAATAAACCTTGGGAACTAAGTATATGAAAATATATATTAGGGAACATAACCCTATAAATGACTTTTAGGATAAGTATATGTATAAGAGAATATATTATATATTTTTAAATGAAAATAGAAAAACTAGGTTAAAATTATGGATGAATATATTGAGAATAAGGTTTCATGATTTAGACATACTATAAATGATTCTTCATAACTATGTATGATTAGTGTTGCTCATACTGTAATTTTTTGTTTTAGATAATGAGTAAAAAAAGCTAGAACAGGGTTAATATTGAATATAATATACAAGGTTTCCATGAAAAACTAAATGTGATAATTAATGGGTTGAAGGATTTTGGTATCATGATATATGATTGACAACTTACACATTAACCAACTCTCGGACTCACTAATTAATAGAAGGATATAGTTTGTTGAGAGATCAGGTGGTGGAGACTATGTAGGAAAGAATATATAGTTCCTCATATGTTGAGAATTTCATAAGAAATTCCAAAGTTAATGTCGTAGAGGAATGAGAATATGTTTTGGGTCTATTAATGAATGAAATATATAAATTAATTACTTAGGAAAAATGAAAATTTTGGTTAATTAAATAGATGATAGCAATGGTCCCATTAAGGTATTATAGATGGTTTATTGGCAGTAATGTGAAGATTATGGGAATTATAAAAATCAATGTCCTCTAGGAAATCTCATTAATATAATCAGAAAGTTTTTATGAGTAATGGTTATACTACTGATGATGAGGAGACTATAAATTACATATGAAAGGAAGGAGGTATTAATCATAGTTAATTCTTTAAGAATGAAGTAGAATGATTAAATATCTTGTGTATATTGATTTAAGAATTATGTTTTTAAATTATTCAATATGGTTATAATAATCATGATATATATAGGTATTATAATACAATACTTTTTCTTTATAGATTTGGAAGTATGTGATGAATAGTTCCAATAACCAAGAGAAGTGATTTTATAGAAAGTTGATATTTTGGAAAAAACATGATTTGAGGATGATAACTATAATATGTGCCTGATGTTGAGATAGTAATGATAAAGGGATAGTTAGGGGAATGTTTTGGTGACCATAAAATTAGTTAGTGATTTGATGGTTTATGTTAACTTTGAAGGGTTTAATATATTTTTGGATGTAAGAAATATATTTGAAAAATTGGGATTTTATTTTTAGAATCATGCATGTTTTCATTAAGGTTTTATGTTGATCGAGGTACTCATATTTTTGGTACATGGAATTAGGGGTTACATTATGTTGTTTGGGAAATCTAATGTAATGTTTATTTTGAAAATTTACTGACCTTCCTTCTAAATTCTTTTGGAGATTGAATTTGGAAAAACATATTTTGGATGAGTCTTAAGTTCAACTATTTACGGAATGGAATAAGTTGAGCTTTGGATATTATTATTTTAGGTTGAAGTATGATTTATTATATTTGATAACATATAATAACCAATTTGGTTTTAATAAATATTTATAGGATTAATAAATTATTTTTGGACCTTATGGTTCATTAAAACTACATTAGGAATAAGAAATTCATCTCGAATATCCTTTTCCTGGCATAAGAGATGAATTCAAAATAGATCAAAGCACAAAAAAATGATGATATTATGCTTATTACATTAAAATAAATCAAGTAAGTTTATTTTCTAAAGTTCTTGTTAGTATAGTAATATAATCCCTCAAATCTAGAAAATGGATTTTGAAACAAAAAAAATCTATCCATTTTCTTTTCTTTTTGATAAATTAATGGTATTTTCACTAATCATGGATTTCTGGTTTTGTGATTGTTAACTTTCTAATGACCATATTCCCTATCACTGTCAATCAAAACATTATAGTTATATTTCTCTTCCATTTCAAGGTTTCACTTCCCACTGATGTTATCCTATATAAAATTTTAATTTTTTGGTGACCTTCACATTTCATTTTCCCTCTTATTAAGAGGATGTTTTATTAACCCTATTTAGGATGTCGAATTCCAACAAAAGAAATTTTCTAGTATAAAAATTTGATCTGAGAAGTTCAGTTTCAAATTTTTAGGAATCAATTTATTATTTTAGGGTACAATGTAACACACCATGATTTTATGGTATGTCTCTTTTAAATTTAATCTCTTCGATAGCTTTTGTTGCACGCAACACCCAACTTAAATAAACAATGGAATATTATTATATCTATCTATTAAATTAATGAGAATGAATTTTATTGACCATATTATTAAATTCATATATTATATATTTAATATAATTTTTTACATTCATCCAATATATTTAATAATCATATTATATGAATAAATCCAGTTTTACTCTTAAAAACCGTATTTCTCTAAAAAATAATTTTACCACCTTTTAATGGTGAACTTATTTTAAAACTAAATTTTGATAATTTTATAAACTTTATTTCAAAAAATAAGCTTCATTATTTAAATAATAATATCAAATTTTACCTTGGGTGATTTTTTAGTATTTTTCTGAGAAGTTTTATTTTTTGATGAATAGTGAAAAACACTGAATTTTAATTAAAAATTTTATTGTCAACTAATTTATTTATAGAGTTAGATTATATTTTAATTTGGTTATATAATATAAATAGATTAAATATAAATTATTAATTCAATTTAGGTATTTGTAATCAATTTCACATTCAAATTGGATATAAAAACATTTCAAACTATTGAACATTTTTACTTTAAAACCCCACTATTTCATCCCGCTCACAGGATTAATTTTAAATTAATTTATGAAAATTTTATGAATTGAATTAATAAAAGTATATTAAATGTTTATAATAATAAGTTTAAAATTTATTAAATATTTTCCTTTTATTTTTGGTTAATATTAACAGTATCTTTCGTGATTTTTATTACCACGATAAAGGGTAAATCGGGTAAAAATCAAATAATAAAGGGTAAAAATAATATGATAAGAATTATAAAATGACACTAACACTAGAAAAAATTTTATATTATGAGTAAATATCTTTTATAATATTTAAAATTTAGAATATATGTCTTTTAGTTTCCATTTATAAGTTATTATGATGTTTATAATATTTTATTTAAAGAGAAGATAAAGATGTCACAAATGATATTCTTAATAATTAAAATATTTTTAATAAGGGTTTGTCTAGAGAATATGTTAAAATATAAATATTATTTTGAAATTAAAAATATTTATATATATCATGGTAATTTATTTTTAATTTTCAGTGAAAAATGTTTATCTTAAATACTTGCACCATAATGATGTTGTAATTATTTAATTAATGTAAATATAAAATAAGTGTTATTAAAAAAATTAAAATAAATATAATTTGATTTAATTAATGTTATAAAATAGTATTATATATTAATTTGAAATTTTATGGGTGTACTAAATTATTTTTTGGATGTTATCTTGTTTTTTTAAAGTGAATGTAATGAAGAGCCTCAAAATTAACATTAATGATATTTCAAAATAAATAATTGTTTATTGAATCATATAAAATTCCAAAATATATTAAATTCTTAAAAATTATTTTGATAGTGTGAAAAAAATTATCCATGATTCATTTATGGTTTTTTTCCATTTTATAGATACTATACTAACCCTTAAAGAGTAAAAATCCATGTTGTCATGCTATGAATTAAAGAGTTAAATAAGGGTTAAAACTAAAAGATAAGAGTAATAATATGACCTAGATATGTATAAAAATTATTTTATGAGACTATTTTAACCCATACATATCTTATATTTTAAATAACTCATTTTTATTCATTTTTTATAGAAAATTAAATTATATTAAATTAATATTTTGAGAGTTTTCAAAAGTGTCCCTCACCTCAATTATAAAAGGTCACTCCTTCCATCACTTATTTACACAGTTTTGAGCCATATATCTCAAAAAAAACCTGACTATTTATATTTTAAACATCCTTAGTCAAGTTTTGGAGGTCTTGATCTTCCAAAAAGACCAACCCTATATCCTTTAAGAAGAGATCAAAAGGAACTCTACCAAAGAAGAGGTGATCATTTTTAAAAACTCATCCATGTTCTTTTCTTATTCTAATTAATTTTAATGTATTTTTTCATACTAAAATAATAAATAAATTATCATATATATAATGATATTTTATTATGATTATGTTACAACCATATTTCACCTTTTATTCATCCTATAAAAAATGAAATCATCACGCATGCGTATGTATGACTTACCATCTCCACATCATGGTGTAATTTTTCTTTCACCACCACTTTAAATTGATGGATATAATTATGAAAATAAAGAATATATGATAATTATTAAATGTTATTGATTCTGGAAAAATTAATATATCATCTACTTCCTTACTCTTTCACCATTAATGAAATGATATCACCGCTCGTGCGTACGTACGGTCTTCCGTATCCACGATGCGATGCGATTAATTTTCCACGTTCATCATTAAATAATGATTATAAAAATTTATTTAATGAATATATATGATATATATTACCTTAATAAAATTCTGTATATTATGGAACTAAATATTATTCATAAAAACCAGGACTTACATGACAAAACATTCATATGAAAATTAAGTAGTTAACACCCAAAACAAGGATAATAATGAAATATTATTGAAAAACTTGTGATAAAATTATATAAGAGGATCATATATTATATAATATATATTAATATGGTTCTTGTATAAATTAATAACATTATTTAATTCATTATACAGGAGGATAAAGTATTCCCCACAAAGGGAAGCGTGGGGTAAGGGTTTCATGTCTCACTTTTACTTCTGTGAGATATATGCCATAACCACCACTTATTTATTTTGTGTGGTTTATATAAATAATTTTTATATATAATATCATGAACTTAATTATATTCATGGTATTCAACGTTTAATTTGAGAATTATTACTTTTATGGGGCATACAATTTGACTGATTACAAGTTGTATGGGATTTCTTAACACAATTTTAATTCATTGGTTTAATATTCTATTTCATTGATTATGTCATGAAAATTTCATGTGTGAAATTACTTTTGATTATATCATATTATATTTCAACATTTTTTTTATTTTGATTTATAGCTAAGACACATAATTGATTCATTTGATGAATGATATTATCTTGTTAAGGAATTCACCTCAATTTCACTTTAATAGGGAATATTTTAATATTATGCGCCAAAAATATTTTCTTTTGTGTATATACTTCCCCTTAATTTTATTTATTTTCATAATTCATTGAGAATTTTATTTCTCTTAAAT
Source organism: Viscum album (assembly GCA_963277665.1). Taxonomy (NCBI): domain Eukaryota; kingdom Viridiplantae; phylum Streptophyta; class Magnoliopsida; order Santalales; family Viscaceae; genus Viscum; species Viscum album. The sequence goes on along the minus strand of OY728146.1, from coordinate 120,635,448 downwards.
ACCCATATTACCATTATCATGGATATAATTATTTCTTAAGTTATATACACTTTTATATATGGTGTTTACTTTGAAATTGGTTTGATTGACTGGAGAAATAATGTTAAATCCATGTATTTTACTCAATATAAATATTTGTTTATAATTCATACTGATTCATAAATTAATTAAATTTTTTTATATATAATGAATTCTTTGGACATGTGAGAATGGGTAGTGGTGTATGTAGAAAATTCCCTCAATGCAGTGGTAGTCTCACAGAATGAATCAGTTAAGCTACATTAAATGTATTTTACAAATAATGGTTAAATAGTCTTGTAAAAGGTATTTATGGTAGTGGTTTATGTGTTAGATAGATGACTTCCAAAAATAAAACATTTAATTAATTCCTCATTCACATCTTATTATCCATGATATTTTCATTATGATAAAATATATGGGTTTAATACATTCTAATTTCATTTATTTAATGGAATGTGTATTAATTTATCTACCTTTCCATGTTAATTGATTCATGATAGATTCTATTGTGCTTAACCCTTGATAAGAATTTTAGATCACCCCTTTCTTATGTTTTATTTTTCCTAAGGTTTTCCAAGGAGTTTATTATGATTAATATGCAGGGTTACAGTAAGGGGGAATTGATTTTATCAAGGAAATTTTTTTTTTGGTATTTTATGTTTCAAATATTAATTTAATTTCAAATATATATCTAGTTTACCACAAATTATAAACTATTATGTCTATTGGGATGTTATTTATTATGTATTATTCTAATTTAATAAAGGAATTGGTTTATAGTAACTGGAGTTGGGTTCTTTACATCTTTGTCTTGTGTTTTTATTGTTATGAAACTTCAAGGTTCTCAATCTATATAAAAGAAATGAGGTTTTTGTTTTTTAGAGGTACTAAAGTTTTAAAACAAGGTGACCCTCTATCACCTACTTTATTTTTAATTTCTCATGACATGAATATTATATATATTAATCATGAAATTTTCATTGGCTTTATTTACCCCTTTTAATGGGAGATATTGACATAAAGTTATATCCCATACTTTTTTTCAATTACATAATTTTTTTCTTAATGGAAGGAGTAGTTACATCATGTGTTTTAATGAAATATTGAATAGATATTTTATGGGATGTGGGCAATTTTCTAATCAATATAAAACCATTAAATATATATCTACCAATTAATTGAGTGGGTTTTTAAAAAAAATTAGGAAATAAATGGGTTCTATAGAAGAAATTTTCCAATGGAGTACCTTTTGGCACCACTGTCTACTGGTAGAATTTGGCTTAGACACGTTGATAACATGATTAGAAAGATTTCAAGTAATAGAACCAATTGGAAAAGTTGTTTTCTATCTTTTTTAGGTATATATAATTTCATTAGTAGTTTCCTCACTTTGGTCCCAACACATATCCTCTCATTCATCATAGTTCCTAATAAAGTCACCTAGAACATTGAAAATTTTATCAATGGATTAATTTGGGTAGGAAAGTGTTATCAGGTGAGCTACAATGATTATTTTAACCAATTTATGAATGAGGGATCAATATCTAGTGTCTTGATGAAATCATATAGGTAATTCAAGCCAAACAATCATGGGACTACATTTAATGTGGCATTACATGGGCATAAAAAACCTTATAAATATATGAGAGAACTAATGTCATTATATATCAAACTTAATTGGTTAATCATATTTGATATAATATTAAATGTTATATTTTTACTCTATTCCTACATTTATAGAGGATTATTTAAAAAGGAGATATTCTATTTTTGAAGGATAACTGGTTGGGTAAATTGCATTATTTTTTATAATACCCACCTTCATATATGACTTTTAGAGAATTCAGTGGTCTCCCAATTATTACTGATATGTTCCTCAAAGATGAAAATAATGTCTTTATTAAAGGAATCATTTAGTAGGAATATCGTGATTGGTGTGTCTTATAGAGGCTTTTTAACAGCCTGAGTTATAGGTTCTACTATTACCATTTTCATTATCATTATCATCATCATCAACATCATCATCATCATCATCATTATTATCATTATCATTATTATTAATTATGTCTATAATTTTAAATAACATTACTCTATTCTTTCAAAAGTATTGAAACATTATTAGAAAATGTTCCCTATAATATACAACTCAAACTAAAGACACATGATTCATTCCTAAATGAGAGATTAAAATAAAAGAACATAGAATCATGTACTTCACACAATAGATTATTACTCACCATAGATTAATTACATCAATTAAATTTTCATAAAACAATTATAGAAAATATATATAAAATAATAAAATCTTCAAGAATAGAAAATTTCTATGATCATCTTCAACCTTTAGGATCACCAATAGCCAAACAAATAATATAATGAGAAAGATCACCATATAAAAGGAAAGGATTGTGAAAAACATATAATATGAAATAATAATTGTTCCTTCAGAAGTGAGAGTGGAATGAATAAATTATTTAGTATTTCTATATATAGGAATTTTACCTATTCATTGAAAATATGCCCATTATAAATATTATCATTGAAAATATGGTCATCAATCATATATCCAATATGTATATTGAATTTGTGTATTGTTATGTAGTATAGCTCACAATGAAATAAAAATATGATATCAAAATATTATTTATATGTATATTTGTGTTGTGAATAAATATTTATAATATCATTATTAATGTATTATATGATATATATTTATATATATAATTAAAATTAATATTTTCATATCAAGGGAGTAGTAAAATTAAATTTTATAATATAAATCATTAATTTCAATTTGTTTAAGTGTATATAGTATAAATATAATATTTCATTTTTCATAGAAATTTTTTTAAGTATTGAATTTTATTTCCTAATATATTTAATTGAACATTTTAAAATTTTATTATATATGAACTAATAGATTCACATTTTTTAAATCAAAGAGTGATGTGAAATAATAATAATAACACTTATTGTTTTGAAAATACATTTTTCAATAAAAATAGTTTTTCTTTATATTATTTATTTTCCATTTAAAATATAAATTTATAAAATTTTCAATCTAAATTATATAAATTTTAAAAAAATGAATCTAGAATGAAAAAATTATCATACCATGGGTTTTTGATATTTTTTTCTTAAAGAATTTATTTTTAGGTAAATTCTGTAGTATACTGATACTATGGATTTTATAACAATATCAGTACATAAGTTTGAATTAAAAATTAATAAGACCGTTTTATAAGAATAAATAATTATTTCATAACATAATTTATAATCATAAAAATATTTTTTTATTTATAAACCGATATTAGACATTTTAGAATTTAGGTTATATTTTTCAACAACAAAAATACATTATACATTTAGTATATTAAAATTAATTTTTATCACATAAAAAATTATTAAAAATTTGAATTGGATATTTTCAATTATTATTCCCAAATAATATAATATAAAAAATTATTTTTTTCTATAAATGACAAATTACCAAGGTAAAAACTAGTTACCATGATGAAAACCAAAATGTTAAAATTGAGTAACCTAAGAGGTAAATGACAAAGAATGTTTAAAAAAATGTTTTAGTTGATTTTTTGAGGTGTGTATCAGCCTTATTTACTATACTATATTTTATTTTTTTAATTTCAGATCCATTTTCTTTGATAGTGACATTTCATTATTGAATGTTTTGGGTATTTATAAAATTGAAAATCCTTTTTACTTTTAAATGTGGATCTATTCTTCTCACTTCCCCTCAAACAAAAACCCCCATAGTCTGGACTAAAATCAACACAAACCAATCCTCCATACATCTATACAACTTAATGATCTTATGTTATTCTCAAAATTCAATCCTTCAATAGTTTTACCCCCTTCTCAATAGAGATAACACAAGTAGTGAGGTATAGATTTCCAACCACTTCTTCCTCTTTTATTTTTCCTTATTTGAATTTATTCTTTCAAAAAATTATTTTAAAACTATCAAAATAATATCATAATATTCATATTATATTGTTATGTTATTTTAATGTTGGTATAAGCCTAAACCACCCTTCCCTTTTTTTATGAAAAGAAAAAATGACATTTGTGATTGCACAAACTACCGCCTCCACAAAACATTGTATTTGGTTTTCCTTAACTTACTTACATAGATGGTAATATTATTTCATTTAATAAATAATTATTATATTTATAATATATTTTAGTTTCTTAAATGATAACACATATTCTTCATTTCTCTCATTCTATGTAAAATGAAATCGTCAATCATGCATGCGTGTGGACCATCGCCTCTATGGGATGATTAATTTCTATTTTTTTCTTTTTTAACACCACCTTAAAAGGGTAGTAATGAGAATTCGTTTAATTTATAACTATTATTTTTATGATATTATGTTTTTTAATGAAAAATTGGAGAATCTATTAATGATATGATCAACAAATTATTGACATTAATTAAATCGTTTAAAACAAGCATACTACAAGGAAAATATTTAACACAAACTGTGTAATATATTAATTCCAATAAATTATTCACATAAAAAATTATAATTATGATATGTTAAACTAAAAACACGAAATTATATAATTATTCTATTGGTTTAATGATATGAAAACTAAATCACCTCATAATCATCAATAATCATGGTATATTTAAGTCTAGACCAGTTTGACCACCTATGTGAACAATATTGTAAATTTATAATATGTAAGATTATATAAACATGACTAATTTTATAATATAATATATATAATTGAATATTTATTTTTTGTTTTTTAATATTATTTAATAATATTTAACTCATTAATTAAAAAAATACCCTTCATGGGATAAAAATAACTAAAAAATGTTTATTATCGATTTTATATTCTCAAACAAAGACTAAAGTACTCATAAAATGAAATTTAATCATTAAAAATCATTATATTTCACCCATATATTAAATTTAATGAATTTTCAATTATTTAATTTTGAATAAGAATGAATAACAACACTGCTATAATGAAACTAGTTCAAAATGATCATAATTACCCACACCTGACATCAAAAATAGGTAATAAAAATATAATATAAATATTGAAAATAATTATAAATAGTTTTTATAAATGTTTATGTATATGAAAAAGGATATTAAATAGGATATTAAGATATTTATTTTTCATATAAGGGGTTATAGTGCATTTGTAAAAGCGAGGAAACAAGGTTAGGGATTCATTGTCTCATATTTAATTTCATGATAATCATTTATTAATGTAGACCATGATAATTTTAATATGGTGTGAGTACTAAAAAATTAATGTATTTTACCATATTCATTAGGTTTTAATATCCATATTTTTTACTTTATTTAAATTTCCATTGATACAAAATATATAATAGTTGAAAATGGTTTTGATAAAAATGCCACTAAAACCATAAGGGTTTCGTTTCCAATCTAATTTTCAAATCAAGATTGTTTTTTAAAGATAATATATCAGGGTAATTTTTAATATTTATAAAACATCTCATTATTTACATTATATTTTCATTTGGTTTTATATTTCCCCTCAATATTTCATTTTACCTTAACACATATTTTACCTGAAGTGTTTTTTATAAGTGGAAAATACCTTTTCTCTTTTTTTTTTGTTAGTAATCTCTATGTTTACATATCCTAATTCATTTTATCTATTTAAAAATTTCCTTATAAATACCTAAATATTTCATTGATTTCATTCTATAAAACATAATCATCAAAATGTTTTAATAAAATTTGTATCATTTTCTGTATAAGTCATTTTCATCAGTGTAAAAAGCATCACATTTTAATATTTTCCAAGTGAACAACTCTTTGTACCATATTTTTCATTTTACATGACACTTACATTATAATGATTAATGGTTTTATAAAATAAAATATTATTATCCTTTATTTATAAAATATTTCAATATCTTTTTTCAAAAATATCATGGTCGTTTCTTATTTATAACGAAATTTTTACTTAAACTCTTAAAAATGGTTTTCATCTAAATCCACATCCTTTAACATAAATTATTCTTGATCAAGGATATTCTTTTAATATAAATGTCCTTCTTATTTCTCTAAATTTACTATATAATGTCCTTCTATTTTGGAGTAATGGTTTATTATTTTCATTTTATTACTTAATAAGTCACTATATCTAATCCTAAATTCTAACCCAATACATTTTCTTTGTGAATACCATATTTTTTATTAATTCTATTAAAGGGTATTCACCTAGATTCCATACATCAATTGGTTTTGGGATATTATTAACTTAACTATATACCCTATATATATTGTGTAAATACTATTTTCATTATTATCATGATTGAATGGAATTTGAATTGAAATATAATTCACATCATTGGATACCCATTTATTTTCTATGGGTATATCATGTTATGAAAATTGGTGAAATTATTAATTATTTCCTTATGTGAATCCATATGAAATCCATTTTATTTCCATGGGTTCTTTATGAAGTGTTGAGTGAAAAAAAAATATTTTCATGGGTTCTTTATGTTATAAATGTGATGTATTATCATTTGTAATGTTTTATGAAACACCTTTTATTTACATGGGTTATTTATTATGTGATAAATTATTAATTTCAATTGGTATTCATAAGTATGGATGAGGATAGGTGGGGTCCTATATCACCATCTAATGTATTGGTTTAAAATTTATATCTCATGAGACAAGTATTCATGATTAAATTTGAGTCACTCATAATTATGGGAACAAATGGTGTGGTTTATGAAATTAATGTTCTTTATACTAATGTTTGGTCCAAAGTTAAAATATGTTTCATTGTTTAATTTGTATTCCCATAACATTGTTAATCACTCGTGGGTCATGTTTGTTGACTTGTGTTACCATACTATTTTTATTCATATATTATGATATTTCTTATTATATTAAATTATTTATGATCTATGATTTTTTGGGCTTTAATTTTCTTATGTATCTTGTTTATACCCATATGCTCATTTTATGTTCACTTATGATATTTGATTATTATCACTTATGTTTACCCTTATTATGTATCTGAGCCCGCATATTTCTTATCATTCTATTTACCTAGGTTTTTAATATTAGTATAACATATAAGAAGTATAAGAGGGTGTATATTATGGATAAATTTTAGATAAATGTTCACAAGGGTTGTAAAATAAGTTTCTAAGGTTGCTCATCTTCAAATACACTAAACCTTTCGTTCTTTGGATTGTGTGACTATTTGTGACATGTAATGCTTACTATTTAGAAATATTATAAAATTATGGAATGGATAGACTAGGTCTCAATAAATTATATCAGATAAAGGTTTAGTTATTTTGAGTATTTGTTTAATTATTATTAGGATTGTGATGAGAGGACTATAGTGAAAACCCTAGAGATGAGTGTATGTGTGGGGTGGTATCCAGAAATATTGTTAATGATTTTATTATTTGGTTTATGAAATCCCAGACCTGGATTCCACTCAACAGTTCCCTGAGCCTGGTTTTCCACATGGCCTCAATTGTATCTCCCGAAACGCCAGATGATTCTGATTAGTAATGAGAGCCTTGGGTGTGTCTGTGGGGAGACTATTCCCTCATTACCAGAGTAGAAAGGTAGAAAAATCAACACTATAAATCATGAAATCAGTATAAAAATGGATAAGTAGTGTAAATAGATTTAAATAGCCATTAAACTGATATCAATAACCAAATTCAGTAAATTAAATCACATATAGAAATATTATAATGTATTACATGTGTTTATAAGTCATGAAAACATGGATACATATAGTAGGAAGAAACACTATATAAACAGGTATAAAAATATAAAAAAAATTTCAAAATCCCAAGCTCCAGCCTGGTCATCTTCTACTAGATCCATCCTATGACATTCAAGAAAACATGCATTTGTAAGAGGATGATTCCCCTTATCTACACCTGTAAGCATGTAGTATGTCCAAGTAACAAATGGTGGCCTGAAAAGGGTGTGAGATAAAATCTCGATAGGTAACCACCCAATGGTATGTAACTATCCAGTCGTGTATTAAATATGTAAGTGTGAAGATATAGTGATTAAAGTAGTAAAAATACTATAAAAGTGTTTGCTCTAGTTCTTGAAAGGTGACCAGGATGACACTACCTGCATCATCCCATTTTGGAATAGCTTTGAAATGGTATCAAGGTTTGCAATTCCTGTTAACATAGGGGATGTCATGCCCATATCACAAGGGACCTCATGCATGTATCACAATAGTATCATAGGGGACTCCATTCCTACATCACAGGGAATTCCATGACCATATCACAATAGGATCATAAGGAAGTCCATGCTCGTATCACAAGGGACTCCATGCCCATATCACAAGGGATGTTATTCCCATATCACAATAGTATCATAAGGGATGTCATGCTTATATTATAATGGAATCAATGCCCATTTAAATATAATTAGGGTCTCCATGCCAATTCATAATTATAAAGAATAAGGTATCATTACCATTTATATATATACATCATAGGGTTTATCCTGTCCAATTTGTTTAATAAATACATAAGGTTCATCATTATCATTCGAGATAATTCACAAGGTATCCATGCCCATTCATTATAATTAATAAGGGATTATATTTCCCTTATCATGTCATTAAATCTGGACCATTATCTTATAAATTATCCAAGTTATGATTCTCAATTCATTTATATTATAATCAACAAGGTTGTTACCCATGTAAATCAAGAAGATGACATGGAATAACCACTCACTTCAATTAAATTCAATTATTTGTAATTTCAAAGGATCTATTCATGCTATTCCATTACATCCATTTCAAAAAACATGGTTTCTTTATTTTAATAAAGGGCCAAACACACCATTTGGACTTTTGGGCATAAAAGAAAAATGTTCATTTAGGCATAAGGAGGGAACACCCCAAGGGGTGGCCCCAACCAAGGCATATATTCCATTTAAGAATGAGGAGGGAATAAGGTTTTCCCTTAGTGCACGGTTAGGGAAAATTGTGTGCCTGATTTCAATCCACTATCCATCTCTTCATGGTTAGAAGTAACTATGTGGCATGGCTCGTATGGTTTCTCCTAAATATGTGGATAGACTATTTTCCATACCAAATGGGGTTCTGAGCTCTGAATAATCCCCAAAGACCCTCGTAACCTCTAAAACCTCATTAGGAATCCACATTAGGTTCATAAGATAGAATTATACCAAAATTAAAATGATCCATACCTAAGATAAAAACTAGGTTCTTATAGTTTTCCCCCATTAAATGAACTCATCCATGAGTTCACCTTTCAAGGGTGGAAGAACATCATCCGAGAATAACTCTAGCCACTGGTCATGTACGTCAGCCTCCCACTAACAAGTCTCATCTTGTATGTGGTCATTTTTCTATAGCACCTGTATTAAAGGGATAGACTGGCCTCAGAGATCCTTCATTATCTAGTCAATGATGTGTATAGGATACTCCTCAAATGAAGATTTAGAATGAATATCCACATCCTTGGCATCAAAATTATGAGACAGGTCGGCATGATAATAGTGATGTTGTGAAACATGGAAGACTTCATGCATGGAAAAGTATCTCTTATGTAATAGCAGTCGATAAGCTACTACCTGACTCTCTCCAAAATCTTAAACAACCCAAAAAATCATGGAAACATCTTTCCTTACCTCTGTATCTATATATTCCCAATTATTGGTGATACCCATAAGAATACATGATCCCTAACCTCGAACCCCAGAGGTTATCTACAGCAATCATCATATGAGTTTTGTCTATACTGGGTAGTATACATGTGCTTCCTAATCAACTGAACATATTCTGAAGTCTCCTAAACTTGATGAGGACCTAGTAGTGTTTCCTCTCCTTCCTCTAACTAGTATAGGGGTGAATGTCATGGCCTACTATATAGGTCCTCATAAAGAACAATTTTAATTGTCTCTTGATAACTGTTATTGTAGGATAACTCGATGAGAGGGATATGAATCTCCAAAGAACCACCAAAATCAAGGATACATTCTTGGAGAAAGTCCTCTAGAATCTATATAGTAAATTCTAAATGACCCTCTGTCTGAGGGAGAAAGTTTGTTCTACGAAGAACCTATATACCCATCGAATTTCGCAACCCCTAAAGAAACTTGATGTAAAATGAGTGTCCCTGTCTAAAACGATAGTATTAGGGACCCCATTCCATCATATGGTCTCGCAAAACATAAAATATTATAATCTCATCAAATGAGAAAGTATCTTGGATGGGAGTGAAGTGGGATTCTTTTGTCAATCAGTCAATGAATACCCACATCACATCTCTATACCTAGGATACCTCAATAATCCTACAAAAAAGTACATGTAAACATACTCCCATTTCCATTTCGGAACCGGTAATAGATGTAGAAAGCCTACAAGTCACTTGTGTTATTCCTTCACCTACTGATAGGTAGAACACATATTGATAAATCATTCTATCATATGCATCATTTCTATCCACCAATATAGTTATTGTGTGTCACGATACATCTTAGAAATACTTGAGTGAACAGAACACTATGAAGCATGTGACTCCCGCGTCATATACTCTCTCATATCTATGGGAATCCAGATACTCCCATTTATATACAGGATTTCATCATCATCGATAGTCTAATACGGACGATAGTCCTCACCCACAATGCTCTCTCACAGGACCAAGCCCTAAGGATATGAAAACTACCCCATATTCACCTTATCCAGAAGTGAAGAAGTCACTGGTAGCAATTTGAGTACAGATTTTCCATGATAGATCTATAAATCTATATACATCTCTTAAAATAGGTCCATAAGATACCATTCACTAATGGCCTCCTGAATTGTCTACATCTGAGTCCTCATGCACAGATCATCGGCAACATTATTGCCTTTCCTAGGCATATAGGCCATCTCAAAATCAAGGGACTACAGATATTCAACCCATCATCACTTCTTGAGATTTAATTCTCATTGTGTAAAAATATACCTGAGGCTCTTATAGTCCATAAACACCATAAAATATTCCCTTGAAAGTAAATCCCTCCAATAATGGAAGGTGTGTACAACAGCTACTAACTTGAGATTGTGTGTTCAGTAATTCCTCTCATTCAGTGTCAACTACTGCGACCTGTATGCAATGAATTTATCTTCCTGAATTATAACTTCTCCAAGCCTAATACTTGATGTGTCAAAATAGATATTATATCTCCTACCTGACTCTGGAAGAATAAGGATTAGCACTAAATTTAATATTTCTTTCATCTCCTGAAAGGGATTCTCACATGCTTATGACCACAGGAACATCACACCCTTTTGTGTAATACTAGTAATATGAGTAGCAAGGCCTGAGAAGGCCTGTATAAAACACATGTAATAACCAAATATCCCCAATAATCTCTATATATCAAAGATGTTTTGGGATTTCCCAGGTAAAAAAAACACTAACCTTTTATGGGTCAACAGAAACTCCTACTTCAGAGATAATGGGACCCAGGAAGTGTACCTTGTTCATCTATAACTGACATTTACTGAGCTTAGCATAAATCTGGTTCTCTCTCAGTTTATTCAAAATGATATCAATATTATTTTTATTTTTTCTTTGAGTATGATAATACACCAAAATTTCAACTACAAATACCATGAAAAAGGAGTCCATATAGGGATTCAAAACCATATTCATAAAATCCATGAAGATTGCAGGCATGTTCATAAGACCTAACGACATAATAATATACTCATATAATCCATACCAATTATAGAAAGTCTTACATGAAATATCTAAAATTCCAACTCGAACCTGATGACATCCCAATCTCAGGTAAATATTCTAAAATACCATTTCTCCTCTAATATGGTGAAAAATAACATCTATGTAAGGTAAGGGATATCAGTTTTCCACTATAATATGATTTAACTTCTAGTAACCCAAGTAAATATGATGGTTTATGTATGCATTCTTAGAGAAAATGTCTACGGAACCCCTAGGAGAAGTACTGATCCATATGAAACCTTTTTCTTTAAATCCTCTAAATGCCTCTTGAGCTCCTACAACTCAGTAGTAGCCATCCTATGAGAAGTAATAGGGGTTGGTGTAGCTCTAGTCACTAGATCGATATTAAACTCTAACTCTATCTCAGGAGGTAGTCTTAAAAATTCATTTGGAAGACATTTTTTGAATCGATCGAATACTGGGGGAAGCTTAATCTATTGTATTCTTTGATCATTCATTTAAAATATATAAATATGGTTGGTAACTCCACCTATCCCATAATGTTGTGGTCCATCTCTACCTGCATGGAAATCCCACTCACCTTTGTAAATATATGTACCACCCAGGGTGATGTAAACTACACCATCTAATGATAACATCCCATATAAGATTGATGAGGAACCAACATTTCCATATTGAGAATAACTTCCAAGATGATCATCTTGAGGACAAAGTGGTTCCATAAAAAACTATGGATTACTACCTCAAGAGTACAGTCCTTGTTTTAGAGTTCACTCTATGATTGTATACCTAAAGGTGTGTTTAGCATCATACGCCACAAGAGTACTCAACATGGAGTCTGAGACTCTCCTAAACAGGCATAGATATGAATTAATTTGACACACCAATATCAAATAAGTAAGAAATGATATTAGAGGCTACTAGAATAGTGCCTTGAAAAATAGATGGCTCAGTTTCCTACTCCTCTCATATAGGCAGCACTAAATACATATGGAATGATCCCCAGCCTTGTGCTACAACCTGACTACCTGGAGTGGTCCCACTCTGTTTGCGTTGAAAATATGAAGTATGGCTATCATGACTACAACCTCATCCTCTACCTATATGTACAAAAGTACTCTAGATTCTTTCCTGTCAAGGTGATACTAAACATTCTTTTGATGGTGGAGCTAGCATATATCATCTCTTACTTGAAATAGATAGAAAGGTCCTGTAGAAACACTATAGATGCCCCAATCTACCACAGCCTCTGTACTCGAAGGGGTTGCTAGGAAGCTGTGGAATCTTATTACAAGTCTTCCCAAAATGATGACATACTACATACCTTTATATGAGTGTAAAATGGTTATCTCTACTCATAAACACAGTCTAAAATCATCATTTCTAACAGATGGTAGAACCACTACTCTTTCTGGGTTCTAAACTTCCCTGGAACACATTTTCTGCCTCCCTTAGATTTCTCATGGTGATAAGGGAATGTTTCACAATTTAAAATATGGTTTTCAACCAGAAAACATTTACCTAAGAATTAATATGATGCCTTAAACCATCCTCAAATTGCCTCACTTTCATTAGCTCATCAGCAGTATAGAGAGGTGTAAAGTGTTAAAGCTATGAAAAATGAGATGAATATTCCATCGCTATCATCGAACCCTACTGAAGGTTCGTGAATTCCCCAGCATGATCATCCCTCAATGTATTAGGGAAGATGAAATCAAAGAATCTTGACTAGATTTCCCTCTACATTTCTTCCTAATATTGTCCACCTTGATTCAGAATATCCCACTAGCATTTAGCATATCCTCAGAGTATATAAATAGTGAGTTTCACTCTCCTATCGGTATTTGTCTCTAGATGATCAAATATATACATGAAGGTCTTAACTCTACATCTTGTGGACTTCCATCTCTCAAAAACGTGGGCAGAGGGTGCGGCTATAACTCCCTAGTCAACTGTCTCATAGAAGGGGAAAAGTGTGGATCTCCTTGAATAGTCTACATGAGCCACAATAAATCTCCTCAAAATCAGGTATCATCACTAGTGTCACCAATAGGAAGAGGTTACCTAAGAGGAACTATATAAGGTATAATAGGCAGATTAGGGCCCACAAACTCTTGATCATGGTCATCACCACCCTCTTGGATAATGACACGAGGTATTCATGATGGAATTGGTCTCCAATTTTCAAACACACACCGTAGATAGAATTCGATAACAGCATAATCCCTAGATATAAAACTAGAACATGTAAAAATCCTTTCTATACTATAATCACACCCCTCTGGTAGCTCAATGAGTTAGGCCTTAGTGGAAAAGACATTTATACAGGAAAATAGAGATGCTACCTACTTCCCACTACCAAGGTTGGGACTGGGTCAAGATATATTTTTTTCAAATTCAATTTAATTTTAAATAATAACAACATTTAAATTTAATTTAAATAGTTGAACCCAATGGTTCTCCGCTTCTGATTCAAAAGAGACCATACAACTTATAAACCGAAATGTGGCATCCAGTCAATCCATAACATAACATGTTCTAGTCCATGCAACCAACATTCCATAGTCGGCTACTTAGGGTGTCTGTTGTAGCCTATTCTGGAAAAAGATGTTAGGTTATAGTAGGCACTCTCAGTATCAAGTGTATCTTCTCAAACCCCAATAAGATTTGTTAGATAACAAAATTCTATTTTATAATAGTCAAAACATTCATAAAAATCATAGGCAACTCAATCACACAATGCTTCTATATGACATAAAATATGAATGGAATGTGAATTTTCTACAAGGATCCTAAAAAGATACATGATCAATTATTCATTTCCCTCATCTCATTGGGATTACGATAATAGAAAAATCATAATTGGATCAATAATAATATCACAATTCTAGTGTATCACCCAATGTTGGAATCATATCAACTGTAATAAGAAAAAATAATAAATATAATTTTATATTTCAGGATATTTGGATTTTATCTATACATGTGTTGGATACACCCAAGAAAATCTCATTACCAAAATCCAAAACCATCCTAATATTATGAATATTGTCCCAAATTTTTCAATCAAGAAAAGAAAACCTCTTATACCAATTTTTGTTGTATTGTGACCAGATGCTACTCAATAGTGCCCAGAGCCTGGTAGACCGCATGGCCTCAAGTGCATCTCCTCTAATGACAAATGATACTGACTAGTAGCGAGAGACTTGGGTGAGTCCATGGGGAGACCATTCCCTCATTACCAGAGTAACATAGTAGAATAATCAATATTATAAATAGAGAAAGTAGTCTAACAATGGATAAGCAGCGGAAACAGATGTAAATATCCATGAAACTGATATTAATAACCATAGGTAGTAAACTGAATCACATATAGAAATATTATAATGTATGTTATGTATCTTTAAAGTAGGAAAACATGGATATATATAGTAGGGAATGACACTACACAAAAAGGCACAACAAGAAAGAATGTCTATCTAGTATACTTATCTCTATCCCAATCATCTACTACCTTCTCCATCTGATGTCATGCAAGAATTCATGCATCCATAAGAGGATGGTCCCCATTATCTAAACTTGTAATAATGTAGTCTATTCGGGTACCCAATGGCAGCTTGGACATGGTGTGGGATATAATTCCATTAGGTAACCATAAAAAGGTCTATAATTATCCAATTGTGTATACAATATGGAAGTTTGAAGATATAGTGGGTAAAGTAGTAATAAAAATTTTAAAAGGGTAAGTTATAGATCCTAAAAGGAAATTGAGCTGCCACTACCTTCTTTGGGCCATGTCAAAATAGCTCTAAAATGGTATCGAGGGTCAAAATGCATGTTATCACATTTATAAGGGATTCCATGCCAAGTATCACAGGGGATGCCATTATTATATCACAAAGGACACCATTATCGTATCACAATAGTATCACAAGGGACTCCATACCTGTATCAAAAGGCATCTCATACCCGTATCACTATATTATCAAAACGGATTCCATGCTCATATCATAAGGGACTCAATAAATGTATCACAAGGGACTCCATGCCCATATCACAATAGTATCACAAGGGATTCCATGCCCATATTACAAGGGAAACCATTTCCATTTATATATAATTAGGGTCTTCATGCCCATTCATAGTTATAAATAAGAAGGGACACCATGTCCATTTATATATATTCATTACAGGGGTCATCTTTCCCATTTTTTTCAATAAATACATAAGGGTCGTCGTGCCCATTCATGGTAATTCACAAGGGTTGTCAGATCAATCCATTATAATTAATAAGGGATTCCATGTCCCTATGTAATGTCATTAATTCAAGATCATTGGCTTATAAATGGTCTGTTTTATGATTCTCAAGTTGTTTACATTTAAAATCAACAAGGTTTTGAACCTTGTTTAATTCAAGAAAGTGACACGGTCTCACCACTCATGTCACTTCAATTCAATTATTTATAATTTCCAAGTCACTAGTCATGTTATGGCATTACTACAATTTCAAACAACATGGTATAATTATTTTAATTAAGGACCAAACACACCATTTATTGTTTTAGGCATAAGAGAAAAGGTCTATATAGGCATGAGGGGGGAAAACATCAAGGGGTGAATCCAACCAAGGAATTCGATCATAAGGGGTCTATTAATGAAATTAGGTTTTGAGAAAGGAAATAAATTTAATACAATTAGAATTTAGGGGCAACACACTGTGAAATCGATGTGCGGTGTAATATCGCATATTATGAAACATCAAAACTTGAGGAAAAATATATAGACCACATAACTCGTACTTTTATGAATCTACTCATACAGTATTATCCACTAGTTTGGCATGGATTAGAAGAGATATGAGCAACGAACCAATACCCTGAAAATAAGGCATATGGGCCTGCACCTCCAAAACATAATCGAGGAGAAGGGAAACAAATAATGGATAAAAAGGAATGGAGATCTTACCAATGTAGAAACAATAATATGAATGGTGCTTCAATCAGACTCTGGATAAAGGAACATGATCAAATACTATCTTAGGATCTAAAAGGGAACAAAAAGGGAGAGTAATCCCTATACTTTCAACTATAAAAGATATATGAAGAAGGAGGTTGTTTAAAATATAATTTAAGGTAAAACCAGTAAAATCACGTAAAAATAGGCACCGCTTGGTTTAGCCACACAGTTATTCAAACCGTGCACCAATCGTAAACCTTTTGTTGTAGTGAGGGGGCACCCACATAGTTAAGTTGCACAATTAAGGAAACCATGAACAAACTATGAAAAACACTTATGCAACATGTCTGTATTTTTTCCATGATTGTACATCCCATGGCGTAGGTTATGGAAAACTGTGTGCCCCATCCACTCCATTTTCCTTCTCATTACGGTTAGAAGTTAGTATGCATCCTCGATCGCATGATTTCTCCTAATCATGTGGCCAGTTTATTTTCCATACCAGTCAGGGCTCTGGGCTCTGAATAAACCCCATACACCATCGTAACCTCTAAAAACTCATTATGCATCCATATTAGGTCTATAAGAAAGAATTAGACTAAAATTAAAAGGATCCATTCTTAAGATAAAAAACAGGTTCTTAAATGGTTTCCTTAAAATAACATACATGTTTGGATACTATCAAGTGGATATAACTATATCATAGATGCACTTGGGGGTAATCACCTAGAAAATTTTTAGTTGATGATTTAATTGATAATTATCCTGATTCATGATGAGAGGGTGTAAGACTATACACCTGGATAGATACTCCTAGGGAAATTATTTGTCAATCACATTCACTTTATAAACCGCTATGAAGGACTAATTTCCATGTTACCATAATGGAGTACATTGAAAAGTATAAGTTAACAAAACATAAAGTAACCTAGAATAAACTATGATCGATATAGGGTGAACTTGATGAACTATAAACCAATGTGATAATACAAATTAAAAAGAAATTTGAAGGATGAAATTCATTTTATGATTTTGATAATTACCCTTTATTTTTATTTTTTTGTCACTCATGTCAACCCTTTTGGTTTTATTAATGATAGAAACTTTAAGAAACCTTGGGTACGAAGGATAATGTGGAAATTTCTATTGAAATAGTGGGTGCCCTAGACCCAACTATTCAGTGCTTTTGATTACCATATCGTGTATACAGTAAGAATTCATGATGTCATCTTACCATTATAGTGTAGATTTTTCTATGTCCACTATATAAATGGTAATGTCCAAAGATTAATTGTCGCATCGAAAGGTTATAGTAGATCTCAGGCTATAATGAGAACCTCTAGATACTATGACATTAATCTTAAATATATGTTCTATGGTCTAGATACATCTTACTAATTGGACATAGTAGATGTCTGACCTTCAGGTGCTGGGGGCTCATAAGCATTGAGACTTCTCATGAAGTTCGCACTTGGTGATCTCTAGTAGTGAGATCATGAGGACTGACCCACCAATAGGAACACCACATGTTTCGGGTGTCATTGGATGTTCCTATCTACGATCATGTGTAATGGTCTCCTGACTTGAGATCATTACCAATGTATGTCATTTGATTGTGTACTTTGATGCAAGACGAAAACCATGGCAATGAAGTCGTGGCGAGGTAGTTTGTGTCGGGTGCGTCATTGGTGGCATGACATTGGTTGAATAGTCAAGAATGGATTTGTCACTTCCAGGTTATGGAAGTAATATATCTCTGGACATGTCACTACGGGAAAAAGGGGTTTTTGCGATGGGTTATTTGCGACGGGGATAAATCACGTCGCAAATAGTCCTGTTAGAAACATATTTGCGACGGGGGCATTTTCCCATCGCAAATAAGTAGTTATTTGCGACGGGGAAAGCTCACTCGTCACAAAAGATTTGGCACGCAATGCGCGCCAAACAGCGGGAATGTCATTTGCGACGGGGGGTTACCACCCGTCGCAAATAACTGACGGCGGTAAAAAATATTTGCGACAGGAATATACCCCCGTCGAAAATAGTATGTCGGCAGGTTATTATTTGTGACGGGACCTGTCGCAAATAACTATTTAACCGTTGACCGTGATAAATGTGGGCTAAAGTATTTGTGACGGGTACCGTCGTAAATAATACTATTTGCGACGGGTATCCCATCGCAAATAGTCCCGTCACAAATAAGCTAACCTATAAATACCCCCATCCGTTTTTTTTCATACATTCTCAAACTCTATCTTTTAATTCTCTCAAAACTCTATTTTTAGAGTTCACAGTTTTTTAAGTTTAATTTTTATTTCCGGAGTTGATATTGAAGTCTTCAACAACTATCAGAGATCAACCTCAGATCAATTTTAAAGGTATTTATGTTCATTTTAATTTAATAATTATTTTAAATTTTTTATTAGTTTTAATTATTCTTAATTAGTTGTAATTTAATTATGTTTAGATTGTTTTGTTATTTAATAAATTTAAATTATTAGTATTCATTGTTCATAGTTAATGGTAATTAGGAATAATTAATAATAATTAGAAATAATTATCAATAAATAGGAATAATTAATAATAATTAGTCATAATTAGGAATAATTATTAATAATTAGTCATAATTCAGAATAAATACTAATAATTAGTAATAAATACTAATAATTAGGAATAAATATTAATAATTAGTAATAATTAGTAATAATTAGTAATAATTTAGAATAATTTAGATAATTAGGAAATAATTAGGAACAATTACGAAAAATAAGGAAAAATACGAATAATTACTAATAATTACTAATAATTACTAATAATTACTAATAATTACTAATAATTACTAATAATTATTAATAAACCTCATCCATGCGCGCATTAACCTTTACAACTAAGCCATTTCATTTTTTATACATTTAATGAGCTATATATATATATATAGTTATATTTATTCGTATATTAATATATATTTATATCTATTTATATATATATAGTTATAACTTTTTATTCGTATATTTATTGGTATATTAATATATATTTATAAACTTAGTTTTAAATAAATTTATAAAATATGTTTTTTTATGTGTATTTATAAACAAATAAATACATACATATATACAACACACACACACACACACACACACACACATATATATATGTGTGTGTATAGTTATGAATGAATACATAGAAATGAGGGGGTGAAAATCCATCGAGAATGTTAAAACGGCTATAACTTCTAATCCGTAAGTCCATTTCAACTCCACAACCAGTCAAATCAAAGAACATGAAATGATCTTCGATATGACATGCGGTACAGGCCAAACGGACATCCGGATCGGAAGTTATAGCCATTTGAATGTTAAAATGAACATAACTTCTAATCCAGGAGTTTGTTTCAGCTTTACAATCAGTCAAATCGAAGAACATGAAACGATATTCGATATGATATATAGTACAGGTTTATCAGACATCAGGATCAGATGTTATAGTTGTTTGAATGGTAAAAAATTGGGGTACCCCGACTAAAAACTCGGTTTTTTAGACCTTCTGGGTCTCTTTTGGCCTCGAAAAAACTTTGGACAGGTTCCATTGGTCGATAAGGCTGTAGATCTCGTCGCAGGCTTCGATTTGATATACTGTAGAGCTCAAACGGAGTCTCGGATCAAAAGTTATGGGCGTTTGAAGTTTGGGTTTCATTTTCAACTTATTTTTGATCTTTCATTAATTTTTTTATTTTTTTTATATTCAAAGAGTTATTAAATGACTATTAATTGATAAAAATTACATAATTACTAATTAAAATATTTTTTAATTTATTTTATAATCCCCTTTTATTAAAAATCTTATAAATTAATATTATATTTCCATAGATCCTTTCAAAAACATATTTATAAAATAAATATTATATTTATATCAATATAAATAGATTAATACATTTAAATATTAATAAATAATTTTTTAATTTTTTTTAATTTTTTAATTATTATTTGCGATGGGCCCGTCGCAAATAGGCTCTTCGAAGAAACTATTTGCGACGGGAAAAGGGTCGGTTGCAAATACTTTGTTGCGACGGGCCCGTCGCAAAATTGTTTTTTTTTAACCCGAAATCTATTTGCGACGGGCCCATTTTCCGTCACAAAAAACTTTATTTGCGACGGGCTCATCGCAAAAAAAATTAGTTGCGACGCTGTTTTCCGCAACGGGTCATTTGAGACGGGGCTCCGTCGCAAAAGGCCATTTGCGACAGGATCCCGTCGCAAATGACCCGTCGCAAATACCTGTATTTCTAGTAGTGTGTTGATATGGATGACAGTACCTTTATAAGACCATGGTCATGGCAGTAGAGGGTAAATCCATCCAGTTACATCAACAAACAATAAAGCAAGAAAAGAGCGATTACACAGGAGTGCATCCTGCTTTATAAGATATTATAGACAAAGAGATTGTATTACACAGTGCGTGTTCGTAGGTTGGTTGTCGCTGCTGTGACAATCCTTATTTCTTCAGGGGCCATGATGGGTTGCTAGATCCCGCTCTTGGTCTGTGAATACTATTCACGACTGTAGAAATAAGGGTCTAGAGGGTCACACACAATAGCGTATTCAAGAATCTGCCCTATTCAATTGAATAGGAGAATTGGACATAGTGGGTCCCGCCACAAGGGTCCGAGAATTGTCCAAAGTTAAACGATCACCAATGCAATAAATAAATTCATATTATTCATGTTTAGAATAATGAGTATTGAATTTATTTATTAAATGTATTTACGAGTTTTAAGTAAATACATGAAAAAAATATTAATTGACGAATATTAAATTATTCAAGGTTCAATTAATATTTATGGGAGCAACGAGTCGGGTTAATGAATTAATTATTATCATGTAATATATTTTAATATATTACAAGTAAATGATAATAATATTTATGGCTCAGTTTAGTAGTTATAAATTGTCGCTAATAGTGCGTTAAGTATTTGGGGCCGGTGAGGCGATACCGGGTATTTTAATTGAGCACTATAAATAGAAGAGGAGGGGCATTTGCCAAATACTATTCATGGAACTTATCTCTCCTCTTCTCTCTCCAACACTCTAGAGAGAGATGCTCTGGATCCAAGGAGTTCGGATGGAGCTTTCTCTCCGGCATCGCTAGCGAAGCGATGCGGTGATCGTTGGAACGTCGAAGGCATTGTCGGTATTCCGCGCTAGCACCCGAACTACGACGAACGGCGCTCCCGCGGATTCCTTGAAGCGTGTGTGGACGATCTAGAGGAATTTGACTTCGAATTATTCGAGCAGCGATCACCAACGACGAGCAGACGTCGTGCGCGGCTTTAGATTTAAACCAGGTATTTTACAGTTCAATTTGTACTTAAAATCCTCCACGCGTGGTCCTCGGCTAAGACCGGGCTGCTCTTCTCCGACATCGACAAATTTACGTCGAACGTCGGCGAGTTTTTTTTAAAACACACTATTTGGGGCTTCCGCTGCATGTCCGGTTCCAACAATTTCCTCAACAAATAGCCTATCAGAATGGGTGTTGGAGAGAGAACCCATTAAATTTTTTCATACTAGACATTAAGAAATATGATTAACAATGTGAACATAGTAAAAGTACAAAATTCACAAAAGAATATATATATTTAATCTCATTAAAGATCAAGTGATGAAGATGATGAATGAAAGAATATTTAATTTCTTATATGTCAAAAATGACAAAAGAAGCACTAAGGGGATTTCATAAAGGGGATTGTAATATGATTTAATTGTAGAAGAGGGGGTCAGGGAGCATAAAACTATCATAGGAAAATTAAGATTATGATTAATAAAATTGAATTAAATATAATTTATCGTAAGGTACCATTAATAATTCAATGACTTCTGTGTGGGTAACGTTGGGATTATTCAAGTCAATGTCATATTCCAAGGACTGACCAAGATGATAAACATGACCAACCTCTAATACCAAGGGGACAAAGGAATTCAAATATGATCACTACTCCTAAAGTTTGTCATGATATTTAAGGTACACAAACCCTCTGATCCAGATATGTATAATTCTGGTTGGAATTTGATTCTACGAACTATAGTATATCTAATAAGTTTTCTAAGAACTTTAAGTCGCCACCCCCAATGATTTGAATGACGATAAAACATTCCAATGATATAATTATTGTATTCCATGTTGAAGCCTATAGGAATGTGCCTTGTTTATATCTTACAACCATTCCTTGAGATAAATTTATCTCAATTTTAGTGATGGATTGGTTCCCTCCACTTAAATGAAAATTTATTTGTAGTAAGAAAACCACATTTCATATTAACCAATGATATTATATGGAATTATAATAATAAAAATGATTTAATAAAAAATTATATAGTGTGGTTCTTGATACCAAATAATGTTAGAATCTTGGCCCAAATGTTTAGAGAAAATATCAATATTAGGGATAAGCATATTCTAAGGAAAGAGATAAGTTTCCTATGTTTGTATGGTTGATATCCATTTTGAAATAATACCCCAAAGTCTTCTTTATAATTTAGATTCCCTTAGATATTTTCATTAGTATGTGGTATTTAAAATTGTGAGGTTTTGATTTAATTAAGGGAGATAATGTAACACCCTAGATTTTAGGAGCTATTGTTATTACTACTACTACTATTATTTACGTTTATAATTTTAAACAATGTTTCTTTATTCTTTCAAATGGATTGAAACATGAATATAAAATGTGACCAATATGATACAAACCAAACTAAATACACTTTACTCATTCAAAAGTGGGAAATTGAAACAAAAGCATATAAAACTATGTAATGCACACCATGGATTATTTCTCCCCATGGATAAAGTACATCCATTAAAAGGAATTAAAAAAATATGCGACAATAGATAGAAAATGAATAAAATATTCATGACAAGGAAATCTCTTGGATCATATTCAATCTGAAGGATTGACAATAGATATAAAAACCTATAATAAGAAAGCGCATCATTAATGGAGAAATCATTATACCAAATCTATATTATGAAATAAAAATTATCTCTCGCATAGTTAGAGTGGAATTAAGGAATGATTTAGTAAGTCTCTATATAGGAATGAAATTTGGTCATTGAAAATATAGTCATTGTAAATATGGTCATTGAAAATATGGTCATTAGTCATATATCCAATTGGTATACAAAAGTTGTGTAAATTTATGTAGTATAAATTACAATGAAATAAAAATTTGATATTAAAATATTTTAAATATATATATTTATGTGTAATGTATAAATATTAATAATATTAATATAAAATTATGATATGATTTATATATATAATTCAAATAATTTTTTATATCAAGGAAGTAATAAAATTAAATTCTAGAACATAAATAATCAATTTTAAAATTTTAAGCTTATTTAGTATAAAAGTAATATTTCTTTTTTCAAAGAACTATTTTATTATGTGTTGAATATTTTATCTAAGGTATTCTATTTTAAATTTTAAAATATTATTATATATTAACTGATATATTAACATCATTTAAATTATAAATTGATATGAAATCCTATTAATAACACTCAATGTTTAAAAACATCATTTTTCAATAAAAGTGGTTTTCATTATATTTTGTATTTTTCATTTCAAATATAACTTTATAAATTTTAGAATGTAAATTATAAAAATATAGGTTCATTTTTGTATTTAAAATATAAAAATTATCTTAGAATAAAAATTTAACATTTTTCTAAAAAATAGATTTTTATATGAATAGTGAAATATACAGATACTATGATTTTTACGACATTATTTGTTTTTAAGTATAATTAGAAAATTCCTAAAACCTTTCTCTAAGAATAAATATATATTTTATAAGTGAAATCACAATTTTAAATATTTTGGTTTTAATTTATATACCCATATTTGAGATTTTAGAATTTCAATTATATTTTTCAAAAAAAAAAAAATCTTTATTACATTATAGATTAATTATTTTAAAATTAATTTTTAACACATTAGAATATTGAAAAGATAATTTTAAAATTTGGAAACATTAGGCTGATATTATATCATAACAACCGTTTTATATTTTGGGCATATACCAAAAATTACCTAAGTAAAAAAGTAACTCTAGTGAAAACCAAATTGATAAAAATGAGCAACTTAAAAGGGATAGGATCAAACATATTAAAAATAGGTTTTAATTCAGTATTTTAAGGGTTTATGTAACTTTTATCTTTCCAATACATTATTTATTAATTTTTTACCCATTTACTTTGAGAGTGACATTTATTAATATTTCCGTGGGTATTTAAAATATTTCCACTCATTCTCTCCCGGCTCCCCTAACCCTCCGGTTTTCTTCTTATCCTCCTCTCGGTTTCCCTCTAATCCGCTCGCGGCGAAGGCTTGTTCTCCCTCCCTCCCGTGACGCGGCTTAAGCTTCGAGATCTAGTGGGGGTTGTCCTGGCGATTCCTCCCTGGATCCTCACCTATCAGTCTCCATCGTCGGGATCTCTTGTTGCTTGTGTTGTCCAGGCGTTTCCTCTTCGGATCTTACGGCGACGAGGGTTGCGGTGTCCGACGGTGGTCACTGCTATTTCGCGGTCAGAGTATCCAGATCTGGGCAATCGACGGTGATTACTTCGGTGTGTCGTTTCTGCGTTCGGTGAGTATCTTGGGAATGGAGGTCTGGGGTCGCGTGATGCGGATCCCGGCGATGCGGTGGTCTGGGCTTCTGATCTCGGTCATGGGGGAAAATTCCGGCGAGGTATGGATGAGGTTTGTGCGGGTTTTGGAACAGCTCCTGTGGTGATATGGAGCAGCTTATCCGAAGTCAGCGGTGGCGATGTTCAAGAGAACATTGACCGTTGATGGTTTCTTGATGCTGGGCAGTGAGATTTCTTCCGGTTTTTCACTACAAAGGTTTGTTTCTCATGTATTCTTGGTTCTGCTTGTTCTTGAAGAGAAGACTTCTTTGTGGACACTGGTTTTCCTTGTTGCATTAGGTTGTGGCACTCCATTTTGCAGGTGCCCCTGGTGGGCGGTCTCGAAAGAGGGATGGGTGTCATGACACCCATCATCCAACCATGCATCGGAGTTACTTTTTGGCTCAAAAGAGAGAAGGGTGTGTTGGCACCTTTAATCTAGCTCTCATCCACATTCTATGTTGGTTGGATAGGTGCCTTATCACATTCTATGTTGGTTGGATAGGTGCCCTCCACATTGTGCTTCTATGTTGGTTGGATAGCTGCAGTGTCACTGTTCTTTTTTTGGATTTGTAGGATCTTTTTTACCTTTGTTTTTTCAAGGCATTTTTCTCCTCTTGTAATGGGTTCCCTCTTTCCCGGTCTTAAAAGTTGTTCTATTTTTTTATGTTCAATAAAGGGATCTGACCCTAAACCTTTTCTAAAAAAATAATATTGCCACTCATTTTCACTCATAAAAGGGTCTCTCATATCATTACTTCTCATCACAATAAAATCCCCTGGTTTCAACTCAATATATACCAAAAATAGTCACGAACAATCCAACCAACCTTAAGGAGGATTTGTCTTCTCAAAAAATTATCCTTTGAAAGTTTAACCAACTACGCAATGGAGATAACCTATGTCACGAACCAACTCGGATCAACCCTGAGCTGGTTACCTGAGTCGATTCACGACATGACCTAAAGGGTGTTCTTAATCCCCATGAGCTGGAAACTAGTGTATGACATTAATAGAGTAACTAAATGACTGATTTTTTCAAACATAAATAAATAAAGCTGAAAAGTAGAAATAAACAGAGCAGCCCAATAATAATATAATTACCAAACTGAACATTTTTTATACAAAAATCTTGAAATACAAAAAACTGCACAACAAAACCCAAGATGAACCTGAGGAACATAATGTATCCATGTGACCTTAAGGGACACTCTCTGATATTGAACTATCTATCACCCATGATGAACAAACCAAGATGAAACCAGCACCACAATCTAAAAATAAGAAAGAATTATAGGTGTGAGTATTAAAAATCAGTAGGCGTGCTCGAACAAATTTATTCTCAATGCACTTCCTTTAAAATAAAAGAAACAACAACTTCAAGTTTGAAATATAGTATATAAAAGTAATATTTGCCACATATTTTCTCGCTTTAAAAGAAATCATGGTCCATTTCCCCTTTTTACCATTTAAAACCACATTCACTTACACTAAGGAAACATATGCACTTCAAAGAGAAATAATGTCATTTTACTTGTAAAGGAAAAATGAGTGCCAAATTTTATAAAACCTTTTTCCATAAACCCTTGAAAACATTTCATCATTCTTATCATAAAGTCACACTACTCATGATGTAAGCGCAACATCATACAATAAGGGCAATGGAGATAATCACACAAGAGTAACCAACCAAACATACATCAAAATCATTCTCCATAAGTAACTAAGTTCCAATAGACATGGGAGAAACCTATGAGATAGTGAATAATCTAGAACACGCTATTACATGTTGACTTATCCTGGAAATCATGCCTCACTCTATGACATAAAAAAACTCACTAACACACTTGGCCAAACCACACATGATATAAATCAAGGGGCACTATCCTATAGCAACAATACCAAAATATATCCCCTGTTATGGGCCACTAGCCAGTGTGTAACCAAACTAGTGCAAAAAACATTCTCAAAAAATTTTATAGCTATGCCAAGTTCTCTATATCAAGAGTATAAAAGAGGGGTGAACCAACCGGTGTCATCCAAGCATCCAATCACATTCACATATATCTTATATAATAATTCACACAACGAAAATGACCTCAAGCCATCCCAAGGATCAATCTATTGCCTTTCAAAACATAGATCATAAAGGATTCTAAGATGAGGACCTCCTATCCACACAAAGTAAATGGGTCACAAGGACTCCATAGTGAGTATGTCCTACCCATTCAATATAAACAAGGAAAGAGGGTTATCCAAGGAGGGTTTTTTCATAATAATCATTTTCACTAATTTTATAAAAGTTCCAAACGGACATCAATCATCCTTTCTCAAAGAACCAAAACTACCTTTTTCTAAAAAGGTACAAAACACCATTTTACATTCACAAACATTTGGAATAAATTTCATTTAAAAACACACATCACATTTTCAATCTTAACCCACTTTCATAAAAATTGTCAAATGGGTCACGCATCGCCAACACACACCAAATCATTTTTAAAGAAAAATTCACTCTTCTCTCCAACTCAAAAACCACTTATAAAACTGAATCAAGAAACCCAAGTCATCATTTCACAGGTCAAAATTTATTAACAAAGCTAAAAATTGCTTTATACATCACAAATTGTGTGCAAAGACCAACTGAGCATTTTATCGAACACTTGGTGTGCAACATTTAACAAAACAATACTATATACTTAATAACAAGAAGGAAACCACCAATTTTCACACCAAAAAAATATTACAAAGATCACACATAATTATTTAGCATATAAGGTAGGTGAAAAAGAATGAAACCAAAGAATCATTAATTAAAAAGGCAAGTGCAAAGGGAAACCTACCTCAATCTCACAACCCTTCAAGAACACACACCTGCAATCACACCCCGAAGGTTCTAAGAGACAATATCTACCAAGTGGAAACCTAGACACATAAAAACCCAACATAAATCTAGGTAAACAAAATCCTAGATCCACATGATCATGGGATAAAGATATATCAAGAGAAAATGGAAGGGGAAGGAAGAGGGAGAAGAGGAGAGGATAATACCTTGAGAAATATTGCCAAAACCTTGAATAAATCCTTAGATCTTTACTTAGAGAGGAAGGAGGATTGAAGAACTAAGGAGAGGCACCCCTAGGGTCGTAAGAACCATATGGGGGATAAATGGGAATATTTGGGGGTAAAAAACTAAAGTGGGTAGAAATGTAATTTCAAAATTTTTAAGATATGGTTACCGCACACAGTTTGGCCATACAGTTTACCAAACTGTGCGCCAACCGTGCACCCCTCACTGGACACACAAGCCACCATGCATGGATTGGATGCACAACTTACAAACTGTGTTCCAACTATACAAAATGGTTTTATCCTGACATGGAGTCTTCCCACACACTTACTGCATGGTTATATAAACTGTGCGCAAGCTGTGCGCCATGCCACTATCCCAAATCTTAAACCACATGGTTTCCTCGGCTGGTACACATGGTTTACTCTAATCATGCACCTAAATTGTGCAAAATGAGAAAAAAATCCAAAACTAAAAACATTAGCCCTTCACACCCGAAATTCCAGAGAAAAAACCAAGGCTAAAAGATATGTAGAGACCCGGTTTTCACCTTGTAACACTTTGAAATATTTTTATAAATATTTCCAGAGTTAGGCATTCAGACAGCGTAAAATTTCAAGGCATGGTGTGCCTGAAAAAAATTATATAAAATTTAAGTATATTTTATATTATGCATGAAATGGAAAGGGTGTATATCTTAAATGGTAACTCAGATCGGAAATATGAGTCCATAGTTGAGTCCGGAACATGACGTTTACCCTAGGTGGGGCATAACTTTCATCGGCGTGGGACTCCCGTGGAAAACACTATCCAGGGGTAAAACGGTAATTAACAATAATTATTTTACCCCTGGGGATGATCTAAATAAATTTCAAATGGAGGATTGGATTGGAAATCTGAGACCACTATTGAGTTCAGAATGAGAATTTTTGCCTAGGCGAGACATAAAATGAGGGGGGCATGACAGTTTCAGATTTCACGCTATTTTGGAGCCCCAATAAATAGAATTTAAGAAGATGGGATTAGGGTTAGCCCTAATCACTTTCTATATCTAGAATCTCTCTCTCTCTATCCTCTCAAAGGCGTTCTTCGTCGTTCTTCGCCGGATCGAGGAGCAAACTCCGCCAAATGTTCGGCAGATCGAGGCAGGAGCACCATGGACATATAGCCAACAACGAACACCCAATTCAAGGTTGGATTTCTCCCATTTTGAGTTCCAATTCCAATTTTTGTTGAGTTTTCATTCGCATCCTACAAATTTGTTGTTTCTAACCAACAATCATTGATGGACGCATGAACACAGTCACCAATCAATGTTTAAAACCTTATTTTTGGGCCTGTTCTTCATGGGGCTTCACCAATGACTTTTGGGTGTGTAATGTTACCATTGGATCAATGATCCGAAGCCATTTCAGGGAATTTTCCATCACAAGGTTCCCCAATCCACTGGTGGTTTCACGATCGGGCAAATGGATCGATCTCAGTAGTCCGTAGAAGGGACCGACGGGGCGTCGCCGGTGCAACGGCCGGTGGCGGCTTCTGGTGGCAGGTCGCTCCCCCAGCGGTCCGCATAGCAGTAACGTGGTCATGAAGCATGGCTCGTGCATTGGTCGAGTGGGGTCACATCACGCGACCCTAGGCGGCGACTGTCGTTGCGAATCACGCGCGGCCGATCAACCGCTTTGACATTGGTGGCAACCGATCCACGAGATGATCCCACTATCGGTAGCTGGTTAGGTTGAGTAAATGGGTCGGGTCCCACCCAGTGGTTTGGACCTAGCGAAATGGGTCAATCGCGGACCGAACTGACCGCGAGTTGGTCCACCGACCCTGGGACCCCCTTTTGGAATCATCAATCACCCATAACTTTTGAACAGGGCATGCGTTTAACGCACTGTCTATGGTGACATGTTCCTCTCTTCGAGATGAAAATTTTGGGATAATTTTTAAAATTTGAAATTTGGGGTCGGAATGCAGACTCATCTTTGACCTGTTTGGGTGTTTTGCTGTGAAAAACACCCTTTTCACCAATTGTCCTTTTTGGGCTAATAAATAGTCTATCCTGCATGTGTTTCCGCATAGAACGCGATGGTGACCTCATTTCTGGAATCTAGGTTGTAAAGTGAGGTGTTCGAAACTTGGTACTAATCTAGCGGTGTTCGATGGAGGCAGTGATTGAAGTGATATTTTTGAAATCACCAGAGCAGTATCGGCTTACCCTCTAGCGTGGCTGGGCAGTGATGTTTTCCATTCTCCCTTCAGGACTTAACCTCTAGTGGGGCTGTCCAGTGAGGTTAGTCATTTACTCTTCCGGACTTACCTTCCAGTAAGGTTGGGCAGTGTGGTTCATCGTTTTCCCTTCAGGACTTACCCTCCAATGGGGCAGGGCGGTGAGGTTCATTATTTACTCTTTAGGGACTACCCTCCAGTGTATCACCTTTCAACGGGGCTGGGTAGTGGTGTTCACCAATGAATTAGTGATGACACATGTTTTGAAACTATCTTGGGCTCGCAAGTAAGAGGGGTTCTTTCCCCACCAAGACGCATCCTGGTGAAATTACCTAAAACCGTGCGGATGAGACAGAACCATCCAAAGAGAATAGTATCAAGGTGTGGTGTTTGAGCCCCAACGACTTTCAACTCAAAGAAGATGTGTGGACTATTGGCATCCATGGTGGTTACTCCTAGAACTTTTGGTGACTCTTTACCTAGTCTGAGCATTGAGAAGGAGATCCCCTTAAACTCTCTCTCAATTGGGTTTCTTTGTTTTGAGAATACATATATATATTTATACCCTATTGTGGCATCAACTCCTTGTGTTCTGGTTACTCTCCTTCCAGGAGATGTGAAGACACGCAGGGTATGCCACGTGCTTTCCGTGTCTAGCTTCTTGTGGTTAGATGATTCTACTTTCCTACTAGAGGTACCAAAGTCTTGACAAAAAGTTCACCTCCTCACCATTTCTAGATCCTTATGTTTTGATGATCTTACTTCACTTCTTTGTTGGGTTGAGCTATACTTGTTTACTTTACTATTGTTCTATCTGTTGTACTTCCTTTCCTTTGTATCTCTTACTGCTCCCCATCCACTTCAAGTCATCCTACTGAGTATGTTTATACTCACCACTACATGGTATTTTCTCGCACGTATCATGCTTTATACAGATGACAGACATGTATGATTGTGATGTTATGGAGCTCAAGATCACATGTATCTAGGCTACGTGCAGTGGTTACAATTGGGTTCCCAAAGTAGTGCTTCCTCAACATCGTTACTTTCATTTTTCAGTTAGGTTAGGAAACTATACTGGTTGGGCATGTGTTTAGCCCTTTTTTTCCTTTCATTTAACATTACTTTACTCATACTGTGTTACTGGTCCATTCATGTATGGTTTATTTATCTTTACAATTGGTTGCATATATTACTTTTCCTTTCCCTCTCCACTTTTTCATTGAGTTGGATGCATGTGTGTGTACAAGTACTTAGGAAAATGCCTCTCTATTTTTTAGCCTTCGATGCTAGTCTCCACCCTCTGGCCTATGGAGGCGGGCTTGGGGTAGTTGTGGCTTGGGCCCCCAGTACGGGTCGAGTCGTGAAAAAGTGGTATCAGAGGTGGTTCGACCCTTGGGATATTGTTCGGAAATTTCCCTAAAAAGGTCTTGTTTGGTTTTCAGGAAATAATGTTGATGTGTCTCAAGAGAGGCTCTCAAGCTAGGGATTCCAATGATGGTGTGGTGGCTGACGTAGCCATACACCATGACCCTAATTACCTGCTTGTTGACTCGGTATACTGAGACATGTGTTGCAGGGATTAATGGTACATGCATCATATAGGATCAAGTCTTTGATTGTACTTGTTGTGTTAGCTCTCCATTATTGTTATTATTATTATTATATATATGTATTCTCATCTAACTGTGGCAATCCTTGATAAATTTTTAGGATGTCTCCGCACAACCAGCCGACAAGGTTACCCGCTCCGACTCGTGACGATGACATCACGAGCGATGAGGCCTTACTTAAGAGGTTATCAAGCGATCTCCTTCCTCTAGGTGGACCAGTAGAAGCACCTCCACTTATGGAGAATCAGTTAGTGTTGGCAGCATAGGCTGAGGATGAGCACAAGCTGATCACACTTCACGAGTTCCACCGGCAAAGACCGCTGAGGTTTCATGGTAACCCAAACCCTTAGGCAGCAGAGGAATAGATGGAGTCAGTGATCCATGTTTTCAGGCTGGTGCGAACACCGTTAGAACAGATGGTGGCCTTGGCAGCCAGCCTTTTCCTTGTGCTGGCTGAGTGCTGGTGGGGTTTGGTTACCCATATGCATGACGATATGGCTCTCTCGTGGGATGAGTTTCTGCAGTTGTTTCATGAGGAGTACTTTCCCTCAATCTTGTGCACCATCAGGATTCAGGAGCTTATACAACTGTAGTAGGAATCCATGACAGTAGCTACGTACATATCTAGGTTTATTGATCTTACCCATTACTCCTTGGATATGTTCCATGAGAGAAACTTACAAGCACAAAAGTTCAAGAAGAGTCTCCACTGAGAGATCCATTTTAGTAGTGACCCTGTGCATCCCTACCTATGATGGGGTACTGGAGCGGGCACTCATGATGGAGAGTTTCTTAGAAGAGGGGAACCGGTCAGCTGGTACTGGTAGTGGTCGCTTTAGAGTTGAGATGTCCACAACAGGTGACAGATGCTAGGTAGTAGGGCCACGATGCAGGGGACCTTTCTAGGGCTAGGCCTAACTACATGGCCAGACAACAATAGAGCAACAATAAGAACCAGAACATGACATAGAGGTTCGATGCTACCCATGTGATGAGCAAGGTCACTTTGCGTGAGACTACCTGATCCAACGAGATGATCATCCCAGGAAGTTAGAAGGTTAACCACCCCGGAAGAGGCAGCGTCATGATCAAGGTGGTTCCCAGGGAGGTGGTGCTGGCAGAAGAGCAGGAGTAGGAGTACTAGGTGGTGGGTGATGAAGCTACAAGTTCCCACCACCACCACCACCACCACCACCACCAGGCGTCCCATGTTAGGCTCAAGGAGCTGGCAGTCAGGGTCACATATAGCTACAGGCTATAGATGTTCGTGATCCTCCAACACATGAAATGATCCGAGGTACACTCTGTGTTTATTCTACTATTTCTTCAGTATTAGTAGACATAGTATCCATTCACTCCTTTTTCTCATTACTCCTAGTATGAGAGTTGGAGCTCCCAATGGAGGCACTATCACAACGACTTAGTCTTGAGGTTCCTACAAGAAGTGCCTCTTCTATTTATTTTATATGTCGGTAGTGCGAGCTTTCGTTTGGAGGAGAAATTTTCATGTGGGACTTTTTGTTCATCATGATGGAACCTTATGACATCATCTTGGGCAAGGACTGTATTTTCATGGTTCGTACCTAGATCGATATTCATCGCAAGTTAGTCAAATGTCTGCACACTAATGGGATGGGATTCACCTTTCTTGGTGAACGAGGCCTCATGGCAGAGCAGGAAAGTGCTGTGAACAAGGGACTGAAACCTTTTTCCCATCGGTTAGAAAGTATGAACCTTGGTGTAGCAAACTCTTCAGTTATGGAGGATCGCATGGATGTCTTCCCCAAATATATACTGGGACTACCTCTGAGGTGACATTTGGATTTTTTCATTGATTTACAACTAGGGACAACCTTGATATCTTATGTTGCCTATCAGATGGCTCCCACCGAGCTCCGAGAGCTATGTTTGTAGTTGGAAGACCTTCACGAGAAGGGTTTTATCAGGCCCAGTGTGTCCCATTGGAAAAAACCTATTTTTTTTTAAATAAGGTAGATGGGAATTTGTTGATTTGTGTGGATTATCATTTCCTGAGCCAGGCCACGATAAAGAACAAGTACCCCTTACCAAGAATTGACGACCTCTTCGACTAGTTGTGAGGTGAAAATTTCTTCTCCAAGATCGATCGGAGATCCATCTACCCCCATATATGGGAACGTGAGGCTGATATCCAGAATTTGTCCTTTCGTTGTTGCTATGGGAATTACAAGTTCTCAGTGATGCCCTTCGGTGTGACAAACGCCCTCGCCATTTTCATGGTCATGATGAACCTAGTCTTCCAGCCATATCTAGACCAGTTTTTAGTTTTATTCATAGATGACATACTCATTTACTTGACGTCAGAGGAGGAGAATGCAGAGCAAATGAAGATGATCCTCTATCTTCTTCGAGAGCACCTGCTTTATGGAAATCTCTTGAAGTGTCAGTTCTAGACACGCAAGGTTCACTTTCTGAGGCATGTAATCTCTAAAGAGGGTTTATCCATGGACCCCATGAAGATCAAGGTGGTGATTTTTTGGGATCCACCTAAGAATGTGTCATAGGTGTGGATCTTTCTCAATTTGGCTGGGTACTACTAGAGATTTGTGGCAGTCTTCTCCAGGATCGCAGCCCCTTTGACTGCTCTAACGTAGAAGGGAAAATTGTTTCCCTGGTATGAGTAGTGCCAAAAGGCCCTTGATGAGTTGAGGAAAAAGTTTACGACCTATCCAGTTCTAAGACTACCTAAGGAGGGTG
This sequence comes from Viscum album, assembly GCA_963277665.1. Classification (NCBI taxonomy): domain Eukaryota; kingdom Viridiplantae; phylum Streptophyta; class Magnoliopsida; order Santalales; family Viscaceae; genus Viscum; species Viscum album. The sequence goes on along the minus strand of OY728146.1, from coordinate 120,600,379 downwards.
TTGAGTTCATAGTTTACTATGATGCCTCAGGAGCTGGGCTTAGTTGCATCTTAATGTAACAATAGACAATCATCGCATATGGGTCGAGGTAGTTGAGACACCATGAGAAAAACTACATGACTCATGACTTGGAGCTTACAATAGTAGTTTTCGCCCTAATGATGTGGAGACACTACCTCCTAGGAGAGAGCTTTGTGGTTTACTCAAACCACTAGAGCTTGGTATATATCTTCACTCAGAAAGATCTGAACCTAAGGCAACAACGTTGTTTGGATTTCCTGCATGACTATGACTGTGAGATCATCTATACGCCAGGGAAGAGCAACATTGTAATATATACCCTCAGTAGGAAGTCCTAGTATTTCCTCGTGATAGAAGATTCAGAGCTGTTAGCTCATCTTCAGTTGACCCTGGTGGAGCAGGAGGGAACAAATTTTCTACATTCGATGGTGCTGACGCCTTTTCTCTTTTGGTGGAGGTCGTTTGATTTATCTTCGATGGTGAGTTGATGATGGTAGCATTTTGATGAGGTTGGTTCATCTGTGATGGTGGTTCGATGAAGCGATGATTTCCGATTTTTGTGTTTCTGGTTTTATTTATTGTTCGGCATTTTTTCCTCATAACGGTGTTACGATTAACGATGGTGTGACGTTGTTGACAACAATCTTCGGTTGGGGATGATGAAGATATGGTGTTTAAATGATGTCAAGGATGAAGGTTTTTATGTTGTTTGAAGCTGTGGCGGCTGATTAGACACTAAATGAGGCTAATATTCATTGTTAATATACATAATATTCATGTTCTTTATTATTCATAAACACCATTTTAGTGCATTTTACACTTTGAACATCATTTCACATTATGATTGTAACACCTTCTTAAAATGCACTATTATGTGGTACATTTTTTAACATAATTTGAAGTACCCAATGATTCATCTAAATTTAAGGAATCTAATTATAAATATTTTAGTTTGATATTCTTTTGAACTGTATATTCACTTCAAGGATCAATGAAATATTCATAAAGGATGATGGAGATATTTGGCAATGAAAGGAATCAATTCTGGAGAAGGCAGATTGGACACCAGCCCACTGATGAGAATGTGAGGCCCAACATACAATCCCAATGAATCCCAAATTTCGTGAGATGATATAATACATGTATAGGAACAAATAACTCTTCATGATCTAATGCTAATTCGTCCTCTATGGTGTCCATTTTGGCAGTCCAAGCTAGAGATAAAATTCTGGGCCAGATTCTGCGGCCCAGACAAATATCCCACTAATATGATCATATCTCGAAATCCACAACTTCAAATGGGCCCAAATTTTACAGGTGGTTAGAAGACATCCGTATATCCATTTACTTTATCTATGTCCCACTCTTATTCGGCCATCTAGAAGGTCTTCCAAGCGCGTCTGTTCGGTGAAGGAAAGTTGGATGCCACGTCGGGTCAAGGGTGGAAAAATCAACTCTCCCTTACTTTCCACCCACCTATGGCCTACCACAATTAATTGAGGAGACTTGGGCTGTTAGAGGCTCGACCCAAGGGATCAAAAATTCCTATTTAAGGCAGTGGTGTTGGAGGATTGAAGATCTTTGGTGCTTTGTTCAATTGTAATGTTATGCTGCAATTTTGTTGTCTCAAATTTGTCTTTCACATGTAAGTTGTTCAATTCACTTTAGTTTCTTAATAAAAGTTCTTATTATAATCTTATTATGTTTTTCTTCATATCACTTTGATACTGTTGGATCAAGGTGTGAATTTATTCACACCAAACCTTGTGAAATTATTCACACAACGGTAGAGTGATCATTTTATTTTTGTTGTTTTCTTTACTTCTCTATTTCCTCCCTCATGAGTCTAATTTCCGCTTCCATTGAAACCATGGGATTAATGGAGGGCTAACCCACTTATGGTTTGATCCAAGGGAGTAGCAAGGGGTTGTATTGGATGTTATTTATCACCCCATTAATGTATAATCACTTCTTTAATTGAGATTTTTATTTGATGATTTTTAAACTCCATCGTCCTTGTTGAATTTAAGGCCACACACTTCAAGTGCTAATACGAACCTTTACCTTGAAGTGCTCAAAAAATTGATCCTTCAAGTGTATAGGTGATTAGTATTAAAGGGTGTAGGCATTAAACTAGTAAGTGATGATTTTGTTTTATCTCCTTAAATGAACCCATCTCAAATATAAGAAATTGAAATCATTGAAAAGGAAATACGTCCAATACACCCCGAGCGATAACCTAGGATCAACTCATTGTTTTAAATTGAATTCACTTAAATCTGTTAGTTATCCTTTAAAAACATCTAAAATAAACCCAAATTTGGCCACTTAATAGCCAAAATCAGTCCATAGAATGTACGTGTACATATGTTACTTCTTAGGTCTCTGAGGATTCAATAACCCAAGCTAAACTACAAGGACCGTTCTACCTTCATCTCTTGGGTAAATTTGAGCGAGAATCAAATTTTGGCAACGTTGACGGGGACCTAAGTAAGTTATCTTAGACACTATCATCTCTTTTTTTTATCCCACTTCTCTTATCTCATCCCCGATTTCATTCCTATGGAAAACCCTTTTGAACAAATCCAAACATGGGGAACCTCTCATTACTTTGATCACTCCACACCAAGTGTGATGTACAGTGACCATACTAATTTCTACTTGTGGGATCATCAAAAACCTAATTAACCACAATGTTTTTTCTCCTATGATCCACAAAACATCCCAACATATAATGTGTTTCAATCCCCACAAGGCCAATCTGAACACCCTCCTGTGCAATTCCAACAAATTAATTATCCACATGGAATAGACCATCTTTCTCAACCACTTGACCATCATGATACACAACCATTACTTGAAAAATTGTGTCAACAAATTGAGAAAATGAATTTTGAGGTTTTATCATTGAGGTTAGAACTACAAAGCATTAAAACTTGTGAGGAACCCATCCCTACACAAACTATCCCTTCCATAACCTTATGTGAAGTGTCTAGTTTCCCATAAACCACACATGAATTTATTGAAGAACCAACCTTTGGATTTGTGATAGATGAAGAGGGTCAAGGAATTATTGAAGGGTCTTTAAATCAGAAGGAAATTGACTTTTTGGATTCAAAAGAGGAGAATTTGACATCATGGATTGAGTCTCCTAAGTATAACTCCCTTGATGAATTTTCAAAAAAACCAACTATTGAACCATTGAGAGAAATCACAAACATCGAGTCCATACCAATTCCTAAAATTGATATTTCTAATTTGGTGGTTGAATCTTCTATTCAAAAGAAACCAATTTTGTTGATAAATTTGGAAAATGAAACTAAGTTGGATTCAAAATATCAACTTGTGTCTAAATGTCCTATCCAACCTGAGCTCAAAATTATTGTCCTTCCCTCCCATCTAAAGAATCCCTTCATAAGGTATAATCATGACCTTTAAATTGGAATTCATTCTTATCATGAAACCAAAAAAGTTGGAATGATCATTGATGTCTTAGGAAAGACTACAGAGGAAACTGGATCAACCATTTCTGATATTCCTTTGATTTTACCATTCATTTTAGAACATAGGTTTGTGCATGAAACAAATTATAAACATAGAATCAATCTCAACCTAGTAGAATTGGTGAAACATGTGGTCCTTAAAATGTTGAAATTTGGTATTGGGTAAGTTGTGGGGTTCAAGTCGAGCTAGCGACATTAAACCAAAGTGCTGCACGAGAGGCAACCTGTGGTATTCATCTTTATGAATCATTTTTTTCTTCAAATAGGATTAATTAATCATTTTGATATTTAAAAATAAAAAAAATAGATTGTTGATCTATTCTTCTATTATGAGTATGGATGGGTATGAAAGGGGAGCACCATATTCATCCCTGTCACGTGGTGTGATCCTTGAGTAATACCTTACACATAAATTTAAAAAGAAGACAATATATCATAAGTTCATTTTATTTTAATGTGTTTGTAGGTTAAAATAAAAATCCAAAATCCAAAATAAAAATATATTAATAAAATTAAAAGGCCACATCGTAGGTCGTGGGGCAAACCCCGTCACAACTGGCGAATCCGCGGGGACTCGAACCCAGGACCAAAGGGAGACAAGGGCGCACGCTTACCACTGACCTACGACTTTTTGTGCTTCCTTATTCTATAATTTATATATATATACTTATATTTTATTTTTATTATTATATAAATATATATATATATATATATTGTTTTGTTTTTTTTTTCTTTTTTCCTTTTTCTACTAGGGAACTCTACAAGTGACATGGATATCAAAGGACCAAATTGGAGCAACAAGAACTTCAACTTCAACCACAAGGTGACTTCATTCCTTGATCCTCATATCTCAATTTCCTTTTTGAAATTCCCTTATTTGCCTCTAATCCTTCTAAATTTTCATTTCTTGAAACACTAGGGACAATGTTGTTTTAAGTTGGGGGGGGGATAAAATAAAAAAAATGTTTTTGTGTCAAAAAAAATGAATGATTTGAAAAAAAAGTGTAAATGAAAGGAAAAATTCCTTTAACTTTGAACATGGTAATACACATTGCACACTTTGAAACTGAATATCAAATAATTTAGCATGCCCTAATTCTGATTTTAATCCTTTTATAATTTCATGAGCATAGATTTTGGAAAGTGTGGCTGTCCAATGTGATATTTCATCGTTTATATTTTCATCCAAATAAAAAAAGATCACAATGCACGTCCTTTGGATAGTGGGGAATTAGTTTGAGTTCATGGGGTCCCCCAAATAAATATAATAGGTTTGGTGATCATTTTAGTTTAATTTGAGTATTCAAAAAAAAATTGCGCGTACAACAATAAAATTACCTAATGCATGGCTTTCAGCACTTAGGGATCGTGACTCCATAGTTGTCTGGCCTAGAGTTAGTAATTTTATCTTTATTTTTGGTAATTTGAATTTGTTTTTGACTGAGTTAACTCGAGATGATGCCCGAGTATGTGGGATTCACTTGGTTCCCAAAGGTCTTTGAGCCTGGGAGTCATCGACAATGTCTTGCTACAGGGGTTGACTCTTTTGAGTGCAATTTCAATTACCATGGAAAAATTGCAAAAAAAAAAAATATAATTTTTTTTTTGAATACTCATATTAATATTGAAATGTGATTCCACCTAGCGCTTCTATCATTTCCCCCTTGAATAAAGATGAACCCCCATGTCTATTGTGATGCACAACACATCCTCATACTTAATTGATATTGGATGAAATATGGCAATGAATTTGAACAAAGGAATGAGCTTGGGATTGGGATCTTCTTATGAAACTATCTTGTATTAAAATATTTTGATTGGTTTCATGATTTTTTGGTATAAGGGTTTCTGGTGATCATTGTGTATTAAAATGTTTTTGGAAAATGGAATTCGAATTTCATATTTTTGAGATATATTTTGCTTAGGACTAGAAAAACTCAAGTTGGGGGGGTGTGATTAGCCACTAAATGAGGCTAATATTCATTGTTAATATACATAATATTCATGTTCTTTATTATTCATAAACACCATTTTAGTGCATTTTACACTTTGAACATCATTTCACATTATGATTGAAATACCTTCTTAAAATGCACTATTATGTGGTACATTTTTGAACATCATTTGAAGTACCCAATGATTCATCTAATTTTAAGGAATATAATTATAAATATTTTAACTTAATATTATTTTGAACTGGATATTCACTTCAAGGATCAATTAAAGATTCATAAAGGATGATGAAGATATTTGGCAATGAAAGGAAGCAATTCCGGAGAAGGCAGATTGGACACCATCCCACTGATGAGAATATGGGTCCCAACATACAAACCCAATGAATCCCAACATTCGTGGGATGCTATAATACATGTATAGGAACAAATCACTCTTCAGGATCCAATGCTAATTCGGCCTCTATGGTGTCCATTTAGACGGACGAAATTAGAGATAAAATTCTGGGCTAGATTCTGCGGCCGAGAAAAACATCCCACTAATTTAATTGTATCTCGTAATACACAACTCCAAATGGGCCCATATTTTACAGGTGGTTATAATACATCCTTATATCAATTTTCTTATTCTATGGGAAACTCTTATTCTGCCATATATAAGGTCTTCCAAGCGCATCTGTTTGGTAAAGGAAAGCTGACTGTCACCTCGGGTCAAGGGTGGAAAAATCAACTCTCCCTTGCTTTCCACCCAACTATGGCCTACCACAATTAATTGAAGAGACTTGGACTGTTGGAGGCTCGACCCAAGGGCTCAAAAATTTCTATTTAAGGCAGTGGTGTTGAAGGATTGAAGATCTTTGGTGCCTTGTTCAATTGTAATGTTATACTGCAATTTTGTTGTCTCAAATTTGTCTTTCACATGTAAGTTGTTCAATTCACTTTAGTTTCTTAATAAAAGTTCTTATTATACTCTTATTATGGTGTTCTTCATATCAATTTGATACCGTTGGATCAAGGTGTTAATTTATTCACACCAAACCTTGTTAAATTATTCACACAACGGTGGAGTGATCATTTTATTTTTGTTGTTTTCTTTACTTCTCCATTTCCTCCCTCATGAGTCTACTTTACGCTTCCATTGAAACCATGAGATCAATGGAGGGCTAACCCAATTATGGGTTGATCCAAGGGAGTAGAAAGGGGCTGTATTGGATGTTATTTATCACCCCATTAATGTATAATCACTTCTTTAATTGAGATTTTTATTTGATGATTTTTAAACTTCATCATCCTTGTTGAATTTAAGGCCACACACTTCAAGTGATAATACGAACCTTTACCTTGAAGTGCTCAAAACTTTGATCCTTCAAGTGTATAGGTGATTAGTATTAAAGGGTGTAGGCATTAAACCAGTAAGTGATGATGTTTTTTATCTCCTTAAATGAACCCATCTCAAATATAAGAAATTGAAATCATTGAAAAGGAAATACGTCCAATCCACCCCGAGCGATAACCTAGGATCAACTCATTATTTTAAATTTAATTCACTTAAATCTATTAGTTATCCTTTAAACCCATCTAAAATCAACCCAAAGTTGTCCACTTAATAGCCAAAATCAGTCCATAGAATGTACGTGTCCATAGTTTACTTCTTAGGTCTCTGAGGATTTGATAACCCAAGCTAAACTACAAGGACCGTTCTACCTTCATCTCTTGGGTAAATTTGAGCGAGAATCAGCGGCGTTGGCCTGTGGGTTCTCACCGGTGATGTATGACGAAGGTGATGAAGATGTCGGGGGCGTGGCTCGAGGAGGTTCAATGGCCGAGGATGTGTGTTTTGAGGCGTCCTGTGAGATTTTGAATTTTGTATGGAAGGGGATTTCATCTTTGGTATATTTTGATTTTGGTGATCCGGTAATCTTTGTATGTCCTGGTTCCTGCGCACCCAAAAAGTGGCTTTCGAAAATCAAATAAAAATACAAGTTTCAGTCAGTCCAATTACTATGAGAGAAGAAGTAATGTGGGAGTTCCATGCTTCTCCCTTATTTGTACATCCTAGAGTGGGGATGATGTATAGGGATCTCCAATGGTAGTTTTTATGGACTAGAATTAGATGAGGCATTTCTGATTTCATCTCCGGATGCCTTACCTATTAGCAGGTGTAGGTTGAGCATCAGGTTCTGGAAGGTTTGCTGCAGCCTCTCGACATCTCATAGTGGAAGTGGGATGACATATCCATGGACTTCGTCATGGGGTTTCCATGAAAAACGAAGTTCCAAAACTCTATCTGGGTGATAGTGGACCAAATTAAAAAGTTGGACCACTTCTATTCCATCAGGGAGCGGAGTTCGGTGGAGATTCTGGGGCATCTGTACTTGAGGGAGATCTCCCGGCTTCATAGAGTACCCTATAAGATTTTCTCCGATCGTGACCCACGATTTATGTCACAACTATAGAGAGGTCTTCAGTAATCATTTGGGACACATTTTCAAATGAGTATATCCTTTCACCCCCAGACTAATGCAAGACTGAGCGCACTATCTATTTACTAGAGGATATGATGAGGGCATGCATGCTAGATTTCGGTTGGAGTTGGGAAGATCACCTACCTTTGGTAGAGTTTTCATACAACAACACATACCACTCTACCATCATCATGGTACCATATGAGTCCCTATATGGGAGGCCCTACAAGTCACCCTTGTGCTAGACGTAGGTTGGAGAATCATCCCTTGTGGGCCCAGAGTTGGTGCGAGCCACGACAGAGAAGGTTCAGGTCATCCGTGAACTGATGAAGACATACTAAAACAGATAGAAATCATATGCAGAATACCTTTATAGGCCCTTAGAGTTTGAGAAGGGAGACCACACCTTCTTGAGAGTCTCTGTATGATACAGAATGCATAGATTCGATCGGAGAGGCAAGCTATCCCCAAGGTTCAACGGGTCATTCGAGATCATGTGAAGGGTTGAAGAGGTTACCTACTACCATGACCTACCCCCACAGTTGGAGCGAGTTCTCATTGTATTCCATGTGTCATAGCTGAGGTGATACATGCATTATTCCATGACGCCATCGACTGGGGTGAGATGGACATCAAGGATGGAGCCACCTTTGTAGAGCACACAATGGTGATTGAGGATCAACAAGAGTGAACCTTACATGGACAGATCATTCCCCTAGTTCTCATCTTGTGGTATTATGGAAACATGCGAGAAAGTTCTTGGGAAAGGGAGAACCAAATGTGGGCTCAGTATCCCGAGTTGTTTTCCAAGTTTTGCTTTCCATGGAAGAAAATCTTGAGTGAGGGAATGAAGTAGAGACCCAGTTCTCACCTTGTAACATATTGAAATATTTTTATATATATTTCCAGAGTCAGGCATTCAAACGGCCTGAAATTATGAGGCCTGGTGTGCCCAAAATAAATTATATAAAATTTAAGTATATTTTATACTGTGCACACAATGGAAATGGGATAAATCTTAAATGGTAGATCAGATCAGAAATATGATGCCATGATTGAGTCTGGAATGTGGCCTTTATCCGAGGTGGGTCATAACATTCATCGACGCGGGACTCCTATGGAAAACGCTATCCAAGGGTAAAATGGTAATTAAAAATAATTATTTTACCTCTGGGGTTGAGCTAAATAACATTCTGACGGAGGCTCGGATTGGAAATCCAAGACCACCATTGAGTTTGGAATGTGATGATTTTCCTAGGAGTGACACAAAATGAGGGGGTGCAATGGTTTCAGATTCCATGCTATTTTGGATCCCCTATAAATAGGATTCAAGAAGATGAGATTATGGTTAGCCCTATTCCATTTCTCTCTCTAGAAGATATCTCTCTCTCCTCTCAAATGCATTCTTCATTGTTATTTGTTGGATCTTGGAGAAAATTATGCCAAATATTTGTCTGATCGATGCAGGAGCATCGTGGATGTATCGCCAACGATGAACGCCCGTTACGATGTAGGATTTGTCGAGTTTTGAGTTCCGATTCTAGTTTTTATAGAGTTTTCATTTGTAGACTCCTAATTTTTCATTTCTAGCCAACAATAATTGATGTATACACAAACATGGCCACCGATATATGCTTAAAACCTTGTTTTTGGGTCCATTCATTGAGGGGTTTCACCTACAACTTTTGGGCACGTAATGTTACCATTGGATTGATGATCTAATGCCATTACAGGGAAGGTGCAGTCGCAAGGTTCCCTGATCCACTGATGGTTTTGTGATTGATCAAATGGATCAAGCCTAATAGTTTACAAAAGGGACTAATGGGGCATCACCGATGTGGCATCCGATGGTCCACGAAGTAGCAGTGACACCGCGACAGTGGAAATGTCGTGGTGTGGCCATGATGTTAGGGTTGGTGTACTGAGAACCAACTGTTTTTTACTTTGATTACATGAATGTTCACTTATTATTATTTTGCATGACTATAATATAATAATGTCCTGGAATATTTGTTGCATTGATAAGGTCGTGGCAGATCCCCACTATGATGAGAACCTTGAAATGCTATAACATTATTCTTAAATAAAGTTCTGCAGTTGGATGACATACTATGATAGGACACATAGTATACAGACCATCATGTGTGAGTACTCATAAGAAAACAAGACTCTCTCTCATGGAATTCGCACTTGGTAATCTCCAAGATGGTAGATTATGAGAACAGACCCGCCATTAGCAATTCCACATGTCTTGGTGTCATTGGACATTGCTATATACAAGCGTGTGTAATGGTCCTCAGACTAGAATATTATCATTAAATCATGTCATGACTCGCACACTTAGATTTGCTGACGAAAACTGTCACGAAGAGAGTTGGTGGGAATTAGGGTACGTTGGGTGCGTCACAAATGACATGTTATTAATGGATAAGTCGAGGAAGGATTTTTCCCTTCCATATTTATGGAAGTAGATATCTCGGGCCCTTTGATTGAAATAGAACTGTCGAACAAATTCCATGTCCATGGTGACACGATGAGTTTATTTCTGGAGGTCAAAGAATGACAGATCAAGCATATAGGTTTATGACAATGCCATGAAACCTTCTTGACGATATATTGAGACAAAGGGATTAAATTACACGGTAAGCATTCGTATGAGGTGACACGTCAATGCGGCGTCAACTTCTTTCTCTTGGGTGCCTTGACCCGTTGCTAGACAGTAATCTTGGACTTTAAGCAAGCCCACCTAATGCCAACAAGAAAGAGGCCTAGAGGGTCACACACTAAGTGTATTCAAGTATCTCAAGTAGAATAAAGATTATTCTCGTACATGGTTTAATAATTATTTAAGGAAGCCTAAATTGTTTTAATATTGGAGGAAGAATAAAATGAAAACAAGTACACGCCGTGTATTAATGATTACACGCCGCGTAGTTTTTATTTTGAAAACAAGTACACACCATGTATTATTGAATGTACACGCCGTATAGTTTTCATTTTGGAAAGGAAATGAATAAATGAAAACAAGATATACACACCGTGTACATTGAATGTACACGCCGTGTAGTTTTCAATGAAAAACAAGTACATGCCATGTATTTATGATTACACGCCGTGTAGTTTTTCCAGTCGATATTTTGAGGAAATATTGTTTATTAAATGATATTTATTATAATCAGTGTGGGCGCATGTCAAGGAATTAATGACTCAACATGGGGTTTTCAAAAGATTTAATGAAATAAATAAAACGCGTAACATGTTTATTTATTGTCATAACTCTACAACCTCAAACCCAATTATAAATATCCTCACAACCCCAACTATTTTCCTAAGATAATCGTTGTGCACAACAATTCTGGAGAATTCTCTCAAGATCAAAAGAACTCCATCCTCCAAGAACACTCTCAGGACTGAGAGAGATCCACCTCCACCAGATCAAGGCAATCTAAGGCGGAAAACGCAAGCAATAGCTTCTCCGCACTAGCACCCGAAGATTCCTTTGGCGACGTCCAGAGATACGTAGTGTATGTGTAGATCACCGCTAGAGGAATTCTACACTTGGCTTCTGCGACACAATGAAGAATAACATCAGAACATGATCAGAAATATCAACTAAGAAAGAATGCCATAAAAGGTACTTCTTGTCAATTAATTAAATTAATTATAATCAACTTGTGACGATCCACATTTATGGTTATGGGATTATTCCTCTTCTTTGTCTATTTTTGTGATTTGATCCATAGATTCTAGTGTTTATCATCGTATTGATCATTTCTAATGACAAAAATCCAAGTGGGCACATCCACCCATGAGCTTCTGCTGCGTCCGGGACCTTCACATGCTATGTGGCTCGACTGTCGGCTGGGTGGGGTCGTGCTGCATGAAACCATGTGGAGACCACCTCCATGAATCCTGTGTGGCTGAAAAACTACTTTGATGTTGGTGGTGACCGAACCACGGGTCTTACCAGCTATCGGCAGTGGGTTGGGTTGGGTCCCACCTGGCGGGTCAGACCCAGCAAATCGGGTCAAACCCGGGTCGGATCTTGGGTCGACCCAGGGTCGGCCTACGTTCAACCACCCATGGTAGACCTCTACGACACCTACCACATCTTAAAACACGGTCGGTCAGTCGACCACATATCGGATCGACCTCGAGTCGGTCCACCAGCCCCAGGACCCCCTTCTGGAATCTTTAATCGCTCGTAACTTTAGAATCGGGCATCCGTTTGATGCATTGTCTATGGAAATGTGTTCCTATATTCAAGGTGAACTTTTTGGGCTAATTTTTAGAATTTGATGTTCAGGGTCGGAATGCGGACCCCTCTTTAACCTATTCGGGTTTTTTGTGGTGAAAATCACCCTTTTCACCAGTTATCCTTTTTTGGAAAATAAATAGTCTATCCTGCATATTTTTCTATGTTGAACGTGATGATGAACTCAGTTTTGAAATCTGGGTTAAAAAGTGAGGTGTTCCAAACTTGACGATCATCTAGAGGTGTTGGATGATGGCAGTGATGTTTTCGAAATCACTAGAGCAGTGCCGGCTTACCCTCTAGTGGTGTTGGGTAGTGAGGTTCGTTGTTAACCCTTCAGGACTTACCCTCCAGTAGGGCTAGGTGGTGAGGTTTATCGTTTAATCTTTTGAGCATACCCCCCAACAAGGTTAGGAAGTGTGGTTCCTTGTTTTCCCTTCAGGAATTACCCTCCAGTGGGGCTGGGTAGTGAGGTTCATCATTTACTCTTTAGGGATTACCCTCGAATGTATCACCTTTCAATGGGGCTGGGCAGTGGTGTTCACCAATGAATTAGTGATGAGTCATGTTTTGACATTATATTGGACTCTCAAGTACGAGGGTTTCTTTCCCCACCAAGATGCATCCTAGGGATACAACATAAAACCATGCAAACGAGACATACCCGTCCAAAGCAGATAGTATCAAGGTGTGTTGTTTGAGCCCCTTTGACTTGTAGCTCAGGTCAGACGTGTGGACTATGGGAATAGATTGTGGTTACTCCTGGAACTATTGGTGACTCTTTACCTGGGTTGAGATTTGATAAGGATACCCCCTTACTCTCTCTCATTTGGGTTTCTTTGGTTTGATAATACACACACACACACATATATATATTTACACCCTATTGTGGAAGAGTATAATCTCCTACTAGAGGTAGCGAAGACTCGATGAGAAGTTCATATCCTCACCATTTCTATGTACTTATGCTTGGATGATCTTACTTCACTTAATTATTGGGTTGAGGTGTACTTGTGTATTTTATTGTTATTCTATCTGTTGTACTTATTTTTTTTTGTATCTCTTAATGCTCCCCCTCCTCTTTGAGGCATCCTTGAGAATGTTTATACTCACCCCAACATTGGATTTTCCCGAATGTATCATGATTTATGCAGATGATAGACATGTCTTATCGGGACTTCAAGGATCTCAATATCACAAGTGTTTGGGCCACGTGTGGTTGTCACAGTTGGGTTCCCAGAGTAGAGCTTATTCAGCATCCTTAATTTCATTTTTCAGTTAGTTTGGGTCATTGTACTGGTTGGGCGTGTATTTCCCCCTTTTCCATTCTGTTTACATTAATGTACTCATACTATGCTAGTGGTCCATGCATGTATGGTTTATCACAGGTTTCATTTTTTACTTTTCTTTTCCCTCTTCACTTTTTCATCAAGTTGGATGTGTGTGTGTATAGGTACTTAGTCAAAGGCCTCCCCGTGTTTGTTGAGCCCTCAACGCTAGTCACACCCCCTGGCCTATGGAGGAGAGCTTGGGGTAGTTACATATTGGGCCCCTAGTATGGGTTGATTTGTGATAGGATAAACAGGAATATAGGTCCAAAATAAAAATCTTAGTGTGAAAATTATCCCCACCATAACACTTCTCACCCTAAAAAAATCCACAACATATTTCTATTTTTTATCAAATACTATGGATTCCCACAACAACATTATTCAACCTCTCAAACCAATGAAATCTCAACCATTGTAAAAAATAACTTATGCCTTCTGCTCGAAACAAAAAAAAACCAAAATGACTTCCTAAGAAACAATGAGAAACATGCGCCAAAACCTTTACAACCATTCCTCAAACAAGATTTTTGAGCACAGTCCCAAAAAACACCACATTCACCTAAACTAAAAAGATCTTAGAATCAAACATGTTCTAAAAAGATGCCACTTCTTACCAGAATGCACTTAAAACCAAACCGCATTCTCAACACAGGAGGTTGGAATGAACTCCCCACTATTAGAAAAATAACTAGCACTTATTTATTCTAGGATAAATTCAACAAGACCCATGGTGGGTCTCCCCACCATTAATAACTAACTAGATTGAACATATAACATAGGGAAACACAATAAATTTCTAACATGGACCAACCACCCCCAAAACAAGGGGCCTTGCCAAAATGATGTAAAAAAAATGGTACCCAACCACCGATTGGGAAAAGATAAAATAATAGAATTTAGATGGCCTAATCCCCAATGGAGGAGACAAGAATTGAGACAAATCTCTTCACACCCTGGCGATATCCTGACTTCATGAAAGGCTTGACTCTGAGACCTATAGTCGAAGCACTACTGTTTGAATCATTTACTACCCCACAGTTAGGATATAATAATTTCCTACTAGAACCCCTTTATTTGGGGTCACAAGAAGATACATATCACTCTATGTATAACTATAAGATCAAAACATGCCACATAACATTCAAAAAAGAAAAATATTTATAATTTACAAAAGGAATATATACTTTCATTAAAACAGGAGATTTAAAAAGATCCAAAACATCCCCTTAAATTTAAAACAAAGAAAATAACACTATAAACAACCACCACAACATATGGAAACATTACATCAAAATGGACTTTAAATTGATCCCAAAATAGAATATTACTCTTTCAAATGGGCATGAGTTTCTTTCAAAGATATGGATATGGCTCCACGATGCTTCCTGGAAACACCCCAACAGAACTATTGAAAATGAACTAGGTGTCCACATGCATGAAAATTATTTTGATAATTTAGGAATTATGGTTTCTTATGATCTATATTACTACACTGATGGTGAACCACGATCCTATGCTTAGAAGAATAAAATGAAAGATTCAAAGGCCTTTTAATTATACAACTAGCACCAATTGCTTCAGGATTCTTCCCCACTCCCTTACTCAAAATACCCTTACTGCTTTTAGGAAATGAAGGAGGAATGGATACATCAAGAACTACTGCCAACAAAGATTCAACATGAATGGATTTCCTCATCACATTAGTAAAAGTGGTTAAACCAAACTAAAAAACTTTCGACTGTAGATTATGATGAATCCCATACTCAAAATGTCAAGCCTTCGAGGAATATTATGTGGCCCAATATTGAGTGTAAGGGAAAAGCTCCATGAAATGATAAAACTACTACAAAACTGATCCACCACCTTACTATAAACAAGGCATATCCATTTCCTTTATCACCTTCACTACCTCTGATAAATACTACCGGATGAATGAAGCCTTAAAGAACTACCAGGTATGATCTTCCTCAAGCCGTTTCTGATAGACCGACTTCCACCACTTCTAGGTCGGTCCTTCAATCATGAAGGTTGCATAATTAACCTTAAATTACCCAGGAAACTCAATAAGATTAAATATCCTTTCTATTTTCCATATCCACTCTTCCATATTGAGAGGATCCTATTGACTATAGAAGATAGGTGGATTTAACATTCAAAAATCAAGAACGAAATCCTTAGGTTGTTCAACTGGAAAGCCTTGTAACATGGAATCACTCATATCTACACCAAAAAAATACAATGAATCTTTGTGGGGGAGAACACTAGGAAACAAGAATTCCATGATTTTAATCAAACCCATCTTGCTAACCAAAATCAACTTGAGGAAGAACCTAGAACAAGAGAAAAGGGTAACAAACTCAGAAGCTTCCCAAAGATTTTATAGAAACCCACTAATCGCCAATTAAAAACCAAATAATCAATGAGATTTCAAACTCAAAACACCACATAAAAAATCATTCCAAATCAAAATAAGAAGAACCACACAACCACTTGTTTTCAAACATAACAACTTTCCTCTTGAAAACACCTTTTAAAGAACAATGACTTAGTGGATTTCACACTTACCAATGGTATTACTTAGAGATTGACTCACATGCACATTCTTGTATCACCTCAAGAACTCACCAAATTATGATAATCCATGGATTCATCCACTCATTCCACTCTAGTCACTCATCCACATTTCCACACATAACCATGCATGTGAGCACCCATGAGAATAAAAAATTGGAAATCATAAAATTCCTATTTCAAATTTCACAAAACATTTCAAAAGATCACTAGCCAAAAAGTCAAAAACTGTTTTCAAACACCACACCTCAAATCATTTCATCTTATTCAAAACATTTTTTATCATATCAATAACTTCCACCCCATTAAAATCATTTTACAAAAATAAACATTTCTAATGATTTCTTCCAAATAAAAATGAAAACTCATTTTCATTTATTCAAGAACCAAACCATTTCTACTTCAAAATTTAGTTTTCACAATCCCAAAACAAGGGTTCCAAAAAAAATCCAAAAAATCAAGGAACTAAAAGAAAATCAAGAGGAAACTAGTTTCTATGGGTGACTTGGCCATATGGTTGGTGGCCATACTCTAATCGCACCACCATTATAGAGAGTCTTCTAGAAACATTTCCATAACTTCACAAGGATTGAAAGGCCTTGTGAGATCACTGATACCACTAGCCCAAATCCCTTTTCATATTCCAAATACTAACAACACACTAGAAAAAAATAAACCATATAAAACTATACTTCCCATGGAAACCCAAGTCTTGGTATAAAAAGTGTTGGCTATACACTCCCTCATAAATACACCCTGAAGTTTAGACAGTCCCACTCCTTCTACCTTGACATTCTAAAATAACATAGGGTGATATGAAAGTAAATTCCTCCAAATAATGATCTACTCTGATACTATTTTTTCACAAACCAGCCTGTGTGGACCCCAAATTGGTCACCCAAGCCGATCTGCGATATGGCTCAAAGGGTATTCCTAATCCCCACTGGATGGTAACTAGTTTTGGGCATCAACAGAGTAACCAAGGGAATGATTTCATCAAACATAAATAAATAAATATGAACAATGGAAATGAATAAATTTTCCCAATAATAATATAATTACCAAACTAAAAATATTTTATACAAGAATATGAAAATACATCAAACAACAAAACAAAACCCAAAATGAACCTGAAAACCACAATATCTCCATTTGTCCTGAGGGTCACTCTCTAATACTGAACTGACTATCAACCACGGTGATAAAAACAAGTTAAATACACCACAAGATAAAAACAAGAAAGAACTATGGGCATGAGTATTAAAACTCAATAGGTGTTCCTAAACAAATATATTCCCAATGAAATTCTTTTAAAATAAAATAATCATCAATGTCAAGTTTGAAATACAATATATAAAAGTAAGATTTTCCACATGTTTTTCCACTTTAAAACAAATCATGATATATTTACCCTTTTTTTCCATTTAAAACCACATTCACTTCTAATAAGGAAAATTATTCATTTCAAATAGAAACAATGAAATTTTATTTGGAAAGGAAAAAACGAGTGTAAATAATTTCTAAAACTTTTTCACATATTCCCTTCAAAACATTTTATCATTCTTTTCATAAGGCTACACTACTCAAGATGTAATCTCAACATCATAAAATAAGGGAAATTGAGATAATCACACAAGAGTAACCAACGAAACATGCATCACAATCATCCTTAGTAAGTAACTAAGTGCTAATAGACATGGGAGAAACCTTGGAGCTGATGAATAATCCTAAACATATTAATACATTTTGACTCATCCCAAAAATCATGCCTCACTCGATGGCATCAAAAATTCCATAACATGCTCATCCAAACCCCACATGGTATAGAACAAGGGGAATTATCACATAAAATCAATAAAAAATATCCCCCTACTATGGGGAACTAGACAGTGCGTAACCTAACTAGTGAAAAAAACATTCTTAGAAAATTCAATAGTTATGTCAGGTTCTCCATACCAAGTGTATAAAAGAATATTGAGCCAACCTATTCCATCCGATCATCCAATCACATTCACTTATATCATATATAATAATCCACACAACATGCATAACCCTGAGCCACCCCAAGGATCAATCTTCTTATTTAAAAAACATAGATCATAATTGATACCACACTAAGTACCTCTTATTCCACACAAAGTAATTTTATTTATGAGGACTCCATAGTGAGGATGTCCCACTGATTGCATCGTGATTCACTATTTCATTTTCACCCTTACACCACTGTGCTAAACTAATTTTTTATGGAAAATTATAAATTTAATAAAAAATAACATTTCATGTTTGATTCAATTATTTTTTTATCACTGTTAAAAAGGTAATTTTACTTATTTTGATAATTTCATTGTAGGTGGAGGTGATTTGGGGGGCCCATGATGAAGTTCAAGAAAAATGGGCCAAACTGCGTAGGATCCAAACACACCAGGGGACTCAACCACACACTTATACTAAAAACTAAATCCAAATGGGATGATATTTTGTGGGTTGGTACAAAATTCAATTGGATGAATTTAATATGAAGAAACCCATGCCTCATTCATTAATTAAGGGGGCCATCTGAACTAATCTATCCAAGGGATTGGATCTGCTCAAAGTCAAAAAGTGGGTTATGTATTTAGTCCATATCTCTGGATGTGATTGTTTGAATGGTGAAAACGTTTTGATGGAGATAGTAAGGATGTAGGAATACAACATTTTAATTTTCTCTAAAGATATATAAGACTGTATGGGGATCAAAAACCATGGGCCAAGTGGTTTCTTGAAATTAGGGGGCTCAAAACCACCTTCCAATTTGACTATAAAATGATACCTTGAACTCCCCATTTTCAAGTTCAAACTAGAAGCAAATATATTACATTTTTTGGATTTTTATAGGAGTCTTATCCCATTTATATAAGTTCTGGAGTTCCCTATACTCATAGGGGGGTCAAAAATGAAGAAGAAGTTCAACCCAAGCATCCTCCTCCTCTCAATGGTGGGATAAAAAGTGGGTGACCATTATGAGGGAGCTACACACTTGAAGATAGATTTTAGGCACATAATTATCTACTGGTTTGGTGTATATTGTGGTCTTTAATTGTTATCTTATATGTTTGTTACTTCTTTTGATGCATTAAATTGAAACTCTTTTTATTTCATAATCGATCATTGTGTAATTTTAGGTGTGCGGCTTGTGTTGTTCCAATTGGACAACATAAGAATCCTCTTATTTCCATTTGAGATTTTAGTATTCCTTGAATAACATTAATTCATGTTAAGGATATGTAACTTGACTACATTATTTTTATGTCAAGGTTTAGTCCTATTTGCATAATTTTAGGGGTTATGGTTACCCAAGATCTTGATTAACCCTCAATCAAAGGATTACACAAAAAACTAATAATAAATTAAGAAAAAGGAACTTTTAAAGTGGTGTAGTAACTTAGAAATGATCACATAATCACCACTTATTATTAAAAATTTACATGTTTTTAAATTTTTAAACTCTTTAAATTAAGTCATTTTATTTGACAACTATTTTCAAAACCAACCCTTATTTTAGTAATTTTTATTAAAAATTCAAAATAAAACCCACTAATTCTCCTTGAGAGATAAACAAGGGTCTTCTCTATACTATAAATCATATTTAAAAACATAATGAATTTGACATGTCATAAAAATGCTGTAAATACCTGTAAAATTCAAGGAATTTTTTTTCTTAATTTTCTTTGGAATTTTACAAGAACACAGTTTCTGACGGCACCTGATTCCGAGGCCCAGTGTGCCCGGAATCATTTTTCGAAGTTTGGCTCGGGTACGTTCAGTGAATGAATGAGCGAGTTTTCCTAACTTTTGAACCGGTGCTTGGAATCGAATTCTGAGGGCACTGATGGAATCACAACACCGGTATTTTCTTAGAAACGCCTTTTCTGGAGTTGCGTTTGCTCAGGCGTGGTTTTTAATTTTTGGGGTTAAAGTTAAGAAATACAATAAAAGTGGTGCAACACTTTATTTTATTTCACTTTAAGCCACTTAAAGCCACTTAAGATAAGTTAAGCAGTTTTGGTGGAACCCAAAATATCCTACCCACTGGGTAGGATATTTGTGAGGTGAGGCCCGCGCGAGTCCCACCGCTTCTTTTCCTCTAAGTAATGTACCCGCAAAAACCTCCTTTTAATGAAGGTCAACTATGCGTTTTTCTGGTTAAGAAACGCCCCATTTAATTGGGCAGTTAAATTTTACAATTAATTCTTTGAATTAATTGTTTGTTTCTTATCTTTGTTTTTCAAATTCTTTAGTTGATAATAAAATATGATGAGGACTTATTTTATTATCTGGATGTTGTGTTAAACCTTTGGAGAATCTCTAAAGATCTTCATCCCCCTTCGCGAAGAACGCGAAAAACGCTAAGAACGCAAAGAACGCGAAGAACGCCGGCCTCCGATGAAAGGGTGACGAAGAACCCCGAGCCCTCGGAGATCGACGATGCAACGCCGAGTACCGCGACGCCGACTCTTCTTCCGCGACGTTCCTTCCCCGCGATGATCTTCGATCAACAACCGATCGAGTTTGACGACGCGATGCCGTGTACCGCGACGACGTGACGCCCCTTCCACGACGCGACGATCCTCTTCTTCCGCGACGGTAAATCCCGCGAATAACACACGTTCGACGACTATGACGAGGTATGGGTTTTATTTGAGAATAGTATTTATTCCCAAGGTTGTTTCATTCTAAAACAAAGAACCCGGATCAGCTCATCATCAAGTTGATCCGCGATTGTTTTTATATGCGGGACGAGAATTTTTATTTACGGGAGTTTTTTTTGGGAACTAGGTTCAATTTTAATTTATTAAAATTGTGCCTTATTTTGTTTTCATGTGTTGATTATTATTCCAAATTGTTATCACCTAACGCGGAGGTTGCGGGCCAAACAAACACGGCCCGACAACCCTCCACAGTTTATCGTTGATGCGTGGATTATCGGTGTTTACGAAATGGGATCGGAATGGCGATTGGAGGCCTTTGCCGCAAAGTTTGGATCCCGGGAGAGCCGTAGGTGCAAACTGTAGGCAAAACGGACCACCGAAGCACGTCCGGTGGTCCGCGGAATTTCCCGCCGGCGCGCCGGAGGCGGCGGCCGGCAGCGGCCGGCCGCCAGGAAGCGGCGGCGCCCGGCGCGCCGCCAGGAAGACCCGCCGCGACTAAAGCTGCGGTGGCGAGCGCTGGTCCCACAGCCGCGCGGGACCATGGGGAAGGGACGCGGCCTTGTGCCGTGTCCGGTGACACGGAGCGGGCCCTGCGCGGGGGCCGCGGCTCCTTTGGCGCGGCCGCTCGGCCAGCGTCGGGCCGCGCCGGCCGGGCCGGGTCACGCCCAGCCGGGTCGGACCCGAACCCAGGTTGGGTCGACCCGGTTCGGGCCGACCCAGGGGGGGTTGGGCCGGGTCGGTCCGGGCCCAGACCCCCTCTTTTCAGACCTTTTCGGTCTTTTGCTCATAACTTGAGCTATGAGCCTCCAATCGATTCACCGTCAGCGGCACTGCGATCCTTGGATCGAGACGGTCGTTTGGGTATATCACACTCAAGGTTTTGGAGTACTTTGGGTTCGTCCGGGTTGGTTCGTACACGAAACCAACCGGGTCCTCGGAGCGGAAACGCTCATACCTTGAGCTACGGACGTCCGATTGACGTGCCGTCGACTTTTTTGGATTCCTCTAAGTGAGACGGATCTTTTGGATTACTCCGCCCGAGGTTTGGATGTAGGTGGAGTACGGTCGGGTTGGTTTTTCCTTAAAAACCAACCGGGCCCCTGGGACAAAAAAGCCAATAACTCTCAGACCGGGCGTCCGATTGATGCGCCGTCTGCGACGTTGAGTTCCTGTTGGCGATACAGAACTTTTGGATACATCAACTCCGGACTATGTGTCAGTTGATGTATCAGTCTCTCGGCTCGTGGAGCGGACCCTCCCGAACGAGCTTGCTGTGTGTGGGAACCCTAGAGCTGGTTGCGACTAACGATGAAGTCTATCGTACTGGAATCCTATGTGGGTTCGACGATGAAGACTATCGTACTGGAATCCTTTGTGGGTTCGACGATGAATACTATCGTACTGGAATCCGATGTGGGTTCAACGATGAAGACTATCGTACTGGAATCCTATGTGGGTTCGACGATGAAGACTATCGTACTGGAATCCTATGTGGGTTCGACGATGAAGACTATCGTACTGGAATCCTATGTGGGTTCGACGATGAAGACTATCGTACTGGAATCCTATCTGGGTTCGACGATGAAGAAAATTGTACCAGAATCCTTTGTGGGTTCGACGATGATGACTACAGTGCTTGTATCCTATGTGGGTCCTAGTAAGATGAATCAGTGACTACATCTGATCATCTCTCTTACTTTACAAATGATGTGTACCTGTGTTAGCTGAATCCTATGTTGCTTCCTATGTGTAATGTGTTATGCTATCCTGTGTGGGTTTAAGTTTTGCTTTCCTGTGTGGATTTACGTTTTTCTTTCCTATGTGGAATGGGTTGTACTTGGGCTCGAATGTTGGATCCAAACGAGAATTGATGACTTAGGTACATGTATGGGCATATACCTAAGCAGAGCCGAATGTTACTTGGTGATTGTATCTTTCCTTTGTGGATTATCCTTTGTGGATTCTGGGAGACCATCGGGGGTCTCGGGGTCCCTATTGAGTAGCTTATACTCACCCCTGCACGGGCTATTCCCACACTACATTGTGTTGGTTGCAGACGACAGACAACACTGATCGTGGTTGAATCTTGCGGAGCAGGACGGTACCTGGAGGTGGACCACTGGGCGGGACGTACTCGGAGCAGTCGTCTGGACCCGAGGAGCAGTGGAGGCTATCTGTACACACCCTTCAGGTGGGATTTCCAGTGGATAGCTCGGCGTTGCGGCTTTAATTTTCAGTTACTATTTTCCCTTCCAGTTGTACTTTACTTTTAGTTTGGGCTTGTATACTGGCCCACTTACTTTCCGCACTTACTGTTATACTCAGTTTTACTTAGTGTTTACTTCTACTGCTTGCTTGCTCTGTGGTGTTTGCGGTTTACTTACAAAGGCAATGCCTTCCCTTTTACCAGGATTTACGCCTTGGTGCTAGTCGCCAGCCCCTGGCCTATGGAAGGCGGGCTTGGGGTAGTCACAACATGGGCCCCGAGGATGGGTCGTGACAAATTGGTATTAGAGGAGTTCGGTTCTACCACAGAACTTGGGACTCTGATCTTTTTCTATGTAAAGCAATAGTGTTAAGAGTATTAAGTGTGGTTATCATTCCAGGGAGTCTAGTGTTGGTGTGGCGGCCGACGTATCCGTACCCCAGGACCCTGACTTCTGATTTCCGACTTAATGCACGAAAACATTGATTGCATGTGTGTTTCAAGTTTTCTTTGTGATTACTTTGTGTCAGATCACCAGGTATACTGTTCTGACCGTGGCGCACCTGTCTCTTTTCAGGATGGCCCCACGATGGCAGCCAGCTAGGGTTCCGAGCATTGTGCATGGCGAGAGCCCACTGAGCGATGAGGGCTCGGTACAGGGCCCTTTGACAGCTGAGGCACCGGTGGTACCTATACCCGCCAAGCCACCGATGCTACCAGCCCCAGCCACTCACGATGCACATTGACTTAGTGCAATGCACGAGTTTCAGCGCCAGCGACTGCCCAGGTTCCGCGGGGAGACGGACCCTCAGGCCGCCGAGGACTGGCTGGAGGCAGTTGTATGGGTTTTCAGGTTAGTGAGGACACCAGCATACCTCATGGTGATCCTCGCAGCGAGCCTCCTGCACGCGGCAACAGGAAGATGGTGGAGCTTGATGCTCCAGGTGCACGATGAGGCATCTCTTCTCTGGACAGACTTTGAGAGCCTCTTTCGCTCGGAGTTCGTCCCAGCCAACCTCTGTGCGGTGCGCATCCAGGAGCTACTACAGCTGCGGCAGGGCAGCATGACGGTTTCCCAGTACTCGGCGAGATTTACTGATCTCTTGCGCTACTCCACCGATATGGTACGAGATCCATTCTTTCGGGCCCGGACCTTCGAGCAGGGACTGAGGTATGAGATCAGGTCCTCAATGATCTCCCTCAACATTCTGACGTAGGCAGAGGTGTTGGAGAGAGCCCTTTTAGTGGAGAGTTTCCTCACCGAGCAGGCACCAGCGGCAGGACCCTCCGCAGGACGACCCATAGCAGAGTCTTCTACAGCTGGCAGTCGACAGGTGACGCAGAGGTCCAAGCGGGCCAGACCTTCAGATGGGCAATCTTAGGGTGATTATTCGGTTGTGCGGGTCACACGAAGGAGAGCCAGCTACTCGAGGAGCAGGAAATGCTACGCATGCGACAGGCAAGGTCACATGGCTCGAGACTGCCCGAATCATCTTGCTGATGAACAACAGGCGGTAGAGGGACCTCCCAGGCAGAGGTTCGACCATGACGGTCTGCAGGGAGCGGGCGGGCGAGGCAGAGGAGCTGGCCGAGCAGTGGGTGGTGGACGACGCTTTGAGGCCTTACCACCACCACCACCTGGGAGACCACCCCGACCGCAGGGAACAGGTGGACAGGGAAGAGCTCAGCTTCAGGCAGCTGAGGCCTATGATCATGGAGCTCCGGGAGCAGATGGACAGGGACGGGACTAGCTCCAGACCTGGAGACTTTTGTTCATGTTTCTTCTAGCTCTGTTGATGTTTGTTTGATGTTGCTTTGTGTCTTTGTACTTTGAGCTGCAGTAATAAAAAGACACTTTTCTTGTGGCGTTTACCTTCCTATCCTCTCTTTTAGTTGTTACTAAGAGGTTCTGGTTTAAAAAACATTGACTTGACCCTCACTTTGAGATACCTACTGGAGGAGACCCAGTGACCACACACTGATGCCGATAGTGTGACTCAACCCTTGGAGGCGAGAGTAACGGTTGGATCTCTTGGTAGTAGCGTCGAGGCCTTACGACGTCATCCTTGGTATGAAATAGTATCATCCATGTCGGGATTGACTGTATTAGGGGAAGAATGTGGTTCATCCAGGGGATGAGACCAGATTTCTCTTATCGGCAAAGAAGAAATCATAGCATCTCTTGTAGGACCAGAAAGGTCCAAGTCATCCAAGAGCGAAGAGGACAGCTCAGAACCGGCAGAAGTCTTTTTCTAACAGGAGGCGGAGGCCACTAGAGTTCGAGGATGGTGACCACGTCTTCTTGCGGGTATCACCTCTACACGAGTTACGGAATTTTGGCCGAGGCGGCAAGTTGTCTCCGCACTTCTTTGGACCCTTCTTGGTCCTCAACGGGGTAGGCGAGGTGGTTTACCGCTTGACACATCCACCTCAATTGCACCAGGTGCATGATTTCTTCCACGTATCTCAGCTGAGAAGATACGTGCACGACCCGACGCATATCTTTGACCATGAGGAGCTGGACGTTGATCGTGGGGCGACTTTTGCGGAGGTCCCGGTGGAGATCAAGGATCGATAGGAGCGGGTCCTACGTGGATGATCGATCCCTCTAGTGCGCATCAGATGGCAGTACGGGAACCTACAGGAGAGCACTTGGGAGTGAGAGGCTCAGATGCATGCTCAGTACCTACCTTTGTTTCCCTAGATTATGATGTATCTTTACAGGGACGTAAAGCCCTGAGGTGAGAGTGATGTAAAGACCCGTAAAATTCAAGGAAATTTTTTTCTTAATTTTATTTGGAATTTTACAAGAACATAGTTTCTGACGGCACCTGATTCCGAGGCCTGGTGTGTCCGGAATCATTTTCCAAAGTTTTGCTCGGGTAAGTTCAGTGAACGAATGAGCGGGTTTTCCTAACTTTTGAACCGGTGCTCGGAATCAAATTCTGTGGGCACCGATGGAATCAAAACACCGGTATTTTCTTGGAAACGCCTTTTCCGGAGTTGCGTTTTCTTGGGTGTGGTTTTTAATTTTTAGGGTTAAAGTTAAGAAATAAAATAAAAGTGGTGAAACACTTTATTTTATTTCACTTTAAGCCACTTAAAGCCACTTAAGCTAAGTTAAACAGTTTTGGTGGAACCCAAAATATCCTACCCACTGGGTAGGATATTTGTGATGTGGGGCCCGCACGAGCCCCGCCATTTCTTTTCATCTAAGTAACGCACCCGTGAAAACCTCCTTTTAATGAAGGTCAACTATGCGTTTTTCTGGTTAAGAAACGCCCCATTTAATTGGGCAGTTAAATTTTAAAATTAATTCTTTGAATTAATTGTTCGTTTCTTATCTTTGTTTTTCAAATTCTTTAGTTGATAATAAAATAATATGAGGACTTATTTTATTATCTGGATGTTGTGTTAAACCTTTGGAGAATCTCTAAAGATCTTCATCCTTCTTCGCTAAGAACGCGAAGAACGTGAAGAACGCAAAGAACGCGAAGAACGCCGGCCTCCGACGAAAGGGCGATGAAGAACACCGAGCCCTCGGAGATCGACGACGCGACGCCGAGTACCACGATGCCGATGCTTCTTCCGCGACGTTTCTTCCCCGCGATGATCTTCGATCGACAACCGATCGAGTTTGACAACGCGACGCCGTGTACCGTGATGACGCGACGCCCCTTCCGCGACGTCACGATCTTCTTCTTCCGCGACGGTAAATCCCGCGAAGAACACACGTTCGATGACTACGATGAGGTAGGGGTTTTATTTGAGAATAGTATTTATTCCCAAGGTTGTTTCCTTCTAAAACAAAGAACCTGGATCAGCTCATCATCAAGTTGATCCACGATTGTTTTTATATGCGGGACGAGAATTTTTATTTACGAGAGTTTTTTTTGGGAACTAGGTTCAATTTTAATTTATTAAAATTGTGCCTTGTTATGTTTTCATGTGTTGATTATTATTCCCAATTATTATCACCTAACGCGGAGGGTGCGGGCCAAACAAACACGGCCCGACAACCCTCCGCAGTTTTTCGTTGATGCGTGGATTATCGGCTTTTACAAAATGGGATCAGAATGGCGATTGGAGGCCTTCAAAGCAAAGATCGGATCCCGGGAGAGCCGTAGGCGCAAACCGCAGGCAAAACGGACCACCGGAGCGCATCCGGTGGTCCGTGGAAGTTCCCGCCGGCGCGCCGCCGGGAAGACCCGCCGCGGCTGAAGCCGCGGCGGCGAGCGCCAATCCCGCGGCCGCGCAGGACCGTGGGGAAGGGACACGACCTTGCGCCATGTCTGGTGACACAGAGCGGTCCTCGCACGAGGGCCGCAGCTCCTTTGGCGCGGCCGCTCGGACAGCACCGGGCCGGGCCGCGCCGGCCGGGTCGGACCTGGACCTGGGTCGGGTCGGCCCGGTTCAGGCCGAACCAGGGGGGTTGGGCCAGGTCGGTCTGAGCCCAGACCCCCTATTTTCGGACCTTTTCGGTCTTTTGCTCATAACTTGAGCTACGAGCCTCCGATCGACGCAGCGTCAGCGGCGATGCGATCCTTGGATCGAGATGGTCGTTTCAGTGTATCTCACTAAAGGTTTCGGAGTACTTCGGGTTTGGCCGGGTTGGTTCGTACACGAAACCAACCGGGCCCTCGGAGCGGAAATGCTCATATCTTGAGCTAGGAACGTCCGATTGACGTGTCGTCGACTTTGTTGGATTCCTCTAAGTGAGATGGATCTTTTGGATTACTCCGCCTGAGGTTTGGATGCAGGTGGAGTACGGTCGGGTTGGTTTTTCCTTAAAAACCAACCGGGCCCCTGGGACGAAAAAGCCAATAACTCTCAGACCGGGCGTCCGATTGACGCGCCATCTGCGACGTTGAGTTCCTACTGGCGATACGGAACTTTTGGATGCATCAACTCCGGACTATGTGTCAGTTGATGTATCAGTCTCTCGGCTCATGGAGCGGACCCTCCCGAACGAGCTTGCTGTGTCCGGGAACCCTAGAGCTGGCTGCGACTGACGATGAAGACTATCGTACTGGAATCCTATGTGGGTTCGACGATGAAGACTATCGTACTGGAATCCTATGTGGGTTCGACGATGAATACTATCATACTGGAATCTTATATGGGTTCGACGATGAAGACTATCATACTGGAATCCTATGTGGGTTCGACGATGAAGACTATCGTACTGGAATCCTATGTGGGTTCGACGATGAAGACTATCGTACTGGAATCCTATGTGGGTTCGACGATGAAGACTATCATAATGGAATCCTATGTGGGTTCAACGATGAAGACAATTGTACCAGAATCCTCTGTGGGTTCAACGAGGATGACTATAGTGCTTGTATCCTACGTGGGTCCCAGTAAGATGAATCAGTTACTACATCTGATCATCTCTCTTACTTTACAAATGATGTGTACCTGTGTGAGATGAATCCTTTGTTGCTTCCTATGTGGAATGTGTTATGCTATCCTGTGTGGGTTTACGTATTGCTTTCCTGTGTGGATTTACGTTTTGCTTTCCTATGTGGACTGGGTTGTACTTAGGCTCGGATGTTAGAGCCGAACGAGAATTGATGACTTAGGTACATGTATGGGAATATACCTAAGCAGAGTCGAATGTTACTTCGTGATTGTATCTTTCCTTTGTGGATTCTGGGAGACCATCGGGGGTCTCGGGGTCCCTAATAAGTAGCATATACTCACCCCTACAGGGGCTATTTCTGCACTACGTTGTGTTGGTTACAGACGACGGACAGCGCTGATCGTGGTTGAGGCTTGCAAAGCAGGACGGTACCTGGAGGTGGACCACTGGGCGGGACGTACTCGGAGTGGCCGACTTGACCCGAGGAGTAGTGGAGGCTATCTATACCCACCCTTCAGGTGGGATTTCCAGTGGATAGCTCGGCATTGTGGCTTTACTTTTCAGTTGCTGTTTTCCCTTCCAGTTGTACTTTACTTTCAGTTTGGGCTTGTATACTGACCCACTTACTTTCCGCACTTACTGTTGTACTCAGTTTTACTTAGTGTTTACTTCTACTGCTTGCTTGCTCCGTGGTGTTTGTGGTTTACTTACAAAGGAAATGTCTTCCCTTTTACCGGGATTTACTTCTTGGTGTTAGTCACCAGCCCCTGGCCTATGTAAGGCGGGCTTGGGGTAGTCACGGCATGGGCCCCGAGGACGGGTCGTGAAAAATGCATTCAAATTTTGGCCTCATTTTTGGGGATAACTTTTTTTTAGTGAGAGTTTTTATAAAAAAATTATTAAATCTGTAACTATTTATTTTATTCTTTCATTCCTTCATTTTTTTTAATTTATTTATAAAATATTCTTCTTGTGTAGGTTATGTGAATGATGACTTATACTTCAAGAGTTTTACCACCTTTTGAACCCGAACCAGAGAGGATCCTATGTTAGTGACACCGTGACACACAAGATAACCCTTTAAAGGAGGACACATCACATATTGAAACTCTTCTTGATCCTTATTAACATCAAAAATGAAATAAACATGCATAACATGTCTGAAAATAATAAAACACTAAAAAAACTAAAATCACCTGATGTTGATATCCAACCCACATATATTCAAATTCAAGGTGAGGTACCTAATTTCAAACTTAAATCTGGTTTAATTCATTTATTACCAATATTCCATGGAATCACTAGAGAAGACCCACATAAGCATTTAAAATTATTTTTCACTGTATGATCAACCTTAAAACATGGTAATGTGTATGAATAAAAAGTAAATCTTAGTTAATTCCATATTTCATTATATGATACTGCAAAATATTGGCTTTACTATGTTAATTCACCAATTAGAGGTTGGTGGACATGAAACACCTTTTTCTTGAAAAATACTTCCCAGCCTCTAGAACTGCAACAATAAAGAAAGAAATTTGTTGGATAAGATAGTATCAAGGGGAAACACTTCATGAATATTGGGAAAAATTTAAAAGGCTTTGTTCAAGTTTTCCACACCACTAAATAAGTGATAAACTTTTAATATAATATTTTTATGAATGTTTAATTTATATTGATCAAAAAATGACTGATGCTACTATTGGTGGTGCACTAGTTGATAAAACCCCAATATATTCAAGGAAACTAATTGAGAACATGGTGAAGAACACTCAAAAAATCAGTTCAAGGTCCAATATACCCATTAGAGGTGTCCAAGAGGAGAAGAGCTCTGATTTTGAGAAGAAGGTGGACACAAAGTTTGAAGAGGTAAGTACCCTTCTACAAAAAATTGATCTTTCGCAAGGGAAATCCCAATATCCTCCTATTATCCATCATGGTATATGTTCTTCTGAAACCCATTATTCTAACCAATTCCCTCAATTTAAAGAATCTTCTAAGTGTTGTGAGGAAATATTTCTAGGCCGCCCCTATAACCAACCCGTTAAGAAAGAACCTTACTATCTATCCAAACCTGGGTGGAAATACTACCAAGTATATAGGTAAGGGGAGTATTCAAACTAACCTCATCAATAATGGAACCAACCGGGGAAGAGTAATTATCCACCACCACCACCCAGAAATACTCAACCACCACAAAGGTCTTTCCAACCACCTACTCTTAAACCTAAACCTATAATAAAAGACATGATGAAACAAATGGGTCCTAACAATCTCTAATTCCAAAAAACCACCCAAGATTCTATGCGTGACCTAAAATACAAATTAACCCAACTAGCCAACTCGGTGGGGGAAATCCAAAGTCATGGGTCGGGTAAACTACCCTCTCAACCACTATTTAACCCTATGGATAAGGGAATTGTTAGTTCTATCACCCTTAGGAGTGGGACACAACTTAAAATCCAAATAAACCCTCCATTAGAGTCATACCCTCCTGAGGAAACCACCATCCCAACCACTAAAGATGGTCCAAGAGAAAAAAGTCATTTTCCTAAGAAAAATACCAGCAAAGAAAAGAGTGTGTCTATCGATGAGCCTCCTAGACCAACCATTCCTCTTCCATTTCCCCAAGAGGCCTCCCAACCAAGAAAAGAAAAAGAAACTAAACTTGATAAAGAAATCTTGGAAATTTTTAAAAAAGTGCAGGTTAATATTCCATTGAATGAGGTCGTGAAGAAAATACCAAGATACAACAAGTTTCTGAAGGATATGTGTACAAACCAAAGGAAACTTTGAGGTGATGAGAAGGTGATATTGGAGAGGAATATCTTAGTATTTATAGATCCATAACTTCCCACCAAATGAAATTATCTAAGAACATTCACAATTTTGTGCACCATAGGGGGGTATTCTTTTTCCAATGTTATGATTTATTTGGGTGATTCTATAAATGTCATGCCTCATTCCAATTACTCTTCATTTTTGTTCAGAGAAGTAAAGACCATTGTAATTGTTGTTCATATATAAAATCAGAGTAAAGAACACCTTTTTTGTGTGATAGAGTATGTTCCTATGAGGGTAAATTTTTTAAATTTTCATATTTATTTTTATGATATTAAAATAGAAGATGATATGTTAAATGTACATGCCCTGATTATATTGGGGGAGCCCTTCTTGAAAACCAAAAAAACCATAATTAAATTCCAAAATGGTATATAATCTATGGATTTTGGTGGTGAAATTTTCTACTTCAACATCCTTGATACCAAGAAGCACCAATCAGTAAAACATTCATCTCTATCTGTTAACTCTATAGATGTACTCCCTTCCTAAGAAAAATATTCCTTTCATTCCCCTAACCCCATTTCTAAGCTTTCATTATTGATTAAAATTTTATGTAATGAATCATGCATTGAATATTGTACTGGTCTATAAAAATGTCAATGTAAGATTTTGAATTTTTTTTTCAGGTATGTTTTCCTTTGAGTTCATTATTTTTATAAATTTTAAATAATTTGTGTAGAAAAAATGTTTTATCAGAGAAATAAATTAATAAAAGTATTAAAGGATTTACATAAGATAAAATACATAGTTAACACTTTGGAATATTTTAATGGAATGTTTTCGGAGTTAAACACTGAGTAGTGTAATATTCCGAGGCCTTAAAAGCTTCAATGAAGGAGAAATAAAAATATTAATTACATTATAGTAAGTATAGAAAATTTATTCAAAATAATTGAGTAACTCTAAAATGGTGTGACGTATGAGAAATATAACTTTACTGTTATGTTCGAAATATGGCGTTTACCCTAGAAGGGGTATAAAATTCAGAGGAATCAGACATTTGGATGCCTTTCTCATGAGATAAAGTCATTAAATAATATTTAATATATTATTTTATAAAGAATAATTAAAAATCTCACAAATGGTGCATCTTATGAGAAATATGAGATCATCGATGGGTTTAGAATGAGGGGTTTACCCTAGACAGGGTATAACATTTTTAAGTGTCTGGTGTTTTGACACCTCATCAAAAAAATAACTCTTTTATTTTAATTAATTATTTATTCCAATTTCTAAATAATAAATCATTAATATCTCACAAACCGTGCGTCATATGAGAAATATGAGAGCATAGATGGGTACGAATCAGGGGGTTTACCCTAGACGATGTATAATTGATATACACAATAGAGGTTTTAGTAAAGGTAATCAATTAAAATTGTTTTTTGAAATTAAATAATTAAATTAAATAATTAATAAACATGGGTATTATTCATTCATCTTATCCAATGGATGAAAGCCATTTTTGACCATTAAAGAATCTATAAACTTTATTTATGAACCATTTTCACCGTAATAAATCTTGAAACGTCTTCTAGTAGTGAAATAAATCACTCCACCAATAAAAGTAGGTTGAAATAGAAATAAAATGTGGAGTTTTAATTTAGGTTTTTTATTGAAGTTAAATGGTTAGAGATCTCTTCTTTAAAGGGACCGTTTTTTGTGTTTCGGGTAAGATCAGGTTAAGTGAAAACATTCTTGGTTGTTCTTTGGGTAAGCCAAGCCTTCCTCTTCTTCCTCCACAGAGACCCGGTGTGTGACCCTCCCTCCTACATGATTATCCCCTGTGTGCCTCTACTGGGTGAACCTCATCCATGTTGTCTTTTATTTTTTATTTTTTTACTTCTTTTGTTATCTCTATTTTTTCTCCCATTAAAATAATTCTTATAAAAATAGTGAATGGAAAAAAAGAAAAAGAAGGGTTGTTTTATAATTGATAATTATACTTTTTAAAATGATAATTTCATGTATTTTTAAAATAAATTATCAAACAATGTTTTGATAAAAAAAATCTTTTAATAATAATCATTTTGTCATATTTTTTATAGTACTAGAAATTGGGGAATTTGCGACAGGGCATTTGTGATGAGATCCCATCGCAAATACCCTTTTGCAATGGGGACCCATCACAAATGCCCCATTGTAGAAAAGGGGGTCGAAAATA
This sequence comes from Viscum album, assembly GCA_963277665.1. Taxonomy (NCBI): domain Eukaryota; kingdom Viridiplantae; phylum Streptophyta; class Magnoliopsida; order Santalales; family Viscaceae; genus Viscum; species Viscum album. The sequence goes on along the minus strand of OY728146.1, from coordinate 120,567,014 downwards.
GAGTTTTTTACGATGAATCATTGCAAAAAGAAACTATTTGCGATGGGATGTAGATCTGTCACAAATAGCTTCTTCATGGTTTTTAAATACCATATTGCGACGGGCACCATCACAAAAATCCTTACCAAGTTTCTGAAACCTTTTTTTTGCGGTGGGCCCTCACAAATAATATTTGTGATGGGGGCTCATTGAAAATAGTTTATAAAAATAAAATAATAATAATAATAATATTATTATTAATATCAATGAAATAATAATTATAATAGAAAAATAAAATAAATAATAAAATAATACAATAATATTCATATAATAATAGTAAAAATAATATTGATAATATAATAATAATAATATTATTAATGAAATAATAATATTAATAGTACTAATATAACAAAAAATTATAAAATAACGAAAACCTCAAAATTCGTGAAAAATATAAAAAAAATAATAAAAATAAAATATTCAAAAATAATAATTAATAAAATAAAAAAATTAGAAAAAAATTAAATAAAAAAATTAAATAAAAAATAAAAAATGTAATATTCGCAATAATATAAAAAATGCACTATATAGAAATGTAGATAGTTAATGTTAAAAATAAAATTTACATTCAAATGTTTGATTATAAAAAATAAATAGGTCACTGAGGGGGAGATTCATTTAGAGGAGATGGTGGAGGGAACTCCATCCCTAAACCACGAGTCAGACATTGCATATACTCCAACTACTCCTTCTCCTACTACCGCCACCATCAACAAATATCCTCCTACATCTCCTGCCGATGCTGCTATCTTATGATCTCTTCCTGCTACTTCTACTATCATTAAGGCAACTACTTCGGCTCCCTGTGCATACTCTCTATAAGCTCACTCTAAGTTCATAGCTGCTCCTGATTCTATTGCAATTTATTTCAATTTTTTGCAATTTATTACCACTTGTTTGCAATTTATTACTAATTATTACATTTTTTACTAATTATTATAATTTATTACTAATTACCACAATTTATTAATAATTATTACAATTTATTACTAATTTTTACAATTTATTACTAATTATCACAATTTATTATTAATTATCACAATTTATTACTAACTATCACAATTTATTACAAATTATTATAATTTATTACTAATCATTACAATTTATTACTAATTATTATAATTTATTACTAATTATTAGGATATATTACTAATTATTACTAATTATTATAATTTATTACTAATTATTATAATTTAATAATAATAATTATAATTTAATAATAATAATTATAATTTATTACTAATTATTACAATTTATTACTAATTATTATAAATTATTTCTAATTATTACAATTTATTACTAATTATTACAATTTATTACTAATTATTAGAATTTATTACTAATTATTACTAATCATTGCAATTTATTACTAATTGTTGCAATTTATTACTAATTATTACAATTTATTACTAATTATTACAATTTTTACAAATTATTATAATTTATTAAAAATTATTAGAATTTATTACAAATTATTAGAATTTATTACTAATTATTAGAATTTATTACTAATTATTACTAATTATTCTAATTTATTACTAATTATTAATATTTATTACTAATTATTATAATTTAATACTAAATATTTTAATTTATTACTAATTATTATAATTTATTACTAATTATTGTTAATTGTTGTAATTTATTACTAATTACTGCAATTTATTACTAATTATTCGAATTTATTACCAATGAGATTAGAATGGAGACCCGTGGAGCGTTCCCGAAGAGCCCGGCGCGAGATGCAAACCCTAGGGTAGATTCCCGATCCTTCGTAGATGTAGTAGCTAGGAAATCAAGAGATGAGCATTTTGCTCAAGCTGATGCGATTCCGGAAAGCCAGATTTGCCCTATACCCTTTCGACATCGTGGGCAACCTACAATTTCATTCTCAACAAGGGAGGTAAATATGCTTTCTTCTGATTTAAGATTTGTTTTGGTTGGGAGATTCTTAAATCGAAGGCCATCTTTGAAGTATCTTCGCTCATCCCTTGATGCGATAGGCTTTACGGGTTTTCAGCTCGGTCTCCTGAACCCTTCTCACATTATTTTTCGGTTATCATCTGAGGAGGAATATTACAGGCTTTGGGTCAAGAGGTCATGGTCCTTCGGAGGTTGTTCTTTGAAAATTCCCAAGTGGACTCTGGATTTTGATGCTTATACTGAATCCCCCATTGTTCCAATCTGGGTGAGCTTCCCAGGGTTACCCCTTCACCTGTTTAAGCATGTCGCACTGTTCCACATTGCAAAGCTTATTAGAACTCCACTGAAATTAGATGTGGCAACAAAAATGCTTACAAGACCTTCAATTGCTAGGATTTGTATTGAGTTAGATGTTTCACAACATCTTCTATCCAGCATTTGGATTCAATCTGGAAATTTGGGATTTTCTCAAGATATTATCTATGAAATATTGCCAGACTACTGCTCTAAGTGCTTCAGATTGGGGCACCCTTCAAGTAATTGTGGCAAAGACAATGACCATCCTAAAAGATTTAAACCTTTGTGGATAGAAAAGTGTAAATATAATCAAGAATGCCTTGCTGGCCCTTCTAATTTAGTTAGTAAAGAAGTCTATCCTGCGGTTAAGGATATCAAAAAACCCTCTGATTGTGTTATAAAGGAAAGTGATGAAGGAGAAAAGGGAGGTTTGAATTCTCAAGCAACTAGCTATCAACTTTCAGATTTTGTTAATGAATTTCTTGCTGTTACCAAGCAGCAAGAAAATCATGAAGCTAAAAAGAATGATATCACACACCCTAACATGAAGGAAGTCTCAATATCCGAGGGTCATGTGATTAACAAAGATGACCATACAGATGAGCCTCTCCAGCCCAAGGATGGGGAGGCTTTTCATCTGAATGATCAAAAAGGTAAAAAAGTCATCATGGATTCAGATGGTTTCATCACTCCAACCCCCAAGAAAACAAGAAAACATAGAGGCAGCGTCAATTATGAGAGAACTATCATCACAAGATCTTTTGCGGCCAGAAGTCCTGGCCTTGAGGTGCCTCCACAACCAGTCCCTCTTGAGCCCCTACCAGCCTATTCTGACTGTTCTAACTCAGACACTTCTTGAGGCCCTGCGGTTGTTTTAGCATATGGCTGGCTGAATGATTTTCAATGGTTTTTTCTTTTTGGTTGATTTGGTCTCCCTGAAGGTTGCTGGTTTTGGCAGTTTCACACTCTGAGAAGTTATATTTTGGCTGTCTGGAATTCTTTTATTTCATTTCAGAATGATATCTGAAATTTCAATTTTCATTTTTGAAAAGATTAAAAATGTCTTCATTGGATTTTTGGAAGAATCTCAAAGATAGATGCAGAAAAGGAATTCTTTTTTGCTTCAAATGGAGCTTCTTTCAATTCTGAAATTTCAGTTTCACTGCTCACTTCTGATCTCTTTGCTGCCTATTTTGCATTTCAATGGCTCTGCTGTGCTGCGGAGCTTTTGAAGCAACCCAAGGATGAATCATATGCTTTATGTTCCGGATATTAAAGGATCATATCATGAATTTCTGTTTATCTTCTTACTTGGTTACTGAATTTATAAGGAGTTCTCAGTCTGTTTTGAAAGTTCTCTGCTTACTAGCCCTTGGGAGTGCCTATACTCACTTTGGTTGATGTTTGGTTTGTGTCATTATGAGCTTTTATTTGGTGAACTGTTCTGAATTCTATTTGAGTACGATTACAGCCTGGTTCAGGTGAAACCCATGTTTTCTTTCCAGGCAATGCTGGAGAGCCAGTTCTCAATACATAAAGCAAGTCTCTGGGCTTCTGAAAAGTAGTGTGACTACTTTACGCAACAGTTCCTCATCATATGAAGTTGCACAAGAATCATATTCCTGCCTGTTACGATTAAAGAGTTCACCTGAAGAGGATGTTATTCCTCCAAAGAGATCAGCTAACTTTGATGGAAATTTGTGCTGAAACTTTCTATCTTTATTCTGGTTGAACCTTCTGTCCATCTGATTCTCTTCATACTGGTTTTTCTCTAATCGAAGGAAAGACTCTGCTAACCCTGATCCCTATAGTACTGAATTGTTATATCTTTTTCTTGCATCATGCTTTGCTTCTTTGATCTATGGAGGTGGTTGATGTTTCTCTGAAACTGGAGCATGTCTCGGTGATGCTCGAGGGAGGTTCCCAACTTTTAATGAAGAGTTCAGGATGGAATGGAACATCATGCAAGATGACTATATTGTGAACCTTCTGAAACATTAGGAAGCGCTTGGATGCTGTAATGGAGTCTCAAATGGAAGAATCACAACTGTGTTCACATTCTGAAGACCTGAAATTTTCCTCTGGTTTTTCTTTGTCATTTACTTGTTTTCTCTTTTATTCCCCGCTGGTGTAAATTCATTACACCTCGAGTATGTACTGCATTCATTTTATTTTTAATAAATTCCTTTGGGGGGCATGAACTGGGAAACCAGTTCATGTCATCAACCTATTTAAAAAAAACCAATTATTCAAATTTATTACTAATTGTTGCAATTTATTACTAATAGTTTCAATTTATTACTAATTTTTGCACATTGTTACTAATTTTTACAATTTATTACTAATCATTACAATTTATTACTAATTATTACAATTTATTACAATTTATTACTATTTATCACTAACTATTAATAATTGTTTCAATTTATTACTAATTATTGCAATTTATTACTAATTATTGCAATTTATTACTAATTATTTCAATTTATTACTAATTATTAAAATTTATTACTAAATATTACAATTTATTACTAAATATTACAATTTATTACTAATTATTTCAATTTATTACAATTCATTACAATTTAATACTAATTATTATAATGCCATACTAATTATTATAATTTAATACTAATTATTACAATTTAATACTAATTATTACTAATTAATATAAAACTATTAATTAATACCAATTCATACTAATCGAACTTAATTATTTGTAAAAATAAACATAAACAATGATAAATAAAACTATATAATTCTAATTAATTTAACTACAACTAATTAACAGTAATTATAAAAAAAATTAATTAAGAAAAAAAAGAAATAGATAAATACCTTAAAACTGAAGCTTTCGAATGATATGAGCTGTAAATAATGCCCCGAAATAAAATTTTAAACTATGAAAGATTTTGCGAGAAAATTTTCCACTAGAGAGTGAGAGAGGAGTAAAGAATTGAGTGGAATGAGGAAAAAACTTGGTGGGGTATATATAGATTAGATTAGTTGAGATAAGATTATTTGCGATGGAACTACCGTCAAAAATACCCACCACCCCTATTAATTAGGTGAACTGGTTAAAAATTCCTTTGTGACAGGCCCCGTCGCAAATGACCACCTGCCGACATATTTTTTGCGACATGTTTTATATCCTGTTGTAAATACTAAAAATTCCTCTGGGTAATTGCGACAGGCTACTATAGCTCATCGCAAATACTCTTTCCCACGTTTTTTCGTGCATGGCGTGCCAAACCTTTTGTGATTGGAACCATCACCCCGTCGTAAAAACCATATTATTTGCGATGGGCTGGTTCTCCCACCACAAAAAACCATTTTGACGGACAATTTGCAATGGGACATAGACCCGTTGCAAATGGCCCATCACAAATGCCCAGTTTTCCCGTAGTGTGCAATAGTATCAAATATAATTATAAAGAAGTACTATGGAATTATTACATTATAACTATATATGATATTATCATAAGATATTTATCAGCGGATAACATGCATTTTTTTAAGGTGTTTGTTTGTTCTTCATTTCTGCTCGAACCAGACTGAACCATACCTTGATTTTTGATGCGTGAATCATCTTTGATATAAGGTAGGTTGTCTAAATATGATTCTTATAGTCGTGATTTGATTTTGTTTATGAAAGCTATAGAATTTCCTAGACCTATTAGCAATTGGGTTTCTAAATAAAATTAATTAATTACGCATTGTTATGGAATTGTGAAAATTTGGAACCAATGAATAGGATAATTAATTAGAGAATTAATTATGGCATTATTTTTGGGAATTCTTGACTTGGATATTTAATTGATAAATTAATTATCAAGACTTGAATTGGGGAATTGTGATTTTGATTGAATATTGAGAATTGTGGATTTAAGATAATTACTTGACATGTTAATTATAAAAATATGAATTGTAAGTTGGTAATAATTAATTGAAAGATTAGTTATTATATGTTAATTATGTGAATGTTTAATCAATTGATAAATTGGTTAAAGGAAAAAGTGATGTGGTCAAATAATTAATTGTTGAAATAATTATTTGGGCATGGATTAATTAATTTGGAAATTAATTAATGGTTGTGATGGTTTGGGTGCTAGACATGAAGTTCTAGGCCGAGGATGATATATATATATATATATATATATATAGTGGAATGAGGGATAGACATGACGTTATATGCTAATTATAGATCTATCGGGTTTTTGGGTGTCAGAAATGACGTTATACACTAGTGACTGCATGTAGAAAAATGGTTTTTGGGTGTCAGACATGACATTCTACACCGGATGTATGTATACACTAGTGATTACGTTCGCACATATGGACTTTAGGGTTATAGACATGATGTTATACAACCAAGATATACATGCATGATTTATTTTTGAGGGACCGTGTGAGCCTTCTGACATAGAGTTGTAACACCCCGAGCTTCCACGATACGCTTCTCATTCAATAATGCAATAGCTTGCATTGTACGCAACTTCGAGTTCTAAAACACCTTGACTAATCAAAGTAGCCGTTATGAATAGTAATAATCACTTTTTAAAATTATATAAATTTTATATTTCAAAATGGACTTCATTTTTGTATTCGTAATATCAAAATTATCCAAAGTTGAAGTTTTTGTAATTTTCTGAGAACTTCCAATTTTTATGAATAGTGAAAATTACTTAAAAACAAATTTTTTAATCAAAATAATTTATAGTGATCAATTATACTATTTAGTGGTTTTAAAGTATAATTAGAATATATTTTTACCATTTTATCCAAAGGTGGTCATTAGAATTAATTTAACATTGAAATTGGACATAAACAATTGCCAATCTTTTGATATAAATTGTTTCTTAAAAACACGCTATTTGTTGTAACAATGGGAATTAATTATAAAATTAATTAATGCAACTTATATGTTTAAAATTTTGTAAAATAGACATCATTTTTGAATACGGAATATCAATTATAGCTTAGGGTGAAATTTTGGTATTGTTATGAAAAACTTCAATTTTTGATGAATAGTGAAACCACTAAGTGGTAGTTAAATAACTGATTTTTTGTTTAAATGAAATATTACCACTTCTGTGATTTGATTTTCAAAAATCCGACATACATGGTTGTCATTAAGAAGTAAAATGTGGTTCAATGAGATCAAAATAATTTTTTTGGTGAATAGTAACTTTTAAGTTCTTAATCGCGATTAGAGGTAATTAGTGTAGTTTAAGGTAAAAATAATGTTTTAATAATATTAGATGGGCTTAAAACTTGTCCTACTCCTATTGGATGAGTCATGGCCGACCAAGACAACCAATGGGTCAACTTGGGGACCCCATGGAGCCACTTTAGTTGGAAAATGACATTAATATATATTTATTTAATGTTAAAATTAAATTGACACAAACATGAGTTATTTTACTAAAACAGTTTTTAAGTGGGATAACACAAGTCCAAATTTTGATTATAAATATTCATTAGAAAGCTAAAAATATTTCCTACATCATAGTATTTTTTTTATAATTTTTAGACATTAAATAAATTAAATTATTTATGACATCATTATGATGCGGCGATGACCTCATTATTTAACGATTTAAATAAAATGAGAAGATAATGCAAAATCCAAGGCTTACACTTGTCAAAAGCCTATTGGATGAAGATATTTCGAACCCTTATCACCTTATCCACGAATTATATAAGTGTGGGACCTTTATAATCCGAAAATCATTGTGTAATAATGTAACATTTCAATCTTTCCAAAAGAGCCCCTCCTCTCCACTTATAAAAGGCCCCCACCTCTCCCACCTTATTCACACCTTCAAGCCATTTGGCTCAGCCAACTTCTGCCCAAATACTCTCCCAATATCTCTATCGTACTCCTAGAAGCCTCACTTTGGGCAGAACTCTTCCCAAGGAAGCCTTTGGCTCAAATCAAAAAGAGTTACCCGATTTTGAGGTAATGTCTTCTCTAATGTTGTTTTGTTTTATTTTTCTTCTCCAACCCCCTAAACTCTTTTTATTCATTTCTTTTGTAACAACACCAGTATCCTAAATATACTAGGATGTTTTTATAAGAAGTATTCGAGCTACACTTACACACACCTACATCTAATGGTTAAAGAACATACCGTTTCTGTGGATGGCGAATTTCTGCCTCACGAAACGATGATTGTTCAACACTCATATAACACCTTCAAGGTGGCCATTAAGATGTCAATATTTTTATATATGATATATAATATGTTTATGTTTTACTTATGCTTCTGTATTTCTCATTTATGGCATACTTTATGATTTCCATTATGGGTAAAACGCGATAATTTCATTTTAGGAAGTGCGGACTACCGCCCCCTCAAAGTGATTTAAATCGTTAACGCCATATGTGGGATGTATAAAGGATGGAGTAAATGGTATTATACACTATATTATACTGGAATTATATTATAAATTTATATCATTATGATTTCGTTCCATTAAATATGAAATTGAAATGAAAGTAGCGTTCATGCGTACGTACGACTTACCGTCTCCATGAACGGTGCATTTCATTTCTTACCTCTAAATGTTACGCAATATTATAAATGAATGTATATACTGGATATATAAGATATATATGACATATAAATCATGAATATAATTCTGGAGATAATGGATATTCTACCACATAAACAACTTGTAATTATAAGAAGTTTATTGTTGACTCAAGTACCAAAGATCGACAAAACTACCGTTATTAACTTAAATAATTACATAATGTTCATATCATTGTAATAAGTGATATAATAAAGATAATGAAATTGAAAATTGTTCTTAATAAGGTATATATTAACTCTAGTTTATTATTCAGGAGGTTAAAGAACGGTTGATTCAAGTCAGACACGAGGTAAGGGAATTTCTTAACCCAATTTCCATTCTTTGGGTTAATCTCCTACTTTCAAATTATGTCATGATATTATTATGTACTATCTTGTATGTGTAATTTATTTATGTGTACTTATAGTGAATACACATAATATATCTACTTTATTTCAAAAAAATGATCTTTGTAAGGGTCTTCGTCTCAATCACCTTTCATTGAGGCATATTTGGTTTTATACACAACTTTCTTTTATACGGTGTATAAACCCCTTTGACTTTTACGTTTATTCAAAAGGAATCTTTTTTATATGAAGCATTTTACTAAATGACAAAAAGGGAATGTTTTTCTTTCCGTACTTATGCGGCGACAACGACTTCTCTGCCGCCGTGACCATTATTTGAGTTTCGGCTTCCTCTACAAGCCATCATTTTTTTTAATGAAAAAATAAATACAAAGTTTTAACTTTCTTTTATTTTGGTATTGAAAATGGTTTTGAAAGTGTTTTTATTATATCAATGTGTTGTATTGATATCTTGTGATTGAAATGTGGAAATTTTATGTTTTATTTATGCATGTTTTATGTGATACGATTATGTTATGGTTTATGATATGTTAAAACCTATTCATATGAGGAATGTATTGGAAATAATAAGTGACGGGTGGAGCCCTCTATAGCTCCTCGATGCATCGGTAGGTCTCATGAGACAAATAGACGTGGAATTGGCCGAGGCCCTTTCCCCATTTGATTTGTGATTTTGGCCGAGGCCTTAATCATTTTAGACGTCTTGGCCGAGGCCTTGACAAAATGTTTCAGAATGTCTGACATTATGCATTCCATCATTATGAAAGTAGTTAATGATATTTCATGTGATTATTCGACCAGTATAATATCCATGTGAAGAAGTAAATGGCATTATCTCATTTTACTTTTGCCATATTATGTTTATGTTCAAGTTTAAAAGGCTTTTGTTTTAGTTATACATTGCCTTAAATGTTTATGTTTATTTATGAAGGCTTCCGCAATATTGTTATCCTTACTGAGCATCTGAGCTCACCCCTTTCAATGTTTTAATATTTTCCAGGATGTGAAGAAGTATTTTATGAATGACCTTCAGGGATTGTCTGAAGAGGATATGAGTGTGGACTATGGAGACTTTGTTATTATAGTTTTTCACTTTATGATGTAATGTAACGTTTACGAATGTATCTAGTGTTTCCAAGGCTACTAAACTAAACGGTCTTTAGAGACTTGATCTTTTGTGATCATGCCAATGTTACGAAGTAATGCACCGACTCTGGGTAGCTGGGGTCGGGGCGTTACAGTTGGTATCAGAGGCAGTTTAGTACAAACCTTGGAAGCTAGATTTAGATAAACTCTGATTAGAGCACGTAGACCTAAGATGAACTTTGAGGATTAGTATAGAAGAACTTCCTAGAATTTTGGTATTGTAGAGATTTTGTGAGTTTTCCGAGCAATACATCCCTGTCTGGATACGAGTAGGTAGAGGCGGCTCTGGCACAGATGTTCCTAGGGGTAAAACCCGAAAACACCGCTTTGAGCTAGACTCGAACGGGAACTGGTGCACGACAACGGGCCTTGCTGCACTCTTGGTTACGACACTCCCAGGGGATATGCTTAGGATAACTCTCATTTTCTTTACAAATAATTATGAAGGGTTTATGAGTATATAATTCCTCAAAGAAAACATTTTTATTATTATGGATTATATCCATAAATAGTTCAATTTATGTTAAATATTTTATAAGTATGGAATTATGTATTTTGATTCATAAACTAATCTAGTTTATGCCATTGTTTAGAAATGGCGCCTAGTGGAAGGAATGGAAACTGTATCAATACATGCACTCCGTGTAGGGATTGCCCTCCTGCTCAAGATAATTATTGTGGATCTGGAGATACAACTGGTGCTGATCAACTTATTACCATACTGGGACAACTCACTCAGGTTATGAATAATAACCTTACTCGTATGGAGCACCCTGATCCGCAACGTGTAGGATCAATGCTAGACCGTTTCATGAGGCAAAAACCACCAACCTTCAATGGGAGTACAAATCCTATAGTATTCGAGCAATGGATAAACTCCTTAGAGAAAATATTCCATCCCTTGGGGAGTAGCGAAAGGGAGAAGGTTGTCATGGCAGTTTACCGCCTCACTGGAGATGTCGATCAGTGGTGGTCGCTGATTCAAAACACAAAGGAAGATGATGACGTATCGAATATGGAATGGAGGGAGTTTAAAGAGCTTTTCTTAGAAAAATACTTTCCTCGTGACCATCGAGCAGATATGGAAAGGCAATTTCTGAGTCTGAGGCAGAAGGAGGATGAGAATGTCGCAAAGTATGAGGCCAACTTTACAAGGTTAGCAAGGCATGCTGCCGATTATATACGTAACCCAAGGAGTAAGATTGATCGTTTCTTTGATGGGTTAAAACCATTTCTCCGTCGAGATTTAGTATCACAATCCTTCTCATCATACGAAGATATTGTCTCCTGTTCTATCAAGACGGAAAAGGAATTATCTAAGTCGTATGACAACAAAGTAAAGCAAGAGAAGAAGAGAACGGTGGAACAAGAGATAGATAAAGGGAAAAAGGGAAAGAAGGATTTTCCATTATGTGATAATTGTGGAAAGAATCACCCTGGTACGTGCCTAAAAGGAATGGGAGTTTGTTATAAATGTGGAGAAAAGGGTCACTAGGCTCGTGATTGCAAGGGAAAGAATGAGGCTGTCAAAGTTGAATGCTACAATTGTAGAGAAATGGGTCATTATTCAAATGAATGTACTAAGTGTCAGGGAAACATTCCTCAGAAAAGGCCAAGGGATCAAGGACAATCTTATGCTGTTACTACAGTTGAAGCAGAATAACTAATGTATTGGTGCTTTTGGACTCATGGATTATATTTTGGTTATTAGAATAATGTGATATATATATATAAGGATTGTACTGCAGTACTTGTTGATTTCAGTCAGGTTTTAATATGTTTAAGGTAATTATATTTTTAGTATGTGACAATAAGAGAAACTTTACTTTGTTTGGGGAATCTGATAAATTGATTTTGGAATTAAGAGACCTTTTAGAGAAAGTCTGGACAGAGGTATTTTGGATAACTATAAAGGTTGGAGTGGATTAAGTTGATATTTGGATAGTATTGTTTAAGGTTAAAAAATTTATTAATATTATTTTTGGAATATTATGATACTAAAGTTTTAGGAAAAGGACAACCTGCAGGGTGGGGCATAACCCGTCGCGTCGGACAAAGCTGCAGGAATCGAACCCACAATCATAGTGCGACATACCTTTCTTTCCTACCACTAGCCTACAGGAAGTCCCTGGTTATTACAAAATAATTTTACTAATCTAAATGTTATGTGTTAACATTTGGAACCTTATACAATTAGGATAAGTATAATATTTTTGAGTTTTATTATCTTTTTGAGTGAAAGATGAGTTGAAGGTTGAAACTCTAATTGTCAACCATAAATATATTTATACCTATCTCTTATTCAATGAATAAATTAATTCTTAAACTTTATTAAAGGGATATTAAAACCAAAAAATGTGTTATCCTAATACCTTATGTCTTGTGGAACTGATGATATTTTAAATCAACATAGATTGAAGGCTTTGAGGCCCTCAATTTGACAGTTGATTGTGATTGATGACCTCAATCACTCCCTACAAATATTTACGTTTTTCCTCCAATTATATGTCTCTAATTGCCACCAATGTTCTCCTAATCGAGATCATAATTGGGTGGTGACTTTTTCATTTCCCTTTCCCTCTTATTAAGGCTAAATTTTATTAATATTATTTCCGATGTGGGTTTTCCACAAAGGTATTTTCTCTTTTCAACCTTTTATTTTCAAAGAAAAATTTCAAATTGAGAGGACGCAATTTATTGAAGGAGGGGAGAATGTAACACCCCGAGCTTCCACGATACGCTTCTCATTCAATAATGCAATAGCTTGCATTGTACGCAACTTCGAGTTCTAAAACACCTTGACTAATCAAAGTAGCCGTTATGAATAGTAATAACCACTTTTTAAAATTATAGAAATTTTATATTTCAAAATGGACTTCATTTTTGTATTCGTAATATCAAAATTATCCAAAGTTGAAGTTTTTGTAATTTTCTGAGAACTTCCAATTTTTATGAATAGTGAAAATTACTTAAAAACAACTTTTTTAATCAAAATAATTTATAGTGATAAATTATACTATTTAGTGGTTTTAAAGTATAATTAGAATATATTTTTACCATTTTATCCAAAGGTGGTCATTAGAATTAATTTAACATTGAAATTGGACATAAACAATTGCCAATCTTTTGATATAAATTGTTTCTTAAAAACACGCTATTTGTTGTAACAGCGGGAATTAATTATAAAATTAATTAATGCAACTTATATGTTTGGAATTTTGTAAAATAGACATCATTTTTGAATTCGGAATATCAATTATATCTTAGGGTGAAATTTTGGCATTGTTCTGAAAAACTTGAATTTTTGATGAATAGTGAAACCACTAAGTGGTAGTTAAATAACTGATTTTTTGTTTAAATGAAATATTACCACTTCTGTGATTTGATTTTCAAAAATCAGACATACATGGTTGTCATTAATAAGTAAAATGTGGTTCAATGAGATCAAAATAATTTTTTTGGTGAATAGTAACTTTTAAGTTCTTAATCGCGATTAGAGGTAATTAGTGTAGTTTAAGGTAAAAATAATGTTTTAATAATATGAGATGGGCTTGACACTTGTCCTACTCCTATTGGATGAGTCATGGCCGACCAAGACAACCCATGGGTCAACTTGGGGACCCCATGGAGCCACTTTAGTTGGAAAATGACATTAATATATATTTATTTAATGTTAAAATTAAATTGACACAAACATGAGTTATTTTACTAAAACAGTTTTTAAGTGGGGTAACACAAGTCCAAATTTTGATTATAATATTCATTAGAAAGCTAAAAAGATTTAATACATCATATTATTTTTTTTATAATTTTTAGACATTAAATAAATTAAATTATTTATGACATCATTATGATGCGGCGATGACCTCATTATTTAACGATTTAAATAAAATGAGACGATAATGCAAAATCCAAGGCTTACACTTGTCCAAAGCCTATTGGATGAAGATATTTCGAACCCTTATCACCTTATCCACGAATTATATAAGTTTGGGACCTTTAGAATCCGAAAATCATTGTGTAATAATGTAACATTTCAATCTCTCCAAAAGAGCCCCTCCTCTCCACTTATAAAAGGCCCCCACCTCTCCCACCTTATTCACACCTTCAAGCCATTTGGCTCGGCCAAACTCTACACAAATACTCTCCCAACATCCCTCTCTTACTCCTAGAAGCCTCACTTTGGGCAGAACTCTTCCCAAGGAAGCCTTTGGATCAAATCAAAAAGAGTTACCCGATTTTGAGGTAATGTCTTATCTAATGTTGTTTTGTTTTATTTTTCTTCTCCAACCCCCTAAACTCTTTTTATTCATTTCTTCTGTAACAAAACCAGTATCCTCAATATACTAGGATGTTTTTATAAGAATTATTCGAGCTACACTTACACACACCTACATCTAATGGTTAAAGAACATACAGTTTCTGTGGATGGCGAATTTCTGCCTCACGAAACGATGATTGTTCAACACTCATATAACACCTTCAAGGTGGCCATTAAGATGTCACTATTTTTATATATGATATATAATATGTTTATGTTTTACTTATGCTTCTTTATTTCTCATTTATGGCATACTTTATGATTTCCATTATGGGTAAAACGCGATAATTTCATTTTAGGAAGTGCGGACTACCGCCCCCTCAAAGTGATTTAAATCGTTAATGCCATATGTGGGATGTATAAAGGATGGAGTAAATGGTATTATACACTATATTATACTGGAATTATATTATAAATTTATATCATTATGATTTCGTTCCATTAAATATGAAATTGAAATGAAAGTAGCGTTCATGCGTACGTACGGCTTACCGTCTCCATGAACGGTGCATTTCATTTCTTACCTCTAAATGTTACGTAATATTATAAATGAATGTATATACTGGATATATAAGATATATATGACATATAAATCATGAATATAATTCTGGAGATAATGGATATTCTACCACATAAACAACTTGTAATTATAAGAAGTTTATTGTTGACTCAAGTACCAAAGATCGACAAAACTACCGTTATTAACTTAAATAATTACATAATGTTCATATCATTGTAATAAGTGATATAATAAAGATAATGAAATTGAAAATGGTTCTTAATAAGGTATATATTAACTCTAGTTTATTATTCAGGAGGTTAAAGAACAGTTGAGTCAAGTCAGACACGAGTAAGGGAATTTCTTAACCCAATTTCCATTCTTTGGGTTAATATTCTACTTTCAAATTATATTATGATATTATTATGTACTATCTTGTATGTGTACTTTATTTATGTGTACTTATAGTGAATACACATAATATATCTACTTTATTTCAAAAAAATGATCTTTGTAAGGGTCTTCGTCTCAATCACCTTTCATTGAGGCATATTTGGTTTTATACACAACTTTCTTTTATACGGTGTATAAACCCCTTTGACTTTTACGTTTATTCAAAAGGAATCTTTTTTATATGAATCATTTTACTAAATGACAAAAAGGGAATGTTTTTCTTTCCATACTTATGCGGCGACAACGACTTCTCTGCCGCCGTGACCATTATTTGAGTTTCGGCTTCCTCTACAAGCCATCATTTTTTTTAATGAAAAAATAAATACAAAGTTTTAACTTTCTTTTATTTTGGTATTGAAAATGGTTTTGAAAGTGTTTTTATTATATCAATGTGTTGTATTGATATCTTGTGATTGAAATGTGTAAATTTTATGTTTCCTTTATGCATGTTTTATGTGATACGATTATGTTATGGTTTATGATATGTTAAAACCTATTCATATGAGGAATGTATTGGACATAATAAGTGACGGGTGGAGCCCTCTATAGCTCCTCGATGCATCAGTAGGTCTCATGAGACAACTAGACGTGGAATTGGCCGAGGCTCTTTCCCCATTTGATTTGTGATTTTGGCCGAGGCCTTGACAAAATGTTTCAGAATGTCTGGCATTATGCATTCCATCATTATGAAAGTGGTTAATGATATTTCATGTGATTATTCGACCAGTAGAATATCCATGTGAAGAAGTAAATGGCATTATCTCATTTTTCTTTTGCCATATTATGTTGATGTTCAAGTTTAAAAGGCTTTTGTTTTAGTTATACATTGCCTTAAATGTTTATGTTTATTTATGAAGGCTTCCGCAATATTGTTATCCTTACTGAACATCTGAGCTCACCCCTTTCAATGTTTTAATATTTTCCAGGATGTGAAGAAGTATTTTATGAATGACCTGCAGGGATTGTCAGAAGAGGATATGAGTGTGGACTATGGAGACTTTGTTATTATAGTTTTTCACTTTATGATGTAATGTAACGTTTACGAATGTATCTAGTGTTTCCAAGGCTACTAAACTAATCGGTCTTTTGAGACTTGATCTTTTGTGATCATGCCAATGTTAAGAAGTAATGCACCGACTCCGGGTAGCTGGGGTCGGGGCGTTACAGAGTACTATGAGTTATGGCCTCACATGCAAATAATTCAAACTTCATTATGAGTCAAATCAGGTGTTGAGATATCATATCACCTTCAAATACAATGAGCTTCAGAACGAGTCAAAGAAGGTGCTATGATATGATATTACCCATGGAACGCTTCAGGCCCCGATATGAGAAGAAGTTAGTATTGAGGTACGGGGGTCCACGAGAACCTTGGAGTTAAAATGATTGAATAAAGAATAAATGGAAATGTAATAACTTTTTATTTATGAATTTTATTTATTTCTTTATATACTTGCATACACTATCTTTTGTCTGGACTTGTTTTAAACAATGTTGGTGGTGGCCTACTGAATTGTACTCACACCCTACTCGGGCTGCCTGATCGGTACCCAAATAGGCTTTGTTGTTTTAGGACAAGTTAAGGGCAAGGGCCCTGGTTTAGATTACTGAATGGGTATGAAGCTTGTTTAAGGGAACCAAACATGGTTTAGGACCCACCTGGGATTTACTAGCATCATCTATTCTAGTTTTTTTAGACACTTGATACATATATTGGCATTTCATGTTTCCCATTCAATGGAGTATTTTAGTTTCCTATCTTGGTTATTATTATGACATTGTACTGTTATGGTTATATATATGCTTCCACTATTACTTATTTACTTTTTCTGGTGTTTTGCTATGATAAAAGAGTGTATAGTCTCCCCATGACTGACTTACCAGACCCTCGCTATTATTCATTAGCCTCTGGAATATAAGGAGGTGCGCCTGAGGCCATGTGGCGAACCGGCTCATGGCACCATTGTGTGGCACCCAGTCTGGGATGTTACAGTCATGTGTGTTTGTTAATTGATGATTTCTTGAACACTGAGGATCACATGACCATCGATGATACTGCTAAACTTATAAAATCTAATTCCTTAACTAAGGATGATATCATTGAGCAGGTAGATGAGATTAGTGACCTATCACTTTTACACACACTCCCATCAATCCAAAATCCCCCTGAATTGGAACTAAAACAACTGCCTCAAGATTTAAAATATTCCTATCTTGAGAATGATATCAATTTTCCTACCATCATAGATAGTTCACTCCCTTTAGAGAATGAATTTGATTGATTAAAATTTTGAGGGAGAATAAATGATATTTGGGATGAACACTTGCTGACATTCCTGATATTATCCCACAAATTTTCACACATCATATATTTCTAAATGATGAGGCTAAACCAGCGAGGCAAGCACAAAGTTGGATAAACCCAAACCTCCTATATGTTGTTAAAAAGGAGGTAACAAAATTATTGGATGCTGGAATCATTTACCCCATCTTTTACAGCCAATGCATTAGTCCAGTCCAAGTTATTTCTAAAACAACTGGTATTACAGTAATTTAAAATAAAAATAATGAATTAGTTCCAACTCATGTGAAGAATAGTTGGAATGTCTGTATAGACTACTACTAACTAAAGCAACAAACTAGGAAGGACCATTTCCCATTTTCATTCATTAACCAAATTCTTGAGAGTCTAGAAGGGAATCCTCCTTACTATTTTATTGATGGGTATTTTGGATACTTTTAGATCTATATTTCCCCCAAGGATCAGGAAAAGACCACATTTACTTGCCCCTTTGGCACATTTTCATATAGAAGGATTTCATTTGGTCTGTGAAATGCTCGAGGTACTTTCTAGTGATGCATGGTTAGTATTGTTTTAGATTACTTAGAGAATTGCATGGAAGTATTCATGAATGATTTCACTATGTATGGATCCTTCTTTGATAAATGTTTAAGTAGTTTAGGTTTTTTCCTACATCACTATATTGAAAAAAATCTTGTATTAAATTATGATAAATTACATTTCATTATGTGAGAAGGTATAGTACTTAGTCATGTCATTTACGGGGATGGTATCCAAGTAGATAAATCAAAAGTGGATGTCATTTATTCCATACCATTCTCCAAAAATATATGGGATTTGTAGTCTTTCCCAGGTCATGATTGATTTCACTGTCATTTCATTCTTGAATTTAGTAATATTGAACTCCCCCCTCTCCAGCTTACTCCAAAAATAAAATGAATCCTTTTTTGATAAAGAATGCGATGAAGATTTAAAAAATTGAAAAGGTGTCTCACATCACCCCTAGTATCCCAACCACCTTGGTGGGATTTTTACATTTTAACTCATGTGTGACGCCTCAAACTATGTAGTTGGGGAAGTCTTAACATAAAGGTTTGATCGAGCTCCACATGTCATTGCATATGTCTCACTTATACTGGACCCTGCCCAAGAAAACTACACCACATTTGAAAAATAATTCATTTCCATTGTGTTTTCATTAGATAAATTTAGGTCATACATTTTAGGGTCCAAAGTCATTTTGTTCTCAGACCATGCATCCCTTTGGTATCTATTCAAGAAAATGGAATCCAAATAATGTCTCATTCTTTGGATACTCCTACTTCAAGAATTTAATTTAGAAATTAAGGATAAAAAAGGAGTTGAGAATGTGATGGTTGTCCATATTAGTAGGATCCTCCCATCCTCAGATATTGACTCATCCCCCTATATTCCCATAAATGAAATGTTTCTTGATGAGCAACTGTACTGAGTGCAAGATTTCATTCCTTGGTATTATGAGATTGTAAATTATTTGGTAGCATCTTGCATTCCTATTAATTTCAACAAAAACTAGGTCGATTTTATAAAACATGAGTCTCATTGGTACATTTGGGATGAACCCTACATTTGGTGAACATGTAGTGATC
This sequence comes from Viscum album, assembly GCA_963277665.1. Lineage (NCBI taxonomy): Eukaryota > Viridiplantae > Streptophyta > Magnoliopsida > Santalales > Viscaceae > Viscum > Viscum album. Next base: position 120,547,459 of record OY728146.1, on the reverse strand, counting down.
AAGTACATAGGCATTGTGTTCCCGATAGCGAGTTTTAGTCCGTCCTTAAGTTTTTTTTCACAATATTGCTTGTGGGGGACACTTTTGTCCCCAACAGATTGCCCGTAAGGTCCTTGATTCTGGTCTCTTTTGTCCAACATTATTTTGGTATTCCCATGATTTCTATAAATCTTGTCCTCACTATTAAATAATGGGTAATGTCTCTAAAAGAATTGAAATTCGATAACAACCCTTGATCATTCATGACATTTTTTATGTTTGGGGCATTGAATTTATGGGGTTATTTCCCAATTCCTATGGAAACTTGTACATTATTCTGGAAGTCGATTATGTTTCCAAATAAGTAGAGGAAATATCAACAAGTATATATGATTCCAAGATAGTTGTGTAATTTTTGAGAACCAAAATTTTATACAGGTTTGGATTACCTAGGTTCATCATCAGTGACCGGGGTTCTCATTTCTGCAACCAAACAATGCAATCACTGCAACATTAGTAAGGGTCGGGCATTGAGTGTCTATTGATTATCACCCACAAACAAATGGTCAAGCTAAGGTGTCTAATATAAAGGTAAAAAAAATTATTGAAAAAATGTTTAATCCCAATAGAAAAGATTGGAGTCTTAGACTCAATGATTCATTATGGGTTTACCTAACTACTTTCAAAACTCCCATTGGATTGTCATCCTATCAGCTTGTTTTTAGAAAGAGTTGTCACCTCCCTATTGAGATAGAGCACCAGGCCTACATGGCCATTAAATAATGCAATTCTAGTATTTATGGTGTAGGTTCTCAAAAGAAGTTATAGATTCAGGTGATAGAGGAAATGAGAAGAGATTCATATGAGAGCTCTTTAATTTATAAGGAGAGAACCAAGGGATCCCATGACCGCCTCATCCTTCATCCCCAGTTCCAAATTGGGAAGAAGGTCCTCCTTTACAATGTAAGGATGAATTTTCATCCAGGTAAGCTTTGTTCCCACTGGTTTGGCACATACATTATTACTAATGTTTATCTATTTGGTTTCATTATGGTATAAAATTAAGAAACAAAGAAAACATTCACTATCAATGGGCAGTGGCTTAATCATTTTCATGAAGCACTTCTCGAGTTCTTGATGGAGGAACTCCAAGTTCAAGAAGCATCATACCAATATCACTCACCGGGTTTTTTCATTCCTTCCCACATTCTCTTTTATTACAGTGAGGATATCGCATTCTCTAGATGTGGGGAGGGGGGATGAGTATGTTTGTAACATCCCCAAATGATAAAGGGTTAAATGAATAAATGATATGACTCATGTCAACAAGGTGCACCTTCCTTTTCGGGAGCCTACCTGATTAGAACTCCATAGTTAAGCGTGATTGGCCTGGAGTAGTGATCATGATGGGTGACCTCATGGGAAGTTTCCCAGGGTGTGTGCGAGTGAGGACAAAGCACACTGGAAAGGACAAGTGTTGGCCTGTGGGGACAATCATTAGTCAGATGACCCGTTCAGGCATGTGGGTGGACCCTGGGGTGGGCCCCACGTGTCTGCGGGGGAAAATGGGGGTACTTGGTAGGCCAGGACCCGACGACCATGTTAAGGCGGGGTGGTTGTGCTGTCACCGGGACCCGGTTGTCACATTTGGTATCAGAGGAGGAACCCAGCCTTAAGTGCGCGGTGCACTTCCTGGGTTGAGATGTAGGGCCCACAACGAGGGCGTTGTGCCCTAAAGGGGGGGTGATTGTAACATCCCCAAATGATAAAGGGTTAAATGACTAAATGATATGACTCATGTCAACAAGGTGCACCTTCCTTTTCGGGAGCCTACCTGATTAGAACTCCATAGTTAAGCGTGCTTGGCCTGGAGTAGTGATCATGATGAGTGACCTCCTGGGAAGTTTACCAGGGTGTGTGCGAGTGAGTACAAAGCACACTAGAAAGGACAAGTGTTGGCCTGTGGGGACAATCATTAGTCAGATGACCCGTTCGGGCATGTGGGTGGACCCTGGGGTGGGCCCCACGTGTCTGCGGGGGAAACTGGGGGTACTTGGTAGGCCAGGACCCGACGGCCATGTTAAGGCGGGGTGGCTGTGCTGTCACCGGGACCCAGTTGTCACATTACCCGTCCTCGGGCCCGTGCTGTGACTACCCCAAGCCCGCCTTCCATAGGCCAGGGGCTGGCGACTAGCACCAAAGCCGTAAATCCCGATAACAGGGAAGGCATTGCCTTTATAAAAGTAACAAAACACCACAGAGTACAAGAGGAAGTAAAACACTAAGTACAAAAAGAAGTGCTGAAAAGTAAATGGGCCAGAATACAAACCCAAAAGAAAGAACAACTACAAATGAACAAAGTAAAACAGAAAAAGACAACAGCTGGAGGGACGGAAGCGGCTCCTAGGTCGTCCTCCTCGGATCCTACCTGAAGGGTAGGTACAGATGGCGCAGCTCCTGGATCGTCCACCACGAATCCTACCTGAAGGGTAGGTACAGATAGCCTCCACAGTGCTCTCGTCCGTCAACCTCCTCCGAGTGTCATCTCGCCGTGAAGTCCACCTCCGGACACTGACTTGTCGTGTAGTCTACCTCTGGGTACCGTCCAGTCCTCGAACACTCGGCCTCCGTCAGCACTGCCTGTCGTCTGCCACCAACACAACGAGGTGCGGGCATAGCCCGTGCAGGGGTGAGTATAATGATACTCAGTAGGGACCCCGAGACCCTCAAGGTCTCACTAAATCCAACAAGGATAACCACAAGAAGATCTCAACAGATAAACTCTACTCTGGTATATGCCCATACATATACCTAAGTTATCAAGTAACCCATCTCAATCATGAGGAAACACAAGGATCATGAGATCAACGGATAACCACTACCCAGGTATATGCCCATACATATACCTAAGTTATCAAGTAACCCATCTCAATCATGAGGAAACACAAAGGTCAAAAGTCTTAGCTCAAACCAGGATTTTCATTATCGAAACCGTAACTACTAAAGAGCTCCGTCTCTAGAGTGTACAGTGGTCCTGTCATGACTCTGAGGTACTGCTCACTAACCTAAGACTGCTGAGGTACTCCTCCTGTCGAGTACCGCGGGCTAGCCACCCAAACACAGTAGTGCTTCCCGCCGAGGTATGTCACCCAAACATAGTAGTGCACACCCCCTAGTAGCCTGCAGAGGTACTCTCCGGACGAGTACCGCGGGTCTGCACTATCACACAGGTAGTGCTCCGTCCGCCATGGGTCTGCACCCAAACAAAGTAGTGCTCCGTCCACTGGGCTAGTCGACTCACTCCAAGTCGAGTCGGTCAAGCAGTCGTCAGGTCTCAGTCGGCTACACGGTCTCCGTACTCCACACGCTCGTCTCTGGGAGGGTCCGCTCCACGAGCTGCAAGTCGATACTCCAAGTATCTCAAGGTCCCACAAAGAAGTATCTCAAAGGACCACCTCGTCACAGGGGTCTCAACGCAACAGACGGCGCATCGATCGGACGCCCGGTCTGTGAGTTATTAGCCTTTTCGTCCCAGGGGCCCGGTTGGTTTCGTGATCGAACCAAACCCAGCCGTATCTCAACTGTACCCCGATCTCTCATAGGGTATACTCATAGGGACCGTTTCTCAACGTGATCGTCAACGCCGCTGACGGTTCATCAAACGGACGTCCTGTCTGAAAGTTATCAGCTTTTCCGTTCCAGGGGACCGGTTGGATTTCGGGTGCGATCCAACCCGGCCACTACCAACTGTATCCAAAACTCGGGCGAAGGATGCCAAAAGTTCCGTATCGTCAACAGGAACTCAACGCAACAGACGGCGCGTCAATCGGACGCCCGGTCTGAGAGTTATTGGCTTTTTCGTCCCAGGGACCCGGTTGGTTTTTAAGGCAAAACCAACCCGACCGTACTCCACCTGCGCCCAAACCCCGGGCGGAGTGAGCCAAAAGATCTGTCTCACTAATAGGAAACTAACAAAGCTGACGGTACGTCAATCGGACGTCCGTAGCTCAAGATATGAGTGTTTCCGCTCCGAGGGCCCGGTTGGTTTTGTGTACGAACCAACCCGGCCAAACCCAAAGTATTCCGAAACTTTGAGTGCGATAAACCGAAACGTCCGACTCGCTCCAAGGATTGCGTTGCCGCTGACGGCAAGTCGTTTGGAGGCCCGTAGCTCAAGTTACGTGCGTTTGAACGAAAGTCGTCCGAAGACGGGGGTCCGGGCCCGGGCCGACCCGGGCCGACCCCCCCTGGTTGGCCCGAACCGGGTCGGGTCCGACCCGGTTGGCCCGGCCCGGCCCGGCTCGGCTCGGCCGAGCGGCCGACGCGGGGGAAAGCTGCCGCCACGCGTGACACCCTCGTGGCACCCGCGGGGTGTCAGCCACACAGCCGGACGTGCCGCGTGACAACCCCGCGACACCCGCGGGGTGCCGCCCTGGACACCCGCGGGGTGCCGCGTGACAACCCCGCGGCACCCGCGGGGTGCCGCGTGACAACCCCGCGGCACCCGCGGGGTGTCGCGCTGGACACCCGCGGGGTGCCGCCGCCTCCGGCCGCCGGAGTCGCTCCGGTGGCCCGTTTTACTTCCCGTCTGCGCCGTTGTTCCTCCCGGGTTCCGTTCTTTACTGCGGGATCATCAAACCTCCGTTGCGGCACGTTCCGTCGTTGCCCGTCAAATCCGCACAAGAACGAAGAACGGTGGAGGGTTGTCGGGCCGTGTTCGTTTGGCCCGCTCCCTCCGCGTTAGATATAAACAACGGGAGAAATTAAAGTTCAACACATGAACGCATATCCGAAACAATTTTTAATGAAATAAAATTGTTTCTTAAAAACGGGTTCCTTATTTGAACGGAAACAACAATTTTAATAATTTTAAAATTGTTCACAAATCCAGTTCTTTAAAGAAACAATTACGGAAATATAAAAAGAAAAAGGGGGGTAATTCCCAAAATAAATCCCTACCTCGCCGTCGCTGTCGGATGCGAGGTCGTCGCAGAATTGACCGTCGCGGAAGGAGGTGATCGTCACACCGCGGAAGGGCATCGCGTCGACGATCTCCGAGGACCAAGAACATACGGATTTAATTAATAATAATTAAATCCATGTTGTTGTTGAAATACAAAAAGAAAATAAAAAGAAGCGCAACCCCCTACCTTGGTTGTTGTCGATCGAAGGCTGTCGCGGGGTTGGATCGTCGTGGAAGAAGCATCGCGAAGGGAGATCCGTTGGCGTCTCGGTACAAGGCTTCGCGTCGTCGATCTCCGCAGGTTTGGCGTTCTTCGCGTTCTTCGCGTTCTTCGCGTTCTTCGCCGAAGAAGAACGCTTTCCTCCAAATCCTCTCCACGCCACAAGTTTCAACCCAAAATAAAATAATCTTAAGCCTTATTTTATTTACACAACTAAACATTTGAATTTCAAAAGATAAGAAACGAAACATTAATTCATAGAATTAATTCAACGAAAGAAACAGCTCATTTAATTTACGAAATAAACCGCCCAATTAAATGGTCTCTTAAGATTTTAAGAAATGCGTCAGTTGACTTTCATAAAGACGGGTTTTCACGGGTGCGTTACTTAGCGGAAAGAAACAGCGGGGCTCGTGCGGGCACCACCTCACAAATATCCTACCAAGAGGGTAAGATATTTCTGGATAGTACCATATCCGGTTCAACTCAGTTTAAGCCGCTTTTAAGTGGCTTCAAGTGGCTTCCAAGTGGCTTAAGTGAAATAAAATAAATTTGTCGTAAAATTATTTTATTTCTTAACTTTAATCCCGAAAATTAAAAACCACACCCGAGAAAACGCAACTTCGGAAGAGGCGTTTCTAAGAAAATACCGGCGCTGCAATTCCATCGGTGCCCTCATAATTCGATTCCGAGCACCGGTTCAAAAGTTAGAAAAACCCGCTCGTCTGTTCACTGAACGTACCCGAGCCAAACTTCGGAAATTGATTCCGGGCACACCGGGCCTTGGAATCAGGCGCCGTCAGAAACTGCGCTCTTGTAAAATTCCAAAGAAAATTAAGAAAAAAATTTCCTTGAAATTTACAGGTCTTTACAATGTTCCTAGTATAGTTAGTAATTTTCATATTCTTTCTTATTTCTTCTCTTTTTAGCTTCATGAATAGTATTGTTACATTCCCCCCTCATTTTCCCCTATTTTTGTGATGGAATGTTAATTTTTGATGCCCACTTTATCACAGAAAATGATACCTACTTAATCATGGAAATTATTGAACATGAATGAGGAATTTCCATTTCAATTTATTTTAACATTCAAAAAAATTTCTGATTAAATGTGCATTTCAGCAATAATTCAACATTGTGGTTTGACTTTCTCTTGAAAATTGGTTGTTTGTCTATGATATAAATGGTTGTATCATTTTCAAAACTTTTAGAATAATGGTACCCTTTGTGTGAGAAATTTATTGGAAAATTGTTTCACTTAATTTCTCTACACAAATTTTCACCCAAACATGAAGTGTGAAATTTTATTACTTAATAAAAAGTAAATATAAGTTAGACTAATTTTTATATAATTTACAAAATGATTTTTCCTTGCATTTGTTCCTTCTATGATCTATTTCATTACTATACTTGATTGACTTATGTGTATGTACCTATTATCTGACTGTTTTATGACCTAAAAAAATACAAAAACAAATAAACATTGAGGGAGTGATGAAATGTAAAACATATTTAGATCTATGTTGGGATCTTATGGTTTTACTTTTGTGAATTCTTAAGTGATTGGGTCTTGAAATTTGATTGCAAGAGATATTGTGAAGGTTAGGTGGAAAGGATCATGTAAGGAGATATTTTTTAAATTAACTTATATTTAATCTATAGAAAGTGGAAAGAATATCATAAAATGGTTTTCACACACACACATGGAGAAATAGAGACATGATTAACTTTTGAATTATTTTCTTCGATTGGTATCATGTATCACTTGTAATTTCATTCTAACATAATTTTTGAGATGTCTTTTTCCATGATCACTAAGAATAACTCCTTAGTGTGATTTTTTCTTTGATATCATTTCTCTCAGGAATTAAATTTTCATTGGATATTAAATATTCTTAAATATGAGAATATCTCCATGCATAATTTTTGGAAATGTGACTTTTCCTAGGAGTGAAAATTTTTAGGTGTGGGGGTGTGATCACACCGCGATTCACTATTTCATTTTCACCCTTACACCATTGTGCTAAAATAGTTTTGTATTTAAAATTATAAAAATAATAACAAATTGAACATAAATTTTGATTCAATTATTTTATTTTTATAACTATTAAAAAGGGAAATGTTACTTTCTTTGATAATTGCATTGTAGGTGGAGGTGATTTGGAGGGCCTATGATGAATTTCAAGAAAAATGGGCCAAACTATACAGAATCCAAGCACACTAGTGGACTCAACTACACACTTCTACCAAACCATGCATCAAAATGGGAATATATTTTTTGGGATGGTCTAATATTCATAGGATTAAACCCAAGCCTCATTCTTCCATTTAGGGTCCCATCCGAGCTGATCTATCAAGGGTACCAAATATGTTCAAAATTAAAACATGGGTTCTGTATTTAGTTCATATATTTGTATGTGATTGTCCAAATGGTTCCAAATTTTTGGTGGATATAGTCAAGAGGTGGGGTTATAACTATTTAATTTTCCCCAAAGTGACATAAGAAAATATGGATGTCTAAAACCATGGTCCAAGTGGTTTCTTGAAATCTGGGGGCTCAAAACCACCTTTTAATTTTCCCATGAAATGATACCTTTTGATCCCCATTTTTAAGTTAGAAACAGAAGAAAATATCTTCCAATTTTGAGTCCTAGAGGTGTCTCCTCTCCATCCTAGAAGTTATGGAGGCTCTTATCCTTATAGGGGGTCAAGAATGAAGGAGGAGTTCCACCCAAGCTTCTTCCTCCTCTTAATGGTGGGCTAAATGGTGGGTGATCATTGTGAGGTAGCTACACACATGAAGAGGGAGTTCTGTCACATAATAATCTACTCATTTGGTTTATAATGTAGTTTGAAATTGTTATCTTAAATTTATCTTACTTTTTTTGATTCATTTAATTGAAAATATTTTTATTTCATAATCAATCACTGTATAATTTTAATTGTGCATCTTATGTTGTTTTTATTGGACAACATAAGACTCCACTTCTATCCAAAAAATTTGAGATTTCAATGTTCCTTGATAAAACTTAATTCAGGATAAGGGGTTGGAACTTGACCACATTTTTGTTATCTCAGGGTTTAGTTCTATTTTCATCATTTTAGGGGTTGTGGGTACCCAAGATCTTGGTTAACTCTTAATAAAAGGATTAAACCAAAAACTAATAATCAATTAAGAACAAGAAACTTTTAAAGTGGTGTAGTAACTTATATTTGATCACATAATCATCATTTATTCTTTAAAATTAACTTTTTCATAAAATTTTAAACTCTTTAAATTAATCCATTTTATTTTAAAACCATTTTCAAAACCACCCCCTTTTTTTAGTAATTTTTATTAAAAATTCATACTAAAAACTACCAACACTTCTTGAGATATGACCTAGTGTTTTACCTATACTATAAATAATATTTAATAAAATAATCAATTTTACATGTCATGACAATGATTTTACCCACCCATTCAATATAAATAGGGAAAGGGGATTATCAAAGGAGGGGTTTTCATAATAATTCTTTTCACCAATTTTACAAAGTGCCAAACGAGACTCAATCGTCCTTTCCCAAAGAACCAAAACTATATTTCCAAAAAGGTAAAAACACCATTTTCCATTAACAACAATTTAGAATAAATTTCATTTAAACACTCATATCATATTTTCAATCGAAATCCACTTTTAAAAAAAATTCAAATGGGCCACGCATCCCCAAAATATGCCAAATCATTTTTAAAAGAAAAATATACACTTCTTTACAACTAAAAAACACTTGGAAATCCCATTAAAGAAACCCAAGACATCATTTCACATGTCAAAAATTTATTAACAAAGACAAACCATGCTATATATATTGAAAATATCTCACAAAGACAAACCATGAATTTTATCAAACACTTGGTGTGCATCATTTAACAAGACATTTCTATATACTTAATGACAAGAAGAAAACAACCATTTTTTAGAAAAAAAAATATTTCAAAGATCACACATAATTATTTATCATATAAGGGAGGTTCAAAAATCTTGAAACCAATGAATCAAAAATTAAAAAGGCAAGTGAAAAGGGAAGCCTAACTCAATCTCATGGATCTTTAACAAATCACTCGTAAAATCACACCGTTAAGGTTCTAAGAGCCAAGATATACCAAGAGGAACCCTAAAAACAATACCCCCCATAATAAAATAAGGGAAACAAAAAACCTAGATCCACATGACCATGAGGGAAAGAGATATCAAGAGAAAATACAAGGGGAATGACGAGGGAGAAGAATAGAAAATAATACCTTGAGAAATCTAGCCAAAACCATAATAAAATCCTTAGATATACACCAAGGGAGGAAGAAAGTGGATTGAAGAACCTAAAATAGGAACCCCTAGGGTCATAAGAACTAGGTGGGGGAGAAATTGGAAGATTTGGGACTAAAATCATGAAAGGGTCTAGAATTGGAATTTCATAATTTTTAAGATCTGGGAACTACAGACGGTTCAGCCACACGGTTTACCAAACCATACACTAACTATGAACCCCTCACTAGAAACCCATGAGACCTTACATGGTTTGGCCACATAGTTTATAAACTATGTGAAAGCCATGTGAAATAATTTTTTCCCAACACAGAGGTTTCCTGCATGCTTTCTTCATAGTTAGACAAACCATGTAAGTTGTGTGCCCTGCCACTATCCCAAATCTTAAGCCTCACAATTTCCTGGCATAGGATACACAATTTACTCTAACCATGTGCCTAAACCATGAAATATGAGAAAAAACTCCAAAACCCAAAACATAAAACCTCTAACCATGAAACACAACTAAAATACCAAAGGTCAAAAGACAAACTGGAACAGAGGTCCAAAATAAAAAACCTAGTGTGACAACCTAGGTAGTGATATAAGGATTTATAACCACATCATTCTCTTTAGTTTTCCCTTATATGAATTTATTATTTCTCAAATCCACTCTCAAAATCTCAAAATTATAATTTTATCATACTTATTATACTGTTATGTTATTATAATTATGTTACAAGCTTTAAACACACTTCCATTTTTCCCTAATAAGAGAAAAAATAACATTTATATGTGTGCGGACTACCACATCTACAAAACCACATGTTTTATTTTCCTTAACTACCGTACACAACTCATCATAATTTTGAATTAAATAAATAAATATTATATTTATATCAAATTTTTTATTCTTAAATTTTAAAATTTATTATTTATTTCCCTCATTCTATGTAAACTGAAATCGTTATCCATGTGTACATGTGGATTACCACTTCCTTGGGACAATTGATTTACACTATTTATTTTCATCACCAACATACATGGATGGTCATTATAAATATTTTAAGTGATAAATATTATTTTTATGACATAATTAAGGTTATTTTATGATAAATTTAGAAACTATTAATGATATTATCAAAAAAATTATTATCCTTAGTTCAATATTTTGAAACAATCATACTAAGAGGAAAGTATTCAATACAAATTATGTAATATTTTCATATCCATTAATTATTATGATAAATCATTTTTAATTATGGTATATCACATTACTAAATAATAAATTATATCATTATGGTACTTGTGTAATGATATTGTAACTGAATCCCCACATAATCATCAATAATCATGGTATGTTCATGTTTGTGTTGATTTGACCACCTACTTGAACAATGCTATTAAATTATATCATATATGATTTGGGAAACTTAATTAATTTTATAATATGATATAAATATTTAATCAATTATGTTTTTGATTCTATAAAATATGCATCAATATTTAACACATTATTTAATAAAACACCCTTCATAGTTTAAAAACACCGAAAAATGTTTTTTTATCGATTTCATCTACTATGATAAAGACTCAAGTAATCCTGAAAGAAAATTTAGACATCATAAATCATTTTAATTAATAAATTATAGTAAATTTATTAAATGTTTAATTATTAAATTTGGGATAAGGATAAATAAAAATCATCATTATTATGAAACTGGTACAAAACGATCAAGATTACCCACACTTGACATCAAAAAATGGGTAATAAATAATTAATATAAGTATGGAAAATAATTATAAAAGAATTTTATTAAAGTTTATATATAAGAAAAAGGTTATAAAATTTGAGATTAATATATTTATGTTTTTTTATATAGGATCTTAGTGTGCATTTGACTAAGCTGATAAATAAGGTAAGGTGTTTTGTACCTCATATTTAATTTCATGAGAATTATTTCTTATTGTAAACCCTGATAACATTAATATGGTTTGATTAATAACTATTTAATAAATTTTACCATATTAATTTGGTTCTAAAATCTATATCAACTAATTTATTTAAATTCTCACCAATTACAAAGATACCCGACAAGAAAGGGGTTTAAATAAAATTATTACTCAAACTGTAAGGGTTTTGTTGCCAATCATATTTTAAAATTAAGATTATTTTTTATAGAAAATACATATGGGTAATTTTAATTATTTATAAAACATCTCATCATTTTACTTTTATATTCTTGGGTATACCATAACTATTTATTATATGTGGATCTAACCTCATCTCTTATTTTTACTGAGGAACCTCCCTTTTTCTATGTCATAGTTCACTATATAGATTTGATTTTACTTATCAATACATAAATATTTTATTTAGGTCATTTTATACTAATTTATCTTATTTAAAAAATTTTAATTAAATTTTAAACATTTTTCTTATGGTTCATTTTCATCAAATCTGTAAAAAAATAAGTTTTAACATTTTCCATGTGAACACCTCTATATATAATGTTTTAAAAAAGATCATGGATTTTTATTATTTCCAAATAAATTTTTCACAATTCTTATAAAAATATTTTTCATCTAAATCCTCATCCATTGATAGGAATTATTATTTATTGAGGATATTCATCTAATGTAAACATCCTTATTCTTTATCTAGATGACTTATGTAAGGTTCTTCTATTTTAGAGGAATGATCCATCACTGCTTGTGTCCTACCTAATCGTTCACTAAGTATGATGTTAAATTTATACCCATTGAATTTACTTTGTGAATAACATATTTTTATTCATTTTATTGAAGGGTGTTCACATATATTTCATACATCAATTTATTTGGTGAAATGATTGACTTAATTTTATACCCATTATCTATAAGGTCTAAATATCACATGCTTTGTTATCATGATTGAATGTTATTTACCTATAAAGTTACTAATTTTCATTGGGTAACTATTTATATTACATTGGTTTATCATTTTATGTTTATTGATGGAATTATTAATGTTTTCCTTATATGAATCAATATGAAACTTATTTTCTCTTCATGGATTCTTTATGATATGTTGAATGAAATCCATTTTCTTTCTATGGGTTCTTGATGATATACAAGTGAATGATTATAATTTTTAAAGTTTTATAAAACCCATTTTATTTATATGGGTTATTTATGAAGTTATAAGTGATTTATTTCAAGTGTCACTCCAAATTATGAATGACGATGGGTGGGGTCCTATATCTCCCTCAAAAGTAGTGGCTTAAAGTTTATATCTGAGGATATATATAACAAAAATTGTCTTAAATAAACTTTAATTCAAGAATTATTAAATTAAAAACAATTAATTAAACCCATAATATCAATATTACTAGATTATTTTTGATATTAGGTATATAACATAACATCATAAAACACTAATAAGATGACTTTATTGAAAACTTCCATAACATGCTCTTAAATTTACACAACTCTTATAAAACTTCATGGGATAACCCGTGGACATTCATATGAAACCAATGTGATATAAATACCAATAAGAGAATAAATAAATCATATAATATGTTAAAGAAAAACATGTGATCCAAGAGGAATTAAATTTAACATAATTGTTTTGAATCATAATCATGAACAATGAGACAAGATAAAACATGAGAGTATAAAGAAAACATGGGAATGTGGGAATAATTAAAAACATGAAATAAAAATCATAACTCAAGGTCAAACAACATGACATAATAATATATTTTTCTTAGGATAACATCAAATTACCCTTACATGTCCTCTCAGGTGATTAAAATATTACCCAATGCATTGAAGCACCATCTGGATTCACCCATCATAATCATATCATGTACATGCATAAGAGTTTCCCATAGATCACAAAAAAAAATAATGTATTTAATATAAATTAACCCCAATATGTATAAGTGTGTTTTAAATACATATAAGTCCCCAATTAAAGAGGCATATTTACCTATAAGTGAATAAAATTGAGTTGAAAAGGTTACGATAAATCACCTCAAAATCATTTGGCATGGAAAATCATAGTGAAATTTCGTCACCACAAAGGAAATAATTAAAGATTCATAAATTGGTTTAATTAGAGAAAATGGGGTATCTCATCATTAGGATATAAAAATTATAGTTTGATGCATGTTAAAAAGAAAATTCAAAACATTATGAATTGGAAATAAAAAAGGCATAAAATAAATATGGTTTTTGAAAATAGAGGAGAATGGGAGGACCCCTTACCTTGAAAGGGAATTTGGAAAATCTTGGGAGGATCTTCCTGAGAGATTAGGGAAACTTGTTAGGGATATAGAGAGGTAATTGATAAATAAGGATGTATTACAAGGTTCTTGAGGAAGATAAATATGATATGGGGGGGGGGTATATAGGAAAAGAGAGGGCAGTTCTCTATTATTTCCTAAAAATAGATTTTGGACTCTATAAAATAATGTAATAAAAACATAAAAGATTCCCATTGGTTTTTCCCATTTTTTATAACAAATATGACCAGTTTTACTTATTTTATATGGAAAATAAGGTCATTAAAATAACACCCTTTGTGATATTGAAGTGATTCATGTTTACAAAGAATTGATTTTAAAACCTTAAATTATAATATATGTTTTGGATGATTCATAGAGGATTTATAAAACTATTAAAATACACTAAAAACATTTCATTTTAAATGAAAAATATATATTTGGTAATTTATTCCTTCTATAGAATATACTATATCACTTTTGGTTCATTATGTTGTCATAATACATACCATATATTTATACCATATTTAATTTTTACCAGAAAATTTGATTGTTTTAAGAAATTATTAAAAATTCACTATTGGATAATTTCAATGAGAGAAATAAAAAAATAATATTTATTTTATCCAAAAAAAATTATAAACATGATAATTTATATTTCTAAAAAAATCCCATTTTATTTAAAAATACTAGTTTTTTTAAATAACATTTTTCTAAACCTTATAAAATTTATTTTTGACTTCATAAAATTTATATTATCAATTGTATGTGATATTTATTGTTTAATGATAATATTCAATTAAAATATAATTTATTTCTAAAATTCATTAATTCTTCAAAATGAATGTCTTAATTGATATTTCCTGATACCCAAAAATAAAATTTGAGTTTTTCATATTAAAATCTAATTTCTATAAAAATCATTATTTAATAATTTATAAAGTAAAATCAGTAAGGAATAAATATAATATTTATTTAATATAAAAAATATAAGTATTCATGTTATTAGGGTCAAGATACATTTCCCTTTATTAAACCATCAAATTCCCCAACGGTAATGTGTTCGTCGATGAGATTTTCATAGGGTGGTTTAGCAAACATGGTTTGGGTCGTGATCTCGATGGGCTAGAAATTCTCTTGTAAATGGTATCTCCAATGATTTAGTTATTGAATATCATTTTGGTATTGTTCAATGTAATATCCCAAAGATACTATCTCCCTTATAAGCTCTAATAAATGGGATTCATAGTGTACAATGCTACTGGTTGTGACCATCACTTCCTTTGTCTGTGTCAATTTGTTTTGTCATAAAATTTAATATATAAGATTCATAAGATGAAAGTTAAATGAAAATATTATCAGTGTTTATGATTATTAACATTTTTTTAAATATGGAATGATATAACATTAAAATAAAGAAAATAATTTCACGGGTTTTCAATAAACAAACTACATAATAGGTAATTTAATTCAACTAAAAAGGGAATTTTATATATAAAATTTCAGGGTCATTACATTTTCCCCACCTTTAAAAATTTATCCCTTGAAGTTTTTATTTCCTACTCTTGAACTTATGAGGGTACTTGTATTTCATCAACTCTTTTAGTTACAAAGTTGATTCCTAGAACTTGTGGTTCTGCCACAACACTTTGAGTAGACGAGTTTTCTTTTTTCTTAGAACTTTTCCTCTACAATATAATATCTTCAGTAGTTTCTCATTGTATGAAAGATCATTCTCCAATGGACCCACCACTAGGTCAAATACATGTGAGGGTTATGGTATGTACATTATAAATATAGATCATATACATGATATTAGTTAGGTCTGGGTTCTAGTCAATTGGACCCCACTTCAATGGGATCAAGGATCTCAAAGGGGATGATGTATCTTAAACTAAGATTTACATTATTCGCAAACCTCATAACCTTCTTACATAGAGATATACGAAGGAAAACTTTATCATCGACCTCACACTCTAGGTCTCATCTATGATTGTATTCATTTATTTTTTATGGACTTTGTGTGTGGATTTTATATAAAGATAAATGGTTTGAACCTTATCTTTCATCAAATAGATAAGATCAGGTCCCATCAGATCATTCTATACAAATACATCCCAACATTTAGAATACCAAAATTTATTCCCATACAAAGCCACATAAGGTTTCATTTTAATTATTGAATCGAATCAATTTTTATATCAAAACTCCACTATGAGAATGTGTTGATCCAAAGATCCTCAGAAATACAATGAACATGATCTAAGTATATCTTCCTGAGTTTAAAAGGTCCTTTTTGAATGAAAATCCATATGAGGTTGATAAAAAGTGTTTAAACTCAGTTTTTTATTCAATTATTGTCAAAGACATCACCAAAATATCAAGATAACCCTTATATATCGATCAGATATAATAGATAGGGGAACTCCATGAAGTCTTACCACTTATATTATGTATATCTTTGCTAGTTGGTCTAGAGATACATAATACTTAATAGAAGTGAAAAGTGATAACTTTTTAAGGTGATCTACTAAAACCTATATGGATTTATTACCATTATGTTTCCTAGGGAATCATAAAATGAAATCCATGGTAATGTTTTCCCATTTCCATACTATTATAGGCAATGGTTTCATTATACCCTTATACTTATGTCATTTATCCTTGAATTACTGACATACCAAGCATTAAGATAGAATCTCCACAATCTCTATCTTCATGTTATTTCACCAATTTTTTTTCTTAAAATCTACGAATATATTAGTTATTCCAAGGTGAATAGAGAAGGTTGAGCTATGCACATCCTCCTAAATTTCCCACATTAGTTTTGGATTAAATAGGACCCATATATGGGTTCCAAACCTCATAACTCCATCTTCAAAAATGTTGAATTTTGGGATATCATATAACTTCTTCAAAAGCAACATATCATATTTATAATTCTTATAGGTACTCTTGAGAATGTAAGGTTGAGATTTTATTTGAGAAATGTTGGATGAGGATCCTTTTATTATTCTAATATCCATCTTTTTCATGTCTAGGAATATTTGGTCCATTGAAATCCTCATCACAGATAGGGTTATAGGATCCTTTCTACATAGATAATATTCCACTATGTTTTCTTTCCCAAGATGGTAATAGATTAAACAATCATAATGCTTGGTCATCTCTAACCACCACCATTAGTTCATATTAAATTATTTTTATGTGAATATATAATGGAGGATTTTATGGTCCATATATATATATATCACACATCTACCTATAGAGTTAATGCATCAAATTTTAAACCCAAATATCACATCATCAAATTATAGAACCTAAGTTGGGTGGTTATTCTCATGGATATTTAGTCAATTAGAGGAACCATCTATCACTTTTTCAGTTTGCCTGAGTACATGATCCAATCCATTTTTAGATGCATCACTATAGATTACAAATCCATCCACACTGGTGGGTAATTTGAGCATAAGTGAAACAATTAGCCTATATTTTTGCTCTTTAAAAATTTCCAAACACTCATTATTACAGAAAAACTTGACACTTTTCTTTGTTATCTTAGTTATGGGGCTTGAAAATCATGATAATTTTCTCAAAAATCAATGATAGTACCTAGCTAATCCAATAAAAATATGAATTTCCATTATAATGGTTGTCCTTATCTATATTTCAATAATCTATATTTTATAAGGATACTTATTTATACCTTTGTTATGACATGCCCTGGGAAGGTTACTTTCTCCAACAGAAACTCACATTTATTGTACTTTACAAACATATTTTCATTTTGTAAGGTATTTATTATATTATTCAAATAATCTTAATCTTCTTAAATGATTTTGGAGTTTATAATAATATCATATATAAAGACTACCAAAAAGTGGTATAGGTAATATCTAAGTAATATATTCATCAATTCAATGAATATTAATGGATTATTCATGAGTCCAGATGGTATCACTATGAACTCATAGTAACTATACCATGTATGAAATGTAGTCTTGGGTATATCTTTATTCTTTACCTTTACTTGATAAAATCCCAATCAAAGATAAATATGTGAAAAATATTGGGCTCCATGTAGCAAATCGAACAGATCATCAATCTATGGAAGAGAATAATTATTCATTATATTGATTTTGTTAAGCTCGTTATTAAAAATTTAGAGGTAGATGAACCCATCCTTCTTCTTGAATAAGAGGAATAATGCACCCCATAGTGTATCACATGGGTGTATAATCCCTTTTCTAGATTTTATAATATTTTTTCCTTAGTTGCTTCAGTTCCAAAATTTCCATTCTACATGGAGTCTTGGATATTTTCAAATCTATTGGTATAAGATCAATCATAAATTCAACCACTCGGCTTATGAGAAGACCAAGATATTCATTAGGAAACACATTATAATATACCCTAATAATGGTAATGACTTCATTGATGATATTTTCTTTGGTTTCATTCACTTACAAATGATACAATTTATTATAGGGATATAATATCAACAATTGAGATGTTGGTAATAAGGAAGATTTATCTTCCTCCTTGAACTCATATATAATCTTATGGAAATTCATGTTACGAAGGTTAATTTCCTTCTATCATAAATTTAAGTTGTATCTATATAAATAATGAAAATCCATGTCTTGAATAGCATCAAATTCCACTAAAGGGAGTATAGAAGGGTTCTCTAGGAAGTTCATCACGTATATGTGGACAGGGGAGGTGTTATATACTTGGGATGCAATAATTCCCTCATTTTTTGTTTTCCATAATAGATCAACTTCCAGGATTTGCAGTGATGTTTGAATAGTTTTAGTAATCATGGGATATATGAATGAATGCGCATAAATATAATAAAAAAGTACATTTTCTATTCTTGAATGAATAAATATCATAACTTTTACCACTACATTGATGGGATCCACATTTTTAGTTGTGATAGTATATTCTCACCCTTTCTACCTTGGAGGTTATTAGCATTGATTTTCTTCGACAACCCTTGGATTAGGGTAGGGGTTCTCATAGTGTCCTTATTACTTGAATTTTAATCATTGGAAAATGGGATGAGCATTGAATAGATCATTCCTCTCTTACTTTACATTAGTGGATTTCTACTATTGACAATCACTAGCATGGATCCCTTTCTTTCTAAACTAAAATCATTTCATATTCCCCTTTATTAAATTTATAGGGTGCTTCTTCCCACACTTTTGATAAGTGGTATGTTGGAATGTATTTACACCTTTATATTTCTCCCTCAATCCACCATAATTAAACTCAATTTTCTACTTATTATCCCTATGGAGACCATTGAGATTTGTTGATATCTATTTTGACTTTGATGTCACATCAAACAATTTTATCATAACTTTCTATATCCCCAATTGTTATGGATTTTGATATAATCATATTAAACTGACCAAAGAAGTGGTCACATTATATTTGGGGTAATGATGATTTTGTAGGGGTATCATGCAAGTCTTGTGAATTTTTCCTCATATGAAATTATAGATTCATCGTTATTTTACTTGAGGCTAAGTAAGTCCCTCTCCATTTTCAGTCGAATAGTGGGAGGAAAATATTTATGATTTTTTTTATAAAATTCCTTCAACTTCATCACTATGATCTACTCCTCAGGCTTCAATTTCTTACAAAAATTCACCATTGATCATCTTCTCCTTCCATATAATAAATATCCAGTACAATATTTTCTTGATCATGGCATTGAAGGATGGAGAAGATAATTTCAATGGATCTAATCCATTGTTCCACAATTAAGATATCATAAGATCCATTGAAATTTATTGGAACTTGTCTCATAGAGGTCTCAAAAAGAAATTGATATTTCTTAGGGGGTTTTGGGAGTTCCTCCTGATTTAGGTTGCAGTTCAAAACTTGACTTAGTTGAGAAAGTATAGTCATAATTTTCCTGATTCCTTCTCCCATCGAGTTTGGAATCTTGTTTGGATACTCATCACATTTTCCATAAAATTAGCCATTGTCTTAGCTCCACATATTTATGTCCATTAACCAGAATGAAGGGAAAATTAGTGATGATTATTTTTAGATTATTAAACACATAAAGGGGAAACTATGAATGTTAATGGGATAAATAATATATGACACATGATCCTTAATTGATGAATTTATATGGTTAAATCTATGTTATCCATGATATATTTCTTAAAAAAAATATTATAGGAATGTTTGTTTTCCTTTAATAATGTTTTTAATGATGTTGTGCATTTACCAAATCATATACCCTGTGAGTAACCAACTTGGTACGAATCAAGGCCCATTTTTATGCAATACTTCCCAATTGATTCTATCTCAATAAGGCTTTTTCAAGGTTGTTACCCCTAGTTAAAATGTACTAGAGCCACATCCACTTTTAATATCAATACATAAATATATTTTTCTTGAAAACCACTTATTATATAATTTACCAAAAATTTACATACGTTTTTATATGTTTAGCCATATCTATAAGGATTCTACTAAAGTTTTATATTCATAATCCCAAAAATAAAAAGTCTTTCTTTTGATAGCAACTATGAAAACCCTTGTCTAAAATAAAATTTAATGCATTATTTATTATTAAATACACACATAATACGAATTAGAAGATCAAGATTCCTAGTTTATTTTGGAGATTAGGTATATAACATATCATCATAAAACAAGGATATTTTGAATATATTGAAAACTTCCTTAACAAACTCTTAAACTTATACTGCTATTATAAAATGGTACTAGATAACCTAGGGACATTTATAAGAAAGAGTAAGATATAAAGCCTAGTAAAGGAATAAATAAAGCATTTAATAGGGTAAAGAAATATGTGTGATTGAAAATGAATAAAAATTAAACAAAAGAGGTGAAAATCATAATCATGAACAATGAGGCATAATATAACATGATATCATAAGTGTAACATGGGAATGTGGTAATAAATTAAAACAAAGAATCATAAACATGATTCAAAGTTAACCAACAAGATATCATAATATAGTGTGCTTAGTATAACCACCCATTCACATTAAATTTAATTCCATGATATTAAAACATTACCCAATGCATCAGAGCTCTATCTTGGTGAAAAAATCATAATCATATCATATACATGAATAAGTTTTACACATATATCATATGACATAGTAATGTATTTCATCACTATTAACCCCAAGATTGAGTATTATGGTTTACATACATGGAATAATCTAATAAAATAAGTATAGGTTCATATAGTTGAATACCCTTAAGGGTAAATTTGTATGAGAATTCATTTCAAAACAGTTTAGAATAATACCCATAGTGAAATTTTGGGAGCATAATGGTAGAAATTAAAGATTCATAAAATCGTTGAATGAGAGATAAATGGGTATCCAATCATTTGGAAATCAAAAGGATAGTATATTAGATATGAAAAAATATATCCCAACATTAGGAATTGGAAATCAAAAGACATAAAATAAATAGGGTGCTTGAATAAATAGGAGAAGAAGAGTAACACTTACTTTGAGAGTGTGTTTTCAAAAGCATGGGGGGAGATTCTTAAAATCTTGGGGAAAATGAGAGGTATATAGGGAGGAAAGAGAAGTTTAAAGTCATTATACAAGTTTTTTGAGTGATTTTAAATGGGAGATTTTTTGGTTTTATATAGGAAAACTGAGGGTAGTTCTTTATTATTTCCTAAACATTGGTTTTGGACTATATACAATAAAGTAATCAAAAAACACAAACCCTACCATGTTTTTTTCCATGGTTTCTACCAAATTGGAGTGATTTTAATTATTTTATAGTAAAATGAACCTAACTAATTAAAATATTACCCTTGAGGATGTGCAAGTGAGTCTTGTTAAAAAATAATTGATTTTGAAACCATAAAAATATAATATAGGTTTTGGAGGAATCATGAAAGCTTTATAAAATTAATCAAATAACCTATAAAACACATTATTTTAGAGTGCAAATATATATATTTTTGTAGATACCTTTTATGGCATATATTAAATCAATTTTGGGTCATTATAATGTCATAATTCAAACCATATATTTATACCATATTTAATTATTACCCAAAAATTCGAATGCCTCAAAAAATAATGAAAAATTTACCATTGGATAATTTTAATGTTCTAAATACAAAAATAATATTTATTTAATAAAAATAAATTAATAAATTTGAGAATTAATATTTTTAAATCAAAATATATTTTTATTGAAGAATATTTTTTTTTGACAATAATAATTTTCTAACACTTAAAAAATTATTTTTTATTTTGTAAAATTATTTTATCAGCTATAATAAATAAATATTATTTTAAAATTATATTTTATCAAAATATATTTTATTTTTAAAACTCATTAATTATTCAAATTTAATTTATTAATTTTAATTGATTATTATCCAAAAATTGAATTTCAGTTTTGTCGTATTGAAATCTAATTTTTATCAAAGTTATTAATTAATAGTTTATAAAGTAAAATAAATAAGAAATAAATATAATAATTATTTCATAGAAAATAATATACACATATTCATGTTGTTAGGGTCAAGATACATATCTCTTTATTACTCTAGAAAAAGCTCTATGGGTAAGGTGTGTGATTGTGGGATTTTATTTTAATGGTTCGATGAATATGGTTTGATCCATGATATTGATGAGCTTGAAATTCTCTCATAAATTGTTTCTCTCATGATTTAGTTATTTAATATTGTCTTGGTCTTGGTAAATAGAAATTCATAAATATTATATCACCCTCTAATTCTCTAATAAATGAGCTTCATAGGGTACAATCCTACTTGTCGAGGTCATCACTTCCATTGTCTGTGTCAATTGGATTCATCATAACCCTTAATATATATTAATTATAAGATCATTTTTCAATGGCTATATTATCAATGGTTATGATAATTTACAATATTATAAATCTTATAGGATATAATATTCCCAAAAAACCAAATAAGGGTATGTTTTTTCAATAACCATAATACATAATAGGTCATTCAGTTCAATCACAACAGGAATTTTATTTATAAATGTTTTGGTCATTACCAGATAAGTATTCTCATTTATATTTTTGTTTCTCATAAGTGTTAGAACTACTATTTTTTATATTGAAAGTAAATTCCCCTATATTAATTTTTGGGAAAAATTTGAAAAATGATTCATAGTTTTTTTTATTCTCATGAAAATGTTAAGCACTTATAGCTCAGTTTTATTATATCTTATTTCTACACTATTTTTAATTAATGTATTTTGTTATACAATGTAATATGTAATGATTTATGATCTATTCAATGTTGAATTTTATTTTTTTATGTAAATTTATTATACCCATATTCCCATAATTTGTTAATTTATGATATTCAGTTTTTATTGCTTCTGTTTACATTTGATGAGCATTTGAGTTCACCCCTTATATTTCTTCTTCCACATGTTTTGAAAATGACTATAATATATAATAATCGTATGAGGAAGTATAATATTTTTCTTTATAGATAAATTGTCCTAAGGGTTAAAAAATAAGTATATTTAGTAACATTTACTCAAAGACACTAAACCTTCAATTATTAAGATTGCATGATTTTTAGTGATATGCAATATTTACCTTATATAAATGATGTAAAATAAAGGCATTTATACCCAGGGTCACTATAGGCTAAGTTTGGAATCTTCAAACAAAATTATTATAAAAAAATTATCCATATTAGTTCACTATAATAGATTAATAAATAGGGAAATATATTTTGGATGAAATGAATTCCTTCCAAGTTCAGCCACTTGGTGTGGAATTGGAATCACAATGAGATTCCTATAGATAATTCCATATTGTGTTGAGGAGACCAGATTAATTCTCATTTCCACTACTTTCTACAACAACAATAGAGGACATACTTTTCATGTATGGAGATTGAATGGGGTTTATATGGTCCTTTTTGGAAGATTAAATACATATCACCCTTAATTTCAGTTCACTTTATCACTTCCATTCTATCAAGTTTTATAGGGATGATATTAGATTGAATATAAAATAGATTCATGCCATTAATTTTATTGAAATTTATAGGATGATTTAGGTGAGCTATAATGTCTTTAGGCACAAGGTTTCTCACTATAATTTTCAAATTTTGTAAATAAAACTAAAGTTTATTATTAGTGATATAAATCATCAAGTAAATGGTTTAATTTTTTAACTTCATTTTAGGTCCCACATGGTAATCCCATGATGGTTCATAACAATGTGAGAAGTAGGGGGTCTCATACATTGGGTACACTACCACCCTATATTTATGGGTTAAAATCTAAATAATGACAGTCCATACATAAATTTAATCTTTAATGGTGGGATGCTTTTTCATAAAGAATGTGAAGAAGACAATTTTCTCTTCAGTTCATATTATGGAAAGCTATGTCCCATGGAGTAGGAATCCAAGGAACTATATATTTTACCATCTATCTATAAGTGAATATGTATTCCTATTTCTATGATAGAAGTATATTTACTACATTTCATCAAGTTCATGTGTGGTTAGCAACAAAGTCACTGGTCCATCATCTATCTTATTCATGATTTAAGGAGGAAGGTAAATCATTAGGCTTCTATGTTAGATATATGGAATGAGGGGAAAAAAGAAAAATATATCTTCTAGTAGAAGGAAATTTACACTTGATCTTGTTATTTTATCACCCCTTGAATCCATTCTCCCTAAATATAAATATATTATTCTCAATGATTCAATCAGACTCAATAATTTTAGACCCCTAAAAACTATGGTTTTTTCACAGATGAGCTTCTTTTAATAAAACATTAAATTTTAAATCTTTACCAATTTCACTAGGGATAATTTATGTGGAGGTTTAAATATGGGTTTTTGATTAAGGGTTAGTTCATTAGAAAACTAAAATTCACATTTAGGTGGACATCTAATAATTATTCATGTAATAAATCAATGCATTCTTGTACAATAGGAAAATACTTCATTCATAGGATTTCCCTATAATCCATAAAATGTGTTTTTCTTTTTTATCCTCCTACAATTTCAAAATAGTGAGCTACTATAGGTGGCTCTAGATATTAGTCCAATAACGAAGAATCTCCCCTAAAAATAAGGGATCAATACAACATTTAAAAATTCTAATCTTCTTCTCTAGATAGTAAATTATTGAATTATACTTTTAAATCCAATCCATACCATGGATTATGTCAAATTAAACCATAGGTATAACAACTATGCTTGAAACAAGGTATTCTCTATGCATCATAATAGAAATTTCCTAATATATCTTCATTGAAATATGATTTTTACTATAGGTTTTGATTCAAAAATACTTTATTAAAGTTTCATGGGATGAATCACTGTTACTAGAAATCATAGAAGATATAAAAGAGTGAAATGATCCAAAATCAATTAAAGAATTACCTAACTTTGAGTTTATGATCAAAGTACATTCCATCACATCATTTAGGACATCAACTTCTACTTTAGTAATCTTATTAGCCCAAAATTTATCCCTTGAACACTTATAAGGTAGATTACCTAATTCATGGGACATTGGTTGGAATATTGTCTCATATTATTGTAGTTAAAGCACTGGAAATTGGAAGAATCTCTTGTGATTTTACAATTATGATCATGAAGGACTATATATCCATAATTATAACAAACTCACATTCCTCTCATGCAAGACATAAGTTATTACTTCTCATATCTATTACATGTTGAAACTGACAGTTTTCCTTTATTCTCCTTTACCAATATTCCACCAATGTGATGCTCGACTATTCACTTATTCTCTTGATTTAATTTTAAAATAAAATACCTAGAGAACTCTATCTTTAATTTGAAAACACCTATCACTATGTCCTCATATATGGAAAATAGTTGACAAAAAAATTCCCTTATAAGGCCTAGATTTATCGTATAAATGAATTGAATAATCTTTATTTTTTTATTATGTATGTTATCCAAAAAATTTCATTGTAACCTTGTAAATTTAACTGCATACACAGAAACAACTTTCTCTTATTTTTGTCATAAATTTAGAAATTTCCATTCCATGTTAGCCCTTTACACTATTGGGAAATACTTTTCATGGAATATCTCATTAAATTCTTTCTATTCTATACTTTTTATTTGTTCTCCTTAATAGCATTTTGAATCAATAACCACTATTGATAAATGAATCAACAAATACCAACACTCAGAATACTCATCAATGTATCAGTGGGTGACGTCACATGACCTCAAGCATGCCTCCTCAAATGAAAAAGTCTATCGACAAACATTGAGTTCCTAAATCATAAATTAATGACATATCCCCTCAAATAAGAGTAAAACAATTACAAAAATATCCATACAACATCCATAAAAATAACCAGAGTAAATGAAATCAATAAACAATAATTATATAACAAATGAATCTAGAATATTATGGTTATACATTAATTGACGACCCACTCGGATGATCATATACAAAAAATAAATAAAATACAAGGCTCTACTATAATCCTTGATCCATACCTCATCCTAGTCATTAATACCCCATAGAGATACTCCAGTTTGAATCCATGCACATCATGTGCTCTAACTTGTAATGCATAAATAAGGTCCACACATGCAGTAGAGTGCATGTGCAGGGTGTGAGAAATACATCGTAGTAGGGTCTCACTACGTGCACCCACTATGCCAAAATCTGTATTTAGCAGTGGTTTAAACCACCACTAAATCATTATACGGTGGTTTTGGAAAACCATCGCTAAATCATGTGTCAGTAAATAATTAGCAACAATTTTTTAAAACCTTTATAAAATGATTTAGCAGTGCTTTTTTAGCGGTGGTTTAAACCGTCGCTAAATCATTTTTATTTTTATTTTTTTTATAATTTTTGTAATTTATTTATTTATTTATTTTCATAATTTATTTATTATTTATTATTTATTATTACCATGCTCATGCCCATCTCCATGCACAAATCCATGTCCATGCACAAGTCCATGTTCAGGCACATGCCCATGCCAAATATAGAAATTGTATGTTGGGTGAGATTTGAACCCCTTACCTCTTACTTATTCTCCAAAGACTTTATCACTCCAGCATGCTCTTCATGTGGTCAATAAATTGAATTTAACACACACACACACACACACACACACACATATATATATATATTAATTGGAAAAATAAATAATACATAACAAATAGATACATACGAAATAATTATTAATCAATAATTATTAATCAATAATGATTAAAAAATAATTAATAATTAATAATTAATAATTAATAATCAATAATTAATAATCAATAATTAATAATTAATAATTAATAATTAATAATTAATAATTAATAATTTAAAATTAATAATTATAAGTAATAATTAATAATTAATAATTAATAATTAATAATTAATAATTATAATTAATAATTAATAATTAATAATTAATAATTAATAATTAATAATTAATAATTAATAATTAATAATTAATAATTAATAATTAATAATTAATAATTAATAATTAATAATTAATAATTAATAATTAATAATTAATAATTAATAATTAATAATTAATAATTAATATCTAATAATTAAAAATTAAAAATTACTAATTAATAAATAGAATATAAATGAAAAATAAATAAAGAAATATATAATATAGAAATAAATGGTAAATAATAAATAGTAAATAATAAATAGTAAAGAGTAAATAATAAATAGTAAATAATAAATAGTAAATAGTATCTTGTAAATAATAAATACTAAATACTAAATACTAAATAATAAATAATAAATAATATATAATATATAATATATAATATACAATATACAATATACAATATATTATATATGATACATAATATATAATACATTTTATATAATATGTAATATATAATTGATAACAGATAATATATAATATATAACATATAACATATAATATATAATATATAATATATAATATATAACATATAATATATAAGTGATGTATAAATAATAAATTAATTAAAAAATAATTTAATATAAGATAAATAAATAAAAAATTAATAAAAAATTAAAAAAATAATGGATAAATAATAATAATAAATAAACAGATAGATAATAAATAATAAATAATAAATAATAAATGATAAATAAAAAGTAGTAAATATTAAATAATTAATAATTAATAATAACTAATAATTAACAATTGATCATTAATAATTAATAATTAATATTTAAAAAAATATAAATAATTAAAAATTCATAAGAAATTTTTAATAAATAAATCATTAATAATTAATAAATAATGAATATTGAATACATGAATAATAAATAAATAAATAATAAATGAATAATAAACTAATAATAAATCAATATTTAGTAAATTAGAAATAAATTAATAAATAATAAATAATAAATGATAAAGAATAAAGAATAAAGAATAAAGAATAAAGAATAAAGAATAAAGAATAAATAATAAATAATAAATAATAAATGAATAAATAAATAAATAAATAAATAGATAAATAGATAAATAAATAATAAATAAATAATAATTTGAAATTAATAGTTTCTAATAATTAATACTTGATAATTAATAATTAATAATTCTTAATTAATAATTAGTATTTAATATTTAATATTTAATATTCAGTATTTAATATTTAATAAATATTTAATAAATATTTAATAATTAATTACTTAATTAATAATTAATTAATTAATAAATAATTAATAAATAATTAATAAAGAATAAATAAATAAATAACAAATAAATAAAGAATAAATGAATATTAAACTAATAATAAATAATTACTAATTAATAAATTAATAAAAAAATTAATAATTAATGTGTACATAAAAACCGAATAATAAATAAATAAATAAATAAATTTATCAATAAATAAATTGATAAGTAAATAATAAATAATAAATAATAAATAATAAATAATAAATAAGAGATAAATAAATAAATAAATAAATAAATAATTAATTAATTTATAATAAATAAATAAGAAAATAAATAATAAATAATAAATAATAAATAAATAAATAAATAAATAAATAAATAATTAATTAAATCATAAAACATTAAGAACCTCAGAAAACCCTAAAAACATAAAAATGACCATAAAATCTGATATGAGACTCCTATTTAGTGCCAAAACCAGTCAAATAGAAGATCATGAAATGAGCTTCGATATGATATGTGGTACATACCGAACGAACACATGGATCGAATGTTATAACCGTTTGAATTTAAAGAAATCGGGGTTTGCAACTAAAACCCCTATTTTAGAGGCCTTCTGGGCCATTTTGGTATAATATAAAGGGGTACAATACTCAAAGAGTTGGTAACATACCTAAACAGTATAGAGCTAATCACATGATTCGATTTGATATGTGGTAGAGCCCAAACGGACACCCGTGTTAAGAGTTATGGCCCTTTGATGTTCGAGTTCGATTTTCATATTTTGAAATTTGAATATATTTTTTCTTTTGATTATCACATGATTTAAATCTCACTTGGTTTTATCTCATTTGATCATCTTCTATTTGACTGGTTGGTGAGCTGAAATGGACTCCCAGATCAGATGTTATGGTCATTTGATGTCGAAGTCTGTTCTTCAACTTATTGAAGATTTGTTTTCAGTTTAAAAATATTATTAACTAATAATTATAAATATTTATTAATTTAAACATTAAAAATAATTAAAATTATAAATAATAAACAATATTTTATTGTAAAAAATAAAAAATAATTAATAATTAATAAATAAATATTTTTTTAAAATTTTTTTACCTCAATTTCACAGTGGTTTTTAAAAAAACCGCCACTCAAAAGAGTGTGAATTTCTTTTGAAATAAATTTCAAAACATTTATAAAAATTATTTTAACATCATTTTCAGCAGTTTTTTCATGTCGGTTTTCAAAACTACTGCTAAATTTTTTTCGATCAAAAAATTAGCTGCAATTTTGAAACCCACCTTGAAAAAACGGCTGCTAAAACACTATTTTTTTGTAGTGACCTAGTATACACCATCATATATGTGTGTATTCACTAGGAAAGTAAAATATTGAAATAAATATGGGAACACATGCATGTCAAAACAGTGTGTGCCAACAAGGAGGGAATGGCACTATGTACATTAGATAACCATGTGCTAACTTGACCACCACAATACCCGACCATACTTGATTTTCGATAAGAAGTAATATAGTTTCCTTATACCACTAACCTTGACCCACACTTGAAGATATTGGGTAGGAGGTCACACCATATCTTGAACACTGTCCAAAGACTCAAGATAGAGTCCAACATTCAAATCCCAAACAATCCCTTATCACTCAAGGGATGCCACCCATCAAGGCCCAACCTTTCCCATATCAATCAATGTAGGGCCATGTATCACATCTTGGGATGTACATTATCACTCAACATTGGTCCCATCACTAACCCATAGACTAATATTCTCACTCAAGTAGGTTCACACTAACATCATTTTACTCAATACGAGTTATTATCCTAACTAATACCTTATCACTCAAGGTATAATATTATATCAATTCATAACCTTGGTTAGTATTCCTACTCAAGACTACCCAGGACAATACCTTCTCACTCAATGTAAATTCCTTACAATGACCACTACCTTATCACTTAAGTTAGGGTCCAATATCACATCTCAACCAATACCTTATCACTTGTTTTTTTGGTTCTGCAAAAACCCTAAAAATAAATGTGTGGTCATTAATTATGATTCATCATCATCCATGTAAAGATCCATCTACTAACACAAAAAGTGGTACATCACATTTATGACACACTAACGGAGAACATAACACATCACATAATCTCATTAGCTACTCTCCTAGGGGAAATTCACATGACACCTTGTTTTGCACCCCACAACATGTCTTAGTGTTATTTTATCCTTATAGGACCATCTTTATAAATCCATCACGATCAAACATATATAAAATATCTGTCCTCTAGACATTCTCAAATCCCCTAATAGGGTAACCACTAGGTTCATTCATATCCATATTATTTACATCTCCTCAACACAAAGCCACATCAAATAACCAAAATTGTTCTCTCAACCTATAGTTTCTTCTTGATCATTTTTTAAAGTCCTGGTTCAAATCCTATTATAATTCTTGCATCCTATCCCAGTCCCTCTATTAGGTAATGGTATCATGTTATCTAACTCTAATCCCATTAAAAACTTAATATGAATTTTCACAATAATTCCCACAACCCATACTTAGGTTTCATCTCATATATCTCTTAAGAGAGATCTTAATCTAATTAATAGAGGGAAACTACCATGTAAATCCACACCATTCCCAAAAAGGCTTATCCCACCCACAATACACACCAAGGTCCTCATCCACCCTCAATAGTGTATTTCTCATTTATTGTGAGATGTATGACTATATCACCCACCACTTCTAGGAGAAATAATCTCTTACCTACCTAACTATCCCTATATAAACAACATAGGATACCCATGTCACATATCATATCCTAATACCTACCTAAGGTATTTTGATTAATCAATCGAAACCTTCTCCCCCTAGTGACATAGTCCTTGGGTGGTCCTAATGTACCCAAAGTGATATAGAACACTTATTCTAACTTTAGGAGGATTAATCCCACCCTCTCTTCCTACCAAGGGTTCTCTATATCCATAATTTTTCACCTTTTCTAATGAAAACATGTAGGAATTCTCTTTTATTCATAAATGATAATATATATTTGTATTAAATGGACTATATACCTCTAAAATGGATTTACCATACACACAAATAATCTATCATACTCATCCAAGACCATTAGTTCTTTATAAAACAACATACCATCAATCAATATCCTATCCTTCACTATAACTCTAAAATAATTATTTATAACATGGTATAATTAATTATTTAATTTAATCCAAAGTGATATATTATTTCAATAACTCACTGGGCATCACTGCATCACAAAAATTATAAGAAAACTCATGCATTCATCATATGAGGAACTCCCTTATCTATGTATATCACAAGCCCCATTATTCTTATCACATTCCACTATATTACAATATAATCCGCACCAAAACCCAAGTTAAAGCTATTCCAAACCAAATGTAAGTGAAGGGAAATAAAAAATAAGGATAATAGAAGTTGAGAGTTACCTTAATATCATCATGCAACCACTAAAAATAACCTATTCCTAAGGGGGAATCACATGGGTGAAGGGAGAGGAGAGTTGAATAAAATGGACCTCTTCTATATGCCTCTCATCCAAAACTGAGAGTGTGGTACGAACCTAAACTAAAGGATCTTCAACCATTAGAAAACCAAGGCATTCAACCATGGTGTGTCCATGATGGTTATGGAATGAAACTCTCTCACCATTATAGGTCATGGTGCATTACCTATGGGTTATGATGTGACCACCCTTGAAACGGGGGAAAACCCATATTTAACACTATCAAAGAATGACCCATGTTGGTCATGAGCCGATTCCCCTCTTTAGTTGAGGTCCAAGACTTTGATCATAGTATACCCTCTCTCATGTTGTGGAACCTTACACCCCGATTTAAGACACAATTCATAGCAGGCCATCATAACATGACCTAAGGGTTAATGTGTGACTGGCTTCCTACTTTAAAAATTACAAGTCCATTACAAAATGGTATCATATTGTATGCATAAGGGTCCATAAAACTTCTTATAAGGGTCACCATCATGGTACAATCCCACCATCATGGTGAAACTCCCCTATGGAATGTTATTTACCCACAAAAAAATATCCAAAAATTATGTCACAACACATATCCCCCAAATATAACATGATCGTATCCTAATCAACACCCATCATGATATAACCATTAAATATTATGGAACAATAGGCCCCCACCACCCAAATAATTAAAAGGACCTGATCCATACTCAAATGTACACTCAAGAACTGAAAACATCTCTTGGGACTCTTACCAAATCCAAAAAAATATCCTCAATAAATCTATATTCTTTGAATCCTAATTCAATAAAAACAACCCTTGATTAGGGAACCAAAATTCAGATTTCCATAAAAAACAACAACTCATAAATCGGTGGGTTGTTACAGACTCCAAACTATAACAATTATGATACTCAATAATCTATGATGGTCCTTCAATCATCAAACATGACCATCCTCAGTCATCAATTCAACATTACCTCATCACATTCAATTGTGGAACATAAAATGAGATTTTGTTTCATAAATCTCAACATAGAGGTGAAATATTATCCAAAATATTTTCTACCTACTCTTCACCATAACTAGTACTAAGATGGTTCCCACCCATACCCATCTATCCTAGGATATAAAAGAATCAATAGTTGATACACAAATATGCTTATGTTTCTCCCCACTATAGTAATTCACTAACAACGGACAATTATGGGTTATGGTTCTCCCCACCATAGGAACCACCTATAAAAATAAACTTCCAACAGTATATCGACATGATAGGTGTGGTTTACACATCACCTCACTAAATTCAATGAAAAAACACTATTCATTCCTCCTCTGAAGAACATTTCCTAAAAGTTATTTGTCTCACCCATGGACGTGTTATCTCATCACCTAAAAATGATGACTTAAATCATGAAGGAATAAATTTTTTTACAAAACATCCATACTAAATTCTAAAACATAAACTATATTTAATTACATGGTTTAATGGTTAACCATCCAAACTCACTATCAAACTCTCCTTGTGAGTGCTAATACATATCCATCCTAAAGCACTCTTGTATCACTTCTAGCTTCATCATAAGCTCAATTCTAAAACACTATCTCCTTAAAACACATTGGTCCCATCCAACACCACATCCAAACCCATAATATGTTATTTACTAAGGGACTATATGATATCACATCATCCTCCCACTATAAACCTAGTTTCATCAATACCATCCTCCAATCAGTCACACTATATTTATGTCAATAAAAACATGATTATCATACACCTATGGTTGATAAAATTTTCCTCACCATAAAAGTTTCCATGTCATCACTCTATTAAGCTAGAACATATTTTCTCCATGATCTAGGATACTCTTAACTCTGAATTCAATGATCATGATTGTTGGACTACTTTTACTTGATTTCTAATAAAAATCTATTTTCTACTCATTCATGGCTCACTAGGAACATCACCATCAATATCCTCCAAAATTAATTAAAAATATTGTGCATACCTTAAAACAACCAATAGTGAGATCCCCACCTTATAGATTCCCTTACACTACTCCTCCATTGTAATTATTAACATATTCCCACATCATATGTGTCCCTCTCCACTTGACATATGAAATCCTATCTAGACAAACCCTATTATGATATAAAATCAAATAAAATATACCAATATATTATAATCCACCACTAAATTTACCACCTATTACTAAAAATTATGCTACCATGACCTCATGTGTCTCACTAATTCCATCAATACTCGATCCACATATAGATGGTCACCATGCCATAACACAAATGGATACCATATGTAATAAATGTATACTTGGACTTGAGAATAGATGATTTCCTATAAATCCAAAACACACTCACTCTCCTCTCAATATATAAAGTAAACCTATAATAACTCTCTCATAAGATATTATCCACTGTCTATATTGATCTCATCTAATATTAACACATGTACTCTCTCATGCAACTCAATTTTGAAACCAAGATCACTCTCCAATGAGTTACATCCCATAACTCCAAGGATTATATGCCAAAGATAATAACTATAGTCCTCTCACATATCAATATCATCTAGAATAATCATTCTCAGTTCCTTAAATTATGGAAATCCCGAGGTATCTTAACCATGGAAAGGCCAACCACATAGTCACCCACCACTTGTAATTATTAGAGAACTATGAAGTGTCTATCCATGTGTCTGATATGCCACTCAAAATTATGACAAGAATCAATACAGTCACACCTCCCAAAACTCCTCGCCCCTTACCCAACCATGATACTATAAGAACACAAATTTATTTTAATCTTAATATCCCAATTCACTTTACAAGCCTTTTATCAAGCATCTCAGGTGTATCCACATCCTCAAAGAAAAACATTGATATCCTCAGATATCCAAGGCATCCAATAATTTTACTAAACAAATTGGGGTCTCTACAAATCCATTACACTATGGGATATTATTTCTAGTAACAATGATTGTATTTTCAGAAGATCTATATTACTTTCCATCATAATAAAAAATTTCATGGATCAACTAAGTACAATTCTACCACCATGTTATATGGGAAAATTACATATAAGTTTTTATTTAATCATTAAAAAATTGATTCCCCATGATGGGTGAAAACAATCACTCATAGAAAATATTATTTCAGGTGAATATTGCAAGATGAAAATAATGAATAAATAATCATATTTCCACTATGGGTCCAGTGTCAGACCAGAAAAAACAATAATTAATAAAGACATCATATTTGAATAAATATCTTAAGAATAACAATGAAGACAAAAAATAGAAATTAGTTAACTTTGGTAAAGATGAATTCATATAGAAAAGGTGTTTGTGACTCACTAGGGAAAAGTATGCCATATGATCATACATTTCCTTATTCTTTATCTACCATATCCTAAATAATAAGATAAATAAGAATATTTTATGATACTATTTTTTCATGACCTAACCTAAGACCACTTATCAGTGATCTTTTTGATGATGACATAATACCTCAAGTGTACCTATTTATATGCTAGAGGCTTTTGGATAGCGGTGATGTCCTAAATCATACATTAGGGATACTATGACCTCAAATAAAAATAAAACAATGACCAAAATAAAAAAACAACATCCAAAACAAACATTATAGTACAAATAATAAATAAAAAATAATAAAAAACAAATGACTGTTGAAGCAAGCAGTCATAAAACAACTGATCGCCTAATGGTCCAATCACATACACATAATAATAAAGCAATAAAATAAAAAAGTATCACTACTTACTTTCATTTACCTCACCTAATCTCTACCTTAAATACCATAAATGTTCCTTTATCTTGATTAACTACACATCATATGATTTGACCAATTAATAAGACACAAGGTCTTCAAGTGCACCAAAACTCCCATACGAGGTTTTAGAAATAAATATAAGTAGGTTCCCTCCATCTTACCCTAGTACACTCAATCATATTTTTGTGTATTCATGAGAAAATTAAATATCTTATGTAACCATGCACATACATGAACATCATAACATCATGTGATAACCGAACCACCATAACTCTATACGCATTGGGTCACTATGTGCTGACTAGGCCACCATGATACCCAACCATACCTACTTTGGATAATTCTAAAATCCAGTCCCCTCATTGCACAAACCTTAGACCATACCAAAAGATTGAGGGCCAGTAATCACAACATGTACCAACCAATATCCAAATATATAGTGAAGGGTTATGTGTCTAAATCCTAGATCATAAATTATCACTAAAGGGAGTTCACCCAAAAATTCTTAGTCTAAACCTTATAACTCAAGGTTTGGACATATATCACATTTCTACCACTACATCATCCCTCAAGGTAGGTCCCATAATCAACCCATGGCCAAACCTTCTCACTCAAAGAAGCCCATCCCAACATCTTCTCACTCAATGTGAGGTTTATATCCTAACCACTACCTTATCACTCAAGGTAGGTCTAGATATCACATCAGAGTCTTAGATATCCTTTTAAATAATAAATCTAATGAAAATAATTTCTAACTCAAGGTAAGGTCATTATCCTAACAACTAATCTATCACTCATGTTATGGTCTAATATCACATATCAACCACTATATTCTCCCTGAAGGTTTAGTTCTACAAAAACCATATAACTCATGGTGAGGAAAGGAATTTAGATACATCATTGGAACACTGAAATCCATAACCTATAAAAATTACATTATTAGAACATCAATGAAACAATAACAAGGCATGAAACCCATATTTTCTACTCATAAACTTTTCAGATGGGTTATTTCACTTGAGCCCTGACCCTACACCCCACAACATTCCTTAACACACATCTTGCCTCAAAATTCTATCTCCTCAAGACCATATCATTCTCAAATGTAAAAATTTATAGCCCTCTAAATATTCTCATATCTCCCATTAGGGTGAATAATAGTTTCCTTTTGACTGATACTAATATTATCAAGTCAACATCATGCCATATCCAACAACCTATGATGTTACCTCAGCCCATCATCTCTTCCTCATGATGGACTCATGGCCCAATACAAAACTACTTCAAATTTCTATATCGCAGCACAGTCCCTCTAGCCATATAATTTTTCAAGTTATCCCACTTTGAGCCACTTAAAATTCTAGTTCCATGTTTACAAAAAAATCTCATGACCTTCAAATAGGTTTCATATAACATCTCCATTAGGATAGGTAGCAATAAATTGGCTAAAAAACATCCAAATACCACCATACATATTCCTAGAGATATTATCTCACACATAATATAAACCAAAGACCTCATTCAGCCTAAGAGGGTTTTAACATAGATCTTGATATGTAGAGTAATCTCACCCATCATAGTTAGGCCAAAGCCTCTCATAGTTGAAAAACTTTCCTAAGGAACTAAACTAGGATACCAATATCACATCACAGATCCCAAGAGCTACCTAAGGTCTCTCTATAACACAAAGAACACCTTCTCCACATGGTTACATAATAATTGGCTGATCCTAGTATACCCAAAGTTATAAAGGGAACTTATTCAAAACTGGGGTTGATCATTTACACCCTATCACTCTACCTTGTGTTCTCTCGACCCTTAGCCATACACTCTATCCCATACAAACATGAAAGTATTCAAACACATGTTTAAATAAGGATATGGTTAGGTATTAAAGGGACCATATAAAATCAAAATTGAATTATCATCCATGCTAATATTTTATCATCCACATGCAAGCACATTCATACCTCTTTCGATCTCCTACCTTCACCCAAGCCTGAATTTCATGCCACAAATCAAATATAATTAATTATAATGATTTATATTTAGTTATTTAATTCAATAAATGGATAAAAAATCATTGAAAATATCTTTATGCATCATCTCATCATCAAAACCACACAAAACATTGTGTTTTCATTTTTTGGTATATCCTCTAGCCATGTGGAGGAAAAACCCCATAGTTCTCAACTGATTTCACCATGCATTAGTGGAATATTAAAAAAACCTTGTCTGAAACATGAAAAACGAAATGGTGAAAGTGGGGAAAATGGAGGGAAAAAGGGGATAAAATCATCTAAAAATTTCAATTCAACCATTAAAAATATTCCCTACCCAAGGAGGAATCACATGGAAGAAGATATGGGAGAGATCTAATTGAAATAGTTCTCTCTCATGTGTTTCTCAACCTAAATTAAGAGGTGGGGGTAATCTAAAAATGATGGTTCTAGGACAAATAAAACATAGATATGGTTCATGGTGTTGTGTGAACATGGGGTTTATGTCATGATGCTCACTCATCAGGCCATGAAAAGTTATGTCTCCTATGGGTTATAGTGTGACCACCACAGGTAGAAGAGTAACCATTCAATCTAACACCGTCACGATGAGACCCCCATAGGTTATGGTATGGCGACTCTTTTTAGGTTAGGTCTAGGAAATTAGGTGTATCCCCCTCTCATAGTGTGGTTTCACACATACCCAGCCATGAATCCTTTCATGGTAGGCCACCATACCACAACCTAAGGGTCACCATTTGATTGACCTTTTTGTATGAAAAATTATAAAGGAATTATGCTAGGGTCCTTGACCCAAAGTGAATGATTCCCCATTCCTTTGTGTGAGGGTCACAATAATGGAAATACCCCTACACCATGGCATGAATCCACTAAATAAGGGTTTTTACCCCAAAAAAATTGGTACAAAATTCAACTACACCATGGAGCCCTATGACATAGTGTAACCATCTCCCAATTAACACTCATCAGGGAATGACGGCCCCCCTACATCCCAAATCAAAAAAGGGTCATCCCAACCTCACTAAAATCTTATACCAATCATATAAAATTTATCTCAATCCTATAAC
Source organism: Viscum album (assembly GCA_963277665.1). Classification (NCBI taxonomy): domain Eukaryota; kingdom Viridiplantae; phylum Streptophyta; class Magnoliopsida; order Santalales; family Viscaceae; genus Viscum; species Viscum album. The sequence goes on along the minus strand of OY728146.1, from coordinate 120,508,632 downwards.
CATATATAAAAGAATATTCTTAATAAATCTTAATTCTCTAAATTTCCATATAAATCATGATTCTTGAAACAACTGTAGGACCCCAGAACACCCTAAGATGGAAGGGATGAATCAGGGTGTCAACTGTTTCTTTTAATGTGACGAATCTTGTTCCAATATTGGTTGGAACTCATTAAACCTCTATGATGTATTCTATTAGAAATAAAACATTCACATGTAGAAATACAACAAAGGAATTTTACTTGGTTCACCACTAAGGTCTAATCCAAGGATTATATGCCGATAGTGTGTCAGTCATACCAAAATCCACTAATCATCACTAGTTGTATAATAAAAGGGTTAAAAAAAAGTTAATCTATTCCAGGAAAATTACCTTTACATTATTTTAGAGATTGCACAGTATGTCCCTCAGAACACATTCATCGACTCCCCCCAGCTCACTGCTTTTATAGAAGTCTTACTCATCTTATTGACTTGATGGTGTCTTCAATAGATTGGAATTGAATTATTTTTCTATATATATCACAAGAATATAATTTCATAGATGCTCTAAATTGATGCACTTGAAATCACTGTTTACTAAAAACCAGATGTTAAAAATTACCTACTGTAAAGCTCAATCCTTCATGATGATAACTACCTTTGCGGAACGAACTGCCTTCATGAACTTTCATGCTTCTTCCACAAACTATGTTGCCTCTTCCATGAACTGTGATATAATACATGGAATGATTGGTTCAAGGACAACCTATTCTTCTGAGGACCTTCACTACATGGATGAATTATTTTTCTACAAACCACATCTCCTTCATAGACCATTGATGTCCCACAGAAAACCTATCCTCCACGAACCCTTCTTCTCCTCTACGTGCTATTATCTCTTCTATGGAAAACCTCTTATTCCACATAATCTTTTTTTTGTGAGATTTAGATCCCCAAAAAATACCTTTCATGAATTTCTCCTGAAAACCAATTCACCCTTTGCATAATCCTCCCTCACGAACTCTTCTAATATGCAGAATTGTTTCTCCATGAACCACTTCGGATTTAGCTGAGTTCTTCCTAGAGGAAGGATATTTTCTAATAAAAATTGCTATATATAATTATGGGATTAGAAGTCATTATATAGTAAAATATATGAGAAAATATCACTAATCAAAATCACCCAAATTTTGACGTGGTACAACCATTACTGCGTATTGTGCTTCTCCCGCAAACTGTTTTCCATATGTGGTCTGAATAACACCTTTCTTCCTTCACGATGGTGAAAATATTCTATGAACCAGACCCTTTGTAGGTTATAAAACCAACACCTCTTTTTTCTCAAACGACAAGCCATCTGGTGAACTATTTTCCTCCCACAAACTGCAAGGCTTTTCTATGAACCATTTTCCTTTTACGATATGTGTACCACACTTTATGGTCTGCATAATCCTACTATGTAGAAATCCCATTCTGTGTAAGATACCTTTCCATGAAAACTCCTTGATCTTCTATGTGAGTATTGACAAAAAACAAAAAACATAATCTATTTCAAGAACTAAACAACCTTGGTTCCAAAAACAACCACTACTCCATAAAAAGAATTCAAATTTCCATAGAAAATAGTGACCCATAAATCAGTGGGTCATTAAAATCTTCTATTGGATGATATACATAAATGATGAACTTATCCCTCTCACTACATCCCAATGAAAGTAATATCTTCTCTAGGGATTTCATTAATTTTTCAAATACTAATGGACTAGTAGTTCCACTAAAAGATAGGGTTGGCTTCCACATTAATTGGCCAAATTTCATTACACCATATTGAGGAGAAATATGATATTTTATATATCCAATATTATTATTCATATCTTGAGTCGACTTCCATAATATATTAATAATCATCTCAGATCTAACCCCAACCTCATTTTATTTCTCATGAGAGATATCCCCGCATCGATTATGGGTGTTGAGATAGTTTTTTTCCTTATATTAGGATCAATTTATACATAATGGATTAAACTTAATTGTTATATAACACTATGAATATTCCATACTATAATAAAATTACTTTGTAGGTAAATTTTTTTTGAAAATGTTTTCATGTAATATTAAATTTCCCTCTAAATATAAAGTTCCACTATCCCATTACTTTCCTAACACCCCAAAATCATAATGTAAAATAAGAAAGCATAATGGGTATTTAAATTGGATTCCTGTTAAATTATTTTCATACTAGAAAATAAAAAAATATATAACATAAAAAAAGGAAAGTAATTTACCAAAACAATTTGATCCATCACAATAGATACATCTAAATTATTTTTCTTTATCCCTCGAAAATACCAACTACATCTTTTTAATTTGAATATTAAGAAAAATATTTAAATTAATATTTCAAATTTAAAATATTATTAAAATAAATAATTTTTAAAATAACTTATAATTTTGAGATTCCATTTATAAATACCATTTAAAAGTAAATTCCTTTAAGTCATCATAATTCTATAAAACTCACACCGAATGAATTATCTATATAAACAATGCCTTATTTTAATGATATTGAATTTCTAATGGTTTCCTAAAAAATTTCACATCCACCCCAATATCAATATAAACTCTATAAATCAAATTATAATCACCATGAAGGTAGTTATGAATATATGAAACATGGAAAAGATTATGAAATCACTTCAAGTAGGTTAGAAGTTAATATAATATAAAACCTTTCAAATAAGTTATAACACCTTAAAGTAATTGATAGAAATCAAATAATTATTTAAACCTCTACTAAACATGAACTATATATAAAAAAGTAAAAACTTTATAAATTCATGATAAAAAAACTCTAATAGTCTCATACTCCTATATATATGTGACTTTATAATTTTCTACACTATTTTTAAACTCTTGAATAATTTGTATTTTCTCAAAATTATCCAGTATTAAAGTATATCTAATAATAACATCCCTAAAAATATTACTCTAATATAATATTATCCAATATTTCAACCTATATAATGATATGGTTTCATACCAATGCATGAGTGATATCTACTATTATAGAAAAAATCAACCAAGTGTTGATGATTTTTATAATATCCTTCAAAATATAAAATGAAATATATCAATATGTCTTTTAAATATTAAATAATTTCCTTGATAAATAATTTTTTTAATAGTGGAATGTTGTGATATGGAATAACTATGTACCAAATATTATTTTAATATCATTCAATATTGTGAGTTAAACCAAGTTTTTGGTTCTAAAATGTACATCTAAAACTATATATGAATATTCATTATCACATCCATGTAAATTCCTTCAAAAACATCCATTTTGTGTGATTCCATAATAAGAAAAAAATGAACATATTTTTTCAATCAATCAATAATGACCCATATAGTATCATTCCTTCTTATTACATGAGGCAATCCACTTTTAAATATTATAGATATATCTTTCTATTTCTACTGTTAAACCTTAAAAATCGACAAAAAATATTTTTGAACTAGATGTTTTGTTTTTACCTACTAATATATAATGTATATGGATAAAAACTCAGACACTAATTTATTTATACCAATACATTAAATTATCCCACCATGGAATGATAAATATTTTTAATGACTTATGGTAGTGCTAAAGGTGAGGTATTGGACTCATGAAAAATAATCTCTTACTTATCCTGAGGAATATAAAACTTTCTATAGAAAAAAAATTATGTACATCATCCTAAATCAATATATCAAGATCATATATGTTGATTGACTATTATTTCCACACCTCTAAATCAATCTTTCTTAGCCTATACACCTATAACGGATGGAACAAATTTATAGCGCACCATTATTTAATACAAGGAACTATTACCAATGGCCTTTGTTAAGTCCAAATTAAATATTCCATGTTACTCTATAATATTTTATTCACTATGAATTTCCAAGGATACATCACAAGAGGTATTATTTCTTAATGTCTTAGCTATAAAATTTCCTTTAACTGGAGTATATTTATTCTAAAAATCATAATTATATAGTAATTCCACTAAAATTCACTATCATAGGTCAAAATATTATTAGGAGTATATATAATGAAAATTTTTATAATATATAAAGAAAAATAAATAATCTCTAGGTAACCAATTTCATTATAAATTGAATTTAAAAGAAACTATTTCAATTTATATTTCATGTGTATTATAATACTATTTATGATTCTATATTTTTTTGGACCTATATGATATGAATTCAATCTCTTTTATCAACAAGAAACCCCAACCATATTGATAAGTAATGAATTAATAATAAAAAATAACTCCTTTATTAAGTAACAAAATAATATAATAATTGAAGAAATTAACATATAAATACTCAAAATTTCCTTGACATAGCTCTATTTATAAAAAATACAAGAACATGCAAGTTTTGAGTGATTAAATGAGTTTAAGTCTTGAAAATATTAAAAAAGGCCCTCATATAATAACCAATAAAAAAATAAAAACAATATAACTCTACCAAATTCTTAATAAATTTCAAATAAACATATACATCAATCTTTTAATGGTCAATAGACATTCCACATTAAGAAAAATGGGAAATAAAATGAATGTTTCATGCCCATAACATGAACTTTTACAACCTTTTGTATAAATAATGATAATTAAAAAGTATTAAAATCAATCTTAATTACTTTTTATAATCTTTTTTTGACCTCAAATTCACCAAAATGTCATTAAAAAATACTATAAAAAACTGATCAATGTATGGATAGAACACATAATGCATTAACACCATAAAAACCATGGGTAAATTTTTAACGTTAAATGGAATCTGAAAAAAACTAATTTTTTTTATTTGGATATCAAAATAACATATTTGGAATATCATACTCTGTATCCCTCGTCTGATGATATGTTGACCATAGATCCACCTTTTAAAACTATCTACCTCCTTCAACTGATTGAATAATTTATTAATCCATAGTAAATGATACCCGTTATTTTCTGGAACTATATTCAAATATCAATAATAGATTAAAATCCTTATATTATCATCAAGATTATTTTTAAAAATAATTAGACCTTCCCATTGAGAGAAAACATGGAAACAAATACCCATATTTATAAAATCATTAATTTTAATTCAATAATCCCAAGGCATTGTAGTATTTATCCAAAATTTTGATATATATATATATGAGATACACTATAATATAACTATATTCCAAAATCAGTCTCATTATGAGGATGTAGATATATAAATTCCTAAGGAAAATCATAGAAAAAATCTTCCACAACACTTAGATATTCTATTGGTTACATATATTATATGAAAAACATTAATCTGGAAAACTATGATGTGATATGTAATTCATATATATAATTCATCCAATATGACTAATCACTAAGGAAATACACATGATCGCCTTCCATGTTAGTGAAAATAACCCAACATTGATAGAAATATATACAGAATTACATATATAATAACCAATACTAGAATAAAATGACATAATATGGTTATATATAACTAGAACAAATCCTAATTCAAATGAGATCTTCCCAAAAATTGCTCAAATTAATGGAAATCCTCTCTCAACCTAGAATGGAATCCAATTGGAGCAGATAAAACTATAGGTTTACAATTATTCACTACTTTAAGTTTAGCTCCCAAAATTGGTGAAGTAGTAATAAAATAATGAGGAGCTATAAAATCTATTATTATAGAATAAAAATTAAAATAAAGGTATATTGTACCAAGTATAACCTTTAATCCATCTAATAAAGGAAACTTCATTGCATGATGTTTTCCATATCCAACTTCTATACCTCGTTACCTCTAATCCCTACCACCACCTCATACCCCACACTACTCAAGGTCCCTGATGGAGAGGAATACCACTCAAATATTTTTCATTCATATAAACTTATATATGTAATATGATTTTAAATTTATCATTCTACAATGGATAGGGTTGATAAAAAAATTATAATTATGGTTTTTCTAAAAACTGATAAGGCCCATCAACTACTATACCCTTAGGCACACATCAACATCCATATTTTAAAGGAAATAAAAATTTATTATGATCATGACTAATATAAAGTAAATATATTATATTTTAACCATAAAAAATGTTTGATAACATTAAAATCTAGAAAAATGAGATAGGAATGGTTAATGGTGTCTTTAAACACTTTATAAGGTAAAATGTACCATAATATGAGAACTTGTGTTTGTGTCCCCACTTCATAAAAAACCCAAATGAATCTTATCTTTAAATTATTTTGTTTTAAGCAAGGTATTATTAATCAACTCAAATTTCATCACTACCTCCGTAAATAATTCACAAGGTAAAATATATAACTTTGTGATGAATCCCTAGATATAATAACCTCTTAAAATATTTTTCCCATACATCATAATCATTTATAAAATCTAGTGATTATCACCACAAGTACATAAATTATACTCTAAATTACTACATACTAAATCTAATATATATAATAGTTAAAAACTCATTATTTTTCTCCATCATAAGATATGGTCAAGGAAACTATCACATGAATTATCCTCAAAACATATCATATGGTACATCATACACATATCAATCTTCAGGAAAAAAATCCACCATTTGTAGACTACTCTATTTAGTAAACTAATGACCAATAAAAACTAGTGTTCATCCTCTTCCTAAACAATTTGAAAATAAATATCCACCCCTTTCACCAAATGCTCAGTTTACTAATAAAAAATAGGCACTTAATGCATTGGTAGGATCTAATACTAAAAATAATATAAATTAGTCATCCAACTCTCACTAGCTCCTAGATCAATACTCTGATGAACCTCCATAAGATCCCGTTTCCCCTCCTTCAGCTGAACTATATGAGGATGTTGAAAAAATGGTATATCTATTTTCAAGATGTAGATGTCTTCAACCCATTGATATGAACACATTTTAACATCATTATTATATACACTCTTTACATCAGTAAAAATTAATTCAACATGAACAATCAAAATGATCCACTGTTATATTATTCATGAATCCCAGCCTATAAATATACACTATAGTTAACAAAACTTCCCCTCATAAATCCTTATAGGCGGTCAGGGTCCTAGTATTGAATACAAACCATAATTTAAGTTCTTGGTGGATTTTTCGAGCCTACTTTACCCACTATATTCTTAAATATTTTTTCCTTACCAAACCATTGTAATAATAACAATATCTTCCTAAAGAAAAATTATAAACCTTTCCCTTGGTCTATTTGTTCATGTATCAACCCTACCAAGACCCATCTTGAGTGGATGAAGTGATCGAGTGTAACCCTAGAATCCCACCTACCATAATTGTGGGGTTTAAAACTATCCACATGGCTTCAAAAATAACTTAATAGTAGGAATTAAGTGTTTTATATTTAAAAAAACAAAAAATATCATAAAAAAATACAACCTCTAAAAAATAAAAATAAAATAATATATAAAATAAATAAAAATACAATAATACTTAGTCTACATAATGAAAAAAGTGAATGAGAATACAAATTGTCTGAATCTAACAAACCACCATATACTATAATTATTTATGACACTTTCATCGGGGCACGCGTCGTCATGCTGTGATGCACTGGATATTTCCCTACATTCCCACTTTACCAAGGCGTGCGACATCCGTCTCTTATTCAAGGATGTGTGCTCCTTGATTGAAATGGGAAGATGGGATGTCAGTCTCTCCTTCCATGGATTCCTCCTCAGAATTTGTCACCCAGTCCGGGTCTCCCTCATATATTTAATACATTGTTTTTGAATTTCATTCCCAGTTCTATATCATTGTGGATTCCAGTTAATTACACTGCTTATTTTAAGAAATTTCAAGGGGTCAAGTCAGGGTAGAAACCTTCAGTCAGGAGAGTAGTCACGTCGGACAATATTGGCACATCTTGACACTGAAACACTGGTACACCTAGATTTATTTCCCTTATGATAGGGCTTCTCGAGGGAACCAAAGCCCGAGGGATCCCATGTTGAGTTTGGGTAATTTTATGATAGAGGCATGTATCTATGGTTTTCCTTATCTTCCCATGTTTAACACGAGGTATACTGTGATTTTGAATTTTGGTGGAGACAGATCATACTATTTAGAACATTGATGAGGGTGGATCAGATGGGTAGATCCCTAGGAGGGAGCACCTGTGAGGCTTACTAGAAAGACAAATCAAGATGCCCAATGAGGACAGATCCGAGGATGATTGGGTCCTGACCAAGGGAATTCTTGGGTCCCCACAAAGGGAACACCATGGTTTACCATTGGATGAGATTGAATCTTGGGGAGGCTTCCTATGTAACCTGTATATAATACATGGATCAAAACCCATGCAGTTCAAAGGGGGTGATGAATCGGGGTGTACACAAAGGAAAACAACCCAGAGACATGTTGGGGATTACACTGGTTAACAACTTCAGTACTTCTAAGAGTAGTGAAAAGGTGGTTGACATGATCTCATTAGGATGTGGTATCTTGGGTAAAACCAGGATGGACGATGGATGATTTGATGACATGGATGAGATTAGTGGGATAGAACTAATATGAAGATGATGGTGGTGTTGGGATTGAACCTTAAGAAGTATTCCTACATATCCAAATGGCGGGGAATCAAAGTCCACATAGTTTGATGGGGCGATGAGTCACCTAAGGATGTGGCTCGTGAGAATGGATGCATGGATGGGATCCAAAGGAATTAGAACCCCTAGGTTAAGGCATTACCTTCCCAAAACACAAAGGTGCAAGGGAGGGACCAGGATGGGACATTGATGATGGGATTGAACCTCAAGGAGGATTCCTACATATCTCCGTGGTGGGGAATCAAAGTCCATGTAGTTCAAGATGGGGAATCAAATCGGTTTATACACAAAGGACAGCAACCCAGAGACATGATGGGGCTTATGAATGGTTAGAATCCCATCGAAAGAGGGATGATCATAGTTGGTGGAATATGGATTGAGTGTGGTAGTTACCCATGGTTAGCTAAAAGGTAGCTGGACTGATGCCACTAAGGGACGAACCAAGGATGTGGGTCCCAACAAAGGGGACACCAAAGTTTACCAGTGTTTGGGTTTGAACCTCAGGGAGGCTTCCTACATACCATACCTAGGATATAGAGATCAAAACCCACATAGTTTGAATGCATATAGTTTAACGTCATGCGAGATGAGGGTGGAATATAGTTTAACATCATGCAAAATGAGGTTAAACCAACATGAAGTAGTTGGGACCGATGGGGGATGGGCGTGAACCTCAGAGAGGCTTCCCACATACCATGCATGGAATGGTAAAAGATCAAAGTCCACATATTTAGGTAGTGGAGGATGGGTTTTACACACTAAGGCATCCCAAATAGGGTATCACAGTTGATGCTTACTCTAAGACCACGTGATTCCTGCTCGGTGTGAGAAATAAGAGGCAACAAAGACCTGATGATCACATCGTGAAAGGTGTATCCGCGAGGAATGGAGTGGGGATTACATGTGGTTATCAGCCCATGGAGATGGATATTGGTACTTACCCCAAGAGGGATGCCTAATGAGAAAGGAGGGTGTCTAGACGTATGAGGAGGATATGGCCATCGTACCTGAATCATCCCACCAGAGGGTGCCTAGGATTATGTGGAGATTGCCCGATGTGCGCATGGAGAAAAACCTCATAGGGAAAGAGAGAGCGGGTGAGAACCCATGCACATCCCCTCTATGATCCTCTTGGTCCTACCGCATAAGCAGTAATAATAGTTTAATGTCTTATGTCGAGGATGTGGTTTCTTGGAAGTTTAGTATCCTGAAGTTCAGACGATTAGTATTCTCTCCTCACCCCTATGACTTACATAATCAGTACAATTTGACACTTGGTAAATGGAAGGCACCATAAATGATGTATAGAGATGGGGTTTTCAAGTTATCTATTGAAGGGCTCACATTAGCATGGATATGAAAAGAAGTAATAGATGTTAGCTTGCCTATGTGAAGAATCAAGAGGAAAATCTATGTAATATGAGGCACCATTCTAGGGACCTTGAAATCACTTTATACGAGCCCAGAGGGTCGTACGGAAGAAGGTGTGCAAATAAAGAGATGTTGTAAAGAGGTGTTTCATGAAGAAAAGGGTATCCACGAAGGTTAGGGTATTCGAAAATAGGATGGAATTCATGAAGGGAAAGGTATTCATGAAGGAAAGGGTCTTTGTGAAGAAAAGGGCCTTCATGAAGCAAAGGGTCTTCGTGAAGGGGAGCCTTTGATGGAGTAGAGATTTTCCTCAGTAAACAAATCTTTCTTTGGAGAGTGATTCACGAAGGATCTACACTTCACAAAACCTCAAGCACCCTGGAGGGCCACCTCCATTGCGAAGGTCATATGGCTTCATGAAAGGAATCCCTACTATAGGTTGGGGATGTGAAGAACACAAAGAGGTATGGTTCGTAGAGGCCAAGTACCTTTGGCAATCCATTTGTCAGTTTCACAAAGGTCTTTGCGAAACAAAAGCTCAGAAGTTGAAAGGGTGGTGTAAAAATGGTTTGAGAGGGGGGGGGATCCCTCTATTTATAAGCAACAGAGGTCAGTGAGGGTCTCAAAACATTTTGCGAAGATGAGTGATGATGCAGAGATGCATGGCTCCATTGGAATGCATCGACCATGAACTAGATGAAGGACCCCACGAAGAGGATCATCAAAGTGGCCATGCAGAGTGGGATGTAGAGGCTAATGATGACGTGGAGAGGATCTCTTTATTGGAAGGTGTAAGACCCACCGAGTGTCTATGACGCTACAGACACGATCGTGAAAGAGGTTTTCACAAAGGCGGGCCAGCCTTGTAGAGGGATTCAAAAAGGTTACCTTAGGGATGGGTTGGAGGGATTTAGGGCCCTTTTGAGATATGATTTAACTTAACATCATCTTGGAGTTTTCTCCCTAAGTGGGATGGATATCGATGCTGAAAAATCCCTACCCCTCAAAATTTGAGCTGATGGAAAAGAGGGGAAGATTATAAGGGTAAAACACCGAAGATACTAGAAGGATCGAACATACGGTGAATCATGCAGCTAGGCCGCATATGCGAGCACAGAGTCATGTCGCACAAGACATCATACAACTGAATCACGAAGTGGACATTATAGATAGGTATCTCTAATTGTGGGTGTGAGGCACCATGAATAGCCTCCACGAGTCACCATGAAGACCATCCACGGGTCACCATGAAGCCGGTACTGACCGTGCCTATAAATATGGGCCAGAGTCATTTTTCTACATCTATATCTCTTCGAACAATTTTTATGATGCTTTCTCTTCATGAAATGATCCTATTTGTGAAAACATTAGCAAACCAAAGTTCATTGGTCTGGTGCTTTTAGAATTCTTTTAGCGAACCTGGGCATCATGATCCGATGCTTGCTTTGCAATGTAGGCCAAAGTCAAGGTGGTTTTAGATTGTCTTCATGAACCATCTTTAGGAACAATTTTTCATTCAACCTTCATGGACCAACCAAAAAAATTCCCCAAGTCTTCGGGGTAATGGATACTTAGGAGGTTGTGGGAGAAGTTCATGCCAACACTACTCAGGGGGAGGCTATGGCAAACAACATCAAAATTGGAGAGTACATCCATAGCAATTCTAATCACCGATCATTGATGGAGCGACTGATGGAGGTGCAGAGGGAATGCCCACTATGCGAGAACCTTCCATTGTATGACTTTGGTTTGTGGGATGAAGTCTCCATCCTAGAAACCAGCAAGGACGAGCCAACCTACTAGTTCATGAGAACCCCTGAGCAATATGATAGAACCAATATTTTCAATTATTTTATTCTTAATTTCAATTTTTTTAATCCCACCAATGTGTTATTTAAAGGTCAATTGTCACATTTTATGTTTTATGAGTATTTTTTAGCTTAATTGGAAAAAATGGCTTATTTTGGATTTAAACAGTTTTCATTTATTATAATGTTTCGGACAAAACTTTATCTAAACTGATCCAAATTGAAAAATTCTTCTTTTATAGGTTCCTATTTTCGATGAGAATCATTTTATACTTCTGGACCCAAAGCTCAATCCATCATTTGGAAGCTCAAATCCAGCTCACAAACCAGGACTCGAAAACTGTGTACAGAACTGCATAAATTTATTGTGGGGACAATATCTCATAAATGGCCAAACCAATGGAGCTAAAATTTTACATGGAGCTTAAATACATCCGGACAAATAACTTTAATTAATATGGAAGCGCATTATTCTTTCATTCTCAAGGACATTAATGCGTTGGAACTCGGTGTTTTGGAATACGAAGAGTCACCTGTACAAAATTAAATATCCAGAGTAGTTTGGACATATCTCTTTCATAAGTGGACCAATAAGACTCAAAGTTTGTGGGTAGACATAAGAGATCTAGGGGAACAACTTTCAAGAAGGACCAAGTTCCAAATTCTGTCATTAAAGAGGCAATCAACGCGCCTACATTCGTGAATGATTTTTGGAACCAAATTTCCACACCCTTTCCCTATAAAAGAGTGTGTCTTTTTCATTTCCAAGGGATTGGAAACTTTGGAATAGCCTTTGTTGGCCATTATATGTAGTTTATTATTGTATTTTCTTTTACTTTAATTCTGTAATTGCATTACATGTTTTAATTCAAGTGTTCTCTTTTCTCCACTTTTCTATCTCTCTTTTGTTTTCTCTCCCCGTTTTCTTTTCACTGTGAACTCTTATGCTCGTGATCATGAGTAGCTAACCTGAGGAATTTCTCAGGGGAGTAATCCAGTGATGAACCCAAGTCTTTTAACATTCATTATTAATGTTTCTTATTTACTTAGAGTTATACCGAGGGGGATCTTAGTGGGCAAGGCGCCTTTGTGTCTCCACTTGCCACCCGAGGTTTAGCTTTCACTTCTGCAATATTTTTCCTCGATCGAGGTGGTGGATGTGTGGTCTCTCGGCAATCATTGAGAGTACCATATGTTCACAACCCTATTAATAGGAGGATTTAAATTCATACTATGGAGCATGTTCATTAAGTAAATTTGAAACTAATAATGAGATGATGAAGGTTCACTCTGGGTGATGCTCTCGTGAATGTATCCTTTCTATCTTAACATCATTTTGTCTGCATTCATTCTGTTGCATTGCATCTGCATATTTACTTTTAGTTTTGTAATTTTAATTCTCAAATATCATTTCTGGTCATTTTATTTATATATACATAGTGAATTAGAAACAGTGAGTGATTGACTACAAAGGGCTCCTCAAGAGATCGACCTAGGTCAGCCACTGTGCTGCACTTAGTATAAATATTTTTGAGAGTGCACACGATGATGCTTCATCAAATTGGCGCCGTTTCCGGGGATCCAAGTGGTCTTCACTCATTATTTTTATTCGCTTATTGTAAATTATTTTTCTTCATTTAATTTAAAAAAAACTAAAAAAATCTCTTTGTTCATGATGAATTTCAACTCAAATTTTTATGCATGGACTGATGAATCTTAGGTGCCAGAAGAAGTTTTAAATGATCTTGATGATAAGTATAAAAGGATTAGTAATGTAGTGGAAAAATTGGAGAGCCAAATAAATTTGATTTCTGAATATGTTCATGCATGTCAAGAGAAACCCTAACCTGATCCTAAGCTGGAACCTGAACCTGAACAAGTGGTGGAAGTGATTTCACCAATCATTTTTTATGCCAAAGAACCTGGGAGGGTGAGAAGGAGATTCTAAAGGAATTAATCATATCATCCCGAACTCATCCATTGCTCAAGAAAGTCCCTGATGTACACATGCCAGCTGATTCACTTATGGGAGATCAACAATTTTTTGAAGAATCATGGAATCACTTTGTTGAAGATAACCTGAAACTTGATCTTCCCATGCTTGATATTGAACAATCAGAACCTTTTAACCTCTCTCTTGCTTTGGAACATGATGAAGAAAATTCACCTGATGAGATGGAGTTTCTAATGGTCCTTCAAGAATAAATCAATTTCCAAGCTGACTTACTTGAAAAGGAATATTTCTTTATTGATTTGTTATATTTTAATCCTATTCAAATTGAATTGTTTTATGACTTCACCATTCCTAAAATTTCTGATACAGAACAAATGGATAAGACCTTAGATGATACAAAAGATACTACCAAAGTGGTGGTGATCAAGGAAGAAGATCCAGAGAATCTAGTAGTGGTGCGACTGCCTCCTCTACAACAAATTTCATACCATTTGGAGGAGGACACCACAGATGTTCACAGGGAGCACCCCTATATTCTATCCCCTCCCACTCTGGATCTAAAATTATATATTTATTATTTCTTGGGGGTTGGGAACTTTCTTATTTTCTTTGGGGTTTTCCAATCTCAGTATCTACTGATGGATACCGGAAAAAGTCACATGTGGTGGTTTATCTCAAAGAAACCACACCCACCTTCTGATTGGGGATAATCTGCTGCAACTGCCTGACTAGGGGTAGTAAAAACCTAGAATCCTCTTGGGGGTCAAACCAAGCATTATCCCTTTTCTATACATTTTATATTTCTTTTTTATTTATTTTTCTTATGAGTTGTCATTTCTTTTGTTTGTGCTTTCATTTTATTTTTCATGTTGTTTTTTTTGAAATTTTCTTGTTTTCATTTTTCATTTTTTTGGTGTGTTTTTAGGAATCTTGAGCTGAATAGAATACTTTGGGAAAATTTAAACCATCTTGGTATTTTTGGCACATTTCTTGATTTGATTATTTGAGGATATAAATGATTTCTGAATGGATTTTATTTCTGATTTATGATCTTTTCATTTGATGACGTTTGATTGACTGTGAAACTCATGTGCACTGAAAATCATGCCCAACCTGAGAGGTTTCTAAACCTATTTTATATCTTATTTACATTTCTATTTTTATTTAGAGTCTTGAGACATGTTGTGTGATCCAAAACTTGCTATTTTTCTCCTTTTCAAAGCTGTTAGAGTTCATGGAATGTGTCACATGTGATTGAGGCATCACTTTGAAATCCCTTTTGCATTGAACTTTTATTTTGTCATACCTTTACATCTGAATTTCATTAAGACCCTAGTAGCCATGAAATACCTTATTAGGAAGCCATATTACAATCCATTTATCCCTTTACAACCTTCTCTAGAAGTTAAATGCATGATTATTGTTGAAATCAAGTGTGGGGGAGGGAGAACATGGCTTGTGTTTCACTTTCCTGAAGAATCTGTTTGAGATGAATTGAAAGTGTTGCCATATTTATTGCTACTTGGGTGGAAGAAATTTCATGATGTGAAGATGGATGGGTGGAACAAAATATCATCACATATGGGATGGGTGTTAACCAATTTTTGAAGATCAAAAGATGCCTCTCTTTTCCTCCAAAACATGATTCTGAAGAGAAATCCAGATCTAAATTCAAGCTGAAACAATGATACAAATGGGGAAAAGAGGGATGAAAATAATTAATTATGAAATTATAAGTGTGAAATTCCCAAATGAAGAGGTTTTTGGAGGTGATTTATTTTTTATCTGATTGAGGAGCACACCATTCTTGAGCAAAACTGTTTTCATGCATTTACTTCACTTTAGAGCTTAACCCTCCACATTATTCCTTAGATGATTTTACATTTTAAACCTGCCAACCCTCAGCCTCAAAACAACCCATGAAAAATAACTCATTATTGACACATTTGTGACCATGTGAAGTGGAGATACTAGGAAGATAGCAATCCTATGGAGATCACACATGTTCTTGGGAATGAGAAAAACTCCACATTAAATATCCTTGAGTAAAGAGAGAAATAATTTTCTGGGGAGGTAGGTACAACATGCATGTAAGGATTAACATGATATTGAATGGATTAATATGATTTTTGAGGAGTTCTGAAATTTTTATCCATTTATGAGGCATGATATTTTCTTTGATATGATAATTGAGTTGTGTTGTCATTTATGCTTTGAGAAGTTTGTTTTTGACCATGGTATAAGATGATTGCCAAGGAAGTGTGTGGGAATTGATAGAAAAAATATTTTCAATTATTTTATTCTTAATTTCAATGTTTTTAATCCCACCAATGTGTTATTTAAAGGTCAATTGTCACATTTTATGTTTTATGAGTATTTTTTAGCTTAATTGGAAAAATGGCTTATTTTGGATTTAAACAGTTTTCATTTATTATTATGTTTCGGCCATAACTTTTTCTAAACTGATCCAAATTTTAAAATTCGTCTTTTATAGGTTCCTATGTTCGATGAGATTAATGTTATAATTCTTTACCCAAAGCTCAATCCATCATTTGGAATCTCAAATCCAGCTCACAAACCAGGACTCGAAAACTGTGTACAGAACTGCATATTTTTATTGTGGGGACCATATCTCATAAATTTACGAACCAATGGAGCTGAAATTTTTCATGGAGCTTAAATAAATCTGTATTAGTAACTTTCATTAATAAGGAAGCGCATTATTCTTTCATTATCAAGGACATTAATGCGTTGGAACTCGGTGTTTTGGAATATGAAGAGTCACCTGTATAGAATTAAATAACCTGAGTAGTTTGGCCATATATCCTTCATAAGTAGACCAATAAGGCTCAACGTTTGTGGGTAGACATAATAGATCTTGTGTAACAACTTTCAAGAAGGACCAAGTTCCAAATTCTTTCATTAAAGAGGCAATCCATGCGCCTACATTCGGGGATGATTTTTGGAGCCAAATTTCCACACCCTTTCCCTAGAAAAGAGTGTGTCTTTTTCATTTCCAAGGGGTTGACAACTTAGGAATAGACTTTGTTGGACATTATATGTAGTTTATTATTGTATTTTATTTTACTTTAATTATGTAATTTCATTACATGTTTTAATTCAAGTGTTCTCTTTTCTCCACTTTTCTATCTCTCTTTTGTTTTCTCTCCCCATTTTCTTTTCACTGTGAACTCTTATGCTCGTGATCATGAGTAGCCAACCTGAGGAATTTCTCAGGGGAGTAATCCAGTGATGAACCCAAGTCTTTGAACATTCATTATTAATGTTTCTTATTTACTTAGAGTTATACCTAGGGGGATCTTAGTGGGAAAGGCGCCTTTGTGTCTCCACTTGCCACCCGAGGTTTAGCTTTCACTTCTGCAATATTTTCCCTCGATCGAGGAGGTGGATGTGTGGTCTCTCGATGATCGTTGAGAGTACCATATGTTCACAACCCTATGAAGAGGAGTATTTTCATGCATATGATAGAGCATGTTCATTAAGTAAATTTGAAACTAATAATGAGACGATGAAGGTTCACTCTGGGTGATGCTCTCGGGAATGTCTCCTTTCTATCTTAACATCATTTTGTCTGCATTCATTCTGTTGCATTACATATGCATATTTACTTTTAGTTTTGTAATTTTAATTCTCAAATATCATTTCTGTTCATTTTATTTATATATACATAGTGAATTATAAACAATGAGTGATTGACTACAAAAGGCTCCTCAAGAGATTGACCTAGGTCAGCCACTGTACTGCACTTAGTATAAATATTTTTGAGAGCGCACACGACAACGCTTCATCACAATACTAGTGGTATAGGGCTGCAGATGGCCACATTATAAAAGATAATTCTCTGGTTACAACACATTTCCTTTACAATCTTATCAACATCATTGATGGAAAGGCATTGGTTAAAGATACCTCTCCACCTTTGTACAATACAATCATCAAGGTGGGGCTTGGGAATCTAGATAAGGGGTGGATCATAATTTGGGACTTGTGTTAGGGTGGAAACTTCACCGATGACTGGGCCTAGGCCTACTAGGTGTGTGTATTCTATAAAGAGTTCAAGAATGTATTGAGGTGGGTAGGCCTGTATGAAGCATCCTGAACTTCCCAATTCATCATCTCTCAACGAAGGGAGTTTATATCATAATTTCTAAGTTGATGGTCACTGGATACCAACAATTTCCACCTATATCACAGGGAGGTTCACATTAGCTTCTAGGAACTTCATAAAATCTTCGGCATCCTAGTATTTGGATGTATGTATGACGAGTTACTCCCCGCTATGAACGTCTTAGAGGATAGGGAAAAGATGCCACCTTTGGCTATGGAATTGCTGAGGCTAGTACCAGGTACAGATGAGGATAAACAGAACACAAGATACATCCACTTTAAGTAGTTGTTAATCTATTTTCTAAATTTCCCATTAGAGGAGGGAACACTATCGGTAAGGCCCCCTATATGTCCACAAGGAGATCAAAGAGGTAAATAAGGTTCATACTGGAGGATCCTGGAGGACAGTTAGTGGAATCTATGGGGGTATAACATCAATACTGAGTAACAGATGATAGTCAGACTGGTTAGATTCATCTCAACGCAGATCTATGGGTGGATATTACTAGTCAGAGATGCCCACATAGGGGTGAGATCAAGTAAATTTATCATAGAGGCTCAAATGGCTGGTGGAGACCACATCGACATGGGAATACCAGTGCTGGAGATGTTATACCATATACTTCAGCACATCAGTGAGGGAAAGAGGCCATTGTGGGTGTGTGGTCCATTCCACTTTTTGAATAAATATTTTTCAGAACATATGGGGGACTATGAATATCTTAACCCCAATTCTACGCATGGGATACATTCTTAGATAGAGATTTTGAACATTGTGGGGAGTTACCCATTAAAGATGGATGCAATGACTGTGCTGGGTAAGATGGGGTGAGATGAACAACTCATCTTCCACCCATTCCATTTACTAACCAGAGCCTATGCTAATGATGAAAGAAATACTATAGATAAGTGGTTGTATTTTCCATCCTTCTGCAGTGGTGTATTGGTGGAATGAGTAGACTATGAACTAATATGTAAACTATATACCCCACACCAGTTCACTCGACAATTCTGGAGAATGCAGAGGATGAATCCACAGGTGTATACAAATGTGCGCCGTGATGCAACAACTTTAGACGATGTTTACAACGAAGGATGGGAAGATGTGTAATGAGTTTACTCTATCTAATGATGCATTCAGACTGGTTCATGAGTATGCAGAGAGTTAGGAGGCTACCTACCCTGGTGAGATGCTGATGCGACTGACTATCTAGGCCAGTAAGGTGGTCCCTACACCTCGATGTCGAACCATAACGACGGGGGGGGGGGGGGGTGCCAAGAAGGTAGTGAAAACATAATTCAAATAAAAGAGGCCGTAATAACAGGGGTAGTAGGCATCAAAACATCAGACCCCAGACTAGTGATGGCTGGAAGTGAAGAGAGAGAGGTGGCAGTGCCAGGCCTAATGGCTCCACTTGGGAGGGACCAAGAGAGAGGTGAATCATCCCGAAGCATTCAAAGGGCCACCCCTCAAGATATATGGAAGAAAATTCATCCGGTAATGATTCCTTATAATTCCATCTTTTTTAAGGCTTGGAAATATTGGAAAGATAAAAAATAGTATCTTGCTATTAACGACCTATAGAAAAACTTTAACATGCATGGGATAGTACTGGGAGAGCTTGGATTTTCAAAGAGAGGCTTAAATGATCCCCCTACTGAGGGAAGAAATTTTTCAATGGAGTTGGAGGATGTAATACATTCCCATGGTGACATACAACCAATGATGCATTGGGTAAGGGTGTTGTTGAACATGTATACTCTTACAGAATTGACAGCGGCCCAACTGGCAGAGTGTTTTCCTTTGACTGGTCATGAAGAAAAATAATGGGGGGAAGAATTCAATGAGGGAGATTTCTACCAAGTAATGGAGGGGACTTCCAAGGGATCTTCTCTTGAAGAAGATGAAATAGTGTCCTTGGGGGGAATTTCTTTGGGTGAGTTTTCCGCAACCCTAGAAGTGAGTTCCCACTCCCATTCACCACGCCAGTTCCCTTCTTACTGTACATTGGTTTTTGAGATGACACTTATTTATGAAGGATAACCTTCAATAAACCACTCCCACTAATGGGGACAAAGGCACGACAGGCACATAGAACTAAACACCGGTGCCCACAACTAAAAAGATAGTGGTTGCAGAATCCAATAGTGAAAGAGGATCAGGGGTAGCCTCCTCAAAATATTTAGAGCCCACAATCATATACGAAGGGATACATCCTAGCCTCCTAGTGATGATATAACCAAGGTGAGATCAAGAGGCTAACCAGGGTAATTCTCATGCTTAAGAGCTGAACCCGTTGTCTGGTTGGTAAAAATTGGCTAACGTGACCCATGAATGCACAGTTTATAAGATAGTACACATGTTTCTGGTGAAAATGGATGAAATACCCAAGGATTCACTCCAAATAGGGGTGATGATACCTATTACACTGAGTTTCTAGGCTGACCAAGCCATGGTTACTTATGAGTGGCTGGTGGCGACAAGCGATATTATTGGTGGGACAGAGTCTGGAGTTTGGGTGGACATTATTAAATTATAATCCAATGATAAAGAAAAACCTAAGGAAGATTATGCTGCTGAACTCTTAGAGGCATTCCTCGAATATGAACTTTCTGACCTAGAGGACCGAGATGAGAATTCTTCTAATGAAGATGATATTAAGTCCATTCTTCACTGATCATGGAAGTTGATCAAGCACTTTATCGATAACAACCTATAATCTCAATGGATATGTCATATAGAAAAAATTCTCCCCCGGCTGTGAGAACTATGCATTGGGGGAGTATATTCCTGACACCTTCACATGATAATTTGAGATTACCTTATCTAGAAGTTGTGGGAAGATGCGTGAAGCATCAGTGTTGGTTTTCAGCAGAGGATGGCCGTCAATATCCAAATATTCCAAGAGTCTGATCAAGAAGCCTGATGTTTGAGGGTGCGGGTGGCTGAAAATTATGCCTTCATTAGTACCCAATTGGAAATTATATCTGAATTAAAGGCACAAATGATATAAGTCAAGGAGTAGATGAGGTGATCATCACAAGAGATGGCTAATATCCAAGTCGATGAAGACTGGGCACACACCCGGGCCAATGAATTGCGCCCCTCAGCCAATGAAGAGGAGAGGGAGCTTACCAGGAGAGAGAAAATTTTAGAGGCCACACACCAAAGAGTGGTGGACCTAAAACAATCTATTGAGGAGGTCAATCCATCTATTGGAGGGGAAAATCCATGGGAATTGTAACTTGTATAAATGCATAAACATACTTTTATGAATTCTTGTTTATTTTGGTTGTGTGCATGAATCCCATTATTTGCTTTGATTACTGCATCTCAATCATATATATGAAATATCCAGACATCAATCCCTAAGCTCACATTAGTCATACCCAATGTGAGAAACAAGGAATGACCACATAATTATTCCCTTTTAATATGAGAATTCCAACCAATCACATGACACTTGGGGTCTGAATGACCACCCAGAGTTTCCAGGAAGAATTCTCAAAACAACAAAACCGCCCTCTCTCAACATGTTCTAGCGTATGAGATCAAATTCAGGATATAGTGAGGATGGTATGATGACATAATATTACTATTGAAAAAATTTGAAACATAACATCTGTATCACGTTAGCCTAAAATGGGAAGAATTGAGGTCCAACCGCTGATCGTGTTCGAAACACGGGGCTGAACTCGAAGTGCCATCTGATGTCTTCTGGAACATTGTCCTGGGATGGTAGGCGAGCCTTAAGGCTGATAATTCTAACTATTAGGGGGTTCATACAGAAGTGAATGAGAATAGGGATCTGAAATAGAGGTCATGAAAATCGTGGTGATTGAATGATGGGAGTTTTTGGATGAATTCCAACACTCTTGAAATTATGCCACCATGATGAAAGTGCACGGGGTGAGTGTATCAGTATAAATTGAGATTAGGACTACTTTTGGTAGTGACCTCTCTGGAAATAACATAAGATGGTCTATATCTTTACATCATGTATATGAGAATGATAAGTTCATAGTTTATCATCATTTTTTGAGGAATATAATGTCACATTTTAAGGTCATATGGCAGGAACTATGGGCCACACAATCCTGTATATAGATATTACCTTACCAAAACTCCTAAGCTTATATGAGCCATGCTCGGTGTAGGGAACATGGAGCGTTTTCAGGCCTTCTCTATCTAACAAAAATTTGAAATGGTGGAAAAAAAATTTAGATGGGGAAGAACCTAGAAAAACCAATATTCCTACTTCACATGCGCGAATGCATGAATTTAGAACACAAGAGGTGTTCAGGATCCATAAAATCAAAATGTGGCATTACTCATGCAATTCACAATGTTAAATATCTGGGATGCAATGGGAGTGGTGTGATTATTAAGGACAACTTCTGACCATGTTTGAAACAAAGCATCCATTTCACATTAGTCTATAAGGGGAACAAAAAAATGAGGCTTGAGTGATAACCATATTCAAGATGAAGGATTTGCATTACATTGTTGATTGAAATACATCGGAGCATTGTCCTAGGATGGTAGGAGAGCATTGATTCCTAGTATCCATATTGTTATGGGGGTCCCTCCAGATGTGAAAGATAATGAAAACCCAAAGGAAGGAATGTATGAATCATGAACATTACCCATGCAGTTTAAGCGTCATGTAGGATGAATGAAAGGAGTGGTAATCTCAAAGGATGTACATGGTGCAGTTATTATAAACCCAACATGAATGAGGACCTAATAATTCCTCACTAAACCATGCACTTTTGGGAGAAACTATTCCAAAAGGGGCCGAGGAGGCAAAAGTGGTTGCGACTAGACCACATACAGTAAGTCTGGGTGTCACTACGTATCCCATAATAATGGGAATCAAGCCATATGTTGTTCATGAACATAGAATGGTTAGAGACCAACACTGGTGGGGGAAATCCTCTCAAGCGAGGAGGTCGACACATCCCATAATTATCATGGGGAATCCTAAACTTGTTCAGGGTAGGGTTGTAGTTTAAAGTCATGATGCCTAGACTAAGGGACCATAACTCCTAGTTTGAGGTCATAGAGTTCGGACCCAAAGAAGTGCGGTTCTTCTATGTATGCACAAACCTTACCCATATCCCAAAGTTGATGTGAGCTATGCTCTATTTGAAAAAAGGGAGGAGATTATCTTTTCCACACATGGAATATATATCTAGGGGAGATGGTGTGGAGTCAAAGATAACCCTCACAACACTTATTCACCCTCTTTAACATGCTTAGGTTCACGAAGTGATAACACCAATTGTTTCAAAATTCCACTTGAAAATTGATGGAGTGGAAATTGATATGAATCTCATAAAAAATATTTTAGGCTTAATGGGGGTGGATTAACGATGGAGGATAACTTTTTACCATGTTCAAAACACATCATCCATATCGAGTGACCTAAAATGGGAACTAACTTCTGAGGGTCAGCTGTTGACCGAATTCGAAACGTGGAACTTGTCTGATAATGTCATTAAAAATCCTCTGGGACATTGGCCCAAAGTGGTAGGAGAGACATATAGTAGAGCATCCATACAATTTAGGGGTCCTTTTGGATGTAAAAGATGATAACAATCTAAATAAAGGGAGATGTGAAGCATGAAAGAAAATGAAATCCTATCCACGTGGAATCCAACACTGTTTGTCCTAAACCACAATGCATCTAAGAATGTTGGTGAGGTATAATAGAGGCCGAGAAGTCCATATGAGAAGGGGAAAATGGGATGATGAACCTAGGGCTAGATTTGATGGTGAAATGTTCAAGTGTTCATATGTATCCCATGAGGATAGGAATCAAGCCATACATAGTTCTTGAAAGTTTCATGCATTTTATCATCACGTGACAAGGACATAAGAAAAATGAGAGGAAGATCACTGAAGGGAATTACATGGCATAACTATTATAAACCAGATGTGAATGAGGACCCGAGAGGTCCTCACCACACTAGATGATTTCGATAGAGTTATGGCTAAAAGGGGTTGGAAAGAAGGCATGATTTGAGGTACTTGGGGCTAGACTCAAAGAAGAATTGTCCAGGTATTCCTACATATCCCATGAGGATGGAAATCAAGACACATGTAGTTCTTGAAAGTGGCATGGTAGGATACCAATTATAGGGGAAATACTGTCATGCAAGTCTAGCCCATGAACCAAAAGATGTACCATTTGATGGATCTTGTTTGTTCTTTGGTGTGGATGTGTTTTTTTTTGAATCAACAAACCCAGAATGGAGAATCCAACATCACTGCATAAATCAATTCATATTTAGGACTTGAAAAATGGAAGGGTGGATGATTGATACCAAACATTATGTCCCCTCAAGTGAGTACACCACAATGCGGTTCCGTTTTTCATCGTGCGACCATGATGATAATGTCACAGTTTAATGTTGTATGATAGGACTAGCCCATGTGTTTTAATGTCGTGTGGAAAATATACAATAGTTTAAAGTCATGTAGAACCATAAAACATAGTTTAATTTCATATGGCTTGGAATCCTATAGAAAAATGTGGATCTAAAGGGAATTTGCATGGTGTGATAAATCATACCTGGTGTTAATGAGGACCTATGTCTGCGTCGCACCACATGCAATCCCAGGAGGGGACCCTCTAGCCAAGGGGGTCCAGAAACGATCGAGGGACTCAGGCTAGACCCAATGTTGAAATGTATAGGATTTCCTATGTATCCCATAAGGATGGGAATCAAGTCATATGTAGTTATATAAATGCCATACAATTTAACATCATGAGGTAAGGACGTAAGGGGAGGGACTAGACCATAAGGGTAATTACAAGGTGAGGATGTTATAGAACTGATGTTAATAAGGACATATGTCCACATACGCCACACCACATAATACCATAAGAATCAGGGCCAAAAGGTCTAACATAAGAGACAATTCTTGGATCTTGTGCTAGACCCAAATAATAAATGCTTGGGCATTCCTACATATCCCATAAGGATGGGAATCAAGACGTATGTAGTTCTGAAATTCCACATAGTTTAACATCATGCAACAAATATATGGGAGATCTTAGTTTGAGGTCATAGAGATTGGACCAAAGAAGTGAGATTCTTCCAAGCAGGCACAAACCTTGACCAAATACCTAAGTCCACATGAGATATACTTGATGTGGGAAACATGGGAAGAGAAGATATTCTCAACACATGGAATATATAGAATGGGGAATGATGCAGAGTCAAGGATGAAACCATGAAATTGATTCTTCCTCTTAACACAAAAATGTGCACAGAGGGATAGCACCAAGGGTGTTGAAATTCCACTTGAACATAATGTAGTAGAGAGGGATGTGAATCACAAGGCCAATATTTTCAATGGGGGTGGCATAATGATGAAGGATAACTGTTGAATGTGTTCAAAACACATCATTAATATCATGTGACCTGAAATGGGAACCAAAAATTGAGGATTTTCCACTTATAATATTTGAAATGCGGAACTTGTCACATAGTGTCATTCAAAATCCTCTAGGACATTGGTCCGAGGCAGTAGGCAATCTATAAGGCAGAGCATCCATACTGTATGGGGGTCCTTTTGGATTTGACAAATGATGGAAACCCAAATAAAGGGATATGTGAATCATTGAAACAGATGAAATAATACCCATGAAGAATCCAACACTCTGGGTCCTAAACCACAGTGCATCTGAGCACATTGGTGAATCGCCCAAAAAGGGTCGAGGGCCCCAATTGAGAGCAGATGACTCGAGGAGATGATTGGAGGAAAGGGGAATGAAGAGCTCTTAAGAGAGAGATATGCAGCATGGTTATTGAAAACCTGATGTGAATGATGATATAAGTCCACACCACCCCACACACACCCTAGAGAACATAGTCCAAGTGTCCAGAAGGAAGAGAAGGTTTCTAAAGAAATAGGGCTGAACCCAAAAACAAAATGTTCAGGCATTCCTACATATCCCATAAGGATAGGAATCAAGCCACACATAGTTCTACAACCTCCATGAAGTTTAATGTCATGTATTAAGTACGTAAAGGGTATATCAGAGAATAATGTGTATGGAATGGAAACTAACCCAACGTGAACGAGGACATAAGCCTACATACGCCACACCATTCATAATTCTAGGAGAGAACTCAAGACAAGTGGCTGAGATAAAGAATAGATAAACCTAGGATGAACCCCAAAAAAATGTTTGGGCATTCCTGAATTTCCCATGAGAATGATAATCAAGCCAAATGTAGTTATGAAACCTCAGTGTGGTTTAATGTCATGCGGTAAGAATGATGGATGAAGGACGTTCTGAAAGAAGGGGAATGTGATGCAGCTATTGTAAACTAGAAGTGAATGGAAACTAAAGAAGTCCATATACCAAACCATATGCAATACCTCAAAGAGAACTAAACACGAGGGGGCATAGAAATTTGTTGGTATAGACCTGAAGATGAAATGTCCAGGCATTCCTACATATCCCATAAGGATGGGAATCAAGCCAAACTTAGTTATGAAAATGTCTTATAGTTTAACGTCTTGCAACAAGGATGTAGAAAGGAGGAGTGTCTCAAGGGGATTTGTGTGGCATGAAAAAATAGCCTAACATGAATGAGGAAATAAGTCCACACCACACTACACAATCCTAAGTGAGAACTTATGCCAAAATTCTAGAAAGGTTGAGAGACCCAGGGTTGGTCCATAGATGAAAGATCTGGGTGTTCCTACATATCACATAAGGATGGGAACCAAGCCAAACATAGTTATGAAAACACGATGAAGTTTAACATTGCACGACAAGGTCACAAGAGATCTTAGTTTATGGACATATATCTCGTACCATTTATAGTTTAACATCTTGTAGGATGAGGATAGGTAGTTTAACATCTTGCAGGATGATAATACAGTTTAAAGCCTTGCGGGATGATAATACAGTTTAATGTCATGAGGAATGTAAGGGGTCTTAGTTTAAGGTCGTAGAACTTAGACCAGTTTTTAGTTTATCATCATGTGGGATGGTAATACAGTTTAATGTCATGAGGGATGTAAGGGGTCTTAGTTTAAGGTTGTATAACTTAGACCAATTTTTAGTTTTACATCCTTCAACCTAAATGGATCATGCAGTTTAACGTCGTACGGTAAAGATAGGGGAAGGTACTCTTAAGAGATACACATCATGAGGAATTTAGTATTCATGGGAGGAGTAAAATGCTCACCATCCTTAGTGACCAGAGAGTATGAACAATTTGGATAAACCTTATGAATGATATAAGGATTCTCCCATTTGTGCTCCAACTTTAGTGGTTTCCTTCTTGGTATCATTGGCGTTCTTAGGGAAAAAAATGTATCACCTTGTAAGAAAGAGTGTATGAAAACTTTTTTCTTGAAATCTATGTCTATCTTGTTCTCATGCCTCTCTAGATTGTGCAGGGCATGAAGCCTATTCTAGTTAAGAACTTCTAGTTTAGCCAGATGAATTTAGGATAATTTTTATAGTGCCTATCAATCGTACACGGTTGTGCGTAATGAGGGTAATTAAATCTCAATGGGTAGGACTGCCTCTGTTCTGTACACTAGGGAATATGGAGTCACATGATTGGAATTATGAGTCATCATCCAGTAATCCCAGAGAGTAGTGGGGAGTTTTTTTGTCCAACTCTTCTTGTTCTGACCAACCATCTTCTTCAAGATGTTAAAGAGGATTTTGTTTAATTCCTTGATCTTCCCATTCACTTGTGCATGATAGCGAGAGGTATGATTGGAATGAATGTTGTATTTGGTGTACAATTTCTTCAGTTCAACTATTCAGAAGTTGGTGCCGTTATTGGTGAGGATGGTGTGAGGGACTCTGAATTGGTAGATGAAATTGAAGCTCACAAACTCAATGATGGAATGGGAATTAAATTACTTTATAGGAATTAATTATTCCCACTTGGAAAAGAAATCCACAGCGATCTAGATAAAATTGAACTGACGAGCATTTGTTAGTGGATATAGTCCCAAGACATCGATCCCCTAGACTGCAAAGGGCTAAGAGTACTTGGTAGTATGGAGAGGCTCTGGAGGCCGATGAAAAAAATTAGCATGGCTCTGGCACTCATGGAACCTCTTTGTAAACTCAATATAGTCACGGATCATGGTAGGCCAAAAATTCCCCAATCTTCAGATTTGATGAGAGAGTTTTGGCCTAGTATGATGAGCCCCACAGGAACCAACATGTACCTCCTACATAACCTCAGGGATCTCGCCTCATTGAATGCAACAACAGAGAATCCCATCAAATCCACATCTGTAGAGGATATTCTCAAGACTAAGACCCCTCTAGGTGGTGAACTGCACTATGCACTATCAGATTCAATCATGTTTGGCCCGGTCTTCCAGATAATTATCGTGCTGAAGATAGTTTATAAAGGGTGTCGTCCAGTCAAGGGTCTCTTCCAACACCGCGGAAGGGGGACCTAGAGGTCCCAATGCAGAGGAATCAACAGTAAAGTGGCTTACCTATGGGATATCATCATCATTCAGAGTGACATAAACGATTACTCTTGGATGCACCACATTGATAATCAAATCATCCTGGTTAGTCTCTACAAGAGATATATCCAGGTTGTCCAAGGCATCAACTCAAATGTTCTACAATCAAGGTACATGAGTAATGTCTGGCTAAGAAGGGAATTGGGTCATCAGCTGGAGAGTATGCTCTAACAATAGTACAATCTCAGTCTTCCTAATGATGTAGTCACTGTTGATCTACTTGATGAACAGTTTGGAGTCCCCTTTCACATGCAGATGGGGAACATCAATCTCAAGGTCCAACTCGAGACCAGTGATGAGAGAATGGTTCTATGCCTCATTTTTGGTACAACCTTATGACAACAGGAATGAATAGGGCATGATATATTGTGTAGTAATGATGAAGATGATACCCATACCCACTAAACTGAGTCTAGGAATATTGAGTCTTCTATCAGTAGGGCTTCAGGAAGCACCATCAAAGTACATTTTCCAACAAAGAATGGCTTGATCCACTGAGTGGATTTCCTCATATGAAAAATCAAGACCTAGAGACTTCTATATAAGGGATGGATGGGCGGAAATAAAGTCTTCCAACTCTAGCCCCTTGATATCCTTCTAGGGAAAAAACATGATGTCAAACTATTGAAGGATCACATCCCACTGAGCTAGATGGCATGTCAACATAGGGTGGTTTAGAATGTACTTTAGTATATCCACTAGGGACACTAGTCATATCTCATGGTGCTACATGTAATGTCACAATTTCTATACTTCAAATACCTACGCAAGGTAGATCTTCTCGATAGAGGGATATCTGGTCTCTATATTGAGGAAAATGCCGCTGAGGTAGTATAAACTATTCTATGTTCCCTCATTGTTCTTCTGGGAGAGAAGGGTGCCAAGGGACTATTCCAAAGCAGTCACATAGAGGACCAGTGGATTTCCGAAAATAGACAGCATTAGGACCAATGGCTGTAGTAGGTATCACTTGATTTCCTCAGAAGCAGTCTGAAAATCCTCATCCCATTGATAATCGACACCTTTCTTCTTGATCCAAGAAAAGGGATTACACTTTCCAACCAAATTTGTGATGAATTAGCATATATAGGCTAAGTTTACTTGAAATACTTAGATCTCCTGAATATTTCTCAGAGGAGACATCTTATTGATGGCCTTGATCTTTTTAAGGTTAATCTCAATGCCTCTGTATCTGATAATGAAGATGAGAAACTATCTGGAGGTGACCCAAAAGGCACACTTCAAGGGGTTCATCTTTAGATGTTAGGAATGAAGGAAGATGAACACTTCTTAAGATCTATGAGATGGTCCCAACACTGGCGGGATTTAACCACCAGATCATCCATGTAGAATTCCACCAATGTCTTGAGGATCAGCTTGAATATGATGTGCATGGAACACAGATAGGTGGAACCAACATTATTTAGACCGAAAGGAATTACCCAATAGAAAAACGTACCTTGTGTTTCTATAAAGGCAATAGAATCTTTATCCTCATAGGATATTCATATTTTATTATATCTGGAATACTCATCCATGAAGGAGAAAGCCTGGAACCCAGCGGTGTTGTCAATCAACAATTTTGTCGCAGGAAGGGGAAAGTCATCCTTCAGACAGTGATAGTTAAGATCCTGAAAGTCGATCGAGTCTCTGATATGTCTATTCTTCTTCTTTAAGAGAAAAATGTTAGCTAAACATATAGGGTACTAGACCTCCTTGAAAACTTTCCTTTGATGAGCTTATCAACCTCAGCCTCAATAAATGCACCATGAGAATGGTTCTTCTTTTAAGGAGGCTATTTGAATCCATGATGATTGGATGAGAGACAGAGACGGTGGATGGATACATGAGGATATAGCCATGGAATCTCATCATAATTCTAGGAAAATACATCATGATGTTGCTTTATGAAATCCACGTATTGTTGTTGCTCTTCTGTAGGTATAATAGTGCTGATCAGTGTTGGTTTTAGATCCATCTCGTTACCAAGGTTTACCTGTACCAATTCACTGACCGTAGAGGAGACACACTATTAGAATGCAGAAGGGGTGTCCTCTAAATCCTATTATTCATCCACGATAATAGGATCATCGATATGAGGAAACACTTTTGAGTTAACAGATCCTGATGAGACACTGGGGCCAGCCTGAGCGGCGGTGGACACTTCATCAGGGGAATCCTACATTGCTGAAACCATGGAGATGAAAGAGGTTGAACTGATACCATATATCCTTCAGCCTAAGGTTCCATGTTTGATAATAACAAATAATTAATGGCACGTTGTCTTTAGCCTATTTATCAATGCTCAGTAAAATAAGGAGGTATGACGTATTTCTGTTTCCATGTGGAAGACATCCTGATACCTTATAGGAGTAGGGAGATCCAGGATCTCTTGAGCCAGATTTGTTTAAGAACATGAGGTGATATCACGAAATCCATAGACATGGGAACATGCTTCCCCTTCGTTCCATAAACAACAAAGCATTTCCTCAAGTCTGGGGTTATTACCTCCATTACCTCTAATATGTGAATTGGGAAAATATAGGTGTCATCCAAGTTTTCCCATGGGTCGGTCGTAGCCGTAACGCATTCAACCTTATTAGCTTGAATCTGCTTGTCCTTTCTCTTGTAATAGTTGAAATCCTTGTAGTGGGATTCACAAGAGGCAAAGAAAGACCCATCACCTTGGAGTACACCTACTCGATCATTGAGGGAGTACTTAAGGCATTGGTGATATGAGGAAGGGACTGCCAGATGTAGGTGGAGCCATGGTCTACCCATCAACGTGTTGTAAGCGGTGTCTTTTGAGACAACCATGAACTCGATACTAGAAACTAGGACACTAAACTTGGTCTTCAGGTGAATCTTTCCAACTGGTGTCTACTTTTTCCTTTCATAACCTTGAATTTTTAGGTCATAAGGACTTAGATCTGTCTTAGACAGTCCCACCTTGCGAAGTGTCCAGGTTGGGATAAGGTTGACCCCCAAGCTCGTGTCTATGATATAGTGGTGGACCTCCATGCCATCGAAATGTCTAGTGGTATATAGTGGGTGGATGTGCCCCTATATATGAGAACCTTCATCTTCTATAGAGAAATATATGATGTCCTAACATTCCGTATGCTCAACTATCTCAGCATGGAAGGCTTCTGCAGCTCCTACCTCCATCTCAAACTAGAGGGGGCTATTTAAAACCTCTTCAAGGGATTTGCGCATATCCAATAAAAGGAGGAGATACTTGAAGATTATGATCTTTTTAGGAATGCTATAAATATTCTTGAGGATATCATACTTCTATTCCAGGTGTACACTTCTGCTGACAGGAGGTCGCTCTATGGAAAGAGGTTTAATGGGAACAATTGGTTGAACCGACAGATTCTGGATGGTACTAGGAATGTCCCATTGCTCACTAGTTGAACCATGTAGAGTTACTACTAGCTGTGGTCCATATGACTGAGGTATATCAATGATAAAACATGAATGGCCATCGCACGATCGTGGTGGATCTTCCTGATCAAGTATCAAAAATTACGGTAGATGCGGTTATAATGAAACGAGATGAGAAGGATATGCATTCTGATATTTTCATTGATCCTAATGTCTGATCATAGTGTCATGCATAGCTTGGATGGAAGCACTGAACAATGCATTCTGGTGATTCACATTCCCAAGGCTTTTTTGATGCTGGCATCCGCTGAGGATGTTGGGAGGGTCCTCCTTGTTCTCTTCATCATTGGAAACCATATAAGGGTTTACCATCTCAAAGGTATTGAATGAAGTGTACCCATGATCATCACTTGAAGAATCCTCCATCCATAGGAATATTCTAGGGTTGATCCCCATCTTCAGGGAATGAAATTGCTCATAGTATGGGATGAAGATGGAATCAATGTAGGACATTGCTTCCCCTTGCATCGTTGATGCTCTCTCTTCTAGGAAGAGGAAGGCTGAAATGTTTACACTGGAGTAGTGGCTGCAGGAAATGTAGCTACTTTTGAAGGCTTAGGTCGATTCAAACATGCACAGATAATACCATGGTAATGAGATACTACTTTTCAAGTCATTTGGTCATCGTATTTTTGAGACTTTTGGTTAGAAAAATATTTACATTCACCCTATCTATCACTATTAGGACTTATAAACACACATGCCATGTGTTCTGGGGTTAGACCCAACCTGACTATGTTGTTATCAACATGGTATTGGATCTAGTATTTAAACATATAGAACTGCTTGAGGGTGTTCCCAAGGAACCGATGATAGGTGAAGTAATTAGAGAGATCCATGAGTTCCACTTATTTGACCCTCTTGCATTCCTCCAATTGTAGGATTCCCCAATCCAGGGCACTTCATAAGTAATCAGGAACCTAAGCCTCATTAAATGTGTTGGTCCATTTCCTTCTGTCCAGGAAGGGGGATCTAGGAGCCTAGCCCTAATGAGGGGATGGAGGAGTGTGCCAGGGAGAAGGAACATGATTATCTTTCCTAGGTGGTGGTTACGTGTGACGCAAGGGTTCCTGCTGATTCTGGGGTGGGCGCTGCTGGGATAGAGGCTATGCCTGAGGTGGTGAGCCTTGATAAATATGTAAAGGTGGATCTACCAGTAACAATTCTAGATACCTGGGAGCCTCTATTTGTGCTACCATGGCAGGATCATCCTTAACGACTCTTCTTGTGGGTACCACATGAGGCAATGGACATACGTTCTTGGATTGCTGCAAGGCTTCCTCTAGATGCTTGGTTTAGTCAGATAAATCCTGAAATCCTTCTAGGTAGTTCTGAGTGATGAGAGAAGGTACTAATTCGGTATTGAAATCCCCCCCCCCCACATCTTCAGTGGTTGCTTTTGGGTTAGTGACATATCTAGGGAATATGTGAGGCACTTTCAACTAGAGATAAAGTCTGTGACGTGCTCATCAGGCCACTACTTGCACTTGAAGAGGTCATCAATGCTTGTGTTTCGGGTCATGGAACTAACTTGGTAGAGAAACTACCTATAAAGATCCTACCAACCAACTATTGAACCAATGGGTAGCTGGTTTTACTAGACAAACATGGGTCCTTCCAGTGTCTGGACAAAATACCAGAGTTTGGTGGCCTTCTATGACACTGGAGTTCCCACCATGGGTCCACACCTTGAAATAAAGTGGGCCAAATGATGTAGTGGAACGCCTGTCCCATTAAGGTGGGAGAAATTTGGATTCCCAAAACCCAGGGGTGATCGAATATCGTCCACCCATGTTGGATATGTCTTTCCATTATGCAGGATTGACACCTATCAAATTTATAGGGCCTCGAGGCAAGTAATAAGTGTTTTCATCAGATCATCTAGACGAGGGTTCAGATATTGATGAAGATATCTAACCAAAAACACATTGAAATGTTCTTCATTATGGTAATAAGTCCCAACAACTCGTGAAGAACCTGGTGGGATGACTTGCAGGACTGCTAGGGGAACGACCTATGGAGCAGTTGGGGGAACCTGAGCTGGGTTTGGAGGAGGGTTATCACGCAACTCAGGTGGATTCGGCGATGCATATCACACCCTATTTCTATAAAATCCAATCTCTACTCTGTCTATATGGGTAGGATGGTCATGGTCACATGGAAGTAACTCACTAGGGGAGGCTGTACCTGCGCTTTCATCCCTGGTCAAGGATTACTGTAATTTGTTCATTGTTACAAAACACATTTGGCAAGAAGGTCATTGACTATCTTTTTATGTTCCACGAGCCATTGATGAAATGAAGCCTTTTCAGAGTCTTCTTTTATCTTTTTCACTGATCCAAATGGGTCAAAGGGTTTGATGGTCCCAACGTGCTCTTTACCTTTATTGGGGTCCCAACTAAAGGATAGTGACTCAGAAGGTGCAGGATGGCCCAGTAATTTCTTTGCTGGTGAGTAACCCTACCCAAAGGACCCAAAAGGTGTGGAACCACATCGGGGGGTAAGTTCTATTAAATTATTCGTAGCTTGGTTTCTTCCTTTGATAGCTTGTCCATGTTAACTGTGAATGTGTTTATATTCATATCCATAATATCACCTGGAAAGCTGGGCTAGCGCCGTAGAGGACTGAAATGAAGGGAAACATACTTCCCCCAACCATGGATCTAGACATGGGGGAAGCCTCCATAATAATTCAACAGCGCACTATAAATCTCTGGACGTATCATTTTTGGAGGGTTTGATGATGACTGGGAAACTCAGGGTGCTGAGCCATGGGGAGCGCAGCTAAGTCGACCATGTGACAATGATGAATGATGTCATCAAAGTGTTCCCGAATCTTGGGATAAGTTAACCACTAAAGATGGAGATATAAATGGGTTTTCCCTAAGGTCTTGTAGAGGCATGAAACCTTGTCCTAGGTCAGGGACTCCAGAATGTTGAAATTTGTGGTCTCAATCATCCATAACATCTCTAGGAATTGGTCTGCTCAAGAATGCCCTACAAGCTTCTTAGTTTAGACTCGAGATCCAGTATTTGAATGCCCCACTCTTCGGCTGAAGGTATTTGTGAGACCGGTAATGGAACTAAATCTAACCGTTGTGGTGGTGGATTGGCCAGTGGAGAGTATAACGTATG
Source organism: Viscum album (assembly GCA_963277665.1). Taxonomy (NCBI): domain Eukaryota; kingdom Viridiplantae; phylum Streptophyta; class Magnoliopsida; order Santalales; family Viscaceae; genus Viscum; species Viscum album. Next base: position 120,473,639 of record OY728146.1, on the reverse strand, counting down.
AGTTGAAAATTCACCACATCTTAGGCTATCTTCCAAAGATTTCACTAATTGCGCCACCACCTCCCTATAAGATAGACTAATGACCACTGATTTCCGTGAAGGGGATGCAGTCATTGGTAGTGGGTCAGGCTACTGATCATCCTTTATTGGTCCATAGAACAACTCTCTGTGATCTCTTGTTGTGGTGGAGAATGGTCCTGTTAACTATAAAGAGGATTATAGAGCCAGGCCCCAAAAGGGGCCAAATCTTCCTCCTCCTGTATGTATCTTCGGAGGGATGCAGGGATCCGATGGACCTCACTTTCTGGAAGGATGAGGCTTATATTATCTGTTCTTTCCCTAATCCTTGACATAGAAGATTGGGGTGAGGGTTCCATCACCGAATCACACTCAACCTTAGAATCTAAAAATCAGGAAAATTTGACTGTGGTTTGAAGATTCTTAGGATTCTTCCTTTGGCAGCGGAAACCCTCCCTCCTACCCTAGGAAGGTTCTTCAGGACATGGTAGGTTTTTGAAATAGGGAGGTCCTCCATACAGATTGGTGCTAGAGTGGGGAGGACTTCCACCCACACTATATGGGATATGAGGAGGGACTTCATATCGACTATTACTGATGCAGGGGGGGATCCATGGTGACCATCCATAGTACAAGGACGATTTTCACATCGACCAGCCCTGGTAGAAATGATACTAAGAGGGACTTAATACTGATTATACTGTACATGATAAGGGCCTCTTTTTTCACTGTTGATGAATCAAGGAGGGCCTCCACTTTGGTGATTTTTGGAACGGGGAGGACCTCCACAAGAATCGATGAGCACATAGGGAGGGCCTCCATGCTTTTGGGTGACTGGTAATTGATGAACCTTTCATTTAGAACTTGGTATGTGAGGGAAATTTTCATACCTGATGCTAGGAGCATGGGGATGACCTTCGTGTTGGATGTCAATGAAGTAGGAAGGGCCTCTGTCAAAGTCAATGATGATGGCATAGGGAGGACCTCCATACTAAATGAATAGGTGGGGTAGACCTCCACTCTATCTAATACTAGTATAGGGAGGACCTCCATACTAGATTTCATCATCGTGGGTCGACCTGTAATGATTTATGATTGCCCTGGTAACTAGGATAGCCATTTTAACCTGCTCACAGGGTGACTGGTGCTTCAAATTTGGCCAGGATTGGAAGTGCCCCTGCTCTGTAACTGTGAGGTTACCATGACCAATGATGATAGGGGGTGATAGATCATGTTGTGGTTGATCTTGCCACTAAATTCACGAATGATGGTGCCCCTGGTGGGCATACTCATGAGATTGCATCCGACGTTGACGTCGGGTCAGCCAAACTAGTTTCGACTATGCAAGGGGATGAACCACCTGCTCTTCAGTATGTTGGACTAGATAGAGATGCTGACACATCTGTGTGGTATCCCTCTTTAGAAACTCCCTTGATAATGTCTTGGTTGGGTGGACTTGGACATCCCTTACTTCATCAGTATAAGGGAGTGAATCATAAGAGTGCTTCAAGGATAGCCTCCTAAAGCTATTAAAGATCATAGCGGGAAGCAGTGTCTCCTTGTGCATCCCTTGGGGGAGAAAGTGTTGACAAGGTACATAGGTTTGCAAGTCCTAGTGGGACATTTCCCTTGTTATGATAACCCCCTCATATTCACATTGATAAACAATATTATTAATCACCCTCCTCTGAATAAATTCATAGGGTGAGGGGTGGCACGGGTGCCCAGTAGATGTGGGTGTCAGATCCATTACAGAGGAGATGAAGATGTGGGAAATTTCTACATTCATACTTCCCCTTCACTTAAGTCCATGGGAGGGAGATGACGATTTCCTATAGCTTGAGCTTGGGTCCTGCAAACAAGGAAAGTTCACCCATTAGTATAGACAATAGGAAAGCAATGCATAGTTCCCCGACGCCGTTCATTATTCCATGGATGGATAGAAATATCCACACTAACACCATCACATACTAGAATTCCCAATGATTAACTGCCCCAAAATATGGTGAGTTTCATACTAGCCCCACTATATTCTTGGTGGGACCTAGATCCAGATAGCTAGATCCAGTGACACATTTATCTATTGATGTCTCGAATGCTACTAATATCCATATCGAGGATATGATTCATATTGGGTTCAACATTTATGTTTCTGATGATTTCGTCGAGGAATGCGTCTTTATGTAGTGATGTGCTGGCTGTTTCCCTACATTCCCACATTCCAAAGGTGGGCGACATCCATCACTTATTTGAGGATGTGTGCTCCTTGATCAAAACGGGATGATGGGATGTTGGTATCTCCTTCCATGGATTCCTCCTCAGAATTCGTCACCCAGTACAAGTTTCCCCCATAGATTTAAGATGTTGTTTGTGAATATAATTCTCGGTGCCATATCATTCTGGATTCTAGTTAATTAAACTTCTTCTGTTAAGACATTCCAAGGGGTATAGTCTGGGAAGTAACCTTCAGTCATGAGAGTAGTCATGTTGGACATCATTGGCCTGTCTGGGCACTGAAACACTGGTAAAAATAGATTTATTTTCCTTATGATAGGGATTCTCGAGGGTGCGGAAACCCAAGGCATCCCACATTGAGTGTGGTGAATTTTATTCCAGAGGCATGTCTCCAAGATTTTCCTCGGCTTAACATGTTTAACATGGGGTATGATGCGAGTTTCACATCTAGAGGAGATAGATCGAACAGATCAGAACACTGATGAGAGTGGATCATATGGGTACATCCCTAGGAGGGAGCACCTAGGAGGCTTACTAGATGGGAGGATCAGGATTCCCAATGAAGATGGATTTAATGATGATTGGGTCCTAACAAAGGATATGATTGGGTCCCCACAAAGGGAAAACCATGGTTTACCATTGGCTAGGATTGAACCTTAGGGAGTCTTCCTATGCACCCTATGTAGAAGACATGGATCAAAACCCACATAGTTAAAATGGTGTGACGAATCGGGGTGTACACAAAGGAAGAAAACCCGGAGACATAATAGGGATTACGCATGGTTAGCAGCCCGATTACTGCTAGAAGCAGTGAGGAGGTGGATGACATGATCTCACCGGGATATGGTAGCCTGAGTAAAAATAGGATGGATGATGGATGACTTGATGACATAGATGAGATGAGTGGGATGGAACTAATGTAAAGATAATGGTGGTGGTGGGATTGAACCTTAGGGAGGCTTACTACATATCCCTGTGGTGGGGAATCAAAGTCCATGTAGTTTGATTGAGTGATGAGTCAACTAAGGAGGAAGCTTGTGAGAATGGATTTATAAATGAGACCCAAAGGAAGTATAACCCCCTATGCTAAGTCATGACCTTCAAGAAATATAAAGGCTCAAGGTAGAGACTAGGATGGGATATGGGTGATGGGCTTAAACCTCAGGGAGGCTTCCTACGTATCCCAGTGGCGGGGAATCAAACTCCACATAGTTCAGGATGGGGCATAGAATCAGAGTGTACACAAAGGATAGCAACCCAAAGACATGCTAGTGCTTAGGCATGGTCAGTAGCCCATTTCATGAGGGACACTCTTGGTTGGAGGAATATGGATTGAGTGTAGGGATTACACATGGTTATCTGCCTGGTAGCTAGTCTGACGCCACTAAGGGATGGGCCAAGGATGTGGGTGCCAATAATGGGGACACTGATTTTTACCAGTGTTTAGGGTTGAACCTTGGGGAGGCTTCCTACATACCCTACCTAGGAGAAAAGGATAAAAACCCATGTATTTCGAATGAATATAGTTTAATTTCATGAAGGATGAGGGTGGTATACAGTTGAACGTCATGCATGATGAAGTTAAACCGATGTGAAGTGGTCGAGACCGATGGGTGATGGGATTGTACCTTAGAGAGGCTTCCTATGTACCTTTATTGGGATGGGAAAAGATCAAAGTACACATAGTTCAGTAGTGGGGGATGGGGAATACACAATAAAGATATCCAAAGAGGGTTTCATGGTCGATGATTACTCTAAGCCCATGCGATTCTTTCTCAGTGTGAGAAACAAGAGGCAATGAAGACTAAATGATCATTTCATGAAAGGTGGGTCTGCAAGGAATAGAGCAGGGATTACACGTTGTCAGCGGCCCATGGATATGGATATTGGGACACTACTGGAAAGGGGAGTTTTCCCAACACTTGTATACCAATGGTTCAAAGAACTGTTGGTATATGTTTTCTTTCCCAACGGTTTATATAAACCGTTGGTAAAGACCTTAAAGAACTAACTTTTCCCAACGGTTTTATGAAACCGTTGGGAAAAGTGGGGAAAAACTTAGTTTTTCCAACGGTTTTATAAAACCATTTGGAAAGATTGGGTTTTCCCAATAGTTTTTAAGAACTGTTGGGAAAAAAATCCCCAAATACCCAAATGCAGGCAACGACCTCCCCATGATTCTAGAAGCCTTCTGCTCGTCTCCAGACGTGATTCCTTGGCAGAAGCGCTTCCCAATCCCCACATCTTCTATCAGATCAGCAGCTACCAGGTTAGACTCCTTCTATATTTTATCAAGGATATACTTCCACCTCTTATAAATCATATCCTTCTATTCTCAATGATTTCTTTATTCCCAATTTTTAGGATTTTTGTAAAATTTTATGATTGTTCCATGAATTGTGTACTCAAATCCCTATATCGGTGTATGTCCAATTAATGTTTTAATTACACATTTACATTTATAAGGGCATGGTGTCTCTTTATTGTGTTCTAATTTTAAAGATTCATAGTTTTTTTTAATCTGGTTCAAATATTATAGGTTCATGTATAGGAACTAATAAGAAATTGTTTGTAATATTTATTGATATTATTTCATGAAAATCACTCTTTCATTAAGATCATGCCAAACATGAAGATCTTGTTCATCTTAATTTTTGTACACTATGTGTATTACATAACAAGTATGTATCATGTTTCTATCAAAATCTATATATATATAAAATGACACACTGTTAACTTATCCTTTGCACAATAGAACAAATGGAGTATCTTCTTGAACTTTGCTAAATAGTATGTGGTACATAATTAGTACCTTTTCCTTCCTCATGAAACTAATTCACAGAATGTCAAATTCACAATATTAGTGAATATTAGTTTTTCTAATATAACCATTAATCATTCTGCCTTTGACATCATACATGTGTTATTCAATCACCTTTTTAAAACACAATGACCATTTTCACTGACTTGGGGTTCCTCAAAATGCTTGGGAAAATCAGAAAAATGCATGTATAGAATCGTGTTTCTCATATGGTTTCATGGATACAAGTTCATCTCAAAAATCATGACTGCATAGTTCAAATATAATGAGGACCATGAGATTATTATTCTTCACACAAATGAAGTTTTTTTCTACAACTATGTGTTTTTGTTTTCACTTTTGATTTGGCTGAAAGGGGAGATTTGTGGTCATTAATCATGGTTGTGGGTGGTCATTTATGATGTAAGATAGTATGACTTCATTTTACTTGATATATCCAATATTATTATTGATTTATGTTCAATTTGATTATCTTTAATAATTGATGTTATTTAATAAGTTGTTATTAATGGTTGTAATAATGACGATATGGTATAAGGGTTCATATAGTGTGTATAAGGGTTTACATGGTGTGTATAACGGTTGACATGGTATCAGTGAACTCAAGTCATTAATTTAAGTATTCATTATCACTAGCATGTAAGAAATTGAATGATGTAAACCCATCCTCACATGATTTTTTACCTTAGATAGTGTCCAACATATGGAATACGAGCTTTTTAATTCATCAGTTAACCAGGATCATATATTATATTTCCCCTAAGATGACTGCACTAATATAAATTTAGGGTCAACTAAATATGGTTCTCATTGCACGTTGTATATTATGTGTCCTTCTTGGCCAATACTCACTTTTATGAGGGTGGGGTACTTTTCACTACATCGACTAGAAACTTCTTCCTAAATCGTTTACTTAAAACTATTTTCTATTAAAGTTCAATCCTATTGAATTGTTTATGAAAAAATGACTTATATAAATTCTTTTTACAGAATGGACATAAGTTGGATGTATGAAACCGATCGGATCTCAAGTGATTTTCAAAACAATTTGGAGAGCTTTATAGATTTTGCATTTCACAATGCTTCAGATAGTGGTTGCATACACTGCCCATGTTCCAATTGTGTTGGTAGACCTTGGTTGAGCCATGAAGAAGTCAGCTACCACATAACCAAAAATGGTTTTCATGCAAACTACTTTGTGTGGTATCACAATGGGGAGAAAATGAAATCTCAAATTATTGATGACCGAAATGAAAAGACTGGAATGGAGAATTTGTTAGATGATCGGTTTCTGTTTATTCTTCATCATGAAAAAGAAAGGATTTTGACTCAAGAAGACTTTGATATGAGCACAACTGATGCATCTAGTGAATATGATGATATTGATAGGGTGAAAAAATTGAATGATGCTGCCACAACTCCAGTATATGGACAATGCGATAAAATGAAAAAACTGGAATTTTTAATCTGATTGTTTCATGGGAAAACTATGTATGGGGTTTCTAATACAACAATAGATTACATTCTTACCCTCTTGAAGGATTTACTTCCAGATGATGCAGATATTCCCTCAAACCACTATATGGCATAGAAGTTAGTTGAGGAACTTGGATTTTCAAGAAACAAAATTCATGCTTGCCCGAAAGATTTCAGTTTATTCTGGGAGGAAACTGCTGAACGAAATGATTGTATTAAATGTGGCACATCCCGCTGGAAGTCAAAATCTGATGGAACACCATCCTGGATTCCACAGAAAGTAATGTGGCACTTTCCATTGATCCCCAGACTCCAGAATATTTTTATGTCTGATGACATATCAATAAAAATGAGATGGCATGATACTGAGAGAAATAAGACTAATAATGAGTTGGTTCATCCTGCAGATGGATTTTCATGGCAGATATTTGATGCTCGACATCCTGATTTTTCAACTGACGTGCGTAATGTGAGGCTGGGTCTTTCATGCGACAGTTTTAATCCGTTTGGGAAGATGCTTACTTCGCACAACACATGGCCAGTTTTTATACACATTTATAATCTTCCCCCATGGTTGTGTATGAAAAAACCTTTCACTTTCATGAGTATACTCATATCTGGTCCTTCTGATCCTGGCATTGATATTGATGTCTACATGAAACCTTTAATAAAAGAGTTGAAACTTCTTTGGGATGTGGGTGTGCGCACATACGATGCATGTTCGAAAGACATATTTCATATGTCTGCTGCGCTTATGTGGATGATCAATGATTTTCCAGCTTATGCAATGATGTCTGGATGGAGCACGAAGGGAAAATTTTCATGTCCATTTTTATAAAGAATACACGATCCAGGAGACTGAAACATCGCTGTAGTTTTAGTTTTATAGGACATCGATGATTCTTTCCAAAGGATCATCCATATAGAATGAATCGTCAAAGATTTGATAATACCATAGAGACCGATGATCCACCTCAGCGTATGTCTGGAACTAATGTGCTTAATGAATTGAAAGATTTCAGTTTTTCGTTTGGGAAGGGTCAAATGAAATCTGGAAAGAGAAAGAATGTTTCCACTGAAACCTGTTACAATTGGAGGAAGAGGAGTATCTTTTTTGATTTTCCTTATTGGTCAACCAATTTGTTACGTCATTGCTTAGACTTAATGCATATAGAAAATAATATATGCGAAATGTTGCTTTCAGTTCTTCTAAATGTCAAGGGGAAGACAAAAGATGATTTACGATCTCGGAGTGACTTGGTGGATTGGGGAATCAGACCAGAATTACATCCTGTGCGTATCAGTGAAAATAAATGGAAACTTCTATGTGCTTATTATGTGATGACACCTACAGAAAAAAACACTTTAAGGAAGTATTAGAGACTATTAGAGTTCCTGATGGCTATTCGAGCAACATATCTAAACGGGTCAACAGAAGAGAGTTGAAGCTAAAATCTTTGAAGACTCATGATTATCACATTCTACTACATGAGTTGCTTCCAATAGCAATCCGTCATCTTTTGTCCAATAATGTAAGGGTGGTTGTTATTCGGTTGTTCCATTTGTTTAGAGATCTTTTTTCTAAGAAGTTTTCCAAGTATTTCTTGTAAAAAATGTTGACAGATGCCCCATTAATTTTGTGTGAGTTGGAGAAAATATTTCCTCCATTATTTTTCACATGCATGCTGCATCTGAGTATCCATATTCCCACTGAAATACTTCCTGGAGGACCTGTTTCTTTTCATTGGATGTATCCAACTGAAAGAAATATGTTCACATTAAAGTCTTATGTCCGAAACAGAAATCATCCCGAAGGTTCTATCGTGAACGGTTACTTGGCTCAAGAATGTATGGATTTTTGCTCGATGTATTTGTCTGATCTTACTACAAGATTGAACAGACCAATGAGAAATGAAGAAGAACAGTATGAGAAAATTGAACCCAGTTTTCCATCACTTCTTCAAATAGGAGGAATTACTGTATCATATACATTGAAGACATTAAGCCATGAAGAGCGGGAGATGGCACATCGCACAGTTTTGTTCAACTGTGATTTGTTCGATGACTATATCAGGTAACTAAATTGATTATGTATATCTTACATATATATATATTAAACTATTCATATTTTTTTATCTAAAGGGAACATAAAACAATGATAAATAGGAAGCATCGTTCTTTATCTTTGAGAAGGAGAGAGACTTTGCATAGCAAATAGTTTTCTGCTTGGTTCGAATTAAAGGTATAAAAAAATTAATGTTTAAAATAATTATATCAATATTTAATTAAGTTTAATAGTCATTTATATTGCAGGTATTGAGTTTGTATGCTGACTCTGTCTCTGAGGAAATAAGAGCTTTGTCTTTTGGTCCTAATACCGTGGTTCATGACTGTAAATCAATTGTTATCAATGGGTACAAATTTATTGTCATTGAACGAGAAAAGAACATGAGAACAAAACATGATGGTGTTATGGTTACTACCACAACATATTGTTATGCCAGTGCATTAGATAGTAGACCGCGATTTGAAAATGTGGGTTATTATGGAGTTTTTGAGAAAATAATAATATTGGATTATTACTCTCATGGACAAGTCACAATGATGAAATGCCATTGGTTTGATTCGATGACGATACATGTAAAATTTATTGATGATTGTGGATTTCAAGTAATTAATATGACTCACACTCTTGCTACTGAAGGACCATATGTGTTGGCATCAATGGCTAAACAAGTTTTTTTATGTCAAAGACCAACTTCGACCTGAATTTGGTGTCATAGTTGAAGTAATTCCAAGATATATTTTTGATGATGGTGATTATGGAATTGACACTGTCCCTAGTGCCATTGTAACCAATCCATTTATTTCTTTTGATGACTCAAATATCTCAATTGTCAGAGTTGATTGTGAACCTGAATTTGTGGTTGAAAATATATAGAATCATTCATCCATGTTCTCAATTCTTTTTGTTTACCACAAGTTGGGTTGTTAATGTTGGTAATATTCAAATTGATTTAGTATTTATCACAAATATGTTTTAGCTGAATTGACCGTTATGTAAATTTTCAATGTTTATTGGTTGAATTTTTATTTGAATTGCATTTTCTAATTTGGAATTGAACTATATTCAAACATAGTCAAACAATATTTCTAACTTGGTGAACATTACAACTTGTATGATTTATTAAATCCATTCAAGCTCTTCTAAAACAATTGATAGTTGACTTGACCATTATGTGAATTTTCAATGTTTATTGGTTGCAGTTTTATTTGAATTGCATTTTCTAATTTGGAATTGAACTGTATTCAAACATAGTCAAACAATATTTCTAACTTGGTGAACATTACAACTTGTATGATTTATTAAATCCATTCAATCTCTTCTAAAACAATTGATAGATAAATTACCAATGAATCCCCCTATTCCCTCATATATTTAGTTTTTTGGGTTACAAATTAGTTTTATTTTTCTAATTAATTACATATTTGTTTTCAAAAGCAAGAAATGAAGCCAATTGAAGAGAGACGAAGGAAAAAAATGATGGAGAACAATCGTCGAATGACAGAGCTGGGAGTTCCATCATTAGTGCCTGTAGTGAATAATTTATTTCAAATTGATATATTTAAAGAATAAATAATTTCATGTGATTATTTTTTTTTGTAAACATTTTTGTAGGATCCACCTATACGTCGACAGTTATTCGACGAGGAGCCTAGTATTGGTCCTAGTACTCAGGCCGGTGGTACGAGGAGGGTTCGTACCAGAGGTGGACGAGAAGCTGCGCGTACCCGACTAGACCCTGCCCCTCCCACTGACATGTCATCCTTCCCACATTCTGATCCTGGTGTGTTGTTAGGGACACATGGGATATTTAGGCCTCCCATGTTTTCTCTACCTTCTGCATCTTCTAGCCCATCATTTTCACATCCCATGATGATTCCCACTCCCCAGTCAGCATCCGGTCAGACAGCTGTCCCATCTTCTTTTCCTTCTACTTCTATCTCTCCGAGCTTTTATATTCCATTATCTTTGAATCCTGTTCCACCACAGGGTGTTCCATTAGTTTCTGTGGATCCAGAAGTGCTCAACGATCAGACCGTCACATGTATGTTTATAGAACCCTAAAAATTTTTATAGCAATATTTATTTTAATTATAACATGTTTTAATAAAATATTTGTTTTTATTTCATGATAGATACATCTACTGAGAGGAGGCATGGGTGGGGGAGTACACGCATGTGTTCGGTGTGGAACCGCCGCACACAGGTTATGGTGGATTATAATGAAGACAACCAAATAGCTGAGAAAATAGGGCAGCAATGTCGGAGTTTTTTGGCGACGCTTGCCAAATACTCCGACATCATTCCCGTCAGCCCACTATCATGGAGACATTTGCCACATGAGGTCAAGGATAGAGATTTGGCAGAGATATGGGTAAAAAAATATGTTCTATTTAATTCCATGAATTATTTTTGTATTTATATGAATTAATATTTTTATTTCCGCTTCGATTTAATTTTCCCGTTGGTGAGGGTGCACGACCAGAACATCTAAAGGATTTAGGCAAGATTTGGAGAGCCTACAAGCATGAGTTGTATATTGGCTGGGTTGTTAGAGTTGGAACTGATTTAGAGGCGGTACCAGTGGTGGATGATTGTCCTATAGAGCAGTATCGTCAGATGATTACTCATTGGATGAGTACCCAGTTTAAGGTATTAATAACATTTGAGGTATTTAAATAATAACTTTCATGTTTTTCATTAATAATATCTGTTGAATTTTCAAATTTTATTTAGGAATCATCTGGAAAAAATAAAAAGAACATTGATGCAAAAAAATACCTCCACACACTGGGATGCACTACGATGCCTGATCATGAGAGGAAGCAGGTATGCCAATTGTTTATAAGTTTTATTTACACCTTAGACTTTCTTTTGTTTCCTCAATTATTTAATAGTTTGCTAAATATTTCATATAACTTTAGTTTTCAATGTCATTGTAGAGGCAAATACAAAATATTGAAGGACGTGTGCCTCGAGAAAAACTATTTTGCTCGAGTAGATGGAAAAAGGATGGAAGTGCCATCAACAAAGTGACTCAGCAGCAGATTGTAAGTTTTAATCTGTTGAATTTATATTTTAATATCTATTTTTTTAACTTAATGATATATTTATATCTGTAGTAGGCTGCTTTAGAGGCCCTTGATGCCCAAGAACCAGACAATTTTGGGCCAAAAGATCACTTACATCAGGTCTTGGGAGAGGAGCATTCTGGCAGAGTACGCTGCCGACCTAGGATATCCCTGACAAGGTATTGGCCATCCTCAGGTATGAGCTATAGTGCCACCAAGTTGCAGCAAGTTAGGGCACATGCAGTACAAGCTGAGAAAAGGGCCACAGAGATGGCAGAACAGTCTGCTAGGGAAAACAGTGCGTTTATGAAATTTATTGAAGTTCTAGGTCCTACACTTCCAGCAGAGGCCAGCCCAACTTTTGATGAGTATATGTCGTCGATACGTTCTATATACGGTGCACCAGGTGGCAGTTCTAGTGGTGGTTAGGACGATGTCCAGCTTGACGATGATGATGGTGAGGAGTCTGATGCGGAAGAGGAGGGAGAGGAGGAGGGTGAGGTGGGTGGCGAGGGTGAGGAGGAGGGCGAGGACGAAGAGGAGGGAGAGGGCAAGGAGGGAGAGGACGATGATGGGGATGAGGACGAGGGTGATGATGATGGTGATGATGGTGATGGTGATGTGGGACAAGTTGATCTATTACATTTTTGACTGATATTACTAAGATTTGATATTTAATCTATTCTAGTTGTTGGTTTTATATAGACTCGTAGTATAGTATTGAAGTTGAGTTATTTTTATATATTATCTGTTTTTATGGATGTTGTTGTCTTTTAGTGGTTGTGTGTTTGGGAACCCCCTCCTTCCTGGACCCTGGACAACCTCCCACCCTCCTCCCTAGACCCCGGACAGCCCCGCCGGACAGCCCCCCAGACAGCCCATGGACAGCCCCCCACCCTCTTCCTTGGACCCCGTACAACCCCCCAAACACCCCCCAGATAGCCCCCAGACAGCCCCCCGAACAGCCCCCCGGACAGCCCCCCCACCCTCCTCCCTGGACCCCGGACAGCCCCCCAGACAGCCCCCCGGACAGCTCCCCGGACAGCCCCCCAGACAGCCCCCACCCTCTTCCTTGGACCCCGGACAACCCCCCGAACACCCCGGGACAGCCCCCGGACAGCCCCCAAACAGCCCCCCGGACATCCCCCCCACCCTCCTCCCTGGACCCTAGACAACCCCCCAAATAGCCCCCCTCGGACAGCCCCCCCACCCTCTTCCTTGGACCCCAGACAACCCCCCAAACACCCCCAGACAGCCCCCGGATAGCCCCTTGAATAGCCCCCTGGACAGCCCCCCTCCTCCCTGGACCCCAGACAGCCCCCCGAACAGGCCCCCAGACAGCCCCCCACCCTCCTCCTTGGACCACGGACAACCCCCCGAACACCCCCCGGACAGCCCCCGCATAGCCCCCCCACCCTCCTCCCTGGACCCCGGACAGCGCCCCGGACTGCCCCCAGACAGCCCCCCGGACATCCCCCACCCTCTTCCTTGGACCCTGGACACCCCCCCCACACATCCCCCACCCTCCTCCTTGGTCCCTGGACAGCCCCCCGGACACCCACCGGACAGCCCCCCGGACACCCACCGGACAGCCCCCCCACCCTCCTTGATTTCATTTAATACTAGAAAATCTATAATATATATTTTATTTATTTTCATCATGATAATCAATGTAAATCACATTTACACATCTAATCAATATCATAGATTCTTGGTATGTTATAAAAGAGATGTATTCATTGGGCATGAATCCGAGGTGCGGTGTGGCCAACACCACTCAAACGCATGGGGTTTCCATTGAAACTTTAGGAGAATGATCAGTGGTTCACATGTGACATGTATGAATCAACCCCGCCTCAATCCGAGGTGCTGTGTGGCTGGAACCACTCAAAGTGTATACCTTTTGTTTCAAAAGGACGTCATTTTAATTGAAAAACATCAACTGGCATATGGAAAACTGACCTAACACATTCGGAATGTGTTGATACTTTAGCACAATGATCCATGGGTCATATGTGACATGTATGAGTCAACCCCGCCTCAATCCAAGGCACAATGTGGCTGCCACCACTCAAAGTGTCTGCCTTTTGTTTCAAAATGACGTCATTTTAATTGAAAAACATAAACTGGCATACAGAAAACCAACAAACACATTCAGATTGTGTCAATACTTTAGCACAACGATCCATGGGTCATATGTGACGTGTACGAGTCAACCCCACCTCAATCCGAGGCGTGGTGTGGCCACCATCACTCAAAGTGTCTGTCTTTTGTTTCAAAAGGACGTCATTTTAAGTGAAAAATATCAACTGTCATACGGAAAAGTGACCAAACACATTCGGATTTTGTCGATACTTTAGAACAACAATACATGGGTAAAATTTGATGTGTACGAGTCAACCCTGTCTTAATCGGAGGCACGGTGTGGCCGGAATCACTCTAAGTGGCTCTCTTTTGTTTAAAATGGACAACATTTTAAGTACATACAGAAAACTGACCAAACGCATTCGGTTTCCATTGAAACTTTAGGAGAACTATCCATGGGTCATATGTGACGTGTAAGAGTCAATCCCGCCTCAATCCGAGGCGCGGTGTGGCCAGAACCACTCAAAGTGTCTGCCATTTGTTTCAAAAGGACGTCATTTTAATTGAAAAACATCAACTGACATATGGAAAAGCGACCAAACACATTCATATTGTGTCAATACTTTAGCACAATGATCCATGGGTCATATGTGATGTGTAGGAGTCAACCCCGCCTCAATCCGAGGCATGGTGTGGCCTCCACCACTCAAAGTGTCTGCCTTTTGTTTCAAAAGGACGTCATTTTAATTGAAAAACATCAACTGGCATACAGAAAAGTGACCAAACGCATTCGGATTGTGTCGATAATTTATCAAAACGATCCATGGGTCATATGTGACATGTACGAGTCAACCCTGTCTCAATCCGAGGCGCGGTGTGGCCGACACCACTCAAAGTGTCTGCCTTTTGTTTTAAAAGGACGTCATTTTAATTGAAAAACATCAATTGGAATATGGAAAATCGACCAAACACATTCAGATTGTGACCATACTTTAGAAAAATGATCCATGGGTTATATGTGATGTGTACGAGTCAACCCCACCTCAATCCGAGTTGCGGTGTGGCCGCCACCACTCAAAGTGTCTGCCTTTTGTTTCAAAAGGACATCATTTTAATTGAAAAACATCAACCGACATACGGAAAGGTGACCAAATGCATTCAGATTATGTCGATACTTTAGAACAACAATACATGGGTCAAATGTGATATGTACAATTCAACCCCATATTAATCGAAGGCACGGTGTGTCCAAAATCACTCTAAGTGTCTCTCTTTTGTTTAAAATGGATAACATTTTAAGTACATACGGAAAACCGAACAAATGCATTAGGTTTCTATTGAAACTTTAGGAGAACGATCCATGAGTCATATGTGACGTGTAAGAATCAACCCCGCCTCAATCCGAGGCGCGGTGTGGCCGGCACCACTCAAAGTGTCTGCCTTTTGTTTCAAAAGGACGTCATTTTAATTGAAAAACATCAACTGGAATACAGAAAACTGACCAAACGCATTCATATTGTGTCGATACTTTAGCACAATGATCCATGGGTCATATGTGACGTGTAAGAGTCAACCCCGCCTCAATCCGAGGCGTGGTGTGGCCGCCACCACTCAAAGTGTCTGCCTTTTGTTTCAAAAGGACATCATTTTAATTGAAAAACATCAACTGGCATATGGAAAAGCGACCAAACGCATTCGGATTGTGTCGATACTTTATAAAAACAATCCATGGGTCAAATGTGATGTGTATGAGTCAACCCCATCTTAATCGGAGGCACGGTGTGGCTAGAATCACTCTAAGTGTCTCTCTTTTGTTTAAAATGGACAACATTTAAGTACATACGGAAAACCGACCAAACGCATTCGGTTTCCATTGAAACTTTAGTAGAATGATCCATGGGTCATATGTGACGTGTAAAAATCAACCCCGCATCAATCCAAGGTGCGGTGTGGCCGGTACCACTCAAAGTGTCTACCTTTTGTTTCAAAAGGACGTCATTTTAATTGAAAAACATCAACTGGCATACAGAAAAGCGACCAAACGCATTCAGATTGTGTCGATACTTAAGAAAAAAGATCCATGGGTCATATGTGACATGTAAGAGTCAACCCCGCCTCAATCCGAGGCATGGTGTGGCCAAAACCACTCAAAGTGTCTGCCTTTTGTTTCAAAAGGACGTCATTTTAATTGAAAAACATCAACTGGCATACGGAATACCGACAAACTTATTCGGATTATGTCGATACTTTAGCACAGAGATCCATGGGTCATATGTGATGTGTATGAGTCAACCCCACCTCAATCCGAGGCGCGGTGTGGCCGCCACCACTCAAAGTGTCTATCTTTTGTTTCAAAAGGACGTCATTTTAAGTGAAAAACATCAACTGGAATATGGAAAACCAACCAAAGGAATTCGGATTGTGTCAATACTTTAGCACAACGATCCATGGGTCATATGTGACGTGTAAGAGTCAACCCTGCCTTAATTGGAGGCACGGTGTGGCCAGAATCACTCTAAGTGGCTCTCTTTTGTTTAAAATGGACAACATTTTAAGTACATACGGAAAACCGACCAAACACATTCGGTTTCCATTGAAACTTTAGGAGAACTATCCATGGGTCATATGTGAAATGTACGAATCAACCCCGCCTCAATCCGAGGTGTGGTGTGGCTAGAAATAGTCAAAGTGTCTGCCTTTTGTTTCAAAAGGATGTCATTTTAATCGAAAAACATCAACTGGCATACGGAAAACCGACCAAACGCATTCAGATTGTGTTGATACTTTAGAACAACGATCCATGGGTCATATGTGACGTGTACGAGTCAACCCCGCCTCAATCCGAGGTGCATTGTGGCCGCCACCACTCAAAGTGTCTGCCTTTTGTTTCAAAAGGACGTCATTTTAATTGAAAAACATCAACTGGCATACAGAAAAGAGACCAAACGCATTCAGATTGTGTCGATACTTTAGCACAACGATCCATGGGTCAAATGTGATGTGTAAGAGTCAACCCCGTCTTAATCAGAGGCACGGTGTGGCTGGAATCACTCTAAGTGGCTCTATTTTGTTTAAAATGGACAACATTTTAAGTACATATGGAAAACTAACAAAACACATTCAGTTTCCATTGAAACTTTAGGAGAATGATTCATGGGTCATATGTGACGTGTACGAATCAACCACGCCTCAATATGAGACGCGGTGTGGCCGGTACCACTCAAAGTGTCTGCCTTTTGTTTCAAAAGGACGTCATTTTAATTGAAAAACACGAACTGACATACGGAAAACCAACCAAACACATTCGGTTTCCATTGAAACTTTAGGAGAACGATCCATGGGTCATATGTGACGTGTACGAGTCAACCCCACCTCAATACGAGGTGTGGTGTGGCCGGTAGCACTCCAAGTGTATGTATTTTGTTTAAAATGGACATCATTTTAGGTAAAAATATATGGTATACAAAAAACCGATCAAATTATGAATTGACTTCCGGATTCCACATATAATTGTCATCTAAATTTTAAATTGAATTCTAAATGAATTATGTATGTTTATAATTACGTTATGAATTCTAATTTAATTATGGATGTGTATAGTTCCAGCATTATATGCTAGATGTGTATGAATTTGTTCTCTATATTTATGTGTTAGTTGGTTATTGTAGGTAAAATAATTGTATATGTATGTTAGTTTATTGCAGGTATAATAATTGGATTGAAAATGAGGGGGAACCCACAAAATGAGACCTGGTGGGAAAATTGGAGAGCTGTTGGGCAAATTGCAGAGCTACTGTGCAATTTGCCCAGCATAGGCTATGCCAACGGTTTTAAACCATTGGCATAGAATTCTGTGTTCTGTTTTACCAACGGTTCATGGAACCGTTGGTAAAACACTTTTCCCAACGGTTTAGAAACCGTTGGGAAAGAGGAGATCTTGGGTTTTTCCCAACGGTTTGGCCAAACTGTTGGGAAAAACCTGGTAATTTTCAGCACATTATCCTAATGGTCAACTGTTGGGATAAAGCTTTCCCAATGGTTTGCCAGAACCATTGGGATAGGGTAATTTTTCTCCACCCTATCCCAACGGTTCACTATAAACCGTTGGGAAAAGCTTTCCCAACGGCTTACATCCCTACAGTTTGCAGAACTGTTGGTCTAACATACACCAACGGTTCTGCAGCCTTTCCCAATGGTTCTAAACCATTGGGAAATCCTCCATTTCCAGTAGTGGGACTTACTCTAGGAGGGAGTCTTGATGAGAAAGGAGGGTGTCCGGACATACAAGGAGGATATGTACATCATACATGAGTCATCCCACCAGAGGGTGTTAGGGCTTATGTTGAGACTACCTGAGGTCTGCATGGTGACAAACATTATAGGGAAAGAGAGATTGGGTGTGAAGTCATGACCATCCCCTCTCTGATTCTCTTGAACCTAGCACACATGTAGTCATTACAGTTTAATGTCTTGTACCGAGGACGTGGGTGCTTGGTAGTTTAGCGTCATGCAGCTCGGATAGTGAGGATTCGCTCCTCACCCCTAGAACTTACATAACCGGTGCTCTTTAACCCTTAGTGAAGGAAAGTCACCATCAATTCCATATGGAGATGGTGTTATGGAGTGATCCATTGAAGGGATCACATTAGCATGGCTATGTGAAGAATAAATAACAGTTATCACGCATATGAAAAGAAGCATGAGGCAAAGCAATGCAATAAGAGGCACCATTCGAGGGACTATGAAATCACGTTGTAAAATCCTGTAGGGATGCACGAAATAAGGGTGTGCAAAGTAATAGATCTTGGAAAGAGTTTTTTCATGAATAAAAGGGTCTTCATGAATCTTGGGGACTTTGTGAAGAGGATGTACTTTGTGAAGGGAAAAGTCTTCATGAAGGAAAGGTTCTTCTCAAAGAAAAGGGAATTTGTGAAGGGGAGCCTTTGATGGAGCAGTTCTTTACCTCATAAAACAACTATTTTTTTAGAGAGTGCTTCACAAAGGCTCCACGCTTCGCAAAACCTCAAGAAACCCTAAGGGTACCCTCATTTGTGAAGGTCATATGCCTTCGTGAAGGGAATCCCCACCATAGGTGTAGGTTTTGAAGAATAAAAAGAGGTATGACTTGCATAGGCTAAGTACCTTTGGCGATACATTTTTCTATTTTGTGAAGGTCTTTATGAAATGGGAGATCAAAAGTTGAAAGGGTA
Organism: Viscum album; assembly: GCA_963277665.1. Lineage (NCBI taxonomy): Eukaryota > Viridiplantae > Streptophyta > Magnoliopsida > Santalales > Viscaceae > Viscum > Viscum album. The sequence continues at coordinate 120,454,658 of OY728146.1, read as the reverse complement.
ACAGTGGTTTGAGAGGGGGGGGGGGAGGTGAACCCTATATTTATAGGAAAATAAGGTTGGCGAGGGTCACCAACCACACCGTAGAGAGGAGTGGAGCTGCGGATATGTGTGGCTCTATCATAATTCTTCTGCCACACACTGGGTGTGGGACGTCACAGAGAGGATCACCGAAGCGGCTGTGGAGAGTAGGTTGTGAAGGAAAATGATGTTGTGGAGAGGATAGCTCCATTGGAAGGCATTGAACCCACTAAGTGTCCGTGATGCTGCAGAGACGATTGCGGAATCAGTCCTCACAAAGGTGGCCCAGCTTTGCAGAGGGCTTCATGAAGGTACCCTTTAGGGTGGTTTGGAGGGATTTAGGGACCTTTTTGAGCTCTGATTTAACTTTACAACATCCAGGAGTTTTCTCCCTAAGTGGGATGAATTTTGGCACCAATAATAATATAATAAGTCCTAATAGAAAATCTAACTCAATCTTATAAATTTTTAAATGATGAAATTAGTGGTGAGTATTTGATTACAGTTAGTTGGTTCCACCTTAAATACAATCTTGTCAATGCGGATAAAGAAAACTAAAGTATCTATGAATGATATAAATAATACATATTAACCAATTTTATGATTATCATATCCCTTCACACCATAATCACAGTCTCCCAAGTATAATAGTTTTCATGTTAGTCTAAAATCACAATTAAATTAATAATAATATAATAATGGTCCATGTAATTTTTTTCCTAATTAATATGCCTACTAGAGTATAAAATACCCCTATAGAATAAAACAAAACATAAAAAATATATTGGTCGAATAAAATATATATGATGGAAAATAACATCTCATATAAATGACATGAACAATCAATAAATTAATATCCAATATAATATGGATTGTGGGGTTCACCTAGAATCTGATTCAATATGGAAATTGGATCAATCAAAATCCAACTCAAGTTGTGTTGGTATAAATAATGGGGAATACAACATAAACCGTCACAAAAAATGATATCTTCAAAAATAATTATAGATCAACACTTCATTTATTTATCAAAAAAGAACCCAAATATCACTCTATCATTATTATATACTCATTTAAATCTAATCGTCACACAATATTCATCTTACCTAGAGGATTATATCAATTTCACCATAAGTTTTCAAATCTAGGGAAATAAAATATTCTTATAACACAAAAAAATTATAGCTTAACATTCATGCCTCATATAAATATTACATCATTTTAAAATCATTACCAAATTTCCCACTCATATAATTACCTCCCATAATACAAAAATTCTTCTCCCATTCATATTTTACAAAATAAAACATATGATCACCAATATTGGATTTTTATCAAGTGAAACTTATTAGAATACCATATTTCTTTATCATATTGGAATACCAATACATTCACATTCTATAGAATACAATATCTAAATATATTATTAATTCCAATATACACCTAATTCAAAATGAATAACACATATGCATGTCTCTCTAAAATATAAAATTTGAATAATAAATTTTGAATACAACATCTAGTTAATACCCTTACATTAACGTCCAACTTATTTAATTCGCAAAAATAAAATAAAAATCTTTATGAATTCCAGAAAGAGAAGTCAATAATTCAACCACACATACCCATTAATCACATGAAACATCATCTTAACTAAATAAAAACATTAATCTATTCACATATTATAACTAAATAATGAAAAAACTACAACAATACAAAAAGAGAAAGATTATTTTCAAATCACATACTTCATAAAAGTCTAAATACATTATTGAACCATTTTCATTATAAAAAATTTAATCATTGATTTCTAATCAATGATAAAGAGTTCTATTTCTCATTATTCACACATTCAAATTTGGTGAGAAGTAGAGAAAACAAATGATTCCAAATGAAATAGTAAAAAATAGATTTATGATTCACTAAGAATTGATAAAATATTTTATTTAATCACCCTTGAAAGGGATTCATCAATTGAAGTTGAAAATTCTAAAAAACATCTACCAATTTTTCTAGAAGTTTGTTATAAAGTGAAATAAAATACTAAATATTATTAATAATGGCATTGGTTAGTTTCTATTATTTTTATATTTATTTCTTAGCAAACAAAATTTGTTTACCTTATATATAATATTTTTTTAATAGATAATTCCCAATATAAAATTTATCTCCGTTCATACATACCCTCCTTAAAATCCTTAACCATTTAATAAATTTAATTTTCACCCATCTAACTTTCAAAATTAGTTATCCCTATAAACCAAGAAATATTACACATCTCTTATAAAAACAACTACATGGAAATCAACATGTCTTATTTTCCATTTTAACCAATTTAATCCCAATATCCCAATAAAATCAACTATGTCATGTTTTAAATCAAATTTATATTTTTTCTATCTAAATTTAAAAAATCTATACTCTCCTTATAAAACATGGAAAGGAAACATGAAGATTATATATAAACATTAAATGTTATAATTAAACCATATGTAATATTTATCTATCTCCATATCCTCTATTCTATGAACACATAACCATAATTTTACTTCTTTACAATGAACCATAGTGTATCAAATTCCCAGACCATAATTTCTTTCAATTAAAATTGAATTTATGTAAAATTTTAACTTTGAACCTTCATTTTATTTCTCCAATATCCCCATACTCATAAAATAAAATACGAAAAAAATTTATCTCTCTATAATGTGCAAAAAAGTGAACCTCTAGGATGTGGGAAAAATTTATAGTGATATATAGCCATTCCATACCAATAATAATCTATATATAGTGAAAAAACTTATATAAGTACTAAGATTCCTGGTATATTATATAATATACTTAGAAAAGATATGACAATTATTTATATGAAATCAAAAAACCAAATTTTTTATTCATGTGATTAAATAAATAACTAACATGGGGATTCATAGTCATACCTAAGAATTAATTTATATACGTTATAATATATAAAATACACAAGATAGTTAGATATATCTCAATTATAATCACTTCCATTTTAATATTAAAACAAAAAAACTTAATATTTTTGTATTCAATTTTTTACCCAGGGAATCATATAGAAATAAGATATCATGGGTGACATTTGACCCTTGTTGGTGTGAGAGTCCTCTATAGACCCTATTTATGAGTGTTCTTATTATTAGGGTAAAAGTGGAAAAAACTTTCATTTTTGGGATTATAATTTAAAAAATAAAGTGTTCTCATCCAAATATATTCATCAATAGAATGTAAAATAAACATCTTGATACCTCTAGAACTTTAGAGTGAAAATAATAATATGTAACTTTATTCTATGAATAATCCCTCCTAACTTGTTCTATATTTTAATATTTAATAATGTAAAAAATAATTTTGGTCATGGAAAATTAACCAAAAAATCAATTATGTAGTTTATAAATAGTTAAAGTTTGATTATAATTTGAAACATGTCATAAAAATGTAAATCATATCATATAAAAGTTAATTGAACAAAAATAGGTAGTTTATTCATTTAAAAGTGTTAATATTAATATATTACCATGATTTAAGATAAATATAATTTTTAGGGGTAATCATCAAATATTTTCAACAAATAAATTTATATTTTTTAAAACACTTTTAATGTTTTTTACCTATAAATATTAGACTTTTTATTATATATAGAGTATAATCAAAGGTTCCTACCTATAACTACTATTATATGAAAATAAATTATGTACAAAAACCTAAAAAATCAAATTAAACATAAAATACCTAAAAAAATAATTTAATAAATTAAATAAATCAAATAAAGTGTATATATTATTAAAAAATAAATGAACACTCACATGTAGCCAGATAGTAAAAAATTGATGGCCTAAAATTCATGTTATGAACAATTCAAACACCTCTATAATTCTATAACCTATAATTATTAAAGCTTTATAATGATAAATAGTTTGTTTATTCATTATAAAAACATTAAAATCCATTAATCATAAAAAAATATTGTATAAAGATAAATAGTAAGTGGAGGAAGGAGAATAAGAAGTTGAAGGTGGTGTAAAAATTACACTGGACAAGAGATATATAATCCATAGAAGAATTGAAGAAATGGATAATAAGTAAGGGGACAATCCATTTTAGCTATTGATATATACACAATGGGGTGTTTCCACTCTACATTTTTCTTACCTAAATAATTATAATAATAATAACTACAATAATAAATTTATTTTCATAAAACCATTACTTTCTATCATTATGACTAAAATAATTATTTTAAATATCTTATAAAGATCTATTATATCCATATTAATTGGTTTTACTAAGTATAAAAAATTATGGAACCAAAAAAAATTTCTTTTTCATTTTTAATAAATAAATATTATTGTGTAATTTTTAACGAACTGTGTACCTAATAGATCATTAGTCATTTCACATTTTGATTTTTTAATAATTAATATGAATTATTTTATAACCATATCACCTAAAAATTTATTCAAAAAAATTATTTATCACTAAAGTCTTCAATTAAAATATTCATTTATATATTAATAAAAATTCGGGGAGTTATATTTGTAGGTTTTGGGTGTAGCGGAAGCAAGTGGGTGGGTAATTTTTGTTGTTAACGACGATCAATTCAAGATTTTTCGTGATAATAAAACACCAGATCTTCAAAATAGAATGAAGAACAATAGAAAATAGGGGAGTCTCAGAACCATAGAGGGGATCATCATATGTTGGTTATAATTAATTTAATTAAATGACAAGAATCACCTTGATGGAATTATCTCTCTATTGATATTTCTGGTCATGATTATATGTGATCTGTCATTGCGTCATAGAATCCAAATGTAGGATTCCTCTAGCGGTGATCCACATGTGCTCCACGTATCTCTGGATGTCGACGAAGGGATCACTAGGCACTAGCGTAGAAGAGTCTTAGCTTGTGATGTCCACCTTCAATCACCTTCAGAGCCACTTTTAAAGCGTACTCTTTGATCTGGTGGTAGAGGATATCTCTCGTATCTTGAGAGAATTTTTGGAAGAAAAGAAATATATCTTGGATTGGGAGCTTTCTCTATATCTATTGTGCACCAAACCAAAAATGGCTAGGCTAATGAGAATAATATAATTAGAATTTTAATTACTTAGAATAATAAAATGATTTAATTACCTAAAAGCATTTATTCATTTAATTTGATTCTTAGTAAGACCCCATGTCTAATAATAATAGTTGAATATTATTATTACTTGACATGAACCTAGTGAATTACACTTAATATTATTTAATTAAATAAATAATATTATTTCTCATAAATCCCTAGCAAAATTACACTGCCTGTACTTTTGTTTATCCATTTTCTTTATTTTCTCCACCAAATTTATTAGACCTTGAATAATGGCTATTTATTTATCAAATAAATATCACTTAATTACTTGCCAATATATATATTATTTATTCGATAATATATTCTCTTGAATAACTAGTGTTGAAATAAATGTGATCAGGAATCCTTGAATAATTATTAAACCACAATCGAGAATAATATTTATTCAACTTTTAAAATTAATATTTAATTGAGATACTTGGATGCACCTAGCGTGTGACCCTATAGGCCTATTTCTCAATGGAATCAGGTGGAGCCTTCCTAAAGTACAAGGTTAGAATCTAGAAACACTCCAAGGAATCCATAGAGAAAGAAGTTAATGCCGTAATGATGTGTCACCTCCTACGAACACTTACTGTGAAATGTAATCCCTTTGTCTCGATATCTCGAATCAAGCGGGTTTCATGCTAGTGACATCAACCCATGTGATCGATTATTCTTTCTTTGACTTTTCAGAATTGAAATTTCCCATTCCTCACCACATCCATGGATTTATTTAGGATATATGAATTCCATAAAAAAAAATGAGATATCTACTTCTGTTATGGAATAGAAGGGACAAATACTTTCTCGAATTATCTATTAATAAATTATTACTCGTGACGCACCCAACATATCCTACCTTGATGCAAATAGCATGTCATCACAGTTTTAGTCAATACATATAAGTGTGTGAGTTGCAATAACCATTAATAATAATCTTAAATTCTAAGGACCAATACACACGTCCGAAGAATAGGAACTTTGAATGACACTATGAAATGTGAATTTCCTACTGGCAGGTCTCATTCTCATAATATCCTCCTGGATATTACCAAGGGCACACACCATGAGAAGGTGCCTCAATGTTTTATAAGTCCTCACCCCTATTGGCTTGTATTATTTGTGTCCCTCAAATAACATCATCCTGCCATGGAACATATATTCAATAATAGTGTTATGGCACTTACTGGTTCTCATCATAGAAGGGATCTGCTATGACCCTTTAATGAAACAACTTTCCTTAGGAAATTATCACATACATTGTCACGCATATGTGATAAGGTATTTATTAATGAATAAAGTACAAAGTAGTTGGTTCTTGGTCACCAAATCCAAAAGAATCCCACTTGGACTAGATCCAACTGCTAAAAACCTTTAACCCACTATATCTCACATGATATTCATAATTTTGCTGAGATAGCCCTTTAGTCATGGGGTATGCCATGTTCTCTTCTGTGGACACTCCGCTCACTACAACTTCACCCCTTTGATAGAAATCCCTCAAGAGGTGATACATTCAGAGTATGTGCTTTGTCCATTGATGTGAACTTGGTTCTTTTACAAGATCCACCACTGTAGTATTATCACAATACAATGTGATAGGATCTTTACTGCTAGGCACCACATCAAGATTCTGGACAAAGTTCTGAATCCATACAGCTTCCTTGGCTGCGTCAGAAGCCACTATATAATCAGAATCTGCTATAAAATCAGCAACAACTAGTTTCTTTGAACTCTTCCATCTCACAGATCCTCCATTGAGACTGGAAACATATCCCTATTGCATCTTCAGATCATTCTAATCATTATGAAAACCATCATCAGTATACCCTCTGATGATAGGCTCCTCATATCCTCCATACAACAGGAACATTTCCTTAGTTCTTATCTGATACTTAAGGATAGTTTTTATAGCAGTACAATGTTGTTCTCCTGAATCTGCTTGATATCTGCCTACCATGCTCAGTGCATAGGAAACATCAAGCCTGGTACATAACATGGAATACATGATAGATCCTATAGATGAAGCATATGAGATCTTACTCATTATATCTTTCTCACATTATGTCTAAGGACACATTTTATTAGAAATATTTAGGCCATGTGACACTAGAACCAATCCCCTCTTGGATTGTTCCATACTAAATCTCTTTAGTATCTGGTCAATGTATATACCCCGAATTAGTCCAAATAGCCTCTTGGATCTATCATGAATGATCTTTATCCCTGGAATATAGGCTTCTTCACCCAAGTCCTTCATGGAGAAACACTTGTTCAATGTGTTCTTAACTGACTGTAAGACTGGTACATCGTTTCCAATAAGTAATATGTCATTAACATATACTACTAGGATAACAACTTCATTCCCATTAAGCTTATTATAAACACATGGCTCACATTCCTTATTAATGAAACAAAATTCTTTTATGGCTTCATAAAATCAAATGTTCCATGACCTAGATTCTTTATTTAATTCATAAATGGATTTATACAACTTGAAAACCCATTTAGCTTCACCTGGTATCACCAACCCTTTTGGCTGTGTCATATAGACATGTTCCTTAAGGTTCCCATTAAGGAATGCTGCTTTGACATTTATCTTCCAAATCTCGTAGTCATGGTAAGATTCTATGGAAAGTATGATTCTTATGTATTTAAACATGGAAACTGGAAATTTTTTTCATCATAGTCAATTCCTTGACGTTGTATGAATCCTTTAGCCAATATCCTTCCTTTACAGGTTCTAACTTGACCTTCCATGTCCAGATTTCTCTTGAATACCCATTTGCATCTAATAGGATTTACACCAACTGGCTCATCAACCAGAACCCAAACTTGGATCTATTACATGGAATCCTTCTCAAAATTAACAGATTCTATACATCTTGTAGCTTATAATATCTCTATTGATTCCTTGTAAGATAAAGGTTTATCATTTTCCAACAATAATGATTCACCATCCTCGGTTACTAGGAAACCAAATCTCTTTGGTTCCCTTACTTCTCTTGAGCTCCTACGCAGTACTTGTGTTTCTGAAACCTTTTCGACGGGGACCTATGGAACTTGTTCCTATACCAACTCTTGTGTATCTTGAGTATCAACTTTATTGAATTAAATATTTCTACCACTATTCTTTTTGAGTATATGATCCCTCTCAAGAAAGTCATCTTGTCTAGAGACATTCACTTTCTTGTCTAAAGGGTTATATAGGTAATAACCATTTATTTCCTTGGGATATCAAATAAAGATACACTTTGTGCCTCGGGGTGCTAGTTTGTTGCTTGAGAATTCCTTAACCAACAAATCGCATCCCCATACACGTGTGTGCGGCAAAATGGGTTTCTTTCCATTCCATGTGTCCGAGGGAATTCCATTTGTAGCCTTATTTGATACTCAGTTTAATGTGTATGCTGTAGTTTGTAATACATATCCCCAAAAGGATAATGGAAGATCTACATGAATCATCATCAATATCACCATGTACAACAATGTGCGGTTTCTCCTTTTACTAACACCATTCCACTGTGGTGTATAAGGAGGGTTGAGTTGAGATAGAATCCCAGACTCCCGTAAAAGGTCGATGAACTCTTGGTTCAGACATTCTCCACCTCGATCTGATCAAAGTTTCTTTATCTTCTTACCAAGATGATTCTCTAATTCATTATTGAATTCATTAAATTTAACTAAGGCTTATGACTTATACCTCATTAAGTAGATATATCCATATCTACTCAAATCATCAGTAAAAGTAATGAAGTAAGAATATCCACATCTAGCTTCTACCAGAAATGGTCCAAACACATATGTGTGCACCAATCCTAGAAGATCTGTGTCCCTTTCACCTTGTCCACCAAAAGGAGGCTTGTTCATTTTACCTTGTAAACAAGCATGACATATATCAAGTGGTTTTATCTCATTAGAGTCTAAATAACCATCCTAGCAGAGCTTTAGTAAGAACTTCATTTTTATATGACCAAGACAGTGATACCACACCTGGGTGTTGTATGAGTCATGTGAATTTGTTTCATTATCGATTTACAACACTTTGTTTTCATAATTTAATATATAAAAATGATTATTTAAATGTTCCATACCATAAAATATGTTGTTCTTATAAAATAATCAACCCATATTTCCAAACCTAAAAATAACTCCATCCATTTCCAAAAATGATACAGAAATTATGTTTTTGGTAACACTAGGAACATAATAAAAATTATGTAAAACCAAAATCATAATAGTTGGAAATGAGAGGTGGTAATGTCTAATGGCTAATGCAGCCATCCTCACACCATTGATAGATCGAAGATCCACCTCTCCTCTGGTAATATTTTTAAATATACTTGGTTTCTGCATTTGAATACAAATGTGATCCCCATAAGCTGTATATAATACCCAATGTGTAAAAATGGAAAGATTACACTCGATAACGAACACACCTTTAGCATCCCCACACTTTTGGGTGAAACTCATCTTCAAGTGGCCTGGCTTTCCACATGAAAAACACACCGCCTACCATTCCTTTCCCTACCTCTATATCTTCTCCTTCTTGGAGGGATGATGCTCGAGGGATTCAGACTTTTGATAAGTCCTTGGCCCTTTCTCCTTGTCCTTCCTTTTCTTATTCACCATAAGGACTGCGGTTTTTTCATACCCCATGTCCTTATCTATTTGAATAATTAAGGTTAGAAGTTATAGTATAATCTTCTCATTGTTCCTCATGTTATAGTTGACAATAAATCTAGATAAGGTCTTGGGCAGTGATGATAGGATGAGATCTGTACATAACTCATGCGAGAAATTAATCCCTAAGATGTCCAGGTGTTCAATGTAGCCAATAAGCTTGACTAAATGAGGCACAACTGGCACAAACTCTCTAAGCTTAGTTTTAAACAAAGCATTGGAGATCTCATATCTCTCCTGTCTCGCCTTCTCAAGATAGAGGTAATTAAGGTGATACATCATGCTATATGCGTCTATGTTTTCATGTTGATTCAAGAGATCATTATACATGGACAATAACATGAAACATTGAAAATTTGTGGCATCATCCAAATTTTTCATGTAAAGTGATAGTTCTTCATCACTAGCCTCTTTTCCAAGTGCAACAAGAATAAGATCTTCCAACACATACAATTTCCTCTCATGGTGAAGGATGACACATAAACGCCTCTGCCATTCCTGGAAATTGGTGCGGGTGATAATGTTTTCCTTCTCAAGTATGGTTCATAATGATATGTTTGAAGTCATTTTTATTTCCATTTATAAAAATTAATATGATCAAAGGTTTATTAATTTATCATGATAATACTGAGACAAATAAATAATTTAATACTTATTAGTCTCACACTATTTTATCGAAATAAAATAGTCCTCAAAATTGACTTTGGAATATTATTTTTACTAGATATTCTAGTGGAAAGGATCCATATTACCCTTCACATTACCTAAAATAGGGTTTCTTAAGAAACTTTAAGGGCATTAGGTAGGCATTCCAAATTCAAAATTCATTAACTCGTAGCTCCTTGATCCGCTGAGTGGACTCCCCAATCCTAAAATCCTTTTATTTTGGATTTCCTCAACCTTTGCCTCTTAGTCACACCAAGTCCTACTATGGCAGTCAACCTTTGATGTGAACCAAGTCATCTCAACCCAAAAAGTTTAATTATAATTACCCGCTAATTGAAATCACCCCAACTAGGGTTGGTCAAGCACTTTGAACAATGGTTCGATTCTAACCAAGATTATAGAAGGCTATACTGACTTAATATTTTCTTTGAGGGATTTTATCCTTATAAGTAAATTATTATTTTATTATCTTTGATTACATACTTTTTATTATTAAGTGGGATATACTTTAGTGATTAAACATGTCTAAAATAATATTTATACAGAAGCCGGTCTTATTTTAGTTCAATATTGTATTAGTTTTTAATTCATTAATTGTGTGATCGTGACCACACACCCACAATAAATAAACCATAGAAATGAAAAAAATAAAATAAATGGTGTGATCATGATCTTGTTCTATTGGTTAGTTTATCTAGCAGTTGATAAACTAACCCAAGACTTAGGGGAGAAAAAAATTGAACCTTTTGGATTTGTGTTTATATCTTTCCACCTATCCACCTTTATATATCCTTGGATTAGTTTTATATTGGATCCTAACTTGAGCTACCTCCACTAGCTTGGGAGCTCCATCCATTACATATTCTTTTATCTCACTCACAGGTGATGGGTAAAACGGGGTTTTATAGAAAATAATCCTTGGGCACACAGGCCCTACATATTAATGAGGATAAGGCTTGCAGGCTAAAAAATTAAATTTAAATAAATAAATTAAATGAAACCATTCACATACAAAGGTCTTGGTCTAACTCATGATCATCTATACATGAAATGATATTTATGCATAAACAAAACTAGTATTCAATTCTTTAATCATTCTTGTTTAAGATAAATCACGCTCAAATCAATTAATTATATTTAATTAATCAATCCTTTTGTCTTAAACCCTTTTTTCTAAATTTCCTTAAGATTATCTTCCATATTAATTTTAAACAAATAGATTCATTTAAAATTATCTTTGTACGTAACTTGTACCTTGGATGAAACCTGATGAATTTCCATTCATAACTACCCAATGAGTAGAAATGAAAATTATACAGATGTTAAATTAAGAAAATATGTATAAAACACCTATCATGTGTTGTGACTTAGCTTTACACCTGTACTATGGTATATGTATCAAGGGTTTGTATAATATAATAATAAATCTTAATAAATCTATGTAATTTGGATGAGTACACGGTGTGTAATTATGACTACACAATATTTAATTCTGTTCACCGTCCATCCGAAGTACACGCCAGGGGACATGGAATGTAGATGTACTTCAGAATTCTTCGAAGTACACAACATGTTCAGTGGGACACATTCCATGTAGTATCTGCATTACAGGGTTTCTAGCCAGGAAAGTCATGTATTGGGTACAAGGTCCAACCCTAACCAAAAGAGACTACACATTGTGTTTAGTGGGCCACATGGCATGTAATCTAGAAACCATGTGACACCTATTCCTGGTTAACACATGGAGTCTTAAAGACTTAGATAGAATCTAATGACATGACTTGGTTTAGCAGACTATCTCGGTGCATGGAACCTATACTACATGTCATGTAGTGCCGAATACACACCGTGTGTTCTGGTGTTGTATGCCAAGGAAGATTTGGAACCTCTGCATGAGATCCTCTGTTTTATTTTAATCAAAATTAAAGAAAAAAATTGTTTCTATAAGGTGAATGAGAAATGAAATTGGAGGAATAAATCTCAATATTCAGATTTATAGAACGATTAACTTTAATTGAAACAATTAAATTATTAAATGTGTAAATCATGAATGAAAAACTAAATAATTATAATCTACTATATGACCCCTATGATACCATTTTTAGGTTCTAGGTACAACAGAAGCACGTTGGTGGGTGTTTACAAATTTAATTTTTTCCGTTAATGACAATCAATCTGACATCCATCACAATAATAAAATGCTGGATCTTCAGAATAGAATAAAGAATGAAAGAAAAGAGGGGAGTCTCAGAACCATATAAAATATCATCATATGTTGGTTATAATTAATTTAATTAAAATACAAGAATTACCTTGATGGAATCATCTCTTTGTTGATTTTTCTGGTCATTATTTGATGTGATCCGTCATTGTGCTATAGAATCAAAGTGTAGGATTTCTATAGTGGTGATCCACATGTGATCCATGTATCTCTGGACATTTTTGAAGGGATCTCTTGGTGCTAGCACAGAAGAGCCTTTTCTTGAAATGTATGTCTTCGATCGCCTTGAGAGCCACTTGAAAAACTCTCTCCTTGATCTGGTGGAGGAGGATCTCTCTCATAGATTGAGAGCATTCTTGGTATAAAAGAATTATCTCTTAGCTTGAGACCTTTCTCTAGATCCGTTGTGCAGCAAACCAAAAATGGCTAGGCTAGTGAGAATTATATAATAGGGATTTTAATTACTTATAATAATAAAATGAATTAATTATATGAAATCATTTATTCATTTCATTTAATAATTCATAACACCCCATGTCTAGTAATAACAGTTGAATATTATTATTACTTGACATGCACCCAGTGAATTACACCTAGTATTATTTAATTAAATAAATAATATTATATCTCACAAGTCCCTAGAAAAATTACATGGTGTGCATATTAATATACATGGAATGTATTTTTGTTTTTCCATTTTCTTTATTTCCTCCACCACATTTATTTGACCTTGAATAATGGATATTTATTTATCAAATAAATATCACTGCATTACTCGCTAATAAATATATTATGTATTCCACAATATATTCTCTTGAATAACTAGTGTCGAAATAAATTATATCATAAATCGTTGAATAATTTTTAAATCACAATAGAAAATAATATTTATTCAACTTGTTAAATTAATATTTAACTAAGATTCTTGGATACACTTAGTGTGTGACCATTTAGGCATATTTCTTAGTGGAATTAGGCAGATCCTGCCTAAATTATGAGGTTAGCATCTAACAACATGCCAAGGCATCCATAGAGAAAGAAATTAACACCGCAATGACACATCACCTCGTATGAATGCTTACTGTGAAATGTAATACCTTTGTCTTGATATATCGAATCAAGCGGGTTGCATCCTAGTTCCATCAACCCATGTGCTCGATTATTCTTTCTTTGAATTTATGGAATTGAACTCGCCCATTCCTTACCATGGATATGGATTTATTTAGGCTATATCAATTCCATAAAAGGTCCTAAGATATATACTTCTGTTATGGAATAGAAGGGACAAATCCTATCTCGCATTATCTATTAATGCAGTATTACTCGTGACGCACCCAAAATATCCTACCTTGCTTTGAACAGTGTGTCATCATAGTTTTCTTCAATACATGTAAGTGCATGATTTGCAATACCCATTAATAATAATCTTAAAGTTTAAGCACCAATACACACACCTGCAGATAGGAACATCCAATGACACTGTGAAATGTGAATTTCCTACTGGCGGGTCTCATTCTCATAATATCCTCCTGGATATTAATAAGGGTGAACATCATGAGAAGGTGCCTCAAAGTTTTATTAGTACTCACCTATAATGGATTGTATTATTTGTGTCCCTTAAATAACATCATACAACTATAGAACACATATTCAAGAATAGTGTTATGGCACTTCTAGGTTCTCATCATAGTTGGGATTTTCTATGACCCTTTAATTCAACAGTTATCCTTAGGAAATTATCACATGAATTTTCATGTAGAATAAAAATCAAGATATGATAAGTTATTTATTAATGAATAAAGTACAAAGTAGTTGGTTCTAGGCCACCAAATCCAAAAATATTGGGTATAATAAAAATTTGTATGAAAAGGATATATAATTTAGTTGAGTTTATCATTATGTATTATTCACAATACCTATGAATTTTAGAGTAATAGTGAAGGATAATCATATAGAAAGATATAGGGAGTGTATATATTTTTTTCAATATGGAAGAATAAGAAGTAGAAAAAATTGAGTATAAATTTTATATATAATATCATGGGTTTATCTTAAATGAGAACATTATCCTAGAGTGAAGAGATAATTTTAAAGAATATTTTTTGATTTAATAAGTCTTAAAATAGAAAAATAGTAATTTTACCACTTTTCAGGATCTGAAAATTTAAAATGGATTCAATATTTAAATTAGGATTATAGAGATTTTATTTTTCTGTAAATTTCTTTATTTTTATTAATAGATATAATATTTGATAATTTTATGTGGACTTGGAATAATCATAATCATAATCATAATCACAATCATAATGATAATTTTTTTCATTAAAAAATTTGTAAGTAATTTTTTATGGCATTCCAATAACATGAATCACTATCCACCATAAATGATAGAGAGAATGATGGATAGTGAAGGATTTTCCATGAAGTTTTTGAGGAATTTCTAAAAAAATAGAGGGAAGATTATTTTTAATTAATGTTTTTTTTAAATTTATGAATATTTGAAATATTAAATCACATACTACTTCTTAATCCTTCATTCTTAACATAAAACATACATATGTTTTATAAACTAGATCGATGATAATGAAATTGAATAAAGCAGGATCTAATGAACAAATTTTTATTAAACCTTGAGAGAAGTTTGACATTACAAACTTCCCTTTATGTTTTGGAGGATTAGAGAAAAAAATTTCATTACATGGATTACATATATTAAACATTGCCTCACTATATTTTAAATCACATAGAGTTATAATTAAAACATTTTTTATTTTTTAATGGTATTTTATTTAGAATATTTGATTCACTTTTTTATAATTTTTAGAATTAAATAAGTCCATATAGAATTAAATTATAAATAGAATATATTTTTAATTAAAAATATTTGAAAAACTAATGATAATGAAATTTCAATAATCAAATGAAAAAATAAAGTTATGGCAGAGAGAGGTTCTTTAGGATTTCACCAAATATGTTGATTTAGGATCCTTATTTTTTTGAATCATGAATTATAATTTATATTTTTATAATACTTGTGATGCGATGATATTAATTTATGGATTTAGAGGAATTTTTATTACTTTATCTCTATGAAAAACACAATGTATTGTGTCTATTAAAAGAGTGAGGCGGAGGTTTGGCGGTTGATGTCAGAGGTATCTCAACCAGCTAATTTTCCATTGGATGAAAATAGAAAAAACTTGTAAGACCTAAAAATAATAATAAATATTAAGATGCCTAGAACAACATGTGAATTGTGAAATAATATTTTCAAATGATATATGATGACTACATGTCCATCTTTCTATGAGGGGTAGAAGACTCAGCTTAAACCGGGGTATGGAAATAATTTTCATCAAATGGAATCCGATGTGGCTAAATAAAAAAATGGGGCCATGGATTAGCTATATGTGATCTAATAGAGATGGGTTATCTGGTCAACTAAATAATGGTATTGAAACATTAGTGAAATGACCTTACTTTGAATTATAAGAGCTTAAGTTGGGTTTATGGAGGGATGAAACATGCAACCTATGGTTGGTCAGAACCTGTTGAGGGAACACAAAGCCATGTGGTAATGCCATTTTAGATAGAAAAGATTATATTGGTCTCCTATCAACCCTAGATACCCATTGGTATACTGTTTGGATACTTTTTATAAGGTTTCATAATGAATCAAGTTATTTTAGTTTGATCCTTTGAAAATTCCATGGATTGTTCCTCAGATTAGGTGTTGTGTTTGGGTGTTTTATTCCCTTATAATTGATATATAAAAATATAAATATATATTAAAGAACCTCTATATATATTTTTTAAATAAATGGGTTTCCCATTTTTTAGAGCTTATATGGGAAATCTAATATCGTGGTTTTTTTGAAATGTGGGCTTTACCCTAGGAATGATAAAAATTTGGTTATCATTGGGTGTTTGGTTGATAGTGATCATGGTGGGTTTGTTATGTGATTAATTGTAATTAATTCTCTTAAATAACCTAAAACCATAATAAAAAAATTACAAGACTCATTATGGAAAATCCCTAGAGTCAATTGTATAGCCTTGGGATATTAGAAACAAGATAAATATAAGAGTTTTTGATGAACTAAAATGGATCATAGAGTAATAATCATTTTGAAAAGGGTATTATTCACCAAAAAAATTAATAGATCCCACCAATTATAATGGAAAAAATCCATTATTTATCATAAATTGATCTAAACTCAAGGTAGGAAATGTTATTTCCAGGATATACACCCTTGTTTAAATTTTTTAAGCATTGATTTTATATCTTCCTATTTATTTGAGATTTCCCTACTTCGTATGAGCCCAGATTTAAAAAATACTCTTGATATAGCTTATTTTTAATTGTGTACATATTCTTCACACTTGGTTTGAATTTATTAAATCATGGGATAAGATCACACTGACCAATGATGATTCTTATTTTTTTTATTTTTTTCCACTATTCTTTGAGTTCTTTTTTGTTGGCCCATGAGGTTATGGTTTGACACTATGAAGTTATATTCGAGCATGATCGAACCACTAGATTCATGGAGGATTAATGAATACGTTTTACATTGATTTCTTTGTGATTGGATTATTTTGCAATGTAGGATGAGGGTGTTTGATAAATTGACTAGAATTTGGATTGGGGGATTTTATCCACGGGTGAAGAAACATGGAAATACAGTGTAACAAGGATAATCCTTATGTGGTTTGGGTGGACACAATCCCACAACTGGTGATGGATCACTCATGATCATCCCTAGATATAAGTTTCTTAGTGTTATCCATTTTTGCAATGATGGAAGTGTTAGTACAGTCAAGACATAGGAATAGTTCTTTGGTTTCTAGAGAATCCCAACACTAACAACATGTACTACAGAGAACACACATCGTGTTGTTCCCTTGTTATGGTGTAAAATGTTTTGGGAAGAATTAAATGTCACACACTATGTGTGATCCATACACACCTTTTGACTTGGTTTTGGTGGCATGGTGTGTACCTCAGGAGTACATGGGAATAGACACAATCCAGTACAAAGGAATAACAATGTACTATAGACACAAACAGGGTACTGGTACAAGAAAATTATATACAGGCTTGTATAGAGTACACTGGAAAGGGGTGATGTACACATGCATGGGTAGGAATAAATTGGAATACCAAGGGTATCCATGACACACCATATAGATCCTACACACATTATGTTCTTTGTTAAACGATTACCACCTTATGTATCTCCTTCTTCGGGACTCGGATTTTGGTCTATGAATATCCCATACTGTGTAGTTTTTCATGTAGCACATTATGGTGGACTTAATTTTGGAATTATAGATATAACATAGTGTGTTTCAAGTGTAACTCTCACTTTATAAATTATTTTTTGATGGTAGTGATCAATTTGGATCATTAGATAGATGTCAGGGCCTGTACTCCCATTTTGTAATAGGGTACGAGTCCCCCGTACTCTTAAAGCAAGTAGTTTCAGTACACCCACATGCTATAGAAGGGAATTGTTATTCTATTAATAGAGTGTTAATCCCCCATGTTTGAGCTTTAATAGTGATCAGGTCCTCCATGGGATTTTTTTCCTCTCTCTGTTGTGGATCATAGTTGCAAGGAGTAGGCTCCTCCATGAATATTCTTGTGAGGTTGTGCATGCTATTGGGAATTGTATATGTTCCATTAGAGATTCATGTTAAATCATCATTCTCAACTAGGACATAGAGATGGATATACCCTTTTAATCTCACTTTGGTTTCTTTATGATCATATATATTAGGTTTCCTTTAACCCTCTTGATTATGAGTTGAGATGACTATTTGTATTCCTATTTGTCCCTTTTTTGTTTTTGGGGAATCCTACTTGGTATGTATATACTAATACCAACATGGTATCCACATGTATGTGTTGTGAAATATGCATAACATGGTAATATTTGTGGTGAATTGAGAAGATCATACTAGTACGTGGAGGTACTGACCCTCTTTGGTGTTTGGACTGGGAGATTGTGAGTAAGGATCTCTACAGTAATTACATTTTACTAGTTGTTTTCATATTTGGAACACTTATCTAGTCGGTCATTTCCCCCCATTATATATGTTTTATTATGTTCCATCACTTTGATGTATCTCCTAGAGGTTTTTTCATTCTTGGTTTACACTATAGATTTCTGGTTTCTTACTATATCTTTTAATTATTGCATGAAGCTTTTGTGTACATGCATATAGGTACTTTAAGATAAGGCCTCCCATTTTTGTATTTTTTATACTCAGTGCTTCTCGTTATCCCCTTTTATAATGGAGGAGGGATTGGAGTGTCACACTTAGTATACCATTGACCAGGTGGGCCATGGTTGGTTGGGTCATGAAAGTGTGGTATCATAGGTTTTCTTTCCCCTAGTTGGTGTTTCAAGTTAAAATGTTTGACGTTTGATTTATGGAACATAGTGAAATGATGTCTGAGTGTCTCAAGTTTGGATATCAGGATAGGGAACCTAGTTTTGGTTTGGAAGATATCATATCCATAAACCAAGACTTCAAATCCCTACATGGTGACATGGAAAACCAAGATATCAGTTGTAGGGATAAAATGGGACACACATAATATATGATAGGGTCTATTTAATATCATTTCATTCTTGAGTCAACTCCCTAAATATATTCTCATAAAACCACACTACATCTTGTTGACATTAAAGATACCTTCATAATGATAGTCAGTAAGGATATCTATACAGGTTTGTGACAAAGATCATTTGAGTGATGAGGGATAAGTTCAGGGACACACTCATGAGGTGTTTCCTCCATCTAGGAATAAAGTAGTTTCACAAACTATTGAGTAGATAATAGTTCTATAAATGTAAGATTATGATATTAGTAGGATTATCATGTTACATGAGTTGTAGCAATAGAGATCATTGATATCTCATGGTAAGCCATACCATCAGGATATATAGAATTACCTCAAGGTAGTGGTCTCAGTCTTCAAGATTATACAGACCACATCTGGTTTAATGGTTACGCTTTTATCCAGCCTTCTTCATGGAGTAGTAGGGTCACTGGTGTAGTTTGATCACCCAGACACATGATGATGTGACATTCTCATGGCCACACTTCCATAAGTTATTATATATTTAGGATTTACCTTTGATTTTTTTCTATATAACGATTCAATAGAATCTTGAGATGCATGATGGTGATATTTCATTTTCTAAGTTCACAATGAGGTTTACAAACCTCACATATTACACCCCCTAAGATCCACCAATTCAGACCGATTGCCCTGATTAGCACTCTTTATAAGATTATTACTAAAATCATAGTGAATAGACTTTCTCCTATTTGTAATAAAATTGTTTCTTGGAATCAATTTGGCTTCATTAAAGGTAGGTCCATTCAATACTGCATTTGTCTTGCCTCCGAATGTACCAACAGTCTAAATAAAAACACTAGAAGAGGATGTCTGGCTATTAAATTAGATATCAGAAAGGCTTTTGACACCATAGACTGGAATTTTATTTTCAAAGTCTTAAAAAAACTTTGGGTTTAATGAAACCTTTATTGGAAGAATTAGGACACTTTTTCATTCAGCTTTCATCTCTATTCTTATTAATGGCACTCCTAGAGGTTTTTTAAAATTCTCTAAAGGTGTTAGACAGGGCGACCCCCTTTCTTCCATCCTTTTTGTTATTGATGAGGATTAACTAAGTAGGATTCTCAGCAATCTGGTGGATCAAAGTAAACTTAATCCTATTCAAGTTACCAGAAACTTAAATGCCCCTACACATCTTTTATATGTCGATGATATTATTCTGTTTCTTAAAGGGGATCAAAAAAACATTCAAGTTTTCAAGCAAGACATAACCCACTATGAGGAAGTTTCTGGTCAAGCTATCTCTTGGAATAAATCACATATTTTTTTTGGTAAAAACTTTCTAATTAGAAGAAAATCTACCAATACCACTTATCTGGGTATCAAAGAAGGTCTCTTACCTTTCTCTTATTTAGGTGTTCCTATCTTTTGGGTTAGACCCAAAGTTATCCACTTTGCTAATATCATAGATCAAATCATTAACCAACTCTCTAATTGGAAGGGTAAATCCCTTTCCATGGCTGGGCGAATATGTTTGGTGAAATCCACCATTGTTTCTAAAATGGTCTACGCCCTCATGATTTATAAATGGCCTATAAGTATCTTCAAAAAAATTAATACTTACATTAAAAACTTTATTTGGAATGGAAGTATTTTTGAAAAGGATCTTGTCACTATTCCTTGGAATTCTTGTTGTAAACCGATTGATAAAGGTGGAATTGGCATTAAAAATCTAAAGTTGTTCAATAGCGCTCTGCAGGCCCATATAACATGGAATATTATCAATTCTACTTCTAAAGTTTATGATTTTTTAAACCATAGATTTCTTCATAAAATTTTAATGGGTAATTAGACTTTCATCAACTCTTTAATCTGGCCTTCTATCAGAGATTCATACCGTAAGATCATGGAAAATTCTAGATGGATGGTCAGTGATGATTCTTCCATTAATTTTTGGTGTGGAAAATGGTGTGGTAACCCCCTGATCTCACTGTTACCACCCAATGTCATTCCTGCTAATACTAGTCAGTCCATAAAAGATGTCTTAAATTCACATAGACATGACCTCCCTGATCATATTGTGAGGACTATTGGTAATCATTCCTTCTCCTTTGATGGGGACTTCCTTGTTTGGGAACCTTCTCCAAATGGTATGCTTGACTCAAAAAACTTTTATAAGAATAAATTTTCTAATGAGGATTCTAATTATCTTTGGGTGATTCATTTCAATAAACCTTGGATTAAACCTTCTAGGATCACCCTTATTTGGCGTATATCTCATAATATATTTCCCACTAAAATTATTCTGCAAAAGTTCGACATTCAACTTTGTTCTAAATGTTGCTTGTGTAATCAACACGAGGAGGACGCTGATCATATTTTTCTATCTTGTGACATGGCCTCTTCTTTATGGAATTATTTTTTTGAATTATTCAATTGCAGATGGATATTAACTGACTCTATTTTTTGTTTTTAAAAAATTTTATTAGACATGAAGCTTCTTCACAGGTTAAAAATATATTTCTTGCGGCTGTGGCAGAACTCCTACATGAGATCTAGTATGCTAGAAATGATCTCATTCATAATAATCTCTCATTTAGTCTCAATGCAGAAAAATCTCAGATTCTTATTGCAATTCATGAAGCCGCCTCAATTCAAATAGATTGTTGCAACAACTTGGTTGGTGACTTTGAGATCCATCTTCATCTCCGTTTTCCTGGAATCTACCCTGCGCCCAAACGCCCCTTTGAAGTTTTCTGGAAATCGCTGATACTGGGATGGATCAAAGTGAACGTTGATGGTGCTTCTTAAAGGAAATCCAAGACCTTCTAGTTGTGGTTCTATCTTTAGAGACTCAGCTAGCCAGTGTTAGGGTTGGTTCTATGTTGGATGTGGTAACTCTTCATCTCTGGAGGCAGAAATTCTTGGATTCATTCACGCTGTTGAGTTTGCGCTTCTAAAAGGATAGAGAAATCTTTGGATTGAAAGTGATTCTACCACCATAATTCATGCCATCTGGAATGACATCATTCATCTGGCCTGGCCACTCACTACACGCTGGATGAATTGCTTAAAGACCCTCCATGGGATTGATTACATTGCTACTCACGCCTAACGTGAAGCAAATTCCATTGCTGATGCTCTTTCTATCAAAGGAGTTCATCAAAGCATGACTTGGCTTGACACTCTGCCAACTAATTTATCTTATCTTTTTCGATAGAGATTGTAAAAAAATCCCATATTTTCATCTCTTATAACCTTTTTAATTTATATATTGTGCTTTGACCTTTAAAAAAAACATCCATGAAATCATGGTATCCTTATGTATTACCCATTATGTTGGAGTGATGGAGTGGGATTTGGTTATAGATGATTTCATAGAAGAGGGGCACCAAGTGGCGAGATCCAGTTGCGGCCGTGATGGGGAAGAGTTGTCTTTAAAAACTAGCAGAAGTTAGTCCTCAAGGTCTTGGCATAAGAGACATACCCATGCCCAAACATGGATATGTGGGTCTGTAGAGTAGGGTTTTCATATAATATCTAGTCAGTTATGAGAGTGGTGATGTTATTCTTGTGGAATTAAAGGTCACATAGCTCAAGATTTCCTAACCCAATATTTTGAGTAACGTAGGTATACATTGGATGGACCAACACTATAGTGTGGGCGCTATGATCAGATATATCAAAGGTGTGGTTAGGGTGGACCCCTGAGAGGTGGTTGCGAACATAGGTGAAGGGGGGGTGTTCTAAAGAGAGGATCTATTAGCATAAGATGAAACTATGTGATACTTTTACCACAACCACCAAGTGGCCCATGCTAGGCTCAGAGGTCTCACAATTGTATTCGAGGATAGTTGCATGCTATGGATTGATATGACTAGGCTTCTCATGAGATGAATTGAGGTATCATCATTTTCCTTTCTACACTTTCTCTTGTTCTTTTAGAAACATGTGTGATTAAATACTTTATCTCTATATCCCTCATGTGATACCTAGAGATTTTAGTTGAGTCCTTATCCTGTCACCTATAGCTAGAGATTCTTATATTGACTATTCATCTATATCACTTATCAAAATATAGTTCAAGTTGGAGCTTAGTGGTTAGAGTTTCTCACGGGACATCTTCATTATTGCGATGAAACCCATGATTTTATGTTAGGTATAGACTAGTTGCCTATAGTGTGTTACCTTATAGTTTGTCATCATAGGATAATTAGATTCCTTCATATTGATGGAATGAGATTCTCCTTCATGTGTGAGAGGGATCACATGGTTGAGTGAGTGGGACTCATGTGTAGTAATTTGTAACCAATCACCTATTAGTTTGAGAGTTTATTCATTGGTGAAACAAGATCTTTAGGCATCTAGATTCCTGTGGTAGTGTAAGATTATATAAAAGTTTTTCCTGAAGATGTACAAGAAACAACTTTGAGGTGGGATATTAACTTCTATATCAACATGAACCCCTAGAATGTATCAATATATTTTGTGGAATATCAGATATCCCCCACCGATATCTAGGAACTGAGGGTAAAGTTGATAAAAATTTGGGAGAAGCATTTCATCAGACCCAGTGTGTCAATATTGGCAACATAAATTTTGTTTGTGAAAAAAGGGGATGGGAGTTTGAGGATTTGTGTTGAATATCATCACTTGAATTAGGTAATGATTAATAAAAAGTTCCCATTGCGGAGGATTGATGAACTTTTAGACCAGTTGAAAGGTGGGAGTTAGTTTCCAAAGATCAATATCAAGTCTGGATGCCATCACTTGAGCATTCTTAAGGACTATATTTTGGAGAATAAATTCACATGTATCTAAAAACATTATGCGTTATTTTTGATTCCTTTAAATGTGATTAATGTCCCTTCTATGATCATAGAACTTATGTATTAGATCGTACAACAATATATATACTGATTCATTTTTGACTTCATTGATTAAATTATTGTATACTTTGTGTCATAGGAGAAGCATGAAGATCATTTTAGAATGGCCTTAGACTTACTTCGAGAAAACCCACTTTATGATAATCTTTCAAAGTGTTAATTTTAGATCTTTGAGGTTCAATTTTTAAGAAATTCCGTATTTGATATTTGTTTATATATGTACCTAGTAAATATTGATGGATTGATTTATTGGGATCCAGCTAAGAGTGTGTCTGAGGTGTGTAGATTTTATGGATTGGTAGGGTAGTACTAGGGGTTCATCGAAGAAATTTACAAGATATACAGCCCTTTTAGAACCTTTATATGGAAAGGGATATCATTTTATTAGACTAATAATTGTTAGAGTGACTTTGATTAGTTGAGGTTTTGGTTGAACAATGACACTATTATGAGACTGCCAAAGGAGGGGGTTCAATATGTGGTATTTTTGTGATGCCTCTCAAGTCAGGATCAGTTGTTTGTTGATGTGGAGGTAGGTGGTGATCATTTATTAGTTGAGGAAGTCGAGACCTCATGAGTAGAATTATTTTACCCATGAAATAGAGTTAGTGGTTGTAGTATTTACTTTGAATATATAGATTCATTACCTTCTTGGTGATCATTTAGTTGTTTAATCAGACCATAAGAGTATTAGGTACATATTTACTCAGAGAGATATCAACCTAAGAAAGAGGTTTTTGTTAGAGTTTATATAGGACTATGAATTTGATATAGTCTATACCCTAGGAAAGGGAATTATGGTGGAATATCCCCTTAGCAGGAAGTATCATTCTTGCTTGTTGGAGGAGGCATCTTAGTAGTTGGATTCATTATAGCTGGCCCTAATAGAGGAAAGGGTGTAACTTAACTTCAGTTGATTGTGATGTCTCCACTACATCTTCAACACATGATAGAGGCACAGTTGGGATACATAGGCTGTGAGGTTCAATATGATTAAATATACTCAGGGGATACATCGACTGTGAGGAGGGGATCACATCATTCTTTTAAATAGATAGATGGTTGTTTTGGTGATGTGGTTTAAGGAGGTGTTGAGGTAGTTTAATACTTCCCCATTGGATATACATATTAGTGTGGTAATGATGTACAATGACATTTAGTTGATGTTTTGGTGGGATATAATGAGGCATATCATTGATGAATATTTCTCTCATTGACTCACATGTTAGTATGTAATGTTTTAAAATCAGGCTTCAATAGGTTTGACTCAACCTCTCAGGATCCTAGAATGTAAGTGGGATAAAATATAGATGATTTTTTTGGTTGGGAATCCATGTACATATTAAACTATGATTCTATATAGGCAATTTTTGAATAACATAGAAAGTTGGTACACTTCACTACTACTAGGGAGAATATTTTGGTTGAGAGTCTAGGGTAGTTGTACATGCATGAGATCACCTGGATTCCTGGGGTTACCCATAAAAATCATCTTTGAATGTAATTTTTTGTTTATTTCCTTTTTGGGGAGGGATCGATGGAGGATTTTTGGACCCAGTTATGGATTATCATGATGTTTTACCCCCGAAAAATGGTCAGATAGAGAAAACCATCCAGGTTATGGAGGATATGTTGAGATTCTATGTGTTATACTTTATCTAATTCTTTAAGTATCACTTACCATTGGTAGAGTTTGAATATAACAAAACATACCACTATACTATTTTCAGGGGACCTTTTGAGAACATATATGGGAAACCCTACAGGTCAACCTTTTCTTGTACTGATATTGGCAATATGTCTCTTGTTAGGCCAGAGCTGGTGTAGAAAATGAAAGAGAATGTTCAAGTGATCTACTAGCATATGTGTACCACCCAAATCCAATAATAATATTATATAAACAAACATCGTAGGAATTTAGAGTTCAAGTAGGGAGACCATAGTATCCTCATAAAGAGGATTATAGAGATTTGATCATTGAATAAATATATCCTTGAGCTTCATCATGATGTTCGATATCCTACATAAGGATGGAGAGTTTTCTTAATATTTTTCCCTTATCCCATAGTTAGAAAGAGTGAATTATGTCTTTCATGTATTACAGATAAGGATATAAATTCAAGAAACAATTCATGTTATTGAAAGGGGTGATCTGGACATCAAGTATGGATCCAACCTCATGAAGTACTTAGTGGAGATTAATGATTAATAGGATGATACCATACATTGATTGAACATCCCTTTATTTTGAATTATTTGGTTTTATGGGAGAATTCATGGGGGATCCTAGGAGTGTTTGATCCAAATGTGGGCTCATTACCCCCACCTTTTTGTGCATCGTTTTCTTTTCTAGGTAGAATCCATAGAGAAGGGGAGAATTTCATAACTTTTTTTTTGTAGTTTCATTCTTTTAATATTTATACATATATCTATAGATTTTTACTTGGATATAGAACTATCTTTTAGTGTCATAGGACCCCAAAATTAATATATTAAAAATATTAATAAATATTTAATCATGCATGGGTATCTTTTTTAAATAAATGGATTTTCTATTTTTTGTAACCCCTCGTGGAAAATATGAGAACATGGTAATTTCCAAAATGTAGGTTTTACCATAGGTGTGAAATAAAGTTGGTCGAAAATGGGAATTAATTTTATGAAGACTGTTGGAGAGTGTTTTAAGTGATTAATTATTTAATTAATTTAATTCGGATAAATAATCCAAAACCCAAATCACCCTCTTTATAATCCTCACTATGGAAAATCCCCATGGTTAGATGCTTAACCTTAGGATATTAGAGAGGATCTATGTAGAATATTTTTATATGAATGAAAATAGATTTTGGAGCAAAAATCATTTTTCAAAGGGGTTTTATTCACGAATAATGTTCTAGGATCTCACCAATGAAAATGGAACATACCTATTCTTAATTATTTATTGATACAAATATGTGGTAGATAATTTTATTTAATGGATTTAAATCCATGTTTTAATTTTTTAAGTATAAGTTCTATATCTACTTATTTCTTTTGTGATCTCCCTACATTGCATGAGAGAAGATTTTACAAATACTCATGATCTAGTTTATTTAAAATTGTTGTGCATGTTTTTCAACCTTGGTTATACAATATGAAATCATTGAATGGAATCGTACCAACCAATGATAGTTCTCACTTATTATTTTTCATTTCCACCCATAGTTCTTCATGTTCTTTTCTATTGGCCAAAAGGGTCATGGTTTGACATTTCCATGTTGGATTAGAGCATGACCAAACCCTTAAATTCACAATGTATACACGATTTAGTTGGATAATTGAATTTTGTGATTAGATCATGATGAAATATTGGACATGGGAGTTATCAAAATATATTGAAATCCATACCATGGATTTCCATCCATGGGTGAGATGACTTTGTGTGATTGGTATAACCTGCATGTTGTTTGGGTGGTCGAAATATGGACACCAGTGATGGATTAGGCATGTTCAGACTTAGATCTGAGTTGATTGGCTTAATTTATATAAGAAATAGAGGTAGTGGTTGTAGTGGTAATATGCATGAATATTTATTTAGTTTCTAGAAAATACTAACATACACAACATGTACTTTGTAGAACATAATTTGTATAGTTATCTTACTTTATAAGATAGGGTTTGAGTGGAATTAAATATCACACGCCATGTATAACCCATCACACTATGTGACCTAATGTTTGAAATATGGTGTGTACCCTATAAAAAAACCATCCATGGAAACAAACAAGTACAATTGAACTACCAGAGTACATATGAATGGAAATGTACTCAGACATGACTAGGGTACCCAAACATGGATAGTGTACATGAGAATGAACAAATTACATGGGTACAAGCCAATGTAGATGGGAATGAGAAGGAATAAATGGGTTGAACCAAGGTATACAAGACACACCATCTATATCCTACATATTTTGTGTACTTTCTTATGTGACTTTCACATTATATATCTCCTTCTTCGAGACTCATATTTGGGCCCTTGATAATCCTATCCTAAGTTGTTTTCCATATAGAACATTATGTAGGTTTTTTATTTTTTCCTCATAGACATGACATGAGGTTTTCCAAGTGTAAATATTCCTTCATTAATTAATGTTCAATGGTAGTGATCATACTGGATCATCAGAGATATGTCATTGGCGGTACTCCATTATCACACCAGTGTGTGTATCCCCCATACTCTTTACATAGGTAGAGTTTTTACTTCCCCATACTAAATTAGAGTATGAGACCTATATGTAAAGAGTTTTAATTCCCATATTAAAGCTTCATAATTAAGAGGTTCCTCCATGAGAGATTTTTCTCCATTGTATGTGCAGCCCAGTAGTGATGAGTGGCCCCCTCCACTCATAGTTTGTGAGGTGCTGCATTTAGTTGGGAATCAGATATGGACCTTTAGAGTTATCTTATAACTAATCATTATTATTTGGGTAGTGGGGATGGATATCCCCTTTATCTATCGACTGGTTTTTTATGATCATATCTATCAGGATTTCTTTTACCCACTTGTTTATGGGTTGAGCTGACTGTTGCTATTTCTATTACTCTCATTTTAGTTTTTGGGGAATCTTAATTGGTATGTATATACTCACCCTTTCATGATATTATCTCACATATTTTGAGTCTTAAGAAGAAAACTTGTAGATCAGTAGTAACTTAGGAAGAAAAAATTTTCACTTAGAGGCATTGACTATGATCGATGGCTGGCCTTTAAGATTGTGAGTCAAGATCTCTATGGCCTTTCCCTTTTCGTAATTATTTTAATGCTAGAACAATTTTATAGTTTTCTATGTATATTTATCCTTAATATCTTTTGTATTACTCTAATTTACTTTGATGTATTTACTATAGGTTAATGCATGAACAAATTACACTCTAGAAAATCAGTTTTTTATTATATCTCTACGCTGTTTCCTGGAGATTTTTGTGTGTGAGAATGAGGGTTAATTATTATAAGGAATCCCATTTAAATATTTTTATGGATAAGTTTTTTTTCATACTCCAGCCTTTTGTAGCTGGTCTTGGGGTGTCACACACATCATACAACTGGCCAGGCGGCCCCCAATGGTTTGGGTTATGATAGGTTTGGAGGATCAGTTTGATATAACTTCATAAATAATGTATTATGAGCTTTGGATGTTTATGTTTTCATACTAGAATTAAATTGAGTATTTATAGCATGACATAGGAATAATATTTTGAGATGAATTATATAATAAATTTTAAAACTCTATGAGATATCTAAAGTCTTTAAATGAATAATGTTTATCTCATGTGATGTTGATATGATTTATTCTATTTGATGATAATAATTACATATCGAAATTCAAGAATTTGTTATTAAAAAAGTAAATAATATTAGTAATATAGTGATAATGAAAAAATTATGGATATTATTTAGAAATTGAAATGAAATTTTATGAGATGATTATGGGAATTATTTCACTTTATTTGTAATAGAGAATTATGACCAGATAATATCAATGAGGATGATGCATTGGTGAATTCACTTAGTACTCACCCTATAAGGACCCAGCCTTAAACATTACTTAATCTTGAGTTATTACAAGATTACACATTGGGGATCTTTTCAGGTTTAGAGTTTTAGAGAATTAGATCATGAAACTTGCATTACATTCCACATTTAAACAAAGTGGTTACATAAAAGACAGTATTCATTCTTCCCATAAACGGAAACATATTTAAAATAAAACATGGATTCTTTCTTGACACATCCTTGACACTATCATCACATCATGTACCTTTCCCTTGACTTGTGAAAAACATTTCAAAAACTTGGGATGAGCATAAAAATCTCAGTAAGGGTTATAAAAATATGGAAAGGAAACATGAGTTCATATATACATAAGAATGAAATCATACTTTACCCATAAAACACAGGCAATTTAACATACCTCATCAAATCATGAATAAATCATAGAAATCATAAGACATAAAAGGTAACTTGAGGCATTCATAACATTCTTACGTAGGGAGTAACCCTCTTAGTTACATTTGGAATACCCAACACAGTATATTCCCTAAATATCTTCAGAGAAACCTTAACGTTTCACTCCTTCGCGTTACCCAATGCATTGGAGAGCTATATCAGGCTCACTCGCCCTTAGTTTATCATGGAACCACCCGTATTCATAACAATGCCCAAGAACCATAACATAATCGTACCACATAATACATGTATAAAGGAAACATAACATTTCCACATTTCAATCACAAGATATCAATAAAATACCTTGATATTAAAAAACATTATGAAAACCATTTTGAATACAAAAATAAAAGAAAATTAAAACATGGTATTTATTTTTCTTTTAAAAATAAGGTATTGATTGTAGAGGTAGCCGAAACTCAAATAATGTTCATGGCGGCCGAGAAGTCGTTGTCGCCGCATACGTATGACAAAAACATTCCCTTTTTTCGTTTTGTAAAACACTTCGTATAAAAATACTCCTTTTGGATAAATGTAAAAGTCAAAGGATTTTATACACCGTATAACAGAAGGTTGTGTATAAAACAAAATATGCCTCAATGAATGGAGATTGAGACGAAGTCCTTTACAAAGACAACATCCTTGGTTTAAGGATAAATCAATTACATAATTATGTGTGACAAAAGAATACCCCAAATATAAGTGGATATTAAGTGTAAAATAATCAAAGTTCATTCACACATATTCAAAGGATGACATATTCAATAACTACATGTTGAACCCAAAGAAATCGAAATTGGGTTAAGAAGTTCCCTTGACAGCCTAACAGCGTCACATCAAAATGAGTTGATGAGAGATAAAAAAAGGGTATCTCATCACTTGGACATAAAATTTACACCAATAAGGATATATGAGAACATATCCCAACATAACAATATGTAAATTAAAATACCCAACAAAAGAAGTCTTTTAAAAAGAGGAGGGTGAAAGGTTCCCTTACCGACATGGGTATCTTTCGAAACATACACCTCGTGAAAGAAGGAAAATACAACATTAATGTAAATACTCATAAAAGAAAGTATATTACACAATGAGTAAAATAATGGGCAGTACATACACCACACAAAGGAAATTGTGGCAAATGTAGCATAAATCTCACGGGAATAAAAGTGAGATGAAAAATCCCTTATGAAAACTCGGCAGCCTAACGACGCCACATAAAACTTACAAAAATGGATTGATGAGATCAAATAGGGTATCTAATAATATTAACTTAAAGTTTATAGAAATAGGAATATAAAATAACATCACCCAACATAAAAAAAGAGGAGCTTAAAAGAAGTGACATAAAGGAGAGTACTTAAAAAGAAAGAGAGAGGTTAGATCTCTTATGAAAAATTTGGCAGCCTAACGGCGCCACTCAAAACTTACAAAATGGATTGATGAGAGAGAATAGGGTCTATCATCACATGAACATAAAAATTACAGTAATATTAATATAAAAGAACATCCCAATAACAAGAAATATGAGCTTTAAAAGGAATGACATAGAAGAGTGTACTTAAAAAGAAAGAGTGGAGTGGGATCCCTTACCTCAAGTCCAACTTGTCTTGTTCGTTTCTTTATATTCCTGAATAATAAAATTTGGTCAATTAATAATTGCCTAAGTACCTA
The DNA here is from genome assembly GCA_963277665.1 of Viscum album. Taxonomy (NCBI): domain Eukaryota; kingdom Viridiplantae; phylum Streptophyta; class Magnoliopsida; order Santalales; family Viscaceae; genus Viscum; species Viscum album. Next base: position 120,422,785 of record OY728146.1, on the reverse strand, counting down.
CTTTAGAGATTATTATTCAGTTCATATCACATATTATAATGTCATAATAATTGTTTAAAAATGTTAGTTCATATCAGACGTTTTGGCAGATGTTTGGTACATGAGTCAAAAATGAACTTGTTTGAAAAAAGATTGCCCATGTAGTTATAAGTAAATAATTTCCAGAATAGTATTAATGATTAAAATATCATATATATCCAGTAAATATTCATTTTATACTATTACATAACATTTGGAGATAAAAAACGAAAAGCACCGTTCATGGAGACGGTAGGCCGTACGTACGTATGGACGCTACTTTCATTTTTTTTTCTTCATATTAATGGAATTAAAACAAAATGAGAGAGATATATATATGTTATAATTCAAGAATTATATCCATAATTTAGATGTAATATATTACATATATATCCATTATATATATGTACTTATAATATTACATAGCATTTTGAGATAAGAAATGAAATGTACCGTTCATGGAGACAGTAAGCCGTACGTACGCATTAACGCTACTTCCATTTCTATTTCATATTTAATGGAATTAAAACATAATGATACATAATATTATTTTAATTCTAGTATGGTATCATATATAATATCATTAAATATATCCCTTATACATACCACATGTGGTATTAACGAATCAAATCACTTTGAGGGGGTGGTAGTCCGCACTTCCTTAAATGAAGATATCGCGTTTACCCATAATGGAAACCATAAAGGTACGCAATAAATGAAAAATACAGAAGCTTAAGTAAAAAATAAACATATTAGATATCATATATAAATATAGTGTCATCTTAATGGCCACATTTGAAGGTGTTAGATGAATGTTGAACAATCATCGTTTCGGGAGGCAGAAATTCGCCATCCACGGAAACAGTATGTTCTTTAACCATTAGATGTAGGTGTGTGTAAGTGTAGCTCGAATACTTCTTATAAAAAAATACTAGTATATTGAAGATACTGTATTTTTTACAAAATAAATGAATAAAAAGAGTTTAGGGGGTTGGAGAAGCAAAATAAAACAAAAGGACACAAGTGAAGACATTACCTTAAAATCGGGTAACTCCCTTTGGTTTGAGATCAAAGGATTCCTTGAGAAGACTTATGCCCAAAGTGAGGATTCAAGGAGTTATATAGGGATGTTTAGAGACAAAATGGGCAGGGGTTGTCCGAGCAAAAGGCTTTGGGAGTGTGGGTAAGGAGGTAGAGGTGGGGGCCTTTTATAAGAGGAGAGGAGAGACACTCTTGGAAAGGTATACAATGTAACATTATTTTCAAATGAGTTTCGGATTTTAATGGTCCCAAATTGATTTTTTTCTAGGATAAGGTGATAAGGGTTCTAAATACACCCATACAATAGGTTTTTTACATGTGTAGGTCTTATATTTTACATTATCTTTCCATTTTATTTAAATCCTTTATTAATGATCTAATCGCTGCATCATCATTATGTCATATATAATTTAATAAATTTAATGTCTAAAAATTATAAAAAAATATAATGATGTAGGAAATATTTTTATCTTTATAATTAATATTTATAGTAAAAAATATGACTTATATAACCCCATTTAAAAATTGTTTTAGTAAAACATCTCATGTTTGTGTCATTTTTACTTTAACATTAAATAAAAAGATATTTATGTCATTTTCCAACCAAAGTGGATCCATGGGCCCCCCAAGTTTACCCATGGATTTTATTGGTCGGCCATGACACATACAATGAGGGTAGGATATGTGTCTAGGTCATTTCATTTTATTAAAACCTTATTCTTACCATAAACTACACTAATTACCTCTAATCGTGATTAATAACTTAATAAGTTACTACTCACCAAAAAATTATTTTTATCCCATTGAAACAAATTTTAATTCTTAATGACAACCATGTATGTCGGAATTTTGAAATTCAAAACACAAAGATGGAAAAATTTCATTTAAAAGGAAAAATCAGTTTTTATAAGTACCACTTAGTGGTTTCACTATTCATCAAAACTTGAAGTTTTTCAGAAAAATCCCAAAAGTTCACCCTAAGATATATTTGATATTCTGAATTCAAAAATAAAGTCTATTTTAAAAAATTCAAAACATACAAGTCACATTAATTAATTTAATAATTAATTCCCTCTGTCAGAGCAAATAGCGTGTTTTTATGAAACAATAAGTATCAAAAGATTGACACTAGTTTAAGTCTGATTTCAAAGTGAAATTAATTCCAACGACCACTATTGAATTTAATGGTAAAAATATATTATAATTTCACTTTAAAACCAATTCAAAATATAATCTAATCATATAAATAAATTATACTAAAAAGAGGTTTTGAATTAAAATACAACATTTTACACTATTCATTAAAAAAATGAACTTTATCAGAAAGATACCAAAAATTTACACAAAGTAAATTTTGATGTCCCAATTCTTAAGAAGAGTTTTATTTGGTCCAATAGAATGTATAAGAGTGAACAAAACTATATTTAATGACGGTTTTCCATCAAAAGGTGATATGTGAACCTTTATTGAAAACTAGGGCATATACGCCTAAAATTGAATTCTTTCCGAATTTTAAGCCTTTATCTTTTATTGGATAAATGTAAAAACATTTAAAAACATATATATTCATATTTTAGTTATTTATATCCATTCTCGCCAATAAAATGGCTACATGTTAACTACCATTTAAAATAATATTATTTTATTATTAGAGTGCAACGTAAGATTCCCAAGAAACTCGTTGTTGCGTGTGGGGTAAGCCATCGAGCATAGCGTTCCATTTAAATTAATATTGACATTTTTTCCACAAATAGGGATAAATATAAAAATTTAATATTCTTTATTTACCTGGGGTGTTACACACCCACTTTATTATGATAGATTAAAATGATGTTATCTAAGGTTTTTCACTATTTCAAAAACTATTATGGGTAAGTGGATATTTATAGAAGGTATTTTCATATCCTAATCTCAATTATATATTTTGGTTTAATATTGATAATATTTTACTCAAGTGTTTACACTCATTCCCTCCCACAAATCTAAGATTAATGTGTGTATTGATGAATTTATTAATTAGTCATTTATTACCATAATATTGGGTTATAAGTAGACTAAAACTTACATTATATTTTTGGTATGAGATCATTGTATATGTATATCCATTCGGCATCTCAGGGATTTGTAGAGATGTGTATTCCTCCAACATCTCAGGATGGTGGATCAAGTCTAAATTATTTATGGGAAACTATAAAATGATGTGATATAATATAATTATTATATATAAGTTTTTAAAGCTATTTTAAACTAAAATTTTAATGTGGGGTACATGTGTTACAACATTAAGTATGTTTATGGGAATGAATGGTTATACTGATACGATTAGGATCTTATCACTGATGGGTGAGATAACTGTTAGATTGATAAGTGTAACTATAGTAGAATTTTCTTCATGTAGACCCATTATTATTCTAAAATATTTAGAATTGTGGGTATATTAGACATAATTAAGTAAACTTCATTGTTTTTTTGAGAATGGAGAAAGTGAGTTATGGGTAGGTTTATAAGAATTGATCAAAAATTAATGATTTATTATGATGTGTTGAATTTTTGGTTTTATATAAACTTTGTTCATTGATGATGCATCTTGATGATAGATGATAATTGAGTTGGTTCACTACTTTGGATGACCATATTGAGTGTTATTTATTACAAATGCAAGAACAATAATTAATTATTAACTATTGTGTCCATACATAAGAACAAACTAATATAGTGGATGGCCCCATAGGATGGATATGGATAATTAATTTGGTAGATGATTTTGATGATATTTTAATTAAAATGAAAAATTTTGATCCATCTATATTAAATATTATATCTATTTAGGATATTTTATGTTTATATTATTATCCATTAAATTAAATTGTATCATGTTATAGTGATGGTGTTATATATTAATGATTTATATTACATTATTGGTTATTATTTTATATCATGGTAGATGATATTACATATTAGTGGGAGAAATATTAAATTTATAGGAAATTACATATAAAATTTTTATAGATACCTCAATACTAGTCATTATATCTTAGCTTATTAAAGGTGGGATTGGTGATTCCTCTTACTAGTATATCAGAATGTGATATATTTGTATCAAATAGTTTACAAATATTTCAGGAAACTGATGTATTCATGAGAATAAATCTTATTGATGAATCATGGATGAGACCATAGTATGTGAAAAAAGGATGTAAAGGAGATGAACATGAATCATATTGATTAAGGTCATTATTATTTGATTTGATTTTTTATTTTATTAAATTTTTGGATAGTATATGTTCACTATAATTTGGAATTATCTATTTATATCAAAAATATATTCTATAAGATCAAGATTAATATTTTATTAATAGGATAAATAGATAGTTCAAGAATCATATTTTAGCGTCTCTTTAAACCTACTTCATGTTTTAACTTAAATAATGTTGTATATCAGTACCCACAGTTATCTCTAATGAAGCCGCCATTTAAGAATTCTTTAATTTAACATTTTCTTTATATTTTTTACTATTTTGAGGATAATTCATAAAATGTAATAAAACTATTTAATTCTATATAAACAAACAATATTGTAAATAATATGGAAGTAGAATGAAAGAAATATAATTGACTGAAAAAATAAGAGATATACTCTATAAATTCTTAAGGATCATCCTCAATTCATCGATTAAAATGATTTTCACATTATTAAGTCTATCAAAACTTGATATGTGATCCCAAAACATGAATATTATTTAGATTAGAATATTGAGTTTAGTAACTAATATCTTATCTACCAATATCATTCCATAAATATTCATTCAATAAACTCAATGATCATTCAACAAAAAAACATAGTTGACCTGTCACTATGATCATAATATTCAATTTAGAATTTTGAAATTTAAATAGTGAATTTTTTTATTAAATACAACTAAAAATGAATTAACAAAACACATTTTATGATAAACATGATCTAATCATATATATGTTGGTCAATTAATGGAAGAAAGAATTAATCCAAATGATAGAAAATAAATAAAAATCAAACTCTAATTGACATTCAAAGATAATAAATGAGGACTGAATTTATAGTGTGAAATTAAAGGAATATAAGCTTAGAAATAAATAACCATTTGAATACACAAGTATAGGCCAATAAAAATATATAAAATCATGTTTTAGTTTTATGAGTAATATTCACTCTCCATTTTCATTGTAGAAATCTACAACAAGAATTCCCCCACCATGATTTCTCAAAGAATCCTTTTGTCCAGTGTTCTTCTAATTGTCTCTCCGCTCTGATCCCCTTACTTGTGTTTTTTCCAATCTACCATTACGTGAAAAAATAATTAATATATTTTAATTCATCACATGATAATTATTGATATATAGCTCATAGTTAAGAAAGCTAAGCTCATATCTTAATATGTGACATAGTGTGTCATGGCTAATCATCAAATCCTTTTTCGACTCTTTAAAAACATTAAAATAGAACATGTAATTCCCACATTCATATTATTCAATTATATAATTAATTAATATAGATACATTCACTATTTATTTTAAAACTATTGGATATTAAAAATATTCTCCAAAATATTCCTATAATCGCTACTTCATCCAACTCTAATTCACCTTGATTTCACTTTTGAATTGATAAATTTGAACTCATGTGGATAAAACATACTCCCTATACCTTAACAAAACTTTATTAAGTATCCTTGAAACTACTCAAACATTAACTCAACTAAATATTCTTCAAAAAATTAAATAGAATACTAAGCCTCGACCACCTTCATATTGACTTATCATACATTCATATTTTAACCAACCTTGAATATTTTCCACTCAGTTTCTAAAAAGTTTCCTTACATAGTTTTTTAATATTCAATACACCAAACCAAATTATAATTGGTAAAACTCAAATTCCAAGATTGGAACCTATTCTATAACTAAATCAAAACTTTATAAGATCATACTCAGTAGGCTGACCAATTGAAAGTATGATCCTGATATCCAATAGGTGTAGCTTTCCTATTTCACACTTCACAATATAAAATGAGAAAACACCTATTATATATATGATAATATTTATCAAACCTATGCATTAGAATAAACTATGGAATCCACCAACATCAAACATTGAACAATTAAAAATAGAAACTCCATCCATCAATCCAAATATTAATCTTTAATAGATTTTGAATCATGTTTTTAGGATCATTGATGGTTTTTATACTTTAATAAATTGAGTTTGAAACAATAAACACCAAGATTCCATGATACCATGTTATTTTAACACACATATTTATATTTTGGCCAATTTGAAACTCTAATGAGCAAGGAAAACCAAACTTCAAGATGGTTTCATGGTATGTCCATCAACCAAGCATTCATGGTTTAGTTTTATCTATTTTCATCTTAACAAATCTCTTAAAATTTCTAATATTTAAACATTTGAATCTCCAATAATTATGTTTTGTACTACATCTCCATTCGTTTTCAATTACATCAAATTATTCATATTTTGGATAATTTTCCTTGAGCTCAATATCCTCTTCTTCATTCTATTGTAGTCTCTGTTTATATTACTTGATTGACTTCATTTCCTTAGTTTAACTATTTATTATCTACTAATATTAGGACATTTTGAGGTTTCTTTTTCCTTACAAATATTTTTGATATTTAATTGTCCATCCTCAATATTTGAATCTTGGTTTTCATGGAAGCTCTTTACTCAGTAGGGGAAAAATGGGAGGTCACTACCATTCCATAAAAGAACAGTAGGTAGGGAAATCATGCATTCATGGTAGATTCATAAAATTAGGCGTGGTAGTTAGATAAATATCCCTTTATGGTATATTTTTATTATTAAGCACATCAGGTACCCTGAGGTCAGTTTAATAGTGTTTGGTAAGTCAAGATTTATAGTCCATGCAGGGTAGGAAAAATTAGGCATGGTCTCATGTGATTGTTCATATAGTAACTTTACCAGCCATGCTGACAGTCACTTGGGGTGATTCATGTGGTTAGCTTATTTTGATGTTTCCACAGTCACATGATATTAGAAGTTAGTTTTAGTCTCCTATTACAATAAATATTCTAACCACACCTCCTTTAGGCATTGAGTACTACTTTCATAGAGTAGGTCAGCAGGGCCAGCATACTAACTGTGAATCTTCTTTTCAAATGGAATTATATATATTGGGAAATTTTATCTAATAAAAATTTGAAATAAAAAAATATACATACTGAACCAATTAGTTTTAATTTTTTTATTAAATTAAAAATAATTTAAAAATTAATTTCTAATTTTAAAAATTAGAAAAAAAATTAATTTCTAATTTAAAAAATTAGAAAAAAAATTAATTCTAAATCTACCAAAACATATAAAAAAATTATTTAATTAATTTCATTAATAAAATTGTAATAAAATGTTCTATATATTTTAGTAAAATAATTAATAAAATAACATTTAATCAATTATTTTACTAGAAATATCATTTCAAATAGTCAATTATGGAATTTAAATTTCAACCTTATAAAAACATAATTTAAAAAACCGTCCTTTTACAAATCATTTTCACATTAAAAAATCAATAAAATCCATAAAATTGACACAAAATCAAGTAAAATATAAAACTCACATTAAATTCCTCCACACTGAAGATAATTCTTATAATCAATCAACCAATTATTGAAATTCATTAGAGTAAAAAAATTTCAAGATTGAAAAATTAAGATTTCACTAAGAATCGATTTTCAAAAAGATTTACCCCATGGAATCTCTTGAGTTCAAAAAGTTACTTTCCACCTAAATTAAAATATTTTAATTTTTTTTAATATATTAAAAAAATGATAAAAATTGAAAATTTTGAATAGAATTTAATATAATTCAAATTGTATCCTACTGAAAGTCCAATATTCCCTTTACCTATAGGAGGAGAGACTCACATAAGTAAAAGGATCATAATAAATTAACACACAATTAGTTGAGGTGGAATGAATATTTATTGGTATAATATATAACTAATACAACATTTAATTAAAAATTATTAAATAAATAAATAAAAAGAATTTTAACAGAGAATATTATTTTTGTTTCATATTCCATTTGGATATACATTTTTTATGTTAAAATAAAATTAAAAATTAAAAATTAAATGACGGTTCTATAAAAGTCTCTTAAAAGTTTACCAAATTCATGTTTTTCCAAGAATAAAAGTAAAATAAATTAAAAAAATAAATTTAAGGGGTAATAAATATTAACCACCTTAAAGTGGCATAACAACCTTAAAATTTGAGAAAACATTTAACCAAATGAAAAAATAAAAAGTACTTCTTATAAACTCACTATTTCAAAAAATTAAAATTATTTATATGGGATCAAAATTGAAATTCTCTTAAGCACATTTAAGATAGCTACCCCACAAATAAAACTCAATATTTCCACTAATGTTGAATTAAAGAAGGAATAAATAGTTAACTTAGGTTTGTTCAAACAAATTGTCAAATCAAAAGTTCAAAATCATGGTCAAGGGTCACTAGAAATTCAAAAAATATTTTCCATAAGAAATTTTATTTCAAAATAGTTATTAAAGGCACATGAGTTTTCTCAAAAAAATTCAAATATATTTAAAAAAATATTAATTTAGGTAGCATATTGAGAAGTGATAATATAGTACAAAGAATTTTCAATCTAATGAAATTATAGAGGGTAAAAAGTAGTAAATGTATTTTTTAAGGAAAAAAGAATTAGAAGAATAAGAATTAATAACTCCCTTGATATAAAAGAATTATTTAACTTTGAATATACTCAAATACACCCCTTATGTTCTTCACGTAATCATCTTTAGTTGGCCAGCTTCAAGGTCCTAACAATTCCAAAAATATTAACATTAAATTCTGGAAATACCAATTCAAGTAATAAATAACCAGAGTTTAAAAGCCAAGTGTATTGATTCAATTTTATTTAGTTTTTATATTTTTATGATCATTTTAGATTATGATACTCCTAATTTAGTAGGAAAATAATGTGGAGAGTATGCCCAAGTGGATTCATTATTGTGAATTAACAGAATCGAAAACCTTCCTTTGATATCAAGTTATTATCTAAAAATTAACACATACATACAAAATAGAAAAACCTAGAACTACATGTGGTTGTTTCTCCCCAATCCCTTTTTTGTATAAAAATATTTACTAAGGGTAAATTAAACATTGAAAAATCATTGGTACTATGTTTCTAAAAGAAAAATATACTCCAATAAATGATTCTTAATATATTCTCTAAATAGATTATATATATCTCTATAAACTATAAATGGATAATTCTCCTATAGATCCCTAATCTTCATAACACCAAATCGTAAAAAACGATTAATAATAAAAGGAACACCCATTTTAGAATAAGACTTATCTTGGAAGATCTTTATCCTAGAGTATAACAATAACACTTTATATCAAACCTAAAATTATTTATTCAAAATCAATTTATCATGAATGGATATTTTTTTCTTAAAAAACCCTATAATTTATATAGGCATTGTCCCTATTTTTTTAATTCCTTAAAAAAGACATTCCTATCATTTTTATCTCCAATGAAATTAATATTACATGAATTAACATCCCAAATAGCTATATATTTGAACTTTATAGGAATATTAAAGGATCAATAGAAAACTATCCTCATGGGTGAAATCCCTATTAGAGTTTTATAGGTTGTCTTATATGGCCAAAAAAAATCCTCAAATCTTATACAGTGATCTTTAATTTTTGAGTTAACTATTTTTTCTAGAATATATTTATTTTCTCTATTTAAAACCAAAACCATAGCATTTATTGGTGGATGATAAGGGGTAGTCACTTTATTGACTAACCCCATATATTTTCAATAATGCTTCCATTTTTATATTATAGAAATGTTTTCCTTGATCTATAAAAATAGAACCTGGCCTCCCAAATATAATAAAAATATTTCTATTGAAAAACTAGGACACCACATTAGCATTATCAGTTCTACTTGGCCTCTGTGACATAAACTATGATACATAATCATTTTAAATAAATTTTATAATGTTGGATTCATCACATATCAATATGATCACTTCATAAATTACAAGAGTAATAATCATTACAAACATTTTTCATAGATTCGTTAAAATTTTTTCAACCTACAATTTTAAAAAATTGTGTGGAATAATAGAATCATTAGCCAATAAATTCACCACATATGAAAACTAGAATCTGTTATCAATAGTGGAGGAATACAATCTATCCCTACGGGAAAGTTCTCTAATGGGTTAAATAAATGAACTTTCTCAACAGAACTCAATAGGTATCCTACTCAAATTATTATCCATAGAGTTATTAATCTCTTTCATATTTGGATCTCTATTATTATAGAAAAAATATCCACATAACCAGCTTTAGATTTGATTCATACTAATTTATGAGATATGTAATAGAAAAATGGTCAATAGTGTAACATCCCAAGTAATTAAAGAATATGATATTTTCATATTTATTAATATTTGTGAATTAAATATTAATTTTACTTTAAAGGGGATTCTATGTTCAATGGAGTATCCGATAAACAACAATGAGTTTCTCCAAAATCTCATGTTGCACACAAGGCTGAGTCATACTGAAAAATAATAATATAATATTATTATTTTAAATGGTAGTTAACACCTAGACGTTGTATTGGAAGGAATGAACAGAACTAACCATATTATTATTAAACATGTTTTTTAAATGTATTTAAATTTATCAAATAAAATATAGTGGCTTAAAATGATAATAAACCCAATTTTAAGCATAAATACTTTAATATTTTTAAAAGGTAGTTTTACCACCTTTTGATGGTGAAACCCTTTTAAATATATTTTTTTAAACTTTTATATGTTATATTTGAAAAAAATAAACTTCTTATTTAGATTAGGGACATCAAAATTTATGTTGGGTAAATTTTTTGTATTTTTTTGAAAAAGTTTATTTTTTAATGAATAGTGGAAAATACTACATTTTAAGTCAAAATTGTATTTTCATCTTATTTTTTTATGGTTATATTATATTTTTAATTGATTTTAAAGTGTAATTAGATTATGTTTTTATAATTTAATCCAATTTTGGTCATTGAAAGTAATTTGACTTTGAAATTGGACATAAATACATGTCAATCTTTTGGTAGTTTTTACTTCTTAAAAACACGTTTTTGGTTTTGACAATGAGAATTAATTTTAAATTAATTTCTGAAACTTATGTATTTTGAATTGGAAAAAATGGATTCTAGATTTTTAATCATAAGGTCTGAATTGTGTAAATAGGTAAATTTTATTCTTAGACATTATGAATAGTAACTTCAGTAAATATTTTATTTACCATGGTTAAAGGGTAAATCTGGTAAATAAGGATAAAAAATAATATTATAATAATATTAAATTACCATAACACATTTCCTAACACTATTGTATGATATTATTACAACCATGGGCATATTTGGGTTGATTTTAGGACCCCATGGAGCCACTTGTGTTTGAAAAGGACATTTAATTACTTTTAATTTTAAGTTAAGGAAAATATAACCTAAAACTGTATATTTCACTAATTTTTTTTATGGAGTTATATAAGTGATATCTTCAACTATAAATATTCATTATAAATATAAAAATATTTCCTAAATCATAGTATTTTATTTATAATTTTTAAACATTACATAAATAAATTTATTTATGACACAATGGTGATGTAGTGATTAGCTTACTAATGAATGTTTTAAATAAATGATATTATAGATGTTAAACTAAATGTAATTTGGTTATTTATATGTCATAAAATAATTTAATGGATTATATTTACATGTTACCTTTGTGTTAATGATGTATTTTTTCAAATCAATCAAGTGGTTTTGTATTTTTTAAAAGTCATGATATGAATAGTATCAAAATTGACATAATTCATATTTTAAAATATAAAATATTTTAATAAATATAATAATTTTTTTAAAAAATAATATTCGTCCAAATAGTCATAATAAGTCAAAAATTTTATTATTTACTCTTTAATTGGATATTTTTCACGTTTTGGTAACTATATTGATTCTCAAAGTGTTAAATGATTGATAAAACAGTAAGAGTAAAAAAGGGTTAAATAAAACATATATGGATTAAAAAATATCTAAAACCTATAGAATTATTATTAGATGATTTTATTTAAAACAATACTAATTTTATATTATAATTTAATGAGTTGTGGATCTTTTTAAACTAAAAATCATTTTATAATAAAATAATACTTTCAAACTTTCCTAAAGAGCCCCTCCTCCCCCTTATAAAAGTCCATCACCTCTAACCCATTACTCACACCTCTCACACCCCATGAATCATAGAAAATATTCCAAAATAATATCCCAACATACCTATATTTATCTTAGAAGACTTCCCCTAGGTATAAAAAAATTCAAGAGATCCCTTTGGCTCAAATCAAAAGAAGTTACCCAATTTGATGTAACGTGTTCTCTCAAGTTTCTTTCCATTATTTTTCATTCTCTACTATATATGATCTTATTATTCTTTGTTTACATTAAAAAATAGTATCTTAAATATACTTGGTTTTTTTATGAGAAGGATTCAAACTACACTTACACACACCTCCGTCAAATGGGTATATAACATACTGTTTCTGTGGATAGTGAACTACTGCTTCACAAAACGATGATTCTTCAATGTTCTCATACAACCTCTTATGATGGCCATTATTATGGAACTATAATTATAAATGATATTTTTTTTATTTATATGCTTCTTTAATTCTCATTTATAACATAACTTTATTCTTTTAATGTTGTATAAATATGATAATTTCATTTGAGGAAGTGTGGACTACCGCCCCCTCAAAGTGATATGACTCGTTCATGCCATACATGAAACATATAAAGGATGGAATTAATGAAATTATGTAACATATATAACATAGATATTATACTTTAATTATAATATACCTATTTATAATTTAGTTTTCATTCCTTTAAATATTAAAAAGAAATGAAAGTAGCGTTCATGTGTACGTACGGCTTACCGTTTCCATGAATGGTGAATTTCATTTGTTACATAAAAATTATATGGAATATTATAAATATATATATACTAGATATATATTATATATATGATATCTAAATAAATAATATCATTCTAGATATAATGTACTTTTCACCACATGGAAAATTTATAATTTTAACAAGTTCATTTTTGACTCCAGTTCTGAACATCGACAAAATGTACGATATGAACTCAAATAATTAACCAATTATTATAGAAAGGTAATAAGTGATACAAAAGGAATAATAAACATGAAAAATGTTCGAAAGCAAGTAGAAATTAACTTAATTTTATTATTCAGGAAATTAAATAATGAAGGATTCAAGTCAGAAACGAGGTAAGGGACTTTCTCTCAATCTTCTTTCATTGAGCCATATTTCAATAAAATATACCTAGTTATTTTATACAGTGTATAATAAACCCCTTTGAATTTCACTTTCATTCAAAGGGAATATTTTTTCTATGAATAATTTTACGAAATGTCAAAAGGAATTTTTTTAACTTATGTGGCGACAATGACCTCTCTGCCACCGTAATCATTATTTGGCTTCCTCTACAAGCCTTAATGTTTTAAAGGAAAATAAATACCTTATTCCATTTTTGTGTAGTTTGGTATTGAAAAATGGTTTGGAAAGTGAATTGACTATTTCAATATCTTGAAATTATTTCTTTTAATTGCAAATGAAATTTTATTATTGAAATGTTGATATTTTCAATCTTTTATGTGTGATGATTATATAATAGTACATGGACATTTTATGGATGGTTATGTGATAACCCAAATGATGGGTAGTTCCATAATAAACCAAGGACTGGTGGTTACGTTATAACCTCTAATGCATTGGGTATGGAAGTCATCCGTATGGATATTCCATTTAGTGATATTTGTGGATGTCGACTGTATGGTTATTCCATTTAAGTATGTCTATGTCCCAAGTTACCTTTATAAGATATATGTTGTTTTCTATGGGATTTATAGTAATATTTTTGGTTACAAAAAGGGTAAGAAATGATTTTATATTCAATCAAGTGTTTTTATACTTCTTTAAGGTTAAAGGTATTACTTTATGATTCTGTATTCATGGTTTAAATGTTGTTTTCAAAACTAACAACTTTCCTTTTGTGTGTATCCCTTATTGAGATTTTTATACTCATCCCAATTTTTTGAAATGTTTTTCATAAGACTTAAGGCAGAATAGGTTCATGGATGGGATCAAGGAAAAGTCATTTTGTTTAAAACATGGAACTAAACATGTTTCTTTTCTTTTAAGAGTTTATATTTTTTAAAAAAATGGATACTGAGTAGAAGTGTCTACACGTAATATTCAAGATGTCCTGTATAAGTTATGACCTAATTCTCTAAATATCCAAACTTGAAAAGATCCTCAATGTGAATTATTAACTTAATTAAAGAATATGTAGTTTTTAAGGATAGGGCCTTATAGTTGGTATCATAGGTCGGTTTAGATAACTTTAGGAGTTAGGATTTTGTTAATAGAATATCCATAAATTATTTTTTTACATTATGGTCAAATTGAAATGATATAGAATTTGAAGACTACCATGTTTCTTCGTATAAGATATGTTTGTTCAGAATGGTTTTCTATAGAGGAAACAAAGAAATAGTGATGGGAAGGGATACAAAGGAGAATAACCTTCCAATTCAGCATCCCAAGATAGTTGGAATCAGAACTGAACAGTTTGTTACAGTGATGGTGTAGTTGACTTAGGCGATAAATGGTGGTGGTATAAATGCATGAGATCAACCAGATCAACCCCATAGGAACATGTTTATTGTGGATCATTTTATAAGTCAACATCCCCCATAATTCAGAGTATCTGACCCTGTTCAAGCTGAAGGGTGGATCAAAGCACTTAAAAAGTATTTTCAATGTCATGGGTTGTATAGACAATCAAAAGGTTAGTCTTGCTGTTTATCATTTTAAAGGAGAAGCAGATCAGTGGTGGTCGATAGTTAAAAATATCAGGGACAATGAGGAGATTTATGATCTTTTTTGGGAAGAAATCAAAGGTTTGTTTCATTAGAAATATTTTCTTAAGGCTGTTCGACTTAGGATGGAAAAACAATTTTTGGAATTGAGGACGGGGAATGACTCGTTTGATGCTTATGAGTAAAAGTTCCCTCGACTAGCAAGGTATGATGAAAATTTCATCCGAGATATTAATAGTAAGGTAAATTGATTTTACTCAGGAATAAAGCCACGATATCGAAGATAATTATCCTCTCATGAATTAAAAATCTATGAGAAACTTTTCAGATGTGCTGAGAAGGTATAAATGGAGTTTTCTGATGACTAGGTGTTCCAAGAGAGAAAGCAAAAGAAGAGGTCTAGTTGCAAGGAAAAGGGAAAGAATTCATCAAAAAATCCTGCAGGTAAGAAAATTAAATTTCCATCTTGTGAGAAGTGTGGTAAAAAGAGTCATAGATAATGTCTCTCAAAATCTAGAAAGTTCTTCCAGTGTGGTAAGACTGGTTATATTGCTTGTAACTGTAAAGAAGATGATCAAGTAGGAAATGAAAAGATAGTAGTAAGATGTTTTAGTTGCAATGAGTTTGGGCATTATGCTAGTGTGTGTCCAAAGTTGATTACCTAGGGTGGAAACTAGATAGATCAAAATCAGAAGGGTGGGGAAAAATCTTTTTCTACTACTACGGTTGATGTGGGACCATCAAATGAAGTGGTATCAGGTACCTTGTTTGTTTTTTCAGATTTTTCCAATGTGTTTTTTGATTCAGGATCTACACATTCTTTCATTTCTGAGAAAATTTCTTGTAAATTGGGAATTACATCTCAAGATTAGAATCCTAAAATTTAAGTAAAAAAACTTGTGGATATTTTAATATAAAAATAAATTATTAGAATCTTCCTATCCTTATTTGTGGAAATAATTTAGCTAAAAAACTTGCTGCTTTTCCTCTAATAGAGTTTGATGTTATTTTGGGAATTGATTGGATTTATGTTTACCATGCTAAGATTGACTATAGAGATAAAGAGGTTTCTTTTCAGAAAGGCTTTTAATTTGTGTACAGGAATGAACCCTTATCTCTGATAACATATCAGGAAGCTGAGATACTAGTGAAAGATGGAAATGAATGTTACCTTACTCATATTGCTGAAAACAAAGGAACTGTTTAGATTAATTATGTGCCAATAGTAAATGAGTATCTTGATGTTTTTTCCTGATGAGTTTCTTAGTATTACACATGATTGGGAAGTTGAATTTACTGTTGACTTAGTTCCTGATGCTATGGAAATTTAAAAACCCCCTTATCTAATGGCTCAAATTTAACTTTTAGAGTTAAAGAAACAATTGCAAGAGTTGTTGGATAAAGGCTTAATTAGACCTAGCACATCACTATGGGGTGCCCCAGTCTTGTTTGTTAAAAAGAAATATGGTTAAATGAGACATTTCATTGATTATAGAGCCTTGAATAATATCAGTATTAATAACAAGTATCCTTTTCCTCATATCGATGATTTGTTTGATCAGATCTAGGGAGCCCAATATTTTTTGAAATTTGACTTGAGTTTGGGGTATCATCAGTTAAAAGTAAAGGAAGTAGATGTTACAAAGACTGCGTTTCATACTAGATATGACCATTATTAATTTGTAGTTACGCATTTTGGGTTAACCAATGCACCTGCTGTATTCATAGATGTTATGAATTGAATTTTCTGTGAGTTCTTGGAGAAGTTTGTGATTGTGTTTATTGATGACATTTTGGTATATTACAAAAGTAAATTGGAACATGAAATTCATCTAAGTGATGTCTTGAAAACCTTAAAAGAAAAGAAATTATATGAGAAATTCCAAAAGTGTGATTTTTGGTTACAAAAAATTTCATTCCTTGGCCATATTGTTTCAAAAAATGGCATAATTGTTGATCCTGATAAAACAAAAGTTGTTGAGGAATGGAAGAGACCTACAAATATAACCAATATTTGTAGTTTTATCTATTTTTTAGTCTATTACAGAAGGTTTTTTTTGAATTTTTTTGGTTATCTTGCCCACTGACTAAGTTAACTTGAAAAAGTGTTAAGTTTTTCAGGACAAAAGAATGCGATGACTGTTTTTAAGAATTGAAAAGAAGATTGTTGAATGCTTAAATATTGGCATTAACTTCCATAAATGGTGAGTTTTTTATATATAGTGATGCTTCATTGAAAGGACCTGGTTATGTACTAATACAGAATGATCAGGTAATTGGTTATACTTCACGTCCGTTGAAACCTCATGAGTTAAATTATCCCACACATAATTTGGAATTAGCTGATGTTGTTTTTGAATTAAAAATTTAAAGGCAACATTTTTATGGTGTAAAGTGTGAAATATATACTGATCACAAAAGTTTGAAGTTTATATTCACTCATAAGGAATTAAACATTAGACATAGGATATGGTTAGAATTAATCACGGATTATGATTGAACGATCCATTACCATAATGGAAAAGAAAATATAGTGGTTGACACTTTGATCCGAAAGAGTAATGATACATTAAAAATGCTATATTTGGAACAAGATCCTTTGATTAACAATTTGATGAACTTTGGAATAGACGTTTTTGGTGTAGGAAATTTCTCTGTTTTGTTTTAGGTGGCAGTGAAATCGTCTCTAGTAGATAGAATAAAGCAAGCGCAGAAAGAAGAAAGTGAGTTGCAGAAAAAGGTAGAGTTGGTTTAGAAGGGTAAGTTACCTGCATTTAATATTTATAAATATTGTGTTTTGAGGTTTGGGAAGAGATTATGTGTTCCTTATGATTCACAATTAAATAAAGAGTTGTTATGTGAAGCTCATAGTTCTCCATTTTTAGTTCATCCTGGAAGTACTAAAATGTACAGAGATCTTTGGGAGTATTACTAGAGGGATGGAATGAAAAGAGATATTTCTGACTTTACTATGAAGTTTTTAACTTTTAAATATGTTAAATCAGAGCAAAAATTACAAAAAGGGATGCTTCAGCCTTTACCAGTGCTAAAGTGGAAATTTGAAAATATATCCATGGTCTTCGTTGTGGAATTACTGAAGAAATATCGAGGTAATAATGCAATCTGTGTTATTGTTTATCGATTGACCAAATCTGCCCATTTCTTTCCTATTCAAGATACTCTGTCTCTAGATAAACTTTCTCAGTTGTAAGTTAAAGTGATAACCAGGTTGCATAAAGTTACCTTCTCCATTGTATTTGATCATAATCCTAGGTTTACTTCTAACTTTTGGAAAGGCTTTCAGAAGTAATTGGGAACTAATTTAAATTTTAGTAAAATTATTCATCCTCAATCAGATGGGTAGTCACAACAAACAATTCAGATATTGGAAGATATGCTTTGTGCTTGCTCAATGGAATACTAGGAAAGTTGGGACCAACATATTTCTTTGGTTGAGTTTTTTTTATAATAACAGTTTTCATTATAGTATACAAATGGATCCATTTGAGGCATTATATGGGAAGCAGTTTCCAACTCTAGATTTTTGGGATGAAGTAGGTGAAATGAAACTGATGGGACCAAAATTGGTAGAAGAGATGGCAGATAAATTTTAGTTGAGATATAAAAACATGAGGATAGATCAGATCATATAGAAAAGTTATTTGGATAATCGAAGGAAGTATATTTCCTTCGAGGTAGGTGATTATGTCTTTCTTAAAGTTTTTCCATGAAAAAATGTGATGTGTTTAGGTAAGAAGGGGAAGATGAGTCTGATGTTCATTAGACACTATGAAATCCTAGAGAAAGTTGGATTAGTTTCCTACAGAGTGGATTTATCTCCATGTTTATCCTAGGTACACAATTTTTTTCATATTTCAATGTTGATAAATTATATACCGGATCCATCTCATGTTTTGAGTCTAGAGGTAGTTTAGTTGTAAGAGAATCATTCTTATGAGGAACAACCAGTCCAGACTCATGACCGAAGAGAGAAAGTGTTGTGGAATAAGGTAATTCACCAGGTAAAGTTCTTTTAGAAAAACCACGTGGTTGAAGAGGCAACACGAGATTCTTAAAATGCTATGAGGGATAAATACCCCAACTTATTTGATAAGTAAATAAAATTTCGAGGAGACAATTTTCAAAAAGGGGAAGGATGTAACATCCCAAGTAATTAAATAATATAAAATTTTCATATTTATTAATATTTTTGAAATAAATATTAATTTTACTTTAAAGGGGATTCTATGTTCGATGGCGTACTCGACACACAACAATGGGTTTCTCCAAAATCTCATGCTGCACACAAGGTTGAGTCATATTGGAAAATAATAATATAATATTATTATTTTAAATGGTAGTTAATGACAAGGCATTGTATTGGCGAGAATAAAAAGAACTAACCATATTATGATTAAACATTTTTTAAATGTATTTACATTTATCCAATAAAATTTAGAGGCTTAAAATGAGAATGAATCCAATTTTAACCATAAATATTCTAATATTTTTAAAAGGTAATTTTACCACCTTTTGATGGAAAACCCCTTTTAAATCTAGTTTTTTTTTCACTTTTATATGTTCCATTTGAAAAAATAAAATTCTTATTTAGATGCGATGCATAAAAATTTACTTTGGGTAAGTTTTTGGTATTATTCTGAAAAAGGTTATTTTTTAATGAATAGGGAAAAATACTATATTTTAAGTCAAAACTATATTTTCATCTAGATTTTTATATGGATAAATTATATTTTTAATCAGTTTTAAAGTGTAATTAGATTATGTTTTTATCATTTAATCCAATTTTTATCATTGGAAGTAAATTCAATTTGAAATTAGATATAAACACATGTCAATATTTTGGTAGTTTTTACTTCTTAAAAACACGCTTTTTGGTTTTGACAACCAGAATTAATTTTAAACTAATTTCTGAAACTTATGTGGTTTGAATTTGGAAAATGGATTCTATATTTTGAATTAGGAGGTTCAAATTTTGTAAATAGGTAACTTTTATTTTTAGACATTTTGAATAGTAACTTCAGTAAATATTTGATTTACCATGGTTAAAGGGTAAATCTAGTAAATAAGGGTAAAAAATAATATTATAATAATATTAAATTACCCTAAAAAATGTCCCAAACCTATTTGATGAGATATTTCCGACCATGTAAATCCTTGGTTCTATTTTAAGACCCCATTGGAGCCACTTGTGTGTGAAAAGGACATTTAATTACTTAATGTTAATGAAAATATAACCTAAACATGTACCTTTTACTAAAC
Organism: Viscum album; assembly: GCA_963277665.1. NCBI lineage: Eukaryota > Viridiplantae > Streptophyta > Magnoliopsida > Santalales > Viscaceae > Viscum > Viscum album. The sequence goes on along the minus strand of OY728146.1, from coordinate 120,402,409 downwards.
GTTTTCATGGAGTTATATAAGTGATCTATAAGATTGTAAATATTCATTAGAAATATAAAAGGATTTACTAAATCATGATATTTCATTTATAATTTTTTGACATCAAATAAATAAGTTTGTTTATGACACAATGGTGATGTAGTGATTACCTTATTAATGAATGTTTTAAATAAATAATATTATAAATGTTAAAATAAATGTAATTTGGTTATTTTGATGTCATAAAAGAATTTTATGGATGATAGTTACATGTTATATTTTTGTTAATGAAGTTTTTTAGAATCAATCAAGTTGTTATGGATTTTTAAAAAGTCATGATATGAATAGTGTCAAAATTGACATAATTCATATTATAAAATATAAAATATTATAAACTTTTAAAAAGTATAATATTAATATGAATAGTCATCATAAGTCTAAAATTTTATTATTTTAACTTTAATTGTATATTTTTCATGTTTGGGAAACTATTTTGATTCTCAAAGTGTTAAATGCTTGATAAAACGGTAAGTGTAAAAAGGGTTAAATAAAAAAGATAAGGATTAAAAAATATCCAAAACCTGTCAAATTTTTATTGAATGATTTTATTTCTAAGAATAGACATCCTATATTCAAATTTAATGAGTTTTGGACGTTTTTAAACTAAAAATAAATTTAAAATAATATAATTCTTTTAAACTTTCCTAAAGAGCCACTCCCCCATTATAAAAGGCCATCGCCTCTAACCCATTAATCACACCTCTCAAGCTCATTGGATTATCTAAAATCTTCCCAAATAAGCTCCCAACATCCCTATATTCCTCCTAGAATCATTTCCAAAGGCCATAGGCAATTCAAGAGGGCCCTTTAGCTCAAATCAAAAGAAGTTACCCGATTTGTGGTAACGTCTTCTCTCAAGTTTATTTCCATTATTTTTCCTTATCCACTCCCTATTATATTCTTATTATTTGTTTACATAAAAAAACAGTATCATAAATATACAAGGTTATTGTTATGATAAGGATTCAAACTACACTTACACACTCCTCTCTCTAATGGGTATTGAACTTACTGTTATTTGTGGATGGCGAACTACTACCTCACGAAACAATGATTGTTCAATATTCTCCTACCAACTCTTTTGGTGGAAATTATGATGGAACTATAATTATATTTGATATTTATTTTATATATATTCTTATGTAATTTCCATTTATAAAATACCTTTATGCTTTTCATGTTGTATAAATATGATAATTTAATTTGAGGAAGTGCAGACTACCACCCCCTCAAAGTGATGTGACTCGTTCATGCTATACATGGAACATATAAAGGATGAAATTAATGATGTTATGTAACATATATAACATATATATTATACTGTAATTATAATATACCTATGTATCATTTAGTTTTCATTTCTTTAAATATGAAAAATAAATTAAAGTAGCGTTCATGTGTACGTACGAATTACCCTCTCCATGAACAGTGCATTTCATTTCTTATATAAAAATCCTATAGAGTATCATAAATACATATATATTGGATATATATGATAGATATTATATCTAAATAATGAATATAATTATTAAGACGATTGAATTTTTACCACATGGACAATTTATAATTATAATAAGTTCATTTTTGACTCTAGTTCCGAACATTGAAAAAATGTCCAATATGAAATCAAATAATTAACTAATTGTTATATCAAGGTAATAAGTGATATAAAATCAAAAAATAAACTTTAAAAAGGTTTTGAAGAAATTATAAATTAACTTAAGTTTATTATTTAAGAAATTAAATAACGAATTAGTCAAGTCGGACAGGAGGTAAGGGACTTCGTCTCAGTCTCCTTTCATCAAGGAATATTTCAATAATATATACATCATTCTTTTATATGGTGAATAATAAAACCATTTGACTTTTAATTTAATTCAAAGGGAATATTTTTTCTATTAATCATTTTACAAATTGACAAAAGGAATTTTTTTAACGTATGCGGAGACAATGACCTCTCTGCCGCCATAATCATTATTTGACTTCCTCTATAAGACTTTATGTTTTTAAATGGAAAAAATACATTATTCCATTTTTGGGTATTTTGGTATTGAAAAATGGTTTTGAAAGTGGATTTACTATGTCAATATCTTAAAATTATTTCTTGTAATTTCAAATAAAATTTTATGATTGAAATGTTGATATTTTAAATCTTTTATGTGTGATGATTATATAATGGTACCTGGACATTTGATGGGTGGTTACATGATAAACCAAATAATGAGTGGTTCCATGATAAACCAAGGATGGGTGGTTACATTATAAACTCCAATTCATTGGGTATAAAAGTTATTTGTATGGCTATTATATTTAGTGATATGTGTGGAAGTTGATCGTATGATTATTCCATTTAAGTATGTTTATGTCCCAAGTTACATTTATATGATATACATTGTTTTATATGAGATTTATAGTAATATTTTGTGTAAAAAAAGAGTAAGTAATGATATTTTATTCAATAAAGTGTTTTTGATACTTCTTTAAGGTGAAAGGTATTACTTTATGATCATGTATGCATGGTTTACATGTTTTTTTAAAAACTAACAACTTTCCTTATTTGTGTATCCCTTAACGAGATTTTTTTGATAATACCATGCTTTGAAATGTTTTTCAAAGGACTTAAGGTGAAATAGGGTCATGGATGGGATCAAGGAAAAATCATGATGTTTAAAACATGGAACTAAACATGTTTATTTTCTTTTAATAGTTTTTATTTTATGAAAAAATGGATACTGAGTAGAAGTGTCTACGTGTAATATTAAAGATGTTTTGTATAAGTTATGACCTAATTCTCTAAAGCTATAAACCTAAATAGATCCTCAATGTAAATTATTAACATAATTCAAGATTATGTAATGTTTAAGGCTGGGTCCTGATAAACAGAAACATCAATATTATACCCCCCAAATATTGAATCTAAAGATATTAATGGAAAACAAAATTTCTAGTAATTATTTCTCTATTATAGTGAAATTTTATTGGGTAGAATCTAAATTTCTAGATTCATAAACAATAAAAATTGAATTCCAATCTATTCATTTCCCTTAGATATCCCTGAAAAGGAATTATAAATAATTATTTATCAATTCCAAGGGTTAGTTAAAATGTAATGCTTGAAATACTTGTAGGGAATATGAATTTACCTAACTTGAATAAAATATCACTCACAACTCTTATCGAAGACAAAAGGAACATATTTTCATTATATTCCTACTAAAGGAAAATAAATTTTACTAAAATAATTTATGAATATATTGTAGAATCTAGCATGGCCATGTAAATATTGAATATCCTCTATAGAATTTCAAAAAGGTAATTAATGGATAATATCAACCACAACCTTGTCCACTCAAATCCCATTACGTGATACATCATGACTATGTACAATTCTACTCTCTACCATAAAATTTATTTTCTAAAATTTTATAACAAGATCACCTTAAATGCACTCTTTAAGAAGAGACCCTTCATTTCTCAGACATATTTCAAAATAAATCCCTCCCATATTGAAATCATCCATAAAAACCTATATAAATCCATAATAAATGCAGATAAAATAATAAGAATGCATTTTTGGGAGGTAGAATGGGAATTACATTGTGTAAACTGAATTATAATATATGAAAAAGTTCTATAAGGACATGGAAATTTTGTTTTGTCATGATTTTTATATTAATATGAATCAATAAGTATCTTGAAAACCCATTGAGGAAGCAATAATGGGATTGAACAACTAATCCTTCAAGGATTTTTTCAATAAAATGAAAATTAAAGTGGTCCTTCTTAGTAACTATAATCATTTTTCTATAATATATGAATAACAACATCTTATTGGGCAATCATGACGGTACTAATTCTCAAAATTCATTTTTGACTAGTGAAACCCCCATATTTTTAGCAACAATATATATTTGACTTACACATTGATTATATGAAATAATTTCAATAATATAAGAATCCACAAAGTTAGTCAACTAATTTTTAACAACATCAATAAAGGTAGGATTCAGACTCCTCTAGGATTCTTTGATAAGATTGGAATTATCCTGCATAAAAATCTTATGCGTTCACACAAAAATTACTAATCCTTAGAAAGAAATCTAATGACCATCCCACTATATTAATATTCTACCCAAGGACCCCTATGATTTTGTTATCTTATTAAATAGATTCCCTTCTTTCAATCATGGATATAAATTTCTAATTCTCCTCTAAGAATTCATATTTTAAATTTTCCTGTAAGGATTTATGTTCATAATAAGGTGGTATTTTATCTTTAGAAAATGAATTTGTTTTATCAAATTTTTAACTCTTATTTTATCCTATGATTCATTTTCCATGATAAAATATATATGAAACTCTAATGTAGAAATATAAATATTTGAAGATATTGAACATGTTTTAACTTCAAATTGGGAATTATATTCTAAAGAAAAATCAAGATGTGACACTTTAATATCATAACATGTAGTTTTCAGGTTTTGAAAAGTGGATTCATATAATGTATTATTATTTAAACAAATATCATCTACAAAATGAAAATGTGAAATAGGTTTAAAAAGAATTTTCAACCACTGTTGATTTATTTTCACCTAAAATTATAAAATATACACCAAATATGGATGTTACAAGAATTTCATAAAGAAAATAGACTCATCATAACATCACTTACAACCATAAAATTAGATGTTTCATCTTTTCATTATTTAAGAATATGAAAATTGTAAAACATATTCTCAAAAACATATTTGGTCTCAATACAACCACATTAGGTCTTAAGATCATCAATTCCTTCAAATTCAAAAATAGGAAAGGTTTCATTTCTTGAATAATTCATAGGTTCATTAGTTTGGATAAAATTAGATAAAATACATATTGAAAACCAATATATCATATAAAATTATTAAGAATAATGGCTTTTTGTAGGTTGTTTCACTTATTAAATGATATTAAATTTAACAATGTGACCTCCAAACTCTAAAGTCAAAATTACTTTCTGAACATTAATTATAGCCTTAACAGTTTTCAAAGATGGTTTACCTAGCATTAATGTTGCATGGGTGCTACACCAACCCTCTTCCATATATAACATAAAAAATTTATTGGGTAAAATAAGATCCTTTATCCTTATAAGAAAAACATAGATAACCCCAGCTAGATTAACTAAACTTCTATTATCTAGCTATATAACTATTTAAAATTTTTTGATCTCTCCAACCTATATAGATGATGAAACAGAATAAGGAGTAACATTTATGGAGGATCCAAAATATTACATTGAATCCTAAAATTTAAGGTCTCCAATAACACGTGTGTTATAAAATATACACATATCATTTAATTTAATATGGAGGGAGTGTTGGATCCTAAATAAAGAATTACTCCCCAAATCGACTTTATCACTTACCTTTAAATTTATTTTTTTGGTACACATTTATTTAAGGAATTTAGCATATCTTTTGATTTTTTAACAATATAAAACAATAGAATATTAACCTAAATATTCTTAAAATTCTCAATAACTTTCTTATCCATTTTTTCCACATTATTTTTAACAAGAGGGTTACCCTAGGGAAAGGTATTTTATCCTTATACATTTTTATGTCACCATTAGCTTTCCCTTCCCTTTGTAATTTCCCATAAGATTTATAAAATCAGTATAATATCTTTCAAGAATGATTCCATTTTTTATTTTGTTTCTTCTTCAAAAAATATTTTTAATAGTAGGTTTAGTAAAATGTTCTATATTTAAAATTTTAATGTCTTTGTATTCTTTTATCATTTTTTTCATGAGTGGATCTTTCCTTATTAGGTTTTGGTTCATTAAATTTATCTTCATGGTTTTAATTTCAGCTTTAATTTTTATGATCTTGGAATTAACATTCTCCTTTCCTCTTGAGTTCACTTGAACTAGTGATGTTAAATTACAACTACCATGATCCTTCAAAATACTATTTTTAATTAACATTTCACTCAATTATATTAATATATTTTTGTTATAACACATGTTGTTAAGAAAATTATTACTATTTTTAAATATATCCGCATCATTTGAATCATATTTTGTTTTATTTTGAGTAGGTTGGGGATTTACAATAGATTGGTTTTCCTTATTTTCAAATGATATTTAATTCCTTCAAACATGATTAATAAAATCATCCTGATTATACCATGGACATTTATTTTTCTTTTAGGATTATAAATACTAATTTGGTTGATCATGATTCTTAACACTATTTTTCCTTGAGTGACTAACCTCCGTTGAAGTTTTGGTTGGTTTGAATGGGCCTAGGTTGGCTATTTTGGTTGGGAAATTAACTATTCTAATTATTCTTTTAAATAACCCAAGGTAAAATCCAATTACATGATTATAAAAAATATTATAATCGAGGAAATTTATCATTGAAATAATCATGATATAAATAGATTCCATAGTGTCTTTGTATTGGAAAAATTGGTTTATATAAATTTTTTGAAGGGACTGATTTAGAAAACATTTTACCCATGAAATTAGTGAGATTTCTATAATAACATTCAATTCAAATTTGATAATAACTAGAAGTACATACTTCCAAGGTTGGTTTAACATGAATTAGGCCTCTATTTCCAAATTTATACGAATAGTTTCAATATTATATATTAAATTATAAGTATCAAAAGTATTATTATCCATTAAAGATCCTCCAAAAACTATATCAATCATACTCTTTTCATCAAGAATAAAAATTTATAAAAATATGGTATTGGGAGTTGATCTACGATATGGTGATGAGCATGGATTGGAAAAAAATAAACCTTTCCCATTACCTATGTAAACTCTCCCTATGAAAATTCCTAATTCCATGTATATCTTTTATAAGTGATATAGTCCCAGTGGCTGTGAATAATTTTTCTATGAAAATTTTATTGATATAATTTTAATTCCATATAGTGATATATTGGGAGTAATATAACCACTTTTTAAATAACTTATCTAAGAAAAAGGAAACAATGTCATTTTTATTTGGTATTCACTCACCGTATATGGTTATTTGTAATACATACCATGTGAAATTCATGAATATGTTTATAAGGGATCTTAACCCAGTATCTCATAAAATTTAGTTAAGTTGTGTATAAGGCTGAATATTAGATCAAAAATAGGTGTTATCTTATGGTATGCTATACATTTTTTAAGGTTTCCGTCAATAGGAGAAGAAAATTAATTCAAGGTCCTCTATCTATCCATTTTTTAATGTGTTGAATGATTTCAAGCTTTTATAAAGTTATTCCCAATGATTTTATTTTTAAAGTTTCATATTTTTCTTTGTTTTTAATTTCAATGACTCATATATATTTTTTTAACTTTTTTGAACCTCAAGCTATTTATATTTTCTAAATATTAAAAGTAAATATTATTATCTATCATAAAATAAATATTTCAATGATTTTATGGAAAATTGATTCTAATTTATTTTATTATATTTCTTTTTTTAAAAAATATAACATCTTTTTTGAAGCCTCCCCAGGAACTACTCAAATTAAAGAACTGGATTATACTATCTTTTTAACTCTGATCATGGTTTCTCCTAAATACTACAATACAGTAGTATCTAAGATCTTCTCCAATGTGGTTTCCCTTCATGTTTTTTTAATTTTTTTTTTCTATTTTTAAGGAAATTAATATGAAGAAATAAACTATTCTATTTACTATAAAAAATGATGGAAACATCATAGAAGTAAAACTAGATAATTAGAATTAATAGAACAAAAGAGGTATCCTATTTTAGTATTTCTCATTGATCAACCTCTATTCATCACTTAAAATTATTTTCACCTTATTTACTCTCTTAATAAATGACATGTGATAAAAAATATACATCTTGTTTACATTAAAAGATTGAGGTTAGCAACTATTGTCCTTGCTACTAATACCATTTTAGAAAGAGTCGGTCAGTGAATGAAACCATCAAAAAGCACAAATACATAGTTTATCACTCACTATTTTCATAATACTTTATCATATATTGACATATTTAGTTAGTGATAATCATATTATAACTTCTTCTCATATTTAATTAACAAACTACATTCTATGATTTATACACTCTGGTTAGAGATATATTGATCATGGAATAAAAGAGAAAATTAATCCCAATTATTAAAACAAATGAATATAAAACTTCAATCATAATTCAAATATTATAAATTTTGTGTTAATTTATATTATGGAATTAAAGGTATAAAATCATGGAAATAAATCACTATAAAATTCACTAGTTTAAGAAACTAAAAATCTGGTTGATCATGATCAAGGTATAAGATGAATCCTCACTCCACATCATAATCAAATAAATAACCCATAATAATTCCTCTACCTTACTCTCATGAAGAATCCTTCAGTTTTGGGATGCTTAAATTTTCTCTCTACATCATTCCCATTCCATATGTTTTTTTGATCAACCTTATGTTAAAAAAATATATTTTATTTCATCATGTAATATCTCTCAGGATCCATATCATACTAAGATACATAAAACTCATATCACAAGTCACCACAAGGCTTTCCTTGACTAATCATCATCTCCTTGATGTGTCTTTACTTAAACATTAAAATATAATTAAACAAAACCATGTGCATCTTGTTTGATTTTAAAAATGATTGAATCTATATACATCCTATTTTGGTTCACCGTTATTACACATGTCCAATAGTCTCCAGAACCTTCTTAGAATCACTACTCCATCTAGATATAATTTCCCATGATTTCACTTTGGAATTGATAAATTTAGACTCCTTGGGATAAAACACAATTCTATATACCACGACATCACATTCTTTGATATACTTCACACTACTCTACCTTTCACTCAACCAAATAATCTTCAAACTCATCACTATAATACTGAACCACAAATAAGCTCAAATTATCTTCACTTGTGTTCTATAAAATAACTTGTTTTATTGCATTTATTCTTCATCTTCAATTCACCAAGACCATTCATTATCAACACAACTCAAAATTTTAGTTGGGAACATATTCTCAAATGAAACCAAAACATATACAAATCATGAATGATGGAAAAAAGAATGAAAAATAAGTTCATTTGATTAAATAGGATTATATTACACGATTCTAATGTCACACAAACAAATGACCAAACACCTATTATTCATTTGAACATGTTCTTACAACCAACACATTTGAATTAACCAAGGGCTCCTCCAACACCAACCATTTGAAAATTGGAATATATAAACTCAATTAATCAATCAAAATATAAATCTTTAATTGATTCAAAATAATTTTATTAGTTTAATCTAAGGTTTATATACTTCTTTCAATTGATTCCGATAGTAGTGACCTTAATCTCCCATGGACTCAAGTTCTTAAAAAAAATAAACTTTATCCGGAGCTCGATTTGAAACATCATCCAGAAAGGGAAACAAAACATCAAGTTTGTTACTTAGTATGGATATCAACTAAGTAATCTATGGTGATATTTTTTAATTATTATGAAAACTCAAATCTACTAATTTCTCATATTCAAAATTCAGAATCTACCCTATATCGATTGTGTAAAACATCTCTATGGGGTTTAAATTAATTCCGAGTGTTATTCTTTGGTTGATTTGATCCTAAACATGAAATACTCTTCCTCATTATATTTTAGTCCCCTTATTAAGATATTAGTTAACTTCCTTACCTCATTTTAACTAATTTTATCTATCAATCTTGTAACATTTTGGGGTTTCATCACCCTCAAAAAATTTCAAATCATTTATTTCCCATGCTTAGCATCAAAATTTTGGTTCTGATTCCATATCCTTACTTAGTTGGTCAAATAGGGATAAGAATAGTCAGTCCTTGGTAGCATGGTAGGTTAATGAATCTCCCTTCATGGTAGCTTCATATTATTAGGCATGGTTGGTACCCCATGACTAGTTGAGAAGAGTGCAGTAAGAAAAGAATCATGTCCACTGTAGTTAATGGTCAGATAAGGTATGATAACTTCTAATTATCCATTAGGTAACTTCAATAACCTTGCTCATAGTTACTTGGGATCATTCATTTGATCTATTTATTTTGAGGGTTTCATGATCACTTGATGTTTTCAGTAAATTTATATCTTATCTTACTATTTTTATTCCTACCACACCTCCTTCATGAAGTGAGTTATGCCTTCATATGATAGGTTTCCATGATTGTTATGATAACCATGATTATACTTTTCTTACAGAATTATTTTTTTATAATTTTATCTATTAAAAATACGAAATAAAAAATGTGTATAGATAAAATCAATGAGTCAAAAAAAGGAAAATAAATCCAAAAATATATTTTATAATTTAAAACATTGTATGAAAAATGAATTCTAAAACAAACAAAAGATATAAAAGAATATCAAATTATATTATTTGATGAAATTATCATTAATGAAATTCTAATAAAATTTTCTATAAATTTTCAAAAAATATTCAAGCATATAAAACTTAATATATTATAGCACCAGAAATATAATTTTCAAAAATTATTTTAAATAATTTCAATTATAACCATATAAAAATATAAATTCAATAATTTTTCTTTAACAAATCATCTTAAAATTAAAAACTCAATTAAATCCAAAATATGTATGTATTATAAAGTAATGTATTAAAGTCAAAACAATCACTTTTGATGAGATTGGGATGTCACATTTTATATTAGTAGTATTGATAATGATATGAGACAATTATAACATATGGTATATTATGTATTTACATGATAAAGAGAATTCTAGAATACCTTATCTGACTATAGAAGTCTTTCTACATGTTGAAACTGATTTCAAATAAGATAACAGAGAAATTAATCTATGAATTCTAAATTTATCACTTTTTTGTGCACTAAGTTGAATATAATTTGGAATTATATTTTAATTGAAATTTGATAATTCTGTAGACTTTATCCAGAATTCAACAGTTGGTACAACTAATTTTTTCCTAATCAGAGTGATACATATGGTCAAGTATGATATAATGAATATTTTTTTAATTATAGTGGTGTATCATAATCAAGTTAGAATATTATATGAGTATATTATGATCATATAAAGTTAAATCATATGGATTTTTTCTTGTAGAGTAACCACTCATGGTTAATATACATGTGAAATTTTCTGAACGATTAACAAGAAAAGATTTTATTTTCATTTTACAAATAAGGTAGACAATATGATGTGGGATGCAATTATTTACATGAAAGATATTACTATCTATTGATGTGAAACTATGTGTTTATTTTTAATATACCATGTAAATTAATGTGATGATCATAAAAATGTGAGTAACAATTCATTTAATATTTTCATTAGTATCATTATTCCTTTGTAAGGTTTTATTCTCAGTTTTAGACTCGAATTATCCTGTCCATCTGCATATATATTGAATTATTCACATTGGATGTAGTTATATGGGTCTTCATAAACTGTTAACATTTTTATTGAACAATTTAAGGATGCATGGTATGTCTACAGGACCTTCTTGGCCTTAACTTCTGTAATGGGGTAATTTTTTTAATAAAAAGTTATTTTCTTTATTGCTGATGAGATCATGTTTAACCAATTTTAATGGTATTTAAATTCTGTAGAAACTTAGAATATATGAAATTGATATGAAATCACTGGTCATCGACTGTTAGTGTGGAAACAGTGTGAAAATATAGTAGATAATGTTTTTATTTATTGGAGTTTCAATAGTTTTGATAAGATTATATTTATTATAATGTGTTAATAACTATAGGAAACAAGATGTAAATGTATCATGTGTAAAGTAATTAATTTTTTTTAATATCCTAAAGTCATTATTAGGTGAATATTTTTATTATTATAGGGATAAAAATCATAGTGTTATGAGGGTTTTCTAAATATTTTCGAGATATACCACTAATAAGGATTAAGGTTAATTGATTTTATTATTGGATTTGGATCCACTTTTAATTATATTCAATTCTAGTAGGCTCTTAAAATTGGTTTGTTATTATCATCATTTTTTCCCAGAGATTTCAGGGATTATACTATTGTTTCCGTATTTATTATAAAGGGGAAAGGTTTCATATGGAGAAAGGAGTGTTAATAAGTCTTTGATATTATAAAAGATAAGTTAACTAAGGAACTTGTTCATAGATTAAAAATTAAGGTGACACCATATGAGTTATTTTGAAATAATTCTCCTTCAGGTATTATATGTGAATTGATATATAATTATAAGATTATTTATTATCCCTCAAGAGAGTTGAAGGACAATTAATGAAAATATTCCACACATGATTTATAGATGTAATTAGTTGTTTTTATGATAAATACCTTGATTTATTTATTTATTAGAGATCTATTTAAGGTGTTCACTAACCATGATACACTGAGATATATATTCTCTCTAAAGAACATGAATCTATGATAACCTCAATAAGTGGAATTACATGTCTAATAAATCTTATACTCTGGGTAAGGGTAATATTATGGGAGATAGTCTTAGTAGAAATATTTATCAGGAGATGGTTTAGGTGGAAAATTATTTGTGTAAATCTTTAGAGCTATTAGATACTTTTAATTAGTTTATTAGAGTGTTTAAAGTCTTAGTGTGCTTATTTTAGTTGAGAGTAACCTCTATCATTGTTTAGCGGGTTATATATGCATAGTTTGGTGACCTTATTGTACTGTTTGGAATGATCTCATAATTCCTAGAGATTCAAAAAATGTATTGGAACAAAGATGGTATGTAATAGATAATATATCAGAGGAATCTATTTTTTCACCAACTTTTGAAAAATAATGTGTTGTGATAGTATCATCAGTCTCCTTTGGTATCCCACCCTAGTGTAAGGAATATATATCAGGACCTTAATAGTTATTTATTATGGGTGAATATAAAGAGTAATGTAGTATAGTTTTTAGTTTTGTTCCTCACTTATCAGATAGTGAATACAAAGTTGTATAATGAAGAACATTTTATATAACAAATTAGTCTTCCATAATAGAAGTGAAACAAAATATTTATTTACTTTGTGACAGGTCTATCCTATAGTACATGATATCATTATACTCCCTAGGTTATTATGTATAGATTAACAAAATCTACCCATTTTTACTGATTTTAGTGTAATTACCTAGATTTATGTGATTCAAAGCTTTAAAATGTATCAAAGAGTATTTTTAAGATGGTTCTCTAATTAATCTTGATGTTTTGTGCATTAAATATCCTCAATGACAATATAACAAAAATAATATATATATATATATATTAGTATATGCACATGTTTTATTTAATTATTTTATTTTCTTATTAAACAAAACTTATGAAAGAAAAACCAATCTAATGGTTGCATCTATAATATGGGGGTTTACCATAGGAGTGGTAGTACTCTAGTTTTCACCTAGGGTATTGGGATCAACCATCATAGGTGTAAGACTAAATTAAAAATAATTAATTTATAATTAATTAATTTAGATATCCAAAGACCTAATTTCCCCTATAAAATATGTTTTATAATTTCTCCCTAGGGTGATCAACTATTTTCATGGATATAGACCCAATATAGAGAGAGAGATTAGTGAAGTTAGGTCTTGGAAGAATCAATATAAAATCATGGGAATGAGAATATATCAATGATAAAATCGATGATTGGTTCAACAAAAATGATGAACAGAACCACAAAATCAATGGAAGATTAATGAAATGGTCATTATCATATAAGGTAGAGATTTAATTTTAGTTTATGAAAATTTTATCACTCTAATTTATGCTCTTGATCGATTTGATTATTTGGTAATAATTGTACCTATGGAATTATTCCTCCCTATTAAAACAATGATTTTTTTGATCCCCTTATCACATTAATTATATCAGATCCCCATTCTTCAACACATATTATTGAAAACCATAGTGAATGGAATAAATAATCTATTAATAATGTTGATTACAATACCCCCCTGTTCTCATATTTCTCCGGAAAATGATCATTATTTGTCTTTGCAATAGTCAACAGTTTGAAAATACTGATAGGGGGTCTCATGAAAATTTGATCATGAATCTAATAGTATGAGATATCACTTACAATCATAGTGGGGTTCTGTTGGGGGTTCCCGGTCAGGTTTTGTGTGATCCAGGACACTATGGTGGGGGTGCGTAGTGTATGATCTTAGTTAAATAATTAAGATAATTTTTGGGGCACAAATCTACAATCTAAAAGAAAATAATGGGATCAGTTAACTGTTGGGAATGAACCATGGTGGTACTAGATGATAGTGGTTTGAGAAACTTCATTATTGGGGACTATTCTAATCCACATTTGTGTGAATATCGATAAAAAAAACAGAAATTTGTGTGAAGAACATTGATACATGGCAAGTAGTTTGGTGGATCACAGGTCGTATACCTCTATAGTTAGGGTGTTAGGATTCCATAAGATCAAAAATATCACTCAAACTATTATTTGGATTCACATTCCATATAGTGAGAATTATTTGGGTAGATGAGTGCACACATAATCACATGGAATGTAGTTTTATTACCCAACATGCATGCACCACACGACATGACTTAGGAATTGTTTTATTCCATGTTGACAACTATAAACCAAACAAATTGTATCTATATATCCATATCATGTAGTTAGATAATACAAGGCTCAGATGACTAGTGATACATATTGAGTTATCAAATAGGAATAACACATTAAGTACGACCATACACATTTCATGTATTTAGAGATAACATAAACCAATATTTTAGATTATGTGTAAATTTCCTTATTGGTCCCTCCTTCAATGTATATCACATAACATGCCATGTAGGTTGATTCTGTATTCTATGTGAAGATAAATACACAATGAGGCTTCCCTATAAGGGTTAAACATGACGAAACCATACAGTATATATCTTGATTTTTTCTATCCCATGTGTCTTTAGAAATTTCCCTTTTCTAGAAATGGATTTGGATGCATGAGTAGACCATCCTAACATTTTTTTTCACATGGTATGTGATGGTATGTTTATCTTCTATATCATAGATAAGAAAAAAATGATATAATAATATTAACCACTTTTTTTTCATATAACTATAAAATGGGATCAAGCATGGAGATCATAGAATTTTTGTAGTTAAGAACTCCCTCACTTACTACATGCTACTAAATGAGGTTTGGGTCCCCTATATTATGAGTAGAGTTTGGTACTACCCCACATTTAGTCCCTCCCACATCTATTGAGCACTACTCGATGAGGTATAGGTCCTCTATATATAGAGTTATGAACTCAATATATGGTTTTATTATATTAATTGATGTTGAGATCCACCACTATAGTTTCTTCAAGGTGATTTTACTTTAATCATAGACGAGTAGTTATGATGGTTGGGGTTAATACTCTCTTATATAACATTAATCATTGGTTGAGGTGTGGGTTTCCATATAAGTTTCTATAATTATATCTCAGAAATAGTTGATGGTAAGGTTTTTTACTCTCTCATAAATTGATTTCCATCCAATGAGGATTGGTTATTTATTTGTGTTTTATATTGGTAATATGGAAGTTTTAGTGGTTGATAAAATCAAATTATTCATATCTTGTGACTAGTTTATAACCACTTTTTTTCCTTTTAAATGTGATGTACCGGTGGGATATCAAATTTAGACTGTAATTTTTTTCTCTAGGAATCCATATTTTCCCATTAGGTACGAACTTTGAAGAATAGATATGAGATTACTAGGAATTTTTTTTCTTCCAGGTGACATTTAGTGGTTAAGAATATCTAGATATTTCATTATCGTCCAACTAATAACTTTTTTGTACTTTAGTTTGATCTAACTTATTTCATATGTTACTGTGTTTTCTTTTGTGGTCTTCTTTGTCAATGGCGGTTTTTTCTTTCCTCAGCGGTCATTTTATGGTGCTGATTGTTTGTGACAAGAAGTCGTGACTGTGGATTCTCTTGATGGGTTTCGTCATTCTAGTGGGTAGTTTGTACATGATGATGGTGGATTGGATTCACTGATGTTGTTGATGCAGGTGGTGTTCAACAGTGTTGTGGTTGATGATGATAACTACAAGACAATGAAGACGGTGATGGTGATTCTTTAGGCGTCAAAGGTGTTTTGTTCAGAGCATTCGACGGTGATGAGGCGTGGAGGTTTAAGACCCTGGTGTTGTGTTGATGCGAATACAGCGATGGAGATTCCTTCAACGGTGATGGCGGCCACTAGTGGAGCTCGTCGGTGTGGATGCAGACAGGCTGTCGAGTTAGGTGTGTGACTCGAGGCAGGGTGCGAGTCTCAAGGTGATGGGATCAAGATGACTCGTTTATAGATGGGTGATGATGTCTTGTTTTTTGAAATTTGATTTTTGCAGATATTTGGAAGTCAATAGTGGTGGTAGGGTTTGCCTGTAGTGTTTTTGAATTTTGAATTTTGGGTTATGGGCTGGTGATATGTGGAGGTTTTCATATGGTTCCCACTTACCAAAAAGTGTTTTCTTATAAAATAAAAAATGGATTGGTAATTCATATTGGATCATAGTGGTTCATAATAATGGTGGTTATGGTTGAAGATGGAGATCAATCCAAGAGTACAAATAATGAGGATGAGATTTAATAAGTATTGTTTCTTCCATATTCATAAGCTTGTTAGATGTATAATTCATTAAGTATTTTCTTATATAGCGTTGTGCATGTATTTTATGTATCATGCATGTATCAAACACAGTTCAATTTTACACACACACATATATATACATCATTGGTGATTTTGGTTATTTTATTCATTTTTGATATCTTTATACTATAGGTTGTTATAGGATAGGGTCTCCAATATTATATGATATGTTACTCAGTGTTAGTCGTCTGGCCCTAGTCTTTTGGAAATGATCTTGGGGTGGCACACTTTGTTCATTATCTTCCAAGGTGGGGCCCCAATGTGTTAAGTTATGTCATTGGGAGAAGGTTAATGTAAATAATTTGGATAAAAGTTTTGTTGATGAGATATTAAATGTATATGGAGTTTCATTGTTGATAGTTTTTTTATTGAGATGCATGCTTTACTTTGAGTCTGTGACATGAGTTAAAATAGCCATATTATATGCTATTTTATGTGATTTTAAATTATCATCCTCAGACTAATATACTAAATTAATGTATTATTCAAATATTGGATTAAATACAAAAGAGTATGTAATATATTTTAGATATTTTGTGAAATATAAATTTCCCCAATAGCACATGAATATAATAGAAATTAGCACTCTATGATTACCATGACTCTATTTGAGACTTTGTACAAGGGACAATTTATGTCTTCCATGTACTAGATAATGTTTGGAGCATCAAATATTTTTGCATCTTGACATGGTTCAGAGAATAAAAAATATGGTCTAGTTTATTCAAGAGTGTTTGAGGACTACTCATAGTTAGCGGGAAACATATGTTGATTGTAGGATAAGATCATTAGAGTTTTAGTTGGGGACCATATTTTTATAAAATTTTCTTAATGTATAGAGAAATTTAGGTATGTAAATAGATGAAAGATACACCAATGTATTTTAGGGTCTTTTTAGGTTCTACAACGTGTTGATGATGTGGTGAATTACATGGAATTAAAACCTTATGTTGAGTCAGAACACATTTTTTACACACATCTCTGTTATAAAATAATCATGATAACTAATCATATGTTATAGATTGGGGAGAATTGGGTTTTTAATAGGATGAGAATATTATAAAGAATATGATAGAGATATAATATCATAATGAGAAGCTGTTGTTCGGATTTATGATATCTATAGTCAGGGTGACATAACGACATAGAGGATCATAGGAGAACCCTGAGGAAAGAGAGGAGTTTATGCTTGATTAGTTCCCCCATATCCTTTCATGAGGTATTTATCTAATTTTTTTATCATGTTTATATTTTTTTAAAATATGAGAATTTTTAATTTGAGAATATTGTTATATACATGGTTTCTCTTAAATGAGAATTTTTCCACATGGGATGATCTTGTTTTATAAAGGTATTTATGGATTTGATAATTAAACTATTTAAGGTGTATAATGGTAATATTATTAATTTTTTGGATGTTATAATTTAAAATAGATTCAATATTTGAATTAAAAATAAATGGTTTCAATTTTGGGGAAGTTTTAGAATCCTATGTGATATTGAGAATATTTAATAATTTTAAGTGAAATTAGATTAATATTAATATTATTATAATTATTAAAACATGTTTTATTAAAAACTGTATATATATATATCACTTTGTAAATGATTTCAATTACAGTAATCCCAATAAACCTTATAATATAGATAGAAATGAAATTTATAATGGATTTTCAAATAATAGATTGAGGAATTTCCATGAAATATAACTATAATTCATTGGAATTGATGTCATTTTATTAATTCCATAAAATATTAAAATAATAATCATCATTATAATTCTTGATCATTTATTATTTTCATGAAACTTATATATATTATTTTATAAAACATTGATATTAATGAAAATGGATTGAATAGAATACGATGAATGTATTTTTTGTAAACATAGATTTAAGTATGAAATATTGAAATTTGAAATATATTAAATTCTTAGAACAAAAATTTAAAAATCATGGATTATAAATGTTAAACCTTTAATTATTATGAATCAAATGACATAAATTTTATAAAAAATGAATATTATTTTTTGTGATATTTTAAATATAATATTTTATGATTTTTTATAACTATTATAATAAAATAAATATATATAATCATATTACGAAAAAATATTTTTGTATAGATATTGATGAAATAAACCTAATGAGACTGATATTTTAATAATATAATAAATTAAATTAAAGATATAGTAAATTTATTTTTTTAGTATTTTATATTCTCTATAGATTTTGGAGACATATTTTTTGATTTACAAGTTGAAATTTACATTTATTTGATCCAACTAATGAGAAAAAGATATTATAGTATTGATAAGAATTCAGAGTACATTCTATTTCAAAAAAAAAATCCCTGAAAAGTAATTGGTGTTAGAGCGAGGTGATAATGCTGCGATAGACAATAGAGGGATCTCGACCATAAAATTCTATATTAGATGGACTGAATGTGGCCAAATTATCTTTAATTAGGGGATTAAACCCTGTAATCACATCATTTGGTGCCCTATTATTAAAAACATTAATTGTAATATCCATATGGTTGTAGAATGGGTACGTCACTACATGGGGGAGTACACCCAATATTAACTGAGGTCATATAATTATTTTAATTAGATGACCTCCCATGTGGATACATCAACATTTTGGATCATCACTTGGTTAAAGACAAGATAATGAAGTCATGTCATTTGATGACATATCCAAGGTTATGGGTTACCTATGTTCTATCTCAACATGAAAATGATGCAATTAGGTAGTGACACATGTAGAGGTACCATGTGACACCCATTAGTTTGTCAAAACCACTTAATTGATTATGGGGGAAATGTTATAAGTCCATTTTGGAAAATAAAAAAATCTATTGGACTCCAATTGACACTATAAACCCATTAGTTTACTATTTAGATATTTTCAATATTGTTTGGAATATAAATTTCACAAAAAAATCAAAAATAATAGCTAAAGATCTTAGGATATATATTGTTTTTAATCATAATTAAATTTTGTAATTAATCTAAGATAATGCATACATTTATTATCAATTTTTAGAGTGATATGGGAGACACACAATGTAGTCCACCACCAATGTCTGATACCTACTGAATCCTACCATAAATCCAAGTTCTTATACCTAGGTTTTCTCCCAGTTCTCTCTATAAGGATATAATGTTTCCTCACATCATAAAGAGTAGATTACATAATCCTCTTCACATATGTAAGTGGTTAACAAAAGAGTTCAATGGAATTAGGTGATCTCTAAAGCACTATAATTGGGAATTAATGTTCCTAGGATTGTATAGACTACTGAGAAGGGGGCCGGGTTGAATCCATGGGGAACCTATACAATTTCATTTCTCCTAAAATTAACCTTTTAAACATGTACATTTTTCATTATCCCAACATTATAACTCATACATACTCATATGAAATGAAAATTAAACCAATCAAGGTACACAAGTTATTATAATGTATATTCCAAATGTGTGTCCTAATCATTTTCATGTCATCCCTGACTAAACAATTGAAATCCACTATATGATGAAGTGAATAAAAATGATACAAATCCTCATGATAGATAATTATACTAATTTAAACCTATTAAAAATATTTTTTCTTCTTAAAATACAATGAAATATTAAAACATTAAAAGTAGTAAGATCTATCTAGTTCTTCTCCAACCAGTACCACTCAATTCATTGTACCTATATATGGAGTTCCTCAGTTTGGTTCACAACTCTCTAGTACCTCTATATGATGTTATATATATATATATATATATGATATAGTTGTTCTTAGCACACCTATATCTAGTGATTCTTAATCTGATCCTCCTTTTTTGAACTCACGAAATTTCCTCAAAACCTATTTTTTGGATTTATTTAGATACATCATTTAAATGGAATCTCTCTAATGACCAAAAATATTTATCACAAAAGCATAAACTCAAAATGAGTCTATATCCATTTATATACATACTTCTTCTCAAACTGAAAGAGGAAGCACTTTCTCTAATTCTGAAAGTCCCACTCAACTTAATTTTAATTTCACCACCTTCAAAAACCTTCAAAAATTAAAAGTAAAAAATATTAAAAATAACTTCCCCAAATATCTGCATTGAAAAAAATTTCAAACCATCCACATATATCAGTGAGAATTATAAAAATTCCTACATGACTATTAGTAATTAAACATCCAACTATACATCATCATAATGTTTAGAGTGTATATACACGAAGGAAACTTTTTCTAGTAATCATTAATTTTATATTTCTCATGATCATTACAAGAACTACTCTGTTTGGTAGCATTTTTCTGATGAAATAATTCTTTGAGATCAGAAAACCAAGGGTTACTCCATCCTATTAAATCTTATTTCAACATATGGTTCTCTACATAGGTTAAATTTCTCTAATAGAATAACAAAATTCCATCTAGTAATTTCATAGATCTCTCCACCTGATGGATCTCATACATATCTTTTTCTAGTATAACTTTTCAAATATCTCATTCTTGTATAACATTATAGATTTCTCCATCCGATAGAACTTTATTGATTCTCTCACTTCAATGTAGTCTATCTATTTACCGTCAACTTTCTCTGTATGGTGAGCATTACGAAAAAAATTCTGATCGAAATGGATTTCTATATCCAATGAAATCAAAATATTTATAGTCTAATCTTTACTATTTAATCATATTGATTTCCCAAACACACTCCAGTGAATTCTTAAAGAATACACTCTATTTGGTGCTAATCTATCCAGTGAATTGAGAAAATATTCATTAATTGGAGTTAAAATGTCTATGTTTAATAATTCTATGCCTGATCACATTTTTATTGATCAACCATCATACAATGCAACACCTGTCTTTATAACTTTTCACTTTTTTTTTCTGCAACTTCATTATTTTATATAATCAACATTGTATAATTTTTTTATTGAAAAAATGAATTGAATTTATCTTGAACCATGAGAACCTTTTATCAGTCATGATGTTATAAATTTTAAAGATAAAAAAAATAATATTTTGATTTATAAAGAGTTGCAACTGAAACTTATTATAATAATTAAAAACTCATTTTCACTAGAAAAAACATTCATAGAAAAAAAAATTACTATAGAAATACAAAAAACTTTAAAAAATAAAACCAAAGGATTTTTATTCTTCCCCGTTTTGTTTTTTTTGTAGAAATTATCAATATTTTTTTAAATTTCATCAAACCATAGAATTTCTCATATATAGTGTTTGGATACCACACAACCGGATTGATAATTTTTTTTAAGGACACACATACCTCACTAGTATGTAATTTTGTGGTCGTGATATTAAGTAACTCACCCTCAATCATCTAAACATATATAAGTATAAATTCTAGAAAATTTACTCCCTACAAAGATAGAGTAAATAGTTTTAAATATTCTCCCCCTTTAATAATTGAATCCAAATAAATATATGGATCAAATAAAGAACATTCTTAAGTTAGTGGTCATGAAAAAACATGTAATTTAATCCCAAATTCCTCATACATTTCCTTTGGAAAATATTTTTTGAAAATATCAACAATTTTATCTTTTACTGAGATATACTCATGAATTATATCACCAATATCATCCTTCTCATTGATTAAATGATATTTAATATCAATGTTTTTATATGTGGAATGTTGTACAAGAATTTTATAGAGATAAAAAAACTGTAATTATCTCAAACTGTCTTCAATTATTTTTCAACACTCACCCTAAAATCCTTAAGTTCAACTTTTATCCACAATATTTTTGTACATTTTTTTTGTTTTTGTTACTATATTATACTTATATTGTACTCAATGTAACAACACATTATTTCTTACTATTACAGCAGACACTACTTTCTCCCAAGAAGAATCTTCCTCATGATGTTGGTTTTTGATTATTGTAATCATAATCCCACTTTACATTAGTGAGACCAAAGAAGTTCTACTCTTATTCCTTTTATATATCATGATATAATTTGTTTTTTCCCTATAAATACCTATAGATTCTTTTTTTGACCATCATATGTGATTCCTTCATATCATTTTAATATATTTTTCAAAAATTTATGAAATATGAAATGTATTTTCATGAAGTGGTAAGACTAAGTAAACATATAATAAATTTCCTAAAGTCTTTATGATTTACATGTTCTCCAGATTCATCTTTAATCATCTTCATACCAATATTAATATGTGTAGAAAATTATTTTGAATCTACACTGCCAAATATTTTTTACTAACTCATTTTTATACATTATTTATGATAGGAAGATGTACATTCCTTTCTATTAAACTAGAAATCCCAAGAATATTATCAACTCTCCAAGAAATAGAATAAAAAATTTCATTTTCATTTGATCAGTTAATTCATCAAAAATCATTATGTTTGTTATAAAAAAATTATATCTCTAACACAAACAATGACTATCAGGTTACCTATATTCATATATTTTACATACAGATTTTCATCAATTATTCTATTATAAAATTTTAACAAATTTAGACAGATTTAATGTTTTGAATATTAGGAATAAGGGCCATGTTTCAATCTGAAAAATGTTTTCTTTAGTTTAAAAATGATAATTAAATAATTAAAAAGTATAAACCCATTAGGATTCTCAATATAAAATTCTATAAATTTTCCATTCAAGAATTATAACTTAACATAAACTTGATAGAATTATTAATTTTTATGAACATCAAAAGTCAAAAACATTATGATAATTTAAAATTTTTCAATAAGGGAAAAGTTTCTTCAAAATAAAAACCTTCTTCCTATAGACAACCTTTCTAAACTACGTCATTCTTAATTCATAGAAATTATTCCTTGTACATTGTGTTTATTTATAAACACTAATTTTTTTCCTATAATACTCTTTTATTTATATTAAGGATGAAGATACCAAGAGAACTTATTCTCAATTACATCCAAATCCCCATTCATCATATTTAACCATTCTTTTTGCTTAACTAGTTCCAAAATGGATTGTTATTCCACCTATGAGACAAGCAGAATTTTATTTTCAATCCTCAAATTACATCTGGTTTGAACCAGGTCATCCTAATCTATAATGATATTATCATATTCAACCAATTGTTTTAAATACCATAATTATTTTAGTTTTCTTACTAACTTACTTTTCTCTTTACTAGACTAATCAGAATCAACCAGTAAAAAAATAGGATATCATTCATGTTCCTTATTATTAAATTCATTATAATTAATCATTTTATTAGTTACATCATACTCATCAACTTAAATATATTTTGTGATAGTGGACTAGTTTACAATGACTTTTCATAGTCTGAATCAATTCAATCATTTATTACATCCCTTGTAGTTTCATCCATCAATTTAATATCCCATGAAAACATGCTTCCACTTTTTCATAAAAATTTCGTAATTCTAGATTTTTTATCTTTAGTATTTTAGGGATCCCAAAAACATCATAATATCTTATTATATATTTCTTCTTATAATATATCTCATAAGGATTAATTTTTTATTTTTGTCAAAGAAGACATCTGTTTTGAACGTGTATGAATGTACATAAAAAATGAATCCAGAATCAATTTAGGAGTTTATATCCAGTGAGTATGATTCTTCCAATATCAACTAGTCTTATATTTTTCCCTTCTACTACTAAATATTTTTGAGGAGTACATAAAGAACTATATTTTTTTAAATACTTATTTCTTTATCTAGGAATTCAGAGAGTTACTTGTGTTTTCCTTTCCATTATCTGCTATCAACCTCAATATGTATACCCCGAAAAAATTCTCAACCACCCTTCTAAAACTTCTGAACAACTCTGATACCACTGATTTATGTTTCATAAACATAAATATTTTCATTCAAGTGAAATCATCAATGAAAATAATAAAATAAAAATAAACCTTTTTTTATTGATATCTCATCGGGCCACAAAGATCATATTTTATGAGCTCAAGTGGTCTGGTAGATTGGATTTCAACATTATTTGGACTTACACTAACCATCCTCAATTTCTAGAAAGTCATAAAAATTATATCCACTTTTCTATTTACTTGTGATAAATCACTTAATTTTGTTTTGAAATTATCCACATAATATTTCAGAAATGATTCTCAATTCCTCAATGCCATATCATGTTTTTATCATCAGTACTTGAATATAAATAATTACTTGGATCCTTAATCAGGAATAGATTGTTTCTCATTCTATCTCAATTATTGAAAAAACTTTCATCATTCAAACAACTTATGATACATAAATATTTTATATATATAACATCATTACCATCATTACATATTTGGATAACACTTAGTAAGTTTTTTTAATCCCATCAAAAAAAATATTTTCCTTTGACTTTAATTTATGAGCATCAATCTCAGCCATTCCAATTCCCAATAATTTTAATTAACTTTCATTTCCAAATGTAATTTATCCTACCTCCTGTTATTTAATTATGTTTATAATCTTTACATCACCTATCAAATGTAAGGAACAACCAATATCAACAATCCATGGTTTATTCCTTATAATATCTTTTAGAGTAATCTTAATATTTTTTATGAGAATGAGATATTTAAAAAAAGTACAATCCTTCTTTATTAAAAAAATAAAACTAGAAAATTCAGAAATAAGGTTTTTATAATAACCCCTTTGCAAGAAAAAGAAAATATCATCAGGTATTTCCTTGAGCCACATCAAATCTGGAGTAGTTGTACCTATGTTTCCAAGACCATCATCCATACAATTTTCTTCCCAATATGCATGAGTGATTATGTAATTAATTTAAAAAATAGAGTCCATGAAATTTACCCATTTGTCCCTTAACTTCCATGAGAGATGAATAATTCAATTTATAATGGATTCCACAACCATGGTGGAATCACATTCAAACCAGACATTGACCCTACCCCATTGGTTTTCATTCGAAACCATATTGATTATTCCAAGAATTTATACATAAAGGGATGTAGTGATGCCTCATGGACCATATTAACATCCCATCAAATCTTCACTATGATTTTAAAAAACTTCACCATATATAGAGAGTCCAAGAATTCATTCAGAAGCCCTATCAGTATTTCACTTGATCCATCTTGGAAATGGAGGATTACACATGAGTTTAATGGTTTTAAAAGGAGGAAAATAATTAACTATAATGTGAAGGGGATTAAGAATGATAAAAAATGTATTTAATTATAAAAATATCCATCTTGTAGGGTATTTTAAATTTGAACAACAACTATAATAGAAGTGAGATCTGACTATAAACAGAATGCTTTATCTCCATGTATGAGCTTCTTGTGGCCCATCCATATTAGATGAATTATTTCAAGGATGGACTTTAGGAAAATTTTCCATAGATTCTGTGAAATATGAATGTTTTTACATGTACAAAAGTGGTCTTGAATAGTTATTTTACATGGGATATCCACTTCAAATAAATTGAAAATATAAGCACATAATGTAGATGAAGTGCTATATATGAGAAAAAAATGATTGATATCATCCCTATATTTATTACATAAGATAAATATTGAACATAATATAATGCCAACATATTGAATAAAATTATCAGTGGGAAGTTTTTAATGCATCACCCTTTATGAAATAGAAAATCTAGATGTAGGGATCTAGCTTCTGCTAAAGCTTTTTCCCATCAAATCAGCTTCCCTTGTGTAGCCTCACAATATAATACTTTGGTAGAAACTATACCATTTAAGGAAGGTTCCTGAATTAGAATGTAATCACCCTTGATGACGTTGTAATTAAAGATCGTTTCATGAATTTAATCTGGAAGCATGTGTAATGGTTCCTCAATTTTCTCCATGATTAAAACACTTGTGTCCATAAATTTATCATCCAATATATTAATAATAGGTGTACCCATCTAGTTATCTGATAAGAATTTAAGAGATTAATAAATGATGTAAAAAAATTATAATTATCTAAAATCTTAGAGAAATATTCCTTAAGGACCTTCCATATGGAGGAATCCACATAATTTAAGTTCCCAACATTGATTCGACCCCAAAATATGCATTTAAAAATTCCAAGTTCCTCTGACTTCATATTAATGAACCTCCACATGAAATTATCTTGTAAGGGTTGATTGAAATTGTAGAGTTTTTTAAAATAAATCCCACCAAAATTAATTGGTTGGCAACATTATTTATATAGGATTTTAGAAACCTTTTGCTGATAGATTCTTCCACTCCAGATAAAATATTTGATAGAGGTGTTAATTTTCCTGATGAGGGATATTAGAAATTTATTGAACAAAAATGACTAATTGTTTTGACATAATTGAAACATTTATGAGGATGAACCTTCATGCTATCGAGAATGTTTTTCCTTTTGAGGATTCCAAATGATTTCTGATTTTACTCATGTTTTAGAAAAATTACTAACCTGAGGTTTTCCCTAAAACACAGGGACTCCAAGATAAGTAAATAGAAAATACCCTTCTTTAATTCCCAACAGATTGATGATGTCCACTTTTCTAGCTGTACGAATATGTTTTGTAATGTATAATTACGATTTTTATATATGATCTTCTTCTTTGAGAATTTTTTATAATGTAGAAGATAATTCATAAGTTTCTTATTGTCTCTTTTATCACCTTGAGATAAAAGGAAATACCATCTGCATAAAATAAATGAGTGGAGGTAGTAATGCCTCGACCTACTCTAATGGGATTTATTTTGTTTCATTGACCATGATGATAAGAATCCTACTTAAGAAATCTTTAGAAATAGAGAAAATAATAGATAAAAAAGGATTACCTTTTATTACACCTCTAGAGTAATTAATGTTGCCCTCAAGGGAGTAGTTGATAAACATTGAGATATAGCCAAATCCTATAAGAGTTTTTACCTAAATAATAAAAACCTCATCAAAACCAAAATTGGTAAAAACCATGAATATAAATCCCTAATATAATGTATCAAAATATATTTTTTACATTATTTTTAAGAGAAATGTTACCTCCTAGGTTTGTATTCCTAAGAATATTGGATCATTCAGAAGTAGTGATGTGGAAATATTAAATGGTTTTTCCTTTAATGAAACCAAATTGATTTGAATACACAGTCATATTGGAAATTCTAGCCGGGCTGTTAGAATTAATGTTCCCAATAATTTCATAAATTATGTTGAAAATTTCTATAGTTATAAATAGGTGAAACTCATTCACATTATCATCTTTAAAAATTAAAGAATGAAATTGAGCATTAATCCCCTATGTTAGCTGACCACCTCTATAAAATAACTAACACGTCTACAAACCTAATGATGAATGATCTCCTAAATTCTTGAATCCATATAGAACTAGAGATATATTATAATTATGACCAAAAATAGATTCTCTGATTTCAAAATCAAGTGTAATAGTAGTAAAAAGTGATTTATCCTTGTGGTTGACAAGCTTGGGAATGATACCTTCTATAAGATCAGTATTATTATTAGTAAAATTAAATAGGTTCATATAATAATAGATAACATGAGCATTCAAATAATACCTATTACAAAAAACTCCCTATTATCACTAAGAATGTCCAGGTTATTTTTGAGTTTCCGGACTCTTTTGAGAGTGTTGAATAATTTGGTATTCCTATCGCCTTCCCTAATAAATTTTTCATTAAAAGATTCCCTTTTCATACCTTATTTGATGTTTATATGGTTATTGATATCATGAATTATTATATATTCCCACTCAATGACCATAAAAAAAATTTGGCCAAAATTATTTTTTTGGATGTCAAGAAGAAAAGTTTCAATATGAGAAATATTTTCATCAATGTGACTAAAACAATCTCATCTCCAAACTTTCAAATTTGTCTTTAGAATTTTCATCTTCAAAACATAGCCCAAAAAATCATCCTTATATTTGAAATATTTTCATACTTCTTGAACAAAATTTTTACTATCCAGATTCAAAAAACAAGAATGATTGAACATGAATGGAAAGTTAGGTTTGATATCCTTTATAACAATATTTGTCCTGATAGGGTGATGATCAGAATTTAATATTGTGAGAGTGGTGTAGGAAATGGAGACCCAAACATCAAGGGTAGCATTATTAAAAACATTCCTCTCTAATTTACCAGAAACCAATTTATTTAGGTGATTTCTTCACCATATATATTTGAAACCCACTAAATTAAATTTATGTATGATGATATTTTCAATACAATCCATGAATTACATGATAGATGTGGAGGAGTTAGTCATAAAAATTCTTTAATCTAGATTAATTATAGAAATAATGTTTCCTATAAGAGTTGATGAATTTTAATCATGCTACTTAGAACCTATATATATTCTTCTATAGTTATCTTCATTCTTGGTATCTATTAAAATCAATGATGAAATAGAAAAATTATTTTATTACCATATAGTTATAAATG
Source organism: Viscum album (assembly GCA_963277665.1). Classification (NCBI taxonomy): domain Eukaryota; kingdom Viridiplantae; phylum Streptophyta; class Magnoliopsida; order Santalales; family Viscaceae; genus Viscum; species Viscum album. Next base: position 120,373,285 of record OY728146.1, on the reverse strand, counting down.
AGAGTTACCATCTACTCTGAGAAGTTGATTGTTGATATTCCTTCTAAATTAAAGTGAGTTACAACTCAAATCCTTTTATATCCTTGATTTAATGATTTTTTCTAATGTGTTTATAACCCATATTATGTAATGAGAAAATCCACTCAGAGAAAAATTATTTTTGGCTCTAAAATACCTAAAAGATCAATATAATTTTTATTTATAAAAATATTAAAAGAGATAATTGTTTTAGGGTTGGATTTGACCTAAAAATTCTATAATATAATCTTTATTTAAGCCTTTGTTTTGGGGAATAAAATCCTTTTTTATTTCAGCCAATTTTTTCCTGGTTAATTTCCTGATGATAACTGATTTTTCCATTTCCTCTCCTGTGTTTTCCACCTTTTCCTTGTGTTGTTTGTAAGGACTATGGAAGATTACAACTTGTTATTGATATGGAGAGTTTTTTATGCAATGTTATCCACAAAAAATCCTTATAGAGACTCTAAGATTTTAGGATATGACAATCATTTTTAGTTACCACTATATTGGAGAAGAAATTGGATTCAACTATGTTTTCACCTCTTACACATTAGTATAAATTATTTATCCACAAAAATGTTTTTTTAGGATCATTTGAAATAATTTCTTTTTAATTTATTTCCTTATTTGATTCCTTGGAAGCCCATGGAAAGTTAGGTATGTTAGTAGAAATAATAGTAGTTCTAGGAGGTTTTGTGATTCCCATTCATGTGTATTCAGTAATATTTATAAGATATTTTTTATAAAGTTCCACTTGTGATTCATCCAAAATATGTAGAGGAGGGATTTTGACATATAATAGAATCAAAATATTTTATGTTTATTATGTACCATTTTTATAATGTTAACACAATCTAAATCAAAGTGTAATGATTTCATTTTTTATATTCTATCAAAATTATTCTAATTATATCATGATTGGCCAAAAAATATTAATAGTTTTGTTAACATCGACCCTTAATTCGATAACAGATATATGGATTTGATTTGTTTCAGACGGACGAATTGAAAGACCTTCATGATTAACAAAAGATACTATGAATTTCATAGATTACATAGATTCAATAGGACTATTAATTTCATGATAAATTTCATGATAGATTTTTTCATCCCCATTTCACAAATTTCCATTTCCTTATTCAATTATATAAAGATAGCCTTCAAAATTTTTCATATTCATAGAGGGTGTAGGTATATAATTCCACACTTATTCCCCCATAAATAAGAGTAGCCCAATTTTTTCCAATGGTATTATTCATGGAAAAATTATTATTTTTTCTTTTTAACCCATTTTATAGGATCATTTTTCCTAGAACTCTCACCATTATCCTAAGAAATGGACTTAAACTTCTTATTTATGTTAACCCCTTTCCATTTATTCAAATCACGAGCTGTATTTACTTTCTCAGGGATAAAACTATAGTAAATAATTAAATTTACAACAATTATATAATCTTTTTCATAATAACCTGGTTATTCACACTTTCCAAAAATTTCTTCTAATAATTCAAATCAGTATTTCCTTGAGTTCCTTTTAACTTAGGATTAATTTTCTTTTGTTTCTTATTTTAAATTGAGAATGTTAATTTATTTTCTTTTACTATTTCTCTCCCTCAGTTCATTTATACTCATAGGAAAGACATGTTTTTACAATAATTATATACCTTTTACCCATATATCCCACAATACAAATAATATATGTTGAACATCGATAATTTATAGAAGTATGATTTTTCACTAGGATATGTTTTTTGAGATTCAACAGAAATTATTTAATATAATTTATATTTGAGGGGGACTCATTTTTTTAACATCATATATTTTTATCATCCTTTCTCAAATAATATATTCCATTATTGATTCATAAAATGGTATGGTTAGTATAATCAAATTTACTTTTATGTTTAATAGATTTATATTTTACCTAATTTCTTATGATTTTTTTTTCAGCATGTTGAGATTGTTCATTATTTACCAATAAACATTTATGAAAATTATCATTAATTTTATTTAAAGTATTTTCATCTAAGAAACATATTCAATGAGTCTTACATTACACTTCTTCCGTAGAAGTAATTTTTCCATAAAAATCATTAACCATTTTCCCTTGTTCCAAAAATTTCATCTTTAGGTTTCTAATATCTTCTATTTATAAATATTAATTTTTAGAAATTATTCTAAACCTTAATTCATTTTAAGATTTTTTATTTTATACCCAAGCTTCCTTTTTTAGTTTCTTATTTTTTATAACACATGCCTCTGGTTAGGATCTCATAAGATCTCCATATTGGTTAATTCACCATATTTTTTTTACTATTTGAAGTATTTTTCATTATTTTAATGGGATCCATGAAGTTTATGAACTTATTTGTAATTTCATCTTTTGATGATTTTTTTTTCAGTAAAGTCATAGTCATCCCTTTTCCTAAAGTAACCACTATTTTTATTTCCGTGAAAGTTTTCTTACCATCATTGGATTGTTTAGCTTCTTTAGAATATGTACCCCATTACATCATCTAAGATTTTTCTCCAGAATCATAATTATCACATTTTCTACATTTATTTTATGGAAAATCCATTTCCAAATGTATGATGCCGCCACACTTGAAAAATTTTAGTCGTAATTTTTGGTTTGTAATTTCCTCTACCATTTTAGAAATTTCTAGAGATAAAATTTATAATCATCTCATTCACTTAAAAATAATCTCCCTTATCTTAAAATTCACTATGACCCCTTAACTAATGATCCGGTTATTAAATTTTAATCTTACTTAGAGATTCAAAATCCATATTTTCCTTAATATTATTTTTTAATGGTGGATAATTTCTATTTTCATACAAAATAATCATGTTGTGTACTTCATCAAGGGATTAATCATTCATATATTTTAAAGAATAAAGTTGAGGATCAAAATTTTCTATATTTTTTATCAAATTTTTAGTAATATTTTAATCTCAAAATAAATATTCAAATCCTATTATGATAATTGAAATTTAATTTACTCAGGTGAAGTATTCATCAATAGTATTATCTTCCCCCATCTGGATATTTTTGAACATTCTTCTCCGTATTTTAATCCTTCCTCCCTTTACTTTTACATTTCCCTCAAATATTATTTAAAGTTTCTCCCATGTTTACTTTATTGTTTTAGAACCTGTTTCCTATGTATAAAAAATTTATACAAGGAAATAAGAATAAAATTTCAATATTTTCCATCAACTTCAAGAATAATTTTGTCAGTAAATAACAAATGATCATATTTATTCATGGATTTAAGCTTTGTAGTAGTTAAATAAATCACCTTCAGATCAAGAAACAAAAGAAATGACATCACTCTGGATTCCAATCCCCGATAATTTTTTTCATCAAATATAGGAATACCTATTCTATTGAATGATTTCATATGATCCACAATAAATAATATATTTATTTTAAATTGGTAAATTTATCATCCAATACCAATTAAAGTTCCTCAGATTGTGTACACCACTAAAATGGGGGGGGGGGTGAATCAAAGTTGATCTTTTAAAATTTCAATCATCTTGAAATTAACCTCTGACACTTGTTAATGTTTCAATTCTCTCAGCTTTATAACTCAACCTTACTCATATATAAAAAAAATAAATAAATTAAGGCACAAATGTTGTTGCAAGGTTTCATTATATTGTGGGTACCTATTGCCTTCCTTTCTGAATCCGATCGATCCACAAATATCTACTATAAAATAAATTTAATACAAATGATACAACTCCAATAAAGATCCTTATATCACCTGAGAGTAATTTATACTAGTTTCTACGGGGTATTATGTTTTCTTCTTCATCATATCCAATTCAATATTTAAACATTGAAATGAGTTCACAGTAAAACATTTAAATTACTTATTCATTAGGTGCCACTTAGTTTACTGCACATTTTTTTAGTATCCATCAATCTATTATGCATGTTTCTAGTTCATCTGTATTTTAATTCTTGTTTTGAAACACATTTGTATATCACACCACTTTTCAGGGCTTCTTTATCAAATAAACTTCATTCATAACTCAAAAAATTCATAAAAACATGTTTTTATGGTCTTATCAACCTTATTACTTTCAAAGGGATCTATGAAATAATCAAAAAAATATTATAATAATAAAAACACAAAATGACCATAGAGCCCTTTATATACTCATTTTTTATCTGAAAATCAATGATTAAGTGTGAGATAAAAATTTGAATTTCCCTCTCAATACATTTTTCATTTGACCACCATCAATGTCAAAAAAAATTAAGATTCGATAGTTTTATAAGAACATCCCTAAATAATGGAATCAATGAACATTTTAAACCTTCAAAAAATCATGAAGAGAATAAAAAACTTTTCATCTTGAGTTTTGAGTCATTGAACATCTAGATCAACACCACCATAATGTTTGGAGTGTATGAAAAAAAATATACATATAGTGATCTTTAATATTATATGTATGATGATCATTATAAGAACTTATCCATATAGTATCCTTTGTTCAATGAAAAAAACTTATAGATTACAAGAATAAGGGAATATATGTCCAATGACATCAAATTTATACATCTGGTGGCTAGATCAGGTTTCCCCCAACATATAGACACAAAAGGTGCATCATGTAACTTTGTATTTTTCTCCATCAGATGGATCTCATACATTTCTATATATGGAATAACTTTATAACATTATATGTATGATATAACTTGATATATTCTTCCATATAGTATAACTTCATAGATTCTCTTTATCAAATATAGTTTATCTATTGACCTTCAATGTTATTAGTTTGGAAATCTTTATAAATATTGTCTGAAAGAATTGGATTTCTATGTTTGAAACAATCACAAGGTGTAAGAACCCGGGTTTTTAGAAATGGGTCAAATTCCGACCCTATTTAAACATTTTGACTAGATTTTGAGAAGTCTTGAAAATCTGGGCAGTTTCTAGAAATTTCCAGGCTACACGGCGTGTACTTTAAGTACACGCCGTGTATGAGTTACCCAAGTGACCGGCCGTGTGATCTACGAGTACATGCCGTGTGAAGACCATCTAGAAGTTTCTTACTACACGACGTGTATTTATAAACATGCCATGTATCCCTTACCCGTGTAAGGAAAAGTACATGCCGTGTGGTGCCCAGGTGTGAATTTCAATATACATGGCATGTAGACTTCCTTGACACGCCGTGTACCTTTGTCCCGTGTAGCAGCTGAGACCCTAGCCGTGTGTTGACCGTGTGCACGGTCCAGGCCATGTGCTATACTCTGCTTAAGTCGGAGTACGGAAACACATCTACACGACATGTACTTTGGAAATACACGCCGTGTACTTTTATTTTTATTTGAGCGATCGAGGCGCCGTTGCGTCTCATTCCCAGAAATCCCTTCTTCTTCCCCATTGGACATATGGTTCATCCAAGAACCTCAAAAAAACACAAACCCTTCCAGAATTGTCACACGACCTCCGTTCTTCGATCCGTCGGTGGCAGCGGGACCACATCGGAAAGGCTAACTACACGCACCCTTCTTCGCCTTTGATCCCAAACCTATTCCTCCACATATTCTATCCGAATGAAATTGACGGATTTGACAAAAAAACATATCTACCAAGATTCAGTCTGATTCAGAGGCTGAAATCAAAGGAGTGTCATCATACGAGTACGAGGTGGGTGGTGCATACCTTCTTTCATGTTTTCATAGACAATTTGGGGTTGCGACCACCGGGCACGACGTCAAGTGTTGAGCGAAACCCTGTTTATTTGTTTTTAATTAATTATCTGCATTGTGGGATGCCTCTGGGTGTTCCCTGACCCTTTTTGTGCTAGATAAAGGCTGGGTGAGAGGTCATTGATCGTTTGGGTCAATTCGGCTGGGGGTGCTGAAATGCGTATGATTTGGACCAATATTTAAACTGCTAATTTTAGACTACTTTTGTTGCTGTTGGATTAAACTACTAAGTTTAATTTGTTAAGCATGTTAGTAATTGTTTAAGGTATTTAAGACCTTAGGTGGTGGTATGGATTGGCGTAAGTTATTGCAATTTAATTATTTAGTAATTGCCTGTTTCAAGTGATTCTTGAGTATAGTTATGAAATGTGTGATATTACCTGTGTTGAGCTACTCGTTGAGTTGGGCATGGCCCGAATATTTGTTGAGTGATGAGGATCATAGGTTGGGGATTTGGATCGAGTTACTTGGGTGGTTTCTACCACGGTATTGGGCATCATAGACGTCGGTTGAGGCAGTCAGACTGTTAGGTTGGGCTTGGCCGGGTTACTTGGAACGCGAGGCCATCAGGCTTGAGCGGCAGGTTCACAGGGACACGAGGTGCCAGAAGTGTTGTGTCTTGGGACATGATGAGGTGATTACTGCTCACCAGGTACTTTTGAGTAGTGTTCACTCAAATAGACTCCGAGATGAGCTGGTACGACCACTCGCTGGGTAGAGGCCCCTGATAGTTGCAGTTAGGTACTTTTGGTTAGGGGGTTCTTGCCATAATAAGCCACGTGGAAGGTGAGGGGACTTAGGGAGAGAGATTTGAGGCGGTCGGGTTGGGGGTAGAGGCTCGCCGTGATTTGAGGGCAGACATCGCTGTCCCTCTGGTTATCATTTTAGGGCAGGTATCGCTGTTCCTCCGGATGTTATGCCATGGGCAGGTTGAGCTTCCGAGCTGGATTATGATGGTTGGGCGTGCCTTCAGGATGTCGGTACTAGAGACACATGGTGTCAGGTGGCACGAGGTTCCAGGCTATAGACCAGAGATTCCGGCGCTGGCCGAAGCAGGTGACACTTCCTGGTGGCTGCTGAGCACCAGTGAAGTTTGTGTTTACTTTTGGCATTGTACTGTTTACTATTTTCTTATATAAGAATGTTTGCCTAAACACATATATTAGTTACACACCCTTGGGTGGTATCCTACCGATACTTGTCTCACACCCTACATGGGCCCTTAGGGATGTGTGTAGACTTTATGAAATTGCGTGTAGGTAGAGGGTTAGCCTCAAGAGCTGGACCATAGTGTTGTTGCATGGAGATGGTATAGACCTTGAGGTCGTGCCTTGCTAGAGTTAACTTGTTTAGTTTTCCCTTTCATATCAGCACACTTACTTTATTATGTAATAACTGTGGGTTATCCATTGGCGCCGTTTATATACTGATGTGTATGACTTGTTTGGGATGCATGCCTTGTTTGCTTACAGTGGTGGTTTCTTGTATTCTTCTACTTGTTGTTCTGTTTACTTTTTGTTGCTGTTGTTTCTATATTTTCTTCTGCTAGTTTATTGATATTTGATATGCTTCCGCTATGCGGGTCTGGTTTGAGTCTACTGAGAAATTTATTTCCGCTTCATATTTTAGTTTTCTACTCAGACCAGTACCATTTCATTCATCCGAGAGGGTATAGCCTCCCCACTATACCTAATTAGACCCTCACTGCTAGTCAGAAGCCTTTGGCGTTCAGGGGAGGTGCGCCTCAGGTCATAACACCCAACCCGTTCAACACTGTTCGGGTGGATGGATGGGTCCGGGTCGTTACAAAGTTGTATCAGAGGAGTTCTTGACAGGGATTTAGTAGCAGTGTTTTTCTGGCTACTATTGAGTTAGAGACTTCTCTTTTTATTTCTGCGAGTTTTACTATTTAGGATATGGTAGACTAGAGATAGATGGTTGTTGGAACTGAATTTTGAACTCTTGCTTGGGTGCCTACAGCACCATGTACGAGGGATGGATTGAGTTTCCGTGGGTGGGAATTGATATTTTTTCTTGTTCAGATTACATTTTATATGATTTTCACCTCGGTGGCTCACTTGTTGTGTGATGTTATTGATTACAATATGTAAACCTTGGCCGGTATGGCAAGGGTTTCTTGTTTGGATTTTGATAGGCACATTTTAGGGTATTTCAATTTCATAACTGCACGTATGATTTGTGAAGTGATAATACCATGTGAATAAAAAAATCAATTTCCATGCTATGTAGGCTCTGAAATGTGAATAGGTGAAACTCCTGATAGAATTGATTGTTTATTGCAATGTGTATGCCATGATTTGTATTTTGTAGAATTGCATGTGCAGGACATATGGGTCTAGCTCTTATGAGAGTAGGCAGGTACTATGGTTGATGCAGTGTAACTATCAGGATTGGGCAACTAGGTCATTGGGATTAAGGTAACACTTGTTGTCAGGATGGGCACGGCCCAAGGTACTATTGATACTTGGATCTGTTGAGGGCGATTAAGGAGGCCGTGAGGTCGGGGTGCCGAGGGCATGGGTTGCGGTGAGGGGGAGTAAGGGTAGTGTTATGCACTGACTTTTACTGTTTTCCTTATCTGTGTAGAATATATTATTATATATATATGTGGGATGTCTGACCATTTATGGTATTCAGTGGGTTACTCCTTCACGACACGATGGAGCGTTAGGCAGGAGAGGATACAATACCGCAAGATCAGGTTCAGAATCTGGTGCAGGTAGAGCATGAGCCGCAGGTACAGGGTCAGAGACAAGATCAGGTTCAGGATCTAGTGTAGGTAGAACCGCAATCGGGTTTGGAATCGTTCAGGCCGTGGCTCGACGAGAAGCTTCGAGCGATCCTGGTACGCATCTTGCAGGGGATTGACAGAGGCGCGCAGGGTACAAATCCTTCTATGGAGAATCTGACGCGGGAGTTCCAGTCATAGTACCCGCCACTTTTTCAGGGTGAGGGTGGTCTACAGGTGATAGAGAATTGGATAGAGAGTATTCAGATGATCTTTGAGCAGCTCGAGACACCTATGGGGTGGAGGGTCAAGCTGGCGATGTACATGCTGAGAGGATCGGCGAAGCGTTGGTGGGATGTACAGGTACATGCTCGTAAGCACGAGGGACTGGCATGGAAGGACTTCGAGGACATGTTCTTGAAGAACTTCTATCTAGAGGCACTAAGGTCAGTGAGATATTGGGAGTTCTTGAGTCTTCAGTAGGGAGATATGTCCGTCATGAACTACACAGCTACCTTCACAGAGTTATCTCGCTTTTCACCTGGTATGGTGAGCAATGACGCAGCTAGGGTGAGGCGCTTTGAGGATGGCTTACGACACGCCATCCGGGTTTAGGTAAACATCTTCAGGCTGGGTTTCTTCTCTGAGGCGGTGAACCAGGCGCTCATAGAAAAGGGCAAAGAGAGAGAAATCTCATTTTGACAGGGTGACAGCTTCAGGTGACGGTTCAGACAACAGGAAGCGAGGGAGAGATGAGTTCCAGCAGGGCAGGCAGGCTAAGTACTCAGCTAGACCACCTCGTGGTGGTTCAGTAGTGGTTTTATTTCAGTGCGGACAGTCGTGACATGTTCGGGCTCAGTGCGATAGGCTCCCAAAGGAGTGCCGGGCGTGTGGGCAGGTCGGGCATCTGGAGAGGTTTTGTAGGCATCCTTTTCAGACAGCCGGCAGGCAGGGACTAGGAAAGACTGTGGCGTCAGGTGATGGTTCTGGTTCACTACCAGGAGAGGGTAGTCGAGGTTCAGTTGCACGCGGAGGACGTGACAGGGATAGTGGGACCCATCTGAGGGGTCAGTGGCTGGTGACTGGAGCAGCATCATAGGGAGGTCAGGCATCGAGCATCCGTGCTTCAGGGCTGGTGCATGCTGTGGAGCTTCCAGAGATTGAGTAGGCTGGAGAGCCGACAATGGTGGCAGGTACACCTTGGGTGTGGCCGTGAGTTTCTTTTCTTTCTTTTGGCATGGCCTCTTGAGGCGTGTCTGGTTGAGTGCACGAGTTGCACAGGTTACTTGTGGACTGACTAGAGACTAGTTAGTGGGGTTGGCATCATATCAGATGCGTTATATATTTTATTATATATTTGAGATGCGTGGAATCAGGAGCATAAAGGATCCATGTTACTTGAGGTGTCGTGGGCATCGGGGCATCGTGGATGCGGGTTACTTGAGGTGCATGGCACCAGGTTTGATTTGAGAATCTATTAGATGCAGGACCTTAGGGAGGTGGACACTGATACGGTGAGGGTTACGTTGGGTGTCGGAAGTGACATGTGAGCACCAATGAGTTGAAGGGGTGATGATGCATCACGGGAGGACCATGGGTTCAAGAAATAGGTTTTTGGGCCTTGCTTGTTTATTTTATTTGCTTTGAGATTTTTTTTTGGGTTGAGACCGAGTAGGAAATTCCTAAGGTGGGGAGACCTTTTAGGAATTTAGCCAGAATCGTGAGACTGGGATAGTCTGAGTTATGTAACCGGATGGGCGTGTTCGGTGCCATATCCTGGTTTCGTTTGGTAGCTTGGGGATGAGCTATGTTAAAGTGGGGAGTTTGTAAGAACCTAGGTTTTTAGAAACGGGTAAAATTCCGACCCTGTTTAAACTTTTTGAATTGTTTTAGAGAAGTCTGGAAAATCAGGGTAGTTTCTGGAAATTTCTAGACCACATGCCATCTACTTTAAGTACACGTCGTTTATGTGTTACCCGAGTGACTGGCCGTGTGCTCTCCGAGTACATGCCGTGTGAAGACCATGTAGAAGTTTCATACTACACAGTGTGTATTTATAGACATGACATGTATCCATTACCCATGTAAGGCCAAGTACATTCCGTGTGGTGACCAGGTGTGAATTTCAATCTACACGGCATGTATCCTTCCTTGACACGCTATGTACCTTTGTCCCATGTATCGGCTGAGACCCTAGCTGTGTGTTGACCGTGTGCACGGTCCAAGCCATGTGCTGTACTCTGCTTAAGTTAGAGTACGAAGACTCATCTACAAGGCATGTAATTTGGAAATACATTCCGTGTAATTTTATTTTTATTTGAGCGATCGAGGCGCCGTCGTGTCTCATTCCGAGAAATCCCTTATTTTTCCCCGTTGGACGGATGGTTCATCTGAGAACCTTCAAAAAACACAAACCCTTCCAGAATCTTCATAAGACCTCCGTTCTTCGATCCTTAGGTGGCATCAGGACCACATTAGAAAGGTTAACCCCGCATACCCTTCTTCGTCTTTGATCCCTCACCTCTTCCTCTACAGATTCCATCCGAACAGAATTTCCAGATTTGACGGAAATGCAGATCTACCATGATTCAGTCTGATTCAGAGGCTGAAATCAATGGAGTGTCATCATATGAGTACGAGGTGGGTGGTTCATACCTTCTTTCATGTTTTTGTAGACAATTTGGGGTTGCAACCTCCGGGCGTGATGTCAGGTGTTGAGCGAAACCCTGTTTATTTGTTGTTAATTAATTATCTGCATTGTGGGATGCCTTTTGGTGTTCCCTGACCCTTTTTGTGCTAGAACAAGGTTGGGTGAGAGGTCATGGATCGTTTGGGGGAATTCAACCATGGGTGTCGAAATGCGTATGATTTGGACCAATATTTAAACTACTGATTTTAGACTGCTCTTGTTGCCGTTGGATTAAACTGCAGAGTTTTATTTGTTAATCATGTTAGTAATTGTTTAAGGCATTTAAGACCTTAGGCGCTGGTATGGATTGACGTTAGTTAGTGCAATTTAATTGTTTAATAATTTCCTGTTTCAATTGATGCTTGAGTATAGTTCTGAAATGTGTCATATTACCTGTGTTGAGATGCTTGTTGTGTTGGGCGTGGCCCAGGTATTTTTTGAGTGATGAGGATCACAGGTTGGGGATTTGGCTCGGGTTACTTGGGGTGGTTTCTACCACGGGATTGGGCTTCATAGATGTTGGTTGAAGCAGTCAGACTGTCAGGTTGGTATTGGCCGGGTTACTTGGATGGCGAGGCCATCAGGCTTGAGCGACATGTTTGGAGGGACAGGAGGTGTCAGAAGTGTTGTGGATTGGGACATGATGAGGTGATTACCACTCACCGGGTACTTTTGAGTAGTGTGCACACAGATAGATTCTGAGATGAGGTGGTACGACCACTCGCTGGGTAGAGGCCCCCGATAGTTGTGGTTAGGTACTTTTGGTTTGGTGGTTCTTTCCATAGGAATCCACTTGGAAGGTGAGGAGACTTCGAGAGACAACTTTGAGGCGGTCGGGTTGGGGGCAGAGGCTCGCCATGATTTGAGGGCAGACATCGCTATCCCTCCGGTTATCTTTTGAGGGCAGGTATCGCTATTCCTCCGGATGTTTTGCCATGGGCAGGTTGAGCTTCCGAGCTTATTTATGATGGTTGGGCATTCCTTCGGGACGTCGGTACTGGAGACACATGGTGTCAGGTGGCACGAGGTGCCGGGCTACAGACCAGAGATTCCCGTGCTGGCCGAAGCAGGTGACACTTCCTGGTGGCTACTGAGCACCAGTGAAGTTTGTGTTTACTTTTGGCATTGTACTGTTTACTATTTTCTTATATAAGAATGTCTGCCTAAACACTTATATTAGGTATGCACCCTTGGGTGGTATCCGACTGAGACTTGTCTCAGACCCTACACGGGCCCTTCAGGACACGTGTAGACTTTATAAAATTTCATGCAGGTAGAGGGTCAGTCTCAGGATCTGGAGTATAGTGCTGTTACATGGAGATGGTATGGACCCTGAGGTCCTGCCTTGCTGGAGTTAACTTGTCTAGTTTTCCCTTTCATATCAACATGCATACTTTATTATGTAACAAATGTTGGTTAGCCATTGGCACTGTTTATATACTGATGTGTATGACTTTTTTGGGATGCATGCCTTGTTTTCTTATAGTGATATTTTCTTGTATTATTCTTCTTGTTGTTCTATTTACTTTCTGTTGCTGTTGTTTCTATATTTGCTTCCTCTAGTTTATCGATATTTGATATGATTCCGCTATGCGGGTCTGGTTCAAGTCTGCTGAGACATTTATTTCCACTGAATATTTTAGTTTTATACTCGGACCAGTACCATTTAATTCATCCGAGAGGGTATAGCCTCCCCACTATACCTAATCAGACCCTTGCTCCTAGTCGGCAGCCTTTGGCGTTCAGGGGAGGTGCGCCTCAGGTCGTAACACCCGACCCGTTTGGCACTGTTCGGGTGGCTGGATGGGTCTGGGTCATTACACAAGGTTTCCTCCATTTTATCATCATTTATAATTATCATGATTTTATATAAATATTCTTGATACTTCCTCAAAAATTTACTCTGTCATATGCTACTCTGTCCGGTGAAATGATGAACTGTTCTTTTGATGGAGTTATAAATTTTATGTCTAATAAATCTACGTCTGATCATAACCTTAGAGACAAATATCCATAAAAAACTCTATGACTTGATAAATGTTTTATATTTTTACTTTAAAACTTCATCATTTTATAAATAGTACTTTAGAAAGACTCTCTTTTTCCATAATCATAATGAGTGAACTTAATTGTGATCCATTATAACCTTTTAATAATCATGATGTTAGAAATATTGAGGATCAACAAAGCATCATCTAACTTGGTAAGAGAAGTAACTCAAAATTATTATGATAAGTTGAAACTCAATATTACTTGAAACAAAAAAATGTTAAAAGAAAAAATGTTAAAAACAAATAAAAAAATATTAAAAAAAATCATCATATAGGATCTTTAGGCATCAAACTCAAATTGATTGGTTCTTGTGTTCAAGGAAACATGTGAGGTGGTGGTAACATTCGATACCATTGAGGTTATTTATCATGTATTTCTATTCCATACATATAGAGGGGTATTTTATTATCATAGAAACACATGCTATATTAACCACACTCTCTTTTTTCTCTTTTAATGATATTAAACTCTTCATAGTAGAATCAGATTTATTTCTAGTCATCATATATTTGTTAGGGAAATCAACCAGTCCTTGAGGCATTTCCTATATCATGATATATTTCATATTCATTATTCATTAGGATGTATTGATATTTCAATACTAATATGAGGGAAATATAATGGATGATATCTAAGAATACAAATGTGTCCAAGTTGATGTGATGATTATATATTCAAAAATTGGTACTACACCATTGGTTTTTGTCTTCATTATTCATAGGGATTCCCTTGGGCACCACCAGTTTAGACAAACTTTATTTTCTTTCATTTTTTTATCCATTGATGCAAAAAATATTTGAATATATAGTCATTTTCTCAAAGAATAAGTTTTTATTTGAAATTATAATACATAAAGGGGAGAATTATTTATTAATTCTCTTATTAAATAATAATTATAAATGATTTAACTAAAAAATTATATAATCAATGAGAAATATAAATACTTCAAAATATTTAGGAGTATCTATTATAAAAAAATTATTGTAATTATATTTTATAAGATTAATTATGTGTATTATTTCACTTTCTATGAAATGAAGAATTATGATGGGTAGGTGTTGATAATGATGATTAATTTCTGAAAAACATAGTTATCACCCACTTGAATAGGATAGATTCAAATGATGACATACAAGATTATTCTTTCTTTCTCCCACAATTTATGGTTACATTATATTAATTTCATATATGTATATATTCTTATAATGGATATCTATTTTAGTTGGATACTGATTATGTTTCACCCCAACTCTTATAGTCATTATCCCCTACAACATTAAGATCAAGGTAGATGATAATGAGCCAAATAATTAATCCTTTCTACCCTTAGTACTGGGTTTTAGGTAGACCAAATATTCAATTAAAACTCAAATATGATGTAATTGGAGTCATATATTCCCTAAAAATATTATGGATTGGTAGATATGTGTATTCATACTACATCTCAAGATGGTGCATCGAGATTGAATTATAGTATAGAAAACTATGATGGAATGTCATATAATATTAATATTATTTCCAAGATGTAATATTTATTTCACAACTACCATATATAGGTGGGGTATATGAGTTCCAACATATAAGATGTGTTTGGTAATAGATGGGAATATTTTTTTAGCTAGAATATCCCCACTATTTATAGGTGTAAGCGTCTATAATGACCTAACCCAAGATCAATTGAATTGATGCCCGAGGATGGTGTGCCATATAGCCTCAACTGTCTCCCCTCGTAAACTTATGTCTATATAATATCAGTGATGGTATACAAAGAAATCATGGGAACACAAACCCTTTAATTAGAGTCACTATAAAATCAGAATAATAACAGTCACATAAAAAATGTTAGATAAAAATCACAGATAAGATAGGAAAAGTTCCAAAAATAACTATAATATGAAAATGAAACAATAATTATGAATTCCATTAATGGAATAACTAATACCCCATTGGTGGATCACATAAAAAGAAAAACTAAAAAAATAAATATAGAACCAAAACTCATCCTCAAACTAGTACAGATTTCTCCCTAATTTTGACATTCATACTCCATGTAATCTATGTAAAAAATAAGTGATCAAAAACAATAGGCACCTTCCCATACTTAGACCTACAAGAAATTGTCTTCTTCTAAATTATCAAAGTTCCATAGAATCCCAAGTTGGTTTTGAGTAAACCTCACAAGGTCCCCACCAAATATTTTCCCAAAATGACCAATCTATAATATTCTAAATGCTGGAGTTCTATAAATTTTCCTTTGTATAGTTAACCAAATTAAAAATCTAATAGCTAACATATTAATAAATTAAATAAAATATAGTATAATAACCACCGATTCTCACACTCTTTGGGGACACCTAAAATCAGTCTTACCTATTTTCTCCCAATCCAGTCAGTATCTAATAACAATAAATATAATAAATTGATTAGTTAAAAGTAATACTATAAAAAACCATATTCCAAATAACCCAAGTGTATCTACATGGATCAACTATGAATACCCTGGAAAAACCCATAATAAATCAAAGGGAGGGTTAAAACTTGTCAATCCACTGATTTAAACTACCATTCTGAACTCAAGGAATCATCCTTAACATTTATAAGAATAACTTAATATGAATACTTAACTCACACCTAGGGAATTCCACACATAAGTAATAGTGTTGAATCTAGGGATCTCGTATTTTTGAATTCACCAAGGTACCTTTCAAGATGCCATCAAATTATTGGGTGGAATTAGATAAATATTTACATTACCTAAACTTAAGGGGGTTCCTCCCCTAATGAATTTGTGGTACATAATATAAGTGTAATCCAATGACTTTTTCAATATATTACATAGTGTTTGACCTCTAGGAATCTTTTTGTGTCATCAAAACATGGGATACATTCGATTCCCCAAGTGGAATACAATTATCACTCACAGAATTCCACACAATTCTAGGTGTATATGGACTCCATGTAATCCTCCAAAGGAATTTCATCATATCATCACATTAGGAGAAACAAATTTAATAATTCTTCATTTATCGAGTGATAATTTTCAATTAAGATATGAATCACTCAAGAACAAAACCCTAACGTCCTCCTCATAGATAGTTTCTATAATTTTCAATAATGAACCAAGATATTCAACAGAACCCATCCAAGTTTCTAAATTATTTATCACATTCTCCTTAAAATAATTACCAAACTCATTATTATAGGCCTAATCACTTTTTTTAATACCCAATTCTCATTTCATAAAGGAAATATATTTTTACCAAAAAAATTATCCATATATAGCTCCAATTCCATTTCACAACCATAAAATCAATTGATAACACTTATTTAACCATTTTAAAAATATATTTCCCTTTATCATACTTTAATTATCTTTTTGTAGAAAAACATACCATTTATCTAGCCAAATCCTAGTTCAAAATCATTTATAAGTGAATTCACTAGGAATCGCCCCACTTATAAATAACATGGAATCAAAAAGGGAACTAAACGTTTGTAAATATCATTTTAAAACATTCAATTTAAATTATGTCAATTTTGGGAAAGTCTATATGACCATAAAACAATATAACTTGAAAAAAAACGTGAGACTATAGGTTAATTTAAATGAATAACCCACCATATCCTCATAGTAGTATTATAAGGACCCAACCATAAACATTGAATATTCTTGAATTAAGTTAATAATTCACATTGTGGATATTTTCAAGTTTAGAGTTTTAGAGAATTAAGATATAAGTGTTACATTACATCCCAAAAGTTACAAAGTAGACACTTCTACTCCATTCCCATATTTTTCAAAAGATAAAAATTCATGAAGAAAAGAGTATTGTCTAGTTCCATGTTTTAGACAACATGAATTTTCCTTGATCTTATCCTTGACCCTATTCCACTTTATGTCCGGTGAAAAACATTTCAAAAACATGGGATGAGCATAAAAAGCTCAATAAGGGATACAAAAAGAAGGAAAACTATTAGTTTTTCAAAATAATAAGTAAACCATGAATACTTTAACATAAGTAATACTTTTCACCTTTATGAAGTAGTAAATACTCTTCACTGAATAAAAGATCATTGCTTACCCTTTTGTAACCAAAAGATTACCATAAAACCCATATAAATAACACATAACATATAAAGGTAACTTGGGATATAAACATAATTAAATGGAATAACCATACGATCGACTTCCACACATACCACTAAACGGTATAGCTATACAAACGACTTCCATTCCCAATGCATTGGAGGTTATAACGTAACCACCCATCCTGGTTTATCACGGCCCCACCCCTCATTTGGTTTATCACGTAACCACCCGTAAAATGTCCAAGTACCATTATAAAATCATAACACATAAAATATTTCAAATATAAACATTTCACTAATAACATTTCCACATTGCAATCACAATATTTCATTTTAAGATATTGACATAATCAATGCTTAATCAAACAATTTTGAAAACCATTTAAAACATTTAATAAAGAGATTTTTGAATCAAAGTGTCCCATACCACTTTGAAGCATTTAAAGGAATTAAAATTTTAAAAAATTAATGTCTATATAAATAAATACTAAAAACCATTTTGAAAACATGTGCATTAATTAGAAATATTTTGAAGAATAAATCTTTAAAACAATATTTTAGTTAAAGAGTTCTTAACCAAAAGAGATATGCTTGAATACAAATAATTGTGGAAATGAATTCAATCAAAACTTTATAATATCATGAGAATAAATTGATTCATGATATAATATTCCAAAGAACAGTATATAAACCATATAAAAGTGAATTGGTTCATAACAACAATGAAGTCTCAATGGAATATAATTTGAGATGAAATACCTTATAATGATGGTATCCTTAGATTAAGGATAAATAAATTACATAATTATGCATGAAAAATATAAATAAACTAAATATGATTGGATATTCAGTGTAAATCGATCAAAGGATATTCACACATGTTATTTTTAAGACAAAACCAATGACTTGGATTTTTAACTCAATGAATGGAAATTAAGTTAAAATTAATCTTATCAAGTTCATATTGATGACTTAAGAATTTATCAATGGAGTGATTATTTGTATCCAAAAGTATATTCATACAAAGGGGAGTGAAAATTACAACATAAATAAACAAATAGTGATTCCACACATAATCATAAGATGACATAATTATGAATTAGAATATTAACCCAAGGAATGAAATTTGTGTTAAAAAGTTCCTTTACCGATTTGGTAACTTACGAAACATACACCACATGAAATAATAATCATTTAATAAAGATGTAAATACCCATAAATGAAATTATATTACAAAAATTTTACAAATAATGGGTAGTAAGTACACCACAAAAAGGAAATAGTGACAAATATATCATGAATCTCACAGGAATAAAAGTGAGATAAGAAATCCCTTACCATGTTGTAATCAATTTAGTCATATGAAACAAAGTTAATAACCCCAAAATTAGTCAAATAATACCATGAATATACGGATAATCATGATAATATATATCAAATTGTAGTACACAATACACCTCATGCATTAAATAAGTGGTGAATAATGGAAATCTCACAGAATTAAAAGTGAGATAAGAAACCCCTTACCAGATTATTTTGTAAATAAAATTGATAAATTATGTGTATTCACTATAATTACACATAAAGAAAGTATAAATACATTATTAGATATCAAAATTAATTTCTCACATAATCATAGAATGACATAAATAATTAGTCGAAGATCAACCCAACAAATGGAAATTGGGTTTAGAAGATCCCTCACCTCGTGTCCGACTTGACCCATTCGTTCTTTAATCTCATGAATAATAAAATAAAGTTAATTTATACTTGATTAAGAACCTTTTTTAGGTTTATTAAAACTTTTATATCAATTATTACCATGTTATAAATATTATGTAATAATTTAAGTTAATAATGGTCATTTTGTGGATATTTGGTACTTGAATCAAAAATGGAATTCTTATAATTAAGAGTTGTTCATGTGGTCAAAATTTCATTATATCCATAATGATATTAATGATTTATATATCATATATATCTTATATATAAAGTATATACATTTATTTATAATAGTACATAACATTTGGAGATAAGAAATGAAATGCACCGTTCATAGAAACGGTAAGCCGTACGTACGCATGAATGCTACTTCCATTTCTATTTTGTATTGTAATGAAATGAAAAATTAATGAAAAATAATTATATTATAATTATAGTATAATATTATATATAATTTCATTAACTCTACCCTTTATACGTTCCACATAAGGCATGGACGAGTCATATCACTTTGAGGGGGTAGTAGTTCACACTTCCTCAAATAAGATTATCATATTTACCCACTGTGGAAACCATAAAGGTATTCTATAAATGAAAAATACAGAAGAATAAAAAAATATAAATATAATAAATATAATATATAAATATATTTCCATCATAATGTCCACCATGATAGGAGGTAGAAGATAATTAAACAATCATCGCTTTGTGAGACGTTAGTTTTCCATCCACAGAAACAATTTGTTCTTCACCCATTAGATGGAGGTGTGTGTAAGTGTAATTCGAATAATTCTCATAAAAACATATTAGTATATTTAGGATACTGGTGTTGTTATAAAAAAAGGAATAAAACGTGTTTTGGGGTTGGAGAAGTAACATAAATAAAAATAATTTAAGAGAAAACGTTACCTTTAAATTGGGTAAATCCCTTTGGTTTAAACCAAAAGGTTTACTTGAAGTGTCTTCTGCCTAAGGTAAGGATTCTAGGATGAGGATAGGGATATTTAGAGATTATTTGGGCAGTTTTTGGATGAGAAAAGGTTCTTTATAAGTGTGAGGAATGGGTTATCAGTGGTGTCCTTTTATAAGGGGGAGGAGGGGCTCTTTAGGAAAGTTTGAAACAATTATTTTATTATAAACATATATTCTATTTAAAAAGGTAAAAAAATCATTAAATTTGAATATAAGATGAATCATAGTAGAAATAAAATAATCCAATAAGAATTGGATAGGTTTTGGATATTATTTTAGTCTTTATAATCTTACTTATTTAAATCATTTATTAATGAGGTAAACACTACATCATTATTGTGCCATAAATAATTTAATTTATTTGATGTCTAAAAATTATAAAAAAATTCAATAATGTAGGAAATAGTTTTAGATTTCTAATTAACATTTATAGTCTAAGATATAGATTCTATAACCCCATTTAAAAATTTATTTACTAAAATATTTTTGTCTTTACTTTAAATTAATTAATATTAAGTGTCATTATCACCCTCAAGTGGCTCCATGAGGTCTCAAAATCGACCCAAGGATTCTAATTGTCAGATATGTATCAAACAATAGGATTAAGACACATGTTAGGGTAATTTTATATTATTATAATAATATTTTTTTACCCTTATTTAGCAGATTTAGCCTTTAACCATGGCAAATAAAATTGTTACTGAAGTAAATATTCATAATGTCTAAAAATAAAATTTACCTATTTAAAAAATTTAGACCTCCGAATTCCAAATATGGAATCAATTTTTCCAAATTCAAAACACAGAAGTGACATAAAATAATTTAAAATTAATTCCTGCTGTCAAAACAAAAGGTGCGTTTTTAAGAAATATTAACTATCAAAAGATTGACAATTATTTATGTCTAATTTCATAGTGAAATTACTTAAAATGACCAAAATTGGATTAAATAGTAAGAAAATAATCTAATTAAACTTTAAAACCAATTATAATGTTAATATAGCCTTATAAATAAATTAGTTTGAAAGTCAGTTTTGAATTAAAATACAACATTTTTTCACTATTGATTAAAAATTAATTGTATCATAAAAATACCAAAATTTCATCCAGTGTAAATTTTTATGTCCCAATTCTAAGGAATAATTTTATTTTGTCAAATAGAATATATAAAAGTGATAATAACTAGATTTAAGGAGGGTTCACCATTAAAAGGTGGTAAATCGACCTTTTAATGAATATTTGAGTATTTATGCTTAAAATCGGATTGTTTCTTATTTTAAGTCTCAAATATTTATTGGATAAATGTAAAAACATTTAAAAAAAATGTATAATCATATTTTTTTTAGTTCTATTCATTCCAAACAATACAACGTCTTGGCATTAACTACTATTTAAAATAATAATATTATATTATTATCGTGGAACATAAGATTTCAAAGAAACTCATTGTTGCGTATCGGGTATTCCATCGAACATAGAAACCCCTTTAAATTAAAATTAATATTTAATTCACAAATATTAATAAATATGAAAACATCATATTTATTTATTTACCTGGGATGTTACATCCTTCCCCCCTTTTGGAAATTGTGTCCTCATAATTTTTTCTCACTTATCAAATAAGTGGGGGGTATTTATCCCTCATAGAATTTTCAGATTCCCACATTGCCTCTTAAACCATATGGTTTTTCAAAAAACTTTTTAGTGGTGAATTACTTTATTCCGAAATACTTACTATCTTTGGTCAAGAATTTGGACCGGTTGTTCCTCATAAAAGATATTCTCTTCCAACTGAACTACCTCTGGGCTCAAAACATGAGAGGGATCTGACATATACTTTCTCAACATTGAAACGTGAAAAAAATTGTGTACCTAGGACAAAATTGGTGGTAAATCCACTCTATAGGCAACATATATCACTTTATATAGGATTTCATAAGGTCCAATGAACCTCAGACTCAACTTTCCTTTCTTACCAAAACACATCACACTTTTCCATGGAGAAACTTTGAGAAAGACATAATCACATAACTAGAAAGAGAGATCTTTCCTCCAATTATCTGCATAACCTTTTTTCCTACTCTGAGCTATTCTCATGTGCTTCTGAATCAACTGAACTTTCTCTTCCATCTTTTCTACCAATTCTGGTCCCATTAGCTTTTTTTCACCCACTTCATCCCAAAAAGCTAGAGTTCCACAATTATTTCTATATAATGCTTCAAATGGAGCCATATCTATACTGGAATGAAAGTACTTATTCTAAGAAAATTCAACCAAAGAAATATGTTGGTCTTGAAGTCCCTGGAAATCCAGTGAACAAGTATGTAACATATCCTCCAAGGTCTAAATTGTTTGTTCTGACTACCCATCTGATTGGGGATGAAAAGCTATTCTAAAATTTAATTCAGTACCCAACGACTTCTGAAGGCCTTTCCAAAAGTTATAAGTAAACCTGGGATCACAATCAGATACAATGGAGAGGGGAACACCATGCAACTTTAATATCTCTTTAACATATAACTGAGAAAGCTGATCTAGAGATAAAGTATCTTGAATAGAAAATAGATGATTAGATTTTTTCAATCAATCAACAATAACCCAGATTGCATTGTTACCTTGAGATGTATTTGGTAATCCCACAATGAAGTCCATTGATATATTTTTTCATTTCTACTCCGGAACAGGTAAAGACTGAAGTAACCCTTTCAGTAACTGTCTCTCTTCTTTAACCTAATGACAAGTCAAACAATTCACAGTAAAATCAACAATATCTCTTTTCATTCCATCCCACTAGTAATACTCCTGAAGAAATCTGTACATCTTAGTACTGCCAGGATGAACTGAAAATGAAGAACTATGAGCTTCACAAAATAACTCATTCTTCAACTGTGAATCACAAGGCATGAATAATATTTTCCAAAACCTAAAAACACAGTAATTATCAATGTTAAATTCAGGAAACTTACCCTTCTAAACTAACTCTACCTTTTTCTGTAACACACTGTCTTATTTCTGTGCTTGCTTAATTCTGTCTGATAGAGATGATTCCACTGACACCTAAAAAAAAGAGTAATTTCCTGCACCAACAACTTCTATTCCAAAGTTCATCAAATAAAAAACCAAAGGATCTCGTTCCAAACATAGCATGGTTAATAAAGAATTACTTTTTCATCTCAAAGCATCAACCAATTTATTTTCTTTTTCCAGATGGTAAAGTATCATGCAATCATAAACCTTGATTAATTCTAACAATCTCCTCTGTCTCATCTTTAGTTCTTTCTGAGTGAATATATACTTAAAACTTTTTTAGTTAGTATATATTTCACATTTTACTCTATAAAAATGATGCCTCTAAATTTTTAAAGAAAAAACAACAACAACTAATTCCAAATCATATGTAGGGTAATTTAACTCCTGAGGTTTCCACAAACGTGAAGCATAAGAAATTACCTGATCATTCTGCATAATGACACAACCAAGTCCTTTTAACAATCATCACTGTAGATAACAAAGTCACCATTTCTAGAAGGTAATTCCAAAATAGAAGCATTCACCAATATTATTTTCAATTCCTGAAAACAATCATCACATTATTTTATCCATATGAACTTAACACCTTTTCGAGTTAACTTAGTCAATGAGTTTGATATCCATGAAAAATTCTCAACAAACCTCTAGTAATAACCTGCCAAACCAAGAAAACTACGAATCTCAGTTATATTTGTGGGTCTTGTCCATTCTTCAACAACTTTTGTTTTAGAATGATCAACAGTTATGCAATTTTTTGAATCAATGTGACAAAGGAAAGAATTTTTTTGTAACCAAAACTCACACTTACTGGATTTCCCAAACAGTTTATTTTCTTTTAAGGTTTTCAAGACAACCCTTAAATGAATTTTTGGTTCCTATTTACATTTTCAATAAACTAAAATATCATCAATAAACACAACCAACATTTATATACTGAGTCAACTGTGCCATCACTGCAACAAACTATTGAGTTCTGATTCCAACCATCTCAGGTTACTGATTTTGAAGGTTGTCTTCCTCCGGATGTCATCCCAACATAGCTTCCCTGTTTCCCCGATAGAAAACCATTATGAACACAGAGATATCTTAGGTGAATCAACATGAAAATCTGTAAATGCTATCATTTCAATATTAACATAAATTTATCTATGGACATTAATTTAACAATACCCTAACTCTTAAAGTTGTCTAAACTGACCTCTGATACCAACTATAAGGACCTGACCTTAAACATTGCATATTCTTGAATTAAGTTAATAATTCACATTGAGGATCTTTTCAGGTTTATAGTTTTATAGAATTACATCATAACTGTTACATTACATCCCAAAAGATACCAAGTAGACAATTCTACTTAGGTCCCATTATTTTCACAAAATAAAAATTCTTGAAAAAAAGAGTAATGTCCAGTTTCTTGTTTTTGACAACATGACTTTTCCTTGATCCCATCCTTGACCCTATTCCACTTTATGTACTATAAAAAACATTTCAAAAACTTGGGATGACCATAAAAATCTCAATAAGGGATACAAAAAGAAGGAAAACTGTTAGTTTCTCAAAACAATAAGTAAACCATGAATACATTATCATAAGTAATACTTTTCACCATTATGAAGTAGTAAATACTCTTCACTCTATAAAAGATCATTGCTTACCCTTTTTTAACAAAAATATTACCATAAAACCAATATAAAGAACACATAACATATAAAGGTAACTTGGGACATAAACATACTTAAATGGAATAACCATACGGTCGAATTCCACACATATCACTAAATGGAATAACCATATAGCCGACTTCTATACCCAATGTATTGGAGGTTATAATGTAAACACCCGTCCTAGTTTATCACGGCACCACCCGTCATTTGGTTTATCACGTAACCACCCGTCAAATGTCCAAGTACCATTATAAAATCATAACACATATAATATTTCAAATATAATCATTGCACTATTAACTTTTCTACATTGTAATCACAATATATAATTTTAATATATTGACATAATCAATGCTTAATCAACCCATTTTGAAAACCATTTAAAAAATTTAATAAACAGAGTTTTGAATCAAAGTAATGCACACCACTTTGAATATTTTGAAGGAATTAAAATTTTAAAACATTAATGTCCATACAAATAAATACTAAAAACCATTTTGAAAACATGGACATTAATGGGAAATAATTATAAGAATAAATCTATAAAACAATATTTTAGTTAAAGAGTTCTTAACCAAAAGAGAAATGCTTGAGTACAAATAATTGAGGAAATAAATTAAATCAAAACTTTATAATATCATGAGAATAAAGGGATTCATGATATAATATTCCAAACGATAGTATATACACTATATAAAAGTGAATTGATTCATAACAACAATGAAGTCTCAATGGAATTTAATTTGAGACGAAATACCTTATAAAGATGGTATTCTTACATTAACAACAAATAAATTATATAATTATGCGTGAAAAATATAAATACACTCAATATGATTGGATATTTAGTATAAACCAATCAGAGTACATTCACACATGTTCTTTTTAAGACAAAACCGATGACTTGGATGTTTAACTCAATCAATGGAAATTGAGTTAAAATTACTCTTATCAAGTTCATATCGATTACTTGAGAATTTATCAATTTTGTGATTATGTGTATCAAAAGTATATCCACACAAAGGGGAGTGAAAATTAAAACATAAACAAACAAAACATTGATTCCACACATAATCATAGGATGACATAATTATGAATTATAATATTAACCCAAGGAATGAAATTTGGGTTAAAAAGTTCACTTACCGATTTGGTAACTTACGAAATAAAAACCAAATGAAAAAAGAATAATTCAATGAAGATTTAAATAAACATAATTGAAATTATATTACAAAAAGAGTAAAAATCATGGGTAGTATGTACACCACACAAAGGAAATAGTGACAAATATAGCATGAATCTCATGGGAATAAAAGTGAGATAAGAAATCCCTTACCACATTGTAATCAATCGAGTCGTATGACCAAAAGTTAATAACCACCAAATGAATCATAGAATACCATGAATATGTAAAGAGTCATGATAATATATATCAAATGGAAGTACACAATACACCACATGCAATAAATAATTGGCGAACAATGGAAATCTCATTGAATTAAAAGTGAGATAAGAAACCCCTTACCAGATAATTTTGTAAATAAAATAGATCAATTATGTGTATTACCTATAATTAAACATAAATAAAGTATAAATAAAATATAAGATATAAAAATTCATTTCTCACATAATCATAGAATGACATAAACAATAAGTAGAAGATCCACCTAATGAATGGAAGTTGTGTTATGAAGATCCCTTACCTCGTGTCCGAATTGACCCATTCGTTCTTTAATCTCGTGAATAATAAACTAAAGTTAATCTCTACTTGATTAAGAAACTTTTTCAAGTTTATTATTCCTTTTATATTAATTATTACCATGTTATAAACATTATGTAATCATTTATGTTAATAATGGTCATTTTGTCGATATTTGGTACTTGAGTCAAAAATGGACTTCTTATAATTACAAGTTGTTCATGTGGTGAAAGGTTCATTATATCCATAATTATATTAATGATTTATGTATAATATATATGATATATATCCATTATATTCATGTCTTTATAATAGTAAATAACATTTGGAAATAAGAAATGAAATGCACCATTCATGGAGACGGTAAACCATACGTACACATGAACGCTACTTCCATTTCTATTTATTATTGTAATAGAATGAAAAATTAATGATACATAAGTATATTATAATTCCATTATATTATTATATATAATTTCATTAACTCTACCCTTTATACATTCCACATAAGGCATGAATGAGTCATATCACTTTGAGGGGGCAGTAGTCTGCACTTCTCAAATGAGATTATCATATTTACCCACTATGGAAACCATAAATGTAATCTATAAATTAAAAATACAGAATAATAGAAACAATATAAATATAATATATATAATATATAAACTTAGTTCCATCATAATTTCCACCATGAGAGGCGGTAGGAGATAATTGAACAATCATCGCTTTGTGAGGCGTTAGTTTTCCATCCACAGAAACAATGTGTTATTCACCCATTAGATAGAGGTGTGTGTAAGTGTAATTAGAATCCTTATCATAAAAAAATCCTAGTATATTTAGTATATTTTTGTTTTTATAAAATAAAGGAATAAAAAGAGTTTAGGGGTTGGAGAAGTAACATAAAAGAAATGAATTTAAGAGAAAACGTTACCTTTAAATTGGGTAACTCCCTTTGGTTTGAACCAAAAGGTTTACTTGAAGTGCCTTCTGTCTAAGTTAATGATTTTAGGAGAAATAGAGAGATATTGAGAGATTATTAGGGCAGGGGTTGGATGATCCATGGGGCTTGAGAGGTGTGAGGAATGAGTTATAAGTGGTGTCCTTTTATAAGGGGAGGAGGGGCTCTTTAGGAAAGTTTGAAACCATTATTTTATTATAAACCTATATTCAGTTTCAAAAGGTCCAAAAATCATTAATGTCAACGATACAATGACTCATGGTCGACATAAAATCATCCAATAATAATTGGACTGGTTTTGGATATTATTTTAATCTTTATAATCTTATTTATTTAAATCATTTATTAATGAGGTAAACACTGCATCATTATTGTGTCATAAATAATTTAATTTATTTGATGTCTTAAAATTATAAAAAATACCATAATGTAGGAAATATTTTTTTATTTCTAATTAATATTTATATTCTAAGAGATATCTTATATTAACCCATGTAAAAATTGATTTACTAAAAGATATTTGTTTATGCCATTTATGTCTTTACTTTAAATTAATTAATATAAAGTGTCATTATCACCCTCAAGTGGCTCCACGGGGTCCAAAAATAGATCCAAGTATGACCATGGTCAGATATATATCAACTAATAGTATTAGGACACAATTTAGGGTAATTTTATATTATTATAATAATATTTGTTTTCCATTATTTACCCGATTTACCCTTTAACCATGGTAAATAAAATTTTTACTGACGTAAATATTCATAATGTCTATAAATAAAAGTTACTTATTTAAACAATTTGGAACTCCTGATTCCATATATGAAATCCATTTTTCCAAATTCAAAATACATAAGTGGCCGAAATTAATTTAAAATTAATTCTTGTTGTCAAAACAAAAGGCGTGTTTTTAAGAAATATTAACTATCAAAATATTAACACTTATTTTGTCCAATTTCATTGTGAAATTACTCCCAATGACCAAAATTGGATTAAATAGTAAAAAGTAATCTAATTAAAATTTAAAACCAATTAAAAATAAAATATAACCTTATAAATAAATTTGATTAAAAGGCAGTTTTGAATTAAAATACAATATTTTTTCAGTATTCATTAAAAATGAATTTTATCATAAAAATACCAAAATTTCATCCAATGTAAATTTTGATGTCCCTATTCTAAAGAATAATTTTATTTTTTCAAATAGAACATATAAAAGTGACCAAAACTAGATTTAATGGGGGGGGGGGGGTTCTCCACCAAAAGGTGGTAAATCGACCATTTAATGAATATTTGAGTATTTATGCTTAAAATCATATTCTTTCTTTTTTTAAGCCTCTAATATTTATTAGATAAATGTAAAAAAAATTAACAAACATCTATAATAATATTTTAGTTAGTTCTTTTCATTCCCACTAATACAATGGTTAGGCGTTATCTACCATTTAAAATAATAATAATAATATATTATTATTGTGTAATTTAAGATTTCAAAGAAACCCATTGTTGCGTATTGGGTATTCCATCGAACATAGAAACCCCATTAAAGTAAAATTAATATTTAATTCACAAATATTAATAAATATGAAAATATCATATTTATTTATTTACCTGGGATGTTACAAGTATACTCATCCTATATTAGCTATAGGTTTGGAAAAAATCCAAATAAAACAAGGAAATGGAAAAACTCATTGAAAATGGTGTATATTATATTAAAATAATGAAACACCAATATAAAATGAAAGAAAAGAAGAAAATAAAGAATATTGTGTGTGTACTTACCTATAACTCTTGAACACATCTAAAGAAAGATGAAATGGATCCTGGATGAAGGAGATATATTAATAAATTTGAAGGAGTGAAAGAGGGCATGGAAGGTCTGATATTACCCATTTAGGGCCAAAAAATACCAAGAATGGGAATTAAAAAATAAAGGATAAAATGTATATTTTAATTTTTTTTAAAATATAGACATTTGCACTAGTTGGATGGTACCGGTCTACTAGCTTACCAGTGATCCCACTAATGATTTTTGGGTTTTGGTAAGGACACTAGCAAGCTAGTGACTGTTTATGCTGCTTGAGAAACCCTAGTGCCCCTCTAATGCTCTCACAAACCCATGGTCTACCACCAAAACCTCATTGCATGTACAAAGTGTTTATATTGAGGGGATACAACTGTCAGAATTTGAATCTGAATGTCGGTATAAAATTTGGCCTCTATACTAATAAAAAAGGCAAAATTCTCACTAAGACTCACGGCCCATATATATACACATGCATTAAAAAATCCCTACCATAACACTTCTCATACTTGAGATGTCCTAGTGTCTATCCAACTACATCTACCAATCTATTTCAGTAGCCAAATCTTTCTCAATCGATCTCTTCCATTTTTGAATTCTTAGATCACCTCTTAAGTGCAACTCTAAAAACCAAGAACTTTGTTTTGTAAAATGCACTTCTCTATTGTCATTGAACACACAAACAATGATAAAGTTCTCACTAGATCGTATCTATTTTATGAAATTATTTCATTTTTACCTATATGATCACTAGGAATATGGAGCTCCCTACC
The DNA here is from genome assembly GCA_963277665.1 of Viscum album. Lineage (NCBI taxonomy): Eukaryota > Viridiplantae > Streptophyta > Magnoliopsida > Santalales > Viscaceae > Viscum > Viscum album. The sequence goes on along the minus strand of OY728146.1, from coordinate 120,343,324 downwards.
ATATGGCTTATCCAACAAAGGCCAATTCTGAACCATGGTGATCTCCACCATCCAAATTTCTTAATCAATTTAAAATTTTATGTTTTAATGATATAGAAGATGTAGTAACCAATATTCCACACCCAACTATAAGCACGAATGTCAGTAAAATGATAATTCTTGTATTCTTTTCAAAATTACAAAAAAAGTGCCTCCATTGTCAAAGCACAACTCAAACACATATCAGTTCCTCAGAAATCCTCTTCAAAATCCCATAATTCCCCATAATACCAAAAATAACTCACTTAATATAGTTTTGACTCACCATATCCTTTTATGAACAGTTATAATATTTTTACTCCTCTAGTTATCCTATTTAAAGACTTCTCATCTTCCACTGATGATGTGTCATTAAAAATAAAACATAATGCCTTTATCACTACAGGTTTCACATAGCCATCTAAAGTATACATTGTGGTCTAACCCAAACCTACTAGTAAAATTATAGAGACTATTAACTATCCACCCACACTACTCATTGTTATCTTACTCAAGCATCAACATCCTACTAAATTAAACCATGCCATGGTCATCATTTCATCCCAAACCTAAAACGACCACTCAGAATCCAATAAATACCACGCATAGATAGAACTCCAACATTCACTGAGAAATTATAATTACATTAAGGCTTCCTACGCACTGGAATATGGAGTCATTATGAAAATTCAAAGGCCAGCCCCACACTCTGATAATCCTTCTAGTATGAGGCTCACATGGCTGAGGCTAACAAAATTCTCCTCACAAAAAGTGTTTCCTTTTCCATTTTCCAATATATGAAAACCTATATCTTAACAACCCATATCTCATCCATCACTATACATAATGACCATAAAAGGTCATCCTGTTTATACCCATGTACCACACTAGAAAACATATTTTTTTAATTAATTCATAGAAATACATACTCATTTATTAATGATATTAATAAAAAAAAGGGTCACACCCTCTAATTTCTTAGGGTGGGATCCCCACCATATAGTTTTCCTTACAACACTCCCCAAGAACAAACCCCAACAAGTACTATGATTATCACCCATGTGTTGCTCTTCCCAAACCACACCCACTATCTAGTCAAAATTTGATCAAGATTAATGTCTTATATTGACCATGTAACAACACTCAAATCCAAATAATTACCCCCCCTCCCAACTGAGGGTCCTTTTCCTTTTACCCAAACCCTATGAAACATTTCCCAAAACACCTCATTGAGGTCTTTATCCCCCAAATTATTCATGGACACCCTTCGATCCATAATCTAGTGAGTACCATGATTGCAAGTGTTCACTAAATTGATATATCAACTCAAACCAGAACACACACATGCACCTCCTAAACACAAAACTTGAATCATTATCCCTCGATCTTTATCAATTCCAAACTAGGTTCACATGCCTAAACCTATTACCATGCTAAAAAAAGTCATCTTTACTTAATAGAGAGTACCTATGATATCCCTTTTCAATATTAAGAACCAAACTTGTGTAATGGTCCATCACATGATCTCCCAACAACTAGTGTCCTACCAAAACCACAACTGCCTACCCTTATCCTCACCAGGCCTTTAGAATCACACCTAAAATCAATTGGTCTAGGAACTCGACTGATCCTTCCCTCTACCCCAACCTTGATACAAAGAACTAGTACCCTAGGTTATTTAACATCTATAACCATCCAAGGAATTACCTCACTAATTCTATATACCTGATTTCAACTCATGTGCACTAATATAGGCTCTAATCACCGCACTTATATTCTATTAAAATACTGGTTTTTTTCTCGCATACCATTTGATCTCATCAGGAACCAAGGATCCCACATTACACTATGTCAAATTTACATATCTTGGCTCATTATTCAGTGTGTATCATAACACTAATGCTAAGATCACATAACAAATTAAGAAACCAACAATTCTATTGGCATTCCACTCACACTAATAAGAGGTATCCTAGTTTATCTCTTGTAATAGACCTAACACATTAAACTTCTCAAGGCCCAGCTTACAACCACCAATAATTTTGTGAGAAGTTTTTATAACGCTAAACCACTTACCTATATAGAAACTATATACAGAAATTACATATATAACAATTTGGTTTAGTCATTTGAATGATCAATCCTATCATAATTGGCCTAAACACAAGTCACTTGTACTAAAAGTGTTCCTATAGACAAATATGGTACTCAATTACATTCCTCTATAACCCTTATAAGGTCATCCATATATACATGCCATATCATTCCAAATCCAATATAAAACATCCAAATTTACTTAATTTACATCAATATCCTCATGAAATTTTAATATTTTTAAGACGTGTAACCCAAGGCACTTCCCAAACTCAAATCATAACAAAAGCATTAACCACCTATAAGTCACTCACAAAACTAGATTAACCCTTATATCGAGTTAACCTCAATTATCACAGAGAACCATGTCACTAAAACTATGTATTTATCATGGTTCACTAGGTCATTCAGCTAATCCCCTAAACCAGCCTCATAGGGGTTACTGTATAATGGATAGTGTGCACCCTTATTTCACGGTTGCACAATATCTAACATTCCCAAAAAACAAACTCACGGTGCCCAAAATTGGTATAAACCAAATATATCCTACCCAATACCAGGTTAGATATAATCCATAAGAATTAACTGGGGAAACACTACTCATCCCAATTAATCATAATCTTGAAAGTTTATATATCAAGCTGAAAACGTGATAGTTGTATCACTAACTATGTAATACACCACACATCATGAAAAGATTCACAACACAATCTCTATCTCTAGCCCCATCTACCCATTATTATGTTTAATACAATACATAGGTATGGTTCCTAATATGATAGCCTCATAACTTGATCACTCAAAGTTGTCCCACTACCCACACACCAGGTCAAGAATAGTATATAAGGCCTCTAAGTCACCTCATCCATTTAATGGTAAAAACTTTAAAAACTTACATTATCAAGACTTTAACATTTCACAAGGTTAAAATTCTAGTGTGGGTTAGATAAAATGTCATTCAAAAATTATAACAGAAAAAACCTAAATAGTTTATTATGAGAATTTTATTGAAACAAGCCATCATTTTCAAAATAACTCACATTTAAAAGAGATTTTCACTACCTTAAGGAATAAAAACAACTTATTAACTATATTTAGATTTATTTCCTTACAAAAACTCACATTTTAAAACCTTTAGGATTTATCATTATTTTAATAATCCTAAAGCTTGATAATATTGGGTTCCATTCACAAGTAATAAAGGAAAACACCTTATAGGTTTCTTATTATCACTATTTATATCCAATACCTTCATTTATTAATTCATCTATACATTTTATAGAGTTTCACTTTGCTTTTGTCTACCATATATAAATTTTTCAAGTTTTTCAACCTAGATTAAGTAAATTTTTATTCACAATATTTGAGTTAAAAATATTATAGGATCCTTAATAGAATTTTATTTAATAAAAAACATCATAAATTCATTTATATATGCCTATATATCCAAAAATAAACTCAATAATTGATCAAAAAATATTCCACTATAGCCTTATGTTAGAAAAATTCATTTAAAATGTCCTAGAAATTTTAAATGAACAACCCCACTTTTTACCAGGTATTATAAAACATGTTAAGATAGGAATTACACATGGGAAACCAAAGGATAATAAAAATCCCCTGAAGAAAAATATCAACCACAGGAAACATATTCATATTATATAGATAATATTTTCCTATCAGGATGAATTAATACACACACCATATCTTAACACACTAAACCAAGAGAAAAAATATCATAAATTATATCAAAATAAACTTTGTGTCTTACTCCAGGTGAAAATTAAATACACCTGGAATAAGAAAAATCCAAATAATAACAAGTCCCAACCTGGGAAACTTGGGTTTTCCCCCATCTGTGGGTTGATCACTCTTAGGAATAATATCATTACCAATTACTAACAATTTCCTAGTCTCTTTTCTACCATACCTAAATATGAAATAAATATAAAAAGGTGTTGAGAATATTTTTTCACAGTAAACCATATAATCCTAGAAAATATTCCCCTGGCTAATACACCACATGGACTTAAGACGGAATCCCTATATTCTAGAGGCTAAACATTAGTAGTGAGTGTTTATAGAGATATTATATTAAGAATATACCCCCTATTCATATTCATAATTATTGTGTAATAATAAAAAATCAAATGATACATGCTAGATAGACCTTGAAAATAGGACAAGGAAATCAAATAAAATAAGAAAATTATCAAAATGAAAAAAATAATGAGTAATTACATACAAAACACAATAAATCCCCCATTGTATTATCATATAAAAGAATAAATAGAGAAAATAAAAATAGAACTAAAAATCTTCCCCAAATATGTCATGAGTCCTAAATAGTGTAAATTTCCACACTCTATGAAATCCATGTCAAACTGAAGTAATCAATAGAATTGTGTGTCTTCCCCTACCTAAACCTTTAATATATAATCTCATGGTTGGGTATTTATGTACCATGGATTCTCAATAATGGTGTAAGTAAAACTCAGTGGGCCACCTCCGACAACATCCCTAAAATAACTAGTCCATAATAGAGTGTGTGCATTAGTGCTATAAATAGGAATTTTTAAAGTTAAAAAAATTATGAATGTAAATGTAAAGTGAATAAAAAATTTAATAAAATGTAGTAAAACAATCACCCAATTTTAGGATCCATAGAGACACCAAACATCATCATTTCTTACATCGGCCCAAGTTGGTAGGTCTTTAATCATAGTAAATAGAATGGATTGATTGGTTCTAACAGATACTATTAAGGAAACTACAGTCATAATATCCTGGGGGAATCCACATGGACTAATCAGGTATTCACTCTCAAGAGAATATATAAGGAATCCATGGGAGGGGAGACTCTTGGTATTACACTGATCTGAACTACTAGTCTAAACTTATGGAACAATCCATGACTTATAAAATCTCTTCCTTATGGGAATCCATGGATTACACCTGAGTCATTACACCCATAATTAATAATGAAGAATCTGGTGAGCTCATCCCACATCATTCACCATGGAACATTGGAGGAATCCATAACTTTAATTTGTTTCCTTTTATACATGTAGATGTTACATAAATATAATGGGGAGTTGACCAAAGGTATTCAAGGTAATGAGTATAAGTAGAATAAAATGGCTTGACCAAGGAATTCCATAGAATTGTACCTCCATGAATCCAATGGTATCATCAAACCATGGAATTTTTTTGAGTTCCTTAGTGGAATCTAAGGCTCTCTCATGGAATTTCACACAATTTTTGGTCTATACAGACTCTAAGTAGTCTTTCCAAGAGATTATGACCGATCATCATATCAAGAGACACCCATTTTATAAATATTTATTTGTCAAGAAATCATTTCCAATCAATCAGTGCATCACTCAAAATAAACCCCCCATTTTCCTCCTCATGGATTGTTTCGACCAATTTTCATTAAATAAAAAATCCATTAAATTGACCTCAAAATTTTATAAATTATTGACCACTTTCACTATTAGACAATTATAAAACTCATTATCATAGGTCATGTCATGTTTTCTTAAAACTCACTTATCATTTTATAAAGGTCATATCTATTTAATAACACATTTAACTATATAATTTTACAATTCTATTTACAATAATAATGATTGTGAAATTCCATTTCACAACTTTAGAATTAATTCACTACCCTTACTTAACCATTCCAAACATAAGTTTCCCTTCAACATACTCTAATAACCCATTCATAAAAAAATTACCATTTAACTGGACAATTCCAAGGTTAAACTCATTTCTAGGGGTCTCTATTAGAAATAATCATTCTTATAAGCCTCTAGGAAAGAAAAATTGTATTGAACATTAAGAAAAGACATTTTGGAATAATCCATTTAAATTAAATCAATTCACAGAAGTCCAAAAACTATTCACCACAAAATCTCATGGAAATGTAATTGATTCATTGGGTTAATTTAAAGGGAAATAATAACTTATCCTCATAGAAGTACACTCTTCATATAAAAGCTCTTGGTTTATACTTTAGTGGTAGAAAATTAAGAAACATACAAACACCCTAAAAAAGGAATGTTAGATTAAATTAGTGAAACACCACTAAATAGTGAAAGAAATGAAGAAAATAATGATGGTGATTTGTAGAATTATCTCTAGACCTAAAATTCATCAAATGAAATCTAAAATATACCATAGGCTTAAAATATCCTTAAATACCATCAACAGAGGGTATAAGAGCATATGAGACTTACTATTGTCCATTTAGGGATAAAAATATTGAAAAAATGATTTGAATAAGAAAGAGGAAAATTTATAATATTTTACCTTTTAAAAAATTACACCCAGGTGCTATAGTCTTCCCAGATTAGGGCCACCAACTATCTAGTGAACCCTATAATGCTGCCTAGGTTCTGGTAAGGCCACTGGTCTAGTAGAGGCTATGATCGTAGCCTGGCCTGACCTAGTCTCCCTCTAGTTCTCTCTTGAAACCATAGTCTAAAAGCCAAACCTCATTACATAACCAAAGTGGATATTTTGAGGGGTTACAACACTCTTAATTTGAATATTAATTCTAACTAAACATTTAACCCCTATAATAATTGAAAAAGACAAAATTCTTACTAGGAATAAAGGCCCATCCATCAACACAAGAATTAAAAATTTAGTTCTCTGAGTACCTAATTTCTCTTTAGTAACAAATATTTTTTGGGGAACATTTATTATTTCTATAGATAAATAATCATAGTTATGTTATATATATTTATGTGAGAATCATTATTTTTTGAGATTAGTGAAAGTGAACTATGAGTTTTTTTAAAATTATTTATCATAAAATTATTATTGTTGATAATGTGTAGAGATATTGGTTTTTTGTAAACTTTATATACTAATAGTACATATTGATTCAAGATGTTAATAGTATTGATTCATTACTTTAGGAAACTATACTAAGTATATTTCCTGACTCCTAAATTACATTTGTTCATTGTAGATCAGTAATAAAAAATGATGGATATTTTGGAGATATACCTTAAATAATTTAATTAATATGATTTTTATTGGTTTATAACATAGTTCACGATGTTGTAATTCAATACTATATGTAATACAAGAGACCAAGGAATATGACATTACTTGGTATGTCACATCTTATGGTGTGGTATAGAGATATGAAAACACTACCTTTAGCTATATAATATTATATTTTATGATTATATTGAATGTTTTATGATTTGTATAAATCATATTTTATGATTGATAATATGAAAACAAATTGTTAAACATAACATTCTTGTTTTCTTCTATATAGGATATCATTATTGTTTATATTTCATATGTTGAAATAAATTAGAGAATTAATTTTGTATTTATGTATTAAATTCATGTATGGTTAAAAGGTTACAAAATTTTTGTAATCACATATCATTACTCAAAGATTTGATAAATGTTTGAGTAAATCATAGAGGATTCAAGTCGCATTATTAAGGCCTATATAGAGAATGATATTACAAAAAAATGGTATATGTTAATTTTTTTGTGTGGCGATGATTCTTCAAACATCTAATCTTTCATCTCATTATTTGTTTACAATATAGGTACTACACACAGTGTGACCATTATGGATAAAAGTGTCTGATATCAGTTTGAAATTGACATTAACTTTAGAAAACAACACAAGTGACATACGAAAAACCGAGAAAATGCATTCATATTGTTTTGATACTTTATTAAAATGATCCGTGAGTCATTTTTGACATGTACGAATTAAAATCACCTAAATAAAATGAACAGTGTGACTGGTATGGCTAAAAGTGTTTGATATCAGTTTGAAATTGACATTAACTTTAGAAAACAACAATACTAACATATGGAATACTGAGAAAACACATTCAGATTGTTTTGATACTTTTGGAAAACGATCCGTGATTCATTTGTGAGGTGTATGAATCAACCACACTTCAATCCGATGCATGGTGTGACCAGTATGGCTAAAAGTGTCTGATATCAGTTTCAAATTGACATAAACTTTAGAAAATAACACAAGTGACATACAGAAAACCGAGTAAACACATTTTGATTGTTTTGATACTTTATAAGAATGATCCATGAGTCATTTGTAATGTTTAAAAATCAACCGCACCTTAATTTGACGCATGGTGTGACCGATATGGCTAAAATTGTCTGATATTAGTTTGAAATTGACATTAACTTTTGAAAACAACAATACTAACATACAAAATACCGAGAAAACACATTTGAATTGTTTTGATACTTTTGGAAAACGATCTGTGAGTCATTTGTGAGTTGTATGAATCAACCGCACATCAATCCGATGCACGGTGTGACCAGTATGGCTAAAAGTGTCTGATATCAATTTCAAATTGACATAAACTTTAGAAAAAAACACAAGTGACATATGGAAAACTAAGTAAACACATTTGTATTGTTTTGATACTTTATGAAAACGATCCATGAGTCATTTGTGATGTGTAAAAATCAACCGCACCTTAATCCGAAGCACGGTGTGACCTGTATGGATAAAAGTGTATGATATCAGTTTGAAATTGACATTAACTTTAGAAAACAACACAAGTGACATATGTAAAACCGATCAAACATGTTCGGATTGTTTTGATACTTTAGCACAATTATCCACGAGTCATTGGTGACATGTAAAAACCAACGACACCTCAATACGATGCATGGTGTGATCAGTATGGCTAAAAGTGTCTGATATCAATTTCAAATGGACATAAACATTAGAAAACAACACAAGTGACATACCGAAAACCAAGAAAACATGTTCGGATTGTTTTGATACTTTAGGAAAATGACCCATGAGTCATTTTTGACATGTACGAATCAACTGAACCTCAATACGATGCATGGTGTGATCGGTATGTCTAAAAGTGTCTGATATTAGTTTGAAATTGACATTAAATTTAGAAAACAACACTAGTGACATTCGAAAAACCAAGAAAACATGTTTATATTGTTTTGATACTTTATTAAAACAATACATGAGTCGTTTTTGAGGTGTAAAAATTGGCTGCACCTCAATCCGATGCATGGTGTGACCAGTATGGATAGAAGTGTCTGATATCAGTTTGGAATTGACATTAACTTTAGAAAACAACACAAGTGACATACATAAAACCAAGAAAACGCATTCCGATTGTTTTGATACTTTTGGAAAATGATCCATGAGTCATATTTGATGTGTACGAATCAACCTCACCATAATCTGATGCACGGTGTGACCGGTATGGCTAAAAGTGTCTGATATTAGTTTGAAATTGACATTAACTTTAGAAAACAAAACAAGGGACATACGGAAAACTGAGTAAACGTGTTCGGATTGTTTTGATACTTTAGGGAAAAAAATACATGAGTCATTTTTGACATGTATGAATTGACCGCACCTCAATCCGATGCACAGTGTGACCGGTATGGCTAAAAGTGTCTGATATCAGTTTGAAGTTGACATTAACTTTAGAAAACGACACTACTAACATACATAATACTGAGAAAACACATTCATATTGTTTTTATACTTTAGGAAAATGATCCATGAGTCATTTGTGACGTGTACGAATCAACCACACCTCAATCCAATGCACGGTGTGACCGGTATGGCTAAAAGTGTCTGATATCTGTTTCAAATTGACATAAACTTTAGAAAAAAGAACAAGTGACATACAGAAAACCAAGAAAACGTGTTCTGATTGTTTTGATACTTTAGGACAATGATCCATGAGTCATTTGTGATGTGTAAGAATCAACCGCACCTCAATCTAATGCATGGTGTGACTGGTAAAGCTTCTCATTAGATAAAGAATCAGTATTTATTAAATGAGATAAATCATCCAAAAACATATTGATTTTACATTATTCCCTTTCATTGTTATAAGAATGAAAACATTTGAGTTCATCATTTCCATATTTTAGTTTCAAATTTCCATATTAATTTATTCTTTCAAATAAATGTTTTAATTTATTTCATTATTGTATTACTAATATAATATTTGTTTTCTTATATAGGTGAATTTTTTTCCTTGAGTTCAAATTCATTATTCAGAAACAAATACCATGGAAGACAATTTTTAAGAGAGGATCACAGATATCAAAGGATGAAACATTAATGTTTACAACTGTTGTTGGATAATTTTAGTTGTAACCATGTAAAACTTTTTTTGAAATGTATATAGCATTGTGTTTTTTTTGTATTCATGATGTTAAGTAAATGTATATTTCATTGTTTGTCAAAATATTGTGTGCTGGTGTTGTTTTGTATAGGTGTTCAGGTGCTATTTTGTACAGGTGTGTAGGTGCTGGTTTGTGCAGGTGCTGGTTCTGCAGATGTAGGGAAAGGTTCCTTTATTAGCGCTATCTTGAGCACTGATAATAGGTCCCTTTATTAGCGCTCAAGATAGCGCTGATAAAGGAAACCCTTTATCACTGCTAAAAAAGCGCTGTTAATGCCATCATAGATGGGGGGGGGGTCCCCCTTATCAGTGCTTCGAAAAGTGCTGATAAAGGCGACCTTTATCAGCCCTAAAAAAACGCTTATAAAGGGTGTCCTTTATCAGCGCTTTTTTAGCACTCATAAAGGGGACCCCCTTTATCTTCGCCGACATTAACAACACTTTTTTAGCTCTATTAATGTCAGTTTCAAGTGATGATAAAAGGCCAAGTTGTATTAGTGAAAAGAAAGAGAAACCCTTATTTGAATTTGAGGTGGAGTTTTTGGAACACTCAAAGAGTTTGATGATGAAGGCATTCTTTATTCATATTTGAATTATGAACTTGAGGGGATTTTCACTATGGATAACGGTGAGTAAAAGGAATTTTCCAACTCACATTAATTATTTAAAATAAATATTATAGACCTTGAGCCAACTCATCCCAAAATTCCACCATATATCCAATAAACACCTCAAATAAAGCTAAAAAATTCTTTCATCTCACCATAAATATTATTTCTTGTGTGGTAATTTCTCACTAACATTCTTTTTATCATCCAAAATATAGAACAATCAAGAGGGATGTTTTTTAATTTTATTGAGAGAGTAAAAAAAATCCATATGTTTTCCAATATATTATATTAAAGGGATACATTCATCATATTTCATGCATCATATCCCTAAGGATCTTGATCACAAACCAATATTATAGGTCCATATAATTATTAATCTAAAAAATAAAGGAAATTTTATGGAAGAGTTTATCAAACATATAGATTTTTTAATCTTATATCCCACCTCTAATGATCCTTGTGTCAACCCAGTTCAAATATTACCTAATAAATAAGGATTCAAAATTTTCATTAATAAATAGAATGAATAAATACATACTGTGAAGGTAACAAAATGGGGAGTTTGGATTGACTAAAAATATATGAATTCTGAACCTATAAAGTATCACCTTACAATGCCATTTATTTACAAAATTATTAAGAGGTTAATTAGGAATGGATTTTTTTTACTTTCTTGATGGTTATTCTACCTACAACCAGATTCCTATAGTCCCTTTTGATTAAGAGAAGACCAATTTCACATGACCATTTAGAACATTTTTCTAGCATATAATTTCTTTTGGCATGGGTTCCTCTTAGGAGAACTTTCAAATATATATAATGGTTATAATTTTTTACATGATTGAGAGAATAATTGAAATCTTCGTTGATGGTTTTTCTATAGCTAGGAATAACTTATAGAGCTGTTTAGACCATTTGAAGTCAGTTTTTCAATGATTCCAAGATACCAAGATTATTTTGAATCGGTAAAAAAGATAATTTATGGTCATTGAGCGAATTTTACATTAATAAAATTTATCATAGAGGGTAATAGAGGTTGAAAAGTCTAATATTGAGGTAATTGAAAGTTTACCGCATCTAGATAATATTAAGGGTCTTGCAAGATTTTTGGGGAATGTTAGTTTTTATCGGTGGTTTATCAAGGATTTTTAAAGATAATAAGGCCTTTATACTCTCATTTTTAGGGATAAATCCTTTATTTTGTTTTTAAAAATGTTTAGAGTTATTCAATTTAGTTGAAGAAAAAATAAGTTTGGAAATAATCACCACTACCCCAGACTGAAAAGTTCTATTTGGGTTAATGTGTGCAGTTGGAAATATAGTTCTTAATATAGTTTTAGGTAAAAGTAAAGAGGGAATGTTACATGTGGTGTATTATTCTATGACGTTTATTGATTATAATTGATGAAAGGACACCAAAAATGAGAAATTATTATGGGTTTTATTTATTTTTCTTGATAAGTTTATATGGTACTTGATTGGATCCAATGTAATAGATTTTACTGGTCATGATACCCTGGAGTATCTATTAGGTATGAAAGAGGAACAAAATATTTAATAGTAGGATACTATTATAGAAATAGTTTTATTTGGAAATTAGAGATAATACAATTGTTTAAAATTTGGTCTTTGACTATTTTTTAATGATTTCTATCCCTAAATTCAAAACCCAAGAGAGATGAATTCTTCATTATTAGATGAAAATCAGACGTCAGTTAAAAAAAAAACTAATTGGCATGTAGGCATTGAGAATTTTTTTGTTGTAGAGGTGACACCCAAGGACCACACTTAAATTATGAGAAAAAAATTTATTTCAGACCATATTCACTCCTTTTGTAACAAACCACTTTTAAGGTTTTCCAATAGAATCTATAGAAGGTATGATCTCAAGGAATATATATTTTCAATTATTGGCTGTTGTCAGTCTTCAACATGTTTAGGACACCAAAGGTGAGAATGGATAACCAAAAAGGTTCTTCAATATAGATTCAATAATCATATACTTTTTATGGATTCTATAATCTTAGTTATGTGTTGTGACAAGTGCCTAATATTAAGAAAAATTAGAAGAATTAAATAACTACCTCAGAATATAATTTTAGAGGTGGATTTTTTAAATTTATGGGGGCTATATTTTATGGGACCATTTCTATATTCTTATGGGAATGGGTATATTTTGGTGGTTGCTGACTTTTTTTCTATATGGGTAGAGTTAGTGGACCATCTCAACAACCAAGCCAATAAAATTTTGAAATTAATCAAGAAAATCATTTTTTCTTGATTTAGAGTGTACAAATTATTTATCACTGATTGTATACTATACTTCAACAACCTTAAATTTAAGGAGTTTATTATGAAATATGAATTTTATTATAAAAATTGAACTAATCACCTCTCTAAATATAGTGGGAAAGTTGATGTTTCAAATAGTGATACTAAGAGATTTTTTTGGTGAAATAGTTTTTTGTTCTAAAAAGGGATGGCCACTGAAACTAGATAAGTCTTTGTAGGAATTAATATCCTTATTAAAGAAACCTATTTCAATTTCTCCCAATTTAATTATTTTTAGAGAATTTTGGAAAAAGTTATTGAAATTTAGCATAATTCCTTTTGGGTGGTGGAGACCATGAACATTGACATCAAAATCTAGAGAAATGAGAATACCTGAGTTAATTGAACACGATGAGATTAAAAAAGAGTCAAATAAAAATTATAGAATTTAAAAGGAATGAATCAAGGATTTTCAAGAATCTCATTCAAAATAAAAATTTCATGATTAGCCATAATGTTTTATTTTTTAGTACTACATAGAAACTATGTATTATAAAACTCAAAACAAAATGGTCTGGGCCTTTCACTATCATGATAATCATGGTTAATGGATCAATGAAATTAGTTGAGGAAGATAATAACATTTTTTAATTTAATATTCAAAGGAAAAAACAATAGTTTGAGGGGAATTAAAAGGGATTAGATTCCATTAATCAACATCAAAATCAGTCTTTCTATATTTTTACGATTTATTCATGCTTTATTTAATAGATAATGTAAATTTTCCAATAAATATAGTAATTTATAATATCTTTTGATTTTTATAACTTTTATAAAATTCATTATTTTTCTTCCCAAGTGCATTAAGGAAGCCATTATGTTATTGAATCAATTTGATAGAATAATTTCAGAATACTTTAAGAAGAATTTAAATTTATTTTCAAATACTTAGTGGATCTATAGGTTGAGATGGATTCATAGTAAACATAAGAAATTTTTACTAATAAACATTGGAATATTTTTTTAAATGAAGTCAACTGATTAAATATTTAACTACTATAAGAGTTCCTATTTAAATGTTTCACCTTTTTTATCTCATTTAAATGTTGGATAACATATTTTGATACTATTTTTTGAAATTATATAGTTGAAAATTTAATTTATGATGGTATAATTATATTGAAATAGTTAGTAAATAATTTTTTTTATTTTTAGAACTATTTTATTACTAAATTTGGATAGCACATTCATATTTCTATTCTTATTTTAAAATCATTTTAACTTCTAATTTATAAGAAATTACCTTATAAAAGTTTTCTATATGAGCTGATATAGTTATAATGTACTTATATATATAACCTTATTATATATTTAAAGTTAATTTTTCTATGTTCTATGGAAAGTTTAATTTCTAAACAATCATATAACCCTTAAACAAGATTTTAAACAACAAAATTGAATTTTTTTAACCTAAATATGTTATAAATGTATCATCCACTATAGGATTCATCATTAAAGATAATTTTTTGTTTTAATTGTGGGGGAAAGGTATCTTTTTATGTTAAACTTTATTTCATGAAATTCATGTGAGAATACCCCTAAAAGTTTGAAAATTGATTGTGTTTGAATATCAGTTCAAATTTTCAATGAATCAAACCTTTTCATAACTTTTATGATTTTATTTATACCTTATTTTAGCCATTATTTTCTATGTATCTATTGATTAAATTTGGTAAAATATTTTATATTCCTACATATATAACACTTTTTATGTCTAATTTTTGGTGGTAAGTTAATTAATCTAAATTAAATTATTATTTTTTGATTAGGTTTAAATTTATAATTTTTTCATTCAACTAGACTGTAAATGAACTTCTAATCCTGGTTGATCTATTTATTTTTATAATGAAACTATTTGATTAGTTAAATATATTGTATTATAAATTATTAAACTCACTTATCCATTATTTTTTTTCTAATTATGATTCATTATAAATTATGAGTGCATGATCACCAAGGATAAAATGATGAATTTGGAAGAAATTTTTTATGAAAGGCTTTGTTAGTTAAAATCCTTCGAAAATTATGGAACTAGTTCATTTTTATCAAAATAATAAACCAAATTTTAAATAAACAATTTATCTTTTTAGATAGAAATCATTCATAATTACTTGAAAAATACCTTTAGAAAAACACTTCTAAAAAATTTAATTCTTGGTTTTCATTCCAATTCATCACTTTTTAGAGGAAGTATCCCACAATAAATATTTTTAACTAATTTATTGATGATGAGAAATGCATTAACTATGGGAAGTGTTTTTCTAATTTATTTTAGTAAATGTTTGCAATATTTTTTATGAAATTTTGATGATTTTTTATTAAAACTATACATTAATGGATAAATAAAATAATTTTAAATTTTTGTGTAAAAAATTTAATTCTATGAATTGTTGGGTTAAAATATGTTTTTTAGTGATTTAATTAATTAATTATTCCTTTCCATTATTTTCTATAAATTTTGAGAATAATACTCTCTTATTTTTTGGTGGAACATTCATTTAAATTTAGTTTGTAATCAATTTTAATGAATCTATATTTTTGATGAATTATGTTTCAGTTCCATGTTAATATAATTGAATATTTATCATTGTAATTGATATTAATTATTTTATTAATGTTTGGATTTATTAAAATTTAATTTTATAATTTGAATGGAATAAATTTCTCAAATCCCTTGTATTATGTTGTAAGAACCCATTTCAAATGGTTGTTGAGGTTGTAATATTGAAAACCAAAATTTTTAAGATTTCTTGCATGGAATTCAAAAGGTTCATAGAAAATTTCCAAGGTTCCACTATTTGTGAGAAATACTACAATGAAATTTTATATTGTTGGAACCAATTTAGTAAGGTTCAAATTAGTATAGTGAGGTTCAGAGAACAACATTTTCATAAGTTATACAAATCTATATAATGCTTCCAAGAGCTCTTCAGGTTATTTTAATTAAATGTCATAAGTTTGAGCTCCACTCTATAATATGGTTTCATAATGTTTCTACCTCATCATGTGAAAAAAAACTGAGGTTGAGACACATCTAATTTATGAATCACTAATTTATAAAGGTTTACTGATGAAGCTGGATACACCAATAATCAAATGGTTAGTTGAAAAATAAGGAAGATTATAAGAATTCATGGTGTAAACTAGATTGAATGAAGATGGAGAATCATTGAAAATTCACTATTGCAGACCAAATCCAATGATGAGCTTCACCCAATGAATACAATTTAGAGAATTTTTATAGACAGATGCAGCCCTATTTAATCCATTTTTATTTAAAAATACTATATATAGAGTTTTTATGAGTGAAAATGTGACCATTTTATACCTAATTAATCAATTATGCGTGGAAAAAATCATGGATATTGACTGATATCCTAATCTATAGTTTGATAAGTTGTATCAATGAATAAGTTAACAATATTAGTGATGTTTAAAGTTTTAGGGGATTCTAACCATGATTTTTTGATATAGTTATGTTTAAAAATGAGACGAAGACTCATGTTGGATAAATTGAATCTATTAGAGGTCAAGAAGCTAACAAGGATTTTATTCCAAGAAGAGGATGATGATTTTGGTTCACATGATTTTTCATTTTTTGTGGGTATATTCAATAAATATGAAGAGTTCCTTGGGGATTCCCTTTTCTATGAGTATGAGTTCATATAGGGTTTAAAAACATATTATTGGTAAAATTACATAATCATTTTTAACCAAATAAAGTCTTAGTTATGTGGAAAAAATTCATATTGAAGTTTGATGCCAATAGTACTAGTTATAGGCATATGATCTTAATAATTTTTGAAGGTAATATCACAAGTTCTATCTTAGGGACACCCATATTTAATATAAGAGTGATCATAAAACATAATAGATAATATCATGATGAACTATAGTCCATCAATTCTTATTTCAACTCAATCATCCATAATGGAAAAGCATGATCCTAATTTGAATCAAGATAAAGAATTTTTTATTATCTTTTATATGAGTAGGATTGGTTAAGGTAGTTTCAATATTAAGCAATGGATTGATTCAATTATTATTGAAATCATGTTTTATAGACCCTATATGATTAATGTGATTTAACGTTGTCATCGCTTATAATTGGAGAAATAAATGCATGTATAGTGTAATTTTCAGAATTTAACAAATTAAAAGTGGGAAATTTTAAAAAATTGGTTGGGAATTTTTAATGAGGGTGGAAATAGAATAACAAATTCATTCATTGATGAACTCTTTGACTAAAGATATATTTTGTATAAATTGACGGGTATTGATAGTAATGATTTATAGAAGCATGAATCTTGGAGAGGAAGACACTTAGATGAGGAAGATTCCTTGAATTCTTCTTTTTCCCACTATTTTCACCACTTTTGAAATTAAATTATTTCACTCCAATTAAATAAAAAGTATTATAAATAAAAAAGGGTTCTAGAGAATAATATATTTCTAGTTTTATTCTTTTTAATCCATTATTTATTCATTTTGTTGGGTTTCTTTTATCCATTTCATTTCTTATAATATTTATCTTTTCAAGTCATAAAGAATTTATGATAATGGATTTTAATCAAATTAACACTCATTAAGTCCCCCACTTTGAAAACACATATGAAAATTGTTTCGGTTTTTTGTATAAGAATACAACTATTTTCTCCATTATTTTGGTTGGGTGAATTTTATTTTTGATAAATTATATAATTTGATAACACATTGGTTGAAATCTTAATAGAGTAGGTTGACTATATTTTTTATATTTCAATTCTAATTTCTCATATTCATTCATAAGTGAAGAAATATATTTTCAAAAACTAGATAATCAAAAGTCCATTTCCCTATAAATTTATATTCTATTCTATTTCATTTTCTTGATTAATTATTTAAAGTGTCCCAAACTATAGTTTCTTCAATATTTTCACCATTTTATAATTACTTCATCAACTCAACAAGAATTACACCTCTACTACCATACATTTTTTAAACATCATATATTTATTGTTCTTTTTTCTTGAGTTTTGTTTTATTTATTAGATTTTGCACATCTTCTCTCTAGAGTCCAACTTACTCAATATATATTAGGGTTTTGGTAAAATTAAAAAAAAGACCAAGTCCCAATGAATCCTATAATGTCAAAACAATCATTTATCTAGGTTCTATTAGAGGAAAAATCCAATATTGAATTTGAATTTGAATAAGTGGTGACTGAATTAGTTAAGAAGATCCACATGTTTGATACTCTCACAAAACTTGTTGAAGAAACTAAAAAATTTATCTAACTTTTTAATGAAATATTTTCCCTAGTTGAGAATAATTATAGAGGTTATCTTATGAGAAAGATAAAAGATGGAATGTTTTATTAAAATATATTCATTTATCAAAGTTTATGGTAGATGTCATGAGTTCTTAGCTAGAAGATAATTCTAAAAGAATAAAAGTGTTTTGAAACTTTCTATGAGAAGAATATAAGATTCATGGAGAAAATGTTTGGAAGGTAAAAAGTTAATGTTAAGATACTCTAAAATATTTAGAAGATCAATTTGTTTTAACTTAAAGTGTATTGAGTTTGAGATTAATCTCAGGAGCATGAAATGTACACTATATTTTTACTCAGACATTTCATACATAGATATTACATTTCAATAGATGGACATTCAATATATTTCAAAAATACATTCCAATGGATGGTAAAATTTGTATTTATTTATAGATTTGATGCACAATATTCTTATTTAATTCTAGACATTGAAAATCACTCATATAGATATTTCTATTTAATACACTTCATAGAAACTCCTTACATAAACCTTTGTTCATAACCTAGGAGAATAAATATAATAACCAGTGAGCTCAAATTCATAGTAAGGGTAAATATATAAGATATCAACCAATGATAATATGAAATCACAAGATAAGAATAATGTTATGAGATTATGATGAAAATATAAAAGTTTCATACTGAATATATCATAGATTGTAAACATGAACCATGAAATAAAAAATTATCCTTTAAAAATACATTAACCATAAGAGTGATAAAACATCACAAATAAATCATGAACCATATGTCCATGACATACATGTTTTCTACCAATATGAATAGAAACCATTTCATATGTCAAGGTTAACAAGTGGGACCATAAAATCAAAAATGGATTTGACATCAACACTTGTTTTACATTACATAATGGATCAAGAATCATCACTTATTTCCCATAGTGTATTAATCACATAAAAATGTTTCTCATAGTGGGTTATGTACATTGACTTATTTACAATCATTATATTAGGAGATATAAATCATTACCCAATTCATTAGAGGTAGATATGGGCCCTACTCATAATTTAATAAAAATAATTCATATATGTTTCATAAGATCATAAAATATTCATCATATGATAACCCAAGAAAAAATTAATTTGATTCATAAATATTTATTCATATTATAACTCGAGGAAAAGAAACATATATCACACACATTTCATCAATTCATCATATCATAACCCATGAAAAAGGAACATATTTCATCATAATAATACAAATAAACCATCAAAATAAAGAATAAGTATGTTACCATTATATCATATACCTAATAAATCATAAGAAACATCAAATTTATTATCATTTATGAATATATAATCTACAAAAGATCATTCAAACATTCTTGAGAAAAATATCATTTTTATTTCAAATCACATTTTTAAAATGTAAAAATTTCCAAAATATCAAGGAAAAAATATTCTTTTCAAAGAGCCTTGAAAAAATATAAATTAAGTATCAAATAATTTAGTGTTTATGATGGAATAATTTTTTTTCATGCTGTACACATTAAAACAATTATTCCAATCACTTTTTCAGTAAAAAGTATAAACGACATCATTCAAGAAATGATATGAAGATTACTTTTAAAAAAATTGTAAAAATTAAAATATTAGTATAAATTTATTTAAAAAATAATTATATAATGCTATAAATTTATTTATAACATTTTTTGAAATCATAGACACAGAATAAAAATTGTTTTCAGTTGAAGAAGAAAATAAAATTAATTTCTTTCATAAAAACATTATTTTTTGAATCTTGAGTACAAAAAGAAAATGAACCTAATGAAAAACATTTATTTTCCTGAATTAATGATAGGATAATAAAATTATCTAGTATATTGAGAAATATATCATAGTATTTCATCATTTTAAACTTAATCATAAACAATCCTGATAAATAATGAGATTACAACATAATTTTTTTTACCACATTGCTATCTTTTAAATCATAAAACCCATGAAATAAAGAACATAATATTGATATTTATATCATATTATTTAATTATAATAATAATAAAAATGAATTAATGGGATTTATATAAACCACACAAAGAGCAACAAGTGGAGTATAAGGCATGTGGTCCATAGAAATAAAAGTGAGACGAAAATCCCTTAATACTTTTGGTAAATTTTGAATTATAAGCCCCATGGAACAATAAAATATTAAATATATTGATAATAAATAAATAAATTATATAAAATTTCATTGGGGTAGTATATAGAACTCATAAAAGAACCGAGTGTCAAATATAGCATATGTCTCCTTAAAATAAGAGAGAGACAAAAAATATATTTCCTCAAGATTCAACTTCCTTTTTTATTAATTGAAAAAACATTTATATTAAATTTATATTTATTATAATATATTACATAACCATTATCATATACATAATACCTTAAATTATTTACTTATAACCTTTTGTAACCCGTTCATTAATAATTCTTTATTAAAATCCCTATTCTGGGTGATAACTGCTTTGTTTTTCATTTATGTTTTGGTTCAATAGTTTTGTTCAATGTAAATTTATCGTGGTTAAATTATATAGATAATATTAGTCATGAAAAATATTTAAAATATATTAATTATATACATAATTATATTCCTCCAGAAATGTATAGATATAAAAATAGATTACACTATTCATGGAGACAGTAGGTCGTACGTACGAATGAATGTTGTTTTCATATTCTCGAATGATGGAATGATGGGAAAGAAAATAATAATTCACCATTATAAAATAATTATTAATTAATATAATTCACATATATTTCTCAAATTTATCAATACTACCTTCCATGTAAAGTGTAAGTGAAAAACGAATCACATCGCTTCGAGATGCGGTACTATGCTGTACACACGGGTGACGTTGTCGTATTCCCATGGGAATGGAAGTAAGATGGTATATATTAAATTAAAATTAAGTATATTTATGTTATGAATATCATATAAATATATTTAATCTATTATTTTATCCTACTGTGAGAGATAATGATAGAAAACTAATTTCATTGGTTCATGAGGTAGCAGTCTTTCGTACAAACGATCGAGGGTTTTGTTTCCCATTTGATGAAAGAGGATATGAATATAGGTTATGTCATTAAAATAATAATATATTCAGATATGGGGTATTTAACTTTTATTAAATTACAAAAAATTGAACAATATTTCAAGGATTTGGATGGAAAAATAAAATAGAAATGCTCGGTTGTGAATGATGCCTCTTTTCGGATAACCTCTTTTGGTTTTCATAAAAACCCTTCGTAGGTTAAATTAAAGATTAATTAAAGGATTCTATGGTGTGATTATAGAATTAAGTAATGTATTTTGGTTTTTATTGTCTTAACCAATCGATTTTAGAATTATGAAGTGGAGAGGTGTAGAGACCCGAAGCTTGACGTACATGGACATTACATTACTTTTGCGGAATAATTAGTACATAATAAAAACACACACACAAGGATCGTAATAGTTTAGTGTCTTTGGAAACTCGGAATATAATCTTCTAATCATGGTGAAAGATCTTCAACATCTCCCATAAATATCTTCCTTTTTTTATACCTAAAACTTTTCTTTATATCCTGGCAAAAAGAAAACATAAAAAGGTGAGCTCAAATGCTCAGTAAGGGTAAACAAAAGAAATATCAATCACATCCTATTCATAAGAACATAACATTTTATAAATCTTAACCTGAAAAAGAGATCATAATATCATAACATCGGATAAATCATAGTAGTGAAATGTAATCCCAATAATCATAACTTAAAACATGAAACTTTGTGGCATACACACATAATCATAGAGAATCATTTCTTGTTAGTCAAGACTCATTGACAAGACTATCTTAGTGGACAAAGTCCATTTCTGAACCGAGTTCACTCCTCGTTTCAGTCCTGTTTCACTGAACCGGTATAACCTACCATTCCAGCCATGTCTATCTCATGAGATATAAAATCTTTACCCAATGCATTGGAGGGAGATATAGGTCCCACCCATCTCATAAGGATACCATTCTTATGTGTGCCACAAAATCAGAAAACCATACATCATAGCATAACCCATGTAATAAAAATGGGAATCTTAAACATCGCGACGTCATAAAACGATTCATATAAGATAAAGGAATTCATAAAAACATAATTCCATCACAAAATAATCAGATCAATGTAATAATAGGGATAAAAACAGAACCCTTTATTATCTTATATGGAAAATAATTTTGATAAAACACTTGAACTCCATTCTTGAGGAAAATATCCTTTCTGCTTCAAAAACACTTTTCCTTTCTTAACATGTCATACAATTATAAACTAAAATAATTTGATTAAAAATAAAATTGAAAACTTGTAAAGGAATATTCTTGGAAATAATGTTTTAAAAATCCATTCATGCCGTATAAGTTAAAAAAACATTCTTCTCATACTTTTGTCGGAAAAGTCAAAAAAGTACCTCGTACGAAAAACGACAAAAGATTCCATCCATATCTTTTACTAAAAACTCACCGAAGGGTAAAATAGGATTTAAACAATTGTAGGTGAATGGAAATAATATTACATATTGAGGAAACATGGATGTGGATGATAAAATACACCCCAGTAAATGCCAAAGTATAAACAATCTCAGATAAAAATGAGATTGTGATATTTCCCTTACCTTAGGTCCGATTTGCTTCGTAAGTGTCCAAAACTCCTGTATAATGATTTAAATAATGTCATTTACTTATTCCAGAATCATACTCATTGTTATGATATCATATATGGTTCACTTATGACTTTATATTACCCGTTCTTTTGTAAATTCCATGTTAAAGAGTGTTTTGGGTAAAATCGTTTCATTTGTCATCCGTGTTTTGACTTGAAATTTTTCATATGATTAATTAGATCATGATTACTTAATTCTAGAATATAAAACATGATCTATATATAATATATATTCAGAATATACATATATATAATAGATCAGTAAATGGAATGAAATACACCGTTCATGGAGACGGTAGGCCGTACGTACGCATGAACGCTGTTTTCGTTTCCTTATTGAGTTTAATGGAATTAAGTAGATGACATACATATATATACACATAAATACAGTATCATTATTATGTCATATATTTCATGATTTCTTATTATATATACTTTATAATCATTCATGAATGGTTAACATGGAAAATGTATCTCATCGCGTCGTGGAGACGGTATTCCGTACGTACACACGCGAGGTGATTTCGTTTTCCGTAGGACGGATAGATGGTGAAATAGGGTTGTTTCATAATTATAATAACATATCAGTATATGAGGGATACTGATGTTATTACTTCATAATGAAATAACCTAAGAAGAATAAGTGGAAGAAGAAATAAAGTTGAAAGAATCGGTAACGGACATTACCTCTTCTTTGAAGCACCTCTTTGAGTCCTCCTATTAGGGCACTAAAATTGGTATTTGAAGAAGACCAGGACCTCTAGGATGTTTCTAGGGAAGTGGAGAAGACAATTTGGCAGGGTTTGGCCGAGCTTTAAGGCTCAAAGTGGTGTGAGGAAGAGAGGGAGGAGGTGCCCTTTTATAAGGGAGGAGAGGGGCACCTTTGGAATAACTAAACATATTACTTTATTATAAAGTCAAATTCGGTTTTTAATAGTTCCAAATTGATATATTTCGAAAATAAGGTGGGTATGGGTCGAAATAATCTCATACAATAGAATTTATACATGTTTAGGTATCAATTTTAACCTTATCATTTAGATATAACTTTAAGTTAGATAATTTAACTTTTACCGTGTCTTATTGTTTTCTTACACTATAAGGTTAATAAACTTACTATAAGAAGCCAAACGAACCCCAAGTTGTTTATTATTAATATATATAACCTTATATAAGTCATTTATCCAAGACTTAGATTTTTAGGAATAAAATAACAATTAATAATATAATATTTGTTTTAAAAACTATTTTATGTCAATTTTGACACTATTTAGTAATTGATTTTTGTGAAAATCATAACAGAATGATTAGTTTGAAAATAGTTAATTAAATCAATAAAAACATGTCATATTAACTTATAAAATTATTTTAATTCATAAAAACTCTTAAATTACATTTATTTGGGTATTTATAACATCAATTATGTCAATATTTCATTAATAAGACAATTACTGCATCATCTTTGTGTCATAATAAATGATAATTATTTAATCCCTAAAAAATTCTAAATAAATTTCTATGATGTAGATAGTTGTATTATCTTTCTAGATACTATTCATGTTCAAAGTTACATGAAGTGTATCAATAAATTAAAATTATTATACTTATAAGATTTAAGAAATTGACATGTTGCCACATTCTTTGGTTTTAATAATAATTAAATTATTTTCATTGACAAAAGTCCATTAAATAAATCTAATCCGACCATTTGGTGATATGGGTCGACTTTTAGTCATCCAATAGGATTTTGACATGTTTTAGGGTAATTTTATAATATTATATTTACCCTTAATTACCCGATTTACCTTTAACTATGGTAAATAAAATTTACCGTAGTTACTATTCATAATTCCCAAAAATAAAAAGTAGCTTATTAACATAATTTAAATCCATTGATTCCAAATATGGAATCCATTTTTCCAAATTAAATATACAAAAGTTGCAGAAATTAAATTAAAACTAATCTCTTTGTCGAAAGAAAATGGGTTTTTATTTAAAACATTGCAAAAGATTGAATTGATTTATCCTACGAATTAAAGGTAGAATCAATGCTAATGACATACATTATATTAAATGGTAAAAATATATTTTATTTATACTTTAAACCCATTCAATATTTTAATTTAACCATATAAAGTATTGCGATGAAAAAAGTTGTTTTTAATTAAAATGTAGCGTGTTTTTACTATTCATCAAAATATGAAACTTACCAGAATAATATGGAAAATTTATCCAAAGTAAATTTTTATTTCATGATTCCAAAGAAGAATTATATTTTGTCAAATTGAACTTATAAACATGTAAAAAACTATATTTAAAGTGGGTGCACCATCAAAAGGCGGCAAAACTGTATTTTTTGAAAAATACTTATTTTACCCGAAAAATTTATTTTGTTCTTATACCATGATTTAGAAAATGTGTAAGATGAATAATAATGTTATAAGATTCAAAATTTAGTTAATACTATTCATAACGGCTAGTTCATAATAATATTATAATAATATATCGTTGTTTAGTAAAACCCGGTATTACGTACAACACACGCTATCGAGGAAGGTCGTGATTGCGTGTAATGCAAGCCAAGTCAGGGTTGCATGCTATGCAATAATCCTTCGTTGTTTCGTATAACATAATCCAACCATATTTCATTTATACATTTAATATATATATATATATATACTCAATGTTGCATAGAATAACTATTATCAAAATTGTGTGTAACACGATCCAAGAAAAGTATTGCGTATACTGCAAGCTAATACGGTGTTGCATATAGCGCAAGGTAATCTTGGTGTAGCATAAAACACAAGACATTAATGAAATTAAAAGAATATTTTTCATAAAATCTCGGGGTGTTACATTCTACCCCCCTTAAAAGGAATTTCGCCCTCAAAATTCGTCGGGTTTATAAATGGTTTACTACTCGAAAGTTTGTTTAATAGAAACCCACAACGTAAAAAGGAATACCAAAACATGGCTTTAAAAACTAAAGTATGAAATGTAACGGTTACCCAAATTAACTCATCACTGGGTTTCCACGTAGGAGAACATAGGTGAAAATATGGATATGGAAGAAAAATCTAACCATCAAGTTCTGATAGAGGGTGGTAGAGAACATGGCTATGAAAAAGCCAACAATCACAAAGCTATTGATTTGTGATGATCTAAGGTACCATCTGATTCATCGGATATAAGGGAACTAGGACAACATTTTTGGTTTTCAAGATCATTTCCCTAAAGTTGATGAAATTGGAATTAGAAGAAATACTTTCGTGATTTTGGTATAGTCTCACTGTTAGTCATTCTTTGGAAAATTTCCACTTCATCTCTTAAAGAAATGAAGTTGAATTTGTCATTCGTGATGTGTTAGCAGATCATGTGATAGAATGAGGGGTCATTCCATCTGTCTCAAACAAAAGGTTAGAAAAGTTATCAAAAAAAAAATACGTAAGTCTATCTATAGTGAGATTAATCATATATGGTTCCTAAAATGGACTTATACTTCTTATATTATACTGCTTAATATAATAAAACTAATTTCTACTAAACAGGAACTTCATGTAGGCTAGTGGTAGGCGATAAAGGCCAGTCGCACTTCGATTGTGGGTTCGATTCCCACAGCCTTGTCCGACGCGATGGGTTGTCGCCCATCCTGCAGGTTGTCCTTTTTATAAAACTATATTACTATAACATCCCATCAATAATATCGAAAAAAATTCTATCCTTAAACAATACTAACTTTTGTCCAACATAATCCATTCCAATCTTTAGGATTATCCATAATACTTCAGTCCACTCTCATAATATAGTGAAAACGATTACCAGATATTTAATACCATCGTTGATCCCCATATATCATAAGATATGTCTTGTTGGTCAAATTACAAACATGTGAATACCTTAATCATGTATTCTCTTGAAGAATGAATACCCATTGAACCTTAGTGAAAACAAGAATGCAGTCAAAAGTTAACTCTTTCCACATACCAAAATCCAAAAATTCTATATACTAAAACCATGATATAAAATTCTCTATATATCAGTCATGAGCTCATGAATACGGTCAAACATTTCATTTTCTCATTTTCCTTTCATTATGCGCATATCATCCTTTTTTCCAAAAATATCTTAATCACATTCCATGGTTACCGGTTCCATTGAAAACCACAATATACCAATACAAAAATATTCTAATACACCATAAAAGTACCTCAAAAACATTATTCTTGAATACCAATACATAAACACTTTAATCCATCCTCTTCAATGATTGTCTTGAAATAAGTCCTTCCTTGATTTAGAAGTAACTTTTTAGGTCTGGGCATTGAGTTGGGTAATGCCCATGTTCTCCACAAATAAGACATTGAACTCCATAACAGTTTGTCACTCTATGACCCTTTTCTCCACACATATAACATATGTCCCTCCATTTGAGGTATTCTTCAAGGTTTTTCTTCCCTTCTTTAGAAATCTCAATCTTCCTTTCTTTATTCTCCCCAACATGCGAACATGCATAAAAGTCTATCTTCCTCTTATTTGATGAATTAGGCATAACACTAAATTTCACCTTGTTAATCATGTATCACGATGACTGATTCGACATAATCACAATATCTTTATCTCTAGGAATTACGCAATTTTGTTGCTCATAGTCACCAATTTTTTCATTGGATTCAATGTTAACCGAATTCCTTCTAGTTCCCTCCATTGACTAAAACACAAAAAGAATTCTGTGGGAGGAAAAAATCATAGAAGGAAAATAACATAATCAAGAGGGAGTACCTTTGACATCTAACATCTTAGGATTAATTCTAAGATCATTAGTGTAGTTCTAGGACTATATCCTATACGTATACTTATCCTTAGGGACATCCCTAGACATACCTTAGAAATATCTCTAGGGATCTCACTAAAGTTCTCGCATCCTAGTTTCTAAAGGTTGACTAAACCTTTCCTCTGATACCAACTGTAGAGACCCGAAGCCTGACGTACATGGACATTACATTACTTTTGCGGAATACTTAGTACATAACAAAAACACACACACAAGGATCGTAATAGTTTAGTGTCTTTGGAAACTCAGAATATTATCTTCTAATCATGGTGAAATATCTTCAACATCTCCCATAAAGATCTTCCTTTTTTTATACCTAAAACCTTTATTTATATCCTAGGGAAAAGAAAACATAAAAGGGTGAGCTCAAATGCTCAGTAAGGGTAAACAAAAGAAATATCAATCACATCATATTCATAAGAACATAACATTTTGTAAATCTTATCCTGCAAAAGAGATCATAATATCATAACATGGGATGAATCATAGTAGTGTAATGTAATCCCAATAATCATAACTTAAAAAATGAAACTTTTTGGCATACACACATAATCATAGAGAATAATTTCTTGTTAGTCAAGACTCATTGCCAAGACTATCTTAGTGGACAAAGTCCATTTCTGAACCGAGTTCACTCCTCGTTTTAGTCCTGTTTCACTGAACCGGTATAACCTACCGTTCCAGCCATGTCTATCTCATGTGATATAAAATATTTACCCAATGAATTGGAGGGAGATATAGGTCCCACCCATCTCATAATGATACCATTCTTATGTGTGCCACAAAATCAGAAAACCATACATCATAGCATAACCCATGTAATAAAAATGGGAATCTTAAACAACGTGACGTCATAAAACGATTCATATAAGATAAATGAATTCATAAAAACATAATTCCATCACAACATAATCAAATCAATGTAATAATAGGGATAAAAACAGAACCCTTTATTATCTTAGATGGAAAATAATTTTGATAAAACACTTGAACTCCATTCTTGAGGAAAATATCCTTTCTGCTTCAAAAACACTTTTCCTTTATTAACATGTCGTACAATTATAAACTAAAATAAGTTGATTAAAAATAAACTTGAAAACTTGTAAAGGAAGCTTCTTGGAAATAATGTTTTAAAAATCCATTCATGCCATATAAGTTAAAAAAACATTCTTCTCGTACTTTTGTCAGAAAAGTCAAAAAACTACCTCGTACGAAAAACGACAAAATATTCCATTCATATCTTTTACTAAAAACTCACCAAAGGGTAAAATAGGATTTAAAAAATTGTAGGTGAATGGAAATAATATTACATATTGAGGAAACATGGATGTGGATGATAAAATACACCCCAGTAAATGCCAAAGTATAAACAATCTCGGATAAAAATGAGATTGTGATATTTCCCTTACCTTAGGTCCGATTTGCTTCGTAAGTGTCTGAACCTCCTGTATAATGATTTAAATAATGTCATTGACTTATTCCAGAATCATAATCATTGTTATTATATCATATATGGTTCACTTATGACTTTATATTACCCGTTCTTTTGTAAATTCCATGTTAAAGAGTGTTTTGGGTAAAATCGTTTCATTTGTCATCCGTGTTTTGACTTGTAATTATTCATATGATTACTTAGATCATGATTACTTAATTATAGAATATAAAACATGATCTATATATAATATATATTCAGAATATACATATATATAATAGAGCAGTAAATGGAATGAAATACACCGTTCATGGAGACCATAGGCCGTACGTACGCATGAACGCTGTTTTCGTTTCCTTATTGAGTTGAATGGAATTAAGTAGATGAAATATATATATATACACATCAATACAGTATCATTATTATGTAATATATTTCATGATTACTTATTATATATACTTTATAATCATTCATGAATGGTTAACATGGAGAATGTATCTTATCGCGTCGTGGAGACGGTATTCCGTACGTACGCACGCGAGGTGATTTCGTTTTCCGTAGGATGGATATATGGTGAAATAGGGTTGTTTCATACTTATAATAACATATCAGTATATTAGGGATACTGATGTTATTACTTCATAATGAAACAACCTAAGAAGAAGAAGTGGAAGAAGAAATAAAGTTGAAAGAATCGGTAATGGACATTACCTCTTCTTTGAAGCGCCTCTTTGAGTCCTCCTCTTAGGGCACTAAAATAGGTCTTTGAAGAATACCAGGACATCTAGGATGTTTATAGGGAAGTGGAGAAGATAATTTGGAAGGTTTTGGCCGAGCATGAAGGCTCAAAGTGGTGTGACGAAGAGAGGGAGGAGGTGCCCTTTTATAAGGGAGGAGAGGGGCACCTTTGGAATAACTAAACATATTACTTTATTATAAAGTCAAATTCGGGTTTTAATAGCTCCAAATTGATATATTTCGAAGCTAAGGTGGGTAGGGGTCTAAATACTCTCATACAATAGAATTTAGACAAGTTTAGGTATCAATTTTAACCTTATCATTTAGATTTAACTTTAAGTTAGATAATTTAACTTTTACCATGTCTTCTTGTTTTCTTACACTATAAGGTTAATAAACTTACTATAAGAAGCCAAACGAACCCCAAGTTGTTTATTATTAATATATATAACCTTATCTAAGTCATTTAACCGATCCTTAGATTTTTAGGAATAAAATAACAATTAATAATATAATATTTGTTTTAAAAACTATTTTATGTCAATTTTGACACTATTTAGTAATTGATTTTTGTGAAAATCATAACAGAATGATTAGTTCGAAAAAAGTTAATTAAATCAATACTAACATGTCATATTAACTTGTAAAATTATTTTAATTCATAAAAAGTCTTAAATTACATTTATTTGGGTATTTATAACATCGATTAAGTCAATATTTCATTAATAAGACAATTACTACATCATCTTTGTGTCAAAATAAATAATAATTAGTTAATCCCTAAAAATTCTAAATAAATTCCTATGATATAGATAGTTGTATTATCTTTCTGGAGACTATTCATGTTTGAAGTTTCATGAAGTTTATCACTAAATTAAAATTATTATACTTATAAGATTTAAGAAAGTGACATGTTGTCACATTCTTTGGTTTTAATAATAATTAAAATATTTTCATTGAAAAAAGTCCAATAAATGAATCTAATCCGACCCTTAGGTGATATGGGTCAACTTTTAGTCATAAAATAGGATTTTGACATGTGTTAGGGTAATTTTATAATATTATATTTACCCTTAATTACCCGATTTACCTTTAACTATGGTAAATAAAATTTACCGTAGTTACTATTCATAATTCCCAAAAATAAAAATTAGCTTATTAACATAATTTGGATCCACTGATTCCAAATATGGAATCCATTTTTCCAAATTCAGTACACAAAAGTTGCAGAAATTAAATTAAAATTAATCCCGTTGTCGAAAGAAAACAGGTTTTTCTTTAAAACATTGCAAAAGATTGAATTGATTTATCCTACGAATTCAAGGTAGAATCAATGATAATGACATAAATTATATTAAATGGTAAAAATAAATTCTATTTATACTTTAAAACCATTCAATATTATAATTTAACCATATAAATTATTGTGATGAAAAAAGTTGTTTTTAATTAAAATATAGCGTGTTTTTACTATTCATCAAAATATGAAACTTACCAGAATAATATGAAAAATTTATCCAAAGTAAATTTTTATTTCATGATTCCAAAGAATAATTATATTTTGTCAAATTGAACTTATAAACATGTCAAAAACTAGATTTAAAGTGGGTGCGCCATCAAAAGGTAGCAAAACTGTATTTTTTGAAAAATACTTATTTTACCCGAAACATTTATTTTGTTCTTATACCAAGTTTTAGAAAATGTGTTAGACGAATAATAATGTTATAAGATTCAAATTTTAGTTAATACTATTCATAATGGCTTGTTCATAACAATATTATAATAATATATCGTTGTTTAGTAAAACCCGGTATTGCGTACAACACACGCTATCGAGGAAGGTCGCGATTGCATGTAATGCAAGCCAACTCAGGGTTACGTGTTGTGCAATAATATTTCATTGTTTCGTATAACATAATCCAACCATATTTCATTTATAAATTTAATATATATATATATACTCAATGTTGCGTAGAATAACTATTATCAAAATTGTGTGTAACACGATCCAAGAAAAGTGTTGCGTATACTGAAAGCTAATACGGTGTTGCGTATAGTGCAAGGTAATCTTGGTGTAGCATACAACACAAGACATTAATGAAATTAAAAAAATATTTTTCATAAAATCTCAGGGTGTTACAAGAGGATCAGGGTTCCCTGTTATAAGTGGGTAAGAGCACACACAATGAATCTTCTAAAAGAACAAAGTCTACCCATATTTTCCACATTCCAAAAAGCCCTAAAATGTATCATTATTGAGTATTAGATTATATAAGGTAAAAAATTAGATTTTTATGGTATTTTAGGTCATTTTACACCTTATTGATTTAGTTTATCCCCCAGTAAACCCATTTTAACCCTAACTACGTTAATTAATTTTAACTGTTTTTGCTATTCATTTACACCAAAAACTAAGTTTCATTTATTATATAATGTTAAATTTTCTAATTAAATACATATAATCTATTTTTATAAATTCCATTCATAGAAGTTTCAAAATTTAATTTAAATATAGACATGCTAATGTGGGAAAAAAGCAGTTTTCCAAAGAGAAAATTGTGATAAGCATATATAGCTTAAATATAACAATTAAACATGAATTTGATTTCAATGACCTAAAATGGTTTAATAATTACATAATTAAAATAATTTTACTTTTAAAACAATTTTTAATGATATTTAATATTTTAAATTCTTTAAATGAAAAGGTATTTTTTAATAAAAATATATATGTTTCACTATTCACAAATTTTGTTTTTCAAAAAATGCTCAAAAATACACCTTATGATAATTTTTACATTTTTATTCCAAAAATTATGTTAATTTCTTCATATAAATTTTCTAAAAATTTTAAAAAATTAAATTTATTATTTCTTCACAAAATAAAAAAAAATTCTTGAGTAAAAATGTTTTCGAAGATTATAAAGAAATTATAAAACATTAAGATCTTATTTATAAATATATTTTCAGTATATAAAACCTTCATAATAAATTTTAAAAATTTATTTATTCTTATCCATACCACTAAATTTAATGGCTAGGTTATAATGGTCAAGGGTATTATTATAATATTTTATATTGGGGTTTGTTAAAACTCAGTGTTACGCGTAACACAAGCTATTGAAAGAATTAAATTCCTTTGAAAAAAATATTTCATAGAATATTAGGATTTTAAATTATACCCCCACTAAAATTAATTTCTCCCTCAAAATTAATTACTTTGATAAAAAAAATATTAGTATAGTTTTTCCACTTCATATACTCATTTTCCCACATAGATTCTTCTAATTGGTTGTTTTGTCACAAAACATTAACTAGATGAGTAGTATTGTTTGGTAGATTTTTATATGTATTATCCATAATCTCCACTAGTAGTTCCTTGTATTAAATATATTTCTCTATTGGTATGACCTATGATTTCAATACATGTGAAGTATCAGTTATATACTTCCCCAGGAGATATTCATGGAACAAATCATGAACTTTTGAGAGGTTCGGTGGAAGTTCTTTGTGATACGAAACTATCCATGCTTGATCAAGAATCATGAGAGGGATGTTATACCTATGGAATAGATTTTCTTCCTTAATATCATAACCTTCTTCCATGTATAAATTCATATAAAACCCCTCTCACCAACTTCAAACTCCAAATCACACCAACAATTGTGAGTATAACTTTTTTATAGACTCTAAGAAGAATTGATATGTTTTTGAATGGATCTAATATTTTCTCCAACTTCCTCATCTTGAAAATATCCCAAAATATTTATTTCTATAACTTCATCCTAAAACATTATAGTATTAAAATTCTTTCCATATATGGATTCATAAGGATCCATATGAATTCTCGAATGAAATTTATTAATATATGAAATCTCAAATATATGAATGTATTTTAACAAACCATATTTAAAATCCATGGAATAAAATATTAAAATATCCTCTAGGGTCTGAATTTTTTCCTCTAACTGGTGATCTATCAAAGGATGATACAAATTAATGAAACATAAATCTATATCCAGGGACTACAAAAGACATTTCCATAACATTGATTTATGCCGCGTATCATGATCAGATACAATATAATGTGTACACTATGAAACCTTACCACCTCCTTAATGTATATCCTATAATATTGATCTAGAGGGAAATAAACTTTGATTGTGATGAAGTGTACTAACATTGTAATGTGATCAAATATAATACATACATCATAATTACCTTCATAATTTTTTGGGAGTCAAATGAAAAATTCCATGGTGATTTTCCCATTTCCATTCAGTTATGAATAAGGTTTAAAACATCCCCTTAGAATTTTGTCTCTCTGTCGTAACATTCTGACATACTGAAAATTGAGGTACAAACTCTACAATACCTTTTTTCATGCTATCCAAATAGAAACACTCTTTCAAATCCCTATAAACCTTTTTTACTTCCTCTATGAATAAAGAATCATGAAATACGAGCCTCTTCTAAAAGATCCATCTTCAAATCGGGTATGGAAAAAACATATATGGTTCCTAAACCGTAACATTCCATCAAAATCAAGGTTGAACTCAGGAATATTTATCACCTTTTATTCTGCTTTATATCATCCATCTGTGCCAATTTCATCCTCATATAGATATATGGTTGAAAACTTATTTGAAAAATAAAAGATATCTCCCCTTCCTTCATGATTTCAACATATAACATTTATAAATACAAAAATAATTGATCTTTTGTGATACTAATAATGGATAAGATATCATGACCCTTTCAACTTAAATCATATTCCACGTTGTTCTCTTTCCCAAGGTGGTAATGTATTGGGTAGTCATAATTTATAAGCAAATCAAGCAATCTTTTCTTAAGGATATTCAAATCTTTCTATGTGAATATATACTTTAACCTATTATGATCAGTATATTTGTAAAATCTTTCTCTATAAGATAATTCCTCCATATTTTAGTACAAAAATTACCAAGACTAACTACAAATCATTATTTGGGTAATTCTTCTCATAAACCATCAATTCTCACAAGGAATACTAAATCACCATATCTTTCTGCATGAGGATGAATCCTATTCCCTCCTTATATGCATCACTATTGATCAAAAATCCTCCACCACTATAGGGTAATGTAAGAATAGGTGTCATGAATAATCCTCTATTTAGTTCCTTAAAATCTCCCTCATATTCATCTATCTATATGAACTTGGATCAATTCCAAGTTAAATTGGTTTGTGGATTATATAGTCAGGAGAAATTATCCACAACCCATCAATAATATCTAGAAAAACCAATAAAATTATGGATCTCAATCATAGTGTATGTTTTGAACCAATGATCAATAGCCTCATTTGATGGATCCACCTATATACCCTATCTAGAGATCATATACCCCAAATATGGAACCTTTTGTAGGAGAAATTCAAATTTTGAAAATTTTGTAAATATTTTCTACTTTCTTAGCGTTTTTACTACAAATATCATGTGATATTTATGTTATTAAATACTCTTTAAATATATTATATTTGGTGTTTGGGGGTACAATTACCTCAAAATCACACACACACCAAAAAAAGATCCTAAAAGGTAGGTCATTACACCCTCCATGGGATAACCAACCCAACTACCCAGTTTATTACATCACATATATTTGGCTCGAAGGCCCAGGGAGCATGTAGCCCATTACATGGCCTGTAGGCCCAAGTTTTTTGACCCAAGTCCCATTCTCTAAATAGTATTACAACAGTACCCCCTGCTACAATACCTTGCATAGCCCACTACTGCTACAGTTCCCACCACTGCTACAACTATAGTGCCCGCCATCGCTACAGCTACAGTGCATGTTGCTGCTACAACGTCATCATTGCTATATTTCATCTACTGTTACAATACCACTACAGTGCTGCTACAATACCTGCACCCATTTTCCAAGAAGATAGTTGGGGAATTATTTATACCAAATTGAATTCTTATATATTCAAAGTATCCATACCTTATATGTAATGTTTTATTGGATATATCCTCATTATTGATCCTCAGTTGATGATATCATGAATGAAGTTAGATCTTGGAAAAATATTGACTACCATGTAGTTAATCAGAAAATTCATCAATATCGGTTAGAGGATACTTATTCTTGATTTTGGTATGATTAAGTTCCCAATAATCAATATAGTGTCACATTAATTTATATTTATTCTTAACAAATGATCTAGTTCACCCATAGGTGGAACACTAAGATGAATGACTCTCATTACAAAATTCTCCAAGAGATTCTTATTCAATTCTTGTAACTCAATAATGGCCATTATATATGGAGTCTTTGAAATATATGTATCACAATTTATTAATTCTATTAATAACTAAACATCACAATTTGGTGAAAGTATATGAAATTATTCCAAAAATACATCAATAAACACCCACAAAACAAGGATATCATCGATGTTTAGTTTTCCCCCAAAACATCAGAGATAAATTCCCCTTTTAATAGGAATAAACACCTATATAATGTATGTTATTTCCATAAAAATTTCATATTTATCATCACACGGATAGAAAATCATAGGTTGGTTTGGAATATCATAAGTGACTTCTAATCCTTTTAAATTGATGTAGTATTTATATATATAAATCCAATGCATACATAAAATAACATAAAATTCAACCAGAGGGCGAATAATAATATTTTCTATAATATTATTCCCATATATTTCAATTATGAAATTATCATAAACTTAAGATGTGATAATCATACCATTAGGTAATTTTAATTCCAATTCAACATCTAATCACTGAGGAAAAAAATGAACATCCCAATACACTTTTCTTGATATACATGAAAACATAAATATATGGTAAAATAGGTCACTTCAATATTTTACTATAATTTTTACCACCTTAACTTTTTAATTCTATCTTTAATCCTATATTAAAACCAAAATAGTTTTCATGAGCATCATGCATTATTAATCAGAGTTATTAATCATGAAAAATTATTCATAGGAATTTTATATCATGATATCTTATTTTTAATCTATAACACCTTATATTTATCCTATATCATTCATGGTAATTACATATTTTAATCCTTTATTATGGTTTTTAAAGAGTCTATGAATTTCCAAAACTTATCCCCCTTGATTGTAAAACTAGTTGTGTAATAAGGCCTACTATCATGCACTAGGTAATGACCAAGTCCATACCAATGCACCATTTTCAGAGTTATTTCCCCTGGGTAAAACTATTCCAGATCTATATCCACATATAGAATCCATACATGGATTTAATTTCTTGTAAACCACTCACTTTATCCTTTACCTAAAGTCTAAAAAATTATCCAATCTTTGACTAAAACTTAGGCGTATCCTTAGAAATATACTAAGGGACCTCACTAAATATTTCTCATCCTAGTTTCCAAATTTTGACTATTTTTTATGCCAACTATAATAAACTACGATTTTTATAAATATATATTAAATATTAATTGATTAATATTCAATATATTTCCCAAATACATTCCTGAGGACCATAAATATTTAGTTATTTGGAGACCAGATGCACAATCTTCTTATTTCATGAAGGATAGTAAAAATATAAAATAAATGACTTCCTATTTAGTAAAATTCATAGATATTCCCAACATAAACTTTTCTTCATAACCTACAGAAAAGAAGAAAAATAAAGGGAGAGATCATATGATCAGTTTGGGTAAACATGGAATATGTTAACCAATGATCATATGAAAGGATACAATAAGAGTAAGGGTATGATGTTATGAATATAACTTAAAAACTTCATAGTTAATCTATCATGGATCATAGACCCAAAACATGGAATAAAACATAATATTTTCAAAATACATGAACAATAAGAGTGATAAATAATCATAAACTAGTCATGATCCATAATATCATGTCATATAAGTATGGGACCATTATAAGTATAGAAACCATTTCACATGTCAATGTTCAAAATCGAGACCATAAAATCATAATAGATCAGGAATCAACACCTATATCCCATTTCATAATAGATATATAATCATCACCTATTTATTATAGTGGTTCAAACACATCATCCTATCTACCATAGAGGATTAGGTACATCAGATTTTTTCCCATCATCATCTCATAAAATAAAAATATTTACCTAATTCATTAGAGAGAGATATAAGTCCTTCCCATCACATAGTGACAACCATACATATTATTTATAGAGTTAATATTTTCATTATTATTTATATGTTTTTCAATGATTTAATCCCTCCTAATTATTCAATGTGAGTGTATTTGCATCATTTATGTGTTTTTGGTGTATTTTGGGCTTAAATGTGAAAATGGGGTAATTCTGTAAAATTCTCAGTTTTATATAGCTTCTGTTTTTCGGTCATAACTTTTATAATATGGGTCCAATTGAAGTGAATAGTTTTTTTAGGATTCCTATACTTGTGGGCTTAAAATGTTCCTTCTGGACCAAGACCCAATTTGAAACCCAATGGTGCAGAAAATTAAATCAAGTTGAGAAATCAGTTTGGAAGGCACAATGGATCCCACTTCATTAAATATGCAATATCTCCTTCATCCGACCTTATAATGAGGTGATTCTAGCTGGTGTCGACAGAGGACATCCAAAGGACGGCTCACATTAAATTTCATAAATTATTGAGCTCATTAATGCATCCTTTTGGCACGTCCAAATAGAGTGGGTGAAACAGTGTTTGGAGGCCAGAAAAGTAATTTTCATTGATTCGGCCATATCGTTCTTTACACATGTACAATGACTCTCAAATTTTAAGGGTCGATAGAAAACTTCATTTCCAACATTCTATAAGAAGGGACCTCAGTGAGTTTCGGCCGTATGGTGGGCGGAACAGAGGAAAACTTTTGGAAGACAGATTCTGGAGGATCAAATTTCTGTTCTTTCTTTTCTCTCTTTTGTTCTTCTTAGTTTTGTAATGAATTATTCTTTACCCTTAGTCACAATTACCCTTACCATGGTGGGGTAAACTTATGTGTGATTGGTGAAGGAGAGGTTTTCCATATTTTATTTCATGAGTTCCTTCTATTAATGTTTTAAAATCCTCTTTTCTCTTCTGCGAATCTGTTTCAATTTATTATAACAGTTTTTATTATCATGTACGATTGTATCTGATTTTAGATTATGTTATTCATTTATATTTTCTCAATGATCAATATCTACCTCCACTAGGTTCTGGTTTATAAACTATGGAATAGACCGGGACTTAGTGGTGTAGTACTCAGTGATCACCGGTATGTGTGTGAGGAGTAGTGAATGTTCTTGATTACTTGGGATAAACAATACCCGATTGGGAATTGCCTAAGATAATTGGGGGTATTTTATACAAATCTATTACACATTGGAAGGAGAGTAGACCAACCTAAGATTTTATTAAGGTTTATTCTCACATTTTTAATTGACCAAGAGAGTGAGAAGAAACAATTGTGGATTCTCACTCTTAACGATTTAGCAGAGGAGAATTGGGTAAAATGAACAATGATAGAATTACAATTGGAAAACTGACCCTAACCTGATCGCCATTTCATATCACTGATTTAGATCACATCATTTGTCAATTTGTTTCAAAACTTTCACTTAATTAATTTACTTTATTTAGTTTCTTTCTTGTATTTTCTAAATCAAACAATTTCTAAAAACAACCTCACTTCTTTCTATTTTAAGGTGACAGCTTAATTGTTGTGCACTCCTCTCTGGAGACAACCTAGGTAATCCACTGTACTACATTTTAACTTAGGTAATATTTGTTTTTGTCACACCCCACGACAGGCACGTGTCAAAACTTGGCGCCGTTGCCGGGGAGGTAGTGCCAACATTTCTTTTCTTTTCTTTTCTCTCTTTTCATCTTTTCTCTTCAAAATTGCATGACTCGAACCTCAA
Organism: Viscum album; assembly: GCA_963277665.1. NCBI lineage: Eukaryota > Viridiplantae > Streptophyta > Magnoliopsida > Santalales > Viscaceae > Viscum > Viscum album. The sequence goes on along the minus strand of OY728146.1, from coordinate 120,303,137 downwards.
AAACTGAACCTTTACCCATAGATCCTGAAATTGAAAGAACCTTGTTGAATAGACTTAGAAACATTAATTTGGAATCTGAATTTGAGGAAGTTCCCCTTACAGACTCAAGTGAAACTTCAAGTGTTCACTCTGAGCCTGTCATCATTGCTGAAAATCAAAACCAAACACTTAGAGACCTCTGTGCACCACAATTCCTTAATCAAAACAATCAACTTGTCATGCCAGTGTTACAAAATGATTTTAAAATGAAACCTAACATGATTCCTTTGCTTACAAAGTTTCATGGTTTGGCTGGTGAAGATCCAAACAAACACATTAAAGAGTTCACACATGTTTGCTCAACTTTCAGACCCCGTGGAATTACTGAGGAGCAGGTAAAGTGGAAGGAATTTCCGTTTTCATTGGATGGAGCTGCTAAAGAATGGTTGTACGGCCTACAACCATGAGACGTACATGACTGGAATGACCTGGTAAGATGTTTTATGCAAATATTCTTCCCCACCTCTAGAAGCACAGCCATTCGTAAGGAAATCTATGCCATACGACAATCATCTGGAGAAACTCTTTACGAGTACTGGGAGAGATTTAAGAAGCTATGTGCCAGCTGTCCACATCAAGCCATTGAGGAACACCACTTTATTGTCTTCTTCTATCAAGGACTACTGGAAAATGACAGAAACCTTCTTGATGCATCATCTGGAGGTGCACTGATTGACAAGTCTCCAGAAGAAGCCAAGGGCTTGATTGAGAAGATTTCCCAAAACTCACAGCAATTTGGAACAAGAGGTATTGGAACAAGAGGTATTCATGAGGTACACACTTCTCATCCATCACCCTTATTAGAAACTAAGATTTAAGAGCTTACTAGTTTGGTGAGACAGATGGCCTTGAAGCAAGTTAGTGACCAACAAGCACCAGCTAAGGTATGTGGTTTATGCTCATCTCCTGATCATTTCACTGACCAGTGTGCTGAAATACAGGGAATGGAAAGTTGTGCAGCAGCCTTTCAACCAAGGCAGTTCCAGCAAAATCAAGGATGGAGAGAGCCTAACCAAGTCCAATATGGATTTGGAAATCAACAGAATCAAGCTAGGCCCCCGTACCAAAATCAGTTTCAAAACCAACCCCCATTCCAGAATCAATTCCAGAACCCTCCACCATTTCAACAAAAACCATCTTATAATCAGCCCTCATACCAAAAACCAACCAATATCCAAAGACCCTATGAGCAACCATCCACTAGTGCCCAACCTCCAATTCAAAACCAACAAAAATCTGAGTTTGAAGGACTGAAAGACACTGTTAAAGATTTGTCCAATAAGTTTGAGAGTCTCATGGAATTTCTGACCAAAAATCCAGGTAAACTCCCTTCCCAAACAATCCCAAACCCAAAAGAGAATGTTAGTATTATAACTACAAGAAGTGGAAAAGAACTCCAACCACCATCCACCATTGAACCTGAAACAAGAAAAACTAATATGGGTGAGAATGAAGTTAGAAATGATGAAAATTCTATAAAAATGCATCGGGAAGAAGATAAGAAAGAGGAGGATGATAATGATAGGACAAGAAGGAAGAAACAAGAAACACAATTTCAAAGGAAACAAAGGGAGAAGAAATATATACCACCACCATTTCCATCAAGGATGATTGAATCAAAGAGGTTACAAGAAGAAGCACTGCAAAAAGAAATTCTGGACACCTTTCAGAAAGTGGAAATCAACATACCTCTACTTGAAGCACTCAAACAAATTCCAAAGTATGCTAAGTTTTTGAAGGATCTTTGTACCAAGAAAAGGAGACTTCAAGGGAATAAGAGGATCAATTTGGGAAGAAGCGTCTCAGCCCTTATCACACCACAATTGCCAACCAAATGTCAAGATCCAGGGACATTTTCTATTCCATGCACCATTGGTTCATTAAATTTCTCTAATTCTTTGTGCGATTTAGGTGCATCAATTAATGTATTGCCTCACTCAGTATATACTTCTTTGAAGATGGGAGACTTGAAGCCCACAAGAGTGGTGGTCCAGCTTGCAAATAGATCCACAGTTTTCCCAGCAGGAGTTCTGGAGGATGTCCTGGTAAAAGTCAAAGATCTTTTATTCCCTACTGACTTTTATGTGTTGAATATGGAAGATGATAGGATCCCATCACACTCACCCATCATTTTGGGGAGACCATTCTTAAAGACGACCAAAACCATCATCAATGTCCATGAAGGGACACTTACCATGGAGTTTGGAGATAGCACTGTCCACTTCAATATTTTTGAATCCATGAGGCACCCATCAGATGATCATTCACTCTTCGCACTCTCCCATGAAGATGGCATAGAACCAATTGAAGAATCAGGTATGTTTCATGAATTTTTATCATTAGGAGAGAATTTTTCCATTAAAGATATCACTGAACATATGGATTCCCAAACTCTTGGAGGTTCTGATTTCCTATTGGAAGAAGAGGTAAAATCTGATTTCTTTGATAATTTGTTAAAGGATGATGAAGATGATATGATTTCTTGTGTGCAGGATGTCAAACCATTGGAAGTGGATAACCTAAATTTAGTTTCATCTCTTGAGCATCCTCCTGATCTAGAATTAAAACCACTCCCCACTGATTTAAAATATGTTTACCTTATGGAGGGAGAGAAATTACCAGTAATAATTGCTAATAATCTATCTAAAACCCAAGAAAAATCATTGATTGAGCTTTTGAGAGAGAATGTCCAAGCAATAGGGTGGAGCTTAGGTGATATCCCAGGAATAAACCCAAACATTTGCTCACATAGAATTTTTCTTGAGGGAGATTCCAAACCTGTCAGACAACCCCAAAGGAGGCTGAACCCTACCCTGATGGAGGTTGTAAAAAAAGAGATTGAGAAGTTATTAGAAGCCGGGATCATCTATCCCATATCAGATTCACAATGGGTTAGCCCCATCCATGTAGTCTTAAAGAAAACTGGACTAACCATTGTGAGGAATGAAAAGAATGAATTAGTCCCTGTGAGAATTCAGAATAGCTGGAGAGTATGCATCGATTTTAGGAAGCTGAATCAGGTCACTCGAAAAGATCATTTCCCTATCCCGTTTATTGACCAGATGTTAGAGAGATTGGCAGGGAGAACTCATTATTGCTTTTTGGATGGACTTTCAGGTTATTTTCAGGTACCCATTGCCCCCGAGGATCAAGAGAAGACTACCTTTACTTGTCCTTTCGGTACTTTTGCATACAAAAGAATGCCATTTGGATTGTGTAATGCTCCAGGTATATTTCAGAGGTGTATGGTAAGTATATTTTCTGATCACATTGAAGATTGATTGGAGGTTTTCTTGGATGACTTCACAGTTTTTGGAAATTCGTTTGACCATTGTTTGAAAAATATGGAAAAAGTTTTGAAAACTTGCATTGAAAAGAACCTTGTTTTGAATTTTGAAAAGTGTCATTTTATGGTTGAGAGAGGAATTGTCCTTGGGCATGTAATTTCACAGAATGGCATTGAGGTTGATAAATCAAAAATTGAAGTGATAAATTCTTTGCCTTACCCAACTTGTGTGAAACATGTTAGATCATTTTTAGGACATGCAGGATTCTACAGGAGGTTTATAAAAGATTTCAGTAAGATTTATCTCCCTCTCTCTAGATTACTTTTGAAAGATGCTGATTTTGATTTCAATGGTTCATGTAGGGAAGCATTTGATGAGTTGAAGAAGAAATTTATTACACCACCAGTGATGCAGCCACCAAATTGGGAAGAACCATTTGAGCTACTTTGTGATGCTTCAAACCAAGCAGTTGGAGCTGTCCTTTCTCAGAGAATTGAGGGCAGGCCACAAGTCATTGCATATGCCTCGAAAACCTTAGATGCGGCCCAATTCAACTACACAACAACAGAAAAAGAGTTTTTAGCAGTTGTTTTTGCTTTAGAAAGATTTAGATCGTATCTGCTTGGAACTAAAGTCATTGTGTTTTCTGATCATGCAGCTCTTAGGTACTTGATGAAGAAGGCTAAAGCAAAACCAAGGCTAGTGAGATGGATACTAGTACTACAGGAGTTCAACATAGAAATCAAAGAGAAGAAGGGATCTGAGAACCAAGTGGCTGATCACTTAAGTAGACTACCCAACACCGCTGAAGTTGAGATTCCAGACACTGAACCACTAAATGATCGCCTTCCAGGAGAGTAGTTGTACTTGATTGAAGGAGAAGTACCTTGGTATGCTGACATGGTCAATTATCTGGTAACATCTCAGGTCCCATCTCATTTAAATTCTCACCAAATTCACAAATTGAAATCTGAATCTAAATATTACATCTGGGATGATCCATTTCTTTGGAAGATTTGCAATGACCAAATGATCAGAAGATGTTTGCCTAAAAATGAAATTGAATCAGTCTTTAGGTTTTGTCACACATTAGCTTGTGGAGGCCACTTTGGACCTCAAAGGACTGCAAGAAAGGTTTTAGAATCTGGACTTTTTTGGCCAACACTTTTCAAAGATTCTCATGAATTTTGTAAACGGTGTGAAAAATGTCAGTTTACAGGAAATATTTCAAAGAGACAAGAAATTCCCCAAAAGCCACTTAATTTTTGTGAAATATTTTAAGTTTGGGGGATTGATTTTATGGGACCTTTCCCAATGTCATTTGGAAATTCTTATATTCTTCTTGCTGTTGATTATGTTTCCAAATGGGTGGAAGAAAAAGCCACCAGGACTGACGATGCTAAAGTTGTTTGTGATTTTGTAAGGGCTAACATATTTTGTAGGTTTGGAGTTCCTAGAGCCATCATTAGTGATCAAGGGGCTCACTTTTGTAATTGGAGAATGGCGGCTTTGTTGAAAAAGTATGGGGTGCATCATAAAACATCAACTCCCTATCATCCATAGACTAATGGGCAAGCTGAAGTGTCCAATAGGGAAATAAAAGGAATTTTGGAAAAGACTGTTAATCCAAATAGGAAGGATTGGAGCCAAAGGTTAGAAGACACATTATGGGCTTACAGGACAGCCTACAAAACTCCAATTGGAATGAGTCCATATAGGCTGATTTATGGGAAAAGTTGTCACCTACCTGTGGAATTGGAACATAAGGCATACTGGGCTGTGAGGAAGATGAATCTGGATCTTGAAAGTGCTGGGAAAGAAAGAATATTGCAGTAACAAGAGCTGGAAGAAATTATAAGGGAAGCATTTGAAAATTCCAGGATTTACAAAGAGAGAACAAGAGTGTCTCATGACAAACTGATCCAACCAAAGGACTTCCATCCAGGAGACAAAGTGTTGTTATTCAGTTCAAGACTCAAGCTGATGCCAGGTAAACTTCGTTCCAGGTGGGAAGGTCCATTTATAGTTACTCATGTATATCCTTTTGGTGCTGTGCAGATTGTGAAGGATGGAGTGAAGGATCCATTCACTGTTAATGGGCACAGATTGAAGAAATTCCTTGGGACCATGCCATCAGAGCCAATGGAGGAGATCACACTCCGCCAACCTGTTTATCAATAAACTCCATCAGGTCGTACCTCTCCTTTATATTTTCATGATTTTTGTGATTCAATTTCCAATATTCTTACATGTTAAATACATTTTAATGCATTGTGGACACTGCATCATTTAAGTGTGGGGGAGGGAACCTTTGTAGTGTAGGATTTTTATGTGTTGTTTGTTTTCCTATTTGTTAAAAAAAAACATGTGTGTGTTTAAAATTTTGTGTGCTTATTTTTAAAATTTTATGTGTTTCTGAAACTTTTGAGCTGAAATGATTATCATTGGTATTTTTGAAACCCATCTCCATGAGTGAAATATTTTATTCCTTGAAACTAAGCTTAAATGAATGCTGAAAATGACATTGTTTCAAGTTCAATTATTTGGGAATTTCATGAAAAATACTCTGTTTTTTGAATCCCATGCCACATATCACTGTCTTTATATTTGAAATCACATTCCCGTGAGGCTTCTAAACCTATTATTTTCATATTCTTTATATTCACCTCACTTATTGAGAGAACCAAATCATGCCTGATTTAACCAGAATTTGATTTATTCTTGTCAAAACTTGAGGGTTTGAGGTACTTGTGTTTTAAATGATTGAGGCATTTCTTTGGTTTGAAAGCCCCCTATTCAAGATAATCTCTTTCATAATGGCCTACCTTGAATATTTAATCCTTTTAGCCCATAGAAGCCATGAAAATCCTGTTAGTTTAGCCACATTACAAGCCAATATTCCCTATCCAACCTGCTCTTGAAGTGAAATTGCATGATCTATTTGAACATAAGTGTGGGGGGAAGATGTCTTGTATTGTACTACCTTATTTGGGGATACTTTGGGTGAAAAAAAAATGTTGAAGAGATGTTATTGCTGTAAAAAAAAATCATTCTGCTGAAAGCTGTTCTTTTTCTAGAGCTTTCATGATGAGAGAAGCTGTGCCTTTCTGGAGCTTCTAATGTAAAAAGGAAGCTGTGCCTTTTCTGGAGCTTTCAAGAAATATTATATTTGAGAAGATTGAAATGTTTGATGCTGAAATGATGAACTATGGGAACATTCCTTGATATTCCATGGAGAAGGAGTTTATTTTCTACTAAGGGGAGTGAAGAGAAGACCATACTTTTGTGAAAATTAGAGTAATGCAATTTTGCTTCAAAAAGAGCCAAGCCCTCTTCATTCAGCCTCAGAATTTTCACATATAAATCCTACCAACCTAAAGCCACAGAACAACCTTAACAATTCCTCATGATAAACAAATGTCTTTGACTCACATCGGGTGGAGAGGTAGGAATTTATCAAGCCTATGGTGACCCTTGTATGAGTTTGGATGAGAAAGACATTGCTAAAAAATTGAGATTTGTGTAATGAGAGATAATGAAAGTTAGGTAAGTGTTTTGTGTGAATGGGAGGAGAAATGAAGAGTAAATTTATTGAATGATCATAACTTAAGAATATGAAATAATAGAGTTTGAGGAGGCATGATATATTTTGTTTCTTGTTTTCAAATTAGTGGATCTCATGAATATGTGTTTTGAATTTACTTTGAATTTATTTTGATTCTGACTTGTCCAGGAGACCAAGTGATAAGTGTGGGAGAATTGATAGAGTTAATATTTTCATTATTATTTATATGGTTTTTAATGATTTAATCCCTCCTAATTATTCAATGTGAGTGTATTTGCATCATTTATGTGTTTTTGGTGTATTTTGGGCTTAAATGTGAAAATGGGGTAATTCTGTAAAATTGTCAGTTTTATATAGCTTTTGTTTTTCGGTCATAACTTTTATAATATGGGTCCAATTGAAGTGAATCGTTTTTTGTAGGATTCCAATACTTCTGCGCTTAAAATGTTCCTTCTGGACCAAGACCCAATTCGAAACCCAATGGTGCAGAAAATTAAATCAAGTTCAGAAATCAGTTTGGAAGGCATAATGGACCCCACTTCATTAAATATGCAATATCTCCTTCATCCAACCTTAGAATGAGGTTATTCTAGCTGGTGTAGACAGAGGACTTCCAAAGGACGGCTCACATTAAATTTAATAAATTATTGAGCTCATTAATGCATCCTTTTGGCGCGTCCAAATAGAGTGGGTGAAACAGTGTTTGGCGGACAGAACAGTAATGTTCATTGATTCGGCCATATCTTTCTTTAAACCTGTACAATGACTCTCACATTTTAAGGGTCGATAGAAAACTTCATTTACAATATTCTATAAGAAGGGACCTCAGTGAGTTTTGGCCGGATGGTGGGCGGAACAGAGGCAAACTTTTGGAAGACAGATTCTGGAGGATTAAATTTCTGTTCTTTCTTTTCTCTCTTTTGTTCTTCTTAGTTTTGTAATGAATTCTTCTTTACCCTTAGTCACAATTACCCTTACCATGGTGGGGTAAAATTATGTGTGATTGGGGAAGGAGAGGTTTTCCATATTGTATTTCATGAGTTCCTTCTATTAATGTTTTAAAATCCTCTTTTCTCTTCTGCGAATCTGTTTCAATTTATTATAACAGTTTTTATTATCATGTACGATTGTATCTGATTTTAGATTCTGTTGTTCATTTATATTTGGTCAATGATCAATATCTCCCTCCACTAGGTTCTGGTTTATAAACGATGGAATAGACCGGGACTTAGTGGTGAAGTACTCAGTGATCACTGGTATGTGTGTGAGGAGTAGTGAATGTTCTTGATTACTTGGGATAAACAATACCCGATTGGGAATTGCCTAAGATAATTGGGGGTATTTTATACAACTCTATTACACATTGGAAGGAGAGTAGACCAACCTAAGATTTTATTAAGGTTTATTCTCACATTTTTAATTGACCAAGAGAGTGAGAAGAAACGATTGTGGATTCTCACTCTTAACGATTTAGCAGAGGAGAATTGGGTAAAATGAACAATGATAGAATTACAATTGGAAAACTGACCCTAACCTGATCGCCATTTCATATCACTGATTTAGATCACATCATTTGTCAATTTGTTTCAAAACATTCACTTAATTACTTTACTTTATTTAGTTTCTTTCTTGTATTTTCTAAATCAAACAATTTTTAAAAACAACCTCACTTCTTTCTATTTTAAGGTGACAGCTTAATTGTTGTGCACTCCTCTCTGGAGACAACCTAGGTAATCCACTCTACTGCATTTTAACTTAGGTAATATTTGTTTTTGTCACACCCCACGACAGGCACATGTCAATTATTTCCACAAGATAATAAAACATTAATCATATATTAACCCATAAAAAATTAAATGGGTTTCAGAATCATTTCATTATATCATAACCTAAGGAAAATAATTGGGTTTCAGAAACAATTCATCAATTCATCATGTCTTAACCCATTGAAACAGAATAGGTTTTCTAAACATATTTTTATCATAATAATTAACATAAACCATCAATATAAAAAATAAATAGGGTAACATTAGAACATATCCCTTGTAAAAAATAACCAAAACCAATGGGGTTTTCCATTAATAAATATAAATTCAATAAAATATCATTAAAATGTTTTTGAGAAAAATATCCTTTTTATTTGAAATAACTTTTTTAAAATCTATAAAATTACCAAATATTGAGGAAATATTTTTATCTAAAAAGTACCATGATAAATTGTAAATGAATATTCAAATAATTTAGTGGTAATTATGGAAAAAATTATTTTCACGTCATATACATTAAAATGAATATTCCTTTCACATTTTTAGTAAAAAGACAAGACTACATCATTCAGAAACTGAAAAGATTATTATTTTTTAAAAAATTGTAAAAATGAAAACATAGAGTAAAATATATTTAAAAAATCAGTTTATAATGGTAAAAAATTATTTAAATCATATCTAGAAAACATGGACATGGAAGAAAATGGGTTTGGACCGAAGAGATAAATCAGTTTAATTTTTCATTAAAAACATTTTTTTTTACAATAATGAGTACATTAAGAAATGAAAATGGAATTAAAACATTTATTTTCATGAAATAACTATAAGGAAATAAAATTAATGAGTTTCTTGCGATATATTTCATAATATTTTATCATCGAAAACTTAATCATAAACAACCATAAAAAATAATGAAATTGTAACATAAAACCATTTACAACTTTGGTATCTTTTGAATCATAAGCCCCATGAAATAAATAATATTATATGGATATTTATATAATATAATTTAATGATAAAAATAATAAAATGTATTTATGGGAATTATATACACTGTATAAAAGAAACAAGGGGTGTATAATGAATGATCCCCACAAAAATAAACATGGCACGAAAATACCTTACCACTTTGGTAAATTTTGAATCATAATCCCCATGAAAGAATAAAATAAAATTAAAAATTATATGTCATGAAAATAAAGAAATTTACTATATAATATAAAAATTGGTCAATGTATACATCACATAATTTTAACCATGATATAAATATTATATATATTCATTATATACATAATTATATTCATCCATAAAAGTACAAATAGAAAAATTAAATACACTATTCATGGAGACGGTAAGTCATGTGTACGCATTAACATTGTTTCTATATTATCGAATAAGGGAATAAAGAAAAGATAAATAATAATTCAAATTTATAGGAATATTATTATATCATTTACATTACATATATTAATTAAATATATCCATAATACCTTCCATGTAAAGCATAAGTGAAAAAAATCATATCACTTCGTGAGGTGGTAGTCCATCTTACACACAAGAGATGTTATCGTATCCCCCCTTAATGGAAATTAAGAAGTTAAATATGATATTATAATTTAAAAATTATATTTATGTAATAATTATTATATATATATATATATGACAACATTATACCTCTCCTTCATAGGCTATGATGGAAAATAAATTTCATCAGTTTGTGAGGTGATAGTCCACCCTAACGACAATAAACGGTTTCATTTACCATTTGATAGAAGAGGTGGTGAATATAGGTTATAAGAATAACATAATAACATATTATTAAATTTTTTATACCGCTGTTATTATAAAATCATAATTTAAGAATACTTGATGGGTGTGGAAGAAGCAAAAAAATAGAAACACTTGGTTGAGAATGATACCTCTCCTTCTGATAACCACCATAGGTTTACACCAAAATCCTTACTAAGATGGATTCATGATCAATAAAATAAATCTTGGATATGAGGTGGGAATTAATTAAGTAAATTTAGTAGGTATTTAATAGACTAATATATTTTAGAAGTGTGAAGAGAAGAGTAGAGGGGGTTCTCTTTTATGAATGGAGGAGAGTACAGACATGTATTTTTGGAAAATAATAAAGTTTATACACGTTTTTTGATATTAACAAGGCTCTAGAAAAGATTATTTTCCAAAATTAAATGAAATAAGGTAAAACAATGTCCTAAAATGGGTGGTTGAAAAGTTTCTAGGTAATTTTTTCTCTTATCTGTTTAGTTTAACTCCCCAGTAAAACCATCTTAATCTTAAATTTGGTAATTAATTTCTATAGTTTTCGCAATGAATTTATACCAAAAATTAATTTGATCATATTTAATTATATTAATTATGGTAATTATAAATATTTAATACATTTTTCCAAATCTCATCTATATTAGTGGAAATTTTTTATTTAAAATTAATCCCAAGGATGTGATGAAAAAGTTGTTCTCCAAATAAGAAATTTTTATAAGTATAAGAAGTTTTAACATCAAAAGTCAACATAAATTTAATTAGACTTACTCAATTGGTATAATGATAAAATAATTTATCAAATTTTACTTTAAAATCATTTCTAATGATTATGGACCTTTTTAAAAACTTCAAAAATGGCAGTTTTTTTATAAAAATGAGTATTTTTATGAATTCACTAAAAAATTAACATTTTTAGAAAATTTTTAAAAATTAACCATATATTAGTTTTGAAATTATTATTACAAAAATAAATTTAATTTTAAATATGAATTATTTAATATTTTAAAAAATAAAATTTATTATTTTTTCACAAAAACCAATGAAAATATTATTTTCAAAGTATATAAGGACATTACTAAAAATAAAGTGGCTATTTATAAATATATTTTCTTTAACTAAAAACATTAAAATTAAATTTCAAAATGTGTTTCTTCTTATTGATAAATCCAAATTTAATTCATGTTTATAATGTTCAATAATAACAATAATACTACTTCTATTAATAATAATAATATATCATGTGTTTTAAAACTAATTGTTGTGTGTAATGAAAGATATCAAAGAAATTAAATTCATTTGAATAAAAATCATAAAATATCTGGGCGCTACACTCATGTTGAATATTTATAAAAACATAAGATAATTTCCTGCGTTATAATATCTTAAATAATTATTAATTTATAGAATAATTGTTCTAATGGATGAGGTGATGTGAATCCATCATAAGATACATCTTCCAAAAGTCTAAGGAAGAATATTACCACGTGTTCTTGAAATCAATTTTTCAGAAATTCTAATTCATTAAATAGTGAAATTCATAATTTATATTCAAGATAAATATGAGTAAACAATGATTTATTGATACTCCTACCTTCTAATAGAGTGTAATAAAAAATAAAAATGGAGTGAGATCCCCTCAAAATTATGGATAAAAGGATTACTATCTATAAATTGGAAGAATCCACCACAAGCTAGAGTTTTACTCAAAGGAAGAAGCAAATACGTGTTGGCTGTTGATGGTGTTGGGGAATTTTTGGGTTGAAGTACACTTATTATTGGTATCATTTTAATATTTTTGGATATAGAGTCCCACCCAAGTTCCACTCAATAGTTCCTCAAGAACGATGAACACAGGACCTCAAACGCATCTCCACAAACACTAGAGGCTGGTGACTAGTTGTGAGGGCCTTAGATAAGTTTGTGGGGGATACTATCCCCACATTGATTAGAGTATGAAAAAATAGTAGATATATACAATAAAGAGAAGAATCGATGAAAACATCAAGATAGACATCGAAACCAAAAGCACAATCATACAAGATAATGAAATAAATTACGAATGATGAATAAATAAGCCAAAGAAACTTATAATGATAGTATTTCATGTGTTATAAAAATGAACACAAGGTGTTATAGGAGATTAGAATATAATTCATAGTGAAAAAATAAAGGAAGTCAAAAAATTTCTACAACTTTCATCTCAAGCTTAGGTTCGGTCCTATGCTCCCAACTCCATCATAGAAATAAAAAAAATCATTAGAAGTTGGATGCTTACCTTTGTTTGTACATGTTATCATGAATTATACTCAGGTACCAAAAGGTACTCCAAAAAAGTGTGAGACATAATATTAGTAGGCCATCACCCATGGTGTCAAGGCCCTTCCGTTTTATTCTGAATAAATATATAAGTGCGCCATAATAATTTAAATGTAATACAGAATAAATAAATAACCACATTGTACTGGGTTCCACTTAGAGATCCATCCAATCTACCTACTTCAGCCTAATCTGGTGTGTTTGAATTGAGAGATATTGAAATGTTAAAGTGTGTATGGTAAGGTTCCATTGGCTAAAATGCTCCCAATATTGTGATTGGTCTTGGAGAAAATATCTCTACATTTATAAACCAACTAACCAAGTCTCATTTGAAAATGTTTTTTACCTTTGAAAATATTTTAATAATTATTTATAAAACATGTTCAGACACCTTGATCCTATCCCTGGAAACCTGTAAATAATTACCAAGTATCGCTCAAAGGTCTTGGTACATGTCCAATTCCAAATGTTTATCCAAGGAGACCCATGTAAGAATTATAAAGATTCACTATGGAATGGAGTAAAAATGAAATGTCTTAACTCAATATTCATACTTTGTATTTCATATAGGGGCCCAAGTCTTGCTCCTGGAATTGAACAACCAATAGTTTCATTGATACTTTCCATGGGGTCACCCCTAGGGAACTAGTGTCACTCTTATAGAGGTAAAACTGATAATGCATGTAGAATCCATCCCAGGCATAACAGGTGTAACTCCTGATGTGTTTATTAAAAATTAACATCTTCAACAGGACGACATGAGAGTTCATCTAAGGGGTCCTTAAGGCATAAACCCCTTTTCACCCATGGATCTAAATTAAAACTTATAACATGAAATTCTTGTTTAACAAGTTCAAATGAATGACCATTACATTTAATTCAATCCATTCAATCATATTAGTCATTTTAGTTAAGTCATGTTATTGTGAAGTTTCCATTTAAATCACATATACCAAGGGATATACACTTAGAATACTCAATTTAAGTCCACCCATACATAAGTGGCATTAGTCAAGGCTATTCAATAGGTTCAACACACCCAAAATTTAAAACATAACTCTATCTATTTAATATAAATCAAAACCACTTATAATAATTTAACAAACCAATTTAAAGGGGAATTTTTTCATTATAGGTATAGTTCAACACATTTGGGTTTCATATCTCAAGGTGATCAACCCATGTAGTTTCTTCTCCTCTTACTCGGGTCTCCAAAGATTAGGTGACACATCCAAATTAATTAAATTGAAAAAATAGAGGTGATACTGGAAATGTCTGGATTTTGGCTCAGTGATGTGATTTTTGAAATGCAAATAAATGATGAGAAATGGCATTACCACTTACATTAGCATCATAGATCTTTCCTCTTCTAGTTTTAACCATCGATTCGACCTAGATTAGAAGAAAATGACCAAACCCAAATGCCCTAAAATAGGTAAAAAATATTACACCAAAATAGAATATTTGATAAAATAGAATCTTTAAAATAGGGTCATGGGAAATGAGTGTTGGGTCGGAGAGTGATGGAAAGAGGGGGGTGAATTGCCTTTTAAAAAATAATTAACAATTTAAAATCAAAGTAAAAAGTGCAGCGGAAATAAAAGAGGCAAGACACAAAAATTGATAACGGAGTTCAGCTTAAACCAAAGCCTACGTCTCCACTCCCAACTCAACCGTTGAGAGATTTACTACCGCTTGCTTTTTAATGGTTTTAGCAAGAAACCCACTAGACTTTAAGGTAGTCTAGAACCTATTACAGCTTGCTTTTAATGGTTGAGCAAGAACCCACTAGCCTTCTTACAGGTGAAGGCTAGCTCACCTATGACTCAAGCCTTTTAAAGGGAAGGCTTGACTAACCTCTTCACACCTTGAAGGTGGTGTGAAAACCCAAACAAAAGGAAGATGAGAGAAAGAGGGGTTTGTAGGCACAAACCCAAATTGATGCTCAAAATAATAAAACAAGAAAAACCGTAACGTGGAGAATTCTTGGGCGCCAATGGATTGATTGGAGTTGATAAAGAGTGCTCCTAATCTTCTATGGTGATGCTCTTTGGATGTGGAAATGGGTTGGAGCAATTGAGGTTCCTTGAAGGAATCCGCCGGAGGTTTTCCAAATGATGAAAAATGTGTTAGTTGGCTTCCGTTGGCTTTATTATTATATTACTGTTGTTCCGGGGATTCCTAGTCCTTTATTTATAGAGGGGGAATCCTCATATGGCTGTTCGGGGTCTTCGGAGCCGTTGGAAAAGTCTTCGGAGCCGTTGGGAGCAGGCTGGTCAAAGCCCAACGACTAGTTTGACTGGCTCCACCGGCTGACCGGTGCTTGGCCACCGGTTGGCCGATGCTTTGGAAAATGGAAAGGCCTTCTGCCCAGGCACCACCGGCTGGCCGGTGATGAGGCCACCGGTTGGACGGTGGTGAGACAGTAGGTGTCCCTTCTGTCTGGGTTCCACCGGCTGGCCGGTGATGCGACACCGGTTGGCCGGTGGTCTGGACAGAGGAGATGCCTTCTGTCAAGATTCCACCGGTTGGCCGGTGGACTGAAATCAGTCCACGTTTTCCTTCTGGCTTTCTTGACCCAATTCCTTGGCAACCTGAAATCATTCCTATCATCCAAAAACACTTAAAACAATATTTGATAAATAAGAGAGTGATTGTGATCATGAAAATTAAACCACGAGGGGTACGAGAGGTACAACAATCTCCCCCTATTTTGATGATCACAATCACCAAAACAAGCAATGTAAAAGACTGAAATGAAAGGCATGCTTTAAAGGATAAATCAAAGCATGAGAGAAAGATTTTTCCCCCAATCAACCAATAATTTCTCCCCCTTTGTGATTATCAAAATAGCACGGGGCATAAAACTTGATTGAGGGAAAGGTTGAAAAACAAGATAGAGTTTTTAAACCAATTGAAATTTTTGAGATTTGAATTGAAATTTTTGAATTGAAAGTTTTGAATTGAAGGTTTTGAATTGAATGTTTTGAATTGAATGTTTTGAATATAAATCAAAAAGGCTTAAACGATCCTAACTTCCCCTAAATAAAAACAACAAATCACCGAGGAGAGGATTTTAGAACCGAGACAAATTTTGCTCCGGTGAGACTCGCTAAAAGGGATTTTTCAATCCAAACTTGTCTAGTGGCGGGTCTTCTCCTATGAAATTCATCATTAAAGGAAATGGTTTTGGGCCTTCCATACCGGGCATTTTTGCAATCGCACTCATAAATTAATTGCCCGGGTTTTTTATAATAGTTGCAAAATTTATATTGGGAGCTCCCCCTTACAAAAATAGTAGGAGCATGGGAAGAGGAAGCTTGCATGGAATAGCCAAGCCCTTGGGTGGTTCTAGATATGCACTGGGAGCCAAGGATATTTGAAAGGTTATGTTCTCCATCAGTGAACTTAGCTAGGGATGTCCTTAAATCCTTGATTGTTGATTCCATAAAATCAACATCGGGAATATTTTGGATCTTGAGGGACAAGTCTTCCTTCTCTTTGAGAAGTTGTTCCTTTTCGGAAGAAAGTTTTTTGAAATTCTTTTTTAAAGAAATAAATTTGGAAGAAAGTTCGTGAAAACCTTCCTCCAATTGATCTCTAGCATGTTGGAGATCCTCATAAGATAAATGATTGAAAGAATTTGAAGAACTAGAGGATGAGGAGTCGGAAGAGGATACCTCATGAAATTCCATTAGGCATTTTTTACCGTTGTCACTTGAGGAGGAGGAGGAGGAGGATGCGGAGCTATCACTCCATGTGGCCTTGAATGCCTTCTTCTTTTCCTTTTTCTTGGCCTTTTTCTTGTTGAGTGGACAATCGGGCTTGTAATGGCCTTTCTTGCCACACCCGTAACATGTTACCTCAGGCTCGGATTTTTCGTTGGGTTGAGCCTTGCGGGATTTCTTCTTCTTGTGCTTCTTCAGGAATTTGTGCATTTTGCGGGCAAGATTCTCTATTTCTGAATTGCCGCTTGAAGAGGAAGACGATGAGGAGGAGTAGATTTCTTCTTTTTGAACTTTGAAGGCGATGTTCTTTGGAACTTTGATCGGTTTTCCTTCCTTTTCAGCTCGCCTCCTCATGGTGATCTCGTAGGTCATGAGGGATCCGATGAACTCTTCGACCGGAATGTTCTTGATGTCTTTTGCTTCTTGGATTGCCGTGACTTTCGGTGCCCATGTGCTTGGTAAGATCCAAAGGATCTTCTTGACCATCGTTTCTGCAGAAACATCATCTCCAAGAGATTTTCTTCCATTGCAAATGTCAGTAAAACGAGTAAACATTTCAGTAATTGATTCGTGTGGGTGCATGGTGAAAGACTCAAAATCTTGACGGTACATATCCAATCGAGTATCCTTGACTTTGTTGGTCCCCTCATGGGTAACTTCCAAAAGTTTCCAGATTTCATGAGATGAAGTGCATGTGGAAACTCAATTGAATTCATTACGATCATGGCCGCAATGAAGAGCGTTCATGGCTTTGCCATCAAGCTCGAAATTTTTAATATCGGCTTGAGTCCATTTGGATTCATCGGGAGAAGAAAGAGAATAACCATGCATGACAATTTTATAAATAGGATAACCTATACTTCTAAGAAAAGTGGTCATGTGGGTTTTCCAATAAGTATAGTCGGTTCCATCAAAGAATGGAGCACGACACAAAGAATAGCCTTCAGGGGCGAAAGAAGTTGAAGCCATCACAAAGGATCTTGAATTTGAAACCGGTGAAGGTATTACTCAAATTTTGGCTCTGATACCAATTGTTGGGTCGGAGAGTTATGGAAAGAGGGGGGTGAATTGCCTTTTAAAAAATAATTAACAATTTAAAATCAAAGTAAAAAGTGCAGTGGAAATAAAAGAGGCAAGACACAAAACTTGATAACGGAGTTCGGCTTAAACCAAAGCCTACGTCTCCGCTCCCAACTCAACCGTTGAGAGATTTACTACCGCTTTCTTTTTAATGGTTTTAGCAAGAAACCCACTAGACATTAAGGTAGTCTAGAACCTATTACAACTTGCTTTTAATGGTTGAGCAAGAACCCACTAGCCTTCTTACAGGTGAAGGCTAGCTCACCTATGACTCAAGCCTTTTAAAGGGAAGGCTTGACTAACCTCTTCACACCTTGAAGGTGGTGTGAAAACCCAAACAAAAGGAAGATGAGAGAAAGAGGGGTTTGTAGGCACAAACCCAAATTGATGCTCAAAATAATAAAACAAGAAAAACCGTAATGTGGAGAAGTCTTGGGCGCCAATGGATTGATTGGAGTTGATGAAGAGCGCTCCCAAGCTTCTATGGTGATGCTCCTTGGATGTGGAAATGGGTTGGAGCAATTGAGGTTCCTTGAAGGAATCCGCCGGAGGTTTGCCAAATGATGAAAAATGTGTCCGTTGGCTTCCGTTGGCTTTGTTATTATATTACTGTTGTTCCGGGGCTTCCTAGTCCTTTATTTATAGAGGGGGAATCGTCATATGTCCGTTCGGGGTCTTCGGAGCTGTTGGAAAAGTCTTCGGAGCCATTGGGAGCAGGCTGGTCAAAGCCCAACGACTAGTTTGACTAGCTCCACCGGCTGACCGGTGCTTGGCCACCGGTTGGCCGGTGCTTTGGAAAATGGAGAGGCCTTCTGCCCAGGCACCACCGGCTGGACGGTGATGAGGCCACCGGTTGGCCGGTGGTGATACAGTAGGTGTCCCTTCTGTCTGGGTTCCACCGGCTGGCCGGTGATGGGACACCGGTTGGCCGGTGGTCTGGACAGAGGAGATGCCTTCTGTCAAGATTCCACCGGCTGGCCGGTGGTCATCCACCGGTTGGCCGGTGGACTGAAATCAGTCCACTTTTGCCTTCTGGCTTTCTTGGACCAATTCCTTGGCAACCTGAAATCATGCATATCATCCAAAAACACTTAAAACAAGATTAGATAAATAAGAGAGTGATTGTGATCGTGAAAATTAAACCACGAGGGGTACGAGAGTTACAATAATGAGGACCTCACTACTACAATCCTGATGCTTCTAACATTGATAAAAATGGACGAGAGATATAGGGGCTACATGAATCCCTAGGTAAAGGATGGGAGGAGATCCATGTGCTTGGATGGAGGAGTTCCCACTGGGAAAACAATAATAAGGAAGAAAGGGAAAATAAGGGTTGAATTTAAATCAATTAAGATGGGCAAATGGGTAATTCCACCCATTTTTTCACAGCGTACAATTTTCCTTCATGGTTGGAAAATTGTGTCCCAACCATACACCACACACTAAAACAGAGGAGAACCTCACATGATTTACTGAACATTTTGACTAACCATGTGCAAATCATGAAAAATCACTCTTCCTAGAATTGAAAATGGCTTGTATGGTTGTGTTCCCTAGGACTCACAGTTGCAGAAAAACCATGTGTCCTAGTCTACACATAAGTTTTTAGGGTTTCAGGCTCGAAATGACCCTTATATGCACCTGAGGCCTCCTTGAATAGATTAGGCATCACATTTAGTGTTTTTTAATAGAATAATAACAAAAAATTAATGGTTCATACCTTTATGAAGATCCGATATGTTACAACATTTCCTCATAAAAACAAATCATCTCTAAGTTTCCCTTCCGATGGTAGTAAAACATCATCCATGAAGATTTTCGGCCTTTGTGTATTCAGATCAGCTTCCCAATCCTTGTTTTCATCCCATATGTGTTTGTACTTCCAACTCACCTGAATCAAATGAACTGACCTACCTCATAGAACATTCATCCTACGATCAAAAATACAGAATGGATGCTCCTCTAAGGATGATTCCATTTCTAGCTCAGTATCATCAGGGTCAAAGGAATGATATGGATCGGCATGATACTGTCAAATATGAAATAGGTTGAAGATATCTTTCATGTAATGATACCTTTGAGGTAATATCAACTGATATGATACTATCCCATCTTGCTCCACTATCTTGAAAGACTTGAAATATCTTAGCAATAATTTTTTGTATCTATTGATTCGTCTATGACCCAACCTGGATGATATGCATAGAAAGGCCTAATGTCTTACCTCGAACTCAAGTGGTCTACAATGATGATATGTATAGAAATTCTGCCTAGACTGTGTAGTATCCACATTCTTTTGAATCAACTAAACTTTCTCTAAAATCTCCTGAACAAGATAAGGACCCAGTAGAGAAGCCTCACCTACCCATAAATAGCACAAAAGAGAATAGAACAGTCTGCCATAGAGGGACTCATATGGATCCTTATGAATTGTTTTCATAAATATATTGTTATAGGAAAACTCAACTAGAGGAATATTATTCTCCCATGAAACTCCAAAATCATGTATATAGGTCGAATAATATCCTCTAACACCCATATGGTCCACTCAGACAATCCATCGGTTTAAGGGTGATATGAACTTGTTAGGAATACATGTGAACCTAGTTCCTTCTACATCTGTTCCCATAACTGTGAATTGAAATAGGCATCTCAGTCAAAAATTATAGAATGAGGAATAACATGAAGTCTCACTATCTCTCAAAAATAAAGTCTTCCCAACTCATCAATAGATAAGGTATCATGGATCATTAAGACGTGAAAAACTTTGGTCAGCTGATCAATGATCACCCATAAAACATAATTTCCTCATGGGGATTTTGGAAATCCTGTCATTAAATCCATGGGGAAGTCATTCCATTTCGACTCAGGAATGGATAGAGGTTTCTGAAGTCAAACATGTCACTGGTGCTCTGACTTCACCTGCTGACAGGTGGAGCACCGAGTGATAAATCTTACTATCTACCTCTTCATTTTAGGCCACCAATAATAAAGATTAATATCTCAATACATTTTGGTAATCCTAAGATGAACTACCCAAATAGATTCATGATATTCTTTCATAAAATCTTCTTGATGTTATCTCTAAAGATGAGGGCCTTGGAATCTAATAACTGTATAATCTAAACCCACTCCAGAAGAGAGTATGTCACCATTAGTCCTACTAGAACTGGATTCCTATCATATTCTTAAACCTCAAGATGTATCTTAGAAAGAAATTTCATCAAATTTCACTAATTGATGGCCTCCTTGATGGTTTTCATCTATATTTTCTGGCTCAAGGCATCAACCAATGCATTCCTTTTCCCAGGTGTGTAAGCAAGCTCAAAGTTGAATGACTGTAGATATTCAATGAACATGTGTTGACTTATATACAAGTATCACTAAGTGGAGATGTATTTGAGGTTTTTATGGTCCTTTTAACTAATGAAACCCTCACCCAACAAGTAGTTCCTCCAACAGAAAAGTGATTGAACTATGGCTACAAGTTTGGGATTGTGTGTAGAATAGTTCCACTAAGGGGGCCTCAACCTATGATATCTATATGCTATGACTTGATCACCATAATTCATAATTGCATATATATAGATTTATGAAGCATCACAATAGAATTTATAACTTCTTTCAATCTTAGGAAGAATATGAATCTGATTTGAAGTGAGTCTCTCCTTTATTTCCAGAAAATCTGTCACATAAAAATCAGTGTAGTTGAACTTTAACCCCTTTATGGCCAAGCCCGTAATTGGTTCCTCCAAACATTAGATTCCCTATATGAAACATTTTTAATATCCAACAAGCCTTAAGAATATGTATAAGTCAAACACATTCTTAGGGTACTCCTAGGAAACCATAGTCCTCACATTCCATGGGTCAATAGATATTCCTCCCTATGATATGATATATCTTAATAAGTGAATCTTATTGAACTAAAAGTGGCATTTAATGGGAATTAAATATAGATGGTTTTCTCACAGTGTACTTAGAATGATCTCAAGATGATTGGAATGGTCAATGCATGGAGTGTAGATACACCAATATGTCGTCTATGAAGACTACCATGAAGTATTCAAGATACGGGAGGAAAACCTGATTAATTAGATCCCTGAAGACTGTTAGTGTGTTCATCATATGCAACATCATAACCAGATACTCGTACAATCCATACCTAATTCAAACAATTGTACATGGTATGTCTGATGTCCTCACACAAACCTGATGGTAGATTCACCACAAATCAATTACAGAGAAAATAGTTTCTCCTTATAGTTGGTCCAAGAGGTCATATTTACCAGTCATTGGATACCTGTTATTCACTGTAAGATGATTCAGTCGGAGTTAATCCATAAACATTCGAAGAGTACCATATTCCTTCTTAGAGACAAGGATGTGTGAACCCTATGTAGATGTGTTGTTTCGTATAAAAATCCTAACCTCTAAGTGTTCAAGATGCTTATTGAGTTCCTTGATCTCATTAGTTGCCATCATATAAGGAGGAAGAGACACTACTTTAAAACCTATCTTGAGCTCAATGGTGAACTCAATCTCTCTCTCTCAAGAGGTAAGCTAGAGAAATCATCAGGGAATATGTCCCTAAAATTATCCACAATAGGATTAAATTCCATGATTTTCATTCCCTGATCACCCATGAAGAGACTGGATAATTGGTGTGTCATCCTTCCTAGACCAGTTCTCTTGGTTCCAGCTCATTCTTCCTTGATATCCCATTCACCCTTATTGATATAGGTGTTTCCCATGGGTAATGAGAAAGACACCCGATAGAGATGGGAATCACCTTGGTCTTGATAAGGAACAAGTCAATCCAGATCAAGAATGATGTTGTAGCTCGTCATCTTGAGGATAAAGAAACTCCACAGGAAACGGTACTAACCAATCTCAAGGGGAATTTCTTACACTAGTGTATACCCTCTACTCAAACTCCCAATAGAATAACAAAGTTCATAACACCACTAGAGTATTCTATCACAAATCCCAGACTCCCTATAGTTTTGATAGATAAGGAAGAGTGTGATGAACCTATATAAAATAAGGTAGATACTAAAGTAGATGCTACAAGAATAGTACCTCTAAATGTAGATAGACTTGGACACTATTTCTATTTCATATGATGAATATAATAGATATGGCCGAAACCTTGGTCTTGATATGCTGACTGAGAATCTTGAGCCGGTCCACTCTACTGACTATGGAACTTTGAAGTCTGACAGCCTTGGCCTCAACCAACTTCTTGAACTGAATTGCCTATATAAGAACATCTTCATACCTGATGGCATGTTACTGATCCTATATCGAAATGTGGTGCTAGAATATAACCCCTCTCACTTGACAATGAAGCAAAGGATTGGTAGAAACACTGGAGGTGACCCATCCTTCTATAATATTAGAATTTGATAGGGTTCCTTGTACACTAGGGATTCTTGTGACCTCATTTATCTGACTTGTCACACACCACAAGGTTGTGGGTCCATTCCACCAAGATGGTACTTCCCTAATGTTTACCCTTGAAGTTTCAATTCTTATCACTAGGTATACTACTTATAGTGTCCCTGGAAGCTGAACTTCTCTACTTCACATCACCTAAATCCCTCAAGTTTCCCTCAGTGATAATGTTCTAGTTCAAGATCATTAATACAGTGGTCAACTAAAAGATGTTTACCAATAAGAAGATGGTGTAATTAGTCCCACCCTTAAAGTTACTCACTTTTTTCTGCTCATCCCCAGTCAAGGTTAGTGGAAAATTCAATAATTTAGTGAATCGATATGAATATTCCATCACTGAAAAGTCACCATACTCGAGGTGAATAAATTACTAAACATGATCTGTTATCAAGGTCTGAGGGAATAAGTAGTTGAATAAGGCATCTAGGAAATCCACTGAAATGATATCCTGATGTTGAGCAAACTGAGTCAGAAAATCCCACAAAAAATTGGTGGATTCATATAACAGATAGGTCAAGAGCTTCAACTTACTGTCTAGAAGAACCTTGATAGGATCAAAGATTGACATTATAACCTCAAACCATGATTCAGTAGCTTGAGGTCCTCTATCCACTGAGAAGGTGGAAGGATGTTGTTATTGGAATTCTCATGTCAGCTTTTCCATAGAAGGGGTTGGTCAAGGTACACCATTCACCGATATCATGAACTGGAGAAAGCTATCCCAAAACTGGGCATCGAAACCTAGTGAAAGATCTATAGGAGGTTCTTCAGGTGTAACTACATGTGTTATCATGGGTGGATTAGGAACCATGACCTCACATGTATGCTCATCACCACTTTCCTGGCATACAAAATGAGTTTCTCATGGTAGCATAGCTCTAAAAATTCTAAGTTCATTCCTCAGAAAATATTTGTAACTGATAGTGAAGGTTTTAAAGAAAGGACAAGAACAAGGATATCTTACTGACGAATCAAACTCATTAGCCAACTCTTTGATCTATTTATGGGTGATAAGAATTAGTCACAGGAGGAAATCATAGGATACAAAACCTACTGCACACTACCTAGTCGGAACAGGGTCAAGGTCTCACATATAATGTAATCATTTTCTTTAAAGATCATATTAATTTTAGCATTTTTAGATTAATTATTATTTAAATGGGAATTAAAACATGATAAAGTTAATTATTTCACCAATTATAACTCATAAGGTTCCATACACCTTATAAATTGAAATTGGCGTGTCATCTAATTTGGCCTGACCATTTAAACCAAAAAATGGGTGTAATAGGCCATGGTTATAGTTTGATTCAATGAGCTACCAATAGAACTCACCAATATTACCAAATAATGTAGATATAGTGGTAAATTGATCTAATTCTACCATCATTGTAATTTATAGAACATTACAAAGCTTACAATCAAGGAACAAATATAAATCACAAGTAATACATGCAATGCTCGCTGAAAAATAGAAATGGAATGGAACAATGCATGATATTTTATGTCCCAAGGTTCCTATTATTATGCATGCTCTTAGATCTCCCTCCTATCATTAGGATAAAATAATAAATATCTTATCAAGACAATAAAAACGTAAAGTAGGTGTGTCTCCCTAGAGTGAAATCCATGAAACTATAATAGTGAAATAAATAACAACATTTACCCAACCTAAGTAATTTGGGTTTCCCCTCTATGTGGTGTAGCTACTCCCATAAACATGATCTTAACCATATTCACATATCCTCATCTCTGTTATAAGACTAAATAGTAAGAAAAAAAGGAAAAATAATGCTCTAATACCACTTTGTAACATCCCACCCTGAGTGCCACTCAACAGTGCCTCAAGACAGTTGTCCATAATACCTCAAGCACATCTCCCCAAATTTCAGAGGATTCTGACCAGAAATGAGGGCCATGGGTAATTCCATGGGGAGAATATTCCCTCATTGATCATAGTAGAATAAAATAGTATATATATATATATGTATATAAGAAACAATATAAGCAATAAAAACATCAAGATTGAAATAGAAACCAAAATAAAAAACATGAAAAATATTGAAATAAAGAGAGGAAGTAGAATAAATAATTAGAAGAAACTGATGATGATAGTATGTTATGTATTATAAAAAATTAATACAATAGGTTAGGGTAGAAAATAATATACAACATGAATAAAGAATAAACAAATAAGATAAAAACTAATACAACTCACATCTCAAGCGTAGGCTCAGTCCTCTGCTCTCAACTCCATCTTAGAAATGTAAATCAAGCATTGGAAGTTAGATTATTCCCATTGTATGTACCTGTGACCGTAATGAATACTCAAGTACCAAAGGGTTCTTGATAAGGGTGTGAGACATAATCTCTATAGGTCTAAAACCATGATGTCAAGGCCTTTCCATTTAATACAACATAAATATAACTATGTTCCATAGTAATTTAAATTTAATACATAATAAATAAATAACCACATTAGATTGGGTTCTACTTGGAGACCCATCCAATTTACCTTCTTTGGCTTATACCGGTTTGTCTAAACTGATAGATCCTGAAATGGTAAGGTGATTAAGGTAAGGTTCCATAGTTTTTATTGTTCCCAAGCTAATGATTAGGATTATAGAAAATTCCCATGCATTTCTAAACCAATTGACAAATTCACATTTGAAAAAATTTCATTACATTTCAAAAAAAAGATATCATTATTCATAAAAAAACATGGGAAACGTTGAACCCATACATGGAATCCTAGAAATACTTTCAAAGTACCACTCAAAGGGCCTGATCAAGGTATAATTCAAAAAATCCGTTCAAGGTGACCGATGTATGAATTCCCAAGGGCCACTTTGGCATAAAATAAAAATGGTTACAAATGACCTCCGAGTCCATACCTAGTATCTTACGTAGGGCCCCGAGTTTATATAATGACATGTTACAACCAATTATTCCATTTATAATGTCCAAGGGGTCTCCCTTAGGGAACTTTTATCACTTTTCTTGAGTTAAAACTGACAATGCATAAAGAACCCATCCCAGGCATAACTGGTGTCACTCCTAATGTGTTTACTAAGAATTAACATCTCTAACTCAATGGCACGAGAGTCCATACAATATTTCCTTAATTCATAACCCCTTGTTTCACCCTCAACTCTAAATGGACAATTCCAAAGAATAAATTCATGTTTAACAAGTTCAACTGAAGGACCATTATATTTAATTCAACCCATTTAACCACATTAGGCCTATTAGTCAAGTAATCTCATTGGATATTTTCTATTTAAATCATATGAAATAAGGAAAATACACATATCCAACCCAATTGAAGTCAACCTATCCATAAGTGGCATGGGTTAAGTATAGTCACTAGGTTTAACACCCATGTAAATTTAAAACATATCTATAAGAATTTATTTTAAAGAAAAACCCCTTAAAATAATTTAACAATCCAAGGAAAATTGGATTTTTTTCTTCATAAGTAAAGTTTACCCTATTAGGGTGGTATGTATCAATGTAGTCAACCCACCGAGTTTCTTTACCTCTTACTCAGGTCTTTAATGTCTAGGTGAAATATCAATTTTAATTAAATTGTCAAAATAAAAGCAATATCAGAAAGGTCCATCTTGCGCCACAATTATGTGCTTTATGAAATGCAATGAAGAAATGAGAAAAGGGCATGACAACCTACATTAGCCTCATAGATCATTCCATATCCAGTATTAACCTTTGATTTGACCTAGATTTGAATAAAACAAATAAACCATGAAATTCTTCATAAATTGCGTCGAAACTATTGCACTAAAAGAGAACAGATGAAAAAATATAAATTTTGAAACAAAGGAATGGGGAAAAAGGATCTCACGACTATGATACTAATGCTTATGACCATGATAGAAACAAACAAGATATGTAGGGGTTACATATATCCCTAGTCAGAGGAAGGGATGAGCTCTATACACTTAAAGGGAGGAGATCTAATTAACAAAAAGAATAAATAAAAAAGGGAAAATAAGTGTTGGATTAAAATCATTTAAGAGGGTTAAATGGGTAATTTAACCCATTTTTGCATTGAGAATGGTTGGGAAACATGGTTGGGAAACCATGCACTAATCATATGAAACTCACTACTACTAAGGGGAAGCTCACACAATTTTTTCCACATGATTTGACTATCTGTGCACAAACCATGAAAAATCTCTCTGCTGAGAATTGATTATGGCTCCGAAAGTCAACCTACCTGGGTCGCATGGTGGTAGAAAAACTATATAGCCCAATATGATCCTCCTTTTTTGGAATCTCAGGCTTTAAATGTCCACAAAATTCACCTAAATTCTCTTTGACTTAATTAGGCATCACATTTAGTGTTGTTTAAGGGAATAAGAACAAAAAAGTAATGTCTTGTACCTTTATGAAGGTTTGGTACATTATAGTGGAAAATGGAGATGGAATAAATAAAGGAGGATCAATGAATCTATTAAAAGATATTCCACCACATGTAAACACGGTTCCTGGAAGAAATTATATTTATAAAATCTAACATATTTGAAAATTTTATAAACTTTTGTAGAATTTATGGAAAGTGTGGTTATAATGATGATACATGCTGGTTTAAAAATATTGAGCATAACTCAACTTCAACCAATGGAAAAAGGAAACAATTCTGGACTAAGATAAACGAAAATATAAACAAAAGACTACCTTGAGGTGACAAAAAACAAAAGTCTCCAAGGTAAATAATACTATGAAGAAAGTTACAAAGGAATTAAATCCAAATAAAATAATCTTCTTTTTTAGAGGAAAGTTCCACATCATAGACATGTAAAAACAATCTATCAATTTTAAATCTAGTGGAAGAAAGCTCAAAAAATAAGTTGAAACAATATGAGAAAAAAGTAAGCTAAATAGAATGGTTGATAAAATATCATCTAAAGAAGATACAACCCATCAGATGAATACACAAAATATAAACATACCAAAATCCATGTTGTTGTGTGAAAAATTTGAAATGCCTATCCATGCTCCTAAAATATTTAATAAATTGATATCAAGTTGAGAGAAAGTGGTGAAAAAAATAATTCATGAATCTCAAAATAAAAATAATGTTATTAAAAATAAATAAAATCCTTAGAGAAATGTTGAATTTATTCCAATGGTTTTCATGATTGTATAGACTAAATAGTCATAATAGCACAAATTTAGAGGAAAAAATAAAATATAAAAATATGTATCTTGATATTATAAGATATGAAGAAAGATACACACAAAGTTTAAAATATCTGTAAAAATAATGAATTATATTACACCAAAGAATAATAGTACTTTTAATATCAATAGTACTGGTTTGATGAAATGTAACATTGAATTTAATAGACTTCCCATATTGAATTGTTTTTATCAAACATATAGCTGTAAGTAAATATAATGTTAGTTATACCATAATACTTATTTTTTCTTCATCACATTCATTGAAAATTGAATTAGAGGTGATGAAACTTATGGATCCCTAGAGAATTCTAAATATTATACTGTATAGTTACGAAAATAAATCCATTATACAGAACTCTTTCAGATGTAAGTATCAAAACCTATCAACCATGATGAAAAATATAAATTTATTTCACTATTTTAGGGGGTATGAAACTAATTTTGGTGACCCATAGATTTATTTTTTTTGATAAAAATATAAATATTGGTCCAAAAGGTACTTTAGAAATTGATATTGAATATTTGGTCAATTAAATTACTTGGACGTACAATCTTTGGATAATAATGAATTTCTAGAGATAAAAATTATGAAAAATTAAAGCATGGTCATTTATGAGGTAATTCAAAAAATTATCCTAACCTTATATGAAAAAAATATTTTTATGTTTTAAATTTATAGATAACTAGGCTTCTCATACATTGATATTATATATTTTTTGATGAATATTAATTACTTCACATAAAAACATGTTCTGGAACTATAATACTTTAGTTCCTTTGGAAATGTGGAACATAATATTCTTAATTCCTAAAAGTTATTAAATGTATCCCATAAATATCTTCCCATTAATTTATCTTAATAGTCATTCCCTATATAACACCTTTATTTATAACTTGAGGAAAGGAAACATAAGAGAGGGTGATCTCAGATGCTCGATAAGGGTAAATAAGGGAGATATATAAGCATATCATGAACATAATAGTATGATAAAAGAAAATAACATTTTAAAACCATATCCTTCATTAAATGATCATAATATTTAGTCATAGAATAAATATTTTTATTTTATAATACATGAATAAAAAGGAAATAATGGAAAATGAGCTGTAATGGCATAACATTGGCATACGACCTAGAATTTTTGTCATACACATAAGCATAATAAATTATTTTCATATTATCCATTGCTTATAGTCAAGTATATCATAGAATAATGGTTTCAATCCCAAAAATATCATATTTTTCAATGTTCACTTATAAGAAAATCATAGTGGAATAATTACCTTACTAAACTGGGTTCACTCACTTTTCCATTCTTTTCTATCTAATAAGATATAGGTCTTCACCCAATTCATTGGAGGGAGATATATATCCCACTCATTACATAATTATGATCATATACATGTGTTCCACAATACCCCAAAGAATTTATCATATCATAACCCATTAAATTTAAATCTTTTCACAAACATGTCATCATATCAAGATCAATGGTAAAGAGATAGCTTTCATAATCATTTCATCACTCCGTCATAGCATAACTAATGAAAAAAAGCAGATTTTAGAAGAATTATATCATGGTGTAACCTATGTATGAGAAACAGTTTTCATAAACATATTTTCATAATAAAATCTGTATAGAAATAATAAAAATTGACTATTTAGTTAATATATATAATAAAGAAAATGTTACATCAAAGAATGTCATCTTAGATGTAAATTTATTTTGAAAGATAAATTACTTGGAACGTTTTTTGGGAAAGATATAATATATTTTAAAAAAAAAATTCTTAAAAAATAAAACAATTTTCAAATCATTTTCATTGAAAACAAAATTTAAAACTAATAAAAAATATTTAAAAATAATTTATAACTTTTCTTGAGTAAAATATCATTTTCAGTTTGAAATAAAAATAAAACATAAGATAATTTAAAAAACCTTTTAATTTTTAACATTATTTTTTTTAACAAAAAATTTCACAAATATTAAGTAAATTTTTTTATTAGAGAATAAATTTGAAAAATTATATGTTAATATTGAAATAATTTAATGAACAAGAAAGTGGAAAATATTTATTATATCGTGAATATTAAAAATAAATATTCTTTTCATACTTATGATAAAATCCAAATGGAAATTGTTTGGAAAATGACATAAATATTCATTCAATTTTTTTTTAAAAGTCAAACATGAGTAAAAATTTATTTTATAAATCATTTGAGTAATTCTAAAATAATTTATGATTTTTTTTAGAAAAATGGTTTCAAAAGAGAAAGGGTTTTTGACCAAAAATATGATTTTTATTAAAAAAATCATTTTAGAACTCTTGAGTTCATAAAGAGAATAAAATGAAGGGAAAATATTCATTGTCATGAAATAACTAGAGGTTAATCAAATTTATGTGTTTTTTTAGAGATGGATCGTAATATTTTTTCATCATAAACATATCCAAAATCTATTCATATAAATGATAAGATTATAATATAAAATCTACCACTTAAGTAACCAAGAAACGTAATCCCCAAGAAAGAATATCAATAAAATAAATATAAAAAATAATGGGTATAAATAAATTCATTATATTACACATAAATGGGTCTTTTTATACACCTCGTGAAATAATATATGTGTATAACATAACCATATGTCTCAAGGAAGGTAAATTGAGAAAAATATCTCTTACTGCTTTGGTAACTTTTGAACCATAAAACCAACAAAAGAGAGATAATAATTTAGATATATTAATACCGATAATTTTAAATATAATACTCCTAAATTCATTAATTTTCCTTATATACACTATATAAAATAAATAGGTGGTGAATATGGGTTGTGTCTTAGAGAAGTAAAAAAGATGAGACAGAAATCCCTTACCTTAAGTATTGAATTCCATAAAAATCATTCAAATCTCATGTAAAATAAATATAATCTTATCATAAATATATTAAATAATAATATTCATAAATATTAAACCACCTATTATTTTCTTATGACCTTTTAATACAAATTTTGTTAATAATTTAATGTTAAAGTCGCGTTTCTGGTAATAACAACATTGTTTTTTGTGTAGGTTTTGACATATTATCTTTTATCATATAAATTATGTCATAGATTAATCATATCTAGAAATTTAACCATGATATTCATATAATATATATTCATTATATATGTAATTATTATAATGCATAAACTTTAGGAACATAAAATGAAATACATTATTCCTCGAGACGGTTGGTCGTACGTACGCATAAATGCTCTTCCCATTTTATTGTCGAATTGAAAGAAAGAAAATAATATATATATATATATATATTTTATCATTAAATAATCATGGATATTCTCTATGTATAAATATTTTTATTAAAATCATCCCTAATATATTCCATGTAAAGCATATATGAACCACATCAATCTGTTAGGCGGTAGTCCATCGTACACATGAACAACATTATTGTATTCCAAAAAAAATTGAATGTATGAAGTTATGTGTGATATAATAACTAAATATTAATAATAATATCATAAATCTAATATATAAATGATAAATCTATAATTATGTCTAACTAAAAGGGGTGTAAATTGAAAAACAAATGACATCAGTTGGCATGGCGGTAGTCCCCCCACACACGAACAATGATTTCATAACCTATTTGACGGAATTAGAGATGGTTTTAGGTCATGAAATTAACATAAAAACGTTTAATTCTATTTAATATAATATATTTATTTTCTCATCAAGGTATAATAATAATTTAATGAGGATGATTAAGAAATAAGAAAAAACACTTGTTGATGACTGTTACCTCTTCTTCGGGTATCCTCCTAAATATTCCACCAAAATCCTTCCTAGGTTAGATTTCATTTAAAAATAAGGATTATAGTATAATATTAGGTAATTATATAATTTATTTGGGTATTTATTGTCTGAAAAAATGGGTTTAAGTTGTGAAGTGTAGAAAATAGGGGTTGACCATTTATAAGTGAGGTGAGTGACACACTTTATGTTTTTTGAATGGAAAAATATACCCACATTTTCACATTAATAATGGTACAAATATTTTTAAATTTGACCCTTAGATATTATAAGGTCTAAATATTTCCATAAAATATATTTTAGATGAGTTTGTAGGTCATTTTAACCCTTATCCTTTTAGTTTAACCCCCATATAAACCCATTTTTACCTTAACCAGAGTAAATAATTAATACTATTTTTCTTTTCATTTTGGTCAAAATTTAATTATAAATTATTATATAAAATAATTAATTCTTATAAAAAATATTGAATCCATTTTTCAAAATTCCATTGACATAATTATAAAGTTTTAATTGAAAATTAATCCCGCAGACGCGATGAGAAAGTTGTTTTTTAAAGAGAAAATTTTCAAAAGTTTTCAAAAAATTATATCACAATTCAATATGAATTTGATTACAATGATATAAATTGGATTAATGAATGTATAATTAAACTAATTTTTCTTTAAAATAATTTTAAAATAAAATTTAAATTTATAAATAATATAAATGAAAAGGAAGTTTTTTAATTAAAATTTATTATTTTTCACTATTCATCAAAAAATGAAACTTAATAGTAAAAAAAATTCACCCTAATATAATTTTGATATGGTTATTTCAAAAAATAAGTTTTTATGTAAAATAAATTTATTTAAAGTGTGAAAAATTAAATTTGAAACAAATCATGCAAACCCGATGAAAAAATGGGCTTTCAAGAAATGTATTTTTTTCAAGCACAATGTGATTATTATTAATTCTATGTGTAATAATAATAATTTTATGAATATAAATTAAAATATATTGATATATAATATCTACATTTCATTTAAATCATTCCTCATTAGGTATTATTTTAATTAAATAATAAAGATAAACATTATGCACTTTAAAAAAGTTTTTAGAAAAAAACCCTTTATTAAACCCAAAAATAAACTTATTCTAAAATTCAATATAAATTTTCATAAAAATTAAATAAGGGTATTAAATATTAGAAAATAATACAAATGTTACTTTAAAACATAATTATATATTTAAATTAGTTAATTCATTTAAATAAAATGACAGTTTTATAAAAATCGATATATTTCATTGTTGAATTAAAAATCAATATTTTTGAACAAATATTTAAATTTTACCCTAATTTAATTTTGATAATATGATTTAAAAAATTAATATAATTTGATCGATTTTTTTTAAATATTTATAATATCTTCTCATAAATATTAATAAAAATAATTTTTGAAGAAAACATATTTTTCATTAATATAATTACATTACTAAAATATTATTGTTTATTTACTAAAAATTGATAAATAAATTTATATTGAGTAGGGTATTTATTTGTATTTTTCATAAATTAGTTAATATTATCCATACCTATCTATTTAACATCTAATTTATAATTTGATTTTTTAAATAATATGATTTTAGGGTTTCTGGAAGCTCGTTGTCCCATGTAACAGATGTCATACTCTGTATTTTGTGTAATACATTCCGAACATAGTGTTTCATGTATCACAGGATAAATTTTTTTCTTATAACATAATATATTGAAAATAATAAATATATTTCAAAAAATATATTTCAAAATATCATTGGGCGTTACATTCTACCCCCCTTAAAATGAATTTCACCCTTGAAATTCATCTCGGTCATCAAATTTTTAACATTTAAAAATTCCTTCATAGAAAACCACATTGTACAAATGAATAATAAAACATACCTTAAATATTAATATTTCGAATCATAAAAGTTACCTAAATTAATTTATAACTAGGTTTCCACTTATGAGAACATAAGTGGTAAGTGATGATTTGGACATGGAAGAAATTAATAAATAATTATAGAAAGTGATAAAGATCATTGATTATAATAAAGTGGGCGATCCAGATAAGGTTAATGACAAGAAAACCACAAAACAATGATGTTTGAAAAATATCATTGATATCATCTAAAATGATGATAATAGGATAATTTTTTTAATATTATTTTTTTAATATTGAAGAATTATTATGAAAGGATATAAATACTTGATTTAAATCCATTTCATAAGCACACTCTCACCCTTTGGTCGTGTCTTGATCAATTTCCACTTAATCAATTAATATAAGAAATAAAGGTGAATTTGTTGTCCCTAAAGTACTGATAGATCATAAGATCCATAAATAGATTGGTAAGTCATTTTATCTTTCTTTAGTTATCATAACCACAAAATGGTTAGAATATGTTATCCAATATGTTATTCAATATGTATAAATATTCATTTATTGAAGTGATAAATTAATCACTAAAACCACAACCAAAGTTTAACGTAAACCGTTACTTAAATGTTTAACCTTGTAACCCTTCCCAAATTCAAGATTAAAAAATAAGGTCACTAAACCACTCTTTCAAAAAATAACATTAACCACTCTATCAAAGAGCCCCTTTTCAATTATGAGGTCATCATTGTTATGAAATTTACTTTATCCATATCAATCAACCCTTTATTAAAACTAATCACCATTTCCTCAACCTGAAGAAGATATTAGGGGTCAACTTCCTTTATTCATGTGTTTTCCATAAAATATTTCCTTTATATTAAATCAATTATCAAGTTCATTAGTATTATTCAACATATTTTATCATATCCTTAATGAAAACTTATACTAAACAATCATTATATTTTTAATAACTCATATAAAATAAGATTTGAAATTTAATACACAAAAACTTCTTTCATCCCACTTCCTTATAAAACCATTAACTAGGATTTATTATCTTATTCCTTAACATCTCTTTTCCAATCACATGTCATTTCTAGTCTCTTCTGAATCAGAAATATAACCATTAATTTTACATCCTTTCTGATTTTTTCATGATCATTCCCCTTAGGAAATTAATTTCCATATTTCTTATACGTTCTACATTTAAATCATTTTAAAATAGATTATATCTTATAGGGACCATTATTGTCATCCATTACGTTATCTGAACTTTTCATTTTATATTTATGGTTACTTGTTTTGTGTCCTTCTCTAGATTAAAAAAAACTTCTCATCTATCTAAGACACCACCTTGGTTGTTTCTTTCCACATTCTCATCACATATGAAACTTATTATTCTTTTCTCCATGGTATCAACTACCTAAAATCTCCGATAACTCTTTACTTATCTTCATAAGTGGGTATAATAATGGGTTAAGTTACATATTGTTAATCATGTTCAATTAAAATTGATTAGGAAAAATCAAAACATTCTTTACTTTAGTTATCATCCAATTTGCTACTCATCAGAAAATCATATTTCACATTCAATGTTAACCCATTTCCCTCTAGTTCCTACCATTTACTAAAACCATAAATAATAGCGTGATAAATGCTAATCATAATGGAAAATTACATAGTATGAGACGTTATTTAGGTGGTCTAAATCAAGACAACTTATTTTTAATCTATGACACATTAGGTTTATCCTATGAAACTCATAGTCCTCAACTATTTTAATCTTCTAAGATGGTTCATAATGAGTTTTTGAATATCCAAAGCATACACCCTGAGGGTTTAAAACCAAGTGTTCAACAAGTATTATTAACATGAACCTCATAAATATTGAGTCCAACTCAATGCACCCTTTTTGGAGTTATTATACCTAGGTACCTATATTGCAGATCCACATCCACTTTTAGAATCTATAAAATGATCTAATTTATTGGAATCCACTCACTCTATCATTTACCAAAATTCCAAGACATTTTCTTATACACTGAATCATCCTTATCATTATCCTTTAAGTCAACCATAGACATGTCCTTACAAATATCCCAGGGGATCTAAATAAATCTTATCATTCTAGATTCAATTATAAACTTAACCTTTCATCTGATACTAACTATAAATACCCAGGCTTCTCATACATGTATATTACATCTTAAGATATGAATATTCATCACATTAAACCGACACATGTTAGAGGGATACAATGGTTTAGTGCCTTTAGAAACATGGAACACACACTTATTAATTCTTGAAATATATTCAATGTATCACAAAAATATCTTCAAATTAATTACTCATCATAGAAATACCCTTCTTAAAATGATTCTTCATAACCAAGGGAAATGGAACATAATAAAGGGTAAATGAGGGAGATACATAAGCATATCCTGAACATAAGGGTATGATAACATTAAGATAACATTTGAAAACCATACACTACATATAAAATATCATAATATTTAGTAATAGAAAAAGAATTTGTTGTTTATAAGACACGAGTCGTAAGGAATTAAAATAACCTGATTCCTAAGGGAATGACATTGGCATAAGACATTGAATTTGTTTTATACACATATGAAAAAAAATAATTTCTGTATTATCATGGATGTAACACCCCCAGTTACCCAGATTCGGTACATTATTACATAACATTGGCATGATATAGGGAATCATGTCCTGAAGGACTGATCCGTTTGGTAGCCTTGGAAATACTACATACATTCATAATCTTTACATTACATCATGAAATAAAAACATCAACAAAATTTTGTACCCTTTTGAACACACTTATATACTTAGCCTATCCCTATAGGTCAACCATAAAATACTTCCTCACATCCTAGAAAAAATAAAATATACTAAGGGGTGAGATCAGATTCTCAGTAAGGATAACAATATAGCGAAAACTTTCATAAATAAGCATAAACCATTAAGGCAATATAAATATGACTAAATAAAAAGCCTTTTAAACTTAAACTATAGCATAATATGGAAAATATAAAATAAAATAATTCTATTTACTTATTCACTTGTATATTTTACTAGTTGAATAATCACATGAAATATCAATAGAAACTATCATAATGATGGAATGCATAATGCCAGACTTCATAACAACATAGCCAAGGCCTTGTGCAAAGACTACAAGTATGATTTTGTCAAGGCCTTATGTCAAAGACACTAGTTTGTATTATGAGACCAACCAATTCATTAAGGAGCTATAGCGGGTTCCACCCATCACTTACTAAGTCCAATGCATTCCTCATATGAAAAGGTTGAAACATAACATAAACATTCGTTTTAAAACTATCATACGAAATGTTAATATGTTAACCATAAACCCTGAATGGTATAAAAATTGAACATCCACAGTAAAAAATATCATAACTCATTCAATATAATATGGAAGATTTTATTATAATAAATCAACCTCTATTAAGAATAATATCCTGTAAAGGATGTTGACATAGTTGAAAATGATCAGTAATTTTTTTAGAGAAATATCCTTTTTTCATGAAATCATTTAAAAGTAACAGAATTTATAAAGAAATTCATTTAAAAGTTAGTTTTGAATGAAAGTTTCCCAGACCACTTTGAAACTTTTGAATGGAATTAACATTTTAAAACATTCATGCCCATATAAGTAACTCTTTAAAACCATTTTAAAAACATGGACATTAATGAGAAAGGTTTAGAAGAATAAATCTTTAAAACATTTAAAATGATGTTTTAATAAAATAGTCACTTTAAAAAATACCTTTGAAAAACTCTTTTATGAAATATTAACATGGATAATAAATATGTCCTAGTAGATAATTATGTTAAAACAACCACAGATAATAAAGAGATTGTGAAATTAACCCTTACCTTGCACTTTCCTATGGTCAAGGGTGTGTTTAACCTCCTGTATAATGACCATAGTATGTTATAAAATTATACCAGAACCATATTCCTATTTATTATATCATACATGTTTCATTTATTACTTTATAATTCCCATTTAATAATGACTTCCATGTTAAATTAACATTTTGGGTAATAATCGCTTTCTTTATCGTATCTGTTTTAACTTATATAATTTAGATCATGATTTAAATACTTACAGAATATAAAACATGATTTTAATATAATATATATTTAGAATATAAATATTTAGAATATATATATATAGGAAATGGAAGGCCCTGTTTATGGAGACGGCCGTACGTACGCATAAACGATGTTTCCGTTTTCATATCGTATTGAACCGAAGTAAGTAAATAAGATATATGTATGTACATAAATAGACAAACATATATATATATACATATCTCCAGTATAATTATTATTTCATATATTACATACTTATTAATAATTTATATTTTTATAATCATCATTGAATGGTGAACCTGGGAATGAATCTCATCACGTCGTGGAGATGGTAATCTGTACGCACGCACGAGCGACAATATCATTATATTGATGGTGAAATCATATTTAATTGGATGGTATATCATATATACAGAATAATTAACATGTTATATTTATTATTTACATCATTTATACTTGTTATTATACCCATCCAAATAATCAAGTGTTTGAATAACAAACTACACCACACTGTGGAGACGGTAAGTCGTACGTACACATGTATGGTGACTTTGTCATTTATAGGATGGATAGAATAAATAATATGGTTGTACCATATTTTTAATAACATAATAGTATTTAGGATGTACTAGATTTATTATTTTGGTATGGAAACAACAAAGAAAGAGGAAGTGGAAGAAGAAAAGAATTTGAAAGATGGTGGTGAAATTATTACCTCTACTTCAGGTGTTTCCTATTGTGTTGACCAAAAGGGCTCCTTAGGTTGGTTTTATGATCAAAGTAAGGACTCTAGGTTAAATTTAGGGAATTTGGTAGGATATTTTGGTAGGGTTTGGCCGAGAAAAAAATGCTTTGGAGGTGTGAAATTAAGAGAATGGGAAGTTCCCTTTTATAAGATAGGTGAGGGTCACTTTAGGAAATACTTGAAATATTATTTTATAATAAAATAATTTACATTTTATAATGGATCCAAAATGAATTATTTCGAGGCTCAGGTGGGTATGAGTCAAAAAAATATCATCCAATAGGTGTTAGATATGATTAGGTCATCATATTAACCTTAAATTTTAGATTTAACTCTTAGTTAAATAGTTTGACATTTACCATGTGTCTTTGTATTTTTATATTATATGGATAATAAACTTACTATAACAAGCCAAGAAAACTCCATGTGGTAAATTATTAATATATATAACCTTATCTAAGTATTTTTGCAGAACCTTATATTTTTAAGAATATTACGTCAATTAATAATGTAGTATTTGTTTTAAAAACTCAATTATGTCAATTTTGAAACTATTTAGTATTTTATTTTTTTAAAAATCCATAAAAAGTTTATCACTTAGAATAAAATTTATTTAGCCAACCCTAACATGTCATATTAACCTAGAAAATTAGTTTAATTCATCATAAGTCTCAATTTTCATTTATTTGGATATTTATAATATCAATTAGTTTAATATTTCATTAATAAGGCAATTACTGCATCATCATGGTGTCTTAAATAAATTAAATTATTTAATGTCTAAAAAATATGAATAAAATACCATTATGTAGGAAATAATTATATATTTTTAATGAATATTTATAGTCAAATTTATATTTTGTGTAACCCTATATTAAAAATGGTTTAGTTATTTAACATTGAATTTAACTCTTTTAACTCTTCATTAAATAAAACAATAATAAATGTCCCAATCAAATCTAAGTGGACCAAAAAGATCATATTTTATTCCTAATGTTTTTTTTCAATTACACTTATCAAATAGAATTAGGACACATGTTAGGGTAATTATAAGATGATTTTTACCCTTAATTACCCTATTTACTTTTAACCATGGTAAATAAAATTCAAAAGTTACTATTCACCCAAAATTATTTTCATCATATTGAACAACATTTTACTTAATTATGTCAACCGTGTCTCTTGGATTTTTAAAATTCAACTCATAGAAGTGGTAAAATTATGTTTTATGTAAATTTGCTAACGTGCCTAGAAGGTGGGTAAAAGAGGTTTAAAAGTTCAATAAAATTTTATACATATAATTTTATTATAAAATAACTACAATGAATTACATTGAACATATATAGTTTTTATATATCTATTTTTACTTAAAATAAATTTAAATAAAATAAATAACTATTTAAATAAAAAATCGGTTTTAAACAATAACGCAATGTTTTTCACTATTCATCAAAAATTGAATGTTTTCAAAAAAATACCAAAAATTAATCCTAAGATAATTTTGATATTACAAATTCAAAAATAAATTATATTTTACCAAATTAAAAACATTGAAGCAACATTAACTAATTTAAAATTAATTCCCGTTGTCAAAACCAACAAGCAGGTTTAAAAAAATAAAAACTTTCAAACAATTGACACGTGTTTATGTCAAATTTAATGTAAAATTACTTATAATGAACTACATTATATTAAATGATAAAAATATAATCTTATTTTACATAAAAACCATTCAAATTCATAATTTACCACTATAAATTATTTCTATTAAAAAATATGTTTTCAATTAAAATTTAGTATTTTCCATAATAATCAAAATATGAAAGTTATCAAAAAAGTACCAAAAATTTATCCAAACTAAATTTTTATGTCCCTATTCTAAATAAAAATTTAATTTAATTAAATTTAATATATAAAAGTGTCAAATATTTGTTTAAAAAAATGGTTCTCCATTAAAAGGTTGTAAAATGTTATTTTTTGAAAAATAATTCTTTTATCTGAAAAAATGGATTTGTTCTTATATTATGTATAAGAAGCACATAATATGGATTCTAAAATTATATATAGTATATTAAATTCAAAATTCAGTTAATAATATTTATAATTTCTTTTTGAACCACTAGTTTGGTAAGTCGTGGTGCGCTCGAACTCGGTGTTGTGTGTAGCGCATGTTATCGAATTACTTTAAAGAGATAACGTACTCTGAAATATTGGGGTGTCACATTATCCTCTCCTTAAATAAATTGAATCTTTGTAATTTTAAATTTTTCTTTGAAAATAACAGGTTAAAAATAGAAAAATACCTTTGTGGAAAACCCACATCGGAAATTGGGTTAATGAAATTCAGTCTTAATAAGAGGTAAAGAAAATGAAAAAGTCACCACCAAATTATGATCTAGATTACGAGAATTGGTGGAAATTAGAGACACATAATTGGAGGGAAAACATAAATATTTATAGGGAGTGATTGAGGTCATCAATCACAAACAAGTGTACAATCGAGAGCCTCAAATCCATCAATCTATGATGATTTAAAATATCATCTGTTCAACAAAACATAAGGTTTTAGGATAACACATTTTTGGTTTTAAGATCCCTTCCCTAAAGTTTAAAAATTAATTTATTCATAAAATAAGAGGAAAAAATATACATGAAAAGTAGAGTTTCATCCTTTAACTAATTCCTACTAAAAACTCATCTTTCACTCAAAGAGATAATAGAATTAAAAAATATTCTATTTATCCTAACCTTACAAGGTTCTAAAAATAATTAATTTATAATTCATTTGTCAGACTATTTGTAAAAACTACATTATACAAACCATGACATCAAGTAGGCCAGTGGTAGGTGATGCACCCTTATCGCCCTTCGGTTGCTGGTTCAAGTCTTGTGGCCTTGCCGGACACAACGGGTTGTCGCCCGACCTATGGGTTGTACTTTTTATAACAATAAAAAAAATAATATTAAGAAATTATTTAACCTTAATAATAGTTTCCAATGTAAAAATTAATCCATTATATCCTTTAGACTTATACAAAATACTTCTGTCTAAATTCACAGTCCGAAATATATAAGGAAGGTAAACACAATGAAGATTATTTTTGCCACGTAATAACATGTGAATACCTTCATCTTGTATTAAAACATGGTAACACCCTGAATTACCATAAAACTTTATTGATTATATTAATTCTCCCTTATTCCTTATGGAATATTGGATATACTCCTTATATCCAAAAATGTTGAAAACTCCAACAATGATGGAATAAGAAAACAATTAATTAGTTCCAAGGTAGTCAATAATATCCAATATAATTTATCCACATCAATCATATATTATTCCAAAATCAATACCGTAGTATCAATAAAATATTAAAGATTTTCTTTCCTTCAACCATGTATTTTCAAAAAAGTTTAACTTGTTATTGAGTCACTTTTCTTGGTACCATATAATCTCAAATTCTTAATGAAATAGTACTATAGTACAATCCTTATATACTCTATAATTATTATAACATGTAAATCATTAATACAACACTCAAATGACATAATTCTTTAATATCAACATAAGAACACTAGTCATTCCCCTTCATCTGTGATAGTATCATAACTTGATTGTTATCTAACATCATCATTTTCAGTATACTATGATGATTGGGACATTGATTCGCGTAGTGTCCCAACTCCTTGGAGATGAATCATTGTACATTTGAAATGTTTTTCTTACCCTTTCATTCACATACGTGGTGTCCTTTTTCTCCACACTTATAACAAAATCTCATTCCCTTCAAGAATTTACTAAGGTGATTCTTTCCGCAGTTATCACATATGGGAAAATCCTTCTTTCCCCTCTTCCCTTTATCCATATTTCTCTCTACTAACCTTTTCTTCTCTCGCTTCCCTTAAAATCCACAGGACTCATAAAATTCTTTAATTATCTTATTAACACATGATACTACTTATTTATATGATGATAATACATGAGAGACTATTTCCTTTCTAAATGATGGATTAATACCATGAAATATATTATCCTTCTTAATATTTCGATCATAAGTATTTATGGAGTTCTCATACCTTCTAATAGGTACCATTTCTAAACAATGGAAAACACTAGGTTAGTTTATGAATCACAATTCCTAATTCCAAACTTGTAAAATACCTAACATAAGTTGAAAAGATTTTAAATATAATCCA
The DNA here is from genome assembly GCA_963277665.1 of Viscum album. Taxonomy (NCBI): domain Eukaryota; kingdom Viridiplantae; phylum Streptophyta; class Magnoliopsida; order Santalales; family Viscaceae; genus Viscum; species Viscum album. The sequence continues at coordinate 120,260,098 of OY728146.1, read as the reverse complement.
TAATCATAAAATGTTTTCTTTGAGGAAGTGTTTACTCTTAAATCCTCCCTAATGGATTGTAATGATTATGAATTATTCTAAGCATACCCCTTATGAGTTTTATTACCAAGAGTGCAGCAAGGCCCATTGTTGTGCACCAGTTCCCGTTCGAGTCTACCTCAAAGATGTGTTTTCGGGTTTTACCTCTAGGTACATCTATGCCAGAGCCACCTCTACCTGCTCATATCCAGACCGGGATGTATTGCTTTGAAAACTCATAAAATACCTATAGTACCAAAATTCTAGGAAGTTATTCTATACTAATCCTGAAAGTCTATCTTAGGGTAATATTTTCTAATCAGAGTTTTTTTTTCTAAATCTAGCTTCCATGGTTTTTACTAAACTTCCTCTGATACCAACTGTAACACCCCGACCCCAGTTACCCAGAGTCGGTGCATTATTACATTACATTGTCATGATATAAGGAATCATGTCCCGAAGGATCGATCAATTTAGTAGCCTTGAAAATACTAGATACATTCATAAATTTTACATTACACCATGAAATAAAAACATCAACAACATTTGGTCCCCCTTTTAACACACTTATATCCAAAGCTTATCCCAGTATATCAACCATAAAATACTTCTTCACATCCTGGAAAAATAAAACATAGAAAGGGGTGAGCTTAGATGCTCATTAAGGATAACAATATAGAGAAAACATTCATAAATAAGCATAAACATTTAAGGAAATATATATAATACAAAAACAAAATCATTTTAAACAAAAACATCAGCATAATATAGCAAAGATAAAATAAAATAATTCAATTTACTTATTCACCAGGATATTCTACTAGTCGAATAATCATATGAAATATCAATAGTTACTTTTATAATGATGGAATGATAATGCTAGACTTCATAACCACATAGTCAAAGCCTTATTCCAAGACTACAAATAAGATTTTTTCAATGCCTTGTGCCAAGACATAAGTTTTTCTCTTTAGACCTACTAATGCATTGAGGAGCTATTGTGAGATCCACCCATCACTTACTAAGTCCAATGCATTCCTCATATGAAAAGGATGAAACATAACATAAATATTTGTATTAAAAATATCTTAAGAAATGTTAATACGTTAACCATAAACCCTGAAAGGTATAAAAATAGCACATACACAGTAAAAAATATCATAACTCATTCAACACAATATGGAAGATTTTATTCTAATAAATCAACCTCGATTAAGAATAACATCCCGTAAAGGATGTTGATATAGTTGAAAATGATCACTAAAAATATTTGAGAGAAATATCCATTTTTCATGAAATCATTTAAAAGTCACACAACTTATAAAGGAATTCATTTAAAAGTTAGTTTTGAATCAAAGTGTCCTATACCAGTTTGAAACTTTTGAATGGAATTAACATTTTAAAACATTCATGTCCTTATAAATAAATCCTTAAAACCACTTTGAAAACATGGACATTAATGAGAAAGGTTTAGAAGAATAAATAATTAAAACATTTAAAATGATGTTTTAATAAAAGATTCCCTTAAAAAGAATCCATTTTAAAAATTGTTTTATGAAAAATGGATATGGATAATAAATATGTCCCAATAGATACTTACGTAAAAACAACATAGGATAATAAAGAGATTGTGAAATTAACCCTTACCTTGCACTTTCCTTTGGTAGATGGTACGTTTAAACTCCTTTATAATGACCATAGTATGATGTTAAATTATAACAAAACCATATTCATATTTATTATATCATACATGATTCACTTATGTATTTATAATTCCCATTTAATAATTATTTCCATTTAAAATTAACATTTTGGGTAATAATCACTTTCTTTATCGTATATGTTTTAACTTGTATCATTTAGATCAGGATTTAAATACTTATAGAATATAAAACTTGATTTATATATCATATATATTTAGAATATAAATATTTATAATAGATATATATATGAAATGGAAGGCAATGTTTATGAAGACGATAGGCCGTACGTACGCATAAATGCTGTTTCCGTTTTCATATCGTATTGAACGAATGTAAGTGAATAAGATATATGTAAGTATATATATATATATATATATATCTAGTAGCATTATTATGTAATATATTACATACTTATTAATAATATATATTTTTATAATCATCGTTGAATGGTGAACGTGGGAATGAATCTCATCGCGTCGTGGAGACGATAATCTGTACATACGCACAAGTGACAATATCATTATATTGATGGTGAAATCAAATTTAATTGAATGGTATATCATATATACAGAATAATTAACATGTTATATTTGTTATTTACATCATTTATACTCATTATTATACTCATCCAAATAATGAAGTGTCTTAATAAAAAACTACACCAGATGTGAAGACAGTAAGCCGTACGTACGCACGTATGGTGACTTTGTCATTTATAAGATGTATAGAATAATGAATATGGTTGTACCATATTTATAATAAAATCACAGTATTTAGGAGGTACTGGAGTTATTATTTTGGTATGTAAACCACAAATAAAGAAGAAGTTTAAGAGGAAAAGAACTTGAAATATGGTTGTGAAATTATTACCTATACTTCGGGTGTTTCCTTATGAGTTGATCAAAAGGGCTCTATAGGTTGGATTTCTGATTAAAGTAAGTTATCTAGGATGAATTGAGGGAAGTTGGGAGGATATTTTTATTGGGGTTGGCCGAGCCAAAAGGCTTTGTAGGTGTGAAATTAAGAGAAGGGGAAGTGCCCTTTTATAATAGAGGTGAGAGTCACTTTAGTAAAATCTTGAAATATTATTTTATAATAAAATCATTTTTGGTTTCTAATAGATCAAAAATGAATTATTTATATGCTAAGGTTGGGATGAGTCTAAAAACTCTCAACCAATAGGTTTTATACTGGTTTAGGTCATCATATTAACCTTATCTTTTAGATTTAACTCTTAGTTAAATAGTTTGACATTTACCATGTCTCTTTGTATTTTTATATTATATGGTTAACAAACTTACTATAACAAGACAAGCGAACCCCATGTAGTTAATTATTAATATATATAACCTTATATAAGCCTTTTTTTCCGAATATTATATTTTTTTGAATATTATATCAATTAATAATATAGTATTTGTTTTAAAATCTCAATTATGTCAATTTTGACACTATTCAGTATTTAATTTTTCGGAAAGCCATAAAAACTTTATCAATTCAAATAAAATTTATTTAACCGGCCTTAATATGTAATATTAACCTATAAAATTAATTTAATTCATCAAAATTATCAATTTACATTTATTTGGATATTTATAATATCAATTATTTTAATGTTTCATTAATAAGGTAATTACTACATCATTGTGTCATAAATAAATTATATTATTTAAATTCTAAAAATTATAAATAAAATACCATTATATAGAAAATCTTCTTATCTTTCTAATTAATATTTATAGTCGAATTTATATTGTGTTTAACCCTATATTAAAAATGTTTTAGTTATTAAACATTCAATTTAATTCTTTTTTAAATAAAATAATAATAAATGTCCTCATCTAATCCAAGTGAACCAAAAGGATCATATTTTATTAATAAGGTTGTTTTTAGTCAAATTAAATTTATCCAATAGAATTAGGACATGTGTTAGGGTAATTATAATATCATTTTTACCCTTAATTACCATATTTATTTTTAACCGTGGTAAATAAAAGTCAAAAGTTACTATTCACCCAAAAATTATTTTCATCTTATTGAAATGAATATTAATTACTGATGTCAACCGTGTCTTTTGGGTTTTTTAAATTTAACTCACAGAAGTGGTAAAATTAAGTTTTATGTGAATTTGCTAACGTGCCTAAAAGGTGGTTAATAGTGGTTAAAAAGTTCAATAAAATTTTATACATCTAATTTTATTATAGAATGACTCCAATGAATTAAATTGAAATTATAGATGTCTTTTACATCTATTTTGACTTAAAATAATTTTAAATAAAATGAATAATTATTTAAATAAAAAGTCGGTTTTAAACAATAACGTAGTGTTTTTCACTATTCATAAAAAATAGAATGTTTTTAAAAAAATACCAAAAATTCACCCTAAGATAATTTTGATATTATGAATTCAAAAATGAATTCTATTTTACCAAATTAAAAACATATAACTTTAATTAATTAATTTAAAATTAATTCCTATTGTCAAAACCAAAAAGTGGGTTTTTAAAAAGTAAAAACTATAAAAAGATTAACATGTGTTTATGTCAAATTTAAATGTAAAATTACATATAATGACCCAAATTGTATTAAATTATAAAAATATAATCTAATTATACTTCAAAACCATTCAAATTCATAATTTATCACTATAAATTATTTCGATTAAAAAAGTTGTTTTCAATTAAAATTTATTATTTTTCACTATTCATCAAAATATGAAAGTTATCATAAAAGTACCAAAAAATAATCCAAAATAACTTTCTATGTCCTAATTATAAAGAATAATTTAATTTCATTAAATTTTATATATAAGTGTTAAATATTGGTTTAAAAAGGTTCGCTATTAAAAGGTGGTAAAATTGTATTTTTTGAAAAAAAAACTTCTTTTATCTGAAAAAATGAATTTGTTCTTATATTATGTCTAAGAAAAAAATAATGGATTCTAAAAATATATTGATTATATTAAATTCAAAATTATGTTAATAATATTTATAACCTCTTTTTAATGGCTAGTTTGGTAAGCCATGGTGCGCTCGAACTCAGTGTTACATGTAGCGCTAGTTATCAAATTATTTCGAAGAGATAATGTACTATGAAATTATGGAGTGTTATAATGGATCATATTTCAGGACATAATATTGGAATGAGATCACTTCCCAAACCATAATAGTAGTCAAGGTTCACTCCCAAGATCATTATAGTGGACAATGTCCCTTACTGAACATGGTTCAATCCCAATTACATTACTTTGTATCTCATGAGATATAAATCATTACCCAATTCATTGGAGGGAGATATAGGTCCCACACTCCACATTATTAAAATAATACATATATGCGCCAAAATGTCATAAAACACATAGAATATCATAACCCTTGAAATTAAATGGGTTTTGTAAACATTTCATCATATTAGAACCTATGGAAAAGTTATACGTTTCATAACATTTCATTATTTCATTGTAGCGTAAAATGTGAGAAAAAAGTTGTCCCATAATAATTATATCATGGTATTTCCTGTAGAAGAGAAAATAGTTTCATATACATATTTTCATAATAAAACATTCGAAGAAAGTATAATAATTGTATCCTTGGTTCATATACCTAGTAAAGAATATGTTACATCAAAGGATGTCATTTTAGATAAAAAATTATTTTAAAAGATATATTACTTGGAATGTTTCTTTGGAAGATAGCCTCTCCACTTTAAAAAAAAAATTAAAACCTAAAACATTCTAGAAATCATACTTATTGAAAATAAACATGAATGTATATAAAGGAATATTTAAAAATAATTTAGAACATTCCTTGAGAAAAATATAATTTCTTCTTTCAAAAACACATTTTACAACCTAGAACATTTTTAAAATCCTTTTCATTTTGAAATAATTTATTTAAAATAAAAAAATTTCGCAAAAATTAGGGAAATTTTTTTATTAGAAAATATAATTGAATTTTTTATGGAAATATTGAAATAATTTAGTGTTTTTGATAGTGTGAAATACTTTTCATGCCACACATGTTAAAATTAAGATTATTTTCTTATTTTTGGTAAAAAATATAGAATAAATATTTGGGAAAAAAATTAATCTTAATTTAAAAAAAAAACTAAAAAGTAAAAAATGGATAATAATTTCATCAATTAATAATTTTAATATGGTTACAAAAATTTTTGAAAACATTTTTATAAAAAACATGGTTTTGGAAGAGATTGAGTTTTCAAAAGAAAATATGATTTTTCTTAAATTGATTTTTTGTGCTCTTGAGTACATGATGAGAGGAAAATGATGGGGAAAATTTTTTACTCAAGAAATAAACATAGGATAATAAAATTAATTAGTTCGTTGATATATTGGTCTTAAGACTTGATCATCTGATAAATTTCCATAAACAATCTCGATAAACGATAAGACTATAACATAAAATCTTTACCACTTTAGTAACCTTAAAATGTAAGATCCATGAAATAATATAATTAAAATAAATATATAATATAATAATTATACATATATTCATTATATTACATGTCAAATGTGTTGTATATTCACCCTGAAAAGTAAAATATGTGTATAACAGAACCATATGTCTCAAAGAAGCAAAATTGAGACAAAAAACCCTTATCACTTTGGTAAATTTCGAACTCTAAACACCATGAAAGATATATCCTTGAATGGAAACATAAATACCCATAATTTTAGGTATATTAATCATAAATTACATTCATGGGTATTATATGAACCACATAAAAGATATAAGTAGTGAATATGACATTTTTCTCACAAACGTAAAAAGTGAGACGGGAATCCCAATCCTTAAGTCTTAAATTTCATCATACTCAATAAATAATCTTTTCTAATTAATATAAGTTTATTATAAATATATTATAGAATCATACTTATGTATATCATACCATATATGATTTTCTTATAACCTTTTATTAACTGTTTATTAACTTTTTCTTGTTAATGTCATGTTTCCGCCAATAACTACTTTGTTTTTTGTGTATGTTTTTACTTGTTATTATTGGTCCTCTTAATTTTATTAGGATTTCATAATCCCAATAATTTAACAATTATATAAATATCATATATATTCATTATATATTTATTTAATGTTATTTATAATATTTAGATATAGAAAATGAAATACACTGTTTGTGGAGACGGTAGGCCATACTTATGCATGAACAATGTTTCAATTTTCTTTTCAGATTGAAAGAAAGAAAGTAAATGATGTATAAATTATCATTAAAGAATAATTTTTATGTCATATATATCACATATATATATATTTTAATATCATTCTTAATACATTTCATGTAATGTGTGAATGAATCACCCCGCTTGGCGATGTGGTAGTCTATCGTACACATGAGCGATGTTATTATATTCCCAAAAATTGTAAATTATGAAATTAAGTGTGATATAATAATTAAATAATAGTATTAATATCATAAATATAATATATAAATAATAAATCAATCATTATGTCTAACTTTGAGAGGTGTTCATGAAAAAATGATTGATATCGGTTCACAAGGCTGTAGTTCTATGTACAAACGAATGATGATTTATTAACCTGTTTGATAGAATTGGAGATAGTAGTAGGTCATTACAAAAAAAATAACAACATATATTTATATTTAAAACACTGAGGTTATTATATCATCATGTTATAATAATAATTTATGGAGTTGCAGTAAGAAATAAAATAAAAACACTCAAGGATGGATGCTACCTTTTCTTCGGGTATCATCATTAGGTTTGCACCAAAATTCTTCCTAGGTTGGATTTATGTAAAAAAAATAAGTATTATATGATGCTAGGAGTGAATGTTTTAAGTTATTGGGGAATTACTAGGCTGGAAAAAATTATTTTGAGGTCTGTATAGGATATGAGAGGGGGTGTCCTTTTATAAGGGAGGTGAGTGACACACTTATAATTTTTTGAAAGAAAAATGTGTACCCACATTTTTAACATACCAAAAGGGTCAAAATGGCTCAAATCATAACATTACAAATATATAGTTTTAAATATGGTCATGAATTATATTTCATACAAGTTTATAGGTCATTTTAACCCTTATCTTTGTAGTCTAACACTTGATAAACTAATTTTTATCATAACAACGGTAAATAATCTTTAATGTTTTTATTATTAATTTTCATCCAAAATTAATTTTTACATATTATATAAAATAAAATTTTCTGATTCAAAGTATAGAATCAATTTTTCCAATTATCATTTAGATAATTAGAAAATTTTAAATTAAAATTAATCATGAAGACGCGACTAGAAAAAAAGTTTTTAATGAGAAAAGTTCAAAAGTTTACACAGTTTTTATATTAATATTTAATAAAAAAATTCATAACAATGAACTAAAATATATTAATGTATTTATAATTTAACTATTTTTACATTAATCCCAATATAAAATATAATTTATTTTTATAAATTATTTATATGAAAAGGTAGTTTTCATTTAAAATTCAATATTTTTACTATTCATCAAAAAATGAAACCTTTCATAAAAATCACAAACATTAACATTAATATAATTTTTACATGATGAATTCAAGAAATATTACTTATATTCATATTAACTTTTTAAAATTTACAAAAATAAAATTTAAAACAAAACCGCAAACGTGAAGAAAAAGCGGGTTATCAAGAAGTGCATTTTTTCAAGCACAAGATGATTTTATATTAAATATACATCTAATATTAATAATTATATGAATATAAATTAAAATTTACTGATATATAATCCATAAATTTAAATTAAAAAAATTCATCATTATGGATTATTTTAAATAATTAATATGGAAATACATAATTCACTTTCAAACAGTTTTTCAGAAAAAAACCATTTTTTAAACATTAAAATAAACTTATACTAAAATACAATATAATATTGATTTAAAAGTAATTAATACAATTAAATATTAATAAATAATAAATACATTACATAAATACATAATTGGGAATTTAAATTACTCAATTTATTGAAAATATTTGATAGTTTTACCAGAATTGGTATTCTTCATTATTCGCTAAAAAATTAATATTTTATGAAAAATCACAAAATTTCACCATAATTTAATTTTTATATGATTATTTAAAAAATGAAAATAATTTTATAAATAAAACTTTATAAAAAAATATATGATATTTTATAATAAAAATCATTTTTTAAGTAAACTTGTTTTGTATGAATATAATTACATTAATATAAATTAATTCATTATTTATTAAGAATTAATAGATAAATTTATATCTTATGGGAAATATATATGTATGTTTCATAAATTAGTTAATATTATTCATAACATCCTATTTAACCTATATGTTTTGATGTTCATATTTTAAATAATATTATTTCATGGTTTATTGAAGATCGATGTTGAGTGTAACACAATCTATACTCGATATTATGTATAAATCAAGCCAAACACAGTGTTGTGTGTAACACTAGATAAAAATAGTGTTTTGTGTAATGTAAATTATCGAAAATATTAAAAATATTTGAAAATTACTATTCCAAAAAATCTTTGGGTGCTACAAATAGAGGATAACTTTTAACATTTTATGGATAAAGTATCATGCAAAGGAGAAGAAAGATGCATTTTGTTTTTGAATTATTTGAAACATTTATTGGAATGGTCATAGAAGATTGTTTGAAAAATGATTAAAATTAACCAAAGAAGAAAGATCTCAGATAATGGTTTCACTTGATTTATAATGGATATCTTTGTTTTTTGAGTAAATAACTCTAGTTTTCTACATGAAGGATGTCTCACCTAAACTTAAAGTGAGTTGTCTTGTGGCTCATTGATTTAAGTGTAAGTGATTCCATCGACCCCTCATATATTTCTAAGATAATATTTTAATCAATTGATATTTAGTGTAGAATAATGTTTTCATACCTCATCAATAATATATATGAGAAATAAAAATTATGAAATATGACAATGAATCTATTATCAATAAGGGGGAGATAAGTATATAATGATTTTAATGGGAAATTGGTATATGTAAAAAATCCAAAGCATGGATTCTAGAGATCATTAAATTTTGATGATGAAGCATTTTATTTTGGTCAATAGTTAGTGTTAGAAGATATATAATTCAAGGATTCAGGTGAATGAGGTTGAAGAAGTTGTTTCTTCTTAAATGTGTTGTGGAAGTAAGTCTCCCAAAAGATGAAGCACATGTGCATTTAGAAAATATAACATTGGTAGATACTGATGATAATACAAGAATATTCTATTGAATAAGTTAAAAATGATTTATCTATAATATTAAAGGATTATTTTACTATCTATAATGAAAGTAATATAAGGTACTACTACTAATAGATTGGGAAAATTTACTTAATTTTCCTAAATCAGTATACACATGTGATGATTTCAAAACTAATTTTCATTGTATTCATGAATAGTGATAAATTTTAAAATATAACTATAAACTATATTTTTTGAATGAGTTCCCTAACATATGATGTTCAAAATAAGGATTGAAACATATGAAATTTTTTTGACTTAGATTTAATGTGAATGCCATCTGTTACTTAAAGTTAAATGCACTAACAAAAAAAATCTTAAGGAAGTAAAATAATTTTCCAAATAACAAGTTAATGATTTTATATCAATGAAATAGTTGGTTAAATGGATGATTGTTTTCTAGAAAGTCACAACATGGAACTTTTGTAAGAGAATAAGGGGCATGGATGTGAAGAAAAATGAGCATTGGGTAAACATAAATTTAGAAAATCCAGTAAGTGTAATGTATCCCAAGCTATAACAATAATAATGGCATGTCAAAAAGATAAATTTATAGTATAAATTAACTATAATATCAATGCATAATGTTAAGGTTCCTAACCTAGTTTAAAGGCTCAAAGAATAAGCTAGTCGATGCATTGACTATTCTTTTATTATAAGAAAATAACAAGTTGAAGAGTCCACTATTATTCAATCTGATTCAACTAAAACTTATGTTAGTTGTAAAAAATAAGAAGAATTGTTGACTTAATAGTATCTGAAATTAGGTGAGAAAAATATTTAGTGATAACTGATTAAACTAGATGTTATATCAGGGGATAAAAATATTAAATTTGGAGCTTGAAATACTTTGGTGGTGCCTGAATAGAGTAATGTTGAAGTCAATTGGATATTATAAGACTGAATATGAGGTAAATTAATAGAAGTTCATGATGTTATATAATTAGATGAATTTATATAATGATAAAAATATTCTTAGAAGAATTAATGAATGATCTATGTACTAAGAAGATAAGTGTCGAAAAGACATAATGAGAGCATGATCAGTAATTTAACCGATCAGAGCACTCGTATAGGTCCAAATGATTGGATGCTAAGAACATTAAAAGATGGACGGAATCAAATTTTTCTAATTCCAACCGACTAGAAGAGAAAGTTAATATAATACTGATTCTATCAGAATATGAAATTGTATTCTATTTAATAAATTGATTTTGAGTACAAAAAATGAAATCCATTGGAAGTATAAAACTTATGTAAGAGCTTTTACAAAGGATAAAAGGATATAGATTACCAAGAGGAGTGGAAGTATAGGTAGATTCGAAAAGAGGTCAATGATTTATGTATAAGTACATTATAATGATTTTATCCAACCAATCCTATTAAAATTGTGTGTTTTGGGGCTTAGAGATATAAGTATGTGCCTCAAGGAATTATTGGCGGTGTTTGAGATGATTTTTTAGATGGATGATGGTTCTGCAACATGAAGGTTTGTATTATTCCATGAGAGGCCAATATAAAGGTCTTGTTGTGGAATGATGTTAATGACTTCAACATAGAGTCCTGGGTGTCATATTTAGTGTCTCTAAAATTAAGGCACTATTCTATTATGGATCTTTTACCTATGACATTGAGGACCGATGTGAGGTTTCTTTAAAGTGAATGAACAAAAATTTCAGTATATTCATTGGTGTTGAACAATATATATTTAATGGATAGTTTAGGTATCCATATCAATTAAGTAGTGGAAGTAGCATTGATCATTTAGTGTACATAGTACAAGTTGAGGTAGGGATCATTGTATTTTTTTTTTGTTGGGGACCAATATGGCATAGCATTTCTACTTTGACATTGTTTGTTTTGAGATATTGGAAGCTAAAATGTGGGTTTAAATCTTTTTTTCTATTTTCCCCAATATCTACTGGATTTGGAGTTCAATTATATAATGATAGTCAATGGCTAGTTGGACTGTGTCCTGTTATGAAGTACAATTGTATGTTATGTTATGGTTTTGTTGAAAAACATATATATTGTAGTGAGACTCAAGTGCTTTCTTCATATTTTTATATTTTCTAATCCTAGTTATATATTTTTGAGTTCACCCAAATTTAATTCATTGACCCTTATTTCCCATGACTCTTAGCTGAACGGAGTGTGATTTTGGGAGACATTTCACGTCTCTTACATAACTTTGATCCATATATTTTAGAGATTGATCATTGGTGATTCAAGGAGAGTCTTTCCCATTTATAATTTTCTTTCACTCTATTTATCATTAAAACAAGGTTATGATTATGGGATATACTTGTATTTTGTAAATTTTATGAAATTATTTAATGATAGATGTTTTACTTTAGGATAATAACTTTTGCCTATCACGATCTCTATCTTTGGATCAACTTTTTATCATCTATAAATGTGCATTGGATTTTGAATCTAAAGTTGAGGTGTGGAATCTATAAATCTATTCATTTATGTGTATATTGTGTGGTATGCTTGATTCTTTTATCCTTAGATAGTTTTTTTGATTTTATTAACAAATATAATTAATCATACCTAATGGAAATTAAAGGGGTTGGGGAGATTCACATGTGTTTACTTTCTATCAGGTTATTTCTCATTAGATTTATGTTTAATTACTATTATTGGAAATCATTTTTATTATTGATCCTTTTGTGTTGATGTTATAAATCTATAATTAGAATCACATTACATAAAGTAATAAACCCATAAAGAGTCTAATTTTTTTTGAAATTTTTATTTTTGAATAATGTGGCATATAAAATAGAGGGGTCACAGTATTAGTTTTTGTTGGAATTTTTTAGGGTAAAGGTGAGGGTTCCGGACCCATTTTATTTAAATAAGAAACAAAGGTAAAAAAAGAGAAAGCAGGGGAGAAATAAAGAAAAACATACAATTATCATCCAAGCTTCTTCCTGATCTTTATGCCAATCTCATGCTCTTTTTCACGCAGATCATCCCAGTTGATTCCACGTCCATGGCCGTGCCCACATCCGTGCCCTTTTCTTTGAATCTATTCCAGCTCTCTTGATTACTGTAGAAGGTTTTCAATGTCTGTATCTGAGTTTGAAGTTTCAGTTGGAATTTTTTGATATGTTCTTTTTGTGATTATATGGCATTGTGTAATTTTTTTGACTTCATTTTTGTGGTTATGTGGGGACCATTATAGGTTTAATTCTATGGTTGTGTTAAGATGTGTTGGTTAACATGTTTTTTTAAATATCTATTCTGGTTGGCATCAACATAGATGCATTGGTTAGTATGAGGTGTGTTATAGGATAGTTTTATGGTAGTTGGTAAATATTATTTGGTCAATTAGTGTGGATTGTGAAGTGGATGCTATAAAATTATATATGGGCGTCATATTATGTTATTTTTGATGATGTGAATCATATAATAGGATTATGATTACCTTTCCATAGTAGTTAATAGGGAGGGTGGAGGTTGTTGTGAAAAGATGGCATGGTTGGTGGATATAGTTTTCTTATAGTTTCCTATTAGTAGTGAAATATAACTAGTAATGTTAAAATTGTAATATGTAAGGGATGTAATTAAGGGGATATTGGTTGAAGGTTTTTTTCATTAAACATACAATTAAAGGGATTAATGAACTTAAATTTTTCAGTAAATGCTAAATATGTAAATGGAGTAATTGTATGATTAAATGGGATTTATTAATGTTTTTGGTGGTCATTTTTCATAATAAGTGTGGTTTCATGTATTGTTATAGTTATAAGTGGCAGTTAAGTGTGATAATGTTACTGTAGTGATAGTTGTGGGTTATGGTGTTATTTTATTTGTTTGGGCCTATTAGAAAAGGTTTTTGTAGCATGTATATATAATATATATTCCTTTTAAATTTTATATGCACCCCACCTAAGCCAGACTACCTTATTAAAAACCAATATGCTTTGGGTAATGTGTCTTTTCCCCTAATATCTTGTTTGATGATAGAATGGATGGATAACTACTACCCTTTCCCTACTTTCCATTCCAAGTATAACACAGTCTTTGATAGCTTGATGTATGTATGACCATGCTAACATAATATTTTTTGTACTTACAAGCCCTATTGGGTATTGGTGTGATGTAAAATATAAGGTATATATGAGAAAGTACATGGTGTATAGTTTGACCTTATGGGGGTACAAATGAGATAATATTACATATTAGAGGCTGTGAAAGGTAGGAGGAACTAACGAGGTTGATGTCCTTCATGTTCATAATAACCTATTGTATAGGATATGTGGTGGATGGAAGATACATGATATATAAATATAGATTTGGGATGATTATAATGATATGGTTAAGGCATGTGGTGTGGTTTTGATGTCAGATATTCTATGTAGTGAAATGTTTGTGGAAGGTATAGGTAGAATGTACTGTTTGATGTTTTGGTGTGTGAATAGAAAACCTAATGGGGAAGTGTTTACGGGGTACCTATTTATTATATTATTTGATACTATTTTACTATTATTGGAGGTGATATTTGGTGAGTGAGACTTCATGAAGATAGATGGAAACTAACCTATTAGGTTATTGTTGATTTTATAGTTTGTTCACTGATGTATTATTATGAACTTTCTACATTTTCATGAATAGTTATCTATATGATGCTACAATGTATGCATGTTTTACTCACCCCTTTATATATAAGTGGGTTTTTCAAGATTCCAAGGAATGTTTAACGATTGTGTTGGATAGTACTAGCTTGGAGTTTGAGATTGGTTGTGGAGATTCTAACTTAGACCTTTATTTATTATTTATCTTATGTAGAGACTTCAAAATTTTCTAATATATTCATTCATTGTGGGGTTATTTTCATTAATGATTTATTTATGTTATGGAATTGATCGGTGTTTTATTCATGTATTATAGGGATATATAATAACAATTCCTCCCTTTTACATGTTTTATAACCTCATTGTTAGTTGCTAACCTCAAGCCAATTAGAGGTATGCCTCGTAGGTAACTTCCATTTTTCCTATTAGCCCAAGAGTGTTTCCCAGTGTGGGATTGTTGTGATAAATTAGAGTTTGAGGGTTTAATTATGGGTAACGGAGGATAGTGAAGGTACGAAGAGTTGATTATTGCATGTGTTTCTTGGATAATAGTACTAGTTGAGATTAGTGTATGACATGGGCCAGAGAGACCAGTTAGGAAATTTGATTTTAGGTCCCTCCCATAATATAATGCAACTACTCTAGGTTTATTAAATGTCGATGCGATGTGGTTCTACTTATAGGGTAGTGACCTAGGAGAGGTACATGCACCATATTTGTTTGTACATGTGTTTGGATTTTGGGTATTTTAATAAATTAAATTAAATGTATTAAATTAGATTAATAAATTACATACTACCAGGATTATGAATTTTGGTTCTTTGTTTCTAGAGTTATTGATTGGTTAAATTTTATGCATGATTTAGGTCGGTGAGATTTAGCTGGATGACCTAGTTAGCTAATTGATAGTTGACCCCGATGAGAAGTATGAGCTTTGGAGTAAGATGTTTTCTGAGTCTCCATATTAGGGTGTAACTATGTATGAGGGTATAATCTCTAGTATTGAGATATAGGGATGAATGTGTAACATCCTGGATCTGGAATCCACTAAAAGGTGGCCCACACCCAGTTGTGCACATGGCCTCAAGTGCATTTCCTCAAATGCCATAGGCTTCTGACTAGCAGTGAGGGCCTAGGGTGTGATAGTGGGAAAACTATTCCCTCATTGGAAGAGTGTAACACAATTGAACAAGTAATAACCATAGATGAAGCAGTAAACAACATGAAACTGAAGTAAACAACATAATACTGATAGATAAAGATATCTAGAAGTAATATAATATCATAATGATGCAGCATGTCACATGTTTTAAGAAAACCAAGAAAACCGGATACAATGTAATCAACTACAATACAATACCACATTACGATAATACAAAATAAACTCAGCTGCATCGCAAGCCTTGGCTTGGTCCCATGCTCTCCTACTCCTGATAATCAATAAAGTACCTAAAAGGGGGCCCTTTACCTTATCCAAACCTATAGCAATATGGGCTATTTGGCCCCAAAAACATGACCCAAACATGGTGTGAGAAATAAAACCCTCCAGGGAACCACCCAAGGTCTGTGCCAATCTATCGATGATTATTTTCAATAGTAGTGTATAAAGGAAATGTAGTAAACTAGGAAGTAATTAAAAGTAAAAAATTCTAAAAGTACTAATAGTTATTTATAAAGTTCATTATGTTCATTAGAAATTCTATTACCTGAAATATTTAAATCTTAGAATCTGTCCTAAGCCTAAAATTCCCTAGAGTAAAGTAAGCACAACAGAAGTCTCAGTTGACCATATAAACAAGTAAGTTAAGGATAAATCCAAGCTTGTGCTTTGGCTGGGTAGACAAGTCACAATTCATTCCATTCCATTATTTAATAATAACCCAAGTCTATTCTTGAGATTCCAAAGTTGCAATTCAAGTATCACTTTAGGTGTAATTCTACCGACATCCTGCGAGTCTATTCTTAGTGGTCCTACAAGGGAGCCCAAGTATCACTCTAGATGTTGGTATATGTTCATGTGAGTCCATCCTCTATGGCCCTACTAGGGATCCCCAAGTGTCACTCTAGGTGTAGTAAAATATCATGTCAATTTATTCCATCCTTGGAAGTACTACTAAGGATCCCAAGTGTCAGTAATGACATATAAATCAAAATCATCTCAAGTCCATCCATGACGTTCTAAGATAAACCCATGTGTCACCTAAGGTGTAAGGTAAAATTGTCATGAGAGTCTGTTAACTGTGTTCTAGGATCAACCCATGTGTCACCCAAAGATATTTACTATTTTATCACAAAAATAAAATAAAACATTCCAACCTTCTTAAATAAGATAAACCATTGCATGGGATAAGTGTAAAAAAATAATCCCAAAGCCATAATCATAACACTTACAATTATATCACAATTGAAACTCCATTTAAACAACCCTAAAAAGGGAAAAAAAGGAATGTACATAGACATCCTAAGCCGAAAAGGCTAAACAATAGTTATCCAAGGGAAACACACCCACGAGGTGCCCTTTAATCAAACAACAAATCCAAACAAACTTTAATTCATTGAATTAATTACCAGAACAACATTAGGTAATAATAAGGATCAATTTCTTTTTAAGGAGACACCATAAACATGGGTACACATAACAACAACCCATATAAACATTTTTAAAATTAATGAGAGGAAAAATACCACCTACCTCGTCATAGTATGACTCTCGTCATCTAGCATCATCCACCAATTCAAGATAGAATGGTGTAGATATATGAAACAAGAATATTCAACCAAACATAAATAACACAGTCATGAAAAAAATCACCAAGAACAGATCAAGAGGAATAGGGGACTCACCAAGAGGATTCCAATGGATCTGACGATGTTTAAATCAGCTTCTGGAAGATGAAACAGGAGAATGAAAGAGTCCCGACACTACTTGTTTGTCCACCTAGCGAGTATTCTGTAAAAACGATATAAGAATGAGGATAATGACCATTTTATGTGAAAAAATTAATTACATGGTGTATAAGTACATACACATTGCATGTATATCATTTAACTATTCATTTGGTGGCTGTTTTTCACACTGTCTTGCTTTATAGGACCTGCCAACATGACTACACAGCTTGTACTAGGAAGTACACAGAACGTAGTTGGGTTTTCCCATATTTTTGTCGAAATTCCCACACTCCATGTATTCCCTTCATACAAGGCTGTACTACATGGTGTTTTTATAGGGAGTACATATCATTTAACCCCTGATTCTAGTATTTTCCCCAAATTTCTCTTGTTTTCTAAAAAAACTCAAAGGAAAAGAGAAAGAAGAAACCGTACCTCAAATAAAGAATTGGGTTCTTACAAACATCTCCCTAAAATCAATTCATCCCCAAATTTCTCTTCCAAGGGCTGTGAAGAAATATCTAAGAATAACTCCAGACACTAAGCACATATTTTGGACTTCCTCTCCCAAGTATCATCTTGTACTCGTCCATGCTTCCATATCACCAATATGAGAGGAACTGACCAGCCTCATAGAACCTTTGTGGTTCTGTCAATTATACGAATTAGATACCCTTCAAAGGATGAATCAACCTGAATCATAACCTCCTCAGGATGAAAAATGTGAGATGGGTCTGAATGATAGTGGTATAGATGAGATACAAGGAAGATTTCATGCATTACTCGATACCCTTAAGGTAACGGGTAACTGATAGGAAAACAGCCTGAATCTCTCCAGAATCTCAAACAGACTGATGTATCTTGGTGAAAGAAAACCCTGTATCTTTATCCCCTTTTTTCGCAACCTCGATGCAACACGTAAGAAAACCTGATCCCTGACCTCAAACTCTAGAGGTCATCTGTAGCGATCGACATAATATTTTTGATGATACTATGCTATAGTCATCTGTTTCTAAATCAATTGGACCGACTCAGAAGTCTCAATCACAAGATGCGGTCTTAATAAGGATTCCTCACCTTCCTTTAACCAGAATAGTGGAGAACAAAATCGATTACCATATAAACCCTCATAAGGTTAAATATTTATAGTATGTTGGAAACTATTATTGTAGGAAAACTCAACTTGGGGGATATGCTTCTACCAAGATCTCCAAAAATCCTAGACGCATTCCCGTAATATGTCCTCTAGCACTTATATCATACTCTCTGACTGGCCATCAGTCTGAGGGTGGTATACTATGCTTAGAAGAACCTATGTACCCAAATCCCTCTGTATCCCTTTCCAGAAATGAGAATTAAACTGGGCATCCCTTTCTAAAATGATAGATTGTGGGACCTAGTGTAGTTGTACAATCTCACGGATGTACAACCTACCAAGTTCATCAACACCTAAGGTCTCCATGATCGGTAGAATTGAGTGACCTTAGTAAGACTGTCAACTACAACCCACATAGCATCGTTGCCTCTAGGTGACCTCAGTAAACCTATCACAAAATAAATTGAGACATCATTCTGTTTCTTGTTAGAAATGGGTAGCTACTATAAAAGTCCTTCTTTTCTTTGGTGTTCTGCCTTCACCTGTTGACTGGTGGAGAACCTCTTAACCAAACCATCTATATCTCTCTTCATACCTAGCCACAAATACTGACAATATAAATCCTGATACATCTTGGTGACACCAAGATGCACTTCCCATACAGAGGCATGAAAATCCATCATCAACTCCTCGTGTGTGTCCACTGAAACCAAAATACATCCAGGGATATGCAGAATATCATCCTCATTGGCTATCCATCTAGGAAGAGGGTCCTCAATAGCCACACTCTCCCATATAACCAGGCTTTCCGAATCTGATAGCTTCCTCATCCTCACTCTATCAAGGAGGGTCTAAGTCACAACAAAAGATGAAAGGTAAGTCTGTTCTTATCTGTCATTCACCTCTAGATGCATCTCATATAATAATGCTATACGCTTCTAATCACCACTGTCCTATTTCACTACATGTATCCAAGTCCTCATACTTAGTGCGTCAGCCATTGTATTACCTTTTCCAGGAGTATAGGAAAGCTCAAAATCTAAGGAATGAAGGTATTCTACCCACCTTCATTGTCTCAAATTTAGATCACACTGACTAAAGTTGTACTTGAGGATTTTGTGGTCTATTTACACAACAAAATTCTCTCCCAATAAGTATTGTCTCCAACAGCGCAAGTAATGGACAGCCATAACTATATATGGATCATGCATAGGGTAATTCCTCTCATATGGCCTCAACTAATGAGACCTATATGCCATAACTCGATCACCTTGCATACGCACTACTCCTATACCAATACCTGATGCATCATAATATACTGTGTAACTCTTTCCTGGATCTAGAAATATCAGTATCAGCGCAGAATTCAAACACCCTTTCAATACCTGAAAGGCTATATCACAAGAATCTGAACACACAAACATCACACTCTTCTTATTAAATCCCATCAAAAGAACTATAAAGCATGAAAAGTCCTATATAAAACACCTGTAGTAACTAGTTAACCCCAATAAACTCTTCACCTAATTTTTTTGGGGATGTACACAAGTAACTACTGCTCTCACCATCTTTGGGTCCACTGATACTCATGTATATATGATGACGTGACCCAAGAAGTGAATTTGATCCATCTAGAAGAGGAATTTTGAAATATTAGAATATAAATGATGCTCTCTCATTGTATTCAAAACGATCTCAAGGTGTTTGGCATGGTCGTGTCATTTGTGAGAATACACAAAGATATTTTCTATTAAAACCACCAAAAAGAATCCAGGTAAGGATGGAAGACACAGTTCATAAGTTCCATGAAAACTACTCATAGTTCGTGAGGCCAAACAGAATAACTAGGTACTCATATAGGCCATACCTACTACAAATGGTTGTATGAGTTATGTTTGTTGGTCGAACATGCACTTAGTGATATCCTGACCATAAGTCAATATTTTAGAACACTTGAGATCCTCAAGGACGGTCAAACAAGACTTCTATCCGTGGAAAGCGATATCAATTTTTAACTATAAACTGGTTTAGTTTCTGATAGTCCACACATAGCCTAATGGTACCATCCTAATTTTTCGCAAAAAGGATCGGTGAACCCCCAGGAGAAGTACGAAGTCAGAAAAAACCCTTAGGTTCCAGATCTTCCAACTGCCTCTTGAGATCTTGAAACTCTATTGTATCTATCCTGTAAGGAGGAATGGATACTGATACAGCTCTTGGCACTAGATCAATAGTGAACCCCACCCCTCTGACCAGAGGTAATCATGAGAAGTCGTTTGTGAAAATTTCCTTGAAAAAATTAACCACTAGAGGGAAATCTACCAGACATGTTCCCTAGTCATCTAGATATAAACCCACAATATGGGGTTTTATCCCACCTAACTCAAAATGATCGGGTCCATCTCAGCTCGCTTGTAAATCCCATTCACCCATATATAGAAACGATCCACCTTATGGTGACGTAAAAATTACCCTATGGTGATAGAGATTGACCAGGGATTGAATGGAGGCTAACCAGTCCATTCTGAGTATGATATCAAAACCTATCATCTCTGATACATAGAGATCCCAAAATAAGTGATACTCACCAAACTCAAGGGGAAACTCATTAAACTGATTCAAACCTACTGTTCTTATTCTTAACAGAGTGTCTAGCATCACAACGTCATCAAAAGTAAAAACATAGAGCTCAAGGCTGTCCAAAATGGAAAATGATATGAAACTTTAAGAAGAACCTGTATAAAAAGGTGCATAAGATAAATCAGAGGTGACTAGAATACTACCTGTAATAGTAGAATTTTTGGGATCCTTCTCTTGTTGGGTCTGTTCCACTGCATATGTCTGGATTGTACCACAACCTTGTGACATTGCCTGGCTACCCTGAGTTGACCTACCCTATTGTCACTGAGATCCTAGGGTCTAGATCCCATGGCCATGACCACCACCTCGACCTGAATTCCCTTATATACTCCAGTTACTTGTCCAAGGAGAAGTTACAAGCCCTGCTCCTGAACATGGAGTCGGTTCAAATCCCCTCTCTCTAGACACTGGTGGAAACATCCTGCAGAAGCGTTGTATATGGACTATCCTACTGCAAGCTCGACACTCACCTGGGTCCTTCATGAACTGAGGTCTTGTATTCCCCAGCCTACCACTCTAGTAGTACCTCATCATATTACTAGAAGAAAGGTTCTGACTGCTACTATTTCCACAAGAGAACTTTAGACGAATCTTCTTCTTACCGACTGAGATAGTACCATGAATCGGTGTCGAACCACCCTGGCTCACACCAATAGATTCCTATAGATTGCGCTCAATGATCAGTGCTTGATTCATGATAGTAAAGACTAAAGTTAGACTAAATACATTCACCTATGATTGGATTTCTAACCTAATACCATCACCAAATCATCTATATTTCGATACATTATCACCCATTAGAATTAGTGGGAAATTCTGAAACTCGGTAAATCAGAAAGAATAGTCCAAAGCTGACGGCGTGCCCTACTCCAGCTGCATTAACTCTTGGGCTCAGTTGGCCTTTAAAATCTCAAGAAAATAATAATCATTGAAGGATGCCTAAAATTCTTTCCATGTCATATCCCGATGATGCCTTGCCTGAGTGATAACATCCAACCATATCTTGGAAAAATCACGTAGCATATATGTCGCAATCCTAACCCTCCTCTCAAGAGGCATATCCAAGTTCTCAAAGATATAAATAATGTCTCTAGCCATGATTCTATATCATATGGCCTGACTTCCCTTAAGAAAATAGGCAGATGCTGCTATTGGAATACTCGCATCATCTCTTCCATAGACATGGAAGGCTGCAGTGATCCTTGAAAAGTTTAAATAAACCTTATAAAGCCTTAAAGAATCTATGCATATGAACCTGAATCTGGTAAAATAGTTGGTGCCACAACTGGCACATATGGATGATCCATTGGCACCCCATGGCCTACCACCATCAGGGCATGATCATCACCACTTTCATAGCATACAACTTGAGGCCGTCATGGTGGAATGACTCTTCATGGTCAAGCACATGTATCAGTTCGAGCTCATTTCCAAGGTTATCCATTCAAGAGTGCCAAAATAAAATAGGAAAGTACCCTCAAAAAATTCAAAAAGGTACTAAAAGGCTTGTAAAATTCATACACGACATATACCCTTAAGTCATTACATGTTCGTGTAGTCTCACCAGCCTTGGCATGTATCAACCCCAGGTACACAGTGTGTTCTATGAACAAATGGTGTGTACACAAGTCTATCCTCCTGTCCCAATACTCCCATATGGCCATGTCCACACTGTTTTATCCTAGATAGGCCACATGACATGTATAAAAAGTACATGGTGTGTTCTAATCAAAACTCAATAGCCCGTGTTTCTTATCACATGGTCAGCCACATAGTTAGATACCACACGGTGTGTACATATTAAAACATGGAACACCATCTTATTGAAATTGTAAGAAAGCATGGCATGTTAGGCTATACTACACACCATTTAAACTGGGGGTTTTTCGGACCAAAAATATATATTTCCCAAAAAACACTTGTTAAGAAGAAAAAACCCACTAGTGGTATGGTAATTTTCGATTCGTGGTGGCCCATACTCCCTGTTAATCAAAGCTTGGAATCCATATATAGAACATAACTACACAATTTATATCACATGGCTGAAACATGATCCACCAAATTCTGATCCAAGTGGGCTCATACACCTCAGTGATCAATTCTTGTTGTCCACCCCAATTGAAACATATCACGTACCAATACACATATCACAACAGTAGTCATAACTCTCAAGATACTATCAGAACAACATGAATCTCTATCATGAAATCTATCACAACATCATTCAATAAGTAATGCTCCATAAATGGAATGGGAAGTATCCATGGAATGAGATTTCAAACAAGTTCCTATATGATGCATGAGATGGCATCCCCTCATCTCATCAGGTTTCAACAAAATAGAACCACAATAATATTAATAATAACAGAACAAAACAAGTGTGCCACCCAATGGTGAAATTGAATAAACTGTAAAAGATCATAATTCTCAAGTACAATTTAATTTAATGAAATTTCTATTTTCCCTATACACGGGTAGCTACTCTTGTAAAGAACTAATTACCAAATTCCATATCCTTTATATTGTATTCAAATAGTAAAGAAAACCAGAAAAGAAATACCTCTGATACCAATTTGTAACATCATAGATCCGGATGCCACTTAAAGGCTCCCCATACCCTGTTGGTCACATGGACTCAAGCACATTTCCCCAAATGACAGAGGCTACCAACAAGTAGCAAGGGACAAGGGTGTGATAGTGGGGAAATAATTCTCTCATTGGAAGAGTGTAACACATTGGAACATGTAATAACAATAACATAAGTAGTAAGAAACATGAAACTGAAGTAAACAATGGAAGAATGATAGATAAAGATATCCAAAAGTCATATAATATCATAATGATGCAACATGTTACATATTCTATGAAAACAACAAAAATATGATACACTACAATCAAGTAAAATACAATACAAAAGTATGGTAAAACAAAATGAGCTCAGCAGAAATGCAAGCCTTGGCCTGGTCCCATGCTCTCCTTCTTCTAAGTATCAATCAAGTACCTAAAAAGGGACCCTTTCCATTATCTACACCTGCAGCAATATATTCTATTTGGCCCCAAAAACATGACCTCAATAGGGTGTGAGAAATTAATCCCAATAAGAAAACACCCAAGGTTGGTGCCAATCTGTCAGTGAGTATATGACACAGTAGTGCACAAAGAAAATTAAGTAAACTAGGAAGTAATCATAAGTAAATAATCCTAAAACTATTGAAATTCATTTATAAAGATCATTATGTTCATTATCAATTCGATTACCTAAAATATTTAAGTCCCATAATCTAGCCTAAGTCCGAAATTCCCTGCAGAAAAGTAAGAACAACAAAAGTCTCAAAAGTCATTCTAAACAAGTAAATGATGACTGAATCCAAGCTTATGCTTTGTCTTAGTAGATGTACCACAATTCATTCCATTCCGTTATTTAATTATAACCAAAGTCCATTCTTGAGATTCCAAAGTTGTAATTCTAGTATCACATCAAGTGAAATTCTACCAAAACCATGTGAGTTTGTTCCCAATGGTTCTATAAGGGAGACCTAAATATCACTCTAGATGTTTGTAAAAGTTCATTCAAGTATATACTAAGTTGTCCTACTAGGGAGAACTAAGTTTCACTCTAGGTTTAGTATATGATCATGTCAATTTAGTATATCCTTGACAGTCTTACTAGGGAGCCCAAGTGTCACTAATGACTTATAAATCAAAATCATCTTGAGTCCGTCCATGACATTCTAAGCTGAACCCACATGTCACCCAAGGTGCAAGGTAAAAGAGTCATTTGGGTCCATTAATAGTGTTTTAATATGGAACCATGTGTCACCCAATTATATTTAACATTTACTCATTAAAATACAATAAAATATTCCAATCTTCTTAAATAAGAAAAACAATTACATGTGAAAAGGGGTAAAACACAATCCCAAATCCATAATCAAAACACTTATAAATCTATCGAAATTTAATTTACATTTTAAAAATCCAAATAAAAAGTAAAAGAAGGCATGCCCATAGACATCCTAAACCAAAAAAAATAAACAATAGTTATTTATGGGAAACACACCAATGAGTTTTCCCTTCATCAAACAACAAATCCAAACATGATTTAATTCATTGAATCAATTACCAGAACAACATTAGGTAATAATAAGGATCAATTTACTTTAAAGGTGACGCCTTAAACAAGGGTGCACGACAAAAAGACACATATAAACATCTCAAAAATTAAAGAGAGGCAGAAGACTCCCTACCTCATCATAGTATGATTATTCTTATCCAACCTCAACCTACAATTCAAGCTATAATGGTGTAGATCTACGAAAAAATAATATTCACTCTAACATAAATAACACAGTTTATAAATAAAATCACTAATAAAAGCTCAATAGGAATTAAACAACCACAAAGAGGACTCTAATGGATCTGACAGTGTTTGAATCTGCTTCCGGATGATGAAACAGGAGCAGGAAAGAGTCTCGGTGCTGCTTTTTAATCCACCTGGTGAGTCTAATGTCTGAATAAAAGAAGGTGGCTACTACCTGTTTTAAGTGGAAAACATAAAATACATGGTGTGTAATTACATATACATGTCATATATGTCATATAACTATTTAATTGTTTTCATTTTTCTATCAACTAACTTTCTAGAACCTATCGATATGACTAAACATCATGTACTATGAAGTACACAACATGTAGTTAGTTTTTACTCTATCTTTCACTGACTTTAACATACACCATGTATTCCCTTAATACACAGCCATACTACATGGTGTGTTCACTCGAAGTATATAGCGTGTAACCCCTGATTTTAGTATTTTTTTTAATATTTCCCTTATTTTCTTGAAAACAAATCAAAGAAAATGAAAAAGAAGAAATCGTACCTCAAACTAAAAAATGGGTTCTTATAGAATTTATGATATTAATATCTCTTTTAGTTTGATCTAGGATAATTATGAGTATCTATTATCATTATCACTTGATTAGATGCAAGGTATGTGTGACAACGGTGGATCTTATATCTTAGTGAGTGAAATGAGGTAGATGTTTTATGGCCTAATTTATAGAGGAAATTTTACATTGAGTCTATATCATTGATTATGAGAGTAATGAAAATGACCAATTTTTCCTATTTATAGTAGGGGATCCTATGTTTTTAGGGGAATGAGATCATGTTTAGGGATATTATTCATTTTTCTCCTAATATTTTCTAGACGAGGAACCTATAACATGGAATTTTTAGGTTTATTTGTTATTAATATTGAAATAACTTAATTACTATTGCCTATGTATTTAGAATAATGGAATAAGGTTAAGGTAATTGAGAGGATACATGATCATCTTAGGTTTTCATGAAAAAGGAGTCACTATGGTTCCTCGAGGAGCAATTCTGTTAGTGGAGGAACTCAGATATCAAGACCAAAGGGGTCTCTATTGAAGGCCATGGACCTTAGTAGTTTCCTTCCTATTATTATAGGGATATTAGTTCCCTTTTAACAATTGAGAAATATAAATTTTTGTTCTTTTATTTTGGGAGACATTGTTATCAAAAATTTCAATTCCCTACTATCTATGAGGATTAACAAGGTGTGAGTGGACATTTTCTGTTTTATCCCCTTCAGTAGTAGTTTCTTTAGAGGATATATCAAAAGTAGGTGCAGTATAATTATGTTCTCCAAAGAGGATATGAAGTATTTTGAGGCCCTATAACACCCCTCTACCTAAAGGAAATATTTCTAAGCAAGACTATGAAGGTGTTTTCCCTCAGTGGGAAAGGGTATTGAAATATAGGAAGCTTCATATCCTGGATAAGACAACTCCATAGGGATTAGAGAGCATATAATATGCCATTTTATTGTATTCTACCTTGGTTTACTACATGTTTAATTTTGGATCATCAGAAATCTTCATTGTAGCTTACTTGGTCCATTAATTGGGAATAAAAGTAGAGATACTTTCAGTTCCCCTAGTACCACCTATGCTAGTTATGATCTAGATGAGTCTTCTTGATGGGTTTTTGGTTTATGAACTAATGATGGGGAAAATCAGTCATCTATGTATTTCTTCCTACATCAAATCACACCACATGATTTCCTTCTAAAAATTTTCTAGTTGTTTTATTTTTGTGTGTTTTTTGATTTCTTCTAGATGATATTTTTTTCTATGATGTGGACGCCCAACATGCATTGTTCTTTGGGGAGTAGAGACATCATATGGGATATAAATATACATTTTAATTAATGTATCTATTATAAATCTGTCATTTGGTTCATTATATGTTCTAGTGGGCGAGGTCACTAGATTCATGGAAGAGTTTTCTATTTTACCCAAAGGAGGTTGTAACCTTAACCCCTTAGTGTGATATCAAGTTCTAAATCCAATTTAAATTTGGAACCTCACCTATTTTGATAGATCCTTATTGAATTTCACCTTCTGATCTTTAGGAGTTTAGGATTTATATTGATGAGATAGTGTATAAAGGCTTTATCTTTCCTGGTGTATTAGTATTTGGTTATCCTATGTTATTCACTAAGAAAGAGGATGGTGGGTTTCAGTTGTGTATAGACTACTGGTTGTAGTATTAAGTGACATTAAAGAACCATTAACCACTTTTAATGATTGATGATATGTTCAACCATCTAAATGGATCCAACCAGTTTCCAAAGATCAATTTGTGGACCATATTTCACATAATAAGTGTTAGTGAGGTGGATATACTAAAAACTACTATTAGATATTGATATCAGATCTTTTGAGTTTTCGGTCTAGTTTTTTGGTGTCACGGACACCCAAGATGTGTTCAGGGACTCATGAACTCTATGTTATGTGAGTTTGAGGATTGATTTTTAGTCTTGTTCATTGATGACATTCTCATACTCTTGAGGTTAAATTGGGAGCATACTGATCACCTTATGGGAATTTTATGGGTCTTTTAACATAATCAGATTTGTTGAATATTCCCATGTGTATATTTTGGATGTAGGAGGTACACTTACTTGGACATGTGGTTTCTCAACAGAGAGTGGTAGTGGATTGATTAAATATTGAGTCAGTAAGAATATTTCAGAGGATTATAGTATTCCTTGTGTTATGGGCTATAGTTAGAGGTCCATATATGAATTTTATCAGTTTATTTTTTTATAAACATGACCTGGCATGAACATTATTTTCTATCGATTTATTAGTGTTAGGTGGAATTCGACTACTAGAATTATAGGTTGATTAGTACTCCTATTCATTGTCTACCAAATAAGGGAGTATTTTTTGAGGGGTAAAATGATTCTTCTCATGTCATATTAGGTTGCATATTAATTTAGTAGAGGGAAATGATATCATATGGGTCTAGCTAGAAACATCCCAATGATCATAAATATGTTACACATGATCTCAAGATATAGATAGTGGTTTTTCTTCTATGTTGGGGAAACATTACCTCTTCCATGAGTATTTTTTGGTCTTTATAGATCACAAGGGCCCAAGATATTTGTTCTCTAAATAGGACCTAAATCTATAAAAATAGATGTGGATGGAGTTTCTCCTTGATTATGAATTTTAGATCTATTATTCCCCATGGAATGTGAATGTAGCTCTCAATTCCCTGAGTATAAATTCATATGGATATGTTTTTTTAGAATCCATAAATATTTGGAGAGGGATGGAGGAGATTGTAGTGATATATCCTAACACAGAGGATATTGGTGTAAGAGATCACATTTTTTAGATAAAAATGAAATATTCTTCGATATAGTAAGTGAAAGAGTCTTAGTGGGGAGACTTGGAAATATAGGTTATGTGAGATAAGTTTATTTATAATGATGCCTTCGAGGGATATTTAGAAGTTGATCGACATCTAATGATGTATCATGAGAGATTTTTTATTTCATCAATGATGCAACATTTATAGAACCACCCTTTTTGTTCCAGGGTAATTATGAGAAGGTGTTTCATTGGTGAGCTATTCATTTTTGTTTGAGTTCTATAGAGGCTTGGTTATATACATGAGTGTAGCACATGTGCCTCAGCCCAGATGAAGAGGAATCAGTAGTTTCATCCAAGAGACTCAGGATCAAATCCGGGTGCAGGTGTATTTCTAGGGTACTGCAGTAGTGCTGTAGCAGGCATTGTAGCAGTTCTGTAGTAGGCACTATTCGGTTCTATAGTAGCCGAAACTATTCATCCATCTAGGCCTTTGGGCCACCGGTTTGGTCCTCAGGTCCTGCAAGGCTTTCAGGCCACCCCAAGTCCTTTGGGCCAAGTGAATGCAGATGTACCAATTTGACTATAAGAGACAAGGCATCAGATGAGGATTCAGGGTAGGCACATTCACTTGAAGAGAGATAACTGAATTTTGAAGAATGAGAGGGTATGACATTGTCATCGGTTCCAGGCCTGTGCAGCTTCGCATAGGACAACTAGCTGACTAGCCCTGTGAAGGTGGAATGTTGATTTCATGACATATGCTAGGGATGAGTAGTTATAAGTGTCTTGTCTGGGTGATTCCTTCAAAGACCTACAGGTCTTGTAATTGTCTCTAAGCCTTCAATCCATGTAAGGATTCCACCTCACCCCTTGAAAGCTGGATTATCACAATAATAAAAAATGAAGGCCTTCGGGACATTACGACTAATATATATGAGTGTATATGGGAATGAGAGTCGTAGATTCATGATTAGCATCCTTGGTGGATTTTATCAATGTTTTTTTCATGATTTTTAGGTGACTGTTGAGCTGCTCTATTGAGGTTGTTTATTCTTTAGTACTGCATCATTAGATTGATGTTTCCATGTTGGTATGTTTGGTTGATGGAGTTATATTTTTTATAGGTATCTCTAGGGGGACTACATGGTTATTGGTATATGATTTTTTCCTTCTAGGTTTAGTTATGATTCTTGAATAAGATAATTGTTTGATAGGTGTCTGATGTAATAGTCCAGAAATTCCAAGTTGTTTATATTGTGTGTTTTGGGTGTCAGAGGTGTTGGGAGGATACTTCATAAATTAACTATGGAGTTTGATAGTAATTTTTCAACTAGGGTATGGTTATTTGATCGACAGGAGTTTGTTTCATCATGGGTGTCCTGTTGGAAGGCCTTGATACTTGTGGTGTTAGTGGTTGTATTGTATGAACCCAAGGGGTTAAATTTAGTTTCTATGTAATTTTAGGCACCATTACCACATATAACTTTTAGTTAAATCATAGAGGATCAATATGAAGATTGGGTGAATTGAAGAAACCCTAGTTTTAGTGTATTCTTTGGTATTTTTCTATGGAACATGGATGGTTGTTTTATGTGGCCCTATCAATTTAGTGGTGGATTCATTATGGTGCCTTTCCACTTCACTAGAGAGAATTTGGGATTCACTGTGGAGCTTGATTATAGTGATTTATGATAGAACAATCTTTATTTTCATCATTTTAACAAATTTAAACATTACCTTATGTAATATTATAAAAAAACCCAAGAACCAAATTGTTTAGTGTAATTAGATACTAGATACATAAACAACTAATTTACACACTTCAAAACATTTTACCATAATATAGCCTAAATATAACTCTTCTAATATTATATAATATACAAACATGTTTATTATATATTTAAGGTAAAACACAATAATGAGTGATATAAAATTCATCGAGGGGGAATAATCAAAGTATGGTGTGATGGTGAGATAATACATATAACTCATGTGGAATAATATGGTATCCTAAATTGAATGATCATAAGTAAAAAAACTTGGACTAAGGAATCAAAGAATAAGATCATGGAGTCATAATCATTTGGAAACAACATAAATCATGACTTCATAAGCATATTCCAATGAAATAACTTAATATAAGCTAACTATAATCATAATCCTCACGTGATCCAGCTAACAACCATTATAACGTAGTGTGCCTAGGATAACCACCCATGAACCATACATAAATTTCTTAGGCTAACTATCCATGCACCAGACATAGATTCTCATTATAAATTAACAATTAACAATTAATTAGAGGGCCATTACAGACCCAACCATCTTAGGATAACTTCCATCATAAAATAATATTCTTAGGAAAATGACTTGTGCACTATACATGTCTTCTCATGAGACATTAACATTACCTAATAAATTAAAGGTATATAAAGAACCCAACCATAAAAACACATTATAACCACCATAATAAAATGTTCAAGCTTATGTGTTCCATAAAAGGAACTATAAACCATACATAAATCATAATCATTATAAAACCCATGAGAAAAAATTGGGTTTCATAATCATTTCCTAAGGCATAACTAATGGCTATAAAATAAAGATTCACAAGAAATGGATTAATTTTATAAATTTTAACTTTAATAATTCAAAAATGTAATCTGGAATTGAACATGTAGTTCCAATGTTTAAAATTCATAATAAATATCTAGTGGAGAATGAATGAAGATGAATCCCTTGGAAAAAACATTATGAAATAAGTAAAGGGTATTTTTAAAGAAGGATAGAGAATAAAAGTTTCTATAAAACCATAATTGATCCAAGAGGGATATAAAAAATAATATCTTTTATTAGATATTCATGGTTTAAAACATTTTATGGGGGTGATGCTTGAAATGATATTAGAATAGGAGAGTTTACTTAAATCATGTTTTAATGCAAGTGGGAATTTCAAAGGGAAATAGAAACCTGTATAACCCCTATAGTGAAAAAGATATATATATATATATATATATATATATATATATATTAGGGATATTTATAATAGTTAAATGCAACAAGGGAAGAATAAAGAATAAAATGGCATAAAATAAAGGGAATGTGTAACTAGAAAGTCACGAAGAAGGTACAGATGATGCCTTTTCATGTTTTAAAACACCTTTGTCGAAACCCAAAATCATTAAAGAAAATAATAAAACATTATTATTAAAATTGGTAATCGTAAAAATTAATTTCATATGAGATAAAACATAATTATATTTCAAATTAAAATAGAGAACATTTTTGGGAAATGAAATTATGGACAAGGATGGGAAACCATCATTCAAATGTATGAAAATTATTCCTAACAATGTTTCATTTTCAAAAAGGATTAAAACATTCCAATAAGGAGTAAATTAACTCAAATTTTTTATTACAAGATATAAACAAGTTAAAACATAGGAAATTAATTACTTAATTCAAGGTAAAACGTTATAACTTAATAAATAAGATTGAGTTATGAAAGACACTTAGAAATGTTGTAAAATATCAATCAAAAGACATTGGAATATTGAAAATCATATGGTTCTATAAATATCATTCATTAAATAACGTATTATTCTAAAATAAATTCTTTTACTATATATATATTATATAAATTATAAATTGTTGAACAACATTAAAACATTTCACAATGAAAGAAAATTGATACGAAAACAATTACACCTTCAGATGTATTCCAATAAAAACCTATTGAAAGAAAGAGAGCATTTAGTTGAAGTTGAAATACAATTAATAATGGTAATAAATGATTTTAAATATCCAATAGGTACTATGTAAAAAATTTAAATAAAATTAGGTGCATAAAAGAACCTGTGTCTCAATGAATGGGGTTTTGAGATGAAACCCTTAACTTATTTCTAAAAGAGCTCAACACATTCAAATAATATCCTGAATAATGAAATTAACAATATTAAAAAATTAATAATAAACTTATATAAATATATATATAATTTTATAAGGTATATCTATCCTCTTCTTTCACTATTTCATTACATAGTTTCTACTTATAGTGGTTACGAGATGTTTTTTGGCCAAATTCTTTGAAACTTTTAAGATATGTTGACTAAGGTAAAAAGTGTTGAAAAATAGTTTCATAATATTAAAAATTGGATATTATTATATCATTTAACATTTACTTGAAATATAATTTGTATATTTAAATAGGTTCTATCTGAGTGACCTAAATTTTGAAAAGTTTCATTAATACACCCTTTTAGCAGTTAAGTTTACTCCAACAATTTAGTGCTAATATTACATATGGAATGTATAATATTACCATTATATAAAGTTAATGTTATATTAAATAACACTTTTTATACATTAAATACATGTTATATGGTATAGAAATTGAAGGAGAAACATTATCTAGTGGAGGCGGTGATCTGCACGTGCGCATGGACGAAGCTTCTTTTTTTGTAAAATTGAAAGAAATTAGAAAATGAAATATATTATCATTTAAAAATAATTAAAATGTAATCTATGTTATATTATATTACTAAATATAATTTTTTTACTATATATGAATAGTGTTGATGAAAAACCAAACATGCGGTTCAGGGAGATGCTGGTCTATACATACACATGATTGTTGTTATTTTGTTTTTATACATGGATAAAAAATAAATAAATAAGGGTTTTAATGTTAATATAAAAAAATATAAGTATTCTACTAATACTAAGTTAATCTTATAGTTATAGTTATAATAACTTATAGTGATTAATATTAATAAGAAATCTTAATTAGGATATAATACTTATATTGAAGACTTGATCATTCCTTGGAAGTCTCCATGAAATTGAAGGGATTTGACTAACTATAAGTGACCCGTGGCTTATTTTAGTGGTATATTGTTATAGAAAGAGTAAAATTATTGATTTTCAATAAGTAATTCTATGTTTCATTTTATCATTTTAGGGTGTAAGTTGTATAATTTTATAAGTTAAAGTAAGCGCACTTTTGTAAATATATTTATATTATTCAATAATGAAGTATCCTTTTCAAGGTCACAAGGCTCCAAAATAGGAAAAATTTAGGGGAATTTTTTTTTTCAATAAAATTCTCAAAAAATTAATGAAATAAATCTTTCTTAAGTGGTTTATCGGTTTTACACAAGGTTAATCACAATTTACCCCTTTTACTTTTACTACAATAATTAATTTTTAAACATAGCTATTAATTTTAAAGACTAAAGTTATAATTGAACATATTAACTATTATTAATTTTTTTATTTCAATTTTGAAATATATTTAAAAAAATTCCATAGGTATGAAAATTCAATATCAAAATAAAAACACTAGAATACATAAAATAATTTTCCAAAAATGATATTAAGATTTTAAATTTATATATATGATAGAATTAACATTGATAATAATTTTATATACATAAATTTCATTAATAATAATTGAATAAAAGGTATGAGGATTCCAAGGAAAACCAAAATTTAACCTCTCCTTGAAAATTTTTGTTGTAAAGAGAATACTAAAAAAAATTATATTAAAGTAACATTTTACTTTATTTTTAGGAATGTTTGTCATAGGTTTTCTATGTACAAGGAATACATTAAAAATACATAAGTTTATTAATTAATTTCTTATTTTATTCCTTTAATTATTTTTAAATATTTTATTTTATTATTACATAGTGATAAAATTATGGAAATTATAATTGTTGTAAATCCCACATTTTTCTACTAAAAAACAACCTTTTTAGAAAATGATCAAAAATACATAATAAGTAGATTTCAATATTATAAATTAAAAATGATGTTTTATTCTATAATTTAAAATATAAAATTTATAAATTTAGGTTTTTAATGGAAAACCAAAAAGTTAAATAAAACACTTTTTTATTGAAAATATCCTTTTTCAACATTAACTCATATAAAGAATTTATCTTTTAAAGGTGGTATTTTTAATTGATTATCATATTAGGTTAATTAATCATGTTATTTAAATATGTTATAGAGAATTTACTATTGGGTTCTCATGATAGTATAGTTTTTAAACACTTCATTAATTTTTTGCAAGACCTAAAATCATGATTCTTTATATTATACCACCCTTAGATAAATTAAGTCCTCATAATTTTAATTATTGGTTACAAACGAATATAGCATCGAAATGTATCAATAAAGATCTAGAATCTAAAGAGGTATCTAGATTAATATCCCAAACTAGATTAATATACTTATCTTTTTCTTAAAATAACTTTTTATAATAATATTCCTTGGTATGTATACACCCTAATAAAATATGCTCCAGTTTATACCATTCCAGAAACTACCTAAGTTGTAAAATCATAAAATCATAGTGAAATAAAATATTCATCCAAAAAATCAATATTATACTTAATCCAAAAATTGTATTAACTACATGTTAATAAGGTTACTCACTAATCAATATATATCAGATTCCCAAAAGTCTTCTAAACTTTACAAAAAATATCATGGATTAGTTTTTCTGATAATAAAATCCAAGGCTATCAATACTATAAAAAATGATTCTCTAAAAACTAATCAATAATTTATTATCTCAACAAAAATATTTTATTAATCCCAATATTTATCCATACCCCCATCATATGTTCTTTAAAAGTTATCCCTAATAATAAAACATTATTTTAAAATAACATTTCAAGGATTTTAATTCCATTTAATATATATTAAAAACATTTAAAGTAAAACTACTAATATATATCCTTAAATGTTTCACAAAACCCTTACAACCAAAATTTAATTTATAATTACCAATCACTAAATAGATAATATTTTAAAAAAAATTCCAATTATAATATATACCTCAATACATTATATAATACTAGGAAACTATCCTTTTATATCATGAAAGGAATATACTATAATTATAAACCATTTAAGGATGCCCAATTATAAATTAATAAGGCATAGTTTTTTTTTATTTTTTTGATGATAAAAGTTCTTATTTTTTTCCTCTCTATCATGTTTCAACCAAATACTAAAATCAAAATGGTTAGGATAATATAGAAAATAATCAGTTTATATAAATATGAAATCCCGAATGTAGGATATCTTCTCCAATAACTCGATCATTTCATCTGATGTTTACTTATTTTAAAATAAATCATACATAATTAATCCAATAACTCCCTTGGTTATACATAGGTTACTTTTAGTTGCATTCTCTCATACTTAATTACCTAATCCATAAAAGTAGTTATGAAATAAATACTTCATAGTTGTTTTTAAAGGGAATATTATTTACCAAATAATATCATCTAGGAGTGTCTGGCTAAGCACATTGTAAGTTCCTCTTCACTGTGTACTATAATGATGAATGATATATACTCGACCAACTATTTTCAAGGTTATTTCCACTAGATTTATATATTACAAAACCATGCCCACTTTTAAATATCCAAAAAGGATGTAATTACTAGGGGAAACAGATAATATCTACTTTACTAAAACTTAATAATGCGCTCTTAAACATATTTTTATACAAATGGTTCTTACTAAGGCTCTTCTTAACATAAATCCTAGGTATTTAAACTAATCTCCAAAAATAACTAAACTCTACCATTACACCAACCATAGATAATCACTCTAGACTAGCCTTTATTTAAATCATTTTAATAACATAAATAATAAATTACAAAAATTTATCATGGAACCTAATAACAATAAGGATTAGTGTCTTTAGATATTAGATACATAAACACCTAATTGTTACCCATGTGGAGAATGAATGAAGATGAATCCCTTGGAAAAAACTTTATGAAATAAGTGAAGGGTATTTTTAAAGAAGGATAGAGAATAAAATTTTCTATAAAACCATAATTGATCCAAGAGGGATATAAAAAATGATATCTTTTATTAGATATTCATTTTTTAAAACATTTTATGGGGGTGATGCTTGAAATGATATAAAAAATGATATCATTTATTAGATATTCATAATTTTAATTATTGGTTATAAACGAATATAGCTTCGAAATGTATCAATAAAGATCTAGAATCTAAAGAGGTATCAAGATTAATATCCCAATCTATATTAATATACTTATATTTTTCTTAAAATAACTTTTTATAATAATATTCCCTGGTATGTATACACCCTAATCAAATATGCTCTAGTTTATACCATTCCAGAAACTACCCAAGTTGTAAAATCATAAAATCATAGTGAAATAAAATATTCATCCAAAAAATCAATATTATACTTAATCCAAAAATTGTATTAACTACATGTTCATAAGGTTACTCACTAATCAATATATATTAGATTCCCAAAAGTCTTCTAAACTTTACAAAAAATATCATGGATCAGTTTTTCCGATAATAAAATCCAAGGCTATCAATACTATCAAAAATGATTCTCTAAAAACTAATCAATGCTTTATTATGTCAACTAAAATATTTTATTAATCCCAATATTTATCCATACCCCCATCATATGTTCTTTAAAAGTTATCCCTAATAATAAAACATTGTTTTAAAATAACATTTCAAGGATTTTAATTCTATTTAATATATATTGAAAACCTTTAAAGTAAAACTACTAATATATATCCTTAAATGTTTCACATAACCCTTACAACCAAAATTTAATTTATAATTACCAATCACTAAATAGCTAAGATTTAAAAAAAAATCCAATTATAATGTATACCTCAATACCTTATATAATACTAGGAAACTATCCTTTTATATCATGAAATGAATATACTAGAATTCTAAACCATTTAAGGATACCCACTTATAAATTAATAAGGCATAGTTTTTTTTATTTTTTTGATGATAAAAGTTCTTAGTTTTTTTCTCTTTATCATGTTTCAACTAAATAATAAAATAAAAATGGTTAGAATAATATAAAAAATAATCAGTTTATATAAATATGAAAGCCCAAATGTAGGATATCTTCTCCAATAACTCATTCATTTCATCTGATGTTTACTTATTTTAAAATACGTCATACTTAGTTAATCCAATAACTCCCTTGGTTCTACATAGGTTACTTTTAGTTGCATTATCTCATAATTTTTTACCTAATCCATAAATGTAGTTATGAAATAAATACTTCATAGTAGTTTTTAATGGGAATATTATTTACCAAATCATATCATCTAGGAGTGTCTGGCTAAGCATGCAGTAAGTTCCTCTTCACTGTGTATTATAATGATGAATGATATATACTCGACCAACTATTTTCAAGGTTATTTCCCCTAGATTCATATATTAAAAAACCATGTCCACTTTTAAATATACAAAAAAGGATGTAATTACTAGGGGAAACAGATAATACCTACTTTACTAAAACTTAATAATGCGCTCTTAAACATATTTTTATATAAAGGGTTCTTACTAAGGTTCTTCTTAACATAAATCCTAGGTATTTAAACTAATCTCCAAAAATAACTAAACTCTACCATTACACCAACCATATAAAATCACTCCAGACTAGCCTTTATTTAAATAATTTTAATAACATAAATAATAAATTACATAACTTTATCATGGAACCTAATAACAATAATGATTAGTGTCTTTAGATATTAGATACATAAACACCTAATTGATACCCATGTAAACTTTTCTATATAATGATTAAAAATCTTCTAGATATGTCATAATCTATACACATATTCATAACTAGGGGAAGGGAAAAAATAATATGGGGTTATATAAAATGATCTGTTCGGTATTAATCAATTTATATCCTAATGTTGAGACAATAAATAAATTCTAGGAGGCACAAAATTACATCATAAAGAGAATGATCATAAGCCTGAAAATATGGAATAAGGAAATGAAAGAACAAGATCATGGAGTCATAATTTTTGGAAACATCATAAAAATTAATTGATAATAATATTAAAATGATAACTATTATGAAAACATAATACAAGCTAACATCTAATATAATCATCATATTCTCCAGCCAATTGTCATCATAACAAAGTTCCCATTGGTTAACTGCATGTTCCCCATATATAGTGTGCCTTGTCTGACCGATCATGCACCATACATGGCCAGTCCTAAGATATTAACAATTACTAATGAATTAAAGGGGTATAAAGGAGATAAAAATCACAATATAGACTAATATTAATTATAACATAGTGTTTATTGGCTAATAGCTCGTACACTATACATGGAATCTTTGAGACATTAATATTACCCAATGAATTGGAAGGATATAATGCACCTAACCATCACAATATAGTCTAACCTACATCATAACATGTTCATCCTCATGTGTTTCACAAAAGGAAATAGAAACCATAGATTAATCATAATAATGATAAAACCAATGAGAAGAAAAATGGGTTTCATAATATTATAAAAAGGTGTTTTCAAAGGATATATCATATAGATTACCCAATTAATAAAGAATTAAATCATTTTTTATATTCATAATATCAAAAAATGAACTTAGTTCTTTAACATGGATTTTAAATGTATAAAAGTATTGAAAAATATCCAGTGAAGAAAGAATGAAGGTGAACCATTTGGGTGTAACATTATGAAATATGTAAAGGATATTTTTCTTGAAGGAAAGAGTATGTCATTTAATATAAAACTAAAATTGAAACAATAGTGTTATATATAAAATATTAAGGTTTTTTTATAAGCTATTAATTGTTTCAAAACATTTTATGGGGTGATTTTTAACACGATATTAGAAATGTGAAGGTCCGTTTAAATCAGGAGTACTTGAAACTTGAAATTTTGAAGGGGTCTAAAAACTTGAATGAACCCAATAATGAAAAATATATTAAAATATGTATATATAAGGGAAATATATAAAATAAATTGAATAACTAAATATTAATAATATGACAAAAAAGTGGTAAATAAAGGGGGTGTGTAACGGGAATGTCCTACATGACTTACAGAAGATCACTTTTTATATTTTAAAACACATTTGTTAAAACCCCACATCATAAAATAAAATAATTAAACATTTTTTTATGAAAATTGGAGATAGAAAATATGAATTTCATATTGAGATAACACTTAATTAAGTTTCCAATTAAAAAGGAGAACATTAGCAGTAAGGGAAATTAGGGATAATGAGGAAGAATTTGTTATGTAAATAGATTGGAATTATTCATAACATAGATGAATTTTAAAAAAATATTAGACCACACTACTATGGAATAGTTTAATAAAAAATGATCTCTCAAGATTTAAATAGTGTATACCATATGAAAATTAAGATGTAATTAATGGGAAAACATTATCACCTAATAAATTAGATTGAGTTATGAAATAACCTTATGGATTTTGTAATTATTGATTCAAAAGTCATTAGAAGATTAAAAATAATATGGTTCAGAAAATGTAAATCCCCAAACCTTCACTTATAAATTCAGTTCATAAATTTTTTGTTTATATTGTCTTTATAAAAGACAACTCAAAAATACAAAAAACATTTTACACTTCATAAACTTTTCCAATCCTGGTTTTAGAGAGTTAGAAAAAAGCATTACATTTTATCAAATTTGTAATAAAAATTATACAATTTAATTCACTTATGCTGCATTTTTTATGAAAAAAACATTAATTTGAATTTTAAAAAACCTGTGAAAAATAAATTGAAACATAGAGTGAGCTCTAATTTTCCGAGTAGGGTGTTTTAAAATCATCGGTAATTACATTTCATTTGAAATCTATAAATCTCTTTGGAATTATTTTATCAAATAAGTAATTTGATAAAATAATTATTTAGAATAGGGTTTTCAAATAATTGAAAAAAATAATTACATATTTTTTTGAAAATCGTTTATTTACCAAAATAATAATATTTCAAAATAATTATTTGGATTTCTCTATGTTGAAAATAATAACTTTTATGGATTATTTATGATACTTTGAAGGACATAATAAAACCTATGAGGTCACTTAGCCCTATCACATGAGGATATATTCCCCTTTAGTTCATGGGTTTACTCCCATACCATATCATTTCATTTGATACTCTAGTAACATAATTTAAGAAAATAGTTTTTAAAAAGTTCCGCCTTTCCCACTCATAACTTTAAAACCATTCAAAATAATTCTAAAATTATTTTCATTGTATAAAATAATCATGTCATT
This sequence comes from Viscum album, assembly GCA_963277665.1. NCBI lineage: Eukaryota > Viridiplantae > Streptophyta > Magnoliopsida > Santalales > Viscaceae > Viscum > Viscum album. The sequence continues at coordinate 120,219,068 of OY728146.1, read as the reverse complement.
ATTTTACACAACATAAACTTGTTTTTAGAAAATTATAAAAAGATTTAGGAGAGATACATACCTTCGCAAAATTGTTTTAATTTAAAAAGGAATAATCATAATTACATATAAATTTAAAACAAATGCTTATGTTAAATGAATGAAATGTCAATAACATCAATTGATGATGTCCATATCTAAATTATTAAGGAAATTCATGGATTTGAAATTATATTTTTCACATAAAATGATAATTTTATTTAAAACTATTATAAATATAAACCACATATAAAATGATAACCTCTATTTACATAAAATAATAACTCAAACATTAAAATTTTAGTGAAATCAAAGGCCCTTTTAAATATTGAAGTTAAAAAATAGAAAAACAGGGTTTTTTTTATTGTTTTAAATTGTAGATCAAAATAATATTTGAAAACATCAGTACTAATATAAGACTATAGAATTATTTTATAAAAATAATTCTATTACAAGGTTATAAGAGAAATAATTTTATACTTCTATATACATATATAAAAATTTCTAAAAACAAATTCATACATTTCCTTAAATGAATGAATAAAAGGCTATTGGATTCAAGAAATAGAGAAAAATAATGATTGAACAATTTTATATAAAGATTAAGGTATTTATTTGGGTAAAGGATGAGAGGGTTTATATAATAGTTTTATATATTTTTATTTATATCAATAGTTCTCAAATTGTAGTGGTATACTATGTATTTTATTTTGGTAAAGAGGAATTTGAGATTTTTTATTTTTCCAATTGTTTGATTATATTAAGTAATATAATATATATATATAATATATATATATATATATATATATATATATATTATTTTTATCGCTGCTGCATTTAAAAATATGAAAAGGGGGATCGAAAACTTGATAAACCAAAATGAACAATGGTGTTTATTAAGCTTTTAAGATCCACATAACCTTGATTATTTAGATTATATAGGATGATAGGAACCCCCCCCCCCCCCAAAAAAAACACACACATATATATTCATTCAAAATAAGAGGGATGTAAATAAAATAATATAATCACAATAGGTTCAAGGGTGTTGTTTATATTTGAATCAATCCATTTGAAAAAATGACATCGATTAGGCCATGGATTTTAATATGATAGAAATGGTGGATAATATATGTATCTAAATGGAGTCTTGGTATACTTTTTCATAGATGTGGTAAATAGAAATAAGTAAGAAGAAAACTGAAACAAGATCAAATGACTTAGATTAACTCGAACCCAAACAGATGATCGAGATTAAATATCGTGGTTTAAAACTCATCCCACATTGAAACGAGTAGAGTTTTTGGGACTCATTATATAAAAATTTGTGATATATCTACCCGAAAAATATAAGCACACATAGAAAATGGCCTTGCACATGTGCCTTGTGGGCTCTAAACCAACCTCTCTGCGAAATATATGTGGTCTTACACACAGCTCTGTCTGTGAATGGATATACCTATGCCCGACCATGTTTCAACCAAACTTCCTTAGGTTGGATTTGATAGATGACTCCCACATGGGATTCTCCCCAAGGGGTTATTCTTAAGTGGTTGAGGTTATCCCCATATTATCTTAAGGTTAATGTTGGCCCATATTTGTTTTAACATAAATTCTATAAGTATAGTAATTTTTTCTTTTTGTTTGGTATTATTTATAAATTTTTTCCAAATATAACTATTAAATAATATATTTTACATTTTCTAATATAAAAAGTTATAAAAAACATAATTTAATGTTTTATTTATTATTATCACTTTTAATAATTTTCATAAACTGATATCATCATAAACCTTACATTATTATTTTGATTTGTATATATCATCATAAATTTATTTTAAATTTATTTTTAAGTCACCAAATGGGTAATAATACCCCAACAGATATATTTATAATGGTAGAAAAACAGTCTTATAAATACCAATATCTAAAGGTATTTGAAAAAAACCAAAATTCCTTGATGTTGTTTTCTTTCTTCCATAATAGTGCTCTACTTACCACTTGTTCTTAGTATTTTTTCTATTATTATTGGTACCACTTTTCTATTTTTTAAATACTCAATGGAAATAGGATACACATTCAAAATTATTATTATGATATGAGGTTCTCCAGTTTTGTTGCTTGCACTTATAGAGTGTTTATGGAATTATTCATAGTTTCTAGTTTTGTAAATATATAATAAAATATATGATTTATTAACAAATAAATATTACTTGTTTTGTTCTTAAATTTTGAATAATTTTTTATTAACAACATTTATTAAAAAGAATAAATCATAGATCATGGATGTTACATTCTTCCCCCCTTAATTGAATTTCTCCCTCACAATACATTCGTAAGCCCACCCCACAACATCTTCTTTTAACCTTGGAGTTTCTACAAAAATAACTTTGTTATTATTAATAATTATTAAATTTTCAACATAATAACTAATTTATACCTTCAACAGAATCTCCAATATAGGATATTCTTATAAAACTATAGGTTTCTTCCAATCAAACAGATCTTCAAACTTGTTTCAAGTTCTTCATCTTCTTTTTCCCATACACAACTTGAGTAATCTAAGTCAAAATAATGTAAACATAGGATGTCGAGACAGTTGTATGATGGGTATAATAATTAGAGACACATGAGTGGACTTGATTTTTATATAAAAATTGAACTGACTCATCATCTAATATTTCAAATTATTTGAATATTCCATATAAACTAAAACACAAAGCTTGGCACATATAGGTTTTGTGGAGGTCACTCTCTTATGAAGATTCCAAAAAATTCACTAAAGACTTAAATCAATTTTATATGTTGAAAATTTTGAAAAACACTCATAATATTTTCCTTTTCATGCATAAGATGTAAGTTATATATTCCCAATGAAATTATACACAAAAACTTATCCTTGAACGAATCAAAGGATATTAGGTGTATTGGATATATTTTAAAATATTTTAAAGGATATTCGAAGGGTTTTAAAGGGGTTTAAATCATTTGAGCATGATTTTAGAAATGTTTTTTTGAGAAATTCATCATGAAGGGTCAAATGATCTGTTCTTGTTCTTCTGTCTTAAATCAAAAAATGTTAAGGGAAAATAATTTTTCTATAGAGACATACCTAAATTATTAATTTTTCTAATTTTAAAAAATTATCTAGACCATCTCTCTAATACCTACTATAAATCCCTAATCCCAAACATACAAATTTAGTACATAAAAATGTCTTGATTTTTTAATAAAATACAACTGAATAATACATAGAGAATTTTACACTCTATGAGATTTTAAAATATTAGTTTCATAGAATTATAAAAATACATTACATTTTATCATCATCATAATCATTTCATTATTAGGTATAAGAAAGGTACAAAAAAGAGGTCAAGAAGGAGCCTATAAGGGTGGGGGAGTTAAGGGGGTCTAAAATAATGTTGGTCAAAGGAATCCCCTATGATCAGGTTCCTCCCTTCAAGAGGAAAGGAAAACACCTCTGTAGGAGAAATCACACTAAGAACATGAACTGCCATCGAGGCTAAATAATATGAAACTTTTTTCCCCTCCTAGAACTTGTGAAAAAATATAGTGTCACTGTTGATGATGTTCTTCCATCTCATCAGAATATAGGTAACCAACCTGGGGGTGCTGCATTTACAATGCATGGAGTCAAGGAGGATGAGAGAATCAGTCTCAATCATGCCATGGGTGATACCCCACTCCCTACAGAGATGTAGACCCATGAGCATGGCCATGGACTCTAATAGGAGGGAATTCCCCCTACCAATGTGAGAAGTAAAGGTGAGGATGACATGCCCTCTGGGGTCCCAAACCACACTTCCACCCTTCATGTCATCTGAGGATCAAGAGCCATCATTGTTGAGCATCTTTCTGAGTGGGTGGAGATACCATCTGACCTAATGACCACTCTTGGGAGGGCTCATCTCAGGAAGGCCTACCTGAATAAAGTGAAGAGAGGGGAACTTGCACTACTGATTGCATGATTGAACCGGATCAAGGAGTAGAAAACTGGTCCTAGCCACAAGGGTCCTACAGGAGCACTGAATCCTCTCATACCTGGATTGGTTCTGAGCTAGCCAAATGCACCAACATCCCAATATGAGGATCATGGAATTGGAATTCCTCTATGGGACACCTTCCCAGCACTGTGGAACCAACAGTCAAGAAAGGGGTGGTCCCTCAGCACCATGATTGAGAAGCTCGTGAAGTCGCCAAAATCTTTCCACACCTAGCATGCCTAGTTTCTACTGAATAAGTGGTGGTAAAAGTTTTACTCCCTAGGAACCTTGCAACATAGAAAATGAGAGTCTAGGTTGATGCCTGATCGCTTCACATTCTCATCAGTAGCTAGGACCCTGTTCCTAATGTGCCAAAAAATAGAATTGCATTTTGTATGGGCGTCTTTAACCCATATAGTCGATCCCCATGGGTCTTTCTATATTCACTAGAAAGTACCCTCCTATAATCTTTATAGGAGAACATACATGAAAATGATGCAGTGAAGAAACATTGATCTGGAACATCCGAGGGGTCGATCAGATCAAAGGCTAGGCACTGCGAGCTGTCCAGCACCACACTGATGAACTATGGTTACTTTGTCAACTCCTTCAAAGTGATTTGTGTACCGGGAAATCCTGGGAACCCAATAATAGATCCATCCCAATTGTGGGTTTCAAAATAATTGGTAAATACTTTTCATTTGAAATTTATAAATTTATTTTGAAACCTCTTATCAAATAAATCATTTGATAAAATAATTAATTAGAAAAGAGTTTTCAATTAATTAAAAAATAATAAGTACATATTATTTTGATACCCATTTATTTAACAAATTAATAATCTTTTTAAATACATATTTTGATTTCATCTTTTTGAAAATAATAAATTTATGGATTATTTATGATATTTTTATGTCCATAAGAAAAACCATGAGGAAACTATCCTATATCTCATATAGGACATCATCCACTTAAGGTCATGGGTTTAATCCCCATACCACATTATTTCATTCGATACTCTAGTTCCATAATTTATGAATTTTTTTATAGCCCTATATTTCCCACTCTTAACCTGAAAACCATTCAAAATCATACATAATTATTTTCTTAAAAAAACAATCGTACCATTCATTAACATAACACATCTTATTTTTAGGAAATTATAAAAAAATAGGATAAATCCATACATTCATAGGATTGATTTAATTTAAAATGTCATAAAGATAATTATATAGAAATTTAAAATAAATTCTTAGGCTAAATGCATTAAATGTTAAAAATATCTATAGATGATGAAAATATCTAAATTATGATGGTCTTTAATGAATGTGAAAGGAAATTTTTCTCATAAAATGATAACTTTTGTATAAAAATATTATAAATAGAAACCATTAATAAAATGATAACATCTATTTACATAAAATAAAAACTATAACAATGAAATTAAATAATATTAAATAACCTTTTAAAATTTTAATTTAACCATTAAAAAAAATAAGGTTTTGTTATTATTTTAATATTTAGATCCATATAAATTTTGAAATTATATTTACTTATATAATACCATTGAATGAATTTATAAAACTAATTCCATAAAAGGGTATAATGTTCATATATATATATTGTGTTTCTCATTGCTATAGTTGAAAATACAAAAAGGGGGACAAAATATTTGACAAATTAGAATGAAAAATGGAGTTCATAAATCTAATAAAATAATCATAAACTCTATTATTTGGATTTAATTGGTTGATAGGATATATATATAGATTCATTTATAATATAGGTAGGAAAATAAAAAAATATAATCAAAACTAAGTCAAGGGTGTTGTTTATATTTTAATCATTCTATTTAGAAAATTGACATTGATTGGGCCATGGATTTGAATGAGACACCAATAGTGGAGAATAAATAGATCGCAAAAGAATAATTTTCTACTACTTTGTATAAATAGGTATGTATAAAAAGTATGAATACAATCTGAAAATGAGGGAACGCCTCAGATCAACTCAAACTTGAACAGACTACTGAGATTAAATCTCGCGGTCCAAAACATATCCCACATCAAAATGAGGAGAGTTTTGGAAACTAATTATATTATTATTTATGATATTTCTACAATAAAAACAAAATAACCCACATAAAATGGACTTACACACATGCCTTTTGGGCTTTGAGCCATCCGCTCTGTGAACTACACGAGCCTTACACACGGGTCTGCCCATGAATGGCTATGAATATACTCTAGAAAGGATCCACCCAACCTCATTTAGTTGGTTTGGTTAGATTCCTCCCACATGGGGTTGACCCATAGGGAGTCCTCTTAAATGGTTGAGGTTGTCCCCAAGTTATCCAAAATTGAATGTCGGCCCAAATTTTTTCTTAACATAAATACTAAAATTATAGTAAATATTTATTTTTATTTAAAATTATTTATAACTTCATTACCAACTATTATTTTTAAATAATAGATATTTAATTTTCCAATTATAAAATCTTTAATACAAATAATTTAATGTTTTACTTATTTTTATTGTTTTAGATTTTTTTAATTATGTGATATCATCTTAATCATTACATTATCTTTTTTATTTGAGACTATCATTTTAAATTAATTTTAAATTTATTTTAAGTCTCCTAACATCTACTAAGATACCAAAGGATATATTTCCAATGTTCAAAAAAAGAGTCTTATTAAAACCAATTTCTAAAGTTATTCTAAAAACAAAAAATTTCATCAAAGTTATTTTCTTGTATCCATAATGGTGCTTTAATTCCCTTTTGTTATCATTATTTTTTCTATTCTTCATGCTTTCAATTTTCTAATTAGGGAATATTCAAGTGATGTGGGATAAATATTCATAATTATTATGTTGATAGGTGGTGATACTATTGTATTTCTAGGAATTATACTGATCTTACTAAATTATTCATGGTTTATAATTTGTAAAGATGTAATGAAATCAGTTCTTTTTTAATAAATTGATCATTGTTTTGTTTTTAAATTTTGAGTTCTTCTACATTGAGAGAATTTTATAAAAACAAAATACATCATAGATTTGGGATGTATCATTCTCCCCCCTTTATTAAATTATGTCCTCTTAATTTATTCATACACACACCCCATATATTTATATTTCAACCTTGGTGTTCTTAAAAAAATTACATAATTATTATTACTAATTTATAAATTTTTTATTATAACAATTAATTCATACCTTCACAAGAATCTACAATGTTGGTGATTATCATGAAAATTCATGTTTATTCTAATCAAACAGATCCTCAGAGTAGTTTCAAGTTATTTAAAATTTTTCCCATATGCAACTTGATCAATTTGGGTCAAACTCATGTAAACATCATTAAGACGTTGAGGTAGATTTATGAGGGGTATGAATTTTACAGACATCTGAGTGGCCTTGATTCCTAAAGAAAAATTGATCCAACTATTGTTATAATATTTAAAAGTATTTCAATCTTATATACTGACTAAAATACAAATCTTGATGTATATTGGATGTCTGAAGGTCGCCCTCTTCAACAGTTTCTAGATTGTACACTAAAGACTCAAATTTATTGGATAAGGGAAAATATTTTAAAATAACATCACAATATTTTCCTTATTGTGCATAAGATGGAAGTTGTGTATAAACAATTAAATTATAGATAAAAATAGATCCTTTAAAGAATCAAAGTATATCTAGTGCATTGGATATCTTGTAAAGGAATTTTTGAGATAGTCAATGGTTTGGAAATGGTTCTGAATCATTTGATCGTGATTTTAGAATTATATTTTCTAGTTATTCAACTAGAAGAGTCAAAAGAGATGTTCGTGTTCTTCTGCCTACCATATGATAATGTTAAATAAAAATAATATTACTAAGAAGGCATAGTTAAATTATTAATTTATCTTAATTTTCCAAAATTATCCAGACCATCAATATGATACAAACTCTAAATCCATGAACTTGTGATTTTGGATTCAATACATAAAAATGTTGTGTATTTTTTTATAAAAACATCTGAAGGATAATGTTAACATTTTACACTTCAGAACATTTTTCAGTCTAGGATTTAGAGAAATAGACAAGCACATTACATTTTGTTAATAGTGTACAAAAAATTATATTATTTTCTTCATGTAAACTACTTCCTTATATGAAAAAATCCCCAATTGAAATTATAATATACTTGTAAAAAAATTAAAACAAACAACGATCATTAATTTTCCCAGTATGGGGTTTTAAAATTAATGGTAAATACATTTCATTTGAAAGCTATAAATCTCTTTGGAAACATTTTATTAAATAAATAATTTGATAAAATAAGTACTTAGAAAATGGTTTTCAAGGATTTTAGGTATAATAAATACAAAATATTTTTGAAAACCATTTATTTACCAAAATATTGATATTTTTAAATACATATTTGGATTTATCTTTCTCAAAAATAATAATTTTTATCTATTATCTATGATACATAGTTGTTTATAAGAAACAAAATGAGGTTTATAAGCCATATAAAATGTATTATAGCATCTCTTTAATGTCATGGCACCCCATAACATATAATTTCATTTGATACTCTAGTGATACAATTTTAGAAAAAAAATTGTAGTGGTCCTTTCTTTCCCACTCTTAACCCGAAAAACATTCAAATTCAAACTTTAATTATTTTCATAGAAGAAAATAATCATACCATTCATTTAAAAATAATTATATTATTTTTAGTGAATTCTAAAAATATTTATGACAAATCCATAATTTATTGGATTTTTTTAATTTTAAACGGTATAAACATAATTTCATATAAATTTAAAATAAATGCTTATGATAAATGCATGAATATTGAATAATATCTTTAGATGTTGGGGATATATAAATTATGAATTAAATTCATGGATGTGTCGAAATTTTTTTCACATAAAATGATAACTTTTATTTAAAACAATAGTAAATTAAAACCAAAAAGAAAATTATAACTTAAATTTACATAAAATAATAACTTTAAAATTGAAATTTTAATAAAATCAAATACTCATTTCAAATTTTAAGATAAAAAATAAAAAATGGTTTTTATTTTAAATTTATATCAAAATAAATTGTGAAAATATAATTAATAACATGATATCATAGAATGATTTTATAAAACTTATTCACTTTAAGGGGTATAAAAGAAGTCATAGTATAATTATATATACATATAAATAAATTTTTAAAAATAACATCATCCGATACCTTAAATAGATGAATCAAAAGATGTTGGATTCTGAACATAGAGAAATAGAATGGGTAAAGAATTTTGGATGAAGAGCTGAGTCTTTCTTGGGTTTAAGAAAGAAATGGTTCATATAATAGTTTTATATCATTTGAATTATATCAATAATTCTCAGATTTTAGTGGAATTATATGTATTTTATTTTGATAAAGTGGAATTGGATAATTTTTAATTGGATAAGTGTTCAATTTATTACTTGATATATATATATATAATACTTCTTGGTGATTCATTTGAAAATATGAAAATGCGCATCAAAAATTTGATAAAGCAGAATGAAAAATTGTGTTCATTAAGATTTTAAGATACTCATAAACTTGATTATTCACATTATATGGAATGATAAGGAATATATTTAGATTACATTGGAATCCAATGGATGGAAATAAAAAAAAGATATTCACAACTGATTCAATGGTGATATTTATATTTTAGTCTGTCCATTTGGAAAATTGACATCGACTAGGCCATGTCTTCATAGAGGAAATAAATGGTAGAAAAGAAATAGATCTCGAAGATATTTTGGTGTACTAGTTTGTATATGGGGGAAATAATAATAAGGAAGAATATTATCTGAAAATGATGGAATGGCTTGGATCAACTCAAACTCGAACAGATGGCCAAGATGAAATATCATAGTTCAAAACTCATCCCAAGTTGAAATGAGGTGTGTTTGGGTGACAATGTATTTTACAAGACACAATATCTCTACCATGAAAACACAATAAAAAACAGAAAATGGGGTCACACATGGGCCTTTATGGTTCTTCTCCAACCTCTATGCGAACTACACAGGGCCCTACACACGAGTCCACCTTCGAATAGTGGTACCTATGCTCCACCAAGGATCCACCCTTCTACCCTGGGTTACCTAGGGTAAACACCTCCCACACTGGTTTTAACTCAAGTGCTTCCACCTTAGTGTCTAAGGATGTCCCCAAGTTATCCTAAGTTTAATGTTTGACCAATTTGTTTGTTAACATAAATATTAAAATTATGTTAAATTTTTTTTTGTTTAACATTATTTATAACTTCTTTACCAACTATTATTTCTAAATAATAGATATTAAAATTTATTATTCTAAAATATATAATAAAAATAATTTAAATTTTTACTTATAAGTACAGGTTTTAAAAATTTCCATTATGTGACGTCATCTTTAACAATACATTATTATTCTTATTAGAAACTACTATCTTAAATTCATTTTAAATTTCTTGTTAACTACATAACGGCTTCTAAGACCCCAATGGCTATATTTATAACAATAAAAACGAGTCTTATAAATAACTATAGATAAAGGTATTATAAAAACATCAAAATTCCTCAAATTTATTTTCTTAAATACATAATAGCTCTCTACTTCCCTCTTATTCCCAGTATGTATTATATTCTTCTTGTTATAGCTTTTCTGATTGAAAATTATTTTTTTTATTATGATAAACCCCATTTTAAAGAGGTATGGGGAACCCTACAAGACATCAAAGACATAGATGACAATCAAAACCCTAGTCCAAAGCATCAATGCCAAAAACCAAGAAAATCATGCTGCAAAGAAAGGTCCCACCCCGGCATTAAAAACATTAAGATCAGATTCCACCATCACATTGCTACTCGGATAATTATCCCATGCAAAGATGCATGGGCATGGAAATGATGAAAAACACCATACCCTCTCGAACATCCAATTCCAGTCAACCATGATCAGATGAAGGCACATGCCCTGAACCTCTCTTGGAACTGTCTTTGTAGATGAGTTGAATTCAATGAACCAAAAAACCATGGATTGTGGAGTCACACATAAAACAGATAAAACCAAAACCATTCTTACAACTTCACACCAATATGTTTCCGAACCCGCACAGTCGAATCAACACAAATTCTCCCACACGGTGAAGACTTCACCATTGAATTCACCCAGAACATTGCACCAACAAACATAGCAAGAATTATAATCACTCGAACAATCACAAAATCAAAGAAAACCACCTAAACCATGGACACATAATGGAACCTAAGAAACAGTATCACGACAGAACCTATCCAATGACCCATCGCCACCATCGCTCATGGAGACCGCACATCCACTCACAGTACACAGGAGAAATATAGGCCGCAACCTCAATCTGCAACAAATTGGAATCGACTGCTCACTGCACGGCTATGGAAGAAAATCCAACTGAAGGACGCAAGCCTTCGACACCGCATAATCTCACTGATGGCTACTGCCCACGACGCCTTCAGAGAACCCACAAACCCACGAAACCTAGGTCCCGCACCTCGACGATGCTGAGAAAAAGATCCACGATATCAGCGCAGTAGGAGGAGCTCACCCGAAATCCCTGAGAACCGAGGAAAGGAGTTGCGGCCGACCGAGACGAGATGGCGATGACGAGGAAACCCTAGCGCCGCGGAGGTGACCCTTATGGGCTCATTTTCCTTCCATCCATTACTCCTTGTAATCTCTTTTCTAATTACAGAATATTCAAGGATGGTGGGATAGACATTCAATATTATTGTATTGATAGAAGGTTCTCAAGACGTTTTTATAGAACTTATAGTGATCTTACTAAATTATATATGGTTTATTATTTTGTAAATATATAATGAAATCAGTTCTTTATTAAGAAAATATTTCATTGTCTTGTTCATAAATTTATAATTCTTCTATATTTATAACATTCATTTTATAATAAATTACATCATAGATCCAGGATGTTACAAAATATCATTTTAATTGAATCCTAAAATATTCCAAAATAGATTATTTGGAAGTATATATACCATATATATAAAAAATTAGTTTATAAAATTAAAACATGACTAACTGAAATAAAATTGAGATAAAAATTTATAAAACATAAGATGAATTCTAAAAATAACCTATTAAAGGAAAAAGATATTGATGTTGAAGTTAAAATACCATGAATAAATAGAATAAATCATATTATATTTTCATTTTTTAGTATATATACCATTTTAGTGAAGTTAAATTTATAAAATTGCAAGTGTCTCAAAGAAATAAATTTATAGATAAAACCCTCGCCTTATTCCTAAAAGTGATTTTCACTTGAAATTAATCTCATGGACTATAAAAAAACTTTTATTAAAAAATCATCCAAAGTAAAATATCTATCTAAATTTCATTTTATAAGGTCTATCTATCATCTTTTATCACTAATTTTTATGCGTTTTACATGAATGGTCTCAATTTATAAAAGTTATATTAATATGATCATTTAGAAGCTAAATTCACTATAATTGTTAATTAATAATATTTATTATGAAATATATAATATTATCCTTATTTAATTTTAATGGTATATTAAATAAAATTTATTATACATTAAATAAATATTTATGTCCATACCTGTTAGTTAATGTTGGAAACAAAAGAGAAATTCATCTTATGGAGTTGGTAGTCTGCACGTGCACACAATTACAACTCCTTTTTTCGTATAATGGAAAGAAAGTATAAAATAAAATATGATATCATTTTAGGAAAATTAATATCTAATAAATTTTATATTTTATTAGTAAATAACCTTTTTTCCTAACCACCAAATGTTTTCATGAAAATTAGAACACATCTTTCATGGAGGAGATAGTCCGTACCTTCACACAATTGGCATTGTTTTACTTTTCTAAGTACATGGAAATGAATAAATAAGATATATATAGATGATATGAAAAAAATATAATTATAATAATAATACTAAGGTAATAATATTATTATGTTTATAATATATTTAAAAGATTAATATTAAGAATAAAACACAATAAAGAGATAATACTTACGTTAGAGCCTTGATCTTTCTTGGGAAGTGTCATTAAAATTAAATGAATTAGGAGAAATATGAGTGACCTGGAGCTTTTTAGTGGGATATGGTTATAGGGATAGTAAAATAAAATAATTTCAAGGAGTAATAATAAGGTGATGATTATATTTTAAGGGTGAAAGTGGTGTGTTTTTATAAGGGAAGAAGCAAGGGAACTTTTGGAAACACCTTTATATTTTTCAATAATGCAATGTACTTTTAAAGGTCCCAAGGATCTAAAAAAAATTATTTGGAAAAAATTAATTTTTTTTCCAAATCTAAAAAATTAAATTCAATATTATTTTTAAATATTTTAGTAATTTTATACAATATTAAACTCAAATTACACATTTTACTTTTACCAAGATAATTAATTTATAACCTTAGTTATAAATTTTAATGAGAAAATCAATATTGATCTTATTGAATAATTTTAATATTATAATTTAAATTTTTATAACCAATTAATCAAAAAAAATCTATAGGTATGAAAAGTTAATTTTAAAATAGAAACATTGAAATGCATAAAATGGGTTTTTAAAAAATAATGTTATTAAGATTTTTTATTTATATATATATGTTAAAATTAGCTTGGTTTTTTATTTTAAAGTAATAAAATAATTTATTACGAATTAAATTAAATTTATGATCCATACAAGGAAATCCAAAACTAAAACTCTCGTTGAAAATATTTGATATAAAGAGAACACCAAAAATGATTATATTAATGTAACGTTTTACTTCTCTTCTAAAAATTCTTAGCATAGGTTTTCTATGTAAAATGAATATTTAAATATGAATAATTGAAACCCTTAATTTAAAATTTTATTAAATTAATGGGTTTTAAATATTTTTTTTATACTTATATAGTTATAATATCATTGAAATTATAATTTTCATAAATTCCACATTTTTTGACGAAAAATAAACCATTTAGAAAATTATTAAAAACTCATAATAATTAAATTTTATTATGATGAATTAAAAATTGAGGTTTATTTTATTAAATAAAAATTTAAAACATTAAAATTTATATTTTATGTAAAATGAAATATATAAATAAAATTGTTTTTGTTGAAAATACTTTTTTTCAATAAAACTCATATTAAGTATTTATCTTGTAAATGTAATGCTTTTAAATTTATTACCATATACAGATAATTAATAATGTTATTAAAATATTTTGTGACTCGATAATATTAGTTGTTGCATGAAAATCATGTTATCGAACATTACATTGTTTTTTTAAAAGATATAAAATATTGGGTCGTTATATTGAGGTTGGGATCCTTGTATCTATTTGTTTGGGGACTGATATAGTGTACCACTTCAACCACATTAAGGTTGGGTGTGGGAGTCTAACCATTAATGCATAGAGAGAGGAATTTCTCTATATACTTTCCCTATATTTATCAGATCTTGGGTGTAATTAATGTATGATCATTACATACCGGTTAGACTGCATCCTATTGTAGTATAGAATTGAAGGTTATGTTGTGGTTTTTTAGAAAGAACTATATAATATGGAGTGCCCTATAACCTTTATCTATAGTAATAATATTCTCTAGTCTTGTTATTAATTTTTGGGTTCCCCTGAATTCCATTCATTAACCTTTATTTATCTTGACTCTTGGTTTACCTAGGTTTGATTTTGGGATACCTTTTAGTCCTCTTATATGGTTTTGATCCTTCACATTTTAGGATTAATCATTAGTGATACAATGTGAGTATTATGCCCTTAATTATTATTTTTCACTCAATTCATCATCTGTAGAATGTTTTTTCTATGGCGTATGGTTGGATTATGTGAATTTGAAATGAATGGTTAATGATGGATATTTTTCTTTAGATAGATAATGTTTTCCTATGAGCGATCTTGGTCTTCAGATCTTCTCTTTCTCATCTTATTATTGTACTATAGATTATTAAGCTTTAATTAAGTTAATAGTTTTGAGAACTCTATTAATTTATGTGTAAATTATGGGGGTCTCAGGATTTTTTATCCATGGTTAAATTTTGTATATTTTCATAACAATAGCAATGAACTAGAACTAAGGGAAAATAAATGGTCGGGATAAATTATATGTCTTTACTTGTTTTTGTGATGATGCTCATAATATTTATTTCCTCTTGTCATTCTTACTAAAAATAATTACTATTCTTGGTCCTTATATGTTGATAATATGAATTGACTAGGATAATCACTTTAAATAAATTTATAATAACTAAATTATAGCAATTGAATGAGTTTTGTAGAGAATTTTATATTAGAATAATGTTTCTGATAAAAGAGAGTGGTTTTAGTAGTAGTTCTTATGATATTAGGTTTATATATACTATTTTTGGTTGTGTAGAATGATGGGTATTTTTTGTGACTATTTTTTAATGGTTATTTTGTTTCCTTATGCAGCTATTATTATTGCTAATATTTAATGAGTTAGTTATTATGTGTTTAGTATCCATTGCAAATTTCATACAAACAACCCATCCAAAATCATCCAAACACTATAAAACCATCCTAGTAGTAGAAAAATATAACCGAAATTGATGAAATGGTAATTGGTAATGGATATAATTAATGTGGAAATTGACTATAAGTGGGTTTTCATTAAACATGTAATTGAATGTTGAAATAAATGTAAATTGGTACATAAATGATAAACTTGGAAATGTCCCAATGGTATAATAATAGGATTTTTTGAAGGATTTTGGTGGATACTTTGTGTAAGAAGTTGGATTGGTTGTAGTGTTATATTTTGTAGTGCTGGTTGTGTTCTATGATTATTGTGTAGTATTTCTTGTTTGTTGTGATGGTTTTGTATTAGAGTGGGCCCTTTTGAGGGAGATTTTTTTGTGTCATGTATATATAATTAATTTTACAAGTAATTTATATATAGACTCCACCCAATAAGGATTCCCTTACTAACACCCAATTTTTTTGGGTACTAGGTGTTTTCCCAAAATATCTATGTTAGTAAGGAAACATATGGTTGGATACTTCCTCTTACCTACTACTATCATTGTGTAGAATGGGATGTGATAGATCATGGTATGTGTGATCATACTACTTTATTATGTGGTTTACTGATAGAGCCTATGGGGTATTGGTGTGAGAATAGGTATATGATATATTTTAGACCCTATGTGGTATATATGAGGAGCTACATCGTGTATAGTAAAACCTTTTGGGTTATTTATGTTATGATATTATATGGTGGGATTAATTATTTGTAAGATGAGAGCACATGATTAATGTTATTAACATACATGATAGGTTACTGTATTGAATATGTTATATATGGATGATATGTGATATGTGGTAGTGGATATGGGATGATCAGAATGATATGGATGAGGTGTATTGTGTATTTTTGGTATGATATATGGTGTGATATGGAATAACGGTGGATGGGATTGTGGGAATATGACATTTGACATTGGGGTCTGAGAGAGACAAACCTATGGGGAAGTGGTTATGGAGTACCTTCTCATTACATTCCTCCACACTATTTTACTATGCATTGAAGTGGTATTTTGTGAATGAACAGTGACAACAATGGGTGGTAGTTGATTTTTAAATATTCTTGTTGGTTCTATACATTTTATTGATGAATTAGTATCCCCTTTCTAGATTTTTAGAAGAGATATTGAGAATTGTTCTATGGAGTAGACATGTTATTCTCACCCCTATATATATAAGCTATCATTGAGGTTTCATGGGTGAGTTTGGTGACCGAGAAAGATAATAATAGCTTAGAGCTTAGCACTCAATGTATAGTTACTACCTTAGAAATTATTTATTATTATTTTTATCTAGATACTTGTATTTATCTGACATATTAATTCATTGTGGGATTATTTTGGTTCTTTTTTATTTATATTATAGTGTTGATTAGGGGTTTATTTAGGTATTATGAGAATATATGAGGGTAATGCATACCAAATTCATTTTTTGTACCATCAGTTCTATTCTCCAACCATGGTCCAATTGGTGGAAGTCCTCAGAGGGTCACTCATGTCTTCACTGTAGGCTCGAAAAGTGTTTTTAGTGGGGGAACATCATGACATACAATGATCGAAATATTCCATGATATTGAGAAGATACTGGAATGGATTTTCAATGGTTATAAATATGGATTATATGATTCTGCATCATATTTTGTAGGATATTTTAGACAAAAGTGGAACCCAAATCCTTCTGGAGAATTGAAGGCGAATTGAATCAAAGTATAAAATTTGTAGAATCCTTAAAGTTTAAAGATATCAAATTACTAAATGTTTTGGGAAATGTTGGTGCCATAAAATAATTATTTTGGATAGAACTATAAAAATGAAAGAGAGTTTATGAGATTTTTAGGAAGAAGAAAAGATAAGGAGTTTCATACCAGATATTTTTGGAATATTTATTTGGGTCAATGTTTTGAGAGTTTTAAAGCTTCTAGTTTCAAAGATTATGGGTAAGGTCACTGAATTAAGGTCACTAAAAGGATAGGAGAAATAATAGCATAAATTTCTAACCTAAATAAGTTTTGTATGATAATTAACTTTGAAGTTGAGAGATCCAAATTTATTTTACTGGAAGCAAGGGTAGATTGATAAGAATATTGAGTATATTGAATGTTTCTTACGAAATTGTATTTTTGTTTAGTTGGAGTTACATTTTGAACTAGTGGGATCCATTATAAAGAACCTATGAAATACCTTATTTTTTAACTTATGTAATATAGTGAACAATCACCTATGTAAAATGGTGAGACAAAAAAGTATGATAACTCACTCAAATAACCTTTAATTGATAAAAATATCAATAGTGGAGACTCTATGCATCATGATAATAATCAAATGTCACAAGTAGTAGATTTTAATCAATGGGATAGAACCCAAAAAATATATTTATGTGTTTTTTTCTTTTAAATTGTCAATATTTCATAATAGAGAAATTAGCGATGGATCATACTTAAGATCCATACATCCTATCCAATGATAGAGGTTCGATTAACTTGAAATAATGAAACATTAAAGTGAACTTAATCAGTAAAAGTTCATCACCCTAAATTCTTCCACTAATTAAGGTGACTACATAATCCTACAAGAAATTTTCAAATATATTTATAATAAGTTTTTATATGTATGAATAAATAAAGGAATAAAACAAAATAAGTAAAAAATTCATATATTTATTTAATACAAAAATATTTTTGAAAAATTCATTAATAATTTAATTATAAATATGTGATAATATATCAATGAATTATGTAAATTCCATAATTAAATAAACATAAACACTTTATATTTATTTATAATATGAACTCTTCATTTTTTTCCATTATAGTAGATCTATAAGAATATGATATTTAATTTAAATATAGGAATTTCATTTTTTGTATGAATAAATCATATTTTTTGTAAAAATTTCGCATAATCAAAATATAAAATATTTAAAATTATTTAAACCATGATCATATGAATTATCAAAACATATTTTTATATGAATCGAATAATTTATTGAATAAGGCCTCCAATCGGATCATTGAAAATTAATAATTTTGATCCATTAATAAATTAAAATAAACTAATATTTTTTCATTATTTTATATGTCCTAAATACTTTATAATAACCTTATATTTTTCATATAAATACTTTATAGAATAATTATTAGTCATTCCATATAAAGTAAAGGTACAATAATATTTTTTCCACGTCCTAATGGCCTTTAATTATTATTACTATTTGGATAACACATGTTTCTAATGGGGTTGATAATGAACTCTTACATGACCCAGAGTCCCAGAGGAAAAAAGGAAATGAAACATAGCCTAAAGTCCCAATGTTATATAGTCCTACAACACAATCCTAAATTGTAATATCTCCTCTCAGATTCTATCATCTATCTCCACCAGCTCGCCATGTCTACAACCTTTCCATTTCTTAAAAAGTATTATTGGGTTATTTGTATAGTTATTGTTTTCATACAGTGACTGGTCACACCACCACTACACCGTCAATGGAATCCATATGTTCAAACTCATCAGAATACCACCAATTGTACTCCACTTGAGTTCCTCCAATACAAGCCCATCTTAAGGCTTAATGGCCCAAAATGGATAGCCTGATGGCTCTATTATTTTGAGGGCCTAGATACATATTATGAAACCCTAATTTGGATGAATATTATCACTACTACATTAACCCTATATAGTTACCTCAATAGTTTACTCAGTCCTATAGTTCTACAATAGTGTTTTTTTACCATAACAATTCTCTATTCCCCATATTTTAATCCAGGTATGATGCATGATAATGGGTGACCTTACCAATAGACTATGCCCCCAATTTCACATTAATATTAATAATTAATATTATGGATTTAAATTTAGTAAATTTTTCATAAAAAGTTAATAGTATATTATAAACATTATGTAATTCATTATTTTATAAAAACTTTTTAAATTGAATAAATAACCCAAAACACATTTTCTATAATTTATTACCATTTTATAAATAATAAAATTCAAATTATATTTGAAAATTATAAAAAAAATTCATTATATCATTTTCAATGATATACCCCATATCATAATCTGTGATGTTGTTCAATACTATATCACAACTTATGATTAGCATATCATCACTTATGAAACAAATATATATATATTTTCAATATTATTTTGTGATATCTATATATTATATGTTGTGGCATAGTTTGAATAACATACAGTGCTACATGATAGGTCAAGTGATGACTTGGGATATAACCTTAAGTTCTTGGGAGGTCATGTATTATTATATATATATATATATATATAAGATATCATATTAGTCATATATGTTCAGTTTTACAGCCATTTGAATAGTTAAAAAAATTTCTTTCATAGCTTATGATTCCCAATATAGTACGTCATGATATATTAAAAAAAGAATGAATAAAATTGTATTTCTTGTTATGAAATCACATATTTTATAATGTGATATTATTGTGACTTGAAATATCATATATCGTAATACATTTCATAGTTCAAAACTTATATCATTATTAATGATATCGATTATAATATCCTTTTCTTCTTTAATTTAAATATTATTTAATGAATAGGAAATAGAGGAAATTTGTCTAATACCACTATCAAGTTTCTTAAGATCGATAAAAAAGTTATTCAAGAAGAGGAAGTCTTAAGGAATACATAGTCCAATATCATCATTCTATAAAACTAAAATGATGTATGAAAAAATGAAGAGTGTTTCCATTATACACCATAGTAATACAAGCCACTTGTTTTGAGACATGAGTTTTTTACAGATCCCAAAGAAGTTTCCAAATGACTCCTATATTAATGGTGTATCCACAGGATAAAAAACTACACATAATTTTTATAGTATCCTCTTTATGACCATGAGATGATAATATATCATGGAGGAAAAGGAATAAGGATAATGATGATTCTATAAGAACCAAAAAGATACATGGATGTTATTTTCATGTCATTAACCGTAGTTATATAAGCCTCATGGAAACTACTTGAGCCTCCAATATATTTATATAAACATTTCATTTAATTTAGTTAATGTATGATGTTATAATCTATTTGTAACCCTACACCAAACATACATGCATTTAATACTTGAATACATTAAATTTATTCTCCCATACATTTAATAACTTCAATGATGAATTATAGTTTATGTGGAAGACGAGCTAAACATTAAAATTTAACTTTTTATTTTCGAATCTTTTAAAGATTTCCATGTAAATCATGTAATATGATTCATTATATCACAACACTTATGATATGGTACAATGAAATATCCATATTAAACATTACAACATGCTTATATAGTTTCATGATATCTCTATATCATGCTTATAATATGCCCACATGAAGCCATGTAATATTCCTTGGTTTCCTATATTTCATACCTTATGAAAAATGTATATCATACACTATGATATCATCTTAAACAAGTAATTTGTATATATACATATATATTTGGGAATATATCCAATAATATAGTCTATCTTATAAATCTATATATAATGATAATATACAAGAGTTCATAGTTGAAAATAAATAAAAAGTGTTTATTTTTTTGTTTATGAAATGTACATTGTTTTTATTCAATTATAAATTAATTATAATTATTTATTTTATGAATTTCACATAAAAGTTCATCTCAGGGATAAATTTATGAAATTTTAGTTATTTTAGTTTTTCCCATGATTTACTCATATAAATTATGAATTCTACTTTGTGTGGGTTTAATTTTTTGTCACGAGATGTTGGTATGATAAAAAAATAATATTCTAATAATAAATTTCATGTTTCTAAAATATTATAAAAATTTGTTATTTAATGTTTCTTATCATAATTCATATAAAAATGGAGTATTATTACCATTGTAATTATTATAATATTTATTTATATTGAAGGTAAAGTGTTTGAATATTAGAGTTACATGGATAATTTTTAAAGAGAAGGTCTTTTTTCTATGATAGTAATGATGAAGTATTGAGTTAAAACAAAAGAAAATAGGAAATGAAAGAAATGATGGTATTTTTTTCATTACATAATACACCATGGTCTTTTATTTTTTTCTAAGAAGTGAAGGAGGACTTAACCAATAAATATATACTCAAAATTAAATCCATCCCCTGAAGAAACACTCCATCATATATAGTTGCATAAGCATAAAAATAGTCCAATGAGGATGGAATTGAATAATCTTAGTGGCTATTTAAGGTTGGTATTGTAAGAAGATAATATAGATCTAAGATAATTGGGTGAAACATGTTTATCATGCACCATGAAGGTCTATACAACACATCATTAAAATGCACTGGATCCAATTGGTATTTCAGTGGTCCACTAAAGAGGAACTATGGTTTATTAAGGAGAGACCTACAGAATGATGTTTCAATTTGGAACTTTCTAAAAAGATACTTTTCTTAATTTAAAAATGCATGAGATTTTGGGATCAAAATTGATTGGTATACTGTTATTGTCTTCTTCTGGTATCACTAATACACACCGATCATTTTATATTTGGACCATGTTCCTCTATTTAAGTGCGAGTGAACTCAATAAGAACTTTAATATTTCATATGGATGTTATTTGGAGAACACATGAACTCCATGAATGTATAAAAAAGGTTTCAGGGAAAATAAAAAATGATTTAATAATAATTTTTGGAGGTGTTTAAGGTGCCTTGAATGTTGTCCAAGAATCTTTGTATCGATTTGAGTGAAGTTTAAAATTTCTAGACAGAGAGAGGATGGTGGCTTCATATAGTCAATTATTGCAGTTGGCTATTTTATGGTAAAAAATTCTTATAGTTGATACATATCATAGTTGTTTGGTTAATACAATATAGGAATTATATATTGTTTTCTAGATGCATTCATTCCATTTATATGGTCACTTGTTTGCTTTACATGGACAATCAATTGAGTTTGTTCAAATGGTCCATCCTCATGGTCAGTTAATTGGTCATCTGGTTGATTCATTTCTTATGTTCACATAACTACCTTAGGGTATATCCATGTAGTCAATATATTTCATATAGTCACTTAACATAGTTAATCAATTGAGTTGAGTTACATAATGGTGACAACCTACCAATGTACAAGAAGAATATAAAGATCTGGTAAGTTGAAAATCATATTGAGAATTTCATAAAGATTCTTAAAAAATTCATAATCATGATTAATCCTTTTTCCATGTGTCATGTTCATGTATGTAAACATCACTGCATAAACATCATTTCATAAATATCATGTGTAAAAAATTATTACTGTAAATATCCTTCATGTTTATGTTGATCATTTCATACATGAAGAACAATGGAAATTCTATGCACTATGAATAATGGAAATGATTTTGTGATATTCATCACATGTTAACTCATATGATTCTTGGTAACTATATACTTAATTAAAAAATATCCTGAAAATTATTACCATGATTTAGGATATATTTATAAAGGTAAGAGAATACAAAAATGTATGGATATTTTCAGAAAAAATAGATATTCCATAACCATAGTTCATGCATATATATATATATATATTTATATGAATTATTTAATGAATGTGAATTATCATGTATATAATAATAAATATTTCCATTATTACGAGAGATGAAATCCCATAATAGTTATTGTATATTTTTTGTAAGTTATAAGAAGTGATGAGGAGTGATAGTGGGATATTCAAGATTCTATATTCTTAGTGTTTTTGAAATTCCAAAATACATAAGGATTTGAATTAATGTATTCACACAGAATTATGAATATAGCTATATAAGAAAGAATGGATAAGGATGAAATCAAATATGTTACATTTTATCTTAAATATGTATCCTATAGGTATTTAAATAATTAAATTGGGGATTTCCACGATATAAGTATGATATGATACAATTCTCAGAATAAATATTCTTGAGTATCAAAGAGATAAAACTATTATATTATCCTCATGCATATTTTGAGTTGAAGAGAAGAAGGAATAATTAATGTAAACTATATGTACTAAAAAAGAAATAAATAAAAGTTCTAATAAGAACAAAGAGAAAACATATGCATCTTACTTTTTCATAGATAAAGATTAATATTGCAACCAATGTATGTGAAAAAGAAGAAGAAGAAGATATAATAATTCTTTTATGTAACCTATAAAAGTAGAATTCATCTTTAATATTTTGATGAAAAAAGTTTGTGTACATAAGTATGTAAATATAATAATAAGAAGGAGAAGTATAATCAATCAAATATTGTAAATATGGAGTGACTTTTAATTTTTGTAAAAGTAAGGTAAGAGTAAAAAGATCTTGGTAAAACATAAATAGCATATTTATTCATATTTAGTAACTGATGTTACCACTATATTATAATTGTAAATATACAGGATGCACCTATGTGCTTGATTCACCAATCCAATTTGTGTGGGATGCATGCTCATACACATTATAGAGATTATAGTGTAAATCTCACATGATAAATTAGGTGGGTTGTGTGATTGTGTATGAATCCAAATCACACTAGTACTAGCCTTACAAAATTAAGGGTTACACCTTTTAAATAATTTTTCCCTTTATGTGTGTAAATCTAGAAACACTATTTCATCTCCCCCACCCACTTTGTATGGATATTATCCCTAATGAATCCACTAAATTAGTATCAGAACTTTGTTTACCTCAAATTGGATTATCTATCTTGGAGTAAATATATTTTTAATATTTAAAGTTATCTTTCATAATTTTAAATAACATGTTGATTTCTAATGTTTCTAGAAGATATTTTTAATCAGACTCATATTGAAGAATTAAATTATATTCTTTTTTAAAAATATGGATGTATCTACAAAGACTATGTTAACCATACAAAATAAATAGAATAATAAATTAAATAAAGAGTCCTTATTATCATAAAAAATAGTATGGTCAGTATCTGTATGAAATAATTTTAACACCAAAATATTTTAAAAAAACACTATATTCGATAGTGTAGAAAACAATCAACACCGATATTAAATGAACCAAAAAATATTATTATTTAAAATATAAATTTTAATGCCTAATCTTTTTAAAATTGTAATTTATTTTCAATAGCGTATGTGTTAAGAAACTTCTAACCCATACAAAACATGATTATTTAAATAAGACTATTTTAAACTAGATGTTAAATTTGTGGGTATAAATAGGAATAAATAATTTTTGAAATATATATATATATATATCCCACTCATCATAAATGTTTTGATAAATTCTTTGTAAATAATCACAAAAAATTTAGAATTTTTCCTTCATATAATTATGTCATGTAGTATAAAGCACATACATCATAGAGAGATTCCACTGAATAATTATTATCATAAATGAATAATGGTAAATTAGTTATCAACTAAACTAGTAAAAATTACAAATATTATATAAATAACATAAATATAAAAAAAAAATAGAACAATAACAGGATAATTTGGATCTACTCAATCCACCAGAATGATTTCACTCATGAACAAAAATGTAGAAATAAAACATAATGACAATAATAAAATATTTATTTTGAAGATAAAGTATATATATAACCTTGAGAGAAAATAATAATTAATGAAGATTGAATGTAATAATAGGTATTTATAGAAAATATAGAACCAATATGACCATTTCAAATCAAAATATTAGAATAGTAACCTGAATGTTTATAAATAAAATTCACATAGTGGTTAAATTAAATGCCTTATTAAGTAATGAAGTTATAGAAAACACGTAAAAGTATTTAGATTTATTATATCCCATAAAATTTAATATATATTTAAACATAAAAACCATTTACAACATAACCATTGAACAATTATCATATTATTAGTATAATGATAGGGTTTTGATAAATCCAGTTTAGGCAGACAAAGTAAGTGATGACCTTGAGCAGTTGGATCATACCCTACGAAGCCCATTTATTAGAGCTTCCAATGGAAATGGAATCACTCGAATTTTCCAATTACCAATCCCAAGCTTATATCTAAAAACTTAATAATAATAGAAACTATTTATAAAATAAATTCATGCTCATCGAGATCACGACCCAAACCGTGTATGTCGAACCACACTATGAAAATATTACCATCACACACCTTACACTTAGGGAGTTTGTTAGTGTTAGAAATTGATTTTTATCAATATCATAATAATTATAATATGTATATTTTATTTTCAATATAATAATGGTCATATTTACATCATATTTTAGTTACTTTCTAAATGATTTTTATTTTGATATGATAAAACACAAATTTTATTTTTGGGTAATATGCAGTTTCAATTAAGACATTCCATTTGATGAATTAATTTATTATTGAAATAAATGATATTTTAATAAAAATATTTTTATTAAATATTTTTTATTATATATAAATGAAAATAAATTTTTTATAAAGTCAAATGAATTAGTTATAGGGGTTCAAAAACATTTATTGTTGAAAAAAATAGTATTTCTAATTAAATATAGATTCTTATTTTAAAAGGGAAAATTTAAAAATTTAGAAAACTATTTGGATAAAATAAATATTATTTATGGAATCATCACTTAAAAAATATAAATGATTATTTTTTATTGATTTTCTAAGATAGACGCATTTTAGGGTAAAAATTCAATACGGTATAAATATACTGTGTGTATTATGAAAACATAATGATGAAAAGGGATGTAATAAATTCTATAAAGGGTATCCATAACCAAATTTATGTTTAATATTTAATATAATGTGTTTTTGAAGTTACTTTATTAATTTTACAATGTCTTTATGAATTCTACAAAATTTATATTATATTTTAGGGTTTTAAAATCAATTATTTATGAACATGACTCACTTACACATTATGAAGTTGAATATTTTATTGATTTCATCCCTTAATTTTATAAAACAATTAAAACAAGCTCTATTTGGTAGAAACAATATTCAAATAATATGGTAATATTTTTTGTTATTATTACTTTCTTATATATGGTCCAAAGCCTATATTTGGTAAATAATAAATAATTATCCACTCTTTTCCTATATAAACCGACCAAAAACCTCATTCCTCTTCAATAAAAAAACATTAATAATTTATTTTCTCTTTAATCCTCTCTTTAGAGTCTTCATAATGTTCCCAAATCACAATGAAAATTCCTCCCAAGATTTTTGAATCACCCACTCAAGGTAAGGGATCTCCCTCTCTTCTTTTTATTATAGCACCTATTTTATGTTGTGCCTATTATCTTCTAGTTGTTCTTGTTTGGATAAGTTTTTATACATCCCTATTACTTCAATTTTTTAAATTTCATGA
Source organism: Viscum album (assembly GCA_963277665.1). NCBI lineage: Eukaryota > Viridiplantae > Streptophyta > Magnoliopsida > Santalales > Viscaceae > Viscum > Viscum album. The sequence goes on along the minus strand of OY728146.1, from coordinate 120,192,127 downwards.
GATACCCCTTTAATATCATTAATCTCTCCCATGATGCTATATGTATACATGCTATGCTATAGAAACTTTCCTACACTTTTTCGTAACAAAAGTAATGGACATATTTTTCTTTATTTCCATTCAAACACATTCTTTGAATTTTTCCATTTGAATCTAAACTAGTTATGTTTTCATGACCTTATAAATATCCATATACTATAAAATTTATTTATTAATAATTATATATCATTTCTCATTTCTCATTATATCATTTACATAAGCAGTTACTAGGCCTAAATTTATTAAGGCATCCTTTCATTATCCTCTTTATTCAATAATATTCTTCATTTTAAGGCCTTTATTTAGATTTCCTAATGTTGGGATATGTTTTGACACATCACTATTACTTCAAATTTGATTTCTAAATGAAGAGATACCCATTTCTCTTTCATAAAATTTTTTATGAATCTTCAAGTACTGTAATTATGTTGCCGAAATTTCACTGTGATTTTTTCCATGCCAAACATTTGTTTTGTGAATACCATCACTATTTAGAACCAAGGTTAATCACCTAGAAATAAAAATACTCATTTTATTGGGAAATTACATGTATTTATTTCATATTCCTTGATCATAGAATTGAATTTGATGAAATATGATCCTATGTTTAATTATCTATGAGGCACACTTATGCATGTACATGATATTAAAGCGGCGGGTGGATGAAAATATATAGTAGTCCAATGAATTGATTTTTGTTTTAGTATCATGAGATGTCATGAAAGGGATTAGGGATTGAACTTAATCAATCATAAGATATTTTTTCACCATTTTATGATGTCTTGGTGGTTATTCTTAACATATGTTTATGATTTCATGTTTAATATTGTTTTCACATTTAAATATTGCCTTTATGTTAACATACTATATTGAGCCTTATTGTTCATGTTTATGATCCTCACCCATTTTATTTTCCATTTAAATGAATATTTTTTAATATGTAATTCTTTGATTATGTTATTCTTTTTTATATTCAATTACTGGGATTTATAGCTTACTCACTTCTTATGTATGTCCCAAGGTTATCCAATGCAATTTTAGAGGACCATCGACTTATAAGATAATGTTAAAGAAATTTTCAATAATTTCTTGTATCCCACTTTCAATATTTCATTTTATGTAACTAATTCCAAAAGACACAATACTTCTCGATATTCTAGATTTTATAATGTGTATTTTTTTGTAATAAATCATGAATTAATGTGTAATAAAGACATGGGTTGTCATAGTCGGTATCAAAGTGAATTATAATTATTTTTGGGTATTAGGTTAGAAAAAAACTAGTGAAATCCAAATGATTAATATTAAGTATAGTAAAACATACCTATGTTATGGTAATGTATATGGTCAGTGGTTACTAAGAAAATACACCCTTTTGGATATGATAAGTGGATGTGTATATGGAAGAGATGGAACTATTTGTAATAACCCCAAAACACCATATTGATCTAAAATAAATTGAGAACCTATGAATGACAATAGGAATTACTACACAAAAGGTTTGACGGTCCTAGGTGATATGCCTTACTAAATTCATAAGCTCATTATGAACCATAATTAAGGGAACAAAAATACCCATAAGGGTCTATATTAGGAAATAGATCATGTATAACATAGAATCAGTCCTAGAAACTTATAAGATAATTAATATATATAATTTATGAGTTTTCCATATAAATTTTATAATTCACCTTGTATGTCTAAAATAGTTTTAAAAAACTCAACCATAATTTTCCCATAGTTCTTATCTATAGCTTGAAATCTGATGAACCAAGTCAAAAACCAATGTGATAGGAAATGTGATGACTACCCAAATTAGATGCCTAGCATTATGGGATCTCATGTAATAAATCTATAAATTAGTACAAACCCTATATAAAACACAATTAAAAACTGGCACATAGTCGAATATCCAAATAAATAAAAGAATAGAAGGGTGAAATATCATGCAAGTTTATATGATAAAAGTGATAAAGGGAAAAAGATTCAATTTATTATGTGTCAAAAATATAGAAAGAGGCACCAATTCCAAAAATGAACTCAAAGGAATTTTAAGTATCAAAAAATGGGTCATAAAGTTTCTAGTTTCCATAAAAAAGAGTAAGATATAATGGAATATATTATATCTTATGAATCCATTTATTTTTTAATAGCTTATACATGAAGAATATGGGATTTATCCAATTCAATTCCCCAGTTCAAGGGTTAAATCCTTGACTATGGAAGGACCTATACTACGGAAATCATTGAAATGTAAGGATTAAATTTTTTATGCATTGGTATTTTAGAATTATGCTATATACATATTATATTAATGTCATTAAAGATATGAGAATCATAAACCATATAAGTATTGTTCCGTATTAGGTTTTTAAGTATTTGAAACATATTTTGAATGATAATGATAACCTATATTTATTATTTAGTGATAAGGTGATATTTTGGAAAAAATGTGATTGAGGGATTGATAAACCTTGATATGTGTTTAATTTTGGTACAAACCTAAAGCATCTTGGGAGGATATTTCTATGTCTAATATTATATTTAAAATCATTTCAACCACTTTTTAAGATTTATGTTATGGAATTTCAGCATGATTAAGGATATTTTGGGAAACATCTTATAAGATCAAATCACTTTTTCTTTTGATGTGGTTAATGATATTTTAGGATAATTTTTATTTGATTGTGGTATATATACTAATTAGGTTTAATATAAAGGTTTATTTGAGAACAATTATCTTATGGTTTTTGGGGTGTAATCTGAAGGCTGTGAGACAAATTTTGATATAAAAAGAATCTTTAATGTTAAGTTTGTTATAATTATTTGGGATATAAAGATATTTATTTAAGGAATGATCTATGTTAAACCTTTCGGAATTTTTTGTTATATTTTGAAGAATAATTAATTAACGTTTATCTATTTTAGTATTATCTTACTTTATTCTAACCTTTTTGGATTTAGTATAGGAAATAGGAATAACTTGATATTATTTGGAAGATTTTGTTGTATAATTATTTCTGTTGAATTGATGGTATTTTTACTCATACCATATTTATGGTTTTTTGGTAACTGAATTTATTGTGATTGTTTTCTCTATTAAACTCTATTATTTTATTAGATTTAGTTTTCTATTACATGCGTATGCTTTTAGTTCCCATTAATTATTTCCTACTTGGACGCCTAGTTATGCGATGACCTTCCCACTTCACTTTATATCATTTTAATTGTATTTTTTTATAACTCTTCTTATTATGTGGGTTTTCAGTAAATATATTATCAATTATCCTAATATTTCTCACCGAGATAAAGTTAAAAATTCAAGGTTTAAATTTATAAAATGGGGGAATAATGTAAAACCATGTTTTTTTAAATATAAAATTATATTCAATTACATATGTGATACACAAACACCGAACCCAAATAAACCATGATTATTTAAATTGGACTATTATAAGTGAGACATTACATTTGTGAGTATAACTAGGAATAAATAATTTATGTAATATATATATATCTTACCCATCATAAATGTATTGATAAATGGTTAGTAAATAATCACTCAAATTTTAGAATTTCCCTTCGTATAATTATGTTATGTAATATAGACCATATACATTACATAAAGGAACCACAAAAAATTACTCAAATAAATGAGGAATGGTAAATTATTCAAAAAATAAACCAATAATAATTCAAAATATTATAATAGGATAAAAAATATAAAATAATAGAACAAGAATATTATAATTTTTATCTTCTTGATCCAGTAGAAATACAACACTCACGAACAATGATTTATGAATAAAAAATAATGTTAATAATAAAATAATAATTTTGAAGATGAAATTAATATATATATATATATATAAACTTGAGAAAAAATAAAATTGAATGAAGAAAGAATATAACAATAGGTATTAAAAAAATTAAGGTACCTATATGACTGTTACAGATCTATCCATTAGAATAGTAACCCAAACTTTTATAAATAAAATTCACTTAGTGGTTAAATTAAATACATCATTAAGTAATGATGTTATTGAGAAAACGTCAAATTTTTTAGTTTTATTATATCCTATATAATTTAAAATACCATTAAGAATCATAATAATTGATAATATAGAAAATTAATATTGATCATATGATTAATATAAATATTGGGTTTTGATAAATCCAATTTACAAAAAAAGAAAGAGTTCATGGCCTCAACTAGTAGGATTATACCCTATAAAGACCATTTATTGGAGCATCTAATGGGAGATAGAATCATTGGTATTTACCTTGACCAAAATCAAGCTGATATCCAATAACTAGAGCATAATCAAATCCATTTATGGGAGAAGTTCATGCTCATTTAAATCATAGCCAAAACCATGTACACTGAACCACCCAATGAAAATATTACCATTGTGCACCATACTCTTATAGTGTTTTATAGTGAAACAAAGAGATATATATCAAGACCATAATATTATTAATATTTATACTATATTTTCAAAATAATAATGGTTATATTTAATTCTTATTGTAGTTAATTTATAAATTATTATTATTTTGATAATATAAAGAAAGAAATTGTATTTTTGGTAATACATAATTTAAATTAACTTATACATATTGATGAATTCATAGATTTTGGAAATAAATTATATTTTAATAAAATGTTATTATTAAATAATATTTATTAAATATAAATTCCAATATAATTTTTGTAAATTCAAATTTAATTATACTAATAGTTCAAAAACTATCATTTTCGAAAAAACCATCAATGATTAATAAATATTTATTATTTTTTTAAAAGAGAAAGTTCACATATTTAGAAAATTATAAAGATAAAATAAATATATTTTTTGGAATAATAAAATCTAAATTATTTAATGGTTTAATTTTCATAATTTACTAAGATAATTGAATTTTCAGGTAATAATTAAATACAATATAACTATATGTTGTGTATTACAACATCATAATGACCCAAAATTAATGTAATATATGATATAAAGGGTATCTATGACCAAATGTTTTGTTTCCACTTCAAAAAAAATTGGTTTTAAAGTTATTTTATTAATTTTAAGAAGCCTTTATGAATCTTCAAAAACCTATATTATATTTTACGATTTTAAAAACAATTCTTTTAACATGACTCACTTTCGCATCACCAAGGCTAATATTTTTTTGTGTTCATCCCATGGACTTATAAAATAATTATAAACACCCATATTTGGTATAAAAAAAGTTTAAAATCCATGGGAATGTTTTTGGATTACTTTTTATATAGAGTCCAAAACCTATGTTTGAGAAATAATAATGAACACCCCTCTGTTTTCCTATATAAACTCACAAAAGATATCATTGATCCTCACTAAAAAATCCTATGATAATTTTATTGTTCTATAATATAGTCTCTATAGTCTTACCAAGGTTCTAAAATCTCTAAATAATATACTCCTATTCTTTTTTAATCACCCTCTTATGGTACGGGTTCCCTGTCTATTTTTTTATTCAAGCACCTCTTTTATATTGTTCCTCTTAATTTACATTTTTTCTTATTTAGATAACTTTTTATACATCCATGTTACTTTTATTTATATACCCCTTTATCTCTCATTGAACCATTTTATGAATCTTTAAGTACAACTATTATACTGCTGAGATTTCACTTCAATTTTCGATGATAAACCTTTGTATTATGAATACCATTGCTATTTTCACTCAAGGGAATTAACCTAGACATAACTATACTAATTTTATTGGGATATTAAATTTATTTATTCCACTCTACATTACATTATAATTAAATATGATGAAATACATCTCTATGTTGTATGATCTATGTGGAACACCTATGCATGTACATGATATGAAAGTGATGGGTGCACCCAGAATTATATAATGCTCCAATGAATTGGGTAATGTTTTAGTCTCGTGATATTCTATGAAAGGGGTTAGGGATTTAACCTAATACATCAATGGAATTTTTTCACCATGTTATGATGTCTTGGAATTTAGCCTTGACTTATGTTTATGATTTCATGTTTAAAGTTTTTGCCACATTCCCATATTTTCATTATGATACCATATTATATCATACCTTATTTTTCATGTTTATAATCCTCACCCATTTTATGTTATATTAAAATTCCAATTTTCTAACATTTAGCCCTTTCTTCATGTTTTTCTTCTTTTATATCCCTTTACTAGGCTTTATAGCTCACCCCTTTCTTATGTACATCCCCAGGTTATCCCATGCAGTTTTAGAGAACCGATGATTTCTAAGACCAAGTCAAGAAATTTTTTAATAATGTTGTTGTATCACACATTCAAGATGTTATTTTTTCTTCTATTTTTGAAATAAACTATACTTATCGATCTTATGGGTTGTATTATGTGAATTATTATGTAATAAATTATGAATTAATATGTATTAAAGATAGGGGTTGTAATATAAATTTACATCCTAAGAATTTAATGGGCCTATACGAATAGAATTGAACGTATTATGGAAATACATATATAGTTCGTACTAAATTAAAATTTATTAATTATTTCCTAGGAAATAGGAACTCAGCTTTTAGTAGATATTTTATCTTCAAAAATATGCTTTCTTAAAAAAGGAATTTTACTTCATTTTGTAAGGGAATTTTATAATTAATTTCTAAAACTCTTATAAAAAATAATATTATTTTTTAAATAAAAATATTAAAATTTTCTTTGGATGAAAATTTTGGATTTTTTTAGAAAAAATTGATTTTTCAATATATAGTAAAAAATAGAGATTTTTTTGTAAATTATTTATTTGTTCTCATTTAAATAGCCCCATAATATTTTTTATTTGATCATAAATCAATATAATACATATTTATATATTAATAATATAATCAATTAAATAGGAACCAACATTATAATTCATCCTGGTATAAAAATACATTTTGACTTAAAAAGTCATTTTTAAACTATTTTTCATCATGCTTTATGGGATGATTTTAAAATGAATTTCTACCAATTATTGATATTGAATTTGTTAAAATGGATTACATTTTTTGAATCATAATAATTAATATTATTTAAAATGTTACTACTTAATTGTTAGTTATAATGAATAGTAAAAATTGTAAAGAAATTTCACCACGGTAAAAGGGTAAATTGGGTTAACCTATTATAAATCTATGTTATATGGATCTAAATTTTCTCATTAAATATTATTTTATAAATTTATTTATACCATTATCACCTCAGGATAGATATCAATTTTTTATGGTTCACTAATCTAGGAAAGTGACCTATATAATATTTTATGTAAAGAAAAAGATAAAATTTCACTCTCTTGCTTTTAAATTTCTCTTATATGTTCACATAGGTGTAAAAATAAGTTGTGAATTAAGAAAAAAATATTTAAATGATAATGTAAATATTTTCAGGATTTTAATTTATTAATTGTTTTTATTATATAATTACGTAAAATTCTTACACAACACCAACACAATATTTATTCATTTAATATAAAAATAAAATAAATGATTTTCAAAATATTAAAATTAACATAATTTGAAAGAATTATTTTATTATGATTTTTTAGATAAATATAGCATTTAATAAAGGTTTAAATGAAATATATTATAATTCATTTTCTTCCATGTTGTTTTAAAAGTCAAATTAAATGAATAGTTCCAAAAATGTCATTAATGTCATTTTATAATATATAATATTTTATTAATTGATTTAAAATTACTAAAAATTATATATTTGGAATATTTATTTGCATATATTTAAAAATATCAACAATTTTCCATTAATTTACAAATTTTTCTTTTAGATTAAATATCATGACCCGCATAGTAAAAACATCGTAATCCTAGTAATTGTAAAAACATGTTGATACATGTTAATGAAAATAAGTAATGGTAAAAACCTAATTTAAAATTTTAAATATTTTATTATATGATATAATTTTTACCCATAATAATCTTATATTCTAATTATATCAATTTTGATTCTTTTTTCAATAAAAATTAATTTATATTAATTTAATATTTTAAGTAATTATAAGAGTTCCCCTCCCCTCACGTATAAAAGAGAACCTTGTATCCTCTTTTTTTCACACTTCATAAGACTTTTAGTTCAGAAATTACCTACCCAGATACCTTCATAAAATCCCTTACCAAATCATTGTGGTTTTATTTTGGTCATGATACCTGAATTAGATGACTTAAGGTGTAAAGTAGAGAAGGTTGTCTGAAGAGGAGGTATAGTTTTTAACCAAATGTTTTAGTTTTGTTTTTTTCATACCTTCACCAACAATTATTCAAACATGATTAAATAATAAAACCAATATATTTGGTAAATTTATATTTTTTATATTAATGGAATATACAATATCCAAATACTATTCCATAAAATGGAAAATAAAACTGTCGCACGTTTGAATGTCGGACTACCACATTGCGAACCGATGTAATTGTTTTCTATAAATGCCTCTCAAATATTGTTATAATAATGGATTTAATCTTTATAAATTAAATTCATGGCATATTTATTATTATAAAAATTTAATATATCATCTACTTTCTTACCTTTTCATTTGTTGAAAAATTCTAACATCATTCGTACGTATGTGTTGACTACCACCTCCACAATGCGATGAAATTCTTTTCCATCACCACATCATATGTATTGTATAAATAATTTTATTTAAAGAAATAATATTTTATTTATGATATAATTATAATTATGAAAATTTAAAATAATACTTATATTCTTTACATCATGATTTTTAAAAAAAGGAATCTTTACTTATGTATACACATGACTTACCATCTCCATGATTGTAACTCAATTTTCATAACCATCTTTCATGGATGGTTTTAAAAGTATAATTGAAGTATATAATTTTAATTATTTAATTATTATTATTCAAGATATGATTTAACAATGACCTCTTTTACAATATTCAATCTACTTATGTGATTTTGGACATATGAACTAAATATCATTAAAAAATATTTTGTAAACTTAATTGATTAAGTAAATAAATATAAATTTCTAATAAATAATATAAAATAAATAATAAACTAGAAAATTTTTCTTTAAAATTAAATAATTAATATATGTTTATTATTGATAACTATAAATAATGTACATGACAAGTCATACATGAGGTAAGGGATTCCGTATTAATTTCCTTTTATTGATGTATATTTTAATGTTATGCACCAATTTATTTTATATGGCGTATATAGTCCCCATTTTACATGTTAATGGTATAATAATCTTGAATTCAAATAATTTCATCCAACAGGATTTGAATTCAAAATTACCATTTGGTAATATATTTTGTCTCATTTTTCACTTCACGAAGACATATTTGGTATTATAGACATGTTTATTTTTTGTGGTGCATATACCAGAACATTGAGTTATTTTAAAATAATATATATTTATTTATGATGATTAATCATTCAATTAAATTTAATCTTTCTAGAGGAGTGTTTGAAAGAAAATCTAATCTTATTTCTCTTTTTGAACAGGTATTTTTTTCTTTAATGCCCATATTTTTACAAAAAAACATAAAAAAATTTATTTTTACTAAAAAATTGTTTACTATGTAAATTTTATGTTATCCATCAATTTTTACATGGTTTTAGAGGAACGTTTCTAAAATTTTATTGGAAAGATTCATTTTCAAATTTTTGGTAAAAAATCAAAAAGATTGTTTTCTTTTAATGTATACGGTGTCCACCATAACCATTTTACACCCTTTAGATTATTCTATTATATATAAATGTTTTTTAATAGGGAAATATTTACAAAAACTAATTTTAAATTTTCCTCTAAAATATTTAATAGAATTTATTTTTATAAAAAAATATATTGTCTTAATGATAATATCTCATCTCTTGATTAATTTTTGGACATTAACTTTCGCCTGAAACATTCAATTTCATGGGATCATTTGACATCTAATTTATATTAAATATAAATATATTTTATGTCATGTTTATGATTATTTCCTAAATAGTATGGCATTTTTTCATATGGTGTTTTACTATGATAATTATTTGATTTAATCTAGATGAACATGATAAATATGTATTCTTTACATAATATAAATATTTATTCATAAGTAAAATTGATTATTAATTGAATTTATTATTCAATATATAAGTAATAAATTATAAAACTAATGATGGATGGTTATTAGTTTTAGATTTCCCCTCGATGCATCAAGAGATCTCATTAGAAAAATCAATAAGCAAACATTTAATAGGTTTATGTTGTGTACATTTCAATATATTAATCAGTATTAGCAAAAGGATTTGATGGTATAAATATCAATATGTATAAAATAATTAAAAATAACATAATGAATTTCCTTCATTGAGAATTTATTTATTATAATCCATGATATTGTTTAATTAATATTACCCATAGATGCATTCCAGGGTCAAATTATTGATTAAGTGGCTTGTATTTTCATTTATTAACCCTTAAATATTAATTATGAAAATTTATTTATGATTAGTTTCACTATTCTTAAACCTTAATGAGTATTTAAGATCAACCATATTTTATTTACTTTCCCTGGGTTATGATGACGAAATCATTGAATGATATTCAAGGATGAAAAACATTTATTTTTTACCTTTTTATATTTTATTCCCAAAATAAACTACGTATCATGTATGTATCTAGTTTAACAAGACTACAAAATTATTTTTTCCTATGGTATTTGACAACTTTTATCTAGTGACAAAATAATTAAGTAACAATGGGCTTTGGGATACTTGGGTCTTGTTATTTACTATTGGTATCAAGTAAAATTTAATAGAAACCTTGGGAAATTGATTTATGAAAACAGAGATTAGTGAACATTAAACTATAACTAACTTCTTTGATAAATCCAATTATAGGATAACATAAAAAAATATCATTAAGGTAGATATTATGTGGTTTTACTAGCAATACATCCCCATCTGGATACTACATTTTGAAGCGGTTTTTTCAAATATTCATCTAGGTTTGAAAACCCCAAAAAGACTCAGTCGAGTATATCTTGTCCATCATTCTTGTGCGCAATGAATGTTTTGTTCATGTTCACCTTTTTTAACACTTTAAGGGAATATTCTTGGATTAATTCACATTTTCTCTATGATCCATCAAGATGTATTAGATAATAAAAAATTTGTAAGCCTATAATATTCCATATAGATATGGGATAAACCTAAATTATCTTGGGTTGATAATTCTATGTTCGATTATAGTTTTTGATTTATAGATATCCATTTGGAGATTTTATATGATGGGAGTTAAATATGATTAATTATATTTTTGGGGGAATTTATTGGAATACAACCATTTGTCTTAGTAGTTGTTTTAGTTATTTAAGGTATCATTATTTTATATCTTCAGGAAATATGTTTAATATTATTGATAACTTTAGGGATAATTTCATCATTGATGATAAGGTAATATTTTTTTTATTTTTCTCGATAGTTTAATTTTTCAGTTAAAAGAGAAAAAACAGATTTGTTTTTATAAAACTCCCATTTATTTTCATTGAAAAGGACCCATAATATTTTTAATATTTTCCTAAAATAATATAATACCCCCATCCTGCCTCTGATAGGACATGGGCTGGAGACTAGAACCAAGTAAGAATATCCAAAAAATGGGAGTCATTTTCTTAAATACTTGTACTCATGCACTCATCTGTTAGCCTAAAATGTTGAAAATTAAAAACCACAAATAAAAAATGCATTCATATACTAAGATACCGACAATAGAGTACGAAGGTAGGAAAACTGTGTAGTAAACAAGGCCATAGTACAAGACCACTAAGAGAAAGAGTTTTCCATGTGAATTCAAATGTTCCTGAAGGTCATCCACAGAAAACCCTACCTAGAGGGAATGTGTATGATAGCTTTCTAGAGATGTAGGATCCCCACATGTACATCTAATCACTCTAAGCATTGATCATCTACACAAGACATGACACGTACGTGAAAAGCCTATACAGGGGTGAGTAAAAAATACTATGTAGTACACCCCAAAACCACGAAGGAAATACCACCAAGAAATAAACGAAGTATGCCACAAATAAAACACATGAATTAAAGTACAAGGGAAACACACGAAGTACACCACAACAGAAACACATGATGTACACTACAAAGGAAACACATGAAGTACACCAAAAAGGAAACAAATGAAGCACAATCAATACGATCTGCTCACACCGGTATAAGTCTAAATCACAAAGAGAAGGATTATAGTTGTAGTCCACAGGTCTCTCAGTATCTATTACACTAGAAGTATGGACGACACACGAAGCATCGATGGTGCATGGGGAAACGATAACACCCAGGTTTTCGATGGCGAACAGAGCTCTGATGTTTCATGTTTCCCCCAAGTCACCTAGTCACCAATATCACATAGTCACAAAAGTCCCATAGTCCAAAACATCACATAGTCGCAGTGATTCACAGGATTTCTCTTGTAGCGCACTCATTCAGGGAGCACCTGATCCTCAATCCATTAGTCAGTATTCAAAATTCCAAAATAATCAATTATATTATCTCAGAAGTATCGTCTTGTCTTAAGTGTCCCAACTCTAAAAACAACTCCTCAAACAGACTCGTAGTTTGAAAGATATGGAAAATTTAGTAAAATAGTATGGTCTGGGTCCGAGCCAACATGTTTAGGCCGACCCAACCCGACCGGACCAGTCTAGGCCAGCTCATCCTATTTCTCCAGCCTAGGATTCATCGCACAAGCTGGTTTTGCGCTTCCAGACATGGATTTTCCAGGTCGGTTCCCTCTAGTCCATGCTGTTGCCTGACAGTGAGGCCAGCTAGTTTCCCAAGTCCACGTGGCACCAAACCACGTTTCATGTGGCTGGCCCACCTAGTCCACCTGGTCTCATGGCCTCACCATTGTGGGGTCCTATATATTATGCTCCTCTAGGGTGCATCCTATCTCCCACTGTTATGGGCCTCCTTTGACGCGGTCCCTCTTGGACCGCGTCTTGCCACCGCCATCAGCTGCCCTACTGGAAGCCCATTCATGTCGTGATGTGTCTGGACCAGCCGCCCCTACTTGGTTGGTGCTGCCTCCACCACCGGCCACTTTTTGGAGGCCTTTCTGTAACATCCCAAGATTTCATAGTATGCTATTTCTTCAAAGTAAATCAATAACTTGCACTACACAACACTGTGTTCTAGCGCACTATGACTTACCAAACTAGTTGTTCAAAAGTGGTTATGAATAGTATTAACTGAATTTTGAACTTTATATAATATTTATAATTTTAGAATCTATATTATGAGTTTCTTAGACATAATGTAAGAACAAATACATTTTTTTCAGATAAAATAAGTATTTTTAAAAAAATGCAATTTTACCGCCTTTTAATGGCGAAGACTTTTTAAATCCAATATTTTAATCTTTTATATATTCAATTTGACAAAATAAACTTTTCTTTAGAATCAGTACATAAGAATTTAGTTTGAATAATGTTTTGGTGTTTTTCTAATAAATTTCATATTCGGGTGAATAGTGAAAAATACTATATTTTAATAGAAAACAACTTTTTTAATCAAAATAATTTATAGTGATAAATTAAAATTTTAAATGGTTTGGAAGTATAAACTGATTATATTTTTACCATTTAATCTAATGATGGTCAATTTAAGTAATTTCACGTTGAAATTGGACATAAACAGGTGTCAAACTTTTAATATTTATTATTTCTTAAAAATACGCCTTTTGGTTTTAACAGCGGGAATTAATTTTAAATTAATAAATGAAACTTCTATGTTTTGAATTTGGTAAAATATACTTCATTATTTAATTCAGAATATCAAAATTATCTTAGGGATAATTTTTTGTATTTTGCTGAAAACATTTTATTTTTGATGAATAGTGAAAAATGCTGAGTTATAGTTTAAAACCGAATTTTTATTTAAATTTTTATTTATTTTATTTTAGGTCAAAATAGATATATAATACCTATATAAGTTCAATGTAACTCATTGGATTTAGTTTATAATAATTTTAGATATATAAAAATTTTATTGAACTGTTCACCGTCTTTTACCCACCTCCAAGGAGAATTTGAAAATTACATAAAACTTAATTTTACCACTTCTATGACTTAAATTTTGAAAATCTGAGAGACATGATTAATATCTAGGAGTAAAATGTGGTTTAAAAAGATAAAAATAATTTTTGGTGAATAGTAACTTTTTAATTTTATTTACCATGGTTAAAAGTAAATATGGTAATTAAGGGTAAAAATGATATTATTATTTCCCTAACACATGTCCTAATTCTATTGGATAAATGTAATTCGGAAAAAAACAACCTTATGAATAAAATATGACCCTTTATGTCCACTTTTATTATATTAAGACATTTATTATTATTTAATTCAAAAAAGAATTAAAAGTGTTAAACTCAAAGTTTATTAACTAAACCATTTTTAATAAAGGGTTATACATAAGCTAAATTTGACTATAAATATGAATTAGAAAGATAAAAATATTTAATACATCATGGGATTTTATTTATAATTTTTAGACATTAAAGAATTAAATTTATTTATGACACAATGATGATGTAGTAATTACCTTATTAATTGAAGAATCAAATAAATGGTATTATAAATATTAAAATAAATATAATTTCATAGTTTTTGTGTCATTCACGAATTTTCTAGGTTCCTATGACATGTTAGGGCTGATTCAATGTATCTTGTTTGAAGTAATCAATTTGTGATGACTTTCACAAAAACAAAATACCAAATAGTGTCAAAATTGACATAAATTAATATTTAAAAAAATACTATATTATTGGTTGATATAATATTTATAAAAATGTAAGGTCCAGCCAAAAGGCTTAAATAATATTATATATGTAATTAATGATCAACTTTAGGTTCTCTTGAAAATTTATAATATGTTTATTAACCACATATAGTAAGAATACAGAAGACACAGTAAAAGTTAAACTATTTAACTAAGAGTAAAATCTAAATGATAAGGTTAAAATGGTAAACTAAAATGGTGTAAAACATATTGGTTGAGGGTATTTCATCCCATAACCACCTAAGTCTAGAAATAAATTAATTTTAAACCATTATAAACTGAATATGATTGTATAATAAATTAATACTTTATTCTTTTCCTAAAGTGATCCTCACCCCTCTTATAAAAGGGAACTTCCCCTTCTCCCAAAATCACTCCTCCAAATACATTTGGCTCAGCCAAACCCTTCCAAAATATCCTCAAAACTTACCTCACTTCAACTTAGATTCCATAGTTTGATCAGAAAGCCAACCTAAGAAGCTCTTTTGATCAAATCAAAAGGAAGAACATGAAGAAGAGGTAATGATTTCACCACCCTCTTTCATGTTTCTTTCTTCTTCCGCTTATTCTTTCTTTGTTATTTCCATTATAATATAATAACTCCAGTATATTCTATATACAGTGATGTTATTAAAAATATTGCACAACTATATTCATTATTCTATCCATCTTATGAATGATAATATCACCATGCGTGCGTACGTACGGGTTATCGTCTCCATGCCGTGGTGTAATTTGTTATTCAAAACTATGTTATTTGGATGGATATGATGATGAGTAATATGTATATAAATAATGAAAATAACATGATAATGTATCTGTAAAATTAATATACCATCCAATTCTACACCTTTAAGGAAATGATCATGTCACTCGTGCGTACGTACGAATTACCGTCTCCACGACACGATGAGATTCATTTCCACATCCACCATTCATTGACAATTATAAAAATATATATTACTAATATGTTTGTAATAAATGACATCATAATGCTACTGGATATATATATATATATATATATTTACATAGAAATATTTTATTCACTTAGATCCATTCAATACGTTATGAAAACAGAAATAACGTTTATCCATACGTACAGACTATCATCTCCATAAATGGTGTTTTTCATTTCATATATATGTCTATTATACATATTTATAATATAAATATATATGATATATAAATCATGTTTTATATTCTGGAAGTATTTAAATAATTATCTAAGTGATACAATCAAGAGTAACATGTTAAAACACGTACGATAAAGCAAGCGATTATTACGCCAAATGTTAATTTAACATGGAAATTATTATTAAATGGGTAGTATAAAGTCATAAATGAATAATGTATGATATCATAAATATTAATATGGTTATGTAATAATTTAATAACATACTAAGGTTTTCATACAGGAGGTTAAACGTGCCCTCAACTAAAGGAAAGTGCAAGGTAAGGGGTTTTTATCTCACTCCTTATTCCCGTGAGATTCATGCCATATTGCCACTATTACCTTTTGTGTGGTGTATGTACTTCCCATAATTGTATTATTTGTGAAATACACTTTAATTTATGTGTATTTACATATTAATTGTATGATACCTCTTCCATGGGGTGTATGTTTCATAAATTACCAAATTGTTAAGGGTTTATTTCACAATCTTTTCATTATCTGAGGTTCTTTATACATAATTATCTACTGGGACCTCTTTATCATCCAAATCCATGTTTCTTAAAAATGTATTTCAAATCATTCTTACTATTTTACAGACTATGGGTTAAAGTCATTTATACCCTTGTTGACTCTTTATAAGAAGTTTATGAATGAATCTTTCTGTCATTTTCCAAACAAGGTACTTTTTAACCTTTTTGACAGAATTAAGGTAAGAATGTACTTTTTTAACTTATACGGCGGGTGTGGATATTTTCCGCCGTTATAAAATCATCAAAGATTCCCTTAAAATCTTATAAAAATATATTCAAAGTAAATATTTTCTTTTATAATTATGTGACTTTTAAATGATTTAAAAAAAGCGATATTTCTCTCAAATAGTTTTGATTTCATCTATGTCAACATCCTTTGATTGATTTTAAGCTTATTTGAAGTTTATTTATTATGATAAAAAGCTTCCATATTGTATTGAAGGTTTTGTGATATGTTTGATTGTGGATGTGTTATTTTTATACCATTAATGGTTTATGGAGAAATTATTGACATTACATATGCTAGTTTTAATACGAATGTTTATGTTATGTTAAACCTGTTCATATGAGGAATGCATTGGACTTAATTAGTGATGGGTGGATCCCGCTATAGCTCCTATATGCATCGGTAGGTCTCATGAGAAAAACTAGTGTCTTGTCACAAGTCCTTGACAAAATCTTATTTTTAGTCTTGGCACAAGGCCTTGACTATGTGTTTATGATAGTCTGGCATTATGCATTCCATCAATATGAAAATGGTTAGTGATATTGCATGTGATTATTTGACTAATATAATATCCATGTGAATAATTAAATGGAATTAATTCATTTTATTTTTTCCATATTGTGTTGAAGTTCAAGTTTAAAAGGCTTTTGTTTTATTTAGACATTGCCTTAAATATTTATGCTTATTTATGAATGTTTCTGCTGTATTGTTATCCTTACTGAGCATCTGAGCTCACCCCTTTCTATGTTTTATTTTTCCCAAGATTCCAAGAAGTGTATTGTGATTGATATGCAGGGTTAATCCAAGGGAATAATGGCGTTCATAAAGGATTATTTATGTTGTTTTTTATGTTATAAATTGTAATGTAACATTCATGTATGTAATCGATTTTCCAAGACTGCTAAAACGATTGGTCCTTCGGGACTTGATTCCTTATAATCATGCCAATGTATTAAAATAATGCACCGACTCTGGGTAATTGGGGTCGGGGCATTATAGTTGGTATCAGAGGAAGTTTAGAAATAACCTTGGAAGCTAGATTTAGATAAACTCTGATTATAGAACATAGACCTAAGATAAACTTTGAGGATTAGTATAGAAGAAATTCCTAGAATTTTGGTAATGTAGAGATTTTGTGACTTTTCTAAGAAAATACATCCCTGTCTGGATACAAGCAAGTAGAGGTGGCTATGGCAGAGATGTACCTAGGGGTAAAACCAAAAAAACACCGCAGACTCGAATGGGAAATCGTGTACGACAACGGGCCATGCTGCACTCTTGGTTACGACACTCCCGGGGGACGTGCTTAGGATAATTCTCATTTTCTTTACAAATCATTATGAAGGGTTTATGAGTATATACTTCCTCAATGAAAACATATTTATGATTATGGATTATATCCATATACCTCTCAATTTACATTACGTATTTTACAAGTTTGGAATTATTAATTGCAACTCATAAACTGACCTTGTTTATGCTGTTGTATAGAAATGGACCCTAGTATAAGGAATGTGAACTACAGAAATACGTATAATCCAAAGAGTAAGAAGTATCATATATTTCACAGTATTAATCCAACATTTAGAAGGAATATAGTCTCCCATGTATTCTCAACATATAAAGAAATTGTATCATGTGTTAATAAGATAAGTAAATAATTATCTGAGTCCTATGGCTTTGAAAAGAAGCAAGAGAAGAAAAGGTTGGAAGAGAGAAAGATAGATAAAGGGTAGAGGGAAAAGAAGAATTTTCACTTATGTGATAATTGTGGGAAGAAACACCCTAGAACGTTCCTGAAGGGAATGGGAGATTGTTATAAGTGTGAAGAAAAAGGACACCATGTACGTGACTACAAGGGTAAGAAAAAGGTTTCAAACGTACAATGTTTCATCTGCAAGGAGTTGGGACACTACATGAACCAATGTCCAAATAATCAGAGTATGCCCCAAATGATGCTATTGGATAATAATCAAGTTATGATACTACCACAGATGAGGAGAAATGATTATAGTTCTTATGTTTTTATTAGAGAATTATGTCATTTGAGTGTTGTATCAACAATGTACTGGTTATAATAATTATGGAGTATATAAGAATTGTACTGCAGTACTATTTTATTATGGACTTGAGACTGTGTGGATCCAAGAAAAGTGACTCAATAACATGTTAAATTTTTGGAAAATATATGGTTGAGAGAAATATAAACCATAATATGGTTTTAATATTGATGTAGTGATTTTGGAATAATACATGATCGATTTGGAAAATTATATTGGATATTCTTGACTGCCTTGATACTGATTAATGACTTGTATATTCCATCATTGTTGGAGTTTACAACATTTTTGGAAAAAAGGAGTATATCCAGTATTCTATAAGGAATAAGGGATCATGAATGTAATCAATAAGGTTTTATGGTAATTTAGGATGTTTTAGTGTTTTAAAAGAATACATGATGAAGGTGCTCAGATGTTATTATTTGGAAAAAAGGATATTCATTGTGTTTACCTTCCTTATAAATTCTGGACTATGAGTTTAGATAGAAGTATTTTGGATAATTTTATTTTGAGATTATTTTAGGATTTCCATAAAAGGACAACCCGGAGGTCGGGCGGCAACCCGTCGCGTCCAGCAAGGCTGCGAGACTTGAACCCGTAACCAAAGGGCTACAAGGGTGTATCACCTACCACTGGCCCACATGATATCCTAGATTGAATAATATAGTCTTTTTAATAAAAAATTATGGTAGATGAATTATAAATTCATTTTTTAACCCTATACGAATAGGATAAATAGAATATTATTTTTATGTTCTATTATCTTTTAGAGGGAAAGATGAGTTTGTGGTAGAAATTAGTTAAAGGATGGGACTCTACTTGTCAAGTATATATTTTTCTTCTCCTCTTATTCTATGAAAAAATTAATTCTTATACTTTAGTGAAGGGATCTTTAAACCAAAAATGTGTTATCCTAATAACTTATGTTTTATTGAACCGATGGTATTTTAAATCATCATAGATTGATGAATTTAAGGCCCTCAATTTTACACTTATTTGTGATTGATGACCTCAATCACAATATATAAATATTTATGTTTCCCCCCAATTATATGTCTCTAATTTCCACCAATGTTCTCCTAATCAAGATCATAATTTGGTGGTGACCCTTTCATTTCCCTTTTCCTCTTATTAAGACTAAATTTTATTAACCTAAATTCTGATATGGGTTTTCCCAAAGGTATTTTCTATTTTCAACCTTTTATTTTTGAAAAATAATTTCAAATTGTGGGGACGCAATTTATTGAAGGAGGGAAGAATGTAACACCCCAAGATTTCATAGTACGTTATTTCTTCAAAGTAATTCAATAACTTGCACTACACAACACTGTGTTCTAGCGCACCATGACTTACCAAACCAGCCGTTCAAAAGCGGTTATGAATAGTATTAACTGAATTTTGAACCTTATATAATATTTATAATTTTAGAATCCATATTATGAGTTTCTTAGACATAATGTAAGAACAAATACATTTTTTTCAGATAAAAGTAGTGTTTTTCAAAAAATGCAATTTTACAGCCTTTTAATGGCGCAACCTTTTTAAATCTAATATTTGAAACTTTTATATATTCAATTTGACAAAAAAACTTCTTCTTTATAATTAGTACATAAGAATTTAGTTTCAATAAAGTTTTGATGTTTTTCTAACAACTTTCATATGTGGGTGAATAGTGAAAAATACTATATTTTAACTGAAAATAACTTTTTTAATCAAAATAATTTATAGTGTTAAATTATACATTTTAATGGGTTAGATGTATAAAAATATTATATTTTTACCATTAAATCCAATGATGGTCATTGTAAGTAATTTCACTTTGAAATTAGACATAAACATGTGTCAAACTTTTAATAATTATTATTTCTTAAAAATAGGCCTATTGGTTTTGACAGCGGGAAGTAATTTTATATTAATAAATGAAACTTCTATGTTTGTAATTTGGTAAAATAGTCTTCATTATTAAATTTAGAATATCAAAATTAGTTTTGGGTGAATTTTTTTATTTTTCTGAAAACTTTTAATTTTTGATGAATAGTGAAAAACACTGAGTTATACTTTAAAACCAAATTTTTATTTAAATAATTATTTATTTTATTTTAGGTCAAAATAGATACATAATACCTATATAAGTTCAATGTGATTCATTGGAGTCAGTTTATAATAATTTTAGATATATAAATAGTTTATTGAACTTTTCAACGTCTTTTACCCACCTCTAAGGAGAATTTGTAAATTCACATAAAACATAATTTTACTGCTTCTGTTAGTTGAATTTCGAAAATCTGAGAGACATGGTTAATATCAAGGAGTAAAATGTGGTTCAATAAAATAAAAATAATTTTTGTTGAATAGTAACTTTTTTACTTTAATTTACCACGACTAAAAGTAAATAGGGTAATTAAGCGTACAAATGATATTATAATTACCTTAACACATGTACTAAATCTATTGGATAAATTTAATTCGACCAAAAACAACCATAGGAATAAAATATGACCCTTTAGGGCCACTTGGATTATATTTGGACATTTATTATTATTTAATTTAAAGAAGAGTAAAAAGTGTTAAACTCAAAGTATATTAAATAAACCATTTTTAATATAGGATTATACATAAGATATATTCGACTATAAATATTAATTAGAAATATAAAAAGATTTCCTACATCATGTTATTTTATTTATAATTTTTAGACATTAAATAATTAAATTTATTTATGACATAATGATGATGTAGTAATTATCTTATTAATGAAATAATCAAATAAATGGTATTATAAATATTAAAATAAATATAATTTCAAAGTTTTTATGACATCCACGAATTTTTTAGGTGACTATGACATGTTAGGGATGATTCAATTTATCTTTTTAGAATAAATCAAGTTGTGATAACTTTCACAAAAACAAAATACCAAATAGTGTCAAAATTTACATAAATTAATATTTAAAACAAATACTATATTATTGGTTGATATAATATTCCTAAAAATGTAAGGTTCGGACAAAAGGCTTAAATAATATTATATATGTAATTATTTATCCACATGAGGTTCTAGTGGAAGTTTAGAGTAAGTTTATTAACCATATATAGTAAGAATAAAGAAGACATGGTAAAAGTTAAGCTATTTAACTAAGAGTTAAATCAAAATTATAAGGTTAAAATGGTAACCCAAAATTGTCTAAAACCTATTGGTTGATATTATTTCGACCCATAACCACCTAATTCTCTAAATAAATTCATTTTCAACCATTATAAACTGAATATTATTGTGTAATAAATTAATTCTTTATTCTTTTCCTAAAGAGACCCTCACCCCTCTTATAAAAGGGAATTTTCCCTTCTCTCAAAATCACATCTCCAAATCCATTTGGCTCTGCCAAACACTACTCAAATATCCTCCAAAATTCCCTCAATTCATCCTAGAGTCCTTAGTTTGATCATAAATCCATCCTAAGAATCCCTTTTGATCAAATCAGAAGGAAGAACCTGAAGAAGAGGTAATGATTTCACCACCCTCTTTCAAGTTCCTTTCTTCTTCCACTTATTCATTCTTTGTTATTTCTATTATAAAATAATATCTCCAGTATAATCTATATACTTTTATGTTATTAAAAATATTTCACAAGTATATCCATTATTCTATCCATCTTATGAATGATAATGTCACCATGCATCCGTACGTATGGCTTACCATCTCCACACCATGGTGTAATTTGTTATTCAACACTATGTTATTTGGATGGATATAATGATGTGTAATATATATATAAATAATGAAAATAACATGATAATTTCTCTGTATAATTAAAATACCATCCAATTCTACACCTTTAAGGAAATGATCATGTCGCTCGTGCGTACGTACGGATTACCGTCTCCACGACAGAATGATATTTATTTCTACATTCACCATTCATCGACGATTATAAAAATACATTTTAATAACATGTTTGTAATATATGACATAATAATTATACTGGATATATATATATATATATATATATTTACTTACATATATTGTATTCACTTAGTTCCGTTCAATACATTATTAAAACAGAAACAACGTTTATGCGTACGTACAGACTATCGTCTCCATAAACGGTGTTTTTCATTTCATATATTTTTCTATTATAAATATTTTTATTATAAATATATATGATATATAAATCTTGTTTTATATTGTGGAATTATTTAAATCATGATCTAAGTGATACAATCAAGAGTAACAAGTTAAAACATGTACGATAAAGAAAGCGATTATTACGCAAAATGTTAATTTAACATGAAAATTATTATTAAATGGGTTGTATAAAGTAATAAATGAATAATTTATGACATCATAAATATTAATATGGTTCTAGTATAATTTAATAACATACTATATCCTTCATACAAGTGTTAAACATACCCTCTACTAAAGGAAAGTGCAAGGTAAGGGGTTTTCATCTCACTCCTTATTCTTGTGAGATTCGTGCCATATTGACACTATTACCTTTTGTGTGGAATGTGTACTACCCATAATTGTTTTATTTGTGTAATAAAATTTAATTTATGTGTATTTACATATTCATTGTATAATACCTCTTTCATGGGGTGTATTTTTCGTATGTTACCAAATTGGTAAAGGTTTATTTCACAATCTCTTCATTCTCCGAGGTTGTTTATACGTAATTATCTACCGGGACCTCTTTATCATCCACATCCATGATTCTTAAAAATGTATTTCAAATCATTATTACTATTTTACATACTATGTGTTAAAGTCATTTATACCCTTTTTGACTTTTTATAAGAAGTTTATAAAGTAATATTTTTATCATTTTCCAAATAAGGTCCTTTTTAACCTTTTCAACAGAATTAAGGTAAGAATGTATTTTTTTTAACTTATACGGATAGTGCAGCTATTTTACACCATTATAAAATATTCAAAGTTTCCATTAAAAGATTATAAGAATATTTTCAAAGTAAATTTTTTATTTTATAATTATGTGACATTTAAATGATTTCAAAAAAAGAGATATTTCTCTCAAATAGTTTTAATTTCATCTATGTCAACATCCTTTGATGGATTTTAAGATTATTTGAAATTTATTTATTATGATACAAAACATCTATATTGTATTGAAGGTTTTTTAATATGTTTGACTATGGATGTTTTATTTTTGTACCATTCATGGTTTATGTAGAAAGTATTGACATTTCGTATGCTAGTTTTAATACGAATGTTTATGTTATGTTAAACCTGTTCATATGAGGAATTCATTGGACTTAATAAGTTACGGGTGGAGCCCGGTATAGCTCCTCGATGCATCAGTAGGTCTCATGAGACAAACTAGTGTCCTGGCACAAGGCCTTGAGAAAATATTATTTGTAGTCTTGGCACAAGGCCTTGACTATGTGGTTATGATAGTCTGGAATTACGCATTCCATCATTATGAAAGTGGTTAGTGATATTTCTTGTGATTATTAGACTAGTAGAATATCCATGTGAATAATTAAATGGCATTAATTTATTTTATTTTTTCCATATTATTCTGAATTTCAAGTTTAAAATGATTTTGTTTTTTATACATTGCCTTAAATGTTTATGATTATTTTTGAAAGTTTCCGCTGTATTTTTATCCTTACTGAGCATCTGAGCTCACCCCTTTCTATGTTTTATTTTTCCCAGGATTCCATGAAGTCTATTGTGATTGATATGCAGGGTTAAGCCAATGGAATAATGGCATTCATAAAGGATTATTTATGTTGTTTTGTATGTTATAAATTGTAATGTAACATTCATATATGTAATCGATTTTCGAAGACTGCTAAACCGATCGGTCCTTCGGGACATGATTCCTTGTAATCATTCCAATGTATTAAAATAATGTACCGACTCTGGGTAACTGGGGTTGGGGCGTTACACTTTCTGTTAGTTTCTCCTTCCACCAAGATTTGTGACTTACAACCTCTGGTGATTTACGCCGGGACTTCACCGTCTCATATTTGCGATGTCATTGTTGTTTCAGATCCCTAGTCTTGGGTCGTTGTGCTATCGATTAAAGGTGTAAAGATCCTCTGATCATATTTTGTGAAGAAAAAGGAAAAAAGAACGTAGTATATTAGAGGAAAGAGAAAATGTTCATGAATTTCCAAATGGACAGATCTTGGCCTCATTCATGTCTACCTTCATCCATTCATGTTAGAAGGATTAATAAAGAACAATCAACTGATATTTACAAAGACTTATCATCCCTTTAATCCCCATAATAAAAACCATCCCACATGAATGAACAAACCACATATCAATAAATTCTTTGGTTGATCGATTTTTGTCATTTGAATCTATGAGGGGAAATTAATTCACAAAGAAATTGACACCCTACCTCAAGTTTGGATCTGTTATTAGAAAAGAATATGGTTTTGTGCCATCCTCAATCCTCAATCCACTGGTATTCATCATCATTAATTAGAGAGTTTTTCATTTCCTTGAGTTAGAGGAATTTCTAGGGTTATGGTGATAACACAAGTTTCCTAAAAATATGACTTAATTAAAAGAAACCGAGGCAACATCAAATAAATTATTTTTATTAAAATATTTTAATAATGGTTACGTCCAATTTTTAACTTTCATAGTTGACCTATGGTGGTCGATGTTAGGACCCATCTAAGCTAAATTCACTACTCTGAATGCAATGGTTCCCTCATATTTCTGATCTAAGAACCCATTTAGAAGTTATTCCCATTTAAATATGAAATCGTATGCGTGATTTTTTAAAAATATAACATTTTCCACCATACCATTCCTAGAATACTAGGCCTCAGAATCTCACGCTGTCTTAATGCCTTGTCTCAGAAGGTTCCAAATTAGTTTATAAAAATAAAACTGGAGTAAATCTGAGTCACTATACTCTCTCCACCTTAGGTATTTACATTCTCAAAATCCAAAACAAGGGCTACTCAACCAAAAGATTTGGGTACTGAGCACGAATATAAGCCTCCTGCTCCCTAGTGATCTCTTGGAGATTCTTGGCCTACCAATGAATGAACTCCAGTAGAATTGACCACCCATAAAAGATCTTCTCATATCTATCCTCGATCTCCACCGGGTACTCCCCAAATGTTTCCCCATCTCCAATATCTATCTCTTCTATATCGATGACGTGCGACGGATCATGCACATACCTCCTTAGCTACGAAACATGGAAGATATCATGCACTCAGGGAAACTATGGGGAAGATCTAGGTGGTACACCACCTCGCCAAATCTACTCAGAATCTAAAAAGGGTCGATGTATCTCAGAGATAACTTATCGCACCAGCTAAATCTCTGCAATCCCCATTGATATGAGACCCAAAAGAACACATGGTATCCATTATCAAACACTATATTCCTCAGATCCTATCAACATACAATTTCTTTTAGCCTTGTGTATTCCTTATCCACTCACGGATGATTTTCACCTTCTCGATGGTAGCCCATACCATCTCTGGACCCATGAGCATTGATTATCCTGGGTCTATCTAGCACAGTGGTGACCTACATGGTTGCCTGTACGAGGACTCAAATGGTTCCATAATAATGGTGGATTGGTGGTTGTTGTAATATGCAATTTCCACTAGAGGTAGGTTGTCCTCCCAACTGCAGCCAGTGTCTAGGATGCAAGCATGTAAAATTTCCTTTATAAATTGGATGGTCCTCTCCATCTATCCATCCTTCTAGGGATGAAATGTCGTGATCAAGCACAACTGATTCCTAAAAACCTCTTATAATACCTTCCACCATCAAGATGTGAAACAAGAATCATGATATAACTCGATCATTAATGTCACTTCATGAATCCAAAGTATCTCATGCACATAAAGGCATCCCAATCTCTCTAATGAAATCTACAAACAGATCGGTTGGAAGTGGGACAAATTGGTGAGTTGTTCAAAAATCACCTATATGCTATAGTGATGCCGATATGTGTGTGGTATACTCATCAAAAAGTCTATAGATATCCCATACAACATTCACTATGTCACCTCAAGTGGTTGGGTGAGTCCTGCTAGAACATCGGGCTTTGCGTTCACTTTCTAGAAAGTGAGGTACCAAGAAACGAACTATGTCACCACCTTATCCATCCCTAGCCACCATATCTAACATCGAAGGTCCTAGTACATCTTCTACACTCTTGGATTACCTCTAAAATGAAAGTGCAGAACTCCCTCTAAGAGAACGACATGCTCCCCATCATTCGAATATCCATCAGGTGACTGACCTATGGACTTCTGAGCATGTAATGTCTCATAGTGAGTGACTCTGAGTTATGCCTCCCTGACTCAAATTAAGGGTTTAGGGGTGAAAACCATAAACATAAGGGTATCTTCTCCAACTCTATCCACAAAGTATATTTGTAATACGACCAACTACTCTAACACCTCACTAAACAACTACAAGCTGGATCTATTAATAAGAGTATATGCCACTACACTCCTCTTCCCATTAGTATAAGAAATATAAATTTTTTAGTCCTTGAGGAACTATATCCATCATCTCTATCTCATGTTTAGACCCTTCTATAAGAAGATATACTTGAGGCTCTTATGGTCAGAGTAGACAGTAAATCGCTCACCCATCAGGTAGTGTCACTGCATCTTTAATGTCCAGACTACCGATGCTAGATCAAGCTCATAGGTCATATAGTTATTCTCATGTTTCTTAAATTAGTAGAAACCAAAGGCAATAAACACTTTCCCCTACATCAAGACACAACCAAGACCATTCTTGGATGCATCTCATAACACCACTTGCTCAACACCCTCCTCCGGTAATCTCATGATGGGGGCAATCATCAATCTTTACCCCAGCGCCTAAAAGCACTAATGACACTTATTTTTAAAAATGAAAGGATTCCCCTTACATGTAAAGGTCATAAAGGGTTCTTCTACCCTAGAAAAGTTTCATACAAACCGATAATAATACCCATACAAGCCCAGGAAACCCTGCACCTTGGTAAAACTCCTGGGTGGCACCCAATAAATCACTGCATCAATATTCACTGGATATACTGAAAATACAGCCTATAAAATGACTTGTCCTAGAAAGTGGACCTCCTAAATCCATAACTAACACTTCAAGAGATTACCATTAATCTGGTGATCTCGAAGTGGTTTAGGCATCATCCTTAAGTGTATCACATGCTCCTCCTCAGACACCGAGTACACCATGATGTAATCAATGAAGACCATGACAAACCGGTCTATGTAAGGATGGAAGATTTTATTCATGAGTCCCATGAAAACTTATGGGGTGTTAGAAATGATAAATGACATCACTATGTACTTGTACTGGTCATACATATGTTTGACGGTTGTCTTCGGCACATCCTTATCACGAACATGAAGTTGATGATAGCCCGATCTGAGGTCTATCTTTGAGAACCATCTCCTTCCATTAGCTGATCGAAGAGGATTTAAATCCTCAATAGTGGATACATATTCTTCATGATCACTTGGTTTAGGTGAAAGAAGTTCAAACATAACCTTAAGCTCCTATATGTCTTTTTGGAAAACAAAACTAGGGCCGGACTAGGGGAAACACTAGGTCTCACAAAGACCTTCCCCTATAAGTCCTCCAACCGTACCCTTAGTTCACGAAGCACTATAGGTTCCTTCTGATATGAAGGTATAGATATCAGTGCCATCCCATGGTACATATCAATGCATAAGTTGACCTCCCTATGAGGATGTAATCCTAGAACATTTTCTTGAATGACATTCATGTACTCATCCACCACTGTAGGAAACATTGGACTCATCTCATCCACAACACCGAGGGTCATGCTGAACAACTATTATATGATTAGCTTTATCCTTATACATGAAATTTCATCCTACATTTCTTAGGTTTTATTTTCACTAAAAAGGATAAATAGAATCCCATATCCATGGACACACCACACTCTACAAATAAAACAGTCAATTTGGGCATTAACTATGGATAACCAGTCCATAATAAGAATGACGTGATAAGACCTCAACATTGCCACCAAGAGATCCCGACCAAAGATATGGCCACCTAGAGTAAGGTAAAACTATCATTACCAGTGTTTGATCATCGAATACCTCTCTATAAGAGTCTCTAATCATAAGGATTGATTCAACAGTTCCACTGTAATCTCCGAGTCTTGAACAATGGTCGTGGCGAGAAAAGAGTGATTATGGCTTGTGTCTATCAAAATTGCATCTAGAGAGGAAAAGAAATAGATCATATCTCTAATAATATCTGGAGAAATTTGTTAGTAAGCCTCCGTTGATGGAATTTGGCCTCATCCCTCTCCACCAGCTCCCTGAGCCCATGGTGGACCACCTGTGGGTGGTGGTGTTAGTACATCAAACATCCTCCCACCTCCTTTTACCCCACCTGCTCCTCTGCTATGCCCACTACCATATGGAACACTCTTCTCTTGCCTCCTCCTCTACCTCACCAGTCCCTTGACCATATTATGTTCATTGATATGGTGAGTGGGGCAATATCTTTCCTTGTGTCCCCAACCACCGCATGAGTAATAAAACATGTCTTTCAGCTGTCTCGCACTGACTTGGGAGACCCACACCACTAATCCTGTATCCTAGGGTCATCCCCTATGGTGCATGACCCTCTCTAGTACTTGCGTCTAATTCTGGCTACCCACCGCCAAAAATTTAGCTAACTGGTTCCTGCTGGTATCTCCCAAAGATGGTGCCTATTCCACCAGAAAGATCTCAACTAGAAGGGCTCACTCTAGTACCCCATAATATATAGGCATGCTAAGGGATATCATGGATTCTATGATCTCCCTACATATCCCATGCTTGAAGGTTTTGGACTTGAAGAACAGGCCCCACACCATATCTGTAGAGTAGCGAGAAAGATCCTTAAATCTTGTTGAGTACTCTGCTACTGTCTGACTGACCTACTGCAGATTCAGTAGCTCCTATATACAGATAGAGTGTAGAGTCACTGAGAATTACTACTTCTTTATGATATTCTTGAAGTATTTCCAAGTGAGGGTTGTCTCCTCATTAATCTTGATCACTAAGCTCCAATATCTCACCACTGAGTCCTTTATAAGACTCGCCACGAGGACCGCCATCTGGTGGAGAGGTGTCCTCACTAGGCAGAAGCAATACATAACCACCTCCAAGAAATCCTTATTTTAATGGGGGACTAGATCACCCATTATCTTGGGAGGTCTCTATCTATGGAACTCATGCAATACACTCAGACTGCGTTCATACTCTACTGATATCCCTTATAGTAACTGCTACTCTATAGGTAGTGGTATCACAGGTACACCCCAATAAGGTGCTATCTTCGGTACTAGTCCTTGTATCGAGGACTCATCACTAGGATGATCATCCTCATGGTCACACATTAAAATCTTGGTTGGCTGTCTACGTAGGGGAATCCTGAAATAGATCAAGATGTACCACCTTCAATAGAATATACCTGGTGAGATGACACTGACTCAAGAAGGATATAATAACACACTCAATCCTATAGGATGCCTGTACCATTTATTTTCCCCACAAGTATTGTTTTCATATACCAATTAGAAAAATAGAATTTAGAGACCTTTTGTATACATACATCATCCACCACACCAACACTGGAGTCTCTCATCTGAAATCCAAACTCAAAACACTTAACACCATTTCCCCAAACCAATCTCACAGAGTCTTGGTTCTTTAGGAATAACTGAACACCTATGATACCACTCTATCGTGACCCATCCCAGAAGGGACTATTCCATGACTACCCCATGCCTACCTGTGATAAGCCAGGGGTTAGCGAATAGCATTGAGTATGAATATCCAACAAATGGGAGGCATTTTACTAAGTACTTGCACACACACACACACACACACCTCCAAGACCAAAATGATGAAAAGTAAAAACACCCAGTAAATAATGCATGAATATACAAAGATACCAACCAGATAGTATGATCATAGGGAAACTATACAGTAAATATGTCCAGAATACAAGACCAAAAAAAGAAAGAGTTTTCCTAGTGAATGCACAAGTTCTTGAAGCTCGATCGTAGAAAACCCTACAAGAAGGGAAGGTGTAGGGTTTCTATCTGAAGAGGTAGGAGTACCAGACATCTGTATGATCACTTTAAGAACCACCTAGTCTTGGTCTACCTAGGACTCCATCAAAGAATTTATCATCTCCATAAGACACGATACATGTAGGAAAATCTTGTGCATGATTGAGAAAAACATTACTCAGTAGGACACCCTGAAACCATAAAGGAAATACCACCAAGAAATACATGATGTATAAAACAAATGAAACACATGAAGTGAACCACAAAGGAAACACATGAAGTACACAAAAAATAAAACACACGAAGTACACCATAAAAGTAACACACAAAGTAAACCACAAAGGAAATACATGAAGTACAATCAATACTGCCATCTCACATCAGTATAAGTCTAAAGTATGAAGAGAGAGATTCCAATATTAATCCATAGGTCTATCACTCTACATGAAACTAGATTTTTTTATGGCACACAGAGTGTCAATGGTTTAGGGAGCTTGGATGGCACATAGAGCGCTAATGGCACCTGAAGCAGTGATGGAACACAGGGTATCGATGACGCATGGATCATCGATGGAACATGGACCGTCAATGGTGTATAGTGAATTTATGGTTCATTAATTCCCAAAGTCATGTATTAATCATTATCACAAAGTCATAAAGGTCCCATAGTCACAAAGATCACATAGTCACACCAAGCCACCAGATTCCACTTGTAACACTCTTGTTTCAGTATAACCAGCTTCTTGAGCCATTAGGCCATATGCCCACTTCCACATAAACACACTTACAGTATCGTAAAAGGAATTTCTCATCACAAGGGTACCAAATCCAGAAACGGATCATTAAACAAACACACAGTTTGAAAAATATTGAAAATTTGGGAAAAAGGGTCTGGAACGGTTCAGTTCGACCCGACCCAACCCATTCATTTTGGACCGGCCCAAACTAGCCAAACATGATGGGTCATTGGACCACAATAATCAGGGCCACATGTTCAGCCAACTAGACTATTGGAGGAGCCCAATTCGCCGGCCCAGCTCGCGTCATGTGGGATGTTTCAACTCCGTTGGACGTGGCCCGCCCTGGTCATGTCCCTCTGGTTCACGAAGTCAGCTGGCCACTTAGATAGACGGTTCCCCTAAAACATTTGCTGCTAAACCATGTTACCTGTGGTCATCCCACCTTTTCGGTCGGGTCCCACAGGCTCGTAGCCACGAGGTCCTCCGTCCAATGTGACTTCAGGCCACATCCCAACTATCACCGCCTTCAGCCTCCACCGCCGTGGGCCTCCTGTAATGTAGTCCCACCTAGACCACATCTCATATACTCTAACCTACCAGCGGCCCATTCCAACCTAGACTCACTTGGCCCAACCACCCCTGCTGAGCCGATACTACCTCTATCGTGGGTCGCCCTACCGGTGACCTTACCTTCTATCGTACCCTCCACCTGGATCCGTGACCTGCTGGCTCAGGTGATTCACGCCACATCATCATAGTCACATATTTTTGATGTCATTGTGGTGTTGGATCAAAGATCTTAGATCATTTCACCAGGTATCAAAAGTGCAATGATCCACCAATCGTATTTTGTAGAGAACGAAGAACGTAAGGGATTAGAGGAAAGAGACAGAGCACATGAAAGCCCAAATGGAAATATCTTGGCCTTGGATGTGTCATACATGATCTATTCATGTTATAATTTTTAATGAAAAACAATCAACCAATATTCACAAAGACTTATCATCCCTTCAATCCCCGCAATAAAATCCATCCCAGATGAATGAACTAACCAAAGATCAATCTGTTTGTGGGTTGGTCAGTTTTCGTCATTCGAATCTATGAGGGTAAAGGAAATCACAAAGAGATTGACACCATACCTTAAGATTAGATTAGTCATTGACGAAGAATGGGGTTCCATGTCATCATCGATCCTTGATCTTCCAGTTTTTATCATCGTTCATCAGAGAGGTTTTTGTCTCCTTACCTCAGAAGAATTTTCAGGGTTATGGTGATAACCCTAAATTCTTGATAGTATGATTTAATTAAAATATACCAATTCAACTTCAAAAAAAAATATCAAAATATTTTAATAACAATTACATCAAATTTCTAAATTTCACAGTTGACCTAAGCTGGTCGATGTCAGGCCTAAGGTAAAGTCGCTACTTTGAATGCAACGCTGTCCTTAGATTTCAGATTCTGTCACCTATTTAGAATTTATTCCAGATTAATGAATAAATCGTCTTCATACTTTATTAAAAGAATAAAATTTTCACCATATCATTACAGACACACCAAGACCCAGAATCTCACTCCATCTTATCTTCTGTTTTCAGAATTATCCCAATTAATTTCTAAAAATAAAACTGGAGAAATTCGAGTCAATACATTTGGTATCAAATTTATTAATATTATTTAATAAGTTTAACATAATTTTTTCCATAATGAATTATAAAAATAGTAAAAATCATTCACCACAATGAAGGGGTAAATCGGTTTAGCCTTGTTTAAAACTAACTGATAAGGCCATCAATTATCATAAATAATAGTATTGGATGAATATATTTTAATCATTATAACATTATTATCCATATTTATTTTTTATGGGATACTTTTCAATGAAAGTTACCTATATAATATTTTAAGAAAATAAAAAAGGGAAAGGCCACTCTCTGGTTTTTAAATATCTTATATACGTTTACATAGGGGTTAATTTTTTTTAATGAATATTAAAGGTTATTTTGAGAATAATGAAATTATTTTTAGGTGAGATATTTATTTATATTTTTTAGGGATTATATAATTACCTTAAATGATTAAGAAATGTCGACACATTATTTATTCAATTAATAAAAACATAAAATAAATGATTTAAGTATATTAAAATTAATTTAATATGAATGAATTAAAGTGATATATGAAATAATTAGATAAATATAATATATTATAGAGTTTTTAATGGAATATAATTTAATTAATTTTCTTTCATTTTGTCTTCAAATACAAATTAAATGATTATTTACAAAAATTATATTAATATTATTTCATAATTAATAATATTTTATTCAATGATTTAAAATTCCTAAAAATTATATCTTCATCCCAAAGATTTTTATAGGTATATAAATATAAAATATGGTCCATTCATGTATTAATTTTTATGTTATAGTAATTATATTGACCCTTAAGTAGTAAAAACATCATTCTTGGGATAGTTATAAAAAAGTGTTAATGTGGGTTAAAATAAAGAGAGAAGGATACACACCTAAGATAAACTTTTAAAAAATTTATTTTATGGTAGTATTTTGACCCATAATAATCCTATAATATAATTAAATTATTTAGCATCATTTTTTCATGAAAAGTAATTTATATTAATTTAATATTTTATGTAATTCCAAAAGTTCCCCTCGTCTCACTTATAAAAGGGTAACTAATCTCCTCATTTTTCACTCGTAAAAATCATTCTATTTTATACATTACCTAAAATAATACCTTCCTGACATACCTTCCCATATTATTTTGGTCTTATTTTGGTCATAATACCAACATTATTGGGATTAAGTTATAAACAAAAGGAGGTTATCTGAAAAAGAGGTATAGCTTTGAACCAAATATTTTAGTTTCGTTTCCTCTTATACCTCACTTAAATATTTTTAAAACATAATGGAATAATAAAATCAATAAATTCTATGTACTTATAAATTTTTATGTAAATTGAATAGCCTATGTCTATATCTTCTTCCATCAAATGGGAATCAAAAAGGGTGTTTGTGTGCACAACAAACTCTCAGCTCATAAATCGATGTAATTATTTTTCCATCACAACCTCTAACATTTGGTTATAATGATGGATTTAATGTTATATGGTATATCAATGAAAAATTTATAATTATCAAAATATAATATATCATCAAATTTCTTACCTTTCCATTAATTAAAAAAATGATAACGTCGTTCATGAATACATATGGACTGCCACCTCTATTATGTGACGTGATTCCATCCCATCACCACATAATAGGGATGTTATATGAAAAATTATTTAAATAAATAATATTTTATTTATTATATAATTATAATTATGAAAATATTAAATAATTATTACATTCTTTCCATCACGATCACTGAAAAATGGAACAATTACTCATGTGTATATAAGACTTACCATCTCTATGATTGAAACATAGTTTACTTTTCATAACCATATTTCATGGATAGTATTAAAAGTGTAATTGATATATAAAAATGATAAATTTTTAAAATATTTTTATTCTAGAGATGATATAAAAATTAAATTTTTTAACATAGTCATCCTATTAAATTCATTTTGTACATATGTACCGAATATTCTCAAAACATCTAACGTGAACATAATTGATTAAGTAAATAAATACTGCTCTGTAATAAAAAAATGAATAATAAAAATGAAAAAGGTTCCAAAAAAATTAAATAATTAACATAATTTTCTTATTAAGGAATATAATGAATATACATTATTATTCAGGCCTAAGATAAGGGATTTTGTCTGAATTTACTTTTATTGAAGAGTAATGTAATGTTATGCACTAATTTATTTTAAATGGCGTATAAAATACCCATTTTAAATGTTATATCATTAATAATTTATACAAATTTATATTTTAAACTCCATTTCAAATTATTTCATCCAATGGGATTTTACTTGGAAATTAACAAGTGGTAAGCGATTTCATCTCAATTTCAACTCCATTGAGGCATATTTGGTATTATACATATGTTTATTTTTATATGGTGTATATAGTTACCATTTTTGGTATTAAACATGAAAATATATTTATTCATGATCATTAATTATTCAATTCAATTTAATCTTTCAAGATGAATTTTTAAAAGAAAAGATGATATTATTTTTCTTTTTGATCATATATATTTTTCTTAAATATATATATTCTAAAAAATTATTTTTCAAACGTATATTTTGTTAGAAAAATTATTAATTAAGGAAATTTTAAGTTATAATTAAATTTTTTACATGGATTTAAAAGAATATTTCACATTTTTTTTTTCTGAATTGGGCAATTTAAACTTTTTATAAAAATTCGAAAGTAATGTTTTCTTTTAACATATATAAAGTTAATGGACTTTCCTATCACCATAACCATTTTACAAAATTTAAATAATTCTATAAAATATCTATGAATATTAAAATAAAACTATTAATTAAAACTAATTTTAAATTTTTCATTCCACTCTTTTATAGAATTTATTTTACTAAGAAATTTATTATTTTGATGATCATATCACATCTTTTGATTAATGTTTAGATGTTATCTTTCCCTTTAAGCATTCACTTTTTTGTAATAATTATAAATTTAATTTCTCTTAAATGTATATATTATTTTTATCATAGGTATGATTGTTTCCTAAACCAGATACCATTTTAAAAAATGGAGTTTTACTATGAAATTTATTTTTTTGACTAAAATCTTGAAAAATATATATTATTTACTCAATAAATATTTTTATTGATAAGGAATATTTTTAATTAATTTAATTCATCATTAAATATATAATTATTGCATTAGAAATGAAATTATGGGTTGTGCTCGCTTATATATAGCCCCATGATGAATCCATATGTCTCATGAGGAAAATCAGTAAGCTAGCGTTAAATTGTTTCTTAGTTTAAACCTACTCATAGATTAAACTATCTTAGCACAAGGCTTTGATGGTATAGATATAATGATGTTTGTAACCATGATCTCTAATATTAAGCATTTAATTATTTTAAAATTCAATTATTATTATCCTTAAAATTTTTGCCTTGATAATACACTGGGTCCATTTCATTCTCACATTATTGATTAAGTGGATTGTCTTTTTAGTTGTTTACTTTTCCATGTTGATTATTTCCTATTTAATTATAACTTCTTCCACTGATTGTAACCCTTACTAATCATTTAATCTCCCCTTTTTTTATTTCTCTAGGTTATGGATAATTAATATTTGAAACAGTTTCAATGATGTACAAAGTTTACTTTTTTATGTTTTATATTTTTTTCCCAATGTAAAATGGGCATCATGAATGTATATAGTTTATTAAAAACACTAAGATATTTTTTTTACTTTGGGATGAAACCATTTATATCTGGTGTAAATGTAATAAAATTAACCAATGGATATGGTCTACTAGGTTAAGGTTCTTTAAAGTTGGAATAATTATAACTTTAGTAGAATCCTTAGGCACTAGATTTAAGAAAACATTAATTAGGGAAAATAACTCTATAATTGACATTGGGGATAAATCACTATAGATTATAAAATCCAAAAAAATTGTAAGGTATGGATTGTTTCATTTTCCTAGAAATAAAAACATGACTAAATATTATAAGTGGACATGGTATTTCAAAAAATTCATCTAGGGATAATAATAACAAAAGGAGTTGGTTGATTATATCTCATCAATTATTCTGGTTCAGAGAGATTGTTACGTCACTATGCAACTGACTTGAAACTCTTTGGAGATATACATGTGTTAATTAAGATTTTATCTATAAACCATCACAATGAATTATATAATAGAAACTATGGAAACCAATGATATTCCATAGAGATATGGTATAAACCAAATGTTCCTTAGTGTGATAAGTCTAAGTTCAATTATAAGTTTAAATTCATTGAAACCAATTATTAGGCTTTATGTGATGGAATTTTAAGATGATTGAGGACATTATTGGGAGACATTTATGGGAATAAAACCCTTTTTCATTATATGTTTTAGTAATTTGTGGTGTAATTATTTATATTTTGTTGTATTATATTTTAATTTATTGAAAAAAACTATGGTTAATTTGATCATTTATGTTAAGGTAATAATAGTCAATTATGATTATTTGATTTCATGGGAAAAAATAATTTGTATAAAAGAATTTGGTGGTGAAAAATTGATTTAATGATTAATGTTATTTTGAGGATGTTAAACATATTTTTTGGAAAATTATAGAAATTATATTACTATATTTTTATAAAAAGGATCAACTATGTGTTGGGAAACAACTCGTATTTTAGAAAAATGCCACGACACTTTAATCCACAAACAAAGGGCGATAAAGATGAAGCACCAGCCATGAACCTACCTAATATCTTGGTTAGTATGACATTATTTTTTCTTCAAAAAATTATGAATGAATATTATTTTGATATTGGGAATCATGTTATATGATGAAATCTTTTATTGTGTACTGTTTTGATTAATGAAATTTTGGAAATGTTTCATTTGGTTGAGGTATATATAACTGTTATCTATAACACGTTATTTAACATAAAATATTATTTGGGAACAAAATAATAAAAATTTTGAATGTTTAGGTTCTTTGGGATGTAGGTTTATTTATATATGGAATGTTTTAAGTTGAATGTTGGACTTAGAGACTAATATAATGGTTTATAAATTTTGTATATTCTCTTACCTTATGGAAAAAATTTCAGTTTTTATTAATAAATAATGAGATGAGGGATAAATTCTTATCCTATTTTGGATTATGTGATTTTTTAAAAGTTTATTTTAGTCTTTAATACATTAAAAATCATCTTGAATACTCATCGTTTGGGGAAAAATGATATTGTGGGGGAAATTAATTAAAGATCAAAATTTTACCTATGATGTAATTATATTTCATTATATTTTCACTCTATACATTAAATTAATTCATAAAATCAAGGAAAATTTTCTTAAAACAAAAATTTAGTACTATTATATTCATTCCCTTTCAATCTATGATCTTTTTAACAACTAATTGATTTATGGTTTTGTGGTCCATAACTTTATCATGATAATTAACATTATTTTTATTAATTTTCTATGTCAATACCCATAATTATTTAGGAATTTATTATTCTTCCATGGTCAAATATTCAATTACCACTAATGTTATTATAGCATCCCGTCTTTTTATAACATAAACTTTCATTTCATTACATGGAACTGAGGATCTTTAAGGTTTAGTGTCTTGGAAACAAGGAACATAATACATGAAAAAAACATAAAAAATTCTTCTTAAACACTTGAAAGTCTTCTCCCCAAGTTCATTCTAGGTTCATTACTGCATCTCATAACCTGGGGACATACATAAAAAGAAAGGGTGAGCAGAAGGCCCAGTAAGGGAAACAAGAGAAACATTTTACATGTGAACTTGAGATACTTCAATAAGGACATGAAAAGAACTTTAAGGCATGAGAAAGAAATCATGAGATACATCATAATAAAAATAACATTTTTCATAACTTGAAGATGTGACTAAAACATTTAATATTGACAATAATTTTTTTTCACCAAGGTCCATCCCCAAGGCGTCATTAAAAATTACCAAGGTTATTCACTAAGGTATCAGTCTAAAAAGTCATCTCTAGAGATTAAGTCTTTACCCAATGAATTGGAGCGCTATCTGGGTGCACCCTTGAAATGTATTTATTATCTTGTGAGACACATATATCATCATAAATCATTTCATAAATAACCGATATAGCATAAAATAAATGGGTTTCATTTCATAATCATAAGGTTTTAAAAACTGCTTTAATGACATGATCTTTATGTCACTTTAAACCCACAGAAAGGGAAAGAGGGTTTCATGTATGTAAATCCCAGAATTTAAAATAGAACATTTTCATATATATGTGAATACCGCTGTAGAAATAAGAGCTTTGAGTATTCACTTAATAACATAAAATAATTTTGAAAACAAAGAGAGAGGCATTTTGAGACGAAAATTCTGCAGCATAACAGCTATGTTACAAAGTTTTAGAAAACATTGAAAAGAGAGGGGAAATGGGTTAACCACTCATAAATGATCTATAAAAATAGTATAGGGACAGAATATAAGGGATATTAATCATGGTAATTAAATTTTATGGACATACCATTTGAAATGAAAAACATGGAAGTAAGACAAAAATAAGATTTCTCGTATAAAAATTCGTCAGCCTAACGGCGTCACTTAAACTTCAATAAAAAAAATGATTTGACAAGATAAAATAAGGTATATCATCATATTATCATAAGAGATCAGTATTATAGATATAGAGATCATACCCCAACATAATAAAAAGGAACCTGAAAGACTTGACATGAAAATCGAACTTGAAAAGTGAGAAGGGTGAAAGAATCCCTTAAAAATTTGGTAGCCTAACGGCGTCACTTAAACTTTCATAAAACGAAATGATGAGAGTAAGAGGGGATCTCTAATAATATAAAAATGAAAAGGGAAGTAAGAGGAATATAAAATAACATCCTCTTATATAAGAACATGGAGAATAAAAGGAATGAAATAAAAGAGATTACATGAAAAGAAAGAGAGAGGTCGGACCCCTTACCTTAAACCTAACTCTTAAAACTCAAAGGTTGGGACCTTGAGAGGCTTGAGGGAACCTTAGGAGGACTCCTTGGGAGGTAAGGAGACCAGAAATTCGTTGAGGATGGTTTTTGAGTCGAATGGATGAGAGGAGGGCTTGGTATTTATAGGGAAAGTGAGGGGACAAGGCATTAATGGCCAAGGGACACCTCACAAGTGCTTTTCTCAAAACCATGTGCTCTCCCATGGCATTTACCATGGAGTTAGCCCAAATGGGGACCCCAATACAATAATTCATCACCTTTGGCCGGCCAACCCTTAAAATATCTCATGAAATCATCATGACACAGTTATGATGTCATTAAACATACCGAAACCCTAAAACTGCATTTTTACTATTCACTGAAAAATTCATCTTTCTCAGAAAAATCCCAAAATTTCACCTTAACCAAATATCGATGCTCTTATTACAAATATGAACTCCATTTTATAAAAATAATTTTTTAAATATTTTTAATTTAATTTTTAAATAAAAGAACTATTCATCGAGAATTCATTTTTTTCAGAAAAATCCCCAAAAATTACCATAACATAATATCGATGCTCTGAGTTAAAAAATAAATTCTATTTTATAAAAATAATTTTCTAATTATTTTTAAATTTATTTTTAATTAAAAACACTATTCACCCGAAAAAAATAATACTTGACTAATAATTTATGAAACCGTTATTAACCATTTTATTGAATCACATTACTTAATCTAGGTGTCTAAATTAAATTAAAACTTTCTTTGAGTGAAATTACTAATCCATTTGGTCACATTACTAATCCTAAGCGTAAAATCACTATTCATAATTTACTATTCATCAAAAATTAAGTTGATTCTATTAGAATCCTAATTCTTTACTGAACACTTTCGCAGAAGACCATTTTTTGAAAATCATTACACATCATTAATTATTTAAGGTTTACATAAATATTTTAAAATTTCCCCCTTTTCAAAATTCATCAATAAAATACATCCTAAAATTATTCGGACATTTGAAATTTCACAAACATCACAAAAGGAAGAAATCTCAATTCATTAATCCCAAAGGATTACACAAAGAATCTAGGGTCTCATCACATAGCCCCTTATAACAACGGCATATGACCTAAGTGTAAGGTGTGCTATGGTGAGAGAATATGAGGGAGGCTCGGATAACATTTCCCTAGTAGTAATCTCTACTAAATTTAACTTCTCTCGTAGCCATTTCCGTTCATGCTTGACATGATGGAGTTCGGCTTACCATGGTCCAAAGCGAAGCCCAAAGATGCCACCTCCTTCCCAAGCTATGATAAGTGGGCTTCATAAGGTTCGAGTCTACTGGATGAAGCCATCGACTCCTCTTTCTACATTAACCATTAACATCTCTATTAAATCATTAAGAGTAAGTTAATATACTACTCAAAATGATTGGGTCGTTACATTCTTCCCCCCTTAAGAAATTTCATCCCCGAAATTTATACTTGAGGCCTATTCAGAAAAGGCAAGTGTACTTTTGCTTCATCATTTCCTCAGGCTCCCAAGTCGCTTCATCATATTTATAATTCCTCCACAACACTTTCACAAGGTGGGTAGTCTTGTTTCATAGAACCTTGTCTCTACGGTCTAAGATCTCCACTGGCTGCTCCTCATAAGAGAGGTCATGTTCCAGTTGTACCACCTCTGGGTTCAGTACATGCGAACGGTCGGGTATGTACTTCCTCAAGAGAGATACATGGAAGACATTGTGAAATTGAGCTAGGTTCGGTGGAAGTTCTAGACGATAGGCCACTGCTCCTATGCGATCAAGGATTTCATAGGGGCCAATGTACCTAGGGATGAGCTTCCCTTTCTTCCCAAACCGCATGACTCTCTTCCATGGAGAAATTCGAAGGAAGACTTTGCACCAACACCAAACTCCAAGTCCCTTCGACGATTGTTAGCATAGCTCTTCTGCCAACTCTAAGAAGCCTTTATGTGTTGTTGGATGGCATGAACCTGTTCTGTCATCTCTTGTACAAGATCGGGCCCAAGAAGCTTTCTCTCACCAGTTTCATCCCAACAAGTAGGAGTTCTACATCTATTTCCATACAGAGCTTCATAGGGTGCCATCTGAATACTCGAATGGAAGCTGTTGTTATAGGAGAACTCAACTAATGGGAGGTGTTGATCCCATCCACCTATAAATTCCATTGAGAATAATCTCATCATGTCTTCGAGTGTTTGAATAGTCCTTTCAGATTGGCCATCAGTATGAGGATGATTGGCCGTACTAAAATTCAATTCAGTATTCAGAGCATGTTGGAGACTTCTCCAGAATTTTATGTGAATCTTAGATCACGATCAGACACGATGGATAGTGGTACCCCATGCATCCCCACCACTTCCTTTACGTATATCTTGGCAAGCTGATCCAGAGATAAATCTTCCCGAATAGAGATAAAATGGGCTGTCTTGGTGAGAAAGTCCACAATAATCCATATCGCATTGTTTCCTTTGGATGTTTTTGGGAGACCAGTTACAAAGTCCATAGTGATATTATCCCACTTTTATACTGGTATGGGTAGCGGTTGTAATACCCCCTTAGGAAGTTGTCGTTCTGCCTTTACTTGCTGACACACCGGGCACCTTGTAGTGTAATCAGCAATCTCCCTCTTCATGTTATCCCACCAATAATGATCACGAAGGTCTCTATAAATTTTAGTGCTTCCTGGATGTATAGAGAAAGTAGATCTATGAGATTCATCCAACAGTTCGTTCTTTATCTCCAGAATAGATAGAACACATAGTCTTGTGTGAAATTTCAATACACCTTCTTCATCAATATTGAAATCAGGGAACTTCCCATCCTTTACAGCCTCAAACTTCTCCTGCAGTAAGGGATCTTCTTTTTGAGCCTTCCTGATCTTCTATAGTAATGAAGGTTGAGAAATCATTTGGTATAGGGTTGATGATGTCCCTTTCCTTATAATTCACATGTCCCATTTTACTAGATCTTTAATCAAGGGATCTCCTAGGATCCTCATTGTTTCCAGAACAACAGGGTCTTTCCTGCTTAACGCATCCGCGACTTTATTTTCTCTTCCAGGGTGATAATGAATTGAACAATCATAGTATTTAATAAGCTCCAACCATCTTCTCTGTCTCATGTTAAATTCTTTCTGTGTGAAAATATACTTTAGACTTTGGTGGTCAGTGTATATATCACATTTCTCCCCATAAAGATAGTGCCTCCATATCTATAGAGCAAAAACAACTGCCGCGAGCTCTAGATCATGCGTAGGATAATTTTTCTCATGAATCTTCAATTGTCATGATGCATAAGCAATTACCTTGTCATTTTGCATGAGGATGCACCCAAGCCCTTTTAGAGATGCATCGCTAAAAATAACTAATCCTTCTCCGATAGAGGGTAGTGTTAACATAGGTGTAGTAACCAATCTCTTCTTCAGCTCTTTGAAACATTCCTCGCATTCCTTTGTCCAGATGAACTTAACTCCTTTTAAAGTCAACTTGGTTAGTGGATTAGAAATCCATGAAAAGTTTTTCACAAACCTTTTATAATATCCTGCTAAACCAAGGAGACTACGAATCTCAGTTACTGTTGTGGGTTGAGGCCACTTCTCTACAACCATTGTCTTTGCAGGGTCAACCGAGATCCCTTCATTGGTTACAATGTGCCCCAAGAAAGCCACTTGTTGTAACCAAAACTC
Source organism: Viscum album (assembly GCA_963277665.1). NCBI lineage: Eukaryota > Viridiplantae > Streptophyta > Magnoliopsida > Santalales > Viscaceae > Viscum > Viscum album. Next base: position 120,148,090 of record OY728146.1, on the reverse strand, counting down.
ACACTTGCTGAACTTTCCAAAGAGCCTCTCCTTCCGTAGAGTTTTCAAAATAACCCTAAGATGATCTTCATGCTCCTCACGACTTTTTGAATATATCAAAATATCATCAATAAAAACTACCACAAAGTTATCAAGGTAGTTCTTAAAGACTCTATTCATCAAATGCATGAAAATAGTAGGAGCATTAGTTAAGACGAAGGGAATAATAGTAAACTCATAATGCCCATATCTTGATCGGAAGGCAGCCTTTGGAATATCTTCCTTCTTCACCCTCAGTTGATGATAACCAGATCGAAGGTCAATCTTAGAGAAGAATGGAGCCCCACAAAGTTGGTCAAATAAATCATCAATTCTTGGAAGAGGATATCTATTCTTCACTGTGATCCCGTTCAGTTCTATATAATCAGTTCATATCCGCATTGATCCATCCTTATTCTTCACAAAGAGAACTAGTTCCCCCCAAGGAGACACACTCAATTGGATAAACCCCTTCTCTAACAAGTCCTGGAGTTGTTTCTTTAACTCTTCTAGCTCCTCATTTTCCATTCTATACGGGGTCTTTGATATCGATTGAGATCCATGTACAAGTTCAATGGAGAACTCAACCTCTCTTTCTGAGGGAGGTCCAGGTAACTCCTCAGGAAATACATCCATGTATTCCTGAAAAATTGGAACATCTTCTATTGGTATGCTTCCTTTTCCTTCTTCATCATCACCGATTAACTCCATAAAGAAAGCTATAGGAGGTGCTTCTATATAGGGATCAGTTCGGGATATCTCTCCTTGGAAGATAACTGTAGGTCGTTTATTCAAGACTACTAAGATTTCCTTACTTCTGCATTTGATCTTAGCATTATACTTTGAGAGCCAGTCCATCCATATTATAACGTCGAATTCCAACATGGGAATGACTACTAGATTTGCGATGAGATTGTGCTCACTAAATTAAACACTAGAGTCTCTAAACACTGTTGATGCATAGATAATCCCACTTGGAGTCTTGACTGACAACTCTACCTCAAGCAGTTCAGGGATTGATTCTATATTCTTTGCAAACTTGGAGGAAATAAAGGAATGCGTAGAACCATATTCAAACAAAGTAGTTGCTATTTTTGAGAGGACAACAAGAGTACCTGCTACCACATCATTTGGAGCTTCAACTTCAGTTGTTGTGATAGAAAAAGCACGACCTTGCTCCCCTGGACTTTGCTGAGGTTGATGGTGATTCCCCTCTACTGCCCTTGGATTTGGAATGAGATTAGCATAGTTCCCAAGCTGTCCACACTTGAAGAAATGGACTTTGGGTAAGGCCAGAACCATCTTTCATCTGTCGTTAGTGTTGGGGAGTTGATGATTCACCTCACTACGACAATTCCGAGCAATATTTCCTACTCTTCCACACCTGTATCACTTTCCACTTCTGACCAAGCAGTTACTCGAAGGATTATTCCCACATTTATTACATGTGGTAAGTTTCATTTTCATTCCACCTCTACCCTGATCAAAAGTCTTCCCTAAATTGGGCTCCAACGATCTCTTCTTATCATTTGATTTATGAGACCACTGTGTCTCACCAAACTCTAGCTCAACTTTCATTGCACTCCGCACGATCTCCTCGTAGCCATCGTAGTCCCGGTTGGATGAATTCTTCTGAAGATGAGTTCTTAGTCCACCGAAAAATCTATCAACCATCCCACTTGGATCCATGACAAAGCTAGAGGTATATCATGAAAGTCGGGTGAAGTTCATCTCATAGCTTCCGACAGATTCATTCTCCTTATGCTTCAGCTCAAGAAACTCTTTCTCTATTCTCGTTCTCATGGAACAAGGGAAATACTTGTTAAAGAATATTCCCCGGAATTCTTCCCACTCCATAGCTTCCATCTCTCCACTAGGCTTCATGTTTTTGACTAGTGACCACCACTGATCACCATCTCCCTCTAGGTGATAAACAGCAAGGGTGAATTTTTATTGTTCCGAACAAAGGAGAATAGAAATGATCCTTTCAATGGAGCTTATCCATTGTTCCAAAACCAAAGGGTCAGTAGATCCACTAAATTATGGTGGTCGTTGACACATGAAGGACTCAACAGAGTGTTGTTCCCTTCATGGTGAGGTCAGCCTCTCATCTTTATTCAAGTTATTACTCATAACTTGAGTCAGTTGGTTCATCATTCGCATGAATGTTTCCATTCCGGCTTCCATTGGAGGGCCATCAGCACATGGTGCATTGCGGTCACCATCGGCACGGTTCCTCCTATTGCCCACCATTTTCTAAAGGAATAAAACCATAGTGAGAAACTTATTTCATTTATGAATCTTTTAACTAAGACTTCATGCTTAGACAATTACACTTCTCTATAATTCCTTCATAATGATTCATAAAAAGCTTATGATTAACCAAACATATCCCCCGGGAGTGTGGTAACCAAGAGTGCAGCAAGGCCCGTTATCATGCACCAGTTCCTGTTCGAGTCTAGCTCAAAGAGGTGTTTTCGGGTTTTACTCCTATGTACATCTGTGCAAAATCCGCCTCTCCTGATCATATCCAGACAGGGATGTATTTGTTTGATAAACCACTTACTCAATACTTACCAAAATACCAGGAAGTTTTCCTATATTTAAACTTTTCGATAGGGTTCTTCCTAAAGTTTTTATATCGTAATTTCCACAAATAACTAAACCATCCTTTGATACTAACTATAGAATCCCATATTTTTATAACATAAAATTTCATTTCATTACACAGAACTGAGGATCTTTAGGGTTTAGTGTCTTGGAAACAAGGAACATAATACATGAAAACAACATAAAACATTCTTTTTAAACAATTGAAAGGCTTCTCCTTAAGTTCATCCTAGGTTCATTACTGCATCTCATAACCAGGGGACATACATCAAAAGAAAGGGTGAGCAGAAGGCCCAGAAAGGGAAACAAGAGAAACATTCTACATGTGAACTTGAGATACTTCAATAAGGACTTGAAAAGAACGTTAAGGAAAGAGAATGAAATCATGAGATAGATCATAATAAAAATAAAATTTTTCATAACTTGAAGATGTGGCTGCAAAATTTAATATTGACAATCATTTCGTTTCACCAAGGTCCATCCCCAAGGTGTCATTAAAAATTACCAAGGTTATTCACCAAGGTATCAGTCTAAAAAGTCATCTCTAGAGATTAAGTCTTTACCCAATGAATTGGAGCGCCATCTGGGCGCACCCTTGAAATGTATTTATTATCATGTGAGCCACATATATAATCATCAATAATTTTATAAACAACCCATATAGCATAAAATAAATGGGTTTCATTTCATAATCATAACGTTTTAAAAATTGCTTTAATGACATGATCATTATGTCACTTTAAACCCACAGAAAGGGAAAGCAGGTTTCATGTATGTAAATATTAGAATTTAAAATAGAACATTTTGATATATATGTGAATACCCATGTAGAAATAAGGTCTTTGATTATTAACTTAATAACATAAAATAATTTTGAAAAAAAATAGAGAGGCATTTTGAGACGAAAATTCTGCAGCATAATGGCTTCGTTACAAGGTTTTAGAAAACGTTGAAAAGAGAGGGGACATGGGTCACCCACTCATTAATGATCTATAAAAATATTATAGATACAGAATATAAGGGATATGAATCATGGTAATTAAATCTTAAGGACATACCATTTGAAATGAAAAACATGGAAGTAAGACAAAAATAAGATTTCTCTTATAAATATTCGGCAGCCTAACGACGCCACTTAAACTTCAATAAAAAAATGATTTGACAAGATAAAATAGGGTCTCTCATCATATGATCATAAGAGATCAGTATTATATATATAGAGATCATACCCCAACATAATAAAAAGGAACTTGAAAGACTTGACATGAAAATCGAACTTGAAAATGATAAGGGTGAAAGAATCCCTTAAAAACTTAGTAGCCTAACAGCGTCACATAAATTTTCATAAAACGAAATGATGAGGGTAAGAGGGGATCTCTCATCATATAAACATAAAAAAGGAAGTATGAGGAATATAAAGGAACATCCTCTCACATAAGAACATGGAGCATAAAAGGAATGACATAAAATAGATTACATGAAAAGAAAGAGAGAGGTCGGATCCCTTACCTTAAACGTAACTCTTAAAACTCAAAGGTTGGGACCTCGAGAGGCTTGAAGGAACCTTGGGAGGATTAATTGGGAGATAAGAAGACCAGAACTTCGTTGAGGATGGTTTTTGAGTCGAATGGATGAGAGGAGGGCTTGATATTTATAGGGAAAGTGAGGGGAAAAGGCATTAATGGCCAAGGGATACCTCACAAGTGCTTTTCTCAAAACCATGTGCTATCCCATTGAATTTACCATGGAGTTAGGACACATGGGGCCCCCAATACAATAATTCATCACATTCGGCCGGCCAACCTTTAAAATATCTCATGAAATCATCATGACACAGTTATGATGTCATTAAACATACCGAAACCCTAAAACTGCATTTTTACTATTCACTGAAAAATTCATCTTTCTCAGAAAAATCCCAAAACTTCACCTTAACCAAATATCGATGCTCTTATTAAAAATATGAACTCCATTTTATAAAAATAACTTTTTAAATATTTTTACTTTAATTTTTAAATAAAAGCACTATTCATTGAGAATTCATTTTTTTCAGAAAAATCCCCAAAAATTACCATAACATAATATCGATGCTCTGAGTTCAAAAATAAAGTCCATTTTATAAAAATAATTTTCTAATTATTTTTAATTAAATTTTTAATTGAAAAACATTATTCACCTGAAAAAACTAATACTTGACTAATAATTTATGAAACTTTTATTTACCCATTTTATTGAATTACATTACTTAATCTAGGTGTCTAAATTATATTAACACTTTCTTTGAGTGAAATTACTAATCCATTTGGTCACATTACTAATCCTAAGCGTAAAATCACTATTCATAATTTACTATTCATCAAAAATTATGTTGATCTTATTAGACTCCAAATTCTTTACTGAACACTTTCGCAGAAGACCATTTTTTGAAAATCATTACACATCATTAATTATTTAAGGTTTACATAAATATTTTAAAATATACCCTTTTTCAAAATTCATCAATAAAATACATCCTAAAATTATTCGGTCATTTGAAATTTGAAAAACATCACTAATGGAAGAAATCTCTATTCATTCATCCCAAAGGATTACACAAAGAAGCTAGGGTCTCGTCACATATCTCCTTATAACACCGACATATGACATATGTGTAAGGTGTGCTATGGTGAGAGAATATGAGAGAGGCTCAGAAAACATTTCCCTAGTAGTAATCTCTACTAACTTGAACTTCTCTCGTAGGCATTTCCGTTCAAGCTTGACATGCTGGAGTTTGGCTTGGGCTTGGTCCAGAGCAAAGCCCAAAGATGCCACCTCCTTCCCAAGCTCTGATAAGTGGGCTTTTTAAGGTTCGAGTCTACTGGATGAAGCCATCGAATCCTCTTTCTGCATTAACCATTAACATCTCTATTAAATCATTAAGATTAAGTTAATATACTACTCAAAAAGATTGGGTAGTTACAGTTATCCTATTAGTAAACCTAATTATGAATTAATCCAAATGAACTTTGTATTTCCCTTTCCCACTTTTTAAGAGGTTGTTGTATAAACCCTTTTTTATGATGTGGGATTTCAACAAAATTCATTTCAAATGTTAAACCTATGATTACTAAACCCAAGTTAAATCTAACATGACACAACTTATTAAATGAGGGAGAATTTAAGAAAATGATCTTTAAAAATAATACTATATTTTATAGCTTATGCAACACTCAACACCATGCTTAAAAAAAATAAGAAATATTATTATTTAAATATTACAGTTATAAGATAGTTATTAAACTAGTGGGTATGAATAGAGTTAACCAAAATTTGAAATTTATATATATAGATAATACTCAATTAAAATGTATCAATTATTATTTGGAAAAAATAACTGCGTTTTTTTCATTTTATTCTTCCAAAATATATTTTCTCAAAAAATAAATTATATTTATTTTTGTGAGTGAATATTATAGTTAATTTCTGGAAATTTTAGAAATTTTATTTGATAAAAATAATATCATTTTCAAAATCATCATATCAAAATTATCTTATTGTGAAATTTTGTTATTTTTTCGAAAAGATTGATTTGTCGATGAATAGTAAAAAAATTTGATTTGTTATGTAAAAAATTCATTTCTTTTCATCAACAAATAATTTTTTTGAATTTAATAATAAATTAATATAAGTTACATTTAGATATAAATGGTATAATTAATTACATATAAATCAAAATTATACAAGATCTTGGTATAAAAATTCCTCTAGATTTTAAAAGATTTTTTTTTCTTCATAAAATCGTTCTTCATCATGCCTTGAGAGATTATTATGAAATGAATTTATAAAAATTATATATATTGAAAGTGTAAAAATATATTAAATATTTTTAATCATAATAATTAATATTATTTAATATGTTTAACTTAATTTTTTCATAATGAATAGTACAAATAGTAAAAATATATCACTTTGGAAAAAGTTTAAATCAAGTTAACCAAGGTTAAAACTAAGTGATAAGGCCACCATTTTTCATATTTAATATTATTAAATGAATTTATTTTTACCCTTATCACCTTAGTATTTATATTTATTTATTTGTGGGACACCTTTCCATGAAGGTTTCCAGTATAATATTTTAAGTAAAGAAAAGGACAAAATGTCTCACTCTTGCTTCTAAATTTCTCTCATATGTTCACATAGGGATAAAAAAATTTTTAATGAATATTAAAGGTTATTTTAATAATGATGAGATTTATTTATGTATATTTATTTATTAATATTTTTTTATATTTTAAAATTTCTTTATGTTCTTCAGCAATGCAGACACAATATTTTCCAAATTAATATACAAATAAAAATATTGTTTTGAAAATATTAAAAGTAATATAATTTGAAATTATTGTTTGGTTACATAAATTTTTTATTTAAATATCACTCTATATATATGTTTTAATGTATATATTATAATTCCTTTTTGTTCATGTTTTTTAAGTCAAATTAAATGAATAGTTCCAAAAAAATGACATCAATGTTATTTTATAAAAAAATATTTTACTAAATGATTTAAAATTCCTAAAGACCATTTATTTATAAAATTTATAATTATATGTTTAAAAATATTTTATATGGTCCATTAATGGAAAATATTTCCTTCTATAGTAACTAGATTAACCCCAAATAAGTAAAGACATTGTTAAAGTGTAAATTGTCAAAAAGGGTTGATGCGGGTTAAAACAAAAATATAAGCATAAAAATCTAATCTAAAAATGTCCAAATTTTATTGGATGGAATTATTTAAAATCATACTCATAAAATATTATAAATATATTAGTTATGAATCCTTTTCAATAGAAAATTAATTTATAATAATTTAATATTTTATGTAATTTCAAAAGTGCCACATCCCTCACTTATAAAAGAGAACATTCTATCATAATTTCATATCAATAAAAAATTAATTTAATCTCGTCATTAACTTCCAAAATACCTTAATGAAACACCATCCCACATTATAGTGGTCTTATTTTGGAAAAAATTCCAATATTATAGGGCTTAAGTTGTAAAGAAAAGAAGGTTGTCTTGTGATATATCTTTTAACCAAATTTTTTCGTTCCATTTCTTGTTGTACTTCAGTCAAATCATCATAAAAACAATAAAATAATAACACCATTGAATTCCATATACTTATATGAATTTTTTTTAATGTAATAACCAATATTCATCTCCTCTACCATCAAATTGAAAATGAAACAGTTATCCGTGTGTAAGGCAGACTACCGCCTCACGAGCAGGTGTAATTCGTTTTCCATCACCAGCTATCTCATTTTCTTAAAATGATAGATTTAATGTTTTTATATGATATTAGTGACATATTTATTATTCTGAAAATATAATATATCATCTATTTTCCTAACTTTCCATACATTTAAAACTGATTGTGGTGTTAATGTGTACGTATGTACTGCCACCTCTATGAAGCGATGTTATTCATTTTCATAACCACATCACATTGATGTTATGTATAATTTTATTAAAGGAAATAATATTTTATTTTTTATATATTTATAATTTTTAAAAAATTAATAATACTTATGTTATTTCAATTATGAATGTTGAAAAATGGAAATGTTAGTCATGCATATGTATGACTTACCTTCTCCATGATTATATCGTAGTTAATTTTTCATAACAATATTTAATGGTTGGTTTTAAAATTGTAATTGATTTATAAAAATGATAATTATTTCATGATTATTATTATATAAATGATGTAACAATATCCTCTTTTATCATATCCATCCCATCGAAGTCATTTTGTACATGTGAAACAAATATGATCAAAACATATTTAGTGAACATAATTGATTGAGTACATAAATATTACATCGTAATAAGTAAAATAAAAGGAATATTAAACATGAAAATTTTTCTTAAGAAATAAAATGACGAACATATGTTTATTATTCAATACCATAAAGAATATACATGATGAATCAAACCTGGGGTAAGTGACTTCATCCTAATTTCTTTTAATTGAGGAATATTTTAATATTATACAAAAATTTCATTTATATTCATTAAGTATTTACCTTTCACATTTATATCATGAATCATTAACACTTAATATAATTTTAGGCTTCAATTTAAATTATTTCATCCAAGGGGATATGAATTGAAAATTAAAAAGTGGTGAGGTATTTATTCTTAATTTCAACTCCATTGAGACAATTTTGATATTATGAACCTATTTAATTTTATATAGTTTATATACTGAAAATTATAGTTATTTTAAATTATTATATATTTATTCTTGATGATTAATGATTTAATTAAATTTACTATTTCCAAGAGAATGTTTAAAATAAAATTTGATCTTATTTCTCCTTTTGATCATGTTTATTTTTTTCATTCCCCCTTTTTCATAAAAAATTACACAATTAATTTTCTATCAATTGATTTATTAAGGATATTTTAAATTATACCTGAAATTTTACAGGGTTTTTTAGGAATTGTTCTAATTTTTTCCAAAAAAAGGGTCATTTAAAAAAATTATAATAAATAAAAGGAAATTGTTTCTTTAAATGTCTATGTAGTTCATGGAATTTCCCCCTTCCATAACCATTTTATACTCTTTATATTCTTCTATAGAATAGAATTGTTTTTTCAAAGGTAAAACTTTATGAAAACTAATTTTAATTTTTTTTCCATTATTTAAAATAATTGATTTTACAATCAATCTACTGGTCTGATGATTATCTCTTATCTCTTGATTAATTTTTAGACATTAATTTTCCCTTAAAAAATTATTTTTCCCATGATAATTACACATAATTTATCTTAAATATCTAGATTATTTTTATCTTTTATAATATTATTTCTTAAACCATACACCAATTTTACATATGGTGTTTTACTATCCAAATTATTTACGTGATTGGGTAAAATATGGTAAATAAATATTCTTTACTCAATATGGATATTTTTTATAGATTATTTTGTTTATGAAATGAATTTATCATTCAATACAAGAATAATTAAATATACATGAAATAATGTATGGGGAACTATAATATATATATCTCCTTGAAGCATTAAATGATCTCATTAGAAAAATCAGTAAACTAGAATTAAATGGGTTTATCGTGCATACAAACCCAAAAAATAAATAATCTTGGCCCAATTATTTGATAGTATAGATACCTTGATGTTTGAAATAATCATGTCCAATAATAATAATTTCATTCATTTAGAATTCAATTATTATTATCCTTATGATTTTTTTATTTAAATTACCAATTGATGAATTTAATGCTCAATTTATTGATTAAGTGGAATGTGTTTTAGTTTTTTATCATGTTATATTTATTTTTCATTACATACTTATGAATTTTCCATTTTTTATAACCCATACTGAGAATTTTAGATCACCCTTTATAGTTTTCCCTTCTCTAGGTTATGAATAAAAAATATTCAAATGATTTTCAAGGATTCTAAATGTTTAATATTGTTATATTTTATATTTTATTCCCAATATAAAATGTGTATCATGTATATGTCTAGTTTATTAAGAGTAATAAACTATTCAATGATTTGTGATGCAACCACTTGTATCAAGTTACAATGTAATAATATAACCAAATTCTTTGGGTTACTAGGGTCTACATTTTTAAAATAATGTTATTATGGACATGTAAGATCTAAAATAAGAATAATAAATGGTGTAATAAACCATTATGGGAATATAAATCCTTTACCTCAAAATCATTGATGGACTCAAATAATCATAAGGTGAATATAAATTATGGTTTAATATATCAATATATAAGTAAAAGCATATGTTTAAGTAAACAAATATCTATAGAATCACAAAAAATATGAATTTATTGATTAAAATACTTAAATTTTTATTCCCCAATTAATTAGTTTCTTTCATATGTATAAAATTTAAAATATAGTTAGAAGGGATCACTAATATTGATGGAAAATTCTCTATATTTGGAAAGGATTTTTTTTGAATAAATCCTAAAGAAATATTAATTAATTGAAAGGTTTATAGAGATAAACTATCTATTTGAAGATGATGTGGTTGTAAATAATTCTCAAATTAATTTCAAGGAAAATAAGATTATGGAACTAGGAATACTATTGTAAAAAAGATTTAGAATTCATGATTAATGTGTAGAAATTATTTAGAATAAGTGTGAAGTTAAATTTAAATATTTGGATAAAGAGAAATAAATTCTCAAAATGAACTATATTGAACTTGAGATTAAAATGAGAAATCTTAGTTCGAGTTAATAAAATTCTTCTCAAGATATTGATGGGAGAAGTGCCACTACCACACATAATGAATTTTAATGATTCTACCAAATCTATTTTTATAAAAAATAAAGCTTAAAATAAAGAATATGTATATATATATATATATTTAAGGGTAAAAGAGGTGAGAATAAGAGAATGAAGTCTATAGTGGATAGAAGATTTTTTAGAGAAGATGGTTCCCCAAGAAGAACCCTAATAGTGATAAAGAAGACCCAAAATCATTAAGCAATCAAATTTATAAATTTAATACACATGTGATTCATAAGTTAAAATCATGATTTATACGTTTATTTTGGTGTTGTAATAAGCTATGACATTATACATTGGATTATTGGTAAAATACATTCATTACAGAAGCATAGAGGGATCCTATCTCAATGGGTAAAAAGTAGGAGAATCTACAATAATCATTGATTAGGAATGTAAACCTGTATTCTACAAACATATTTAAATAACTTTATGGTTTTCATGTTTCTTTCAAAGATTGTGATCAATAATGTTATGAATGATCATACCATTATAAATACAAAGCATATGGGGTAATAATATAACGGGATGTTATGAAGGAAGAAGAGATACCTTTGTAAATAAATAAGATAAAGATATTTTAAAAATATAAATATCAAATGATGTTTTAAAAGAATGGTGAGACATCCTTGGACAATAAGAAAAAGGAATATCCTAATCATAGAATGTCCAAGAAAATAAAGCCGACTTTTACATACAAAGTAACTTATGCGAAGAAAATCACTCATTATATTCCATGTGAATGTTCCAAAAAAGTTTCCAATATACCTAATTAATTTTTTTAATTTGGACAGCATATGTAGAAATAGTGAGTAATATGGAATATGTATAAGAAAAATATTTTGTTAATGGAAAATAAGAAGTTCCCCATGAAGATTATAAATTTCATGAGAGGATGTTAACAAATTAAAACAATTATGTTGCATAATAATTGTGCAGGGGATACAAATATTATGGACACAATTCCAAATACTTTTAATAATCATTACCTCCTAATAAGAATCCATGAAGAAAATTAAAATTACACATGGAGATGAATTTCACCAAAAGGATAAATAAGAAATAAAAAACCCAAACAAAGATGATGAAGATTTGAAAAGGCATGTGCTGTCTAAATAATATTCTTCAACAAATAGATGAGAAATCATGAAGAATTAATTAAATTTGTGGAAACCAAAATCTCAACCTTTCAGTTCACATTGAGGTTCACAAAGATCCAATATATTCCCTTAATTTTATAAGTTATTTTCTTATTAAAAATGTAGGTAATTTTGGGTGAATCATGGTCTTTGGGAGAGGTCATGATAAAGTGTATTTTATATAAAACTTTGATATTTAAGTGAATAATTAATCATCCTAGAATGATTTATAAAATGATATTAAAAATAAAACATGATGAAAGAATAACCTTTGATGAATTTATATGTTTTCATTTAATAAGATCATCATTGGGGAATAAGTATAAGATGTCAAATATAGATATCCCCATGAAGTAGTCCATTTTGGTTCACTATCTACTCGATCTTTATAAAATATAATTTTAGAGGAGATCCAATATAATGAAGACAATTTGAAGTGTCTCATTGATGGGAAAAAGTAAATAATGAAGAATTACCACTGTAATTATTATTTCAAGAAAATATGATTATTCTAGAATGTTTTTGAATAAATATCATAAAATAAGGTATGTTTTCTTATTCTCTCATACATGGTAAAAATAATAATATTATAACAATAAGGTAGGGAAAAAAATAAATAATATATAAAATAATGGTTAAAGAAGATACAAAACTATTTTTCTTCATTTAAGATTTGTACGTGAATATTTTTAACATATGTGCATAAGTAAATATAATAAATATCTATTGGTATATTTCATGAGAAATTTCTATAACAATTTTTATTGATTAGTATTATCATCTTGAAATTTTGGATTAACTTATAAGAATGGTATTTAGTGTGTCGTTTCAAATTAGTATCATATACTATTATAAGGTATAGATCTGGAATCTAAATCCAACCATCTTGTTTTTTACCACAATCATGGTTTAATAAGGATTCGAGTAAATGGTTGAGGAACATTACATAATATTTAATTGATACATATTTCCAAATTATTTTGTTTTTATCAAAAAATGGGGAGAGAAAGTTAAATTAATGATTAATAAGAAATGTGGAGATAAAGAGTGAGTGCAGATATTGAAAAATCATTTAATGGATATTACAAAAAATAAAAAGGGGGTAGGGGTATTTTTGATCTCACTATGTGTGCATCTTTTATATTATTAATTTATTTTTATATGTTGAAGAATAAGATCCTAAGAATAACCATCATGTTTATTAAATAAATTTAATGTTTGGTATTTGACGTTTCCTATTAAAATTCATGTGGAAATGTAGGTCTCTTACCTTTGAAAGACTTTTGATGATTTATTTAGGTTGATGAAAAATTGATTGAATGTTTAAATCTCATTGAGTGATTATAAATGAAAAATAAATTATTTCTATGATGAAAATTATTAATTATATATCAAAAAGTAAATAAATGAATAATTGAAGAAATGGATAGTATTTTTTTGGTATTTCATACTCTAGTATTTTTATCTAAAAGGTGAAAGAGAACAACGCAAAAAAAATATGATTGATCCTCAAGTCATTCAACATAATAAACTAGTCAAAACAAATAGATTTCCAAGCATATGATCAGTCTTAGGAGTTTGACATTAAGGAATCCCAGATGTATGTGGGTTTTAAGATCATGAGGAGATAATGAGTTGGAATTAATATCATGAAAGTTGATTAACACATTCCATGTGTGTTGACCCCGAACACCCCTATAGAACACTATGTATAGTTTGGATTTCAAAAAGTTGCTGATGAGGCATTTGGATTTTTTAATTAATTATATGCACAATTAAGTTTCGATGTGCAACACACAAAAAAATGTTATTATTAATCTTATAAAAATGTTTGTGAAATCAATATTGAACTCAAGGTGTGTACTATAGTACTCTATGTTATGAATCACTAATACACACCGATCTGGTTATGGGAAATATGTGTTTCTACCTTTGAAGTTGAAGTAAACTCAATATTCACTTTTATATTTCATATGGGGGGTTCTCAGTATAACATAAGAACTCCATCCAAAATTACAGGAGGTTTCAAAGAACATAAATAATGAGTTCATAAAAATATTTTGAGGTGTTGAGAATCCCTTGGAAACCACCTAGGAAGATATGAGTAAAGTTGAGTTATTTATATAATTTATATAACAAGATAGGACAATTACATCATATGGATGATTTGAATAGTATATTTTCCATTGTAAAATCATTTTTTCGATAAATACTTGAAATATTCAAGAAATATATTAAAGATAGACACAGTAAAATTGTTTATACATACATTTGATCCATTGATATGGTTTTTTATCTTCTTAAAACAATCAATCGTCATAGATGATCTATTGATTCTGTATATATGGTTGATCCTCATGGTTAGTCTATTAGTCATGGAGTTAATTCACTTCATATGTTCACTTGAGGATATCTCGAAATTTTATACATATTTCTATTGTTTTATAATGTGTTTTTAATGAATATTTATAGATTAAATAATAAATTTCTATGTAATGTTACATTTTATGTATTTTTATAAAAGATATATTATTTTAGTGAAATCAAAAATTTCATAAAAGAAAACATGGAATTTCGGGATAATGTGGAAACTTCACATCACAGGACATTGAAGTTGGGATGAGATTTTTTATGCCTTGTTTTTAATTTAAAAGACAAATGAGTGGAGGAAGAGTTATAATAAAATATGCAACACCTGTTCACACCTTAAGTGGATTTAAACCTTTTAGGAGGATGGAGTAGAATAAACTCATAACATAAAATCCATTTATGTCATAAGTTTGTCGGGATATGAAATATTTGAAGATAAGGTCGTGTTGATTCATGCCCCAAAATTCATTTACATTGTAAATTCATCATAGGTCCATCAAATTCACACCTTCTATTCTATTTAAATTGTGAGTCCATAAAGGATACATAATCGGGGAGTTGAAGTCAAAAAATTCAAGATATAAATCATAAATTCATATAATAAATACAAATTAAAAATAGAACATAAATATCCAATATTTCGTATTTTTAGAGGAATCAATGCTGGTTTGACCGGAAAACATAGGATGTGATTTGGATATCTATTTTAGAAGGATTATACCATGTATGAGGGGATCATTTGGCTACCAGTGGAGAGATTCTTATAAGTTTATAACCAATGGATCATTTTTCCAAATTAGTTTTTCCTAATGCTTTTCTCTTTTTTATTTTAATGTAACACTGAATGATTCATAATTTAACCATGTTTTTTTATCTTTATTATCATTCATATAATATCTATAATATGGGTTTTAGGATATTCTTCAATGATGGTAATTCTACAATGATATTATAAAATACACAGGGGAGATTTGGATCAGTTGAAGTGGGTGGTTACGAAATTGTTATAAATGAGTGATCGATGTTGGTTCTGCACTCCCAAGTTCTCCTTTTTATCCTCCTGATAGGGTTACTTCCCAACATCATCTCTCCCTAACTATCATCATTTCCCTCATAGTGAGTGCTTTCTCTCTGATGTGATACTTCTTTCTCAGGCTCGTCCCATCGTTTTCCTTTTATTTTGGTTCATCTCTTTATTTTTCTTCTTTATTCATCTTGATTAATGATTTTTTTATACTTCAAGGACCAACATTGCTATGTCTGTTTCTCCTTTTTTCTAGAACCATCATGAATACACAATGTCGTGATTTAACTCAAGGTAACTCTTGTGATTTAGGATTATTGGTGGCATCTGGTGAGGTTTTTGTCTGATTTTTCGATGGATTTTCAGTTTTTATTGTTTACTCTTCTATCTATTTTTCCCTTCATGGTTCATGTTTCCCCTTTATTTGTTGAGGTATTTTTTGGTTAATTTTGGTTTTGTGGTTTAAATTTTAAATCATCATGGTTTTTGGTTTTTATTTGTGTGTCCAGTGTTCAATGGTTTTAGTTTTGGTGGTTGATTTCTGAATTTGGTTCAATTTAAAATTGTTTGGTTGTTGGCTTTGTTCAATGACTCTTCATTATCATGGTGGTGGTTTACTAATTTATGGTTATACGTGCTATATAAATTCTTTGTGGGGGTGGTGGTTTGGTGGTAGTTATCTTTGTGGTGGTTCCTAAATGGTGATGATGATGGTGTATCAATGACAATGATATAGATTCGGAAAGGCGATTCTCTATGGAGTTATAAATCACTTAGTTTCGGATTTCTTGGGTGTTTTCATTCCCCTGATATTTTCTGTTTTTCAATGGGGGTTTTGAAATAGTTTTCAATGGATCCTTATTGATGGTTTATTATTGGAGACATCCTTAGTTTTGGTTCTATAATTGATGTTTGACTGTGATGATGCAGTGATGTATCCTTGGGATGTCTAAATCTAGGTGTGCATCACTAGGCAGTTTACAGCTCGAGGATTTGACATCTTACTTAATTTAATTTGAGCTGATTAATTTTGAATTTTTTATATGGTTTTCTAATATTTGTGAGGATCTCACTCAACAATAAATGTGATTCATTGATTATATTAAAAAATGTAATTATATGGAGTACTAAATTATTCTATTTTTTCACTTGAATGATGATTTTATTCAATTTTTATTATGTAGTGATGTATTTTTATCATATTTTTTATTAAACCATTAAATGTGTGTTTTTTGTAGGAGATTAAACTCAACATGATTAGGATAATTAATTTACACACACTAAATTGGATTGTTCATCTACAATTGAAATCTAATCTTAATGCATCCAGGTTCTTCTAATTCATCTATACATGAGGAATTATAATTCCAGGGTAGATTGATAGGTATTGCCCTTTTCTCATATCAATTAAATTTATTTATTACATGGATAATAGGTTCAATAATTTTTCAAATGAAGTTGTAATTCTTATTTCAAAAAACCACCCCTGGAAACTAATTTCTCTCTCCTATACCATTTTCAATTTGAATTTTTAAATTTAAATTTAATTGTTAAATTAGTATAAAATTTGATTGAAATTGGGGTGTCCTAAAATTTGGACAAGTGTTTCCACTAAGCTTCCTAATCACTTTCACATTGACCCCATTATATGAATTTGTTGTTCCTTTGTAGTTAGTGATGTTTAGGATATTATAAATTTTAAATTTGGTCACCCATGTGGAATTAACGATTTCATGCAGGCACACCAATTGACTACCTCATGTTTGGTCCATGTTGACAATAAATATCATGTAGTCACTTCACATTGTAAATCCATTGAGTTGATATATGTAAATATGATACACAAACTATGTCATGGAAGAAGTTGAAGATTTAACAATTCCAAAATATTTTAGAGAACCTCATAGGGATACTTTTAAATCTTGTAATATTGATTGATACTCTATTTATGAATCTTGTTTTTTCTAAATAAAAATTACTATGTGAACATCAATGTGTAAACATCACTATGTAAACATCATTTCATAAAAATTGTTTTCATAAACATTAATAGATTTATCAATATTCATATTTATGTTGTGATTAATGACTATAAGGAATAATGGACAATATGTATAACATTAACCAATTAAAGTGTTTATGAAATGTATCATAGATTAATCTTGGTGATTCTATGTAATATAAAATTTTATTCAATAATATATCTTGATAAATATTATCATGATTCAGGTAGGATTTATGTAGTAAGAAGAAGAAGACAATTACAATGATATTTGAACCATAAATTCTGGTTCCATAACTATAGTTCATGCATACATGCGTACATTTATATAAGTTATTTAATTCATGTGAATTATCATTGATAAAATGACGAATAACTACAATATAATGGAATAATAATTCCCATGACATTTAAAAATATATTTTATGTCGTCATAAATAGTTATGAATGAGGTATGGTGATAAATTTATGATTTGATATTCCATGAGATTTCAAAATATTGAAATATATAGATGTTTGAATGAATTTATTCATGCAGAATTTTAAAGAATTTTATATAATAAATAAGAGATAATGAAGATAATTTAATTTTTCTATTTTAACGTATATATATTCTATAGGTTATAAAAGAAATAAATAGATTATTTGAAAATATTATTCATGAGAGAATAATTGTTTTTCTAAGATAAGAGACAGATCTGATATAATAATGGGAAGAAATATTATTGAGTATTGAAGTGTCCAAATACTAATAATATCTTTATAAATATTATGGTTTGAATAAAAGAAGGAAAAACTAGTGAATATTTTATTCAATAAAGAATAAAATAATAATAGAGGGAAAAGGTTCAATGATAGAACATATGTAGTCCAGTTTTGTATAGACGAAGAAGAGTCTTGTAACCAGTGAAAAAGATAAAGAATAAGGGATAAAAATTATTTATTTTTAGAAATAATATCACCATTAATATTTATTATTTTGAATGTTATTGGTTGTTTCCATTATTTAATATATATAAGAATAATGAGAATCCATCACCTGCTATTGTAAAGAATAAGTGCATGTATGCTTCCGTGGAATCAATAAAAGAAAAAAAAAAGATACCTAAAGAAAATAAATATATTGTTGGGTTTTAATTAGCGATGGTATATTATGTTTTTACCCCTATACTATCATTATAAAGGTACCAGATTCACCTATGTGGGGGATTCATCATAATGTGTTTTTTGGGATGTAGACCCATACACTTTTGGGAGACTATAGTGTAAAGATCTCAGGATTAATCTAGAAGGTCCTAGGATAATTGATGAATCCATATTAAACCAAGGAATATTCTTCTAATATTTCATGGTGAATATTTTATATCATTATTCTTTTTTTGTGTATGTTTTTTCTTGTATGTGTTTCATATGAAGAATAAAGTGACAAAAAAGAACTTTAGAAATAATTAACCTTTCTAGTGATAAAGGTAAAAAATAAAATAATTAAAAGTATTAAAAGTATTAAAAGTAACCAAAATTGATTCACCCCCCAGTGTTGAGTTCATGCTTAGACATTCTCCTCCTGTGAGGATCTTTTCCCACCCGTAACATCTTTGATATTGTCCACTCTAGTGTTCCACCTTCAGAGGTTCATTCCTAGGAACCCTACTCATCTGTAAAAGTCTATGTACTAGATTTTAAACTCATAAGAATTATATATCAAGCCTCAGAAAACCCCACATTCCATGTGGTACTCAAGATGTTTGGAACTATGGAAGGTCATTACTCAGTACTAAGTATGGTTCCACCCAATGGGATCGTTACACATGCCTAGAAATATTAATCCCCCTATGTTACTTAAGGGGTGAAAAAATTTCCATATACTTTGATACCGTGTCATGATATATTCCCACCCCTAAAATGAATGATATTGTCCACCCTAGGGTTCTATTTTTTTTTGTTATTATTGGTCATCCCACCCATATAAAAAAGGCCTATTGCTTGTGGAAAATACTCAAATTAAAAATATACTATGAATGATACTCCCCAATCCCCATTTAATACTCAAGGTCTACAGTACTATAGATAAGCCTTATTTAAGACTTACCATAGTGCCTGACACATAGAAGGTCAATTAAGGACTATTCACATCACCTAAAGAGATCATTTCACAATACTGGGTTTGATATAAATAATTTATTTTTATTCTCAATTCATTTATTAATATTTTTAAATTTTTTTAAACTAGTTCTTTAAATTATAAATATTAAGCGTAAAAATTATAAATTAATTGAGGTCTTTGTTGAATATTAAACCATGGGTAGTAGGACTTGGTGGTAGAATACTAATTGGACGAAGAGATTATTCCCTATATTGAAAAGGGGGGGATTAACTATCTATCATGCATTGATTTATCTTTTACGGATTTTGGGTTTATATAATTCATATACTTTGTATGAAATGGTTTTATATACCTCATACATGTGATGAATTTTGATATCTATAAATTGAATTTTTATTTGGGTTAGTAACATAATATATATGTTTTGAAAAGAGAAACTCATTAATATGGTTCGAACATAATGGATTTTTGGAAGGAATAAAGATTAAAAACTGATTTATTAGAATGATGGATGTATAATGGGAATACACGAGATAAGATTGTTAGATATATAAAACTCCTTGAAAATATGAAGTGGTGTACTCCTTCTAAAGAGAACATGTGTAAATATTATGATCATAAATCTGGTAGGTTATACTAATATTGATATCTCATGGATAATATAGTCTATGTGAAGTGTTTAATGGGTAATGGAAGGATACTGAGAGATGGTGTGAATTAGTGTTCTCCTATTTTACTAAGTTTTAGCATCTATTTAAATTATCCCCTCCTAATTCTTGATCCCATATCTTGGTTAATAATTATGGATATATAAATTCACTCTAAATATGTATCACCCCATGAAATTTAAAAATAGAAAAGAATCCTCCATGTAGGATTTTTACAAGGATTATTCCCAATGTGGGTACCTACTCCATGTCATGTTTAAGAATATTTATGAGACATGGATATTACCTATGAAATGAAAGTAAATAAAAATGGATTAGTGAAGTGTTATTTCTCAAATAAATTAATTTTTTCCAATGATATTATTGGATAAGGTTTCAATTTATCCTTTGGTCATTTTATAGAGATAGAAACAATCTCCCAAAAGGTTATTTATATGGCCTCCTTATAATATTCATCATTATGAATAATATGATAGTTGTTTTATACTAAAACCACTTGTTTCAAATGTTTCTCAAAAAAGTAATCAAATTATATCATTCTTATTCTATAAATATAATAAAATTATAGTAATAAGATCTTCTCCCTCAATTAACAAGTCTTCAACTACAAAAATATAATTAATAATAGTTTTAGATATTCATTATTATTATTTTAATAAATCTTCCTATGTTCTATAATCATATTGGATATTTAATCTACTAGATTTTTGACATAAAGGATAGATAGTAACAATAATTGAATATATATCTATCAATTTTATTATATCATAGAAGGGTTTTATTGGACTCATTCATCTTTCTTTCTCGTCAATTTAGGGGATATCCTTCCTAGATTTCATAAGTGTCCTTATTATTAAATGCACATAATATTTTTTTCTTTAGAATATAGTATAAAGTATCAATAAATTAATAATATCTCTATTTCCAATGTTATTTATCTTAACAAAAAAATATCACGATAATATTGTTTTTATATTTTAATATGATAAACCTCTTATTTTTCAGCAGTTGATATTCTTATTAAAACTGGTAGATATTATTGTTTATAACTCTCTAAATAATCTCATCCAAATATCAATAAATATCTATATTGAAACATCCATGAGATTCTAGATATTTCCTTCTTCAAGATCTTCCAAAAAACATGAGACATTTTAAATTATTTTCCATAGCAACATGAATAGCTTCACAACATAAAAAACTACTTAGTGGCATGACTAACTTATTTCACTAAACAATATTTAATTTATTAATTTTATTATATTTAATTTAAAACTCCTTAATTGAGTCACTATGATGTTTATTTACGTTAATATTACCATGCATCATCTGATTTCATCTATCTTAATAATATTTTATCCTATAATTCAATTATGTTTTCTTATAATGTTATACTTTTTCCATATCAATAAAACTATTATGTATAATAGAGAACCCCTTTTCCCATTGACATTTGTTTATATAGAAAATAATATTTCATATGACTTAATATCTCTTATCAATTTAGTGATTAATTCCAACATCCTAATTCCTTATCTAAATTCTAGATAATTGAAAAGAGTTCTGCATAAAAATAATTTTTTTTAGCATTTCCAGTAAATTCATACATGTTGTCAAGAAATTCATATACACTCATCCCTTCACAAAATTTTGGATATCTAAAATGTCATTCTTGTATAAATAAAGTCTTCTGAAACTTAAAAATTATTATTCAATTAGTATAAGTCTTGTAAAAACATAAAATAATTTTTCATTACCAATATAAAATCATACTAATTATAAAATTTTCAATATTCATAAATATATAAGAAAAAGTATTATAAACATTTAATATCTTATAAAATTCTTCTAGGATTCTTATAAAAAGATAAAATTATTATAAAAACTCAGACTTGTGAAAACTCTATGACTTTTCCATTTTTAACTCCAACAAAAATAATCCAGAATTATTCTATTAAAAATATAACTTTCTGCAACATCCTTTAAATAATCTCAACAGTATTTAAATAAATTTTGAAATAATCAATATATTTCCAAACCACTTATAGTTTGTTTAAATAGTCTTATAAAATATAATTTTTTAGTTTATAATAATTCATAATACCTTTAATTCCACCTTCATTCTATAATTAACTTCCACCTTCTCAAACCTTAATTATTCAATGAATCTTCATAAATATAGTATCTTCCACACTTAATGATTAAAGGATGGATTCTCCCAATATTAGATATCTTTTTCATCTCTTAAAAAAAGAGCTTGAGTTATTCATTTAGAATATATATTCTTATATCACTCCAAGCTACTCAATTCATTTAAAAACTATTATAGATAGTTCACGTAATATTTGAATGACTTTTAATTTATCCATATGTATTTTATCTTAAAAATAATCTGATGTAAATGGGTTATTAATTTCTATCTGGTCATCTAATTGTTAACTTTATTATTCAATGATATATTTTAAAAATATGTAAAATTTATTCTTTTAAAATAAAAAAATTATATTCATTTGACTCTCCATTTATATTAATTTTTAGTACCCACTTCATATTTTATGTAAATATTTCTTCTCCTCCTTATTGATATAAAATACAAAGGTCCGGGTAAGGGTAGATCTCAATTATCACTTACTTATTCTCTTGATAAAATGATACATTTTTTATCACTTAGAAATGAACCAAAACTGACTAACTATAAGCCTACAAGAGTCATTCCCATTGTAGAAAATATGAGTAATTAACTCTATAATCAAGTTAATCAAAAATAATACATCATGTGATACTAACTCTAAGTTCATTATTCAAGGGATATTAATAGAGATTTATAAATATATTCTATCATGTATACTCAGATCAATAAAGACATTACAATTTTATAATTGCAATACATGCTTCCTTACATTTTTTATTTCAAATAATGCTTCGCCTTAATTTTATTTTCAATCGAAACATAAATGGGAAAAATTAATCTTATTCCTCAATCTTCAAAACTATTTATAATTTTTATATTCTTTTCAATAATGATATTCCAAATACATCTCGACTCAACTCTCTATTAAGGGATTTACTTCTCAATCTAGTCATCATAGATGTTAATGCATTGTATAATGGACACATCATGTTAATATACAATAGATATAATACTCATACAGCTCCCCCAATTCACTACTTTTAATTCCATTCACATTAGTAAAAAAATAGACGAGGTTATGGGGAGGGTCTTCCTTACTCCTCAATTGGAGAAAAAAGGTTGAGATTTACCTCTCAACCAAGATCATATACTTTTTCAAGCATAACAAATGGAATAAATATTCATTCTTCCATTTTTTTTCCATATGAGTCTTTATTAGTAAAATGGTCTTATTATTACTTTCAAAATTTTTATTTTCTGTGAAATTATTTTTTCACTTTTACTAATGGAAAACTTTTATCCAATGGTGCTTTATCTTTTATTTCCATCAACACTCATTTTACTAGATTCCATGTCATGCAATTTTTAGGGGTGTTTCCAAACTATTTTCATTTTCCACATACCTACTCATGAGATCATTATTCATTAACTTTTGATAACCACAGATGAAATTAGATTTATTATTCTTTTTAAACAAAATTTTTCCGTTTAGAAATTTTACTAGCTTACATTTTCTCCATTAATCTAGAAATTGCAACTTCAGATGAAAAAAAAATCAAACACTCTTTTATCACATGCTCATCCGTTTTGCTATTTCCACATGGTTTCTTAACATATTTTAGGGTATCCTTTTTAGGAAACACCTCTAACTATTCTTTTAAGATGTCAATTACTAAACAAAAATCTTTTCCTTATATTAGATTAATTACTTAAATGAATTAATCTTTTAACCTTTAACATTGATGTTCATGAAAACATTTAATGGGCCAATATGGGTTTATTTATTACATAACATGATTATATCTTCCTTGTGGATATGAAATGAATTTTTTATTTGTTATTGAGTGTAGTTTACTTAACAATATTCTTTTGTTTTCTTCCAAATAAAGAATTATATTTCTTTTTTTAACTTGTCGTGTTGTTGTATTGTCTTCTCATTATCATAATAATTGTTCTTGATAGGTTTTTACCATAAATCCTCTCTTTTGTGACCACCTTTTTTAGAATATTCATATAAATTATCAATAATTAAAAATAAGTTTTTGATTGGTATATTTAACTTCAAGTGTGAACATTGATTCTGTATATAATAATTTATTTCTACTTCATCTTTGACCCCCCTTAATATCAGCCTTTAGTATTATTTAAACATAGAAATATTGTGAAAAAATTTGATAGCTTTGTGTCTAAACCTTTAACAAGACCAATATTTGAAAATATTTTTTTTGTATTGTCTTTAGAAATAGACTATCTAGATTTTACACCTTTCTATTTTTTGTTCAAACATCATCCCTTTAGGAATTTCTAGTGAGATTAATTTCTTTTAAATTATAATATCCAATCTTATTATGGAGATGGATTTTGTGATATTTTTATTGAACCATTTTTGTCTATATTTTGATATTAAACCTGTATTAGTAAATGACACTTATTTATTAAAATAAAAAATATACGAGGAAATAGTAACATTTTTATAAGTTCTTCCAAAATAAATATTATTATATAATGCAAGTATATTTTTTCCACCAATATTATCCTTATTGAAAGAATGATTAATTTTGAATCCATTTGTGGAAACACCACTCTTCTTAGTTGTTTGGGAAGTTCGAACTTGTGTTTATTCCAAATTTCTCAATTTCAAATCATGGCCAATAATGTTCATGTTGAGGGAATTATTAACATCCTAAAATAATATCAAAGTGTCTTCTAAGTCTCACTTCATCTTATAAATATGATTTTCATGATTTTTTTAGAATCCTTAAAATAATTTTTAGGGTATTTAATATTTGAATCTTACATCTCTAATAGATGATCCTTGACATAAACAATAGAATTTTGGGTTGAGTTTAAGTATAAAACTTATCCTCAATATTTTATTAACAAAAACTTTCTAAAAAATATTTATTTTCAACTCTTACTTTACTAGGGATAAGTACTTTTTGTAAAGCAATATATATTCTTATTTAGCTTCAAAAATATTTGTGAGAGTTTTGAATATTTGAAATTTTTTAGTCTATGCTTCCTCTATACCATTGAATTTATCAATTGAATATTCTTTTCTATTACAAAAATCTGTTATAAACGCAAATATATATGTGAAAACCTCACTAGGCGATTTTTATTAAATAATAATTTACATTAGAGTAGTGGTATGAAACCATTTAAATTAAATAACTCTCCTCATACTATCCATAATTTGAATTTGATTCTTAAAAAGGATAATTCTCAAAATATTTAGCATATGGTAAATTACCACTTTTCTCAGATTCAAGTAGTGGTGGATCCTAATTTACTTTTTATTTCTTATTAAACCCATTTGATTCTCTTTTATTTCTTTTTTCTAGTGTGTTGTTTAAAACATACATATTTGAACCAACAAACATAACTCGCTTTTTCGCCATCTCAAACATTTAAATAACATATCGAAATTTATAATTAATATAAGACAGTTAAAAAACTAGAGAAGAAACTTGATCTAGTAAGAGGAAACCTATTTTTCTCTCATACCAATTGAAGTTCCTATTGGGTCATTCAGGGACACTAAGAGGGGACTAATCAATGTTCCCATAATTTATAGAGTTGTAGTTTCTCTTTTAATAATATTATATTGATTATTTAACCTTTATCACAATTAATATTAATGAATATATTATTACTCTAAAAATAAATATCACCACATTAAATTCATAAATTAATAAGATTACATTAAAAATAATTTTTCAAAGATTTGACCCTAATCTTGTTACATACTCCTTGTTGTGTTTGAGGTAATTTTTTGAGACAGAAATATTTACAATATGATGAATTTGAATAAAAAATATGTGGTAAGTTTATTTTTTGAATTATAGAAATATATTCAATTCATTTATAAGATAAAATTAGTGTTCATCCTAGAGTATTTTTGTAGTGGGACTAAATATCTGTGATAAGGTTTGTATAATTTCTCCTGATAATCATTAGTCTCCCGACAAGAATGGTAGTTTTTTTATAATTCATACACCAATTATAAGTTTTCCTATATAAAAATTTCAATCATATATTTCTTATACTTTGGATTTCATAAAATTATCATAATTATATCTTATTAATTAATGAAATGGTCTTCATCCACCATAATTGTTTCAAAAACACTACATACAAGTCAACATTTTTGTTAAACTCTATCTCACTATATTCTAAAGTCATAGTGGTTATTCAATATATCAAGGTATAAATATAATGTATAGGAATTAGGAACACTATTCTATCTCTATCTCAAACAAATTATATGATAATACGGTGTGGTATTAGGCCATTCTTCTTCTTCAACACACATTCTCTCCTTCTTAGATATCATTGAACGTCTTATTGAATAAAAATACAGTTTTTCTCTAAATAACTCAATATAAAAACTCAATAAATTCAAAATATCACTTTTTATTATGTTATTTATTTTACCTACACAAAATAATGAAATAACTGTTTCCATATTTTAATATTGTAACTCACTTTGATTTTCTATAAGAAATATTCTCATTAAAACTATTAAAAATTCTAGTTTTTAATTCCTAAAAATTCTCATTCAGATACCTATAATTATATAACTTCAAAATTCAAAGAGACTCAAAATATTGCATTCTTAAAAAAAATTATAAAATTCAATATCTTTTTTAATTCTTTTCCACATTAGTTTGAATATGTTTATAGCATGAAAAATCCCTTATGGTGTACTAGTCTTATTATAGATAACAATATTGACCTTGTTCTTATTCTCATCTTGAATCCAAAAATTATTCATTTAGTAACTACGAGGATTATATCCATGAAGAAAAAATCTTGTGTTATCTGATTTGATATCCCTTTAGAATATTTCATCTGGTAAATCCTTCATATTTTCTTAAATTATTGGACTCCTATAACATTAAATAAATTATTATACAATAAAAACAGTCCCTTTTTTCATTTTCAAATCTTTATAGAGAGAAAATGATATTTCATAATACATTTTAAGTCTTATTATGTTTTTCAGAAAATCATATATGTTGATTTCTTTTAAAAAATATATCTAACTAAAAATTCTTGCGTGCTAATATGAAAAGTCTTACATAATGAAAAATTCTTACAAATTTCTAGAAAATTCTTACACAGTCATACATGTATAAATTTTTGGGAAAATTAAAAGATATACTTAAAGATATAAATTCTAATAGAATTGAAAATATATTATTCCACTAGAAAATTTCATATAAAAATGTAAAATACATTGTCATTTCAAGACACAAATCTGAAGTCCTATAAATTTTTTAATAATCTTATGAAAAAAAGATAATGTCTTAGGAAATATAAAATTCGTAAAAAATGACTTCTATGATATTTAAGAAATACCATATGTCTTAAAAAAAATTCAAAGTCTTATAAAAACTCAAGATCTTTTCCATTTTTATAGATACAATATAGATATTTTAATCTTATTCTATTACGTACAAAATTTCCTGTAATTACATTCAAATCATCACAAAATTATTTAAATCATATTTTAAATTTCAACATATTTACAAATCTCTTAAAACTTGTTTCAAATTATTTATATGTCCATTATTAGGAATTTTATTTCACCCTTAACCTCAAAATTCTCAAATATTTATCCTTAAGGTGCTATTCAGTAAATATAACAACATCTACACTCAATTATTCACATATTATTTCTCCATATATCGTATAGATTTTTATTTCTTTAAACATAGCTATTGATATTTTCATTTTATATCTATGTTCTTTGAACCCTTTAAGATTTAATATATAGATATCCTTCTCAATTCACTTGAATAATATTGTAGATAGTTCATATAGTTCCTATAGATCTTTTCATTTAGTAAAATTAATTACATATAAAAATTATCTAATGTAAATGGTTTCTCACTTAAGTATTTCCATCCAAGTATTCCAAGTAGTGGAAAATTACATTATCCATCTATGTATATGAATAATATCTATTAGTTAGGATCTTCTACAAGACCTAAACTTCAATATTTTTGTACATGTTTCCTCATTTATATATTTGAAAAAATACAGCTAATTAAACTATTAATTATAATCTAATTAGGTTATTTATTAAGGAATAAATGTTATAGGTGTCCTTAATAGAATTAAGTTCTCTTATATAGCATACTATTTGGGTCATAATTAGTTTAGAAACCCTAACATAACTATAATGATAGTGTAATTGAGTTGGGAAAATTCATATCATAGATTTGGAAAATGATTTTATAATCAATTATACAGGATTCATATATGATATTATTATCATTATGGACTACCTAAATTTCTATTTTATTAGAGAATTTATAAAGTGACCCTACATTTAGTGAAATATGAATCTCATTCCACTAAGAGATTAAATGAAACAATTTAAGGGGTTTATCAATATAGTGGGAGAACATTTAATAAAGGTCCTCATTAATTAGATTTAAATCATGATAAAAATTTAACAATTGATTTTATTATAGATAAACTGTAATCCTTATCATCAAAGGTAACTTTGAGATCAATTTTTGAAATATATAATCTTAATAAAAGAATATATTTAGATTGGAAATAAAATCAATGTATTTTTCTTAAGAAAGGAGGAAAAATCTATATGTTAGAGAAATCCATTTTTATAATATAATGGATTAAGTTGTTCATTAACTATATATAAACTCTTATATATTACTTTAAATGATTCAATTAATGTATCCACTCTCATTTCAATATCTATGGAGCATACGTTACAAAAGAAACATGGGGACATTGATACATTCAAGGTGATAGATAATTTGAAATGGATATAGGAAGAATATGATAAGAATAATATGTACAATATTTCAAAGTCAATTTCTTAGAAGCAAGATGTTTTACAGAACTTTTGTCTCCACTTATTTACCCAATATTATTGGGTATACCAATAATACAGAGGGTTTGGGATCGCTATTGAGAATTTTTCTATAAATATAATTCATTTTAAAATACTTACCAATTTTTTTACAATTTATTTTAAATTTAAATGCGAATGAGTTCAATAGAAGTTCATCTAATCTCTTTAAGATGTTAAGGATAGATAATCCTAAAATTTGATTTATAGAATAAACTGTTCTATAAATAGTATAATAGGGTAAAAGTTTAAACCAAAATAATAAAAATTATATAGGAAATTACAATAAATATTATTCCAATGGCCAAACAAAGTTATTGAATCTTAATGTGATATTTTAAAATGATATGTGGTGCTTCCATTGTTGAAACATTTTCCACTTGAGGAGGAATTTACTATAATTTATAATGTAGTGTGAGATACATCATAGAGAGTTAATGTCAGGTATTAATGATATAAAATCAATTAATAAATTATGAAGGGTATATGATACTAATTATATAACAATAATTGTTTTATATGTATTGGAATTCAAAATTGATACGGAATTGGCAGTTTAATTTTGAACAGTGCTATCAATTGATATAGTAATAGAATCTATATTAAGAAATTTTACATAATGAATTACCTCAAATCATGGATGAATTTGGAATAAATGATGTGTATTTTATCGTATTTATCTTATATAGTAACATAATCTTTTTTTAAACAAGGATAAGTTATATATAAAATGAGATAATATTTTAATAGTCATGGATTTTTATATATAAAATTCTATAAAATGTTCCAAAAGTGGATAATTTGAAAAGGATTTTCATTTAATATAAACAATTTTATATAAATATTTATTAAAATATGAGGTAAATAGTTTCAATCACCTTCTAGTGGTATATTTTAAAGAATGAATTATTATTTTTAAAATATTTCAATAAAAACATAGAATATAATAAAAGATATGTATGTTAATAGTTTATTTAAAAAATCATACTATAAGAATAAATTATTATCCAATGACATTAAGTATTTTATATCTTAGGATATATTTTGTGTCAAAATAATGCTTTTATGAGCTTACAAAGAATATTTTTTTACTTAAAAAATATTAAATTATAAAAATATAAGATTAAAACTCTTAGATTAAATGTTTATGGAGTTCCATATCCTAAAATATTTTAAGATGTTTTGGTACAGGATTATATTATTATAATGAGTCACATTTTGTTAGAAAAATGATCACAAAGAAATGTTTTAGTAGAAAAATTTCATAAAATATTGTTCTGATTAACTTAAAAGGACTAATAAGTATACATCATAATTTATTAACATTGAAATATTGAATATTGGGGAAAAAATAATTTTAAACACTTGTTAATTTATTTTGACATTAATAATATGATTCATAGTCTCACCATTATTATTCATACAATATTTCTCTATAGATGTTACTCACTAAAGGAGTTTATTGGGAGGTTTTATCTAATAGTTATATAAAGACGTGGAAGGAATTATATAAAGAAATAATAAATTTAAAAAATCTCGAAATGTACAATAAATATAAGTCTTATATGGAAGTATATCATATAGGATATGATTATATAAGTGATTATATATAGTAATATTATTATTATAAAAGAATATTAAGAATATTATACACATCATGATATACAAAATAAAATCTTAACATTATCATTATTTTACATTGGATATATAGGTTCATGAGTGAAATAATATTTGACCTATAAAATTATGACTTCGAGTTTTCACTAGCTAATGTTCATCATGAAATATTATAGTTTGTGATAAAATATTAAATATTTCATAGAAGTAGTTAATATATATATATATGAAATAAAATCATAAGACCCAAATTAAGTTTTATTTGTAGGATAACCCACAATAATATTACATGAACTGTTATACACTTTGTCTATGGTATACTAGGTGTGAAAATTTTATATTTATTCAATGTACTTTATAGGTTTTACATGATACCTTTCATGGGATACTTCATACCTGGATACTTATATTATCTTATCCTTGAGTATGAGGTAATTAGATGGTGTTTGGGGTTTTTTATAATTTCAATAGCTGAGGCTTAACCATGAAGGGATTTATACTCTTGTATGAAGAGTAAGACATATAGGCCCCCGATAAAGATATATTGAAGGATTGTGTGGTCATACATAGATATGTAAATGTAATATGTGCTTGTTTATTGGTTGAGGTGCATGTGATGTACTCATTTACTAGGATAGATGATATATGGTTGTCTTTATCTTTGTTGTTAGTGTATACTTGAAAAAATGAGAGCATGTGAGTAGATATGTTGAATTGCAATAATTTGTGGCTTTTAGCAATTGTATATAACACACAAAATTATTATATGATTATGAATAATGTTATATGATACATACATTGGACCCACATATTTTAACATCACGACCCGAATCACTAGATCCGAGATGGAATGCTAGATAGCCTCATGCACACATCCTCGTACGAAAGAGGTTTTTAACTAGTAAAGAGGGTCTCAAGTATAACTTTGGGGAGACTATACCCCTAGTACCATGTCATAGGATCAGATAATCAAACAATATTATAATAAATCTAAGTAAAAATATAGAAAAATAAATATGATATACAAGTAATGTAACGACTCCCAAAGTGGTGAGAAAAATCAAGTAAGAAGTAAAGAATACTAGAAGTAAATATATAGTCTTCTACAGAGTTCCCCAATGCCTGTCTCAGTCTACTTATAATCCATGATCCATTGCTTAGTCATTCTCCTTAGGCCCCCTTCCCTTCACCGAATCTCTAGCCACAAAATCTAAAAGTGCACCGAAATGCCAAAGTAGGGTGTGAGTAAAAGACTCAATAGGACACCACCAATGCATCCTCAATATGATGTGCTCAAAATATAAGTGTATTCCATAATATATAATGTGAATTAAATACACAAACCAAAACTGAGTGCTTGGGAGCTAACCAAGCAGCCACATCCCCCATCTATACCTACTTCAACCCTATGCTGAAATGGATTATTATACTGTCAGATGAATTAATGATTATCCATTAGGATAATGATTTATGTTCCATGGAATCGTTGTGTGATAGTATCAATTCCCTGCATAAAGATATGTTTCTCTATATGGGAAAGGGAAATGAGAACTAATCAACTTCCCTTAATCATCGAGTTGACGTACTGAGGACCGAGAGCTAATTGTGTCCCTTAATCATCAATTCCCACCTTCGAGAAGACATACTAGGGACCGAGATCTAGTCAGTACCCTCTTCATTGAGTTCATCCCAAAGAATTATCATATTCCATTCTATTTGATTGAACCATCATTATCAGTCATGCACATCACTCCTCAAAAGGATAAAAAATGTCGTGATGGTTTGCTACATGATACTCCCAAAGCGTCATCATATCCCTCATTATCAGACATGTGCATCCCAAGGAATCGTCATGTTACTTCCTTATATATTAGACCCTTGTCATCATTCATGCACATCCCTCCATCTATAAGATAACACAAGTCACAATGGTCCACCACATGGATTCCCCTAGGCATCGTCATGTGTTTACACCTTGCATTGGACCTTTTTCGCCAGTCATGTGCATTCCTCCTCCATAGGATAATGCAAGTTGACTATCCAACTTTCTTAGATCGAAGAACAAACCCACAAGTATACATAGTATGTCATGATATATGTGTGTGTCTGTGCGTGTGTGTGCGTTTGTGTGAAAAAATAACACATCATCATGAGTAAAGTAGCATACAATATAAACACAATCACATAGTAATAGGAATAAACATCTAAAAGTACTCATGGAATTTAGTGTAATATAGAGTTTTTGGGGCTACCCACAAACCCACATGCATTCACTATCTAGCATGGTCATTAAACACATTTGAGCATAATCACATTAATTTAAAAAAACTTAAAAATGCCAAAAGTTCAAGGAACTTTCAACCTTAATATTTGTAAAACCTATCATAGATTTTTTGACATCAAGGAGATACATCATGGTCTCGAGCTATTCACACATTGGTGCTCGAGGTATGTAAAAGTTTAACCTAGAACCAAAGAATTTATTTTTATTTCAAATAAATAAAACATAACATGTGATAATTCTTTCACTCTCTCGAATAATTCTCAAATTATCGTTAAATTTATCACTCATGTTGATAAATTATAATTATCATGTTACCCTTTTAAAACATCACATAAAATGATAAAATATTTTCATATGAATTGATAATTTAAATTATAATTTTATAAATTTTAAAATTTCACATAAAATGATAAAAAAATTTCATATGCACTAATAATTTAAATTATCGTTTTATCATTTTTTAAACATTACCTAAAAGTAAAACCATTTTTTAAATTCCTTGATAATTTAAATTATCATTTTATAATTTTTAGAACATCACATAAAATGATAAAAAAATTTCATATGTGTTGGTAATTACCTTAATTGGATAATTAAAATTTTATATAAATAATGATTTAAGAAACTTATATTTATTGGTAATGTCGATAAATTTAATTCCCATTAAATATTTAAAAGAACACTCAAAAATACCCTTTGATAATTTATAAATAATTATCATGTTATTTTTGTTTGAGTTAATTTCAATTAAAATTTCTAATTTATTTAACCTTTTTCTCTTATAAAATTCATGTAATAGAATAAATGAGAGTTTAAATATATAATATAAAAAAAATAAAGAAATAAGAAGGGAAGCTACCACACTGCGTAAAGAGGCCATGAGGGGGGAGGCTTCTAGGAGGAATAAAAACTTCGAATATCTTAAAAGACTCTTGGAAATCCATTGACTCATCACCTAAAATTGTTTTGAGTGTTGTTTAGTGTGATTCTAAGGATTATATAACACCCTATATTTAAAGGGTATAAAAAATGTGTTCCTCATTTTAGTAATTTATTATCTGATTTTCAATACATTTTTCAACAAATAAATTCATGCTGATTCATTAGTTTCTTGGTAGGAAATCATTTCCATCAATTTCAGGTCAAACCGTGCGAAATATAGAGGTTTAAAAAACTCTAATTTGCATTAATGGTGGTCTATGTGAGGTTGAAGGTGGATGAAAAATTTCTTATGTGTTTTATTAAATTTAAAAATTAATTTAATAATTAAATTATAAAATATTATTTTCATGGTCAAGGTAATTGAACGCCCATTGCATATAAAAATCAAACCCTATTTTGGATAAACCCCCCTCCCTTCGGACATAATTACAGTGTCTGAATTTCCATGTGATGCACCATTTGTGAGATATAAAAATATTTCCAATAATTTAATATATTAAACACTTTATTTAAAAACATTAATTAGCGAGAGGGAAACGAAAAGATTGCTACCTTAGAATTTTATAGTCTTAACAGGGTAAAACCCAAATTTCAGCTCCAATGATGGTCTCGTTTTTATCACCTAATTTACCATTTGAAATATATTATATAATTTATTAAAAAAATAGAATAAAAAATTTATTAAATACAAAAAGTGTTTTTTTCATGAGAAAGGTGTCCAAACATCGGATGCCTACAAATGTTATACCACTTATAAAAATTGTGTTCCGGACATAACTGTGGTCTTATTTTTATCATACAACACACTGTTTTACAGTTATTCAATTATTTGGAATAATTTTCATGCACATAAAATAATATATTTAATATTTTTATTCACTTTTCACTGAGGATTTTCAAACCTCAAAAACTTTTACTAACACAATGATTAACTCGGAATCTTATTTAATTGAATATTCTTGTGTATTAATTGGGAATTTTCCCCTTCTACGACGTGTTTAACAAAATAACAACCTTTCTGCTGATAAATTATTTTCTTCCACTTAATAATTTATCATAAGAGGGATTTATTATTATTGTAAAAATTAGGATGTTATAATTCTCCCCCTGTAATGACATCTCATCCACGAGAATCTTCTCTAGTTGTCTTTCTCAAAAAACTCATACCATTGAGCTCGAAGATCAACCACACATTCTCAGGTCTCTTCATAAATCCGTCCATGTTTTATCTAAATCTTGACTAGTTGTGTTGTATTTCCGTTTAACACCTCCTCACAGAAAAATATGTTCCACCATGACGCTTCTCACCATATGAATCCATCCCCAACAAAACATCCCCACAATCTGTGACATGCATAGGGTAGGGTATGCACCTTTAAAACAATGACACATGGAACACATCATACATAGATCAATAGTAATAAGGGAGGCCTATATGATACTCCACTACCCCTATCTATTGATTAATTCCATTATCATTCTCTTAAAAAAGTATTGACCATCATCCTCAAATATACTTGGGTATTATTTCATCATTTGATGAAGTAAAAGAGAAAGGTATGTTAGGGAAGCATAACTATTCTGATAAAACAAGTCCATACATGGATCACAAATATTAGGAAAACAATAGTATTAAAATAAAAAAGAAGATAAAAGGACCATGGTTTAAACCATACATCATACAGAAACAAGATCATTATCCCCATGTTAGGGATAAATACATTTCATAGATAGTGCCTACATTAGATCCGTGATCAAATCCATAACTTTGCTGATTCATCATAATCTAGGGAGTTTGTATCATCTATTGGGCTTCTCCAATCCTAGACTATCCTGACCTCTTAGCACTCTAATGGGAAACCTTTGAGAAAAAACATCGAAGATGCCCAGCCTTGCCACACTGGTGGCTGTCCATTATTATTGGATTCCTACAAATGACGTTACAATTTCCTTGTTTCCCACGATTAAAGCACTTGCCTCAAAAAGTTCTATTATGATTCGGTTTTCTGTCACTCATCCACTGTAGAGACCCGTATCTTGACGTACATGGACATTACATTACTTTTGCGGAATACTTAGTACATAACAAAAACACACACACAAGGATCGTAATAGTTTAGTGTCTTTGGAAACTCGGAACGTAATCTTCTAATCGTGGTGAAAGTTCTTCAATATCTCCCATAAAGGTCATCCCTTTTTTTTACCTAAAACCTTTCTTTATATCCTGGGGAAAAGAAAACATAAAAGGGTGAGCTCAAATGCTCAGTAAGGGTAAACAAAAGAAATATCAATAACATCATATATATAAGAACATAGCTTTTGGAAATCTTAACCTGCAAAAAAGCTCATAATATCATAACATGGGATAAATCATAGAAGTGAAATGTAATCCCAATAATCATAAATTAAAACATGAAACTTTTTTGCATACACACATAATCTTAGAAAATCATTTCTTGTTAGTCAAGACTCATTGCCAAGACTATCTTAGTGGACAAAGTCCCTTTCTGAATCGAGTAACCCTCGTTTCAGTCCTGTTTCACTGAACCGGTATAACCTACCATTTCAGCCATGTCTATCTCATGAGATATAAAATAATTACCCAATGCATTGGAGGGAGATATAGGTCCCACCCATCTTATAATGAATCCTTTCTTATGTGTGCCACATAATCATAAAACATACATCATCGCATAACACATGTAACAAAAAATGGGATTCTTGAAACATCATGACATCATAAAACAATTCATATAAGATAAAGGAATTCATAAACATAATTCCATCACAACATAGTCAAATCAATGTAAAAATATGGATAGAAACAGAACCCTTTATTATCTTAGATGGAAAATAATTTTGATAAAACACTTGAATTGAATTCTTGAGGAAAATATCCTTTCTTTTTCAAAATCAATTTCTTTTCACAAAACATCATGCAATTTTAAAAGAAAGAGATTTTATTGAAAATAGTCATGAAATATTTTAGAGGAAGCTTCATGAAAATAAGGCTTTATAAAATAGTAGAAATCTGTTCGTGCCGTATAAGTTAAAAAAAACATTCTTCGTACTTTTGTCGGAAAAGTCAAAAAGTACCTCGTACGAAAAATGACAAAAGATTCCTTTCATACGTATTACTAAAAACTCACCGAAGGGTAAAAATGGATTTAAACAATTTTAGGTGGATGGAAATAATATTACATATTGAGTAAACATGGATGTGGATGATAAAATACACCCCAGTAAATACTTACGAATAAACAATCTCGGATAAAAATGAGATTGTGATATTTCCCTTACCTTAGGTCCAATTTGCTTCGTATGTGTCCGAAACTCCTGTATAATGATTTAAATAATGTCATTGACTTATTACAGAATCATATTCATTGTTATGATATCATATATGGTTCACTTATGACATTATATTACCCGTTCTTTTGTAAATTCCATGTTAAAGAAGCGTTTTGGGTAAAATCGTTTCATTTATCGTAGGTGTTTTGACTTGTTGTTCTTGACATCATTATTACTTATATCATGATTTACTTACTTCCAGAATATAAAATATAATTTATATATCATATATATTCAGTATATATATATATATATAATAGATAGATAAATAAAATGAAAAACACCGTTCATGGAGACGGTAGTCCGTACGTACGCATGAACGCTGTTTTTCATTCCTTATTGTCTTGAAATGGAAGTAAGTAGATGACATACAAATGTATATATATACATAAATCCAGTAGCTTTATAATGTCATATATTTCATTATTATTTCTTATATATACATTATAATCATTCTTAAATGGTTAACATGGAGAATGAATCTCATCGCGTCGTGGAGACGGTAGTCCGTACGTACGCACGAGCGATGATATCATTTCTATAAATATTGAATTGAATTGGAGTGGATTATACAATATATCAGAATCAATATGATGTTGTAATAACTATGTATAGTTATTCTTTACACCATTATACCCATCCATGTAAGGTGGTGGTGGAAAATAGATTACACCACGGCGTGGAGACGGTATTCCGTACGTACGCACGCGCGGTGATTTCTTTTTCCGTAGGATGGATAGATGGTGAAATAGGGTTGTTTCATACTTATAATAACATATCAGTATATTAGTGATACTGATGTTATTACTTCATAATGAAACAACCTAAGAAGAAGAAGTGGAAGAAGAAATAAAGATGAAAGAATTGGTAACGGTAATTACCTCTTCTTTGAAGTGCCTCTTTGAGACCTCCTCTTAGGGCACTAGAATTGGTCTTTGAGGAAGACCAGAACCTCTAGGATGTTGCTAGGGAAGTGGAGAAGGGATTTTGGCAGGGTTTGGACGAGCTTGAGTGCTCAAATTGGTGTGAGGAGGAGGGGGAGGAGGTGTCCTTTTATAGGGGAGGAGAGGGGCACCTTAGGAATATCTCAAAATATTATTTTATATTAAAGTCAAAATCGGTTTATAATGGTTCCAAAGGGTCTTATTTCGAAGCTAAAGTGGGGATGGGTCGAAATCCTATCAACCAATAGAATTTAGACAAGTTTAGGATATTATTTTAACCTTATCAATTATATTTAACTCTAAGTTAAATAATTTAACTTTTACCATGTCTTTTTGTTTTCTTTCACTATATGGTTAATACACTTACTATAACATGCCAAACGAACCCCAAATTGTTTATTATTAATATATATATCCTTATCTAAGTCATTTGGCCGAACCTTAGATTTTTAGGAATACAATAACAATTAATAATATAATATTTTATTTAAAAACTATTTTGTGTCAATTTTGACACTATTTGATATATGATTTTTGTGAAAGTCATAACAGAATTAAATGTTCGAACCAAGTTGATTAAATAAACATTAATATATCATAGTAACCTAGAAAATTAGTGGAATTCATAAAAAATCTCAAATTACATTTATTTTGGTGTTTATAACATCAATTATGTCAATATTTCATTAATAAGATAATTACTGCATCATCGTTGTGTCATAAATAAAATAAATTATTTTATGTCTAAAAATTACAAATAAAATACCATCATGTAGGAAATATTTTTAGCTTTCTAATTAATATTTACAATAGAATTTATCTTATGTATAACCCCATATTAAAAATGATTTACTTATTAAACTTTGATTTTAACTATTTTAACCTTTCTTTAAATAAATTAATAATAAATGTCCTAATCTAATCCAAGTGGGCCTAAATGGTCATATTTTATTCCTAAGTTTGTTTTTGGTCGAATTACACTTGTCCAATAGAATTAGGACATGTGTTAGGGTAATAGTAATATCATATTTACCCTTAGTTACCCTATTTACTATTAACCGCGGTAAAAAAAGTAAAAAGTTACTATTCACCAAAGAATTATTTTCATCTCATTGAACCACATTTTAGTCCTTGATATTAACCGTGTCTCTCGGATTTTCGAAATTTCATTCACAGAAGCGGCAAAATTAAGTTTTATGAAAAATTCAGTTTTTTTAACTACCACTTAGTAGTTTCACTATTCATCAAAAATTGATGTTTTTCAGAACAATGCCAAAATTTCATCCTAAGCTATATTTCATATTCCGAATTCAAAAATGAAATCTATTTTACCAAATTCATAACATAGAAGTTGCATTAATTAATTTTATAATTAAATCCCGCTGTTAAAATAAATAGCGTGTTTTTAGGAAACAATATCTATCAAAAGATTGACACTTGATTATGTCTGGTTTAAATGTGCAATTACATCCAATGACCAACATTGTATTAAATTGTAAAAATATATTCTAAATATACTTTAAAAGTACTCCAATTAATAATTTATCACTATTAATTATTTCTATTAAAAAAGTTGTTTTTTAATTATAATTTAGTAATTTTCACTATTCATCAGAATATGAAAGTTATCCGAAATGTACCAAAATTTCACCTTAGGCTAAATTCGATACTCCGAATCCAAAAATGAAGTTCATTTTGAAAAATAAGATTTACAGAATTAAAAAGTGGTTATTACTATTCATATCGGCTAGTTTTAATAATATTTTAATAGCATATCGTTGTTTAGTGAAACTCGGTATTGCGTATTACACACGCTATCGAGGAAGGTTGCGATTGCGTGTAATGCAAGGCAAGTCAAGGATGCGTGTTGTGCAAGCTCCTTTTGGTGTAGCGTACAACACAAGAAATTAATAAAATTAAAAAGAATATTTTTTATAAAATCTTGGGCCGTTACATTCTACCCCCCTTAAAATGAATTTCGCCCTCGAAATTCGTCGGGGTTATAAATGGTTTACTATTTGAAAGTTTCTTTAATAGAAACCCACATCGTAAAAAGGAATATCAAAACCAATCTTTAAAAACAAAAGTATGAAACGTAACGGTTACCCAAATAAACTAATCATTGGGTTTCCACATAGGTGAAAATATGGATATGGAAGAGAAATCTAACCATCATGTTCTGATGGAGAGTGGTAGAGAACATGGCTATGGAAAAGCCAATAATCACAAATCCATAAATTTGTGACGATCTAAGGTACCATCCGATTCATCAGGTATAAGATCACTAGGACAACATTTTTGGTTTTCAAGATCATTTCCCTAAAGTTGAAAATTTGAATTGGAATAAATACTTTCTTTATTTTGGTACAATCTCACTATTGTTCGTGCCTAGAACAATTTCCACTTCATCTCTTAAATAAATGAAGTTGAATTTGTTATTCGTGAAGTGTTAGCAGATCATGTGATAGAATGACGGGTCATTCCATATGTCTCAAACAAAAGGTTAGCAAAAATTATATACATAAGTCGATCTATAGTGAGATTAATCATATATGGTTCCTAAAATGGACTTATACTTCATATATCATACTGCTTAATATAATAAAACTAGTTTCTACTAAACAGGGACTTCCTGTAGGTCAGTGGTAGGCGATAAAGGCCAGTCGCACTTCGGTTGTGGGTTCGATTCCTACAGCCTTGTCCGAAGCGATGGGCTGTCGCCCGTCCTGCAGGTTGTCCCTTTTTCTAAAACTACGTTACTATAACATCCCATCAATAATATCAAAAATCTTCTATCCTTAAACAATACTAACTTATGTCCAACATAATCCAGTCTAATCTTTAGGCTTATACATAATACTGCAGTCCACTCTCATAATATAGTGACAACGATTACCAGAGATTTGATACTGTCGTTGATCCCCACATATCATAAGATATGTCTTGTTGGTCACATTCCAAACACTCAAAGTCCTTAATCGTGTATTCTCTTGAATACCTTAGTGAAAACATGAGTGCAGTTAAAAGTTAACACTTTCCACATACCAAAATCCTCAAAATTCTATATACTCAAACCATGATATCACTTAGTCCTTATATTAATCATGAGCTCATGAATACAATCAAACATCTCATTGTCTTCTTATCCTTTCATTATGCACTTATCATATACTTTCCAAAAGTATCTGAATAACCTTTCATGGTTACTGGTACCATTCATCATACACTTAAGGAAAGACAACAGTGTAACAATCCTTAGATGTCTCCTTATTCCAACACTACACATGATAAACATGTAATCATTCCACTACATTCTTAGACCATTGACCGAGCTTCAACATTTCTTTCATCTCACATATCATTTATAGTTTCTTCATCATCGTCAATATAAATACTTCCCATACGACCATACTGATTCTCTTCATGAGACTTTCCCTTAGGGCATTGGTTTGCATAATGCCCGTATATTACACATTTAAAGCATTTTACCATTGTTGATGTCGTAGCAATACCATTATCCTCATCCATGGTGTTAACTGAACCTTTTCCTTTGCACTTACTGGCTTTGTGTCCTTCTTTTCCACACCCAAAGCATCTTCCAGTTCCTTTGAAACATTCTCCTTGATGCCTCTTCCCACATGATTTACATAGGGGAAATTGAACTTTCTTTCCTCTATGATCATCATGAAACTCCATCTTTCTCTTATTAGCCGAGTCAGGAAACTTACCAAATTTTACTTTATTGATCATATTATGAGATTTATGATTCGGCATAATAATGATGTTTGGACTTCCAAATCCCATTTCATTTTGTTGCTCATGAAAAATATCATTCCATTGTCCATCATATCCTCCATTATCGTGAATCACCTTGTTTCCAGCCATTTTCTAAAACCCAAAAAGAATAGTGTGAGAGGCAAAAATCATGCTAGGGAAAACAACATAACAAAGGGGGAGTATCCTCAATATCTAACTTCTTAGGTTAAATTCTATGATCGTTACCATAGTTCTAGGACTATATCTTATATGTATACTTATCCTTAGGGACATCCCTAGACATACCTTAGAAATATCTCTAGGGATCTCACTAACGTTTTCGCATCCTAGTTTCCAAAGGTTGACTAAACCTTTCCTATGATACCAACTATAGAGACCCGTATCTTGACGTACATGGACATTACATTACTTTTGCGGAATACTTAGTACATAACAAAAACACACACACAAGGATCGTAATAGTTTAGTGTCTTTGGAAACTCGGAACGTAATCTTCTAATCGTGGTGAAAGTTCTTCAATATCTCCCATAAAGGTCATCCCTTTTTTTTACCTAAAACCTTTCTTTATATCCTGGGGAAAAGAAAACATAAAAGGGTGAGCTCAAATGCTCAGTAAGGGTAAACAAAAGAAATATCAATCACATCATATATATAAGAACATAGCTTTTGGAAATCTTAACCTGCAAAAAAGCTCATAATATCATAACATGGGATAAATCATAGAAGTGAAATGTAATCCCAATAATCATAACTTAAAACATGAAACTTTGTGGCATACACACATAATCTTAGAAAATCATTTCTTGTTAGTCAAGACTCATTTCCAAGACTATCTTAGTGGACAAAGTCCCTTTCTGAATCGAGTAACCCTCGTTTCAGTCCTGTTTCACTGAACCGGTATAACCTACCATTTCAGCCATGTCTATCTCATGAGATATAAAATCATTACCCAATGCATTGGAGGGAGATATAGGTCCCACCCATCTTATAATGAATCCTTTCTTATGTGTGCCACATAATCATAAAACATACATCATCGCATAACACATGTAACAAAAAATGGGATTCTTGAAACATCATGACATCATAAAACAATTCATATAAGATAAAGGAATTCATAAACATAATTCCATCAAAACATAGTCAAATCAATGTAAAAATATGGATAGAAACAGAACCCTTTATTATCTTAGATGGAAAATAATTTTGACAAAACACTTGAATTGAATTCTTGAGGAAAATATCCTTTCTTCTTCAAAATCAATTTCTTTTCACAAAACATCATGCAATTTTAAAAGAAAGAGATTTTATTGAAAATAGTCATGAAATCTTTTAGAGGAAGCTTCATGAAAATAAGGCTTTATAAAACAGTAGAAATCTGTTCGTGCCGTATAAGTTAAAAAAAACATTCTTCGTACTTTTGTCGGAAAAGTCAAAAAGTACCTCGTACGAAAAACGACAAAATATTCCTTTCATACGTATTACTAAAAACTCACCGAAGGGTAAAAATGGATTTAAACAATTTTAGGTGGATTGAAATAATATTACATATTGAGTAAACATGGATTTGGATGATAAAATACACCCCAGTAAATACTTACGAATAATCAATCTCGGATAAAAATGAGATTGTGATATTTCCCTTACCTTAGGTCCAATTTGCTTCGTATGT
Source organism: Viscum album (assembly GCA_963277665.1). Lineage (NCBI taxonomy): Eukaryota > Viridiplantae > Streptophyta > Magnoliopsida > Santalales > Viscaceae > Viscum > Viscum album. The sequence continues at coordinate 120,104,220 of OY728146.1, read as the reverse complement.
GTCCGAACCTCCTGTATAATGATTTAAATAATGTCATTGACTTATTACAGAATCATATTCATTGTTATGATATCATATATGGTTCACTTATGACATTATATTACCCGTTCTTTTGTAAATTCCATGTTAAAGAAGCGTTTTGGGTAAAATCGTTTCATTTATCGTAGGTGTTTTGACTTGTTGTTCTTGACATCATTATTACTTATATCATGATTTACTTACTTCCAGAATATAAAATATGATTTATATATCATATATATTCAGTATATATATATATAATAGATAGATAAATAAAATGAAAAACACTGTTCATGGAGACGGTAGTCCGTACGTACGCATGAACGCTGTTTTTCTTTCCTTATTGTCTTGAAATGGAAGTAAGTAGATGACATACATATGTATATATATACATAAATCCAGTAGCTTTATAATGTCATATATTTCATTATTATTTCTTATATATACATTATAATCATTCTTAAATGGTTAACATGGAGAATGAATCTCATCGCGTCGTGGAGACGGTAGTCCGTACGTACGCACGAGCGATGATATCATTTCTATAAATATTGAATTGAATTGGAGTGGATTATACAATATATCAGAATCAATATGATGTTGTAATAACTATGTATAGTTATTCTTTACACCATTATACCCATCCATGTAAGGTGGTGGTGGAAAATAGATTACACCACGGCGTGGAGACGGTATTCCGTACGTACGCACGCGCGGTGATTTCTTTTTCCGTAGGATGGATAGATGGTGAAATAGGGTTGTTTCATACTTATAATAACATATCAGTATATGAGTGATACTGATGTTATTACTTCATAATGAAACAACCTAAGAAGAAGAAGTGGAAGAAGAAATAAAGATGAAAGAATTGGTAACGGTAATTACCTCTTCTTTGAAGTGCCTCTTTGAGACCTCCTCTTAGGGCACTAGAATTGGTCTTTGAGGAAGACCAGAACCTCTAGGATGTTGCTAGGGAAGTGGAGAAGGGATTTTGGCAGGGTTTGGACGAGCTTGAGTGCTCAAATTGGTGTGAGGGGGAGGGGGAGGAGGTGTCCTTTTATAGGGGAGGAGAGGGGCACCTTAGGAATATCTCAAAATATTATTTTATATTAAAGTCAAAATCGGTTTATAATGGTTCCAAAGGGTCTTATTTAGAAGCTAAAGTGGGGATGGATCGAAATCCTATCAACCAATAGAATTTAGACAAGTTTAGGATATTATTTTAACCTTATCAATTAGATTTAACTCTAAGTTAAATAATTTAACTTTTACCATGTCTTTTTGTTTTCTTTCACTATATGGTTAATACACTTACTATAACATGCCAAACGAACCCCAAATTGTTTATTATTAATATATATATCCTTATCTAAGTCATTTGGCCGAACCTTAGATTTTTAGGAATACAATAACAATTAATAATATAATATTTGATTTAAAAACTATTTTGTGTCAATTTTGACACTATTTGATATATGATTTTTGTGAAAGTCATAAAAGAATTAAATGTTCGAACCAAGTTGATTAAATCAACATTAATATATCATAGTAACCTAGAAAATTAGTGTAATTCATAAAAAATCTCAAATTACATTTATGTTGGTGTTTATAACATCAATTATGTCAATATTTCATTAATAAGATAATTACTGCATCATCGTTGTGTCATAAATAAAATAAATTATTTTATGTCTAAAAATTACAAATAAAATACCATCATGTAGGAAATCTTTTTAGATTTCTAATGAATATTTACAATCGAATTTATCTTATGTATAACCCCATATTAAAAATGATTTACTTATTAAACGTTGATTTTAACTATTTTAACCTTTCTTTAAATAAATTAATAATAAATGTCCTAATCTAATCCAAGTGGGCCTAAATGGTCATATTTTATTCCTAAGTTTGTTTTTGGTCGAATTACACTTGTCCAATAGAATTAGGACATGTGTTAGGGTAATAGTAATATCATATTTACCCTTAGTTACCCTATTTACTATTAACCGCGGTAAAAAAAGTAAAAAGTTACTATTCACCAAAAAATTATTTTCATCTCATTGAACCACATTTTAGTCCTTGATATTAACCGTGTCTCTCGGATTTTCGAAATTATATTCACAGAAGCGGTAAAATTAAGTTTTATGAAAAATTCAGTTTTTTTAACTACCACTTAGTAGTTTCACTATTCATCAAAAATTGATGTTTTTCAGAACAATGCCAAAATTTCATCCTAAGCTATATTTCATATTCCGAATTCAAAAATGAAATCTATTTTACCAAATTCATAACATAGAAGTTGCATTAATTAATTTTATAATTAAATCCCGCTGTTAAAATAAATAGCGTGTTTTTAGGAAACAATATCTATCAAAAGATTGACACTTGATTATGTCTTGTTTAAATGTGCAATTACATCCAATGACCAACATTGTATTAAATTGTAAAAATATATTCTAAATATAATTTAAAAGTACTCCAATTAATAATTTATCACTATTAATTATTTCGATTAAAAAAGTTGTTTTTTAATTATAATTTAGTAATTTTCACTATTCATCAGAATATGAAAGTTATCCGAAATGTACCAAAATTTCACCTTAGGCTAAATTCGATACTCCGAATCCAAAAATGAAGTTCATTTTGAAAAATAATATTTACAGAATTAAAAAGTGGTTATTACTATTCATACCGGCTAGTTTTAATAATATTTTAATAGCATATCGTTGTTTAGTGAAACTCGGTATTGCGTATTACACACGCTATCGAGGAAGGTCGCGATTGCGTGTAATGCAAGGCAAGTCAAGGATGCGTGTTGTGAAAGCTCCTTTTGGTGTAGCGTACAACACAAGACATTAATAAAATTAAAAAGAATATTTTTTATAAAATCTTGGGCCGTTACATCCACTCCTGGTCTACCTTTATCATCCTAACAACTGAAAGGACTCCTATAATAGTAAGAGAAAACTCAGTCACTAGCTCATTGTGGGTCAAAAGTATTCTTGTTGTCCAATCCTCTTCCAGTCCATTTTTAGAGGCTAGGGCCTATTGGAAGACCTGTGTATACATCGTCATTTCAAAACCCCTAACCTAACGTATGAGCTCAGGTTGAAGGCCTATCTCAAACTTCTGATCCTTTTGTGCCTCATTCTAATCTAACAAAGGAGAAAAGTGAAGCAACATTGTAGAATTTAAAGAGTAAGAAGAGACAGTCATAGAACCTTGTCGTAATTCCATGAACTCCTACATACAGTCAAGTTCCATCATTTCATTGAAATTTTGTTCCATAAATAACTCCTTGAAGGCCATAAAGGTAAGACCTTGTCATCCCCCAGGTTGATTCATGGTAGTCCACCATCTCCTAGGAGGTCCTTGGAACATAATGGTTTCCAGAATCCCTCACCCATCCTTAGGGGTCTAGACCATCTTAAAAATTCTCTCTATATAGTGCATCCAGTCCTCTACATATTACGGGCCAACAGTGCCCTAGAATGTTAGAGGGTGCAGGGGTTGGAAATACCAATCATGGTCAGTCATAGTCCTTAGTGCAGGTCCACCCCAAATAGGAACTATCTAGAAATGTACCAAATGAACTGGCCCTATAGCATGAATCTCTTGTTCCTGATAAATAGGACCTACAACATGAATTTCTTGGGTCACATACCCCCTGTTGTAACACCCCAAGATTTCATAGTACATTATTTCTTCAAAGTAATTCAATAACTTGCACTACACGCAACACCGAGTTCAAGCGCACCACAAGATTACCAAACTAGCCGTTCAAAAGTGGTTATGAATAGTATTAAATGAAATTTGAACATTATATAATCCTTATAGTTTTAGAATCCATATTATGAGTTTATTAGACATAATGTAAGAACAAATTCATTTTTTCCAGATAAAAGAAGTATTTTTCAAAAAATGCACTTTTACCATGTTTTAATGGTGAACCCTTTTTAAATACAATATTTAAAACATTTATATATTGAATTTAACAAAATAAACTTCTTATTTAGAATCAGGACATAATAATTTAGTTTCAATAAAGTTTCAGTGTTTTTCTGATAACTTTCATATTTGGGTGAATAGCGAAAAATGATATATTTTTACTGAAAACAACTTTTTTAATCAAAATAATTTATAGTGTTAAATTATAAAATTTAATGGTTTATAAGTAAAAATAGATTATATTTTTACCATTTAATTCAATTCTGGTCATTGTATGTAATTTCACTTTGAAATTGGACATAAACAAGTGTCAATCTTTTGACAGTCATTATTTCTTAAAAATACGCCTTTTGGTTTTGACAACGGGAATTAATTTTAAATAAATAAATGAAACTTATATGTTTTTAATTTGGTAAAACAAACTTCATTTTTGGGTTTTTAATATCGAAATTATCCAAGGGTGACGTTTTGGTATTTTTCTGAGCACTTTCAATTTTTGATGAATAGTGAAAAACACTGAGTTATAGTTTAAAATTTAATTTTTATTTAAATAATTATTTATTTAATTTAAATTTATTTTAGGTCAAAATAGATACATAATACCTATATAATTTCAATGTAATTCATTGGAGTCAGTTTATAATAATTTTTTATATATAAAAAGTTAATTGAACTTTTCGCCGTCTTTTACCCACCTCCTATGAGAATTTGCAACTTCACATAAAAAATAATTATACCGCTTCTGTGAGTGAAATTTATAAAATCTGAGAGACAAATTTAATATCAAGGAGTAAAATTTGGTTCAACATGATAAAAATAATTTTTTTGAATAGTAACTTTTTACTTTTATTTACCACGGTAAAAGTAAATAGGGTAATTAAGGGTAAAAATTATATTAATATTACCCTAACACATGTCCTAATTCTATTGGACAAGTTTATCTCGACCAAAAGAAACCTTAGGAATAAAATATTATCATTTAGGTCCACTTGCGATAGAGCAGGACATTTATTATTATTTAATTCAAAGAAGAGTTAAAAGAGTTAAAATCAAAGTTTAATAACTAAAAAAATTTTAATATAGGGTTATACAAAAGATAAATTCAATTATAAAAATTAATTATAAATATAAATAATTTTTCTACATAATTGTATTTTATTTATAATTTTTAGAAATTAAATAATTTAATTTATTAATGACACAATGATGATGTAGTAATTACCTTATTAGTGAAATATTAAAATAATTGATATTATAAATACCCAAATAAATATAATTTCAGACTTTTAATGAATTCCACTAATTTAATAGGTTACTATGACATGTTAGGGTTGATTAAATGAATTAGGTTCGAAGTAATAATGATGTTATAAATTCAGAAAAAAAACAAAATACCAAATAGTGTCAAAATTGACAAAAAAGTGTTTTTAAAAAAATATTATATTATTAATTTATATTCAATTCCTAAAAATCTATGTTTCGGCCAAGAGACTTATATAATGATAGGTGTATTATTAATGGACCACTTGGGGGTCTCTTGGATGTATATAGTATGTTTATTAACTATATAATATAAAAATACAAAGTGACATGGTAAATGTCAAACTAATCAACTAAGAGTTAAAACTAAAAGATATGGTTAATATAATGACCCAAACCTGTCTAAAGTCTTTTGGTTGAAAGGATTAAGAACCATACCCACATTAGACTTTAAATAATTTACTTTAGATCCATTATAAACTGAAACTGAATTTATTATATATTAATACTTTATGTTTTTTCCAAAAGAGCCCCTCCTCACCTTATAAAAGGACACCACTTCTAACCAATTCTTCATACCTTAAAAACATTTTGGTTCATCCAAAATCTGCACAAATACCCTATCAACTATCATCCCTTAATCCTAGAGGCCTTACTTTAGTCATAAATCCAACCTATGGATCTCTTTTGATCAAATCAAAAGAAATAACCCGAAGAAGAGGAAATGTTTTCACCACCCTCTTTCAAGTCCTTTCTTCTTCAACTTCTTCTTTTTTTTGTTATTTAAATTCTAAAATAATAACTCCAGTATCTTATATATACTGTGATGTTATTATAAATATGGTACAAGCATATTCATTATTCTATCCGTCCTTTTAATGAAATGTCACCTACGTGCGTACGTACGACTTACCGTCTTCACATCGTGGTGTAATTGTTATTCAAAACATTATTATTTGGATGGGTATGATAATGATTTGTAATTGAAGTAAATAATAAATATAACATTATAATTATTCTGTATATATGATATACCATCCAATTATATATTAATTTAATGTCAAAAGAATGATATTATCGCTTGTGCGTACGTACGGACTACCGTCTCCACGAAAGCGATGAGATTAATTCCCCATCATATCCATTCAAGAATAATTTTCATTTCATGGTTAAAAATAATGTTTAAGGACTTGATATCATTCTGTATATGAATAATATAGATCCTATCCATTACAAACATGGCTTATATAACAAAATATATGAAAGAAAACGAGTAAGTTGACACCCAAAACGACGATAATACTATGATATTATTAACAAACCAATGTTAAAAGATCATATATGATATCATATGAATGTATATGACTCTTGTATACTTTAATAATAATTATTTAACCGTTATACAGGAGGTTAATCTACCCTCAACCAAGGAAAAGTACAAGGTAAGGGTTTATTTCACAATCTCTTCATTATCAGAGGTTGTTTATAGGTAATTATCTACTAGGACCTCTTTATCATCCACATCCATATTTCTTAAAAATGTATTTCAAAACATTCTTACTATTTTACAGAATATGGGTTAAAGACATTTATACCCATGTTTGACTTTTTATAAGAAGTTTTTAATGGAATATTTACGTCATTTTTCAAACAAGGACCTTTTTAACCTTTTCGACAAATTAAGGTACAAATGTCTTTTTTTATTCACTTATACGACAGGTGCGGTTATTTTCCACCGTTGTAAAATATTCAAAGCATCAATTGAAATCTTATAAAAATATTTTCATAGTAAATGTTTTCTCTTACAATTATGTGACTTTTAAATGTTTTAAAGATTTATCTTTCTAAATATTTTTAAATAATTTCCATGTTTTCAAAATGATTTTAAGGATTTATTTATATGGACATAAATGTTTTGAAATTATAATTCTTTTCAAAAGTTTCAAAGTGGTATGGGACACTTTGATTCAAAAATATATTTAAAATTAATTCCTTTATAAATGTTTGACTTTTCAATGATTTCAAAAAAGAGATATTTCTCTCAAATAGTTTTGATTTCATCTATGTCAACATACATTGATGTATTTTAAACTTATTTGGAGTTGATTTATTATGATACAAAATTTCAATATTGTATTGAAGGTTTTGTGACATGTTTGACTGTGGATGTGTTATTTTTATACCATTCATGGTTAATGGAGAAAGTATTTACATTTCGTATGCTAGTTTTAATACGAATGTTTATATTATGTTTAAACCTGTTTATATGAGGAATGCATTGGACTTAATAAGTGATGGTTGGAGCCCTCTATAGATCCTCGATGCATCAGTAGGTATCATGAGACAAACTAGTGTCTTGGAACGAGGCCTTGAAAAAATATTATTTCTAGTCTTGGCACGAGGCCTTGGCTATGTGGTTATGATAGTCTGGAATTATGAATTCCATCATTATGAAAGTGGTTATTGGTATTGCATGTGATTATTCGACTAGTAGAATATCCATGTGAATAAGAAAATGACATTATTTCATTTTATCTTTTCTATATTACGCTGAAGTTCAAATTTAAAATGCTTTTGTTTTAGTTATACATTGCCTTAAATGTTATTTTTATTTATGAAAGTTTCCTCTATATTGTTATCCTTACTGATCATCTGAGCTCACCCCTTTCAATGTTTTCATTTTTCCCAAGATGTGAAGAAGTATTTTATGAATGACCTGTAGAGAATGTATGAGGAGATATGAATACAATTTGTGTTGTAGTTTTTTTTCACTTTATCGTGTAATGTAAGACTTATGAATATATATAGTGTTTCCAAGTCTACTAAACTAATCGGTCTTTCGAGACATGATCTTTTGTGATCATGCCAATGTTATATAACAATGCACCGACTCTGGGTAACTGGGGTCGGGGAGTTACAGTTGGTATCAGAGGAAGTTTAGTATAAACCTTAGAATCTAGATTTAGATAAACTCTTATTAGATCATATAGCCCTAAGATAGAATTTGACAATTAGGATAGAATAACTTCCTAGAATTTTGGTACTGTAGAGATTTTGTGAGTTTTCCATGCAATAAATCCCTCTCCAGATACGAGGAGGTAGAGGCGGCTCTGGAACAGATGTAACTAGGGGTAAAACCCAAAAACACCGCTTTGAGCTAGACTCGAACGGGAACTGGTGCACGACAACTGGACTTGCTGCACTCTTGGGTATGACACCCCTGGGGGATATTCGTAGGATAATTCTCATTTTCTTTATAATCCATTATGAAGGGTTTATGAGTGTATACTTCCTCAAGGAAGACATTTTTATGATTATGGATTATATCCATAAACTGTTTAATTTATGTTAAGTGTTTTAAAACTTTGGGATTACATATTTCTATTCATAAACTAATCTAGTGTATGCCATTGTTTAGAAATGGTTCCCAGTAGAAGGAATGAGAACTCCAGTAATACGCATGATCCAAAGAGTAATAAGGATAATATATTTCATGGTCTTAAGCCAGAATTTAGAAGGGAAATAGTCTCCCACGTATTATCATCATATAAAGAAATAATATCAAGTATTGATAAGATAAGTAAAGAGTTTTCAGAGTCCTATAGATTTGAAGGGAAGCCAAAGATGGAAAGGATGGTAAAGAGAAAGACAGGTATATGTAAGAAGGTAAAAAAGGATTTTCCCAAATGTGATAATTGTGGAAAGAATCATCTCAAAAAATTCATGAAGGGAATGAGAGTATGTTATAATTGTGGAGAAAAAGGACACCACATTCGTGATTGTAAGGGTAGTAAAAAGGTTTCAAATGTACAATGCTTCATCTGCAAGGAGTGGGAACACTACGTGAATCAATGTTCAAATCATCATAGTATGCCCCAAATGATGCTATTGGATAATAATAAAGTTATGATACTACCATAGATAAATAGGAATGACTAGTGTTCTTATGTTGTTATTAAAGAATTATTTCATTTGAGTGTAGTATCAATGATGTACTGATTGTATGAATTATGGAGATAAATAAGGATTGTACTATAGTACTATTTCATTGAGGATTTGATATTATATGGTACTATGAAAAGTGACTCAACAGTAAGTTAAACTTTTTTTTGAAAATACATGGTTGAAGGAAAGGTAATACTTAATATGGTATTGATACTGAGGTAGTAATTTTGGAATAAGAGATGGTTGATTTGGACAAATTATATTGGATATTCTTGACTACCTTAGCACTGATTAATGGTTTGTTTGTTTCATCATTGTTGGAATATTCAACGTTTTTGGATATAAGGAATATATATAGCATTCCATAAGGAATAAGAGAGAATTAATGTAATCAATAAAGTTTTATGGTAATTCAGGCTATTACCATATTTTAAAATAATACACGATGAAGGTATTCATATGTTATTACATGGGAAAAAAAGATCTTCATTATCTTTACCTTCTTTATAAATATTGGACTGTGAGTTTGGACATAAGTAATTTGGATAAGTCTAAATGTTGGAATGTATTATATTTGACATTTGACACAATTCTTAAGGTTAAATCATTTCTGAAGATTATTTTTGGATTGTTATAAAAAGGACTACCCGTAGGTCGGGCGAAAACCCATCGCGTCTGGCAAGGTCGCAAGACTTGAACCCGCAACCGAAGGGCGAAAAGTGTGTATCGCCTACCACTGACCCACATGATGTCTTGGATTGAATAATATAGTATTTTTAAAGGGTCTGGTAGATGAATTATAAATTCATTTTTTTGGAACCCTATACGAATAGGATAAATAGAATATTCCTTTATGTTCTATTATCTTTTAGAGTAAAAGATGAGTTTGTGGTAGAAATTAGTTAAAGGATGGAAATCTACTTGATAAGTATACTTTTTTTCTTATTTTATTATATGAAGAAAGAAATTCTTAAAAATTAGGCAAGGCATCTTAAAAAAATGTGTTATCCTAATACCTTACGTTTTGTTGAACCGATGGTATTTTAAATCATCATAGATTGGTGTCTTTTAGGCCCGCAATTCTAAATTTTTTTGTGATTGATGACCTCAATCACTCCCTATAAATATTTAAATTTTCCTCCAATTATGTGTCTATAATTTCCACCAATGTTCTCCTAGTCGAGATCATAATTTGGTGGTGACTTTTTCATTCCCATTTTCCTCTTATTAAGACTAAATTTTATTAACCAAATTTCCGATGAGGGTTTCCCCACAAAGGTATTTATATTTTCAACCATTTATTTTAAAAGAATAATTTCAAATTGCGAGGACACAATTTATTGATGGAGGGAATAATGTAACACCCCTAGATTTCATAGTAAGTTATTTCTTCAAAGTAATTCAATAACTTTCACTACACGCAACACCGAGTTCAAGCGCACCACAAGAATACCAAAATAGCCATTCAAAGGCGGTTATGAATAGTATTAACTGAATTTTGAACATTATATAATCATTATAATTTTAGAATCCATATTATTAGTTTCTTAGACATAATGTAAGAACGTATTCATTTTTTCAGATAAAAGAAGTATTTTTTAAAAAATGCACTTTTATTGTCTTTTAATGGTGAGCCCTTTTTAAATCCAATATTTGAAGCATTTATATATTCAATTTAACAAAATAAACTTATTCTTTAGAATCAATACATAATAATTTAGTTTCAATAAATTTGTGGTGTTTTTCTGATAACTTTCATTTTTGGGTGAATAGTGAAAAATACTATATTTTAACTAAAAATAACTTTTTTAATCAAAATAATTTATAGTGTTAAATTAACATTTTTAATAGTTTATAAGTACAAATAGATTTTATTTTTACCATTTAATCTAATTATAGTCATTATAAGTAATTTTACTTTGAAATTGGACATAAACAAGTGTCAATTTTTGATAGTTATTATTTCTTAAAAATACGCCTGTTAGTTTTTACAACGGGAATTAATTTTAAATTAATAAATGAAACCTCTATGTTTTGAATTTGGTAAAACAGACTTTATTTTTAGATTCGGAATATCGAAATTATCCTTGGGTGAAGTTTTGGTATTTTTCTGAAAACATTCAATTTTTGATGAATAGTGAAAAACACTAAGTTATAGTTTAAAACCGAATTTTTATTTAAATAATTATTTATTTAATTTAAATTTATTTTAGGTCAAAATATAAAAATAATACCTATATAATTTCAATGTAATTCATTGGAGTCAGTTTATAATAATTTTAGATATATAAAATTTTTATTGAACTTTTAACCGTCTTTTACCCAACTCCTAAGAAAATTTGCAAATTCACATAAAACTTAATATTACCGATTCAGCGAGTGGAATTTCAAAAATTCGAGGGACACGGTTAATTTCAAGGAGTAAAATGTGGTTCAATAATATAAAAATAATTTTTGGTGAATTGTAACTTTTTTACTTTTATTTACCACGGTTAAAAGTAAATAGGGTAATTAAGGGTAAAATGATATTAATATTACCCTAACACATGTCATAATTCTATTGTAAAAGTGTATCTCGACCAAATGAAACCATAGGAATAAAATATTATCATTTAGGTTTACTTGGAAAAGGTTAGGACATTTATTATTATTTAATTCAAAGAAGAGCTAAAAGAGTTAAAATCAAAGTTTAATAACTAAAACATTTTTAATATAGATTTATACATAAGATAAATTTTATTATAAATATTAATTAGAAAGATAAAAAGATTTAATAATTAATAGTATTTTATTTATAATTTTTAGACGTTAAATAATTTAATTTATATATGACACAATGATGATGCAGTAATTACATTATTAGTGAAATATTAAAATAATTGATTTTATAAATACCCAAATAAATATAATTTGAGACTTTTAATGAATTACACAAATTTTATAGGTTACTATGACATGTCAGGGTTGATTAAATTAATTAGGGTTGAAGTAATAATTATGTTATAAATTTAGTAAAAAAACAAAATACCAAATAGTGTCAAAATTGACATAAAAGATTTTTTAAAACAAATATTATATTATTAATTGATATTCAATTCCTAAAAATCTAATTTTAGGCCAAGAGACTTATATAACGATAGTAGTATCATTAATGGACCACTTGGGGATCTCTTGGATGTATATAGTAAGTTTATTAACTATATAATATAAAAATACAAAGTGACATGGTAAATATCAAACTAATTAACTAAGAGTTAAAACTAAAAGATAATGTTAATATAATGACCCAAACCTATCTAAAACCTGTTGGTTGAAAGGATTTCAACCCGGACCCACCTTAGACTTTTAATATTCCACTTTGGATCCATTAGAAACCGAATATGAATTTATTATAAATTAATACTTTATTTTTTTTCCCAAAGAGCCCCTCCTCCCCTTATAAAAGGACACCACTTATAACCAATTATTCATACCTTAAAAGATTTTTGGTTCGTCCAACCTCTGCCCAAATACCCTCTCAACTATCCTATCTTAATCCTATAGGCCTTCCTTTAGTCATAAATCCAACCTATGGATCCCTTTTGATCAAATCAAAAGGAAGAACCCGAAGAAGTGTTAATGTTTTCACCCCCCTCTTTCAAGTTCCTTTATTCTTCAGCTTCTTCTTTCTTTGTTATTTATATTATAAAATAATAAATCCAGTATATTATATATAATGTGATGTTATTATAAATATGGTACAACCATATTCAGTATTCTATCCATCCTTTGAATGACCTGTCACCATACGTGTGTACGTACGGCTTACCGTCTCCATGGCGTGGTGTAATTGTTATTTAAATCATTATTATTTGGATGGGTATGATAATGATGTGTAATTGAAGTAAATAATAAATATAACATTATAATTATTCTCTATATATGATATACCATCCAATTATATATTATTTTAATATCAAAAGAATGATATTATCGCTCGTGCGTACGTACGGACTACCGTCTCCACGAACGCAATGAGATTCATTCCCCATCATATCCATTCAATAATTATTTTCATTTGATTGTTAAAAATAATGTTTAAGGACTTTATATCATTCTGGATATGAATAAGATACAACCTATCCGTAAAAAACATGGATTATAAAACAAAACATATAAAATAAAATGAGTAAGTTAACACCTCAAACGACGATAAGACTAAGATATTACTAACAAAGCAATGTTAAAAGATCATATATGATATCATATTAATGTATATGATTCTTGTATAATTTAATAAAAATTATTTAACCATTATACAGGAGGTTAATCTACCCTCAACCAAGGAAAATTACAAGGTAAGGGTTTATTTCACAATCTTTTCATTATCTGAGGTTGTTTATACATAATTATCTACTAGGACCTCTTTATCATCCACATCAATATTTCTTAAAAATATTTTTCAAAACATTCTTAATATTTTACATAATATGGGTTAAAGTTATTTATACACTTGTTTGACTTTTTATAAGAAGTTTATAAAGGAATATTTATGTTATTTTCCAAACAAGGACCTTTTTATCCATTTCAACAAATTAAGGTAAGAATGTCTTTTTTTATTAACTTATATGGAGGGTGCGGTTATTTTCCACCGTTGTAAAATATTTTAATCTTCCCTTACAATATTAATAGAATATTTTCATAGTAAATGTTCTCTTTTACAATTATGTGAATTTTAAATTTTTTTAAGATTTATCATTTAAAATATTTTTAAATAATGTCCATGTTTTTAAAATGATTTTAAGGATTTATTTATATAGACATGAATATTTTGAAATGATAACTCTTTTCAAAAGTTTAAAAGTGTTATGGGACACTTTGACTGAAAAATATCTTTTAAATTACTTCCTTTATAAATGTGTGACATTTCAATGATTTCAAAAAAGAGATATTTCTCTCAAATAGTTTTGATTTCATCTATGTTAACATCCATTGATGGATTTTAAGCTTATTTGAAGTTGATTTGTTATGATACAAAACTTCCATATTGTGTTGAATGTTTTGTGATATGTTTGACTGTGGATGTGTTATTTTTATACCATTCATTGTTTATGGAGAAAGTATTTTCATTTTTATGCTAGTTTTAATATGAATGTTTATGTTATGTTTAAACCTGTTCATATGAGGAATGAATTGGACCTAATAAGTGAGGGGTGGAGCCCGCTATAGCTTCTCGATGCATCAGTAGGTCTCATGATACAAACTAGTGTCTTGTCACAAGGCCTTGACAAAATATTATTTGTAGTCTTGGCACGAGGCCCTGGCTACGTGGTTATGATATTCTGGGATTATGAATTTCATCATTATAAAAGTGGTTATTGATATTTCATGTGATTATTAGACTAGTAGAATATCCATTTTAATAAGTAAATGGAATTATTTCATTTTATCTATTCTATATTATGTTGAAGTTCAAATTTAAAAGTCTTTTTTCAGTTATACATTGCCTTAAATGTTATGTTTATTTATGAGAGTTTCTGCTATATTGTTATCCTTACTGAGCATCTGAGCTCACCCCTTTCAATGTTTTAATTTTTCCCAAGATGTGAAGAAGTATTTTATGAATGAACTGCAAGGAATGTATGAGGGGATATGAATACAATATGTTTTGTAGTTCTTTTTTCAATTTATGATGTAATGTAAGACTTATGAATATATCTAGTGTTTCCAAGGCTACTAAACTAATCAGTCTTTCGAGACTTGATCTTTTGTGATCATGCCAATGTTATATAATAATGCGCCGACTCTCGGTAACTGGGGTTGGGGTGTTACACCTGTACCACTGGTGGTGGTATAGGATCATCATGGGCTGTCATAACTAGCGATCTCATTACACATCTCTGAGGTGGAATCTCTATAAAAGAAGGAACATTTGGGACATTAATAGTACCTAACTAGTCTATGGGATCACACAGGGTTCTCTTAATATTCTATACGATCAAAAAAGGTTTTCATAAGAGTATAACCTTCACCCAAGGAATACCCATCCTATCACTAACCAATGTTTTTGTCCAAAGAAATTAGTGATAGTCATATTTATACTAACTTAATAGAATGATCTATTTAATAAATCAATTCTGATAAATATCTATAACATGAAAAACAGATAATTCATACAGAGAAACTGTCCCAAAAAGATAGCACAAATCAAGGCATTTAATTAATGATCTAAAATGTAGCACAAAAAAGGTATATACATGGAATGTGAAGATAAGTGACTATTTATGATTCATGAACATACTCTAAATATTATAAATCATATATAACATAATGTGTTTCACCCAAGGTGAATTAATAGTAACAACATAAAATAAATTACCCACTTTATGGAAACTCAGAGGTCCACTATGTAGTGCTGGCCAGGCACTGACATAGTTCCCCTATTTGAGTCCCAACTATCGTATATTTTGTCTAACCTATCCCAACCCCAAACAAAGATAAGAAACATGTTAGTAAAAACTTGATCGTACTATACCATTTTGTAACATTCCAACCCAAATCATGGGGTTTTAGCTGGAACACTACATAGCCTCTTGAGTGCCTCCTCATACGAAAGAGGTTGTCAAATAGAAGCGAGGGTCTCAAGTTGGAATTTGGGGAGACTGTACCACCTATATCAAGTCATAGGATTATATAATCAAGAAATATTATAACAAATCAAAGTAAAAAATTCAGAAAATAAATTTGACATACAAGCCATGTAACAGCTCCCAAAGTGGTGAGAAAAATCATATAAGTAGTAAAGAGAACTTGAAGTAAATATATAGTCTTTTTTGGAGTACCCCAATGCCTATCCCATTCTACATCAACTCCATGCTCCATCGCTCAGTAATCCTCTATAGGGCCCTTTTCTTTCACTGGATCTCAATCCATGAAATCTACAAATGCATTAAAATTCCCAAGTAGGGTGTGAGTACAAGACTCCAAAAGACAACACCAATGAATCCTAAACGTCATGTGCCAAAAATACAAGTGTATTCTATAGTAAATAATGAAAAGTAAATGCACAAACAAAAACTTAATGGTTGTGTTCTAATGAAGATTCCATAACCCCCGACTGTACCTGCTTCAACCCTATGGAGAAATAGATAACCATGATGTCATATGAATCAATGATTATCCATTAGGTTAGTGAAAAATGTTTCTTGTCACCATCGTGTGACAATGTTGATGTTATACAAGATGATATGTTTCTCTCTATGTGCATGGGAAATGAGAGATGATCAGACTCCATTAATTTTTTGTTGACGTACTAAGGACCAAGAGCTAATAGTGTCCCTTAATCATCAAAGAATGTCGTTGATAATCTGTACTAGGGACCAAGAGATTATGAGTCCCCTCTTTATGTAGTTCATCCCAAGGAATCCCCATATTCCCTTCCCTTACAATGACCTGTCATTGCCAGTCATGTGCATCCCTCCTCCAAAGGATAACACATGTCGTGATGGTCCACCACATGATACTCCAAAGTCATCATCATATCCATCATTATCAGAAATGTGCATCCCAAGGCATCACCATGTGCCTACCTTATGTACTAGACCCTTAACATTGTTCATGCACATCCCTCCCTCTAGAAGATAATAAAATTTGAAATGGTATACTTCATGGCTTCTCCTAGGCATCGTCATGTGCCTACCCTATGCATTGGACCTTCTTCATCCGTCATGTGCATCCATCCTCCAAAGGATAAGGAAAGTTGATAGTCCACCTATCTTGGCTCAAACAACAAAACCACTAGGTATACATAGCATCAAAAGATATATATATATCTGTGTGTGTGTGTTTGTGTCCGTGTGTGTAATAATAACACATAATCATGAGTAAAGTAGCACACAATGTACACACAATGACATAGTAATGTGAATAAACATCTATAAGTACTCATGGAAATAAGTGTAATATATTTTTTCCAAGGCTACACACAAACCCACATGTATTCACTATCTAGAAAGGTCATTAAACACATCTATGCATAATCACATTAATTGTAAAAAAATTCAAACACTCCCAAAAGTTCAATGTCTCAAGCTATTCTCACCTCGGTACTCGAGGTGTGTCAAATTTTTTCCTAGAATTATAGAATTTATTTTTATTTTAAAGAAATAAAATATAACATGTGATAATTATTTATCTCTCGTGAATAATTATAAAATTATCATTAAATATCTCACACATTTTTATAGATATTAATTATCACTTTACCCTTTTAAAACATCCATAAAATGATAAACAATTTTCACAGGCATTGATAATTTAAATGATCAATTTATCATTTTTAAAACATCACGTAAAATGTTAAACATTTTTCATATGCACTGATAATTTAAATAATAATTTTATCTTTTTTTTAAATCACATTAAATAATAAAAATTTTTCAAATGTAGTGATAATTTAAATTATCATTTTATTATTTTTAATACATCACATAAAATGATAAACATTTTTCAGTTGTGTTGGAAATTATCATCATTGTATAATTAAAATGTGATGAAAATAATTATGTCCAAAACATAAATTTGTCACTGACATTAATAAATTTAATTCCCATAAAATCTTTTAAAGAACACTCGAACATACCGTTTGGTAATTTATAAATAATTATTAATTGATTTTTATTGGAGTTAATTTAAATTATAATTTCTAATTTATTTAATGATTTTTTCTTATAAAATGCATGTAAGAGAATAATGGAGAGTTTAATTAAATAAAATAAAAAAAGAAAGAATATGGTAAGTAAGCACATTGCATAAGGAGTCTGTAAGAGGGGAGGAACCCACCAGGTGGAATAAAAACTTCACAAATCTTCAATGAGCCCTAGAAATACCTTCAGTCATCACCGAAAATGATTTTGTGTGTTGTTTTGTATGATTATAAGGAGTATATAATAGCTTTTTTTTATAGGGTTTCAAAAACATGTTCCACATTTTGGGAATTTATTATTTTATTTTCAAATCATATTTCAACAAATATGTCCATGTGGAGTCCTTATTTTCTCAGTACGAAGTCATTTCCATCAATTTTGGGTCAAAACGTGTGAAAAAACGGAGGATTAAATAACTCTTATTTGTGTTAATGGTGGTATGTGTGTGGTTGAAGGCAGATGATCAATGTTTTCTGTGTTTTATTAAATTAATAAATTAATTTTTATATTCAATTATCAAATATTTTTTTCATGGTAATGGTAACTGAATCCCAGTTTTGTATAAAAATTATACCACGCATAGGGTAACCCCCTCCCCCCCTTCGGGCATAATGACGGTGTTAGAATTTCCATGCGACACACAATTTGTAACATATAAAATTATTTCCAATAATTTATTATATTAAAAACATTATTTAAAAACATTAATAAGTGAGTGGGGAATCCAAAATCCCACTGACTTTGAATGTTATAGTCTCAATAGGATAACCACCATAGTTCAAATCCAACAGTGGTCTTGTTTTATTTCATTTGATGCACCATTTAGAATATATTATTTTATTTATTCAAAAAATATAATAATTAATTAATTAATTATAAAAAGTGTTTTCCTGATGAATGATGCATCCAAACATATAATGCTTACAAATGTTATACCTACTATAGGGGAAACATTGCATTCAGAACTGAACCGTGGTCTTGGTTTTATCATATGACGCACCATTTTGGAGTTCTTAAATTATTTTGAAAAAATTTCCAACACTTAAAATAATATATTTAATATTTTTTTCGACCTTCACTGAGGCACTTTGGACCTCAGAGACATTCACTAACATAGTTTCTAACTCTAAAAATTATTTAATTGAATATTCCAGACTATTAATTGGGTGTTTTATCCTTCCACGATAAGTTTAACAAAAACACCACTTTTTTGCTGATAAGTTATTTTTTCCAATTAATAATTTATCAAAATAGGGATTTATGATTATTGTAAAAATAAGTATGTTACAATTCTCCCCCTCTAATGACATCTCATCATCTAGAAGAATCTCTAGTGGACTTGATTGAACAACTCATACCATTGTGATCAAAGATCATACATAGGTTCTCATGTCTCTTCCTAAATCTATCCATGTTTCCCTTGAATTTAGACTAGTGTTGTATTCTTTCCTCTCAATGCCTTCTCACATCAAAATATGTTACCCCTGACACTTATCATAATATACATCAATCCACAACACAACATCCTCATAATCTATGACACACATAGGGTCAGGTAAGCACCTCTAAAACTGTGACAGATGGAACACATCGTACATACCACAGTAGCAAGAAGGAAGTACTAGATGATACGCCACTACCCCTATCCACTGATTAAGTCCCTTATCATTATATTAAAAATGTACTAACCACAACCCTCTATTATACTAGGGTCTCGTGTCATCGTTTGATGGTGTATAAGTGAAAGGTAAGTTAGGGAAGCATAACTCTACTGGTAAAGAAAGTATAGACAGGGATTGAAGATATTAAGGAAAAAATAGTATTAAAACAAGGAAGAAGATCAAAGGGTAGTTGTTTAAATCATACCTCATACAGAAAAAAGATCATTATTAACATCAGTTGGTGCAAGGTCCATTTCATAGAGAGTGCAAGCCTTAGCTCCATGATCAAATCCATGACTTTCCTGAGTCGTCATCATCTGGGAAGTCTATATCATCTACTGGGTTTCTCCACTCTCAGCTTGTCCTAACCTCTTAGCACTCTTATCAGAAACCGTTGAGTAAAAAAGTCAAATATTCCTATCCTTACCACATTGGTGTCATTACATTGTTGTATTCCTACAAATGTGGTTATAATGTCCCTATTTCCCATATTTATAAAACATTCCTGAAAAAAGTTTATTATGACCCGATTGTTTGTCACTCTGCCACGTCTGGTCTACCTTTATCTTCCTACCATATGAAGGGGCTCCTATAGAAGTAAGAGAAATCTCAGTCACTGGCTCGTTGTGGGTCGAAAGTATGCATGTTGTCCTATTCTCCTCCAATCCTTTTTCATATTCGAGGGCCTTTCGAAATACCAATTTATACATCGTCTAGTCAAAACCCCTAACCTTACATCTGAGCTCTATTTGAAGGTCAATCTAAGAAATCCTTGCCTTTGGTGCTTTATTCCTAGCTAAAAAAGGATACAAGTAACTCAACTCTTTAAAATGTATAGATTGAGGAGAGAAATTCATATAACCTTGTGGTAAATCCATGAACTCCTGGTCACAGTCATGTTTCATCATGTCAAGGAAATAATTCTCTAGAAATAACTCCTTGAAGTTCATCCAGGTAACACCTTCTCATCTCCAAGAATTATTCATGGTATTCCACCATCTCCTAGTAGGTCCTTGGAAAATAAAGGTTACTAGAATCACTCATCCTTCCTCAAGGTTCTGGACTAACTCAAAAATTATCTCTATACAGTTCATCCAGTCCTATGCATCTTATGGTCCACCAGTTCCATGGAATGTCGAAGGGTGATAGAGTGAGAAATACCAAGCATGCGCAGCCATGGTCATCTCTATAGGTCCACCCTGGATAGGAACTATCCATAAAATTCCTAGATAAATAGGCCCAATAACCTAAATCTATTGTTCCAATTGAACATGCCCTATAACCTGAATTTCCTAGGGCACATACCCCTTGTACTGATAGTGGTGGTATGAGAGCATTCTGGGTTGTCGCAAATGGGGATCCCATTGCATGTCTCTGAGGTGGAATCTCGGTAAAAGAAAAATCATTAGAGACCTGAACGGAACCTAACCAGGCTATGGGATCACCCAATGTTCTCTTTATAGTCTATGGGATCAAACAATGTTTTCCTAGGAGTTTAACATTATCCCACGACATACCCCTCCTACCTATAACTCATGTTTCTGTCCCTACACATTAGTAACATTAATATATATACTGATACAATAGTATGCTCTATTCAAAAATTTAATTCCAAAAAATATCTATAACATAAAAACATAGATAATTCATACAGAGAAACTATCTCAAAATGATAACACAAATCATGGCATTTAATTAATGAACTACTATGCAGCCCAACAACATGTATATATATTGAATGTGAAGCTACATGTCTATACGTAATGCATGAAAATACTTGAAATCTTAAAAATCACATATAACATCTTGTGTGTTCCCCACAGTGAATCAATAATAATAACATAACATAAATTCCCCACTTTATGGAAACTTGGAGGTCCACTATGTAGTGCTGGTCAGGCACTAACATAGTTCCCGTATCCGAGTCCCAACCATCCTAGCTCCTTTCTAACCTATCCCAACACCAAAAAAGAGGATAAACATTTTCATAATAATATAATCCTCCAATAAAATTTTGTAACATCCCGAACCGAATCACTAGGTCTGAGATGGAATGCTACGTAGCCTCATCCACGCCTCCCCATATGAGAGAGGTTTCCGACTAGCATTGAGGGTCTCAAGTATCAGATGATCAAACAATATTATAATAAATCTCAGTAAAAATGTTGGAAAAAATGTGGCATACAATAATTGTAACAACTACCAAAGTGGCAGGAATAATCAAGTAAGTAGTAAATAAAAATAAAATTAAATAAGTAGTCTTCTACGGAGTTCCCCGGTTCCTGTCCCAGTCTACTTCCTCTCTATGCTCCATCGCTCATCTGTCTGACATATGGCCCTTTCCCTTCCCCAGACATCTAGCCATGAAATCTTCAAGAACACTGAATTTCCCAAGTAGGTTATGAGTACATGACTCTATAAGACAACACCATTGGGTCCTCAACCTGATGTGCTCAAAATACAATTGTATGGAATAATAAAAAATTCTAAGTAAATATACAAACCAAAACTGAGTGGTTGTGCACTGACTATGATTCCACAACCCCAACCGTACTTTCTTTAACCTTATTCCTAAATAGATAATCACGATGTCAGATGAATCAATAATTATCCATATGCAAATGAATCATTTTTCTTGAAACCCTAGTGTGACAATATCGATGCCCAACAAGAAGATATGTTTCTCTATATGTGAAAAGGAAATGGGAGCTAATGAGCTTCCCTTAATCTTCAAGTTGACGTAATGAGGACCGATAGCGAATCGTGTCCGTTAGTCATTGAAGCACATAATCTAAAAGACATACTATGGACCGAGAGCTAGTCAGCCCCCGCTTCATTCAGTGCATACCAAGGAATCATTATATTCCATTCTAATGCATTTAACCCTCATTGTTGTTCATGTGCATCCCTCCTCTAAAGGATAACACATGCCATGGTGGTCCTCTACACGATACTCCCAAGGAATTATCGAATCCCTCATTGTTATACATGTTCATCACAAGGCATCATGGTGTACCTTCCTTATGTGTTGAATCTTTTTCATCAATCTTGAACATCCCTCCATACAGACACAAGTCTCAATGGTCCACTACATGGATTCCCCTAGGCATCGTCATGTGCCTACACCATGAATTGAAACTTTTTCATCAATCATGCGAATCTCTACTCTAAATAATAACATAAGTTGATGGTCTACCTATCTTGGATCTCAGAACAAAACCAAAAGGTATATATATAGCATGTTAGGATATATATATATATCTGTGTGTGTGAGCAAGAATAACACATAATCATGAGTAAAGTAGCACACAAATTACATGAAATCATGTAGTAATATGAATAAATAGCAAAAAATAATCTTGGAATTAAGTGTAATATAGAGTTTTTAGGGATACACACAAACCCACATTCATTCACTATCTAGAATGGTCATTAAACACATTTTCACATAATGACAATAATGGTAAACATTTTTAAAAAACCCCTAAAAGGTTAAATAACTTTATACCTTAACAGTTGGAAAACCACTCGTAGTTTTTCTAATGTTAGGGTGATACGTCATGGTTTAGATCTATTCACACATAGGTGCTCAAGGTATGCCAATGGTTTTCTTAGAATCATATCATTTTTTTATTTCAAGAAAATAAAACATCACATGTGATAATTATTTCACTCTCTTTAATAATTCTCAAATTATCATTAAATTTATTGCACATGTTGACAAATTTTAGTTATCATTTTACCCATTTAAAACATCACATAAAATGATAAAAAAATTTATATGCATTGATAATTTAAATTATGATTTTATCATTTTTAAAATATCACATAAAATGATAAAAAAAATTCATATGAATTATTAATTTAAATTATCATTTTATCATTTTTAAAACAACACATAAAATGATAAGCATTTTCAAATTGCGATGATAATTTAAATTATAATTTTATAATTTTTAAAGCATCACATTAAATAATAAAAATTTTCATATGCGTTGGTAATTTTATTTATTGGATAATTAAATTGTGATAAAAATAATGATTTCCAAAACTTAAATTTATCACTTACGGTGATAAATTTAATTCCCATTAAATCTTTTAATGAATTCTCAAAAATATCCTTCGATAATTGATAAATAATTATCATTATATTTTTCTTTGAGTCAATTTCAATTAACATTTCTAATTTTTTTAATCATTTTTTCTTATAATACACATGGAAGAGAATAAGGAAGAGTTTAATAAAATAAAATAAAATAAAATCAAGAATAAGGAAATTCACCATGCTACACAAGGAGGGCATGGGGGGGGGGTGTGGAATAAAAACTTCTCAGATATTCAAAAACATCTATAAATCCCTTCACTCAGCACCAAAATTTGTTTTGGGTATTTTTGTGTGATTCAAAGGAGTATATAACTCCCTATACTTATAGGGTTTAAAAAATTTGTTCCGCATTTTGGGAAATTTTTATCTAGTTTTATATCCATTTATCAAGGAATAAATTCACACTAAGTCATTAGTTTATTGATAAGAAATTATTAGCATCAATTTTGGGTTAAACCGTGTGAAAAACAGAGGTTTAGAAAACTCCCATTTTGCTTAAATGGTGGTCCACATAGGTTGAAGGTGGATGAACATTGATTTATATGTTTTATCAAAATTAATAAATTTATTTATTAATTAAATTATCAAATAAATCATTTTTTGTTGGAAGGTAACCAAATTCCCATTGCATATAAAAATTATACTCTTCCTAGGTTAAACCCCTTGTTTCTCATATAATGATGATGCTGGAATTTCTATGTGATGTTCCATTTGTGAGATATAAAATAATTTACAATAATTTAATATATTAAATTCATTATTTAGAAATATTAATTAGCTAGTGGGTCATCCAAAATCCCATTGTCTTCGAATTTTATAGTCCCACTAGGGTAAAAACTATATTCTAGATCCAACAGTGGTCTCAGTTTTATCACTAAACACACCATTTGGAAAATATTAATTATTTTATTCAAAAAATAGATTAAATAATTAATTAAATATAAAGATTGTTTTTATCATGAGCGAGACATCCATACATTATATTCTTACAAGTGTTATATCAATTATAAGGGAAATATCGTGTTTCAGCTCTAACTTTAGTCTTGGTTTTATCATACGAAATACCTTTTTGGGTTTATTCGATTATTTTGAATAATTTTCTCATTCTTAAAATAATATATTTTATATTTTTATTCTATCTTCCCAGAGGATTTTTGGACTTTGGAAAATTTCACTGACTCAGTTTTTAACTCTGAAAAATATTTAATTGAATATTCTGGTGTATTAATTGGGTGTTTTACCCTTCCATGGTGCATTAAAAAAATGCCACTTTTTGAAAATAAGTAATTTTTCCAACATAATAATTTATCAAAAGATAGCTTTAAGATTATTGTACAAGTCATGATGTTACACACACACACATATATGTATATATATGTTTGGTTGAGATCTTGTCAGATACCTTTATAACCTGATTAATATTTTTTTCTAGAGGATTATTTTTTATTACATATTTTGTTTGGAAGAAGTATAAAAGTTTTGAATTATACAGATTCTCATTAGGTCACACTTTCTAGTTGATTGAATGAGGGATATGTTTTTTTTTGTTTTAGAGAGTTTCTCTAAAAGTTGTTTAGAGTTTATCTAGAATGGGTTTTGAATGGTTATTTGCAAAGTATTTCATAAACTGTGATATATAGTGAAATTAAGTATAACTTTCTGAAGATGTTTTATAAATATGAAAAAAAATTAGGACTGGTTTCACATGTTATTGTATAAAATATAATATAATTATAAATAACATAAGGTCTATAAATATTTTTTACAAGCATGATATTTATGGAGATTTTCTGAAAATACCTTTATAAATATAATTATTATTGGTTTATAACATGGTAGATGATAAGGGTATGTGATATTGTATGATTTAAATTTATCCACGGAAAATCATATACCTTAGTATGACTATTCATAAGGTGTGATATAGGGATATCACACCACTTCCATTAGTCTTATCTATTGAATGATATGGTTATATCATAGGCATTGTGATATATATTAGTCATATGCTATGATTGATAATATATTCATTAAATGTTAAACAATAACATTAAGTTTTTATTTCATATTGGGTATCATCATTATCTATGTTTCATTTATCTAAATGATTATAAGAACAAATGATTAATTTAATTTTGAAATGTATATATGGCTAAATAGTTTTGAAAATTTGGTGATCATATATCATTACATAAACAATTTAGGAGTGTTTAGTAAAATGCATGAAGTCTTAGTAAGAATACCTATGGAATATATAAAGGAGGTCAAATCCATGAAAATGGTATCCACTGATTCTGTGTGTGACACTGATTCTCCTTACACAAAAGCTCTCTTTTCCTTATTCTTTTACACTTGAGGTACTATAATTCTATGTGAATAGAGATAATTCTTCCCAAATATTCAATTATTCAACAAACCAAGGATACCCTAGGTGGAATGAGTCATTTAGATACTTCTAATTAATCAATATCATGCATATGAGTTAAGTTAAGGATATTCATCTATATATGGTGTATGGTATTTTTTTCTTATATATTTATGTATGGTTTCAATTTTAAATAATATATAATATTGGTTATGGTTTATTAACATTTATCACTACTTAAATAAATTTTATTTGATCTTAAGAAATCTCATAGGATTACCTTGGAGGCTTGATGTGGGCAGTGGATGTGGAAGTTAATGGATTGGAGTTTTCCATTATGACATTCACCATTATTTCATTTGTATTCAAGCTTACTTTATTTTAATATGATACTTGTATATGTTTATTCCTATTAGTATATTAAATCATATTATGGATATATTTTCTTATATACAAGATTTAAATTACAATTTTGGTTATTTTATTATATTATAGTATATGATTTTGTCTTTAAATACGTAACATTTTACATTTATAAGTAATTCGTCACAAAATTTTTGTGAATAACTTTATGCAAGTCAATGGCCCCTAGACTATTAGAGTCCATCATGGGATATGCACCCACTATTATATTGGTATGTGAAATTATCATTTAATATATTATAAAATATTCAATATATTATAAATCCTCCTTGGGAGAGAAAGAAGTCATTTTTATATGTCCAAAAGTATGGTAATTATATAACAATAACGTTCAAAAATCAATAAAAAGTATAAGAGTACCAATGTTTGTTGACATGTGGAAATATTTGTACTCAAGTAAAGATAATACCTACCTCTTTATAACTATTTTTATGGTATTAAATCATATGTCCCTGGGTAGTGCTTTCCATTCCATGGATATAACAACTTGTGATGAGTGGTGAACCTTTAAGAATATATCATGCTTTCAAAAACTAATAAATTGTTTTAATCATTATTGAAATTACTTAAAATTGTTAATATATGTTGAATAATTTTAACAAAAAGATAATCATATTGCTCATTCAATCTAAAAAGTTTTTAAGTATTATTTTTTAGATACCTCAAAAATATGATGACAAAATGAATTCACCAATTCACCCCCATCCCCAGTGATCAATTTAATTCTCTATTATTTCTAGATATAATTTTTTAAGAACAAATAATGAATATTTCTCTTAAATAAAATATTTTTATATGATTCATTTAAGGATAGATAATATATACTATGGTAGAACACATTAAAATACATGAATTTTTTTAAATAGTTGGAAATAATATTTCAAGTAACTGGAACATTTTTCATGGGAAGGACATTTGAAATATGACAACAAAACATTTAATAGAACTCATCTTCTCCCAAAAAATATTTTACGTATAATTTTCATCTAAATATTTGGATTCTTTAGAGAATAAAGATTCATGAAAAATTTATATTCTATATAAAATTTTCAAAATTTGTTTAGAATAAACTTATCTATATGAAATTTAAAGTATCATTATTATTTGATAAAGGAATTCATATGTCATGATCCATTCCTTGAGGTCCATGTCGTGACTACCCCAAGCCCACCTCTCATAGGACAGGGGATGACGACTTGCAACCAAAAGGGCATATCCCTAAAACTGGAAGGCATTGACTTTTAACCTGTATAGACACACAATTAAAGAACACCACAAGTAGCAACCACTAAGTAAACTGCTGTAGTAAAATTAGTGATGAAAGTAAAAGGGGTGGGAATACAACCACAACTATAAAAGTAAAATTATAACTGAAAAGTATGATGAAACTAAAAAGGGGAAAATATCTCCTAGATCATCGACCAAGGATCCTACGTGAAGGTTAGGCATACCTCATGAGAAGTAGTCCTTGCATCACGTCACGCCAAATAGTCCACCTCTGAGTACCGACAAGTCCTGGATCCCTCATCCTTGATCAATGTTGTATGTCATCTGCACAAGACACAACAAGGTGAGAGTGTAGGCCATACAGGGGTGAGTATAATGATACTTAGTACAGACCCCAAGACCCCAATGGTCACTTAGAGTTCCACAAAGGAAATACCACAAATCAATACCTCATTCTCAAAGCATGAAGAAATAGACATCAACACTACTTAGGTATATTCCCATACATATACCTAAGTTATCATGAAAAACTCATCGCATACATGATGGAAGAATACAACAAAAGTTAACACCATGAAGATAGAAGTACCACATAGGTAACGCCACGAAGACAACACCACGAAGGTAGAAGTACCACATAGGTAACACCATGAAGAGGGAAGTACCACATAGTTAACACCATGAAGACAGAAGTACCACACATGTAACACCATTAAGAGAGAAGTACCACATAGGTAACACCACAAAGATAGAAGTAACGCAAAGGTAACACCATGAAAATAGATGTGCCACATAGGTAGCACCACAAAGTTATAAGTACCACACATGTAACACCACGAAGATAGAAGAGTCTTAGCTCACAATCATGTATAACTTAAGTATAGAAGTACAGATGGTTAGTCATAAGGATAGATCATCTTATTATGTTAAGTAGTACTACTTCTGACCCACACAAGATTGATAGTAAACTAACCCCCACTGACCCACACAGGATCGATAGGTAACTGACCCCCCACTGACCCACACAAGATCTGACCCACATAGGATCAGTATGCATTGACCCACATAGGATTGCTGAGTGCTAACCCACAGAGGATATTACCTACATATGATCGGTATGCACTGACCCACATAGGATCGCTGAGTGCAGACCCACATTGGATTTGATAGATGTTTACCCACATAGGATCGATATTCTTTCATCACATTATAGCTAGTTATAGGATTCCTCACACCTGGTGCGCCCGAGTTCTGTAGAATCCTCCCCTTGAGATATCAGTCGATCCTCATCTACCATTAAGCACGACAACGGAGTATCCCAAAGGACTGTCATGTCTTAAGGGTTTTAACATGACAAACTATGTGCCAATCGGATGCTCAGTCGGTGAGTTATAAGCATTTTAGTTCTGAGGGCCTAGTTGGATTCGGGTTCGATCCATCCAAGTCATACTCCAACAGTCTCCAAAACTCAATTGGTGTATACAAAAATGACCGTCTCAATCCAAGGATCCCAACGACATAGAAAGTTCACCAAACAAACGTTCAATTATCAAAATATGGCCCCTAAAGTGTTTATGGGTCCTATTGGGCCCGAGTCCAGTCTGACCCGGTTGGACTGACCCAGCCCAACCTGGTCTGGGTGGGGTCATGATGAGCTCGGCCTGTTGGGCCGAGGTCTATCCCAACCTGTAAGGAGGCGGCCCACAAGGGGGTGTCCAACAAGGGGCATCCCGATACCCAAGGGACATCCCACTGGGCGCGAGGCCCGTTGGGTGTGTAACCTGCTTGGAAGGTGGCCCAGCCATGGTGAAGCATGACCCTCTTGGGGCTTGTGCTAGGTGGCATGGGGGAACGACTCCCCCTGAATTTATGAATGCCCCAGAGGCTGTTCGGCACCTCCGTAGTGCCTACGCCACATGGTGCCACCAGGTGGCTTGTAGAACCTGCTGGAGCGGGTCCTGCTAAACCCACCGCGGTTGGCCGATGTGATGTCCATCTTCCTCAGTGGCGCACAACGGCACCCCACTCCTCCACTCGTGGCTAGCCGGTGTGCCGACCACCTTCCTCCGTTCTGTCGTAGCTGACAAGCCATAGCTCGAGTCCTATGGCGGCGCGGTAGTTGCACTTCCCTCCCCTTTCGTAGCCGACCAGTGTGTCGGCCACCTCCCCTGACCGCCATGGCTGACAAGCGTCAAACGGTTCCTCCGGCGGCATGGGTGTGCCACCTCCTTCCTCGTGGTCAGTCGGTACTAGCCGTCGCCTTAGTCGCTACCTGTGCCAGTCGCCAGTACTGCCCATCAACGGTCTTCCACGGAGAATGTAAAGGGGTAGCAAGGTAGCAGAGGGTCCGAGCTCGGTTTTTTAGGCCCACACCCTCTGTATTATCTTGTAATCTGGAGGGACGTTAAAGGGGTTCAATAAATTCACTTGAATTTAAAATAAGAATCAAAACCCTACCACAAGAATGAAGAAGAATGAACACAATTGAGGACGTGGGTTAGCATTCAGTGTCCTCAGAACTAGCATCCAATGACATTGCTTGATCGTCGATCTCCGGTTCATGGTTTCAGGGTCCCTAATCACGACTCTCCAGAACTCTCTCCATCCTCCAAAGTTTTTTCCTGATGGTACTTTGTTATCACTTCGCTTCTTGGTGAAGCCATGCCATCACCTCCCCCCAAGCTCTATATAAATAGGAGAGAGGGAGGGTAAGTAACAACGTAGGGAATTAATGGAGGCTTATTAATTAGGAAGCTTATTAATTCCCAAACATTTCTGTTACTTAGATTGAAGGATCAATCCATTTAATGGCTTGACACATTGCTGGTCCCACACTCTGCTTGTCCATTGGAGGATAAGATAGAAGAAAAAGAAAATAACAATGTTATTTTATTTATTCTTTTAAATGTCCCAAAATATATCTTTTTCTCTAGAACTAATGCGTTCAAAGAGAAGCCTCCCTTAAGTGAATCCCAGCACTACAAATTCAATGGTTCCCTCAGATTTTTAATCCCAGCACCGGTTGAAAAGTTATAAAACATCGATCACATGTTTATTGAACATACCTTTAAAAAGTTCAGAAATTCGTTCTGGGCACACCGGGCCTCGGAATCATGCCCATAAATTTTCCGAGACTCATAATAATTATATATAATTAAAAAAATTTCTTGGAAAAATCTGGGTCTTTACATCATAACACATATAGACCAATGATTATATGGTTTATAAAGAATATTTATATTAAACAAGTTAACATTTTATTGTGATAATTAAGGTTGTAATATATTATGATTGAGATTGATGGTTTTTTTGTTATAGTTAACTTATTTTGATATTCGAGTAAAATAAAATGTTTTCCTCTTAATAACGTTAAATAATTATTATACGGATATCATAATAATAAAATTAATAGTTAAATTTTGATATTTAAATGTTAAATTATATTTTTATATAATTAAAGTCAATTAACATTATTGGGGATTTTATTTTAGTTGTAAT
The DNA here is from genome assembly GCA_963277665.1 of Viscum album. Classification (NCBI taxonomy): domain Eukaryota; kingdom Viridiplantae; phylum Streptophyta; class Magnoliopsida; order Santalales; family Viscaceae; genus Viscum; species Viscum album. Next base: position 120,073,086 of record OY728146.1, on the reverse strand, counting down.
TAATATTAAGGAATTCATTGATCAGTATGTACCAATTATACCTTTAATTAAAAGGGGGAAGTTTTGTATAAAAACATATTTTTCAGGATGAATTAAAGGATTGAGAGGAAACTGTGATTGAAATATTTTTAATCAATAAAGATATACGTGAGTTTTTATTATTACTATAATTATCAACATAGCATGAGGAAACTCTACTGTAAGTACTAGAAAATAGATATTTTGATTAATGATATTTTAAATTATTTTTCATTCTTTTATTGTAATTTAGAGGTATTCCTATAATCGGAGGGTATATAATTCAAAATAGTCCTTGTATGATACATTCCCATCATGACATTTTTAATTCTATTTATTTAATGATTGTATTTGTTTGTGGCTTGGATGACACTAGACATAAATAATATATAACTATCCTCTCTAGGGGAAACCCATATATAAATTTTTGTGTGATTAATGTTTATGATTTTTTTCATTACATGCAGATGGGAGTGTAAACATGATAATTTAAGAGGACCCAATTACTATAACCAATGAAATATATTCATCTATAAGGAATGTTAAAATTTATTCAATGTTCATTTTACACCCTTTTCTTAATATTTAATCCATCCATTATTTACGCATGAAAATTAGTATTAGAGCATCTAAGTTCCCCTTATAATATAACTATAAATATAAAATTTGAATTTTTATGCATCATACAAACTCTTATTATTGATTTTTTTGAAGAAATATTAGTATCCATAGTTTAGTAAACAATATTGGGATTACTACTTTTGATAGGAAAAAATACCATGCATTGAAGAAAATAATAGATCTATATTTTTTTCACCTGGTAGAGAAGTTATTGAAGTTGGGTTTAATTAGAATTACACCTACTAAGAAATAATCATCAATTATTTATAAAATATAAATTGTTGAGAATGATGGGGAATCCAAAAAATTTCTTATTACTTATTTTTCTTAAACTTAATTCACTAATGTAATGGGTTTGAATAATTCCAATGAAATTATAGACATGCTATAGAATATTAATAAATTAATTAATAAGGTAAATAATGCTAAACTGTAGATATATAGTGTAAATTATCAAGATTAAGTGATATTTAATGATTAATACACTAGTGAATTATTCTTTATGATGAATTGTATATAATACTCATTATATACAATATAAGGGAGTCTATTATGTTTAAAAAATAAAATCAATGAATAAACACATATTTAATTTAAATTCATAAAGAAGGTAATGTTGAAATAAAATAGAGAAGATTCTTCTAATCATTTTGAGGAAGAAGATAATGGTGAAAAATTGACAATATTATGCCTTTATATTAAAGGAATATAAAATGATGAAGAGATAAATATAAAGGTAAATTATATTAGAAATGTGACAATTGTGATATTTTATAGAACAAAATAGAATGGGTTAACCTATCAAAACACCAAGACCACTCTATCATAAAACCTAATTCATGTTCTTGATTTTACTAGGATGGAAATTAATGTCGGGTATTATAAGTGATCATGTGGTAATTGTTTCACCACCATATTAAAACAAAAATATCACACGGATTATATCAAGAATCTAACATGTACCATCTATATATTGTACATCCACATAATTAGGTTACCATAAGTAGATAATAATAATAATCCAAATACACTAAAAGAAGCATTAGGTTAATCCATCTTCAAAATAAAATATTAAACTAAAATAGGAATCCAAAAACAAAATATACACATGAAAAAAATCAAAAAGAACATCAATATTGATGGTTATAAAAAAATATAGAAAAAACCAAAATCTAAGAAAATGGAGGTTGCCCACAATATCTAGTAAAGATATTTCCTTTTATCCTTTGGCCACCAGAAAACCCATAACATGGAAGGTGAAAATACACCAAGAGGAATTTTTAGGTGATAAGGAACCCTTCCCCTTACCAATGTCAGATAAAACCAATTATTAAAATATCTTCACAAGAAATTGTGGGATGTTAGGCTGGCCCATCGATGGTGTTCCAAGGGGTTTTGCATTGGTTTCTTTCTTCCTTTGGTTTCGGTTTCTCTAGGGGTGATGGTTCAGCTTCATATTGGCTTCAGGAGAGCTTCCAACAAATGACGGTAGAGGTTTATGGTGGTGATTTATGATTTTGTTTCCCGAATTTAGAAGATGATGATGCAGTTTCAATTGAAGATCGTTTTTTTGTTTCGATTTCATTATGATACTTGGTGATGATTGAGGGAACATGGTTGAAGAAATTTCTGTGTGAGGTCATCCATCATCTCCCTATCGTGGAGTTTACCACGATGAGGAATTTTTTTAATTTTACATCCCATTGAACTTATGTTTCTATGATGTTTTGATTTTGGTATATGGTAATTGTTAGGTTCCCATAAACCCTAAAGTGGCATATTTAAAAATGAAGATAAAGAGGGTTTGCTTGTGGAGGGTGTGAGGAAAATCCCAAAAGGATACCATCATGAATATGTATGAAATTTTCTATATTGAAAATCCTTATATCATGTCTGAAACAAATTCCATTTAAAAAAACTTCACTATCCCATTTTTCTAAAAAAATTACAACCTAAAAATTTTATAATAATAGTGAAACATCCAATAAAAATATGCAGGATATGATAAATAATCACATCATTATAAAACAATGGGACTATTCATGAGTAATGAAAAATATCTCAAGTATAATATAATAAATATGGGGGAAACCTTAACCTATGGTTTCCAAAGGTAACTAATACTCATCATAGAACATTAGTCCTCCTATTATCCTAAATAAGTATTAATTCTTGATACTCTCAATGAATCAAAAAAACAACCCCAAGCAATCACCACACCTATATCTAGAGTAGAACATGTCTTTCCATCCTCTTACCTAAGGTCATCTATGTTCCAAAAATATCAATATTTAAACCAAATTAATTTCCAAAGAAAACAACAATATACCATCACCATTAATACCTATTTTAATCTGATTATTATTACAAAAATATTTTTTTTAACCACTCTATAATTCCATTAAAACCTTTAGAACATTTTTAAAAACACCATGTAGGCATTAAATCCCCATTTCAATGGAAACCCACGATAAATCACTATTTAAAAAATAACCCAATTACAATGATAAAAATATGTATAATTTCTCTTAATAAATCATTTAAATTATATATAAATCATAAAACTATAAAAATTGTCACGAATACATGTATTCTAAATGAAAATATTGGTTTTGTTGATACACCTTCCTCAAAAGTAAGGGAATGTTGTCCACTTCATGAAATATCTCAGTGAGAGAAGAAGAGGTATCCTCACCAACCTAAATATTCCATAATCTCGTCAATATTCCAACCCAAACCCTAGTTTTTTCCATCCATGTTAATTAGTTATATAGAAATTAAATATTATGGATAGAACAAGACATTAGAGGGATAATGAGGAAATAAATCAAAATGAAACATTTTTCCCTCAAGGGAACCACTAATTTGATGTATAAAATCATCAAGGATGAAAGGGGAAGAAGGATTCCGTGGAAGGGGAGGTTGGTATGTAATAATTAGAACAGAAATAGGGGAGGATATGTTAAAATTGACGGGGGAAGATATATAATTTCACATTTTTATGAAATCTCAATATACTACATAGTTTTTTAAACCATGCACTAACTATATGGGTAACCCATTCTATCCAAAATAGCCTACATGGTTACCTAGAAAATTCAACATGGGTTGAAAACTCATATGAAGGCTCCCTTCCCACATGATCAAGTGGATAGTCACTATTTACTATGTGGCTAGCCTATTTCCCCAAAAATCAGATTTTTTTTACTAGGAACTCCATGAAACACCAACAAAAAGAAATGAAAATTAATATAAACTCAAAATAAAATTTATTAATGACCCGATAGGGGTTAAAATTCTCTTTACCATGCATCTTTATACCCAATAAAGTCATTATCACTCTATATTATAAAATGGTTGAGGTCACTATTATCACACTAGTTCCACATACTCCAAATTTTTCTTACTATCTCGGTCACACTACCATATCATATATACAAATAATATTTACTTCCCATACAACACTTTTCCCCATGATCTATAGTATACACTAAGTACTCATAAACTGAGTCTACGGGTTCTAACTATAAATATACCCACTCTACAATATCTTATGGGTCTAAAACAAGGAATATTTTATAAATCCGGATCAATTAACATATAAATGATAATAGATAAGCAATCATCAAAATATATTACATGATTTAAAAAAATATGACATATTGGGGAACTAGAAAGCTCAATTACCGAGTAAACAACATCCTAGTTTATGAGATACTTGAATGAACATTTAATAATCCACATATACCACCAAAAGTTTCTAATGATGATCAATTCAAAACTTTTAATAAATCAAATTTGTTTCCATGCTTTTCTAAATTAGCTAAATTTTACTGATTGTATATTAAACAACGCCTAGTGCCAAAATAATGTGTTCTGCTAATTTGGTCCAATATAATGGGGATCGTCACATAAATCAATATAAATATTTAAATAGATCCATATTAATTAATTAATTATGGTTTTAATTATAATAAAATTTTGACAATAATAAATGTTTTTCCTATGAGCCATCTAAATCAGGCATGTTAGCATGGAACATATCATCAGGAGTTAATTTTTTTCCATTTTTTCATCCATATAAGAATGGTAGATTATTATTAATCTAAACTAGGAACCAATTTAATCTTTACTGACCTTCCAAAAGAAAAAAATGAACTACATGTATCAATTAACAAATGGTTAAAGGTAATCCATGAAATATTATGAACTCCTGGACATACAGACATCCAAGATCTTCAACTTTGGTTATCCCCAAAGTGAGTAGGAAGTTATAATATTTCATCAAATATATAATAATAAACCATATGGAATCTTTAACATTAAGATATTGAGGAAAATCATTAAGAAATTTTGTTGAGATCTCATCCTACTTCAACATGGGAATCCGAAGATGTTGTATCAAAACTTTTGGATTCTAAATATCAAGACTAATCCTATGATATTTAAGGAATCAATATAGAAAAATATATAATCACTTACTTCATGTTGGGTTACTGGTACTAGTTTAAAAAAAATTACAACTTGGTAGCTCTGGGATATACTGCCCAAGTTGAGTAGTGTCCACATTGAATCACCTCTTTCCTCTATATGAAAGGTAGCATTATATACTTTATAAAATCTATAGTACCCTAGGGTGACTAATAAAAATACCCTGAGGTATCCCTACCATTTAAATATCTCATTATAAACTATAAATCAACATCCTCAAACCACCCAAATTAGATTTTATCATCAAGTGAGGATATAACTGGAGCACTAGTTGAAAACACCTATTTATCCTCATCATAAACATTCACGTGTAACTTAATTAATAGGTTCATAAAATAAAAAACCCTTAATGGATACTTTACTAATTTATCCAATAAAATTATTGTAAAATAAAATGTAACAAAATTTATTTTAGTAGAAGCATATTCCATGTCAAAATGTATATTAAGAATATACTCCATATGCTGCCACTATTTTGATATTTAAATCCAACTTATTTAATATATATTTTAGATATTTTTTCAGAATATATGATACCTTTATCCCCAAATAAATTATGACACCATTTCATTATAAATTGTATAATATCTATAAATTTTAGGTTATTAATGGGGAGATTATATTCAATATATTATAACTAGTGAGTTCTATACTCCACCAAATGATAAAAATCATCTAAACACCCCCCAATATTAATATTGAAATATTAAAAACATGGGGATTCAGGTTTATGTCACACCATAAGGGATTTTTTATTTAATTTATTGTATAGTTTAATGCCCGTATAAAGGTGATACTTTAAATAAAAAATGTTATTAGACATACCAAAAAGATACCTCTTTATGTTTAGTATCTTACCTGATTAAAACTCCATAGTTAAACATACTTTGCATATAGAGATTTTGGGATTGATGAATTCCAGGGAATTATACCCTCATTTTTGTGATTGAGAACATAACATAGTAATTGAAAATGTGTTTTCTTGTAGGGATTTCCATAAGTATAATAAGTGACCTCAGTGGGTAATAGTGAGTGGTGTTTTTGGGAGGGATGAAGGTATTATAAAAGATCCATGGAGTCAAATAACTAAGTTCATGGCTTGAATAGGTTAGGTTATAAGTTTTTTGGTCATTCTATTACATATTTCATAATGAAAATTAATGATAAAAATAAATTATATATTCAAGAGTAAATGGTACCAAGATGGAATTTCAGTAATATATTTATCTTTAAAAATAATAAAGCATCCCTTGATGAGAATAAATGGTTTTTTATTTAAAATATTAAAAGTATAATGGTAAAGGAATAATAAGGATAAAATTAAATCTCTATTGGTAAAAGTGAATCAAATGATAAAAAATAAAATAAAAAACAAATAACTTCAATTGATCAGTTTGAGAAAGTTAAAAATACCAAACTGTGAAGATAAATGTGATGGTTGTTATGTAGAAACCTGTTTAAGGTTGAGTTAGACGATTTCGTCTACCAAAAATCCAATATTATAATATAAATTAAGATACAAAATAAGTAATACATGAATAAAAAGATAATGAATATTAATTTCATAATAATTAATTTAAATATATTTATAAAATTATGATTTTTAAAATACACGTATCTAAGCTTGAAAAACTAAAATATGATCAATATCGTAAATATTCATCCAATAAAAATAGACTTTTATGATCTATCTTCTAAATATATTAATTCTAAATACATATTAAAGAAATTTAGAGTATATTTTGTCAAATCCATAGAATTGTAAGCTGAATTTTTAAAGGCATGTGAGAAAAAAACATTTCTAGAAAGATATTGTAAAAGTATCATAACTTTTAAAGACATCACTTAATGGGAAATAAGGGGTTAATATTCTCTAGAGATATTTATACCTCAAAATCTATGAAACGATTAGTAAACATTATTCTTGAAAAGTCATAAACTTTTAAATGTTGTTTTTCTAATAGCCCAGGTTTTAAAAATAACCCTAAGAAATTTTGGGTTAAAAATAATGATGAAACACACACAACTATGACAAAGGATAATTTAAATTAAACATATAAATATATTTGACCAAGATAAGGATAGAATGTGTCCTTTTTTCCTCTAATACTAAATCATAACATAAATAAACCAAAATAGTTGATATCTAAATAGAATTTATTCTATAGTGGGAATAATTATTTTGTGGAAACCTATGGTTTTTTGGAGTTTATTACCCTAAATAATATGGTTGTTGGTATAATATAACTTTTAAAGGGAAAAAATAATTATTTAGGTGATAAGTATTCAACCTAAGAAGATGTATAAGTTATTTAAGCAATATATATATAACATATGTTTTTTAATTTATAAGAAATATTTGTGATATGGGACTAATTTTCTCATGATATTGAAAAACAATTAAATATACTTCAAGAAAAACTAGATAAATCTATGGATCTAAAAAGAAAAAAAGAAAAAAATCTAAATAATATAATTTTCTATGTGTGGCTCTAAAAAAGGGAAAAAATAATACATTCTAGATCTCAGAAAATGATTATTCATCTAATATGATAGGTATCAAAAAATATTGAAAAGTATGGAAAAGTATAGTTATGTAATTTAATTTTATAGATAATTTCATCTTTATTATTGAAGGAGTTAGAAAAATAGAAATTAAATACCAAAATTAAATTCTAATTATGTATTATATGTTGATGGGTAGTAGTGTGGCTTATTTATTATATACCAAAAAATTATGGAAATGAGATTTTTTTGGAAAAATACTCATATAATAAAGAGATTGAATGATAGAAGGATTTTCACTATAGGTTAAAGAACTAGTAGAAATTTATTCAAAATTATAAACACATAAATTTTATATTATATTAGTGTTAATTAATAATGATAACAAACTTCAGAATATAATAATCGATCATCTTTTCTAAATTATTATGCATAATATTAATAATAAATAGGTTTGGATACTATCTTAAATAGAAGATACAATGATATTTAGGTTATAAAAAATTCAAAAAGGATAGATAGTACATACAATTATCATAAAAGCTGAAATTCAGTAAAATGGCCACTTGATTAAATATATTTAGATTTATTTAGAACTATTGGACATAGGTAAATGAAAAGTGATTTATATAACATTAATTTTATTAATGAATTCATGAGGATATAAATTTTAATATTTATAAAATAAAATATAATAATGTTGAGAAATTTTAGATATTTAAAAGATATGTTGGAAAAGAGATTGATCTGTTTATTAATAAATTTTGGTCAGGAAATCGAAAGGAATAGACATCCGGTGAATTCAAGTATTATTTGACAAATTGAAAAATAAAACATAAATATTGAACAAAATATATTCCTAAATAGAATAGAGAAGTGGAATAGAATAATAAAAACCTTATGAAGTTGGGAAATTAAATTATTGTTAAGCTTACATTTTCATTTTTTTTTAAAATTTGTTGTGTCCACAGTTTTCCATATTCAAAATAGGTTCTTTATTACACTGGAACTCAGTTTGACTATATTGCACATATAGTATAAGATAAATCCATATATAAAATATTTGTGAGGAAATGTATGATCAAAATGAAAATTATAATTTAGTAAGGTTTGATGAAAAATAAAAATAAACATTATTAATGGGATACTTTTCAAATGATATTGTCTAAAAGAGATTAAATAACAAGTTGATCAAATGCTAGGTTTTTATGATGTTAAAATCATTGAAACTCAATATATGGTGAGTTCACTACATGATAAATCCATGAAATGTTAATTAATAATATATTAGAAATTATAAAATGGATTATTAATAAAAAAATAAATATTAATAACCAAATATTTATGTTGATTTAGAGTGTAGTATTAACAATGAAAAATATGTTTTTGGGTTCCTGAAATAGTGTTATAAGATAAAAAATTAAGTGTCATTAGAAAACATCATTGGATATAGATATTCTCTAATTTAAATAAGAAGAATATTTTGATCCATTGATTACATAGTCCTGATATTACACATTGGATGATATTTTATTTATGATGTAATATTTCATAAATAATGGGTAAGTATTGTGAATATGATCTCGATCAACTTAATAACAGCCCCAATTGAAACATTATTCTTATTCCAAAATTGAATAGAAAAACCGGAACCAAGTGGGTGTTCAAAAATAATGTTAATAAACAATGTGGGGTTGTTTGAAACAAATATTAATTAATTTGAATAGGTTATTCCCAAGTTATGAAAAATTATTTTGAAGAGATATTTTACCATGTTATATAGTAGTTAGATATCTTAATATTTATGATCCTTGTTTCTCAAATAAATTTTAAGGTGTGTCAAGTGGATGATGAATGTACATTACTAAATGGTTTGAAATAAGAGCACCTTTAAATTTATAAAATTGAAGGTTTTATATTTGATATTAAGTGGAAAAGTTTTTAATGATAAAGAACTTCATTTGTGGATTAGAATATTATTTAAGGTGTTTCTCTAAAAGTGTGGATATGAACCGGTCACCCAGTTCATTCCCCAAAAGAAATTTAATAAAAAAAACATACAATACAAGTGCGAGGTGTAAAGAGATTACACCAACATGGGATTCAGGGGGTATAAATGAAAAATCTAAGATGAGCATACCAAAATCCTATGTTACATACAACAATAACCTACCAAAAGAGAAACAAATCATTGGAATGAGTTGTAGTTGACAAAACATACCCAGCCTCTAAGGTATTATAATTCATTGAAGGATTATTTTTTAAATCATATAAATTTCATGAAATTCATTTTGGACATCAATATCAGTGTAAAGGATATGAAGATAGGAACTCTGTTCATTATTTTTCAGTACAATGAAATTATTTTTTGTAGAAATAGAAAATATGTGTATGTAATTTTCTTAAAAAAGGAATAAAATATTTGAGATGTAAATATTTGAAGAGATAAAACAATTTTTTTGGAATATAAGTGATATAATAAAGTTGTTACATGATTTTATCAGAGGAAAAATGTTCCAAAAATTTATCAAAGATGATTTTAATAAAATACTATAAGAAATTATCAACACCTTTTATAGTTTTTTTGAAATTAATAAATTAATATGATATAATTATTTTTAGTGAAATATTATTCCTGGAATATTTTGGATGTTTATTATATCCAATAATTTATAGACCTGAAATTGTTCATAAATTTATACTATGTGTATGATTTAAATGAGATCCTAAAGAATTATACAAATTATATTAAAATAATCTTAATATATTTCAATGAAACAATAGATTGTATACTATTTTATGAAATTGAACATGAGAACATGTTATTCGGATATTTTAATTCTAATTCGATGAGAAATGTATATTATAAATAATCTAAATTAAGTGATGCATTCTTTCCTAGAAGTATATGTTTAAGTTGGCCATAAAAAAGTAAAAAATTATCACTCTTAGTATTATTGTAGATACGTATGTGGATAGTTCATGGGATTATACAATAACATTATGGATGAAGGTACAATATGAATATTGAATGGTAAGAACGGATTTACTACTATGGATTGGTTATGATAACCAATTTTTAATTAATCTATCAATGAATCTAGTGTGATACTGAAGCTAAAATAATATTGATAGTTAGTATTGTTTTTATCAAATATAAAGTTAAAAGTGATACTATGAAGCTAAAGTATGAGTAAAAAAACAATAGAATGGAAAATCATTTATAATACATTAATAAAAGAAAATTTTCAAAGGTTATGAATACATCCTTCCCTTATCGAGAAATAATGTATGGATATAGTCACCCTTATTTCTATATTACTTTAGATATTTTTGTTAACTAAAGAGAAATGATATAAACCTTATCCAAATTTAGATGGTCAAATTGGGAAATAAATAAGGTAGTTAAATTATATAAATAACGGGTTATATAGTTCGGGGAGTAATTAATGAGTTTTTAATTAACTCAAAACTTTTTTTATATATTCTATGCATAAACTTGGTATTTAGAAATATTTATAGTCTTTGAAATAAAAAAGGAGGATTTATTCTATTGTATTTATTATCAGTACATAACAATAATAATCCATTATAAATATATTGTGAAATGAAAAAATTAATAAAAAAATTGAATGTGATATATATAAGATATTGTGTATTTTAAAGAAAATTTTAGATTCCCCTAATTTATTTCAATGATGAATGAAAGATAAAGTATAAAGAATTTGTTTAAATGGGAATAAAAAAAGTTGACTTGCATTGAGATACACATAATTTTATTTTAGGCACTGAACAAAAGCATAATACAATTATGATCATATTAAGGTTCACATAACATGGGTTTTATATACCACTCTGTACAATATAAAAATATTTTCAATATAAAATTGTTAGAAAATATTATTTTCTAAATTTATGAAAATATTATCAGATAGAAGTTTCTTGTGGTAATGTAATATAGATATAATTTAGAAAATACATATTGTATAGTTTATCAGTTGCATAACATATGTTAGAACCTTATGGAATAAAAATATATCCTAGAAAATAAGTTTATAACTCATTTTCTACATATCTTTATGAAGATATTGTTAAGGATGAAAATTTCATAAAAGTACATTAATTTTAGATAACACATAATGTTTTACAAAATATAAGTTTGAAATTAATAGATCATATATTTTTTATTGAGATTTATCCCTTGAAGGGACCATATTATAGTCATTGTGTTAAGAATCAAGTGCTAGAATAATTATAACAGAAATTTAAAGAATAGAATCGTGTATTCCAATCACATAACATATTTTTGGAATGAATTTATTATGGACCTCTCTATGAGGTCCTTATCAATATATTTTTATTTACCAATGGTATATCCTATAGTGGAACACCAAGGAACATTCTCAAAAAGAGGTGAATAAAAGACATACAATTTTTGTTACTTTTATTATTATTAACAAAAAAAATGAAAGAAATTGTGGGGTATGAATATAATAAACTGCATGAAATATTTAATGCATATAAGTATATATTCTTGAACAGGAAAAAAATAAATGGAGTATAAAAATATGATAGAATTAAGATAATTTTACTATCTATAGAATTTTATAGTGAAAACATATCCATATTCATAAAAAGATAATCTTTTTTTATTATTTTAATTTAATGAATGAATTGAAATTATTAATTCTCTATTTGTCATATTTAATAAATATAAAACAATCAACAAAAACTATTACATGCAAATAAACTTCCTCTATATTTTAGTTTAGTGAATTATTCAACAAATATCACAAAAATAGTACATATTTATCATATGATATATTTTATTGATGAATAAAGGGATAAAACATGAAAAATATATGAATAATTCAATCATAGTGAAAAGGATACAATGAAACTTCCTAATTAATTCAACTATCAAAGAAAAACCATAAAAAATAATAAAAATAAAGAATATATTATTAAAAACTCAAAGCGAACTATTATTACCTCACACAAACAAGAATTAGTAATTGGATCTCGATCACCATAGGGAAATGTTATTACATCAAAATATAATAAAAAAAGAAAGAAAAACATAAAAATAGAATTTAACAGAGTGATAAAAAGTTACAGAAAGGGAGAGAGAAAATAAAGAAATAAAAAATTCCTTAAGAATTTGTAATACATGAACAGTATAACTCATTCTATTATTTAAATACAAAAAAAAACTAGTCTGCATTAATATTCATTCAATTAATATCTTTATCCCATGTTAGAGATGTTTTAGGTGATCATCAGCTTGATGCGATTAAATTTCAATTACTCTAGTATTTACACTAACCAAGTATTCTCTAGAATATGGATTCTATGTAATCACTAATTCATCATGCTTATAAATGAACTCTATTATTGATTAACTTGTTATATATATTTGGCTTAACTATACTTTAAAACCCCAGTGCATCAGATTATCTCAGTACCTATTAAAAAACTCTAAAAATCTAGTTTATTATATGTGTAGCACCAATTACTTGCCCAAATTATTTAATTTGAAATATAGAAAAATGTAATGTCTTATAAACCCTGTCTTCCAACATCTTCAGCTAACCTCATTATATGAAAAAATATACTAATATCAGGATCTATTATTTATCCACATAATTTCTTTAATATTCCATTTTAAATATCTATCATTAACCTTTCTGATATATTACTGTTATCCATTTTTAAATTAATTACGTTTTTCCTAATTTTGAAATTTTTCAACTTATCCCCTTGTTTACACATAGCCCCTTCATTTTTTATCATCTCTATCATTTTTTAACCTTTTTTCCTCAACTGAGATCATCAACAAATAAACATTACACATACTTATTCAAACAAATTATATTCACCGGATATTGATAGAATGGTGCTCAACCATTAATTAATCCACACTACACCCTTCAATTTTCCTCCATCATTATGAACGTATAAATCCATTTAATGGTCTAAATTGAATCCTAAATAAATATCGCATGTATTTAAATATTCCAAAATCCCCTTTGGTTAAAGATCATTAACTAATTTGTATCAGCATTAGAAAGAATTAGTGAACCACACTATGATATATGGTTAATAATTCCACCAGATATTTTTGTAAACTCATATTCAGTGGTACTCACTCAATCTCAGTTTCATCCACACTCACAAACCATTATATAATTTTATTTAACTTTGAATAGGTTTTATTATTCATTAAACCCTCTTATTTGATCATAATCTATCATATTCAATGGTTTATCTTCGATGAAAAAATAATATGGAAGAAAATTATCTTTGTTTTGGAATAGGGTTTGCAACAGTTTCCTCTATTCTTTTATAAACAAGGTAGCCACTGATTCGTACTGTATACTTGATTTAAAATGATCAATTCATTGTCTAAACAATTCATATACCAGAACATTTCAAATACTTACTTTAGATCATGTAGTTTTGATTCCAAGACATTACATGAGAACTAGATTAATCTTACATGATCCCTTTGATTATGAAAATATTTTTTATTATTACACCACTTTTCATTTTCAAAGAAAATTCCTTACATAAGTTTGAGGTAATTCATATGTGGTTCAATTTTGATAAAAAAAATTATGTTACTTATTTGTTTCCTAATTTATTCAAGTACAAAAACAACCACTAATTATTTATAGTCTGATCATCTCTTACACACTATATCTAAAAAATGTCATTTATTTTCAGGAAATTGTAAATTCATTTCTTGGTTATTGAGATGAATTTTTTCATATGTACTGGGTCCTTGATATAAAATAACTTATAAATAATTATACTCTTATGTGAACATAAAAGGAATCATATATGGTTTGACCAACCATTCAATTAATCTCTAATTTCCAAACATTATCAAATATAAAAAATTGTTAGTATAAAATTCAACAAATATTAATATTATACAAGAAAATTCATTTAAAAAACCATTTCCAAATTCTCAAATATTCAGAACCCATGTGTATTTATGGAATAATATCCAACATAATTTCAATTAAACTTTTTACATTTAAATTTATATTTCAAATAAGTTTCCATCAGTAAAACTCAATATTCATACCTAATTTCATTTATTAAACTAAAAAACAAGAAAATGAATTAATTTACCATATTAAATAATAATTGAATTATTAAAATATTGAAATACAGTTTAAATATTCAATAAAACCAACCTTCACCAATCCTTTAAATATATATTTTTTACACTCACACAAAATAAAAAATAACCCCATATTTAAAATGTATAAATAAATAATGGTATTTTAAAAATCATTCAATTTGTTAATCCATCACACCTTATACTATGTTTCATTATTCTTTCTTCATTTTATAATTCAAATTCATTTCAATAGTTTTATCCACCCATTTATACTCACACCTTAATTCTAAGATATTTTTCTCTCACTCATAAAGGAAATTTATTTCAAAAAAGTTGTTATCAGCTTAAAAACAAGTGAAAATTCCATAAGATTATTTAATTTACCAGTCCTCCAAAAAATTATTAAGTGGTAATGAAATTATAAAAAGACATTAAAATTGTTATTTTGGATTTAAAAGGTTGGTAGTTCAATGTTAAAAATTCAAAGTACTAAAAGTGGCATTTTTGAACTCTTATATAAAATGAAAATGTGAATATTTTTTGTTTAATATAGATTATCCTAAAATATTCTACTTATATCTTAAACTTTCCACTCCCTAACTTTATTTAATAGTTGTTAACATACATTCATTTTTATAACATAATAATTAACTCCTCCAAAATCCTCTATCATTCAATTTTACATTTTTTACGAATAATGTTTCATAAATTGAGGGACCAAATAATTTAATTCAAAGTTATGAACTCATTGTCCCTTCTTTATATAATATATAAAGACATTGTTTCTTTTAATTCACTTTATACAATGGTCTATGAAAATTTAATATACCACCCAACACCTTGCATTCACTTTCTAAAAGTAATTTCAATCTAGTGTAAGGTATGTTGGTATTTTTATCTTGTAATGTGGCTCCTATAAGGAAATTCATAGTATTTAAGGCTTTGAATAATTTCAAATTTATAATGTGATACAGATATATAAAAAACAATGGACTTTATTTTTTAACACCTCTAATATCTAGGATTCTTACACAAGATTCTATAATAAGTTCATTACTATCCAATATTTATTATGTTTCCTTAAGAAATTAGTAATTATATGAATATGAATCAAATATTTAGAAACCACTTAGGTAATTGATTTTGATATTGTGGATAGTGATCATACTATGTATTTTATATTTGATTTAAAATCTATTAAATGTTTAAATCAGTATTCAAGTAAAGATTGACATCAATAATCATATGAATTCCTATAATATAAACAAAAATATTTTCCACAATTGATACAAAAATATCTATATGTAAATGAATTATTAATCACAAGACACAAAATAATTTAAAAAAAAACAAAAAAGAATGGGAAAAAACAAATATATATTATCCTTAAAAATATTATATCACTCCCCTCTCACCAAAAAATAAAATTTCATCAATGTTGGAATAAATAATAAATTTAGTTCAGGATATATGAAAATCAATAAAATTATTATGTGTAATATGAAAAAATATAGTCAGTTTTTTTAAGGGAAGGATAATAGCCTATTTGTTTCTTCCTTATACTACAAGTAAGTTATCTTTCTAAGTAACTATATGTAAAATGAAGAAAACATTTATAATTCAAAAAAATAAACAAAAAAACTAATCAAAATTCTCATTTATTAGAATGAAAAACAAAATAAATTATTCTATAGAGATGTTCATAACTATTTCCACATTTATTTTTTGATAAATAAATAAATAAAATATTTATCATACTAAGGTTAATAAATATATAAAATAAAATGATTAGAAACTAAATTTATTGTAAAAATACCTTAATAGGTGATTTATTTTTTCATATCCTCATCTAGTTAGTTATGGTGTCTTATTATTATTTATAAGGGGGTGTGGATCCATCTATAGAAACCACCAGATATTATTTATTATTATATATGTCTATACATAGTATTTCCTAATCTTGGATTTCGTAAATTCTATATTTAGCTCCACTTTGAAAATAAAACAATCCATTTCCACATCCTCAAATTATTCTATTCTAAATTTGGGTTGTATGGAGAGTGCGATCGAATTATCAGTGTATTATTAAAAATATTGATGTGAAAATGAATTTCAACTAAAAAATAGTGGTATATAGTTTTAAATTGGGTTTTTAAAAATTTATATAATTTATAAGTCAGAAATAAAACTATCTCACTTAATATATTGACCATGAAATTATTCCTCCTCTTTTATTAAATGTATTAAAAATAAATATTTCAATGGTTCATCATAATATGTATCAATAACCTATAATATCATTACCTCTTCCTTGGTTTTTTCCTCTTATTTCTTATCTTCTAAAGATAGTTTAAAGTTAGCTGAATTTTAATTTTTAGTATAATATAAATAATTTTTTAATATTTTTTAATAAAATATAAACCAAATGAATTATAAAATTTATTATCTCTGTTATACTCCTTTGTATATATTTCTTATTCTTCACAAAAATTCATAGAAAAATATTTGGTTTTCAGAATATTGGGTATTCAATCATATAGTTTATCATTAAATTACATTATCCAATCAATGGTCTTAACTTATTTTATCAATTAAAGTGTATTTAGTATTTTTGAGTTAACAAAACCTTTATAAGTTGAGGTTTTAAAAATATTAGTTTTAAGAAAATTTAATAAAAAAATATTTTATAAAAGATAAATATAATATAATTTTTTCCAATTTCAATCTGGTATTGTATTTAGAATACTTTTGGATGAATTTTAGTGTTAATGGGTAGAAAAGTTTCCCCTTTAATAATCTCTTAAAAATAAAAAAACTCAAGTATTTTATACTCATTCAATAAGGATTATAAATGTTCATCTCTAACAGTAGTATATGGAATGTCACTTAAAATCAAATCTTCTATAAAATATCTAATTCACACTGATCTCCCCTAATTACATTAGTTGTAAAATTTCTCTATAATACCAACTTGTGAAAATAAAATATAACCATACATGGAGTATTCTCAAGTTTCCTTTCAACCTATAAAATATAGTTTTCTACTTTTTTATCAAATTCAATTTCTTCTTCTACCTATTAACTTTTTATTTATTAGAGGTTATTATTTTATTTATAAAGTGTTTCTTGAAACTCTTCTATGTAATATCACATCCTCCAGTAAATCTTCCCTATCCAATCATTATAAATGTTTCAGTAAGCATGAGTTTTCTGATATGGAAATTACATATATTCTTGTTATAGAAACCAAGGTTGTTTTTTTTATAGTACCACCAATTACATCTTGAGTCTCCATCCAAATACATATTGCACATTAATTTTTGATTTTTTTCTAACCCAACTGATTTTCTCTAGTAAACATATCATTTTTTAATACTTTTAATGGAATAGATTATGGGCGAGAATGTTGATTCATTAAAAATTTCTTATTCATATAATTAAGCTCATAAAATTTATTTTCCCATGCTTAAGTGTTCTATAATCACATAGACAGTTCTTTATTTGATTTTTATATTTTTTTCTTCTTAAAAAAATTAAAAAAAGTGATTGAAATTATTGAACCTCCATGAAAAAAAATCATATTTGATGAAGGATATTAGCAGGTATTTATCAATAGATTTTTACTTTTCTATGTCAGTCTCTACAATATATAAATTAGTATCATTCTTATAGGGAGGTCCTTAAAACACATTGTTTTTCTCATTACATTTATTATTTTAACTAAAAATCTTAAAAAACTAATAGTGGTGGTTTAATGTAAATTTTTTTTAATATTAATATAGATTGATAATATTTAAACATATATATTGGAATGAAATCATAAAATTAATTTAACAGATTTATGTTTTCCTCAAAAATTTATATTGAAAACTCATCATTGTTCATATAGAAATAAAATTATTCATATTATTTTTATTTTATGAAATACTCGACACTATTAATCTCTATACTACCTTCATTAAATAATGTAAAACATTCATAAAAAAATATTACATGAAAAATAAAATCCTTTTAAATTTATTTTAGAGTCCAAATTTCAAAACATTACAAACATAGTCCGCCTCCATCATATGATGAAATTTATTGATGAAGAGAGAAATAAAACATGAATAAGAATAAAAGAATTCAAATTGTAGTGAAAATGATAAAAAAACATATATTAATCAATTTACATGTCATTTAAAACTCATAACAAAACAATAAGAAGAAAGAAAATAATATTTTGAACTCAAATATAACTAATGTTACCTTTTTTGATAAGTAGTAGAAATTAGTTCTCCATAACCATATATAAATGAGATTATATCATAACGTAAGAAAATAAAATGAAAAAATATAGTATTACACTTACATTGAATGATACCCAATTACATATAGAGAGACATGAAATAAGTAAAAAAATAAATTTCTTCAAGAATAATGAATATTCATTCAATGGAACTCAGTATCCAATTTAGAGGTAAAGAAATTAAACCTTCATTAAAAATATAGATTGAGTATACATTGAATAAATTACAGTTTATCTTCCTCTTAATGTGATCTAACTCCAATCACTCTAGTTTCTTACCTGACCAGATATTCTCCATATCATAGGTTCCATTTAAGCACCATCTTAGAATTCATTTTTATAAATTGAAGTCTTGATTCACTCCTATAATAAATTTTTGTTCAAAATCAATTTATAATCCTTTTCCATCAGTTCATCTCACCCCTTACCAAAAAAACCCTTATCTCTAGTCTAATGGATTCTTAGAACCAATCACCAATTCAATTTATTTAATTTAAAATCTAGAAAATTCCAAAGTCACATCTATCCAATCTTACCCTATCTCCACTTAAGTACAACATATTCAAAATAAAATCATAATATTAAACTTTTTCACTAACATACATCAATTAATTTAATAATATATTTTTTAATTTTAGTCACTATCAATTTTTATATATTAGCATTATAAATTTTTAATTAACTCCCTTTTTATTATTTTTAAATTCAGACAGTTTATCTTCTTCCCTCCATATGTCTCTATATATTTTATCATCTCTTATTATTTTTTAACCTTTCATTCTTCCATTAACAAAGATCATAAGAAACCCAAATTGACTATCTTAATTCAAACTACCTCAATTCACTAAATATTCATAGAATAGTACTCAACCATTCATCTGTAAACATTGTACTCTTAAATTAATTTCATTTATTTTGTATATTTGAAGTTGGTTCATATTCATTAATGAAGAATAAATTGATCTCCTATGTTTTTTTATACTCAATAATACTCTTTGGTCTAATAGAATCACTTTATTCATTGTGTATTCAGCAAAATTAGATGAACATATCCCCATTATAGGGTTAATTGATACACTATAGATTCAATCAACTCATATCTAATGGAACTTTCTCAATCAAGGGTTTTCCCACACATAATCAACTAGACTGGAATATCCATATTAGCTAATTATTTATCATTTAGTAACCCCCCTTCATCAGTCTTCATCTCTCATGCTATAAAGTCTAAATCAAGTCAAAATTCATGTCGATATTCCTTTCTCATTTTATCTTTTTAGAGTCTCCAAAATATTTTTTTATTCTTCTAGAAAATTATTTCCCATTAATTTTAAATGTATACCCTTCTCCACTGATAAATACGTTATCTAAAGATAATATTTATGTAATAACATTACAATTATAAAATTAGATATAGTTATATTGATCCTTAAACCTTTCAATAGGATTGGATTAATCTTAAAATATCCCTTTGATTATGAAATATATATTCATTATTATGTAGCTTCTATTTTGTTCAGACATTTCAAAAAATCAGTTTGAGGTAATCCATACATGGTCTTGTCCTAATAAAATATTTTATGATACCTACTTGTTACCAAATTTATTCTTATGTTTTGTATACTGTAATTATTTATCACTAGATTTTCAATTTTGAAAATTATTTAGAAATGATATTTCGTATGAAACAAGACTGTGTTCTTCACTTAACTAACTAGATGGTTTTAATAATACAAATCATAGAATTGATACCTAATATCATGTAAATTAAAATTCTCTTATTGGAATATAGTATGAGCCTTACATGTTTGGTCCAATAATTTAATTAATATGTAATTCCCTACATTTCAAAAAAATAAAAAAAATCAATTTTAGGTACTATAAAATTTAGTGAATATAAACTAGTCCATTTTAAAAATAATTTCAAAATAATCAAATAATATGAAAACCACATTCATCTATATAATAATATTAAAAATAATACTATATATACTACCTATATTTAAATTTAATTTCTATATGTATTTTCATCAGTGAAATATTATATCCAAAATAAATTCCATTCAATTACTATAAATAAAAGAAATATTAAAATGTATTAAACCCATAGATTTAATAAGAATTGAGATATTATAATAGTGAAATTTAATTGAGATATTGAATAAAACTAATCTTAATTAAGTATAATACATGTTTTTAGAGGGAAAAATATTCTCCAAATGAATAAAATATGAATGTGATATTACAACACATTTTTTGGTACATGTGTTATAATTTCTTCTTAATATTTATTTAATATATATTTTATGATTAAAGGATGAAATATATTAAGATTTTAATAAAACATTTTTTTTGAATTTACAATATATGTTCACATAACATTTGTTTGGAAAATTTATGGAACATTATATGAATAAAATAAATAATTAATATTATTTGTTGGATCATAGTTTTAATTTTTTATGCATAAAGAATTCTATTGTATAACATTGAAATTACACCATGTATTTGGATTAGAATATTTACTATGATATACCTTTTGGGTATTTGGATAGAAAATTTAAAGTTTCTATATTAATATGAATTGATTATTATCATAGAACATGGTTCAATGATATAAAAACAATTTTAATTATGAAAGGATGGTTAGATAGAATATATTGTTGAACAAAAAAATTTGATGCCTTATATAAATTTTTTTTATCTTAAATAGAATTCATGTTTTGATTCTAGTATGAAGAGATTATATAGAATATGAAAATTATTTTTCAAGACACCTAAATCTATTTAATAGTTGATAAAAACATTCTAAGGAGGTATAATATCTATTCATGGGAAGAATATTTCAAATGTGAGCATAAAACATTTGATGCAACTCATCGGCATCTATGGGGAATTTTAAATTTAATTATCCTAAAATAATTTGAAGTATTAATAGAATATAATGGTGTGGTAAATATATATTTCACGTTTTATTTTCTTAATTGATATCTAAAACATACTTCTTTAAATTATTTTTGGAGCTAATAATAGGAAAAGGTATTTTGAAAACACATGATAGGCCCAGAAGAGAGTATACCACCACTAATAGGTAGTTAATAAATAGTTTCCCAAAAAATAAAATCTAAATATATGTTATTCTCAACATCATTTAATATTATTCAATGTTTATGGTAATGAGGATATGTTGTGATAGAGAGTGAGAAACAACACACATGAAAAATGGATAATTCAATATTCATAAACTCTTTCTATCAAGTGGTTAATCCTACATGAACAATGGTTATAATTCCATTATTATCATTACTATTTTAATATCCATAAGAAAAACAAATATAATAAGTATATGTCCCTAAAATCCTAGATTAATAAATAAATATTAGCATTATAAATTTTATCAATACTTTCTTCCCCTCACCTAAAGTGCCTCTAAAGTTTCAATATCACATGCAACCTTGATATTTTACATACTCCCAGCCAAGAGCTCCCATGAATGGGTGGTCATTTGTATGATAGATTCATCTCCTTTCATTTACACAATACTCTGAAGGCAAGAATCTTCATTTATTTATCAAAATTGCTTCTCCATGGCATGAACAACCTCATATTTCCCATTTTAGAAATAATATTATTCTAATCCTATCTTCTTAGGTATATCGTCTCCTTATATCATAATTTTCCTAATGTCCTTTTAGATATAACACGAAAACACACATTTTAAAACACATTCGGTGCTTCTAATGGTCTAACATAGGTTCGTTATGCCATTCTCTCTCTCTCTCCATAGAGTGGTCACCACATCTTTCATGTAAACCACTAGGTGTTACTCGTATTATTCCATAATGTTTGGGAAAGAACTATATAACATAAAATAAAATAAAAAATTTTGAGTCAATTAGGATTCCTTATGACTTTTCCATTTTTCTTTGTTTTGAAAATAACAAACACATTTTATTAAGGAAAAATATCTTTCTCTAAGAATTATTTTCTGAAGTAAAATTTTTCTTCTCTAAGAATTTTTTTTTCTTTACCTTGTTTTCATTGTATTTTTTAAGGTCTTCTCAAAACCAAGTTTAACCTTTTTTCCATAAGCCAAAAATTCATATCCCTATCAAAAACATTGAAATATTATAGTTCCTTAGCTACTAAGTCTTACTGTTTTTAGAATCTAAATTATCCTAAATTCAGACTCCTAAATTTCTAAAATTAATACACTAAATTTTTTGAAATTCATACTCTAAATTCTATGAAAATTAGACTCTAAATTCTACGAAATTCAGACTCTGATTCTTTAAAGTCCAGACTATGAATTCTCTGAAATCAGGTCTTTGAATTCTATAAAATTTAAATTCCAAATTCTTCAGAATATAGACTCCGAGTTCTTTAGAATTTAAACTCCAAATTCCTCAGAATTTAGATTCTGAATTCCTTGGAATTAAGACTCTAAATTACCTAGAATTCAGACTTTGAATTCCCCAGAATTAAAACTCCTAATTCCGTATAATTTAAAATCATATTCTATATAATTCAGACTCCAAATTCTTTGTTAAATAGAATTCAAATATCATTTTTTAGAATCTATTTTTTTACTTCCTCAAGAGTCTGATTAAAAGTTTTTATAGTTATTTCATTTCCTTAATGTATTATTCCTAAATTATCAGATCTTGTTTTAATTAAGTTTTTTAAACATAATAATTTTTTTCTTACACAATAAAATTTCCATACACATGTTTTTGTTACAATGAAAGGATTTCATACAATTCAATTCTAACTAACCGTTGGTTGAGTGACACGTGTACAGGTCCCTCTGGAATTCATGTAAATATATAACCATTGGTGTAGGGATCCAATAATTGGAATCATTTCCTATAAATTAGAGCTCATTTGAATGAGATTAATATTTATCGATTGATGAATTTAGAGACTACATGCAGAAGTGATTTCTAGAGAGATAAATACTTTCATTCTTTGTGCGATCTGTGAACTTCTTATTCAATAGTGAACAATTTATTCAGTTTTGTGGGAATCTAATTGTTGTTGTTCACAATCAAGGGCTTTCGGGGACAAGATGATAGAGGTTCTGACTACCTTAAAGTCTGGGGACTTCTATGGGTTGGATGATAGAGGTTCCAACTACCTTAACATTTGAGGGATTTCTGGGATAGTAAGATAGACTCCGATATTCTTATTAATGTCTTACCCTGGTGTGTTGTGATATAATTTCCTAAAAGTATAAATCCTGGGACCTTTATCCAATGATGTTGGATACCCTTCACTTTTGGTTAAAATATTACATACTTGTTTACTTGATTTTTTACATGTTTTATTTCTGTTTTATTATGAAAAATAAAAAAATATAACTTTTTATATATTCTTATACTTCTTTATCTCTAATATAAATAATATCATATATCCTTTAAGGTTGAGTATTTATCTTAGTAAAATCTGTTTATGGTTTCTTAAGCTTATCTTTTTTAAGTTTATGTTTCTTATACTTACATATAAGTTTTTTTACTCATGTTGTTTTCCGGCTTTAAATTTTCTTTCTTAACTTTTCTTACACATGTTTTTCTTAAATATTTTTATCTTTTTTTATAAACTTTTTCTATTAACAAGTTTTCTTGAAAATATTTTTTTTAGAAGGGCTGGTATAATTGTCGGTTCTATAGACAATATTAATCACACCAGACCACTATTTTGTATGGTAGTGACTATGAGTACTTAAGAGATAGGATGAAGACCTTTTTCATTTACACTGGAGTGGAAAACTTTTTCATTCTTACTGGAGAATAAAAAATTGTTGACAAACAAGTCAAAAACTTCACCAACCAAGAAAAGCCATAATATTAATTAAACTATAGGGTATGAAATACTTTGTTATGTTTCATGATAAAGAATATATGCAGTCAAATATCTTCTTGTGAAGTTGCCAATAGCATTGGAAGAAACCTAAAGTTATACACTTTGGAACTTATAAATTATAGAAACTAGAAGATCTATGCTGAGAGATGAATATCATGTATTTTAATTTCCTTATGGTGAACCTGTTTGCAAAGTAAAACAAATATTTATGACCATTGCCAATATTCTTCAATATATGGGAATGAATGGTCTTGATGATGAATTTATTCTGGACAAGAAAATTTATATCATGCCCAAAAAGTGGGAATATAAAAATATAGTTATTTATGAGAACCAAAAAGTATCTAACATTACTCTTGATGAGATATTTGGAACTATTCTTCACAATGAAACAATAATGAAGAGAGATTATGATTTCTACAAGAATAAGAATGGAAATGGAAGTGTTAATTTTACTACTACATCTAAAGACAAGACTCCAGAAAGAGTTACTATATCTAAGGCTAAAAAAGTTATTGTGATATCTGAATTAAGTGATATTGATTAGTTTGAGAATGAATTAGCCAATATTTCTCGAAGGATGAATAAGATTGTAAGAAAGAAATATTTTCAATACAGATATAAGAAGAAATATATAAAGGATAATAAAAGATTCTGAATTAACCTTTGATGAAAGAAAAATGGATAGAAATATTAGACTTGATTGTCCTATTCTTAATAGAGAAGACATAAAGGAAATTATTCTGAAAAGAATATAAAGAAGTATAACAAATATAAGGTTAAGAAGGAATTAAAAGCTAATGACACCTAGTGTGCCAGTAGTGGTGACTCTTCAAATGAATCTTTATAATATGAATCATCTGGTTAGAATAATATTGGTCTTCTAGCTAGAGTACCTATTGAAAATCATTGTCTTATTCCTAATGTGCACAATATTGAATCCATAACCAATATTTCTTTAAATTATATTTTTCTTAATGAATAATATTATGAATCTTCAGATGATGAATCTTCCTCATCATAATATAATACCTTACCTTTATTTGAATATGTTTATAGATATGCTAAATTACTTGATAATGAGAACTATAATATAAACAAAGTTAGAGAAATAAAATTCTATAATTTCTATTTTATCAAAAGAAGTATCATATCTTTCTAAATATCTTGATCAAAAAACACTTGATTTTGAAAGTGTTTCTAAAAAACATAAGAATGTTAATTATGATAAGGATAAACTTTTTATGGATCATCACAATGTAATTTCAAACAAAAATGTTTTAGAGAAGAACTCAATTTTTAAACAAATTACAATAAGGATAAGATTTTAGTTGTTAGAATAAAACCTGATTTTTTTCCTTAAAGAAACATTTATAAAATTTAACTTTTGAAGGAAAGAATTTGATAAAATGTATTCACAACTTCTTCCTCTTAAAAATAGTTCTTGATTTGGTTATACTCATTCAAAACATGTTATTAGTCATAACTATTTTGTTCCTCAAAGTGATATTTTTTGCATTAAGTGTCAATGTGGTAGACATTGGGATAAAAATTGTTATTAAAATAAAACCCAACACTTAGGTATTCATAAATCATATTTTTCAATGAAAATGTGGATTCCTAATATTTTACTTTCTGAAATTTTGGGATCCAAAAAAGGTTGGATTCCAAAAGACTAACTCTTTTATTATAAAAAAATAAAGTACCAACAACAATACATGGTAAAGGTAAAGTAGATATTCCCATCACATGACTGGTAACAAAAAATTCTTTGAAAATATTATCTAGATGAAAGGAAGAAAAGTAGCTTTTAGAGATAATGCTTAGGGAGAAATTTTTTGTATATGAAACATTTCTCTTCTTGGAAAAGATTTGATTTTAGATGTTTTATTTTTTAAAGGTCTTAAGCACAACCTCATAAGCATAATCCAATTATGTGATAAATTTAACCTTGTTAATTTTAGGAATGATAAATGTCTAGTACAAAATTCTAATAAAGAGTTTATTCTATATTTTTATAGGTAGAGAATGTGTACATAATTAACAAAGTAGACCGTAGGATCCAACATATACTTTTCCTTAATGTAATGAAGCATGAACCTTGGTTATGGAATAAAATACTAGGACACTGTAACCTTTGTATACTATAAAAGAAAATAATTTATATAGATCTACTGGAGCTTTGGTTTGATTCTTCAAAAGTTTGTGATCCTGGTCAATATAGAAAGAAACATAAATCAAGTTTTCAATAAAATAATTAAGTCTCAACTTTTGATTCATTACCTTTAGTTCATATGGATCTTTATATTCCAACACAAACTTGAAGTATTGGAGTAAAATACTATGTATTTCTTTTAGTTTATAAATACACTATGTTTACTGTTTCTATTGTCTAGAAAAGAAATCTAAATCCTTTTCTTATTTTCAAACTTTTAGGGTCTAATTTTAAAATGTGAAAAACCTTCCATTGATAACTATTCATAGTGATCACGGTGGAAGAATTTTAAAATTAAAATTTAAAAACTTTTTGTAGTAAGAAAGGAGTTACTCATAACATCTTAGCTCCAAGAACTCCTCAAAAATAGTGTTTTTGAATGAAGAAATTTAATTCTTAAAGATATAACTAGAACCATGTTAAGTGAATATTCTAGTTAAAAACACCATTGGATTTATTCTATTATTATAGCTTGTTATAATATAAATTGAGTTTCAATCAAAACTTTTTTTAACAAAACACCTTATGAATTGTAGACAGGTCGAAAACCTACACTTTCTTACTTCATAGTATTCATATAGAATGTATCAATCTTGAATATTAAAGGAAACATTACTAAATTTTCACCGAAATCTGATGAAGGAATTTTCTTAGGCTATTCGACTAATTTTGAGGTTTATAGATTTTTTAAGAAAAATTATTTTATAGTTGAAGAAGTAGGGAATATTAAATTTAATTGAAGTGATCCTTTTATTTTTAAACAACCCCTACCTATATCCTCAGATATGTTTTCAAAAAATGATTATCAACCTTTGAGGGAATATTATTTTAATAAGTAAAATACTCAAGAAAATGTTTCAGAATTATTTACCCCAGAATATTTTCAACCTTATTTTAATTAACAGGTTTTACAAAACCCAAATCAGTTGTTACTTAAGTATCATTCTAGTGATAGTATCATTGGGGATGTAAATCAACCTCTAAGGACTAGAATTTATTTAAAAATTATGTATAATATATATAATTTATTTCCCTATTAAAACCAAAAAGAACTGATAAAGCATTAGGTGAGGAAGACTGGATTAAACCAAAGCAAGATGAACTAAATATATTTGAAAAAAATAAAGTCTTTACCTTGGTTGAAAGACCTAAGGAAACTTCTGTAATTAGAGTAAAATAGGTCTTTAGAAATAAATGAGATGAAAATAGAAACATTGTAAAAAAATAATTCATGATTAGTTACTGAAGGCTACAATCAAACAAAAGGAATATACTAGGAGAAATCATGTGCCCCAATAACTATACTTGAATCTATTCATATTCTTCTTACCGTGGCAGCATTCTTTTATTTCAAACTTTTTCAAATGGACATGAAATGTGCTTTTCTTAAATAATATGTTCAAAATGAACTTTTTTTGAACCACCTCCATGTTTTGAAGACACAAAACATCCTAAACATGTTTTTAAACTTACAATAGCTTTATATTGACTTAAATAAGCCACTAGATCCTGGTATGATAGACATACATGATTTTTGTTACAAAATTATTATTTTAAGGGAATTGTTGATCCAACTATTTTTACCATGAAAGGCAAGAAAAATGTTTTTATTGTTCAATTTTATGCTGATAACATTGTATTCGGTTCAACTCTGAAATATTTAACTGATTCTTTTTCAAATCTTATGAAATCTGAGTTTGAAATGAGTATGATGGATTAGTTAAATTTTTTCCTTGGTTTTTAAATTTATAAAAAACCAAAAATAACTTAATATCTCAACATAAATATATTAAAAATATTCTTAAGAATTGTGGATATGACAACACTAAAGTATAAATACTCCAATTGGTACCTCAATTTCTGTTGATCTTGATGAAGTTGAGAAACTAGTAAATCCAACATCATTTAGTGGTATGATAGAATGTTTATTTTAATTAATGGTTAGTCATCCAGACTTAATGTTTTCAGTATTATTATGTGTAAGATAATAGTATAATCCAAAGGAACCTCATTTAAAAGTAGTGAAAAGAGTTTTTCTCTATTTAAAATAAACCGTGGATATATGACTTTTTTATTCTTCTGGAAATGATTTTGTTTTAAAAAAGTTTTTTGGATGCTGCTTTTGGTGGATGTGGAATGATAACCATAAGGTAATCTTTCATAATTAACTTTTTTTGAAACCTATCTCCTTAAATTAAATTACTCATTTTCATAGGGGGGAGTATATTTTTTCCTTTTCAAAACCACTATAGAATTTTTGATTTATTAGAACCTGAATTTTTGAATTCTTAGGACATGAATTTTTTAATTTTTGGAACCTAAATTTTTGATTTCTCAGAACCAGAATTTTTGAATTCACAGAAACTAAATTTTTGATTTCTTTGATTTTTTTTCCCGAAACCTAAAAGTTCCTTTCAATAATAAAATATTTGGGAATCTAATTTTTTTATGAAGAACCTTATCAATTATAACAATTCTTTCTAAGAAATCTGGAAGGTATATTTCCTTATGTAAATATTTGTAATTTTATTTCTTACTTATGGGTATTTCTATATTGATTTAAGAATATTCTATCAAATCCATTTTTTTCTTAAAACCTCAAAAGATCAGAACCTACAAAATCCATCATTAGTATGGATTTCAACCATCAGATCATATCAAGATAATAACAATCATTGGATTTATTTGGGAATTCAAATAGTAATCTCCAAGCCTATATAAATCCCCCCATTCTATGTCTCACGTAAGTTTTTGAATAGTTTTTCATCAAATCTATGCCCCTCAACAAATCAGTCATTCAGTTTTCTATGTTTCCTTACATTATAGATGTCGCTCGAAGTTTCCTCTTATAATTAGATGACTTCAAACAAGGAAATAAAGGATTGAAAAATCTATAGGGAATGTTTGGAACCTATATTTTTGAATTCTCAGAACCTGAATTTTTTAATTCATGGAAACTAAATTTATGATTTTTTAGAATTTTTTTTCTGAAATCTAAAATTTCTATTCATTAATAAAATTTTTGGGAATCTAATGTTTTTATAAAGAACCTTATCAATACTAACCATTATTTTTAAGAAATATGGAAGGTATATTTCCTTACATCATTAAGTGTAATTGTATTTTTACTTGTGGGTATTTCTATATTGATTTAAAAAAATTCTATCAAATCTAATTTCCTTAAATCCCATTTTTTTTAAAATCTAAAAAGATCAGAACCTACAAAATCACTCTTCAGTATTGATTTCAACCATCAGATCATATCAAGATAATAGCGATCATTGGATTTATTTTTTAATTCAAACTGTCATCTCCATGCCTATATAAATCCCCCCAATCTATGTCCCACATAAGTTTTTCAATAGTTTTTTCATCGAATCTATGCCCCTCAACAAATTGGTCATTCAGTTTTTTATGTTTCCTTACATTATAGATGTCACTCGAAGTATCCTCTTAGAATCAGATGACTTCAAACAAGGAAATCAAGGATTCAAAAATCTACAGGGAAAGTTTGGTTGACCTAAATTTCATTTCCTATTATAATTCTTTGATTACAAAGAATATCAAGCTGAATGAATGGAAAGGTTTATGTGTATCTAAGAAGAAGTGTTGGGATCCAGTTTTCTAAGACCTTTTCATAGAATTTTATGTTTCAATATGTTTTTATGAAGGAGGAAGGGAAAAGTTTTCATTTAATAGCTATGGGAAAACCTATTCATTATCCTTCAACATGTATGCAAACATTATTTATATTCCTTATCATGGTGAATCTGTATTTTTCTCTCACAAGCTACTTGAAAATGATGTTTTTGAGAAGGAAAAAAGAAATTGACTGCCTTTGACTCAAGGGAGTAAAGTCACCAAAGATCAACCATCGTAAAAAAATCTTCAGGTTGTTAGATTTGTGGTTTTAGGAATTTATTATTTCAAGAAATGGAGACAAGGACTCTCTTAAGATGTGTGATATATTTATGATGGAATTCATGGTTAATATTAGAAATGTAAAACTGATCATGTATATCCTTCTGACCATCAGTAACATAAATAATTGAATCCTCAAGTCTCAAACAATCATATATCCAATGATCTTGTCAAAGATCATCATACTCTATTTATAATCATTTAAAATTCCATAGATTTCAAAACCTAGAACCATCAAGATTATGTTTTAGAGTGATGATAGTTTTCGAAGGATGAATTTTGTTTTCAGTATCAATTCAAGAGAGCTTTATGATCATTCTGAAGGTGATGTTTGATCCTTAATCAAGAAAGGGTAAATAAGATAATCTTCCAAGAAAACTCAAAATAATATAAAATAAAAAAAACCAGAATCAAAAGAAGAATCACTCATTTCAGAGAACCAGTCATCCCCAAAAAATCCGAAAAAGAAAAAAATGTCTTTGATGAAGTAGTAGCAAAGTGGAGAGAGGGGAAGAAGAAGAAAAAAGGTGGAGATTCATGTTTTGGTGTATCCCTCGTTGAGGAAAAATATTTGAAGATTCAGGAATTAGAAGAGCTTGAGAAACAAGATAAAGAATATAAAATTATGAAGATGTTTTTAGATGATGAACTTGTCAAATATTTCCTCAATGATACTGAGAAAACATCTACTAGAATCTTTCTTTCAAGAGTCAGTTCATGTAGAAAATTCAGGAAAGAAAATTTCAATTCTGGAACCTATTGAGGAAGAATAGATAGTTCAATAAAAAGAAGAACAAGAACAAGAAGAAGAGGAAGAGATCGAAGATGTAATCAAACAAGTTTAAGAATATCATGGTAATGAAATTCCTTCAAACAAGTTATCGATTAGAAGTTCCTTGGTTGAATCAACCAAAATAATTTCTTAAGGTAATGATGATGATGGATGGGATAAGGTTGATAATCTTACTGATGATTAGAGAATCAACCAGGATTTCATTCATCCGAAAGATATTAAGGGAGATTCTGAGAAAGAAGAAGTTGATGAATATAAGATAATCCAAGCCTCAAATAGAGAACATGAGATTCTGAAAGTTGGTAAGGCAATCTATAAATCTGATAAAGTAATAAAAGTGATTGATGATTCTCCTAGAAAAGATGTGGTTATAAAAGGTAAAAAAGATATTAGTGGAACATCCAATAGGAAATCTAAAGAGTTAGATAAATTTTCCTCACTAGTAAAGGAATCATATTCCAAATCTTTGTCTTCCATGGGACAAGATTTCATTGTTCAATATTTTAAGAATCCAGTGAACACAATACCCTTATTTCCAAGTATCTATTTGTGATGTCAGTTGCTCCATCATTCTATTAATAAAAATTCATATTTGATAATATGATCATAGAAACTTTTATCAATATTGAAGCAGATTTCATGAATTTTCATATTGGTTATGATGTTTATAATATATCATGTAAAAAATATCCAAATGGTTTAGCCAGTAATTTATGTTCTGAAAATTATAGATGAATTTCTTGACTCGGTAAAATATTCCTTTGATTGGTTAGATGAAACCATGAAGAAACTTATATCAAATCTTTTAGACAAGTTTAATCAAGAGCATGCAGCCCTGATTTAAGATGATATATACGTGAATGAAAATATAAATTCAATTGATTTAAATTTAATGAGAGAAAGAGAACTCAGGTAAGAGTTGGAAGAAAAGTTATAATAGTAAGAAGATGTAGTAAAGTCTTAGGAAAAAATTATAAAGTTTCAAGAAGATGGTATCAAGTCTCTCAAAAAAAAGAATCAAGATCAGGATCCATTATTCAAGGGGTTTCAGGATGATCACAAAGAGTAGAATAAATTAAAGGCAACCTTCATAAAGCTCTTTTCGAAGGAATAGAAGGATGAATAATATTCATGCAACTCGGATATTTTTTTGTATTCTTTCTGTAACAATTTTTCCTATCATAATGAAATTCTGTTATAATTCCATTTATCTTGTATATTTCTAGCATTTAATGTAAATTTTTTCTCATTCCCTCCATTACTTTTTGAAAATCACAAAGGTGGAGAAAATAATTGTCAAAATTATATTAATTAAAAAAAAGACAATAACCAAATAAATGCAAAGATTAAGTAAGGGGGATTTTACCTAAATAATATTGTCTAAAGTAAGAAAAAATTAACTACTCTAATAAATACAAGAATACGATCCTTAGGTATTTAAAAAACTATGGGGGAGTTAGACGTATTCATCATAAGTAATATATAAAGGGAGATAAGTTTTTATTTTAAAGTTATAAAATAAAAATCTGTACTCCTTATATTCTTTTTTCGAAAGGTTGTTTGTGCTTTCCAAAAAAGGGGATAATGTTGAGTAAATAAGGTTTCCTTATGACTTTTATATTACTCTATGTTTTAAAAATCACAAACAAGTTTTATTAAGGAAAATTATCTTTCTCTAAGAATTATTTTCTTACGGAAATTTTTCTTTCTCTAAGAAATGTTTTTTCCTTACCTTGGTTTTCAATGTATTATTTAATGACTTCTCAAAACCAAGTCTAGCCATTTTTTTCTTAATCCAAAAATTTAGATCCTAATAAAAAATCACAGAATCTTACAGTTCATTTACTAAAAAGTCTTACTATTTTCTGTCTCTGAATTTTCTAAAATTTAGACTTTTAATTCTATAAAATTCAAGCTCCAAATTATAGGAAAATAAAACTTTGAATTCTCTAAAATTAAGACTCCGAATTCTAAGAAATTCAGAATTTCAATTCCCTAAAATCTAAACCTTGAATTCTTTGAAATTCTTACTCTTAATTCCTTAGAATTTGGACTCTGAATTCCTTATAATTCATACTCTCAATTCCTCAAAATATAGACTCTAAATTCCATAGAATTCGGACTCCTAATTCCCCAGAATTTAGACTCATAATACCCTAAGCTATCTTGGGAAGTGCTTGAAGGGAAAAATCTAAGGGGAAAGCTATGTATTGTAATTGGGTGGGTGATGAAGTGGCGGATGTGGGTCATCTATCCCCCTTCTAGTCTAAAATCTTCCTGCTTATCAAAACCCTCAAATAGAATTCTTGTTGGATAGTTATGGAAGGGAACATTCTTTAATGGTACCCCAACTAGTTAGGCTCGGTGCTCAGATTACCTAGTTGCCCAGCTACATTGATCTCATTCAAGGAAGCCAGCTGCCACCCCATATTTATCCAAGTAGTTCGGGACACTGGAAAATATGAGATATGGGAATCTATTATCATCAACTCAGACCTGGACTGTTCGGTATTCACAGTGTCCTCCTCGGCCAAATTTTTCTTGAAGGATTGCCATAGGTTCATGGATCTGTAAGACTCTCCCGATAACTGGGATGGTGCGGTTTGGTGTAAGGTAATTCCCTCAAAATATAATTTTTTAATGTGGAGGATCAGGAACCAAGTGGTGGCCACGGATGAGCACATCAAGAGAATGGGTACCAGTATGGCATCAATATGTCACTGTTGTGATCGACAGTAGGCAGAGAGTATCGCACACTTGTTTTTTGTGAGCGATTGGGCCCAAGTGATATGGTCCTTCTTCGGGGGCTTTACGTCTTTCCCCTCTTGTATGCATCAAAATGTGTCCTTTTAGGATAGGTGGTTCTATGGAAAATTTATCTCAGGCACAGAATGGATGGCAAGGTCAGTGGTCCTAAGAGTGGGTTGTTGGTGCCTGTGGTAGGCCAGAAACCGAGCCCGGTTTGAAGGTTAGATACCTAGGGTGAGCTCCATTGTAGTGCGCATGAAAAATCTGCTGATGTATCTAGTCACGTTCATCCTCAACTGGTGAGAGTCTCCTATGCTGAGGATACTGCAGGTTTGTTACCCTCCTACGAATCCTTTCAGTACCATAATTTAGGGGCAATGGATCTATTGGCGGCCTCCGTATTCCAGTTACAAGCTCAACTTTGATGGTTCCTGTGTGCTTATAGATAT
The DNA here is from genome assembly GCA_963277665.1 of Viscum album. NCBI lineage: Eukaryota > Viridiplantae > Streptophyta > Magnoliopsida > Santalales > Viscaceae > Viscum > Viscum album. The sequence continues at coordinate 120,038,043 of OY728146.1, read as the reverse complement.
GAGGGGAGGGGCATGGATCGGGACAAAATTGGAAGTGTGTTGTTGGACTTTAATGCACATTTTGGTTACGGAACCTCGCTTTAGGGGTGAATCAAGAGCAGAGCTCGCTGGGTTATTGCTCTGCCATCAGAGGAATGTTTCAATTTCTCAAGATGAGACTGATTCCTTGATCCTTCATGATTATTTGCATGGTAAATGACATGTTCCATGGTCAATATCCTATATAGTTAAAAAATGTTGAACCCTGATTCATAATGTTCATGTGATGCACACTTGGGGAGAGGGGAACAAAGTTGTAGATCACCTCGCTTCTATGGCACAGCCAGGCTCCAACATCACTTTCCTCCCTTCTATCAATTTCTTGAAGCTGGAGGGGGTTCACTTAATTAGAGGTGATGATCTGGGTCTCCACTACTTTAGGCCTCCCTAGGTTCTGAGGGCCCTTGTTCATCTTGATGTTCCTGGTGTGTTTCTTTTTATTTTGTTTCTTGTCTCAAAATTCTTGTATCCTTGACTCTCTTTTGAATAACAATTTGATATTGGATGTAAACCCTGCTTAATTTTTCTTATTCTTAAGTTTATAAGTGTAGGTTTATTATAATTGGGAATGGACCCTTCCAATTATTCATTTAAGTATGAACCAAAGAGGATTTCTGAATTTACCTTATTTAACATTGTTAAAAGTATATTTCCTTTTTTCATAAAAGGGAAAGTTTTTAAATCTACAACTCACCCCTCTTGTATTTGAGCAGCTTTATTTATATCTTGATCCTACAGAAAAGGCACACTATAATTTTTGATCCCCATAGATACTTCTCATCTATATCTTGAATTCTACCAGATGGAAACATAGGAACCACATTGACTCTCTCCATGGATGTTTCAATGGTTAAAAATAGTTTATGAGTGGTTTTTAATGATTGTTTTTACTCTCCATGGATAGTCACCATAGAATCATGAGAAAATTCTTTATAATTTGGATATTTTAACTTATTTATGTCATTATATAGAAAATTCATAACTAAACCATTTTCTAAAATTTATTGTTCACATTGAAACCATCACAATCCATTTTGGCTTGGACAAGTGCCCAATTTCATGTCCAATTTGGCATAGATATTGTGTTCCCAAAATATATGCCTTCATTTACATTCCATATTAATTTTTATAAGAACCCAACTAATTGATGAGCATGTTTTCAATAAATACAACACTAAAACAATTATTAAAATTATTAATTAATTTCCTCCAAAAAATAATTCATTCCATGATTCGAATGTAAAGGTTATTTGAGTACAACGCCATACGAGAGGATTGTGTTTTTTGAGAGTTTTATGTACTATTAGTGTTCAAGAAATTACTATATTCAACATGTATCAATTAATAAATAATTCAATCCCTATTATTTAACTAAATACTTGAATGGATTCTTCAAATATAAAGGCTCATAAACTCCCCCAATTTTCAATGGAATTTCAATCTCCCCCTTTCTATTTTATGGAAACATGAAAATAAACACATGATCCCTTTTCCAAACATCATCTACCAATTCCTAAATTATTCCACTATAAGAAAAACATATCTTCTAATCTTTAACAATCCATATCACCTAAAAAACTAGATTTTTACCCTCTTTATTGGAAGGGAACATTTCAGATTCTCCCCCATTGTCAAAAAATGGAGAGGAAAAAAATAGAAAAAATATAATAGAAAAATTACAAGGATTTTGGAAGGTAATTCACTCTAAATGTGAAAAATAGACTCTAGTACCCAAATTAAGTTTTTAATATATTACATTGGTATAAGATACAAGAGATCCCACCTTGTAAGAATGGTCATTCTAGTAGTCTCGGTAAGGTAGTTTTATACATGATTCTAATATTACATTAGAAATATAAACACATGTCCTTGGAAACATATTTATATCCTTTATATAATTCATAATGATCTTGTTTATATCCTAGGGAAAGGAAAAAAAATAAATTGTGATATTAGTTTCTAAGTAAGAGTTATATGTAGCAGAATATATCAGGAGTAAATATAGCATAATCAATATGGAAGAGTGGATAATTAAAACACATTCCATTAAATAAAAATCTTGATTTCAGTTAAAATCCATTAATGATATCAATATAGAAAAAATATGGTTAATAAAAACTAAATTCTTATTAAAAATAATTTTTAATTCTATATATTCGTGATCAAGGCCTCTCAACCAAGATTTCTATAATCTTATTGTCAAAGCCTCTAAACCAAGTCATCATTATTAATAAATGGGAAGGTGTAAAAATGATAACCATATAATATGGCATGAATTTTTTCTTCTCTCATGATATGTATTGACTCATTAAGGGGATATCTATAACTCGGACCCACCCATCACTTTTAAATACTATGCATTCCTCATATTTGGAATTATCAATAAAAATCATTCTCAAAATGTATAATAAGACAAAAGTTATTTGTATTGAATCAAGAATACAAAACATAAATATTTCATCATCATCATAATAAACCAAATATAGAATTAATAAATATGTAATTAGTGTATCATATCCATAGTAACACCAATGGGTGTTTTCATAATGAGAATACCTTTAAAATATAACAAGAAAATTTACATTTAAATACACCCTTTTTATTTTTTTAAATCACCTATGTAAAATATAAAAATTTAAAAAATAGTAGGAAAAATATTTTTTTTGAAAATAACGATGGAAACTAGTAACAATGTATTCAATGTTAAAAGTTTTAATAACTATGAGAAAAGACTTTTGTGTAGTGTATGTAAAAAATATTTGTTCAAACCCTTGGTAAAAAGTTCCCCACTAAAAAAATGACAAGAGGATTCCTTTTTAAAAAAATTATTTAAATTAAATCATGGGAAAAATTACTTTAATAAATATTTGGATAAATTTAAAAACATTCTTTACATAATTTTAATGAATATATCGACATTGAAGAAAATGGGTTAGAAATAAAACATTAAAAAATATTTTTAAAAGAACGCCACTTACATATAACTTAATTATTTATTTGCGATACAATAAGAGAAGAAATGTAAAATAAATATTTAAACCCCAAAAATAACTATTGGAAAATGGATTAAATTTTTCAATATAATAGGCTCATATAATTTTCTAAATGAAAATTTGAACATAAACAATCTTCAAATAAAATAAGAGTGTAAGAAAAATCACTTAACATAGGTCTGACTAATTTTGTATGTTCTTTTAATCTCTTATATATTAAATTTTTATTGATTATAATTCTATACCATAACCATATATATAATTATAATATCATATAGTATTCACTTATTACATTTCAAAATCCATTTATTAAAAATTCTTAAATAAAATCATTGTTTCTAAGTATTTATTGTTTCATTTCTAAAGTAAGCATCTATTCAGTAGTTTTGGTCCTCATATATTGATCATGATTACCTCATATCCATAAATTTAATCATGATTAAAAATTTATATATAATAATTATATAATTATTTATAATTATTTTGTAAATTAGAACTTAGAAATGAATCACATCGCTTCATGGAGGTGGTACCATACGTACACAAGAGCGACATTATCATTTTTTAAAGGGTGAAATGTACGAATGAAAATTATACATTATTCTTATATAATAATAATCATGTAAAAAATATAATCTATATTCACTAGAACTATCTTTATGAATATCCATGTAAATTTGCAATGAAAAACGAATTACATCACTACATGGAGATGGGAGGTCATACATATGCATGAGCGATGTTTTCGTTTTTCATAAAAAGGAGATTAATAAGGATTATTCTACTATCATAAAAACATTTTAAGTATATTTCATATAATAAGGTCAGTATATAATCATTATTATAGAATATTTGAATGTGGAATAAGAGGAATGAAAATAAAAACACTCGGTCAAAAACTAGACATCTTCTTCAGACAACTTCCTTAGGTCTATAACCAACCCCTTCTTTAGATTTTATTCAGATCCAAAAAGGATATATAGGATCTGAGAATGGATTTTAGGTAATTATTTTTTTATTTATTGGATTAAATAATATGTTATTTATTTATTAGGAATATAGGATAGGTGGTTTTCATTTATAAGTGGGGGAGAGGACACAATTGGAATTTTTCAACATATTAAAATATATTAATGTATTACATAAGAAAAATGGATACATGATGGCGTATATTTGAAGATGATAAATTAATGTTATAATAAAACCATAAAATTATATTTAAGTACGTTTTTTATGTTATATTGACAACTTATCCATTTATTTTAAACCATTTTAATCAATTTAACACTTAATCGATGTGAAAAATATTTACTATGATTACAATTCATTATGACAAAAAATTATGTATAAATTATTACATAAAATTAATAATTATGATTATAAATAATTAATAAAATATACATAATTAAACTCCAATAAGTTATATAAATTAATTTTAATATATGTGTACAAAACATGATAAAAATGGTTTTCTAGACAAATGTATTTTTAAGTTTAAAAATGTTTTTGTACAAAAATGTTGTACAATGTAAATTATAATGGAATTAAATGTATTATGTTTATAAAAATGGAACTAATAAAATTTTATAATATTTTCAAAATAAAATGGGACCTTTTAATTAATTTATTGGAAAATATAGTTTTCTATAAAATTTTTATTTTTTCATTATTCTCTACAAAATGTTTCTATTCAAAAAATACCAAAACATTATAATAAGATAATTTTGATATTATAATTACAAAATTGATATACTTATTATAAAATTAAATTCATAAAATTTCATATGTTTTCTTTTAATAATATTCTTCAATAAATCAATTTGAATTATATTATAACTTCTTTAGAAAGAAAACATTTCCTGATATAATTGAATCTCAGGTGTCATGTTACTTCCCCCTTAAAAAAGTTCATCCTTAAAATTTTCATAATGTGATATCATGGATAGATATGGGTATTTCTTAATTATAACATCTTTAGGATTTTAATTCACCATATATATCTTATGATTTACCCAAATTACCTTTAACAGTTGAGTCATCTGATTCCATAACACTTATTCTCTAGTGTTAGGAATCTAGATAGGCTCATAAAAATAAGACAAACAACAATCAAACCAATATGAAACATCATAATCATTATACCAAATATATTAATATTCTATTGGACCATGAGACCTAGTGACCATAGTTAGATTTAGAAAGAAATATTATTTCATATGTCTCTCTTTACTAAGAGGAATGGGTCAAAAAACTTCATTATCCATAACAAAATTTTTACCTTTGGAAAAATCCTGAAGTGACAAAATTTTATTAACATAGAGTTTTGTGATTGGATCAAGAGTTAGATATTCAATTATGGTGAGGAAATGGGTGGACTTATTAGGGGATTAATAATAACCCATATGAAATCATTCTGTCTGAAAGTATTTCGGAATCAAGGGACAAATTCTAAACTTATGTTATCCCACTTACACGTATGAATAAGTATTGGATTCTTAACTCTTTTAAGATTTTTTTCTCTCAAATTTTACATATTGACAAGCCAAGATTATTGACACATAATCTATAATTTCCCATTTCATATTATTCTTCCAAAACAATTCCTTAAAATCCTAATTCATTTTGGTTTTCCCATGGTGTATATAGAAATTTAAACTATTATTTTTGTCTAATAATTATTGTGTTAGCTCAATAATGTATGGAACACATCAAATACTTACAAATTTGAATATACCATTTTTATATTTTAAGTATAAAAACTTTTCACCTTTCATGAATTTTATTTTATTTTGAATATTCTTATCATCAAGCTGTGAAATTTTTATTTTCTCTGATAAGGACAGTTTGGTAATAATTTAAAATATATGTTATTTTTAATCATCTTTAAGGATTCTCATATCTAAAATTACTAAATCTGTGTATATATGACCTTTTTTAATCATAATTTATGTCAAAATACAATTATTTTTCCCACTCAACACATCAACCAACTTATTTTCCTTTATTGGGTGGTAGTCTTTTGAGCGTTCGAATTCTTGGAGTTGTTCTAACTATCATATTTACCTCATGTTAGCCACTTTAGGTGAGGGGATGAATTTCAAAAAAATGATCTATATATATTTCAAATATTTCACAATAAAGATAATTCCTACAAATTCAATGAAACAATTACGGATTCCAACTTAAGATTATGGGATGGATAACTCTATTCATGGATTTTTAAATACCTTGATATATAGGCAATGACTCTACCATTTTTCATAAATAATCACCAGAGTCTCTTATTTAATGTATCTCTATATCTCAAAAATTCATCCCTTCCTGATGATAATGTTAATACCAGATCATTGACTAGTCTCCTCCTTAGTCATTTTAAACTTTCTTTATATTCTTATAACATTTCAACTTGGTTAATATGTTATATAATCAAGAAATTGTTTGAACAAAATGTTGGTAGTAACCTTATTATCAAAGTAAATGGCATACCTAAATTATATTCATTGGAATTTTAAAATACATCACTACCTTTGTCATTTAAGGATAAATTGATATTCCATCCTTACAAAAAATATATCAAATAGAAGTAACTTCTTGAATACATAATTTTTATATTCTAATTCTTCTATAAAAATATTTTTCTATCAGAGTCTTTTTAATGTTTCAGAAATTACTTTTTTGATCATCATACCATTTAAGTTATATCAATATATCATCAAAAAATACTACAGAAAATTTATCAAGATAACACTTGAATACCATGTTCATAATATCCAAAAACACAAAGGGTGGGTTAGTCATTCTGGAATAAATTAATATAAATTATTAATTTTTGTTACTTGTTTGAAATTCCATATTTGGATTATCAACCTTCTTTACTAACAGTTGATGAAACCCTGAATGATGACTAATATTTGAAAAATATCAATATCCTTATAGTTGATTGAACAAGTAATCAATAAAGGTTAGAGGATACTTTCTATTTATGGTAATGTAATTAATTTACCAATAATCGATGCAGAACCTCAAAGACCCATCATGCTTATTAAAAAACATAATAGGGGCCACCCATAGTCAAACACTAGATCATATAAATCAATTATCACCCAAATATTGTAGTTATTTCTTAGTTTATACAAATAATAATGTGTTTATACTATATGGAGTCTTAGATATAGTTTTTTCATCAAGGATGAGATCATTGGAATACTCAACTTCATGGTCAAGTTGATTTCTGGGTATTTTTTCCACTAATACATCAATTTATTCTTGAATAATAGGTAAATAATATATTTTAAGGATGTTATTCCCATTTATAGGTTGTGTCTCTTGTTTTTATCCAAAAATTTCATTAAAAATAAATACTATAGGTCTATCTAGACATGATTCATATGATATAGTCCCCCTTTGAAGATAAGGGATTCAAAATCTCAATCGCAAATCGTAATCTCTTTATAATGGAATTAAATGTTTGCATTATTTTTTGAAATAAAATCTAAAAAAAGTATTATATCTAATTAAATTGTAGTAATAATAATAATGTTTGTAAATATGGTTTGTTTATGTGTCATAATGGGAACTGATTGACATTTCATTGTTGCGTTATTATTTTAACTAATGTCTTTATTTAAAACTCCCTTCTTAGGGTTTAATGGAAATATATAATTTTCTTGGAAAACATGGAATAAATAAAAGATTGTAAAGATCCAAAATCAAATAATTTATTAGATAAAATTTAGGTATTATAAAATTACCTTCAAACATATCTTTGGGAACATTGACCTCAGCTTTATTAATCACGTAACGTCAACCTCCTCCAGTTTCCCTCTTCTTTGGGATGTTCCCTTGATAAGTTGGAAAACAAATTTAGTAATTACCCATATATTTATAGTTTAATACTTTGATATTTGTGGTTCCTTCCACTAAATATCCTAATAACACCTCTCCTCAACAAAAATATACTCTTATTATAATTTTAAAAGTACTTGGGCGTTTATTTACAAAATTATCACAAGTTGAAAATCTAATCTCCCATTTCAACTTATTTGATACACTTATTTTTTCTTCATGATCATCTAACCTCTTTTTTTATTTTTTTACATTTAATATATATGACCTAGAAAATTCTTTCTCTATCATCATGGCACTTGTTACTATATCATCATATGATGAAAATGTTTGAGAAACTAGTGCCCTTTATAGACAAAAATTAATCCTATCAATGAAATGGTTATTATTGATATCTGGATAAAATATTTTTTCCATATAATTTCCAGATAATCTTGTAATTCTAGCCTTATACTCAATAACACTTTCCGTACCCTTTTAATTTTAATTGGGAAACTTCCACTCCATTTTAACTCATTATTCTTAGGGAAAGTATTTCTTGAAGAATATCACTTCCAAAGTTATCCATTCAATATTTTATATTTCCTCAACATGTATAGTGTTCTAGATTAATGAACACCATTTATTAGTACCTCCATTATAACAATATACTACTAGAATAACTTTTTCTATTTCATTAATTATAGAGCACTAAAATATCTTTTCCAAGCACAAAATTCATTTTTCAGGAACAAATATATTAATATTTCTATTAAAAGAAAGATGATTATATCATGTATAGTAATCAAAAATGGGTTAATCATGCTATAGAAAAATATATTTATCCATATAAAAAATTATTCATTATAATTTGAGTCAGATACCCTAATATGGTCATTATCTTCACTGTTCCAACACCAGCTATATTATCTTACACATTAGGAAAATCCCTACATTGACTTTGAGTGTTTATTATTTTTTTTCTATTATAAACTATCTCTAAAAAATGTTATTTAATTAGTTATATCATATTCACCATGATTATTGAGATATAATGTAAAATATATATAATGGTAAAATTTAAAAAATATCTTAAGGGGTTTTAATGATTCTTATGTAAGTTGTCTTCATTTAAAACTAGTTCCCAATATTTCAACTAAAAATAAATTAATACCAACTATAAAAACTATACTAAAGTAACCCAGAGTTAATGTTTAATTTATTACATTGATACATGATGTAATAGATTTCACCAAGCAGGAAAAATCAGTTTAGGAGTCTTGGTAAACCAAATACATTCAAGATCGTAAAATTATATCATAAATATAAAATCATAGAATAAATGGGTGAACACATATGATCAAAAAGGGTTATGTATAGTAAAATATTTCCTGGGAAGATAATGAATCATCAATATAGAAGAGTGGATAATAAAAACACATGAAATTTAATGAAAAATGTGAGTAAAATTAACATCCATGGCCTATATCAACACATATAACATGTAGATAATGAAAAATAAATTATAAATAAATGAAATTACTAATTATATATATTCATTATTATGGAATCTCAACCAAGATATTGTGAATATTATCATCAAGACATCTTAATCAAGACATCATTATTAATAAATGGGTAGGTTTAAACTAGATGCCCATATAATATGGAATGCCTAATTTTTTTTCCTTATAATACATATCAATGAAATTAGGTACTATTTATAATTGTACCCCACCCACCACTTACATGTCCTATGCATTCCTCTTATTTTTAGTGACTAATAAAAACATTCTCAAAAGTTCATATATGTTAATAATTGTCCTTATTGATTCATTAATATGAAGCATTAATATATCATCATCATAATACTAAACAATGTAGAGAAATAACAAATATTATATCATTTTATCATATCCCTATAAACATTAATGTTTATTTTAATATATTATAATAACTTTAAAATATCAATTGAACAGTTCTTGAGGAAAATAAACTTTTAATTTTTGAAATCACTTATTTAAAATATAAAAATTGCCAAAATATTTCTATTTTTTACGTTAACCATGGAAAAATGTAATTGAATATTCAAAGAAATTAGTAATCATGATAATTGTAAAATCCATTCGTTCGGTATATGTTAAAACAATTTTTTTTTCATACCTTTAGTAAAACGCACCTCATTCGCAAAATGACAAGAAGATTCATCTTAAAAATATTATATAAATTCATACATTGGTATAAATAAATATAATTAATATTTCTAGAATGTTAAAAAATATTGAAGACATCTTAAATAATATATGGGCTTGGAAGAAAAATAGTTACATGGAAAACTTCAAAAAATGATTTTAAAAAGAAAGTCTGTTAGACGTAACTTACTTATTAATTGGTGATCCAGAAATAGTAGAAATGGAAAATCAACCTATAGAATAAAAAAATGACCATATTAAAAGAATATAGATGGGTATTAAGATATTAGGATCATATATTTTTACCAAAGTAAATATAAATATAAACAATCCTGAAATAAAATGAGATTGTATAATAAATCTATTACATCATTTCTAAACTATTTTTTAAGTGCCTTTAAACTAATAGAAAATTAATTTCAATTTATTATACTTCCATAACAGTTCCATATACATATTTTTAATATCATATATGATCCACTTATAATATTTCAATATCTAATTTTTAATAATTTCTTATTAAAATCGTTATTTTTTAGTGTTAACTATTTTATTTTTCATGTAAGTTTTGGTTGGGTAGGTTTGGTCCTTGCCTATTACTCATGGCTAGATCATATACACAATTATAATAATTATATAAATATTAAAAATAATCATTATATAAAAAATTAGAATCATTTTTGAAATAAAAACATGAAAAATGAATCGCATGGCTTCATGGAGGTGGTAGTCCGCACATACTCAAGAGTGGAATTATCATTTTTTAATAGGAGGAAGTGTAATAAGTTAGAAAAAATATTATATTTATTTAATAATTATTTTTTAATTTATATTATATATATTCATTAGATACATATTTATAACTATCCAATTAAAGTTTCAATGTAAAATGATTTACACTGTTACATGGAGATGGTAAGTTGTACATCCTAATGAGTGATTCTTCCATTTTCCATGGGATGAAAAGGATATAAATAAGTGTGGTAAAACTAGAGAGGTGGTTTACTTTTATAAGTGATGGTGAGGACACAGTTGGAATTTTTCAAATGATTAAAATATATTAGTATATTAAAAAATTAAAAATATCTCCAAAACGAAATATATTTAAATGTGATTAGGGTAAGACCTGAGATGATCCCTTAAGGGGATCTACGTCTAGGTTTTCCACCCGTCATCGCCTTTTGCTCTCCCAATGTCTATTCTCCTCCATCTCTCTCATCGGCGTGCTCACAATGTGCTTTCTCCCAGTTTCAACATTTCATATGCTTGTCAAAATCCTCGGCGATTTTCATCTTTGCGGAACATTATCTATACTCTAGCTTCAGATACAGCTATGGTTTTATAAGGTGGAAAGATGCTGGTCTAGGATACGGGTTTCAGGTGATGTGTTATGGAGTTTCTGTCGATTTCAGCATAGTTTGTGTGAGATTTGGGTAGATCTGGCCTTTGGGTGAAGATCTGAAGGTGGCGAAGGGATTTTCTCCTAGTCATTCATCTTGGATGTTGTCTACCAGATATCGGGTGATGTTCGTTTAATGTTTTTTTTCTTATATTTTTTTTTGGATGGTTTCTGGGATGGCGTTTTCTGCACTGGTGATTTTGTTTTGGCGATGGTGCTTTGATGAGGATGGCATTTTCAACGCCGACATGTTTGATTTAGTGATAGCGCTTCGACAGAGGCATGCCGGATGATCTTTCCTTCACTCATTACGTTTTCTTTGCAAGGGTTTGATGATATTTTTGGATTTTTTTGATTTTTTCCTGGTTGTTTTGAATTTGTTGTTGTGCAGGATGGTTTTATGATGTTGGTGGGAATCACAGCTCTTGGGCAAGTTCTTCGGCAATGGCTTCGCTGCTGTGAATGATGGCGCGTGGTGATGGATCTTCGACCGAGGTGTGGATTGATGGTAGGTGCGTAGCAGGGCGCTGATTGGTTTGGTTTTGAATTTTGAATTTTGAATTGGATTTGTATGTTTTGACGTGGTGTGTGGATATGGTGAAGTGTTGTATTAGGTACTGGAAACCCTCAAAATGGATTTTAAAAAGTAAAAAAAAAGTGATTTCGCCGGATCAGGGTAAGACATAAATAGAACCATCAAATTAAGTTTAATAACGTATTTTTTAATCTTGAAGCCTTGTCCCTTTATTTTTAACCCCTTTAAACAATTTTACCATTAACTAAGGTAATAAATATTTATCATGATTGGTATTCATTACGACTAAAAAATAACATAACCTTATTAACTAATATTATTTATGATGATTATAGATACATAATATATTTCATATGATTTTACTTTTAGAAGTGATATAAAATAATTTTAATATATGTTCACAAAGCTCGATGAATAATAGTTTCCAAAAAAACAAATTTTTATTTATAACAGCGTTTTTATTACAAAATAAATCACAATGTTAATTTGATGACATTGATTGGATTATATTTAATAAAAATTAAATAATTTCATTTTAAAATCAATGTAAAAAAATTCTCCTTTTAATTAATTTAATGTAAAAGACAACTATCTATAAAATTGGTATTTTTATTTTCACAAAAAAAAATCCTTTTCAGAAAAATAAAATAAAAATTAACTCTAAGATAATTTTAATATAATTAATTCAAAAATTAAATACCTTTTTAAAAATTAAATATAAATTTTTTTGAATTTAAGTTTTAATCAAATATTTGAATAAATCTATGTGTGTTATAATATTTTTTATTTAGAAAAAAAACATACTAACTATAATTGAATCTTAGGGGTTATGAAAAATAACACTTTAAACGGATAGAAGTAACACACTATTAGGTAATTAAAATATATATATAAAAATTCATATTTTATTGAAACATAATCCAATGAAATCACACTATGTTATAACTGCTCATTAATAAAATATTACTTTCTTTCAATATATTCTTACGTCTAATATTGAACCATATTCTTTGACAACTTGATTCCCCTTTGATTATGACACCTAATAATTAAAAGGTATGAAACATCCAAACTTTGGAAAAAAAACTATGGCTTTATAAACATCATTTTTGTTGTGTCTTTTGATGTTTCAAAATATTTACATCCCAATACTATAAGAGTGACTAAATTTTGTTTCTTAAAGTGTTATGAATTGTACCTTTATCTAATAAATAATTCACCTCTAGAAGTAGACTTTTGATCACCAATATCAACAATTGAATCTTTATTGGAATGATTATAAATATGAATTCATGTATTCTTTTCATACATCAATCCAAACTTTAGAGTCCATTTGATATAGTGTAATATAACTTTCACTACTAAATGATTTTATTCCATCGGACTGCATTAGAATCATATATATATATATATATATATTAATTATAAAAAATATTCAGGTACTATATGCTATCACGTATAAAAGGATAAAAATAATACTTCGGTACTCTTCTTGATTCACAATCATTCATTATTCATCAATTAAAAAAATTATGTCAAGTGATATAGGATTAGGGACCTCTCTCAATTCTTCTATACCAACATTCTTAAAAACATACAGGAATGATTTTCTTATAAGAGAAATATAAAACTTACTCTATTTATAACATTCAATCCCTATAGTAATATAATTTCATAGATCATTAGAATATCAAATTGTTTCCTCATATGGGTTCAAAATTATTCATATGTTTTCTCTTTATTTCTAGAAAAAAAGTATTCCATCGACATACACAATCATAGTATACAAATTTGTATCATCTCCATTCGTATAGAGAATAGAGTCCACCTTATCTTTCTTTTAAATTTATTCTCCTTTGTATTCCACCCAATATCTAACACCAATGTCAGGGAGATTTTGTTAACCCATATAATTCCATCTCTAATTTATAATCATTATAATCATCATCATTAAGGATAAATCCTTCTAGTCGATCAATGAATTATGTTTCCTCAATTTCCCCATTAATAAATATTGAATTTATATCTATATGAAAACCCGTATAATTCTCATGAGTAAATATGTTAATAAAAACTCTTATCATTTAAATCCTTATGATTGGATAAAAATTTTCATCAAAATAAATACCCTGAATTTGAGTTTATCCCTTGTAAAAAATGAGTATTAATTTCATGTAACTTTACATTTATCAATGAGTATTTCTAGAAACCCATTCTTCCTCTATCACATTTTTTGTCTTTTGGGGTGTCACCAATTCCTTAATGTCATTGTTATGAATTTTATTTAGATAATATTTCAACATTTTGAACTAATTATAATGTATAAATGCCTCTCTAACACTTTTGAGTTTAATGTGTCCACCTTTGTAGGTATGATTGGTGATTCTCAAACTCTTATGAATTTGAACAACATTGTGGTCACCTCCTAGAATTTTATTAGATTCCACATGCTTCTAAATACTTGTAAACTTAGTTTCTCCATTCCTAGGTCTTTATTTATCATTTTATATTTCATAATCATCATGATTTTTTTGAATTTATATTTAAGCATATGAAATAATATCATTTTTTTCAACCTCTTTTCAAATAGCTCCCTCAAATTCATTATTAATAGGAAATGATTATTGTGGGGAATTTTGATTTCTAAATGAAATTACATCAATCCTATCAGATCCTAATCAATTTTTTGTAATAACATCAATAACTCCTTCCACCATGTGTTTATACAAGGAATATACCTTCATAAAGATGATTACCCTTGATCTTGATGAAACATAGGATTCTAAATAACTTTATCATCTTCAAGTTCCGATTCATTCTGAACAATAAATCATAAGGTGTATTTTTAAATGTGGTAATAGTAAGTACCAATTGAGAATATAAAAATCTATAGTGTTTTTTTGATAAACAAAATTATAGTCTCATGACCCAATAAAATTGTTTTCCCCAACACCAAAAAACTCTATTTCTTCCACTCATGTACTTAATTATGTTGTGAAGTGTATAGAGCACTATTCGCAGGTCTTAATTTATGCTTCTCAAGATATTATTCAAAGTCTTAATTCTTATATTATGATTCATTTTTGAAATGAAATATTTTTAGGGATTATCCCATTTATTTATTAGCACTCTTCTAAAAGTGTTCGAATCTATCCAGGGCATGTGACTTAATTAAAATAAAAAAGGAAAACTTAAAAAGAGTAAAATCATCAAAACATTTATGTAATACTTATACCCATTAGTTTAATTCCAGATCATTTTCCCACACACAACCGAGTGTATTAACACAAGATGACTCTTTATCTAGATATCCACAGCCTTATAACTTTTATTCAAAATCATTAATTTTTGGAATGTGTCATAATTGTCTATAAAATATCGTTTTGTAAGAATGTAGAATTCAAATAGGTATGTTTACTTTTTTGAATCCCTTTAAGAAATTTAATGAAATTATTTTTGAATGTATGAGGAGGTTCAAGGATGTTTTGGGGTTTTGGGACATGAAAGAATGGGTAATTTGGTTATCCAGTGAATGTTTCATGGTTGGTGTATGGTTAGAGATAACTATTCACCAAAAATTGTAACGTACCGGTTCCAGGTGCCACTCAACGGGTGCCCCGAACCCAGTTCTCCACATGACCTCAAGTGAATTTCCCCAAATTCCAGAGGCTGCCAACTAGTAGAGAGGGCCAGGGTCTGATAGTGGGGAAACTATGCCCTCATTTGTCAAAGTGTAGCGCAACAGAATAAAAATAGGAAGCATACAACAGTAGAGGAATAAATAAACCACACCCATTTAAAATAAACAACTGCAGTAAAAGAAAACTAGCAGTTATATAGCTATTGATGAAACATGTCTCAAGTTCTAAGAAAATAGCCAAAACATGTTACACAACAATACAGTACATTACAATACAGAGTACAACAAAACAAAATAAAACAGCCGGTAGCATTGCGAGACTAAGCCCGGTCCCATGCTCCCCTACTCCTCAGCAGAAATCAATTACCTGTATAAGGACCCTTTCCCTTATCCACACCAGCAGAAATGTAATCTGTTTGGGCCAAAGACATGACCCAAATAGGGTGTGATAAATAAATCCCAGTAGGCACCCACCAAAGGCTTGTGCCCAACTGTATGAAAATATGAAACAATAATGTGAAGTAGTAAAATGAAATAAACTAATCAGTACTCAAAAGTAACTAACCTTACCATTATATTTCCATTTTATTATTCATTTAATCTTTCATTTTAAGGAACCCACCATAGTGAATTTCTATGTAAATAGTCAGTGTCCTCAGACATGCAAACCCTTACCCTCAGGTAATCCGGAACGTAACCCGCAGGTAATTGCCCACAAGCACAACAAATATTCCCCTTAGCTGTATAAATTTTCGTCCTCAGGCACAGAATCTATTTCCCTCAGGCATGGAAGAATTTTCCCTCAGGAAAAATATAACAATGCCCTTAGGTTAATATATCATTGCCCTCAGGCTAAACAAACAATGCCCTCAGGATAAAAAGAACACTACCCTCGGGCGCAAGTAACCGGGCCATTCCCAACATCTAAATAAGAAATCCACATACAATTCCTCTCAAGGCAATTTAACAAAATTTATTATAATGGAATACCCTCAGGTATCCTGGCCAAATGGCTAAACAGAAGAACGCACCCCCGGGGAGGTCCTGGATCCAAGCAACGATCCCAAATAGCAGGTTATTATCACATTTAATTACCCATACATTTCTAGGAATTTAAACATCCAAGGCCTCATCCACATGACACCCCAACATGGGTTCATTGCACTATAGTACACAAAACCGCACAACAGTTGGAATTTAAACACCAAGACACCATCCTTAAACTCCCTTGAACGATATACGTGAATGATGATCCTCAAATCATCTAAGAATGATGTAGATATGAGGTGAAAGGAAACCTCATTAAAACATAAATAACTTCCCTTAGAGTAATAATTGGCCAGAACAGCTTAAGGAGAGTGGAGGGCTTACCCGTGTGGTTCCAACGAGATCGTCAGAGGCAAAAACGGATTCCTGACGCTCGATCTAGAGATCCTAGAAGGTCCTTCCACCTCTCCGGACTCCTTCCTCCAGTTCTAAGCCAATTCTGTGAATAGGGTTGTATACTACCCATTTTAATTGAAAAAAACAAACTACACGGCATGTATTATTGACTACTGAGCACGTACATCGGTCCACCACTCCCATGTTTTGTCATGCACTCGACCATGCTGCCATAGCACCCGTACGAGAGGAACTGACTGGCCTCAGAGAACCTTTGTGCTCCTATCAACAATACAAATTGGATGCTCCTCAAAGGACGCATCTACCTCAAGCTCAACCTCCCTGGGATGAAAGACATGAGACAGGTCTAAATGATAACGATGCAACTGAGATACATGGAAGACGTCGTGCATGGCTTGGTACCTCTGTGGTAACTGCAACCGATAGGCAACTAAACCGAATCTCTCCAGAATCTCAAATGGTCCCACATACCTCGGTGAAATTTTACCCTATCTCCTAATCCGTCTGTGTCCCAACCTCGGAAAAACAAGCAAGAAAACCTGATCCCGGACAAAGAACTCCAAGGGTCATCTGCGGTGATCATCATAAGACTTCTGATGAGACTGCACGGTAGCCATCTGCTTCTGAATCAACTGGACCAGCTCAAAAGTCTTCTGTATGAGCTATGGTCCTAGTAAAGCTGCCTCACCTTCCCTTAACCAGGAAAAGGGTGATCAGAATGGACTAACATATAGAGCCTCGTATGGTGCCATCTCTATAGTTTCCTGCAAACTGTTATTATAGGAAAAATCGACTATGGGTATATGTTTCTCCCAAGAGCCCCCAAAGTCTAGGATGCATGCACGCAGCATTTCCTCTAGAACCAGTATCGTACGCTCTAACGGACCATCGGTCTGAGGGTGTTAAGCTGTGCTCAGAAGCACCTATATACCCAGTGCCCTCTGAAAACTCTACCAGAAACGAGACGTAAAACGGGGGTCCCTATCAGAAACGATAGAACGAGGAACCCCATGAAGACGCACAATCTCTCAGATATACAACTTCTTGAACTCGTCAGCACCGAAGGTCTCCTTGATCTGAAA
Source organism: Viscum album (assembly GCA_963277665.1). Taxonomy (NCBI): domain Eukaryota; kingdom Viridiplantae; phylum Streptophyta; class Magnoliopsida; order Santalales; family Viscaceae; genus Viscum; species Viscum album. The sequence continues at coordinate 120,019,935 of OY728146.1, read as the reverse complement.
AAAGTGAGCTACCTTTGTGAGTCAGTCCACAACAACACACACAACATCATTGCCTCGAGTTGTCCTTGGAAACCCAATCATGAATTCCATCACGACATCATCCCATTTCCACTCCAGGATGGGTAACTGCTATAACAGTCTGGCTGGCCTTTGATGCTCCGCCTTCACCTGCTGATAGGTGGAACATCTCGTAACAAAACCAGCTACATCTCTCTTCATATCTGGCCACCAGTACAGACGTCCCAAGTCATGGTACATCTTGGTAACTCTGGGATGAACTGTCCAAACTGAAGCATGAAACTCCCACATCAACTCCTCACGTATAACCCCTGGAACCCATACTCATCCATAGAAATGCAATACTTCATCATCGCCTATCATCCAACTAGTTGAAGGGTTCTCACTGGTCACCGACTCCTGTAGAACTAGGCCTTCTAAATCAGATGGTTGTCTCATCCTCACTCTATCCAGGAGGGTAGAGGTCATAGCTAATGATGAAAGATAGGTCTGCCCCTGACTATCATGCACCTCCAGATGCATCTCATAGAACAAAGACATAGGCTACCATTCACCACTGGCCTCCTGCACTGCCTATATCTGAGTCTTCCTACTCAGGGTATCAGCTACTGCATTACCTTTACCATGTGTATAAGAAAGCTCAAAGTCGAAGGACTGAAGGTATTCGACCCACCTTCTCTGTCTCAGATTCAAGTCACACAGAGTAAAGATATATTTGAGGATTTTTTGGTTTTTGAAAACCACAAAATTCTCCCCCAAGAGATAATATCTCCAACAGCGCAACGCATGAACAACTGCAGCCAACTCGAGGTCATTCGTCAGGTAATTCCTCTCATGTGGCCTCAACTGCAGAGACCCATATGCAACAACTCGATCACCCAATATCAACACAGCTCCCAACTCAATACCATATGCATCACAGTAAACTGTATAGCTCTTTCCCTGCTCTCGGATTATCAGGATTGGTGCTGATGTCAACTTTCCCTTCTTAGTAAAACCAGTCAACAGTGCTGCTAAGCGAGAGAAGTATTGTATAAAGTTCATGTAGTAACCATCCATCCCCAAGAAACTCTGTATCTCAAACAAGTTCTTAGGCTGCTCCCCGAAAACTACTACTCTCAACTTATCTGGTTCTACTGCAACTCCTTCCTCTGAGATGATATGACCCAGGAAGTGAATCTGTTCAATCCAAAAGTGTCACTTTGAGAGCTTATCATATAGCTTATTCTCTCTCAGTGTACTCAATATGATCCCAATATGGGTGGCATGGTCATGTCGAGTGAGAGAGTACACCAAGATATCGTCCACGAATACTACCACAAAAGAATCTAGATAAGGATGGAAGACACGATTCATCATAGCCATGAAAACTTTTGGCGCGTTCGTGAGTCCAAACAGCATAAAAAATTACTTGTATAGACCATATCTGCTTCTAAAAGCTGTAATCGGTATATCTAATGGTCTCACAGGCAACTGGTGATATCCTGATCGCAAGTCAATCTTCGATAACACTCGTTCACCACAAAGTTGATCAAAAAGATAATCAATCCTCTGCAAGGGATATCGGTTCTTAACTATCAACCAGTTCAACTTTGGATAATCTACACAGAGTCTGAGGGTACCGTCTACCTTTTTCACAAAAAGGACCGGAGAACCCCAAGGAGAAGTACTGGGTCAGATGAAACACTTTTCTTGTAACTCATCTAATTGTCTCTTGAGCTTCTGCAACTCTGGTGTAGCCATCCTATAAGGAGGAATGGACAATGGTGCTGCTCCTGGCACAAAATCAATAGAGAAATCCACCTCATGCTCCGAAGGTAGACCCGAAAAGTTTTCTGTGAAGACATCCCTAAAACGATCAACCACTGGAGGGAAATCCATCTGACAAGTCCCCTGATTATGCAGATATAAAATCGCAATTTGGGATTTTAATCCACCTTGTCCATGATGCTCTGGTCCATCTCAACTCGCCTGAGTATCCCATTCACCTTGGTATAGAAACTCTCTGCCCTCTGGTGATGTGAAACTCACCCTATGATGATAGCAGTCTACAGAGGCTTGAAAGGGAACCAACCAGTCTATCCTGAGAATTACGTCATAAACTTTCATCTCTAAGACATAGAGTTCCCATAGAAAGTGACACCTACCAACCTCAAGGGGGCACTCCTTGCACTAACGTACACTAGTCGTTCTAGTTACCAATGGAGTTTCTAGCATCATAACAGTAGAAAAATAAAAAACATAGAGCCCAAGGCTCTCCACAACGGGTAAAAATATAAAGCTATGTGTATCACCCGTATTGAAATTACAAAAGATAAGACAGAAGCTTCTAGAATAGTACCTCTGGTAGTAGAAGGTTTGAGATCCTACTTCTGCTGGGTCTATTGCACTGCATATGCCTACCCAGTGTGATGGCCTTGTGACACAGCCTAGGTACCCTGAGCTGTTCCGCCCTGCTGCCTCTGAGATCCTGGTGTCTGGATAACACGGCCATGACCACCACCCCTTCCTGTACGCCCTGACGTGTTCTAGTTTCCCAACTGGTAAGAAGCTGATGTTTCTGCTCCCACACGTGGAGTCTGCATAGAACCCCTCTCACTAGCCACTGGTAGAAACACCCTGCAAAAGCGCTGCAGATGACCCATATTGCCGCAAGCTCGGCACTCCACTGGGTCTCGTGGACACTGAGGTCTCTTGTGTCCCTCTTTACCACACTGGTAGCACGTTATTTGGCCACCTGGAACATTCTTTTGGATGGTACTTCCATCATGAGAAAATTATATCTGTCTCTTACTCTTTCTAGTAGAAATAGTACCAGAAACTGGTGTTGAACCGCCCTGTCCCACACCACTAGCTTCCCAAAGATTCTGCTCGGTAATCAGTGTCTGGTTCACAATAGCATGTACTGAAGGCAACTTGAAAACATTTACCAGTGCTCAGATGTCATATCGAAGAACATCCTCAAAGTTTCTGGATCTCAACATCTCATCACCCACTAGAACAGGTGCAAAACACTGAAGCTCGGTGAAGCTAGTAGAATAATCTATCACCGACATAGCGCCCTGCTGCAGGTTCATGAACTCTTGAGATATGTCTAAACTTAGAATCTCTGGAAAGAAGAAGTCATAGAAATCTATCTGAAAATCTTCCCACACCATGTCTCTATGATGCTATGACTGGGTGGTAACATCCCACCACCTTTTGGCAGAATCACGTAGCATATACATTTCGATCTTGACCCTCTGTCCTGGAGGCGTCTCGAGATACTCGAAAATAGTCTACATAGACCCCAGCCAAGACTCTGTAGTCTGTGGTCCTCCATCCCCTGAAAACATAGGGGGATGCTGCTGCTGGAATATACGAGTTAGCTCGGCCATAGATGTGGTAGCCAGTAGTTCTCCCTAAAAGGTCTTCATAAACCGCATAAAGCCATCACGTAATTGCACCTCTGTGCTTCTGTACTATATAATGGCTGGCACTGCATCTGGCTCTACTAGAGGATCCACTTGTAGCCCATGGCCTACTATCTATGGAGTATAATCATTGCCGCTCTCCTGGTGACCAACGCTTGGTCGTCTCGGCGGAATGACTCTACAAGTTCAAATGCACACCTTAGATCAAGATTATCACAGTCTGAAAACAAAGGAACCAAAAGGGGAACAGGAAGAAGAAGGCATTCAAGATTTCACAACAAGACTACATGGCATGTATATTGACTACATGGCATGTACCTGATTTCTCTTCCCTTGCCCGGGTCCTTCTACAATGCTAAGCCACACGGATCCCATTAAACAAAACTACACGGCATGTATACTGACTACATGGTGTTTATGGTGTAATTTTCCAACTACCTGTGTCGTTTGTGACACGGCCAACTACCAGGCTAACACTGCACGGTGTGTTACACCCAAACACAGCGTGTACACCACCCTATTTCCCAGCCACATAACTAAAACCACACGGTCTGTCCTCGGACAAGACTACATGGTGTGTCTTTCAGGCACATGGTGTGTACTAGACGAGCTCCGCCGACCCATGTTGTTAGTTACACGGCTGGATACACGGCTCACACTACACGGCATGTTCTATATACACATGGTGTGTACATTAAAAGATTACACCAACCCATGTTGTTAGTTACATGTCCAGATCCCAGGTTAGACTACACGATGTGTTACATAGTGGACACGATGTGTATGTATTAAGGTCTCCTCCGTACGTGTTTGTTAGTTACACGGGCGGACTCTGGGTCAACACAACATGGTATGTACATTCGGTACACAGCGTGTTCACCCCAAGAAGTTCCCTTCCCCGTGTCCCCACCAACAAGGTCCTTGAAATGGGAATATACTACATGGCATGTATTTAGGGTACATAGTTTGTACTCAAAAGGTTTTCTTCTCTTCCCGAACATAATAACACACGGCGTGTGTCCGCAGAACTACACGGTGTGTATCCTGGTTTTTCGAGACAGTACACCTCTAAAACTACTTCAGAACCCAGAAAATACTGAAAAACAACACCTAAGTGCCAACTTCCGATCCGTGAGGGCCCATACTCCCAACGAATCAATGTTTGGAATCTTATATGTGTTATAACAAAATAAAAAGTCAATAATCCACCAAATTCTAATCAATGGGGACCCATAATCCACAAAAATCAAAGTTTTACATCCATTCTGTCAATAGACTCATACGAAAATACCCTATCACATAGCAGGTATTTTTATCAAAGCATCTATCGCAACAACATGCTTTTTCTAGCACCACAACTATCACAATAACATGAAATTTCTAATGCACCTACATGGCATGGAAACTATGCATGGTATTTGATTCCTAGAATGTGCCTAAAGGATGCATGAGATGTCATACCATCATCTCATCGGGTTGACACTAAATATAACCCATGGATAAAATATAACAGCACAATCACAAGTGCGTCACCCGATGGTGAAATCAAATCAACTGTAAAATTGAAAAAAAAAAATCAATTGCAATTACCGAGGTAGACTGGCTTTTCCCTATACACGGGTTAGCTAGGCCCGGGCATAGCTTATTACCAACTACTGTTTCCATCCTATCCCTGACTGAGGTTCCAAATAGTAAGTCAATAAAAATCCTTCATTTAGAATAAAACAAACACTTCATATGTTTAATTGTGTCATAATTATAAACATAATCTTTTATTTTAAAACCTTGGAATTGTTTGAAATATTGAAATGCTTATTACTTTATTAAACCATATTTATTGTAATGATATAAAAAATTGTGATTTGAGACATGGTTGATCAGATTTTATGTTCTTGATTGTTAAAAGAACAAAACCTACCAAATATATCTTTCTCATGTTGACTAGTTAATCCAAGATAAAAATATCAGATACCTTAACTGTATCTCTATATCCTTTTCTAAAAATAAGAAAACCTTTAATCCAAAGTGTTATTACTCTATGAGACATAATTAGATGAGTGACCTTCCTTGGTTCATCATTTGATACATTTTTAAAAAATTAAATTTTACATTTTTCTTTTTTAAACTTACACTTATAATCAGATAGTTTATGAAATGGAATGAAAGAATCACCTTAAGATGAAATTTCATGGAAGCCATCACATTCCCTAAAGGTCATATTTTAATTATTATTATATATAAAAAACAAAAAACATATGTTTTCCATTTTAATCAAATAATTTTACAGAATCATATAAATCCAGAACTATATCCATGTATAATAAATTGTAATCAGGATCTGTTTTTCCTCACATATTTCGGCCATCCTTGAAACTATATTAACCTTCTTAGATAAGAATCATACTTTTCTTAAACATATTTTTCAACTACCCTCTCTATGAACACGTACCAATTTTTTTTATTCTTTACTAGTTCCATTATATTTGGAAATGAAACTGAGAGTTTGAACTTAAAGAAAAAATCAGTCTAGGAGACTTAAATGAGGCAGCACTTCGAATCTGAATTCTTGAAATAAATGATGTGGGACACATAGGGGGTTCTATTTATATAGGTGACTGAAGCGATAATTAGTCTCCTAAAATAATTCTGATGGACGAGATTTGATATGGCTGATCTGACATTTGAGAAAATATCTAAAGAAGGATTTTTCAATGATTTTAAACTCTCAAGGTTTTATAAATTTTTTTATCATATTGGGTTAATGCGATTAAGAAAGAAGTTTACAATAACAATAGACAAGGAAAAAACTAAACATAATAGAACAGTTTTAAGGTTTAAAACAATGAATAATACCTTTTAGAGTGGAACCATCAATATTATAATTTTTTTCTTCTTTGTTTTATAAAATAATATATTATGAAATATTTAGAGATAATATAAGATTGTAATAATATAAAAAAAATTTAAATAGAAAAACTAAATTTAAAAAAAATTCAAATTTTATTTAAAAAAACTTGAGTCTAAACAATTTATACAATTCATAAGTTCGAAAAAAAAATTGGGTCAAGAGATTGATTCTAAAAGATGATTTATAAGGAATTATGAGTCTGAAAGGCTCATTATGAGAAAAATTTAGGAATTTTTTTTTAAAAAAATTTAAATGTTTTCTAAAAGAAAAATAATATGTACCCCGTATGAAAATGAGTTACTTAATGTAAGGATATGGTTTAGATAATATGTATATATGAAGGATAACTTTACATTGATCATTCCTAGCTTCTGATTAATGTATTGATATATATCGAAAGGTATTAGTTTTGTAAAAATATCAACAAGTTGTTCTTACATTCTGATGAATTATAAAATGGTATCTTGTTTTTGTATGTGATCCTTTAGAAACTATGTCACGACCCATCCTCGGGACTCGTGCTGTGACTACCCCAAGCCCTCCTTCCATAGGCCAGAGCTGGCGACTAGCACCAAAGGCATAAATCCCAATAACTGGGAAGGCATTGGATTTATAAAAGTAAAGAAAACACCACAGAGTACAAGCGGAAGTAAAACACTATGTACAAAAGAAAGTGATGAAAAGTAAATGGGCCAGAATACAAACCCAACTGAAAGTACAACTACAACTGAAAAAAAGTACAACAGAAAAAGACAACAGCTGGAAGAACGGAAGCGGCTCCTAGGACGTCCTCCTCGGATCCTACATGAAGGGTAGGTACAGATGGCGCAACTCCTGGATTATCCATGATGGATTCTACCTGAAGGGTAGGTATAGATAGCCTCTATAACGCTCTCGCCCGTCAACCTCCTCCGAGTGTCGTCTCACCGTGAAGTCCACCTCCGGATACTGACTCGCCGTGTAGTCCACCTCCGAGTACCGTCCAGTCCTCGAACATTTGGCCTCCGTCAGCACTGCCCGTCGTCTGCAACCAACACAATGAGGTGAGGGCATAGCTCATGCAGGGGTGAGTATAACGATACTCAGTAGGGACCCCGAGACCCTCAAGGTCTCAATAAAACCAACAAGGATAACCACAAAGAAGATCTCAACAGATAACCTCTACTTAGGTATATGCCCATACATATACCTAAGTTATCAAGTAACCCATCTCAATCATGAGGAAACACAAATATTATGAAATCAACGGATAACCACTACCCAGGTATATGCCCATACATATACCTAAGTTATCAAGTGACCCAACTCAATCATGAGGCAAACACAAGGTCACAGACTCAACTCAAACCAGGATTTTCATTATCGAAACCGTAACTGCTGAAGAGCCCTGTCTTTGGAGTGTACAGTGGTCCTGTCACAAGTCTGAGGTACTGCTCACTAATCCAAGTCTCTGAGGTACTCCTCCTGTCGAGTATCGTGGGTCTGCTGCCAAATATTGGGTGCTCCGTCCGCTGTGGGTCTGCCGCCAAATACCGGGTGCTCCCCCTAATAGCCTACAGAGGTACTCTTCCAATCGAGTACCACAGGTTTGCCTCCAAATACCGGGCGCTCCGTCCGCCGTGGGTCTACCTCCAAATACCGGGCGCTCCGTCCACTGGGCTAGTCGACTCACTCCAAGTCGAGTCAGTCAAGCAGTCGTCAGGTCTCAATCATCTACACGGTCTCCGTACTCTGCACACTCGTCTCTGGGAGGGTCCACTCCATGAGCTACAGGTCAATATTCCAAGTATATCAAAGACTCACTAATAAGTATCTCAAAGGACCGCCTCGTCATAGGGCTATCAACGCAACAGACGGCGCGTCAATCGGACGCTCGGTCTGTGAGTTATTAGCCTTTTCGTCCTAGGGGGCCGGTTGGTTTCGTGAGCGAACCAACCCGGCCGTATCTCAACTGTACCCCGAACTCACATAGGGTATACTCATAGGGACCGTTTCTCAACATGATCACCAACGCCACTGACAGTTCGTCAAACAGACATCCAGTCTGAAAGACATCAGCTTTTCCGTTCCAGGGGCCCGGTTGGATTTTGGGTACGATCCAACCCGGCCACTATCCAACAGCAACCAAAACTCAGGCGAAGTATGCCAAAAGTTCCGTCTCATCAAGAGGAATTCAACGAGATAGATGGAGCGTCAATCGGACGCCCGGTCTATGAGTTATTGGCTTTTTCATTCCAGGGGCCCGGTTGGTTTCGTGAGCGAACAAACCCGACTGCACTCCGACGACATCCAAACCTCGAGCGGAGTAAGCCAAAAGATCCGTCTCACGTAGAGGAATCCATCAAAGTTGACGGCATGTCAATAGGACGTCCGGAGCACAGTATATAAGCGTTTCCGCTCCAAGGGCCCGGTTGGTTTTGTATCCAAACCAACCCGGCCGAACTTCAAGTATTTCGAAACCTTGAGTGCAATATATCAAAACGACCGTCTCGATCCAAGGATCGCATCTCCGCTTACGGTGCGTCGATCGGAGGTCTACAACTCAAGATATAGGCGAAAGACTGTGAGGGGTCCGAAAACGGGGGTTTCGGGCCCGGACCGACCCGGCCTGAGACCCCCTGGGTTGGCCCGAACCGGGTCGACCCGACCCGGGTGTGGGTCCGACCCAGACGACGCGGTCCGGCCCGGTCTGCCCAAGTCGGCCCGGCTCAGCTGGGGGTTCGGCCGAACGGACGAACCGTGCAGGGGGGGGGGCGCTGCCCCCGTGTGAAGAGTTGTGACCTCGCGTGGGGCCGCCCGTGCCAGCGAACGCGGCAGCCGGCCGCATCCCGCTGCTCCCCTCCAGTCCCGCGCGGTCGCGGGACCGCGCTCCGCTGCCCCAGCTTCAGCCGCAGCAGATTCTTCCAGCGGCGCTACGGGCGCCGCCGCCCCCGACCGCCGGCGCCGCCGTACCGGCGTGGCGCGCCGGCAGGGGCTTCCGCGGACCACCGGACACGCTCCGGTGGTCCGATTTTCCTGCGGTCTTCGCCAGTTATCATCCCAGGACCCGAACCTCGCTACAAATATCCCACAATTCTAGGTATTTAAACAGCCAAGGCCTCATCCACACGACACCAAAACATGGGTTTGTAGCACTAAGGTAAACAAAAACGCACAACAGTTGGAATTTAAACACCAGGCCACTTACCTTAAATTCCCCTGAATGGTATACGAAAACGAAGATCCTCAAATCGTCTCAGAATGACGTAGATCTGAGGTGAACAAAAACCATTTTCAAACCTAAATAACTTCCCTTAGAGGAAGAGTTGGCAAGAACAGCTTAAGGATAGTGGGGGGATTACCCGTGCGATTCAAACAAGATCATCAGAGGTGAAAACGGTGTGTACTATTGACTACACTGCATGTACTTTTCTCATTTAACTCTTCCTTTGGCGGCACCGCCACACTATTCATCTTTCGACCTGAATACATGGCATGCATTTCTTAATACATGACATGTACTGCTGCTCTGCTGGCAGCTGCTTCCACCGCCTTACTATTTGCTTGCTGACTGACTACACGACGTGTAAATACCCACTACATGGAATGTAGTTGGTTTTTACACCCTTCATCGCCAACATGGCTACACACCCTGTGTACTCATCCCACATGGCCAAAGTAAACGGTGTGTGGAATAGTACACAACGTGTAGTCCCAAAATTTAGGATTTTCCCCTATTTTCCTTATTTTCTCAAAAACACTTAAGGAAAATAGAAAATAATAGACCCATTCCTCAAAAATAAGAACCAGGTTCTTACAAAAATCGTGCTAGGAAGTAGGAGGGCTTTATAGTTAATAAAAATCAGGAAAGGGGGTGAGCCAAACCACATGAGCCTAGACAAATGCATTATGCCTAGTTGGTGTAGGGTTTTTCAAACCTTATGAGGCTCTGCAAGTAACAGTGTATCTTAAACCCTCTTGGATAGATGCTAGTGCATGATTGTCCCATGATTTGGAAAATTCTACGGCCAAACCATGCGCCCCATTAAAAAGTGATAAATTACGAAACATCCCCCTCTGAATTTTACGTTTCTTACCAAATTTTCTTTCACATTATTCCTTCTCCAACACCATTCATGAGCTCAATCTCCCAAATATTCCCAAGGGTAGTTATCCTTTGATTCTAGACCAGTTGGAGTTTCATTGGTTGTGGATCGAAGATTTGGGTATGCATAAATCTCCTCTTACTTCTATTTTCTGGATTAGGGATTGTAGTTTTGTTATTCTTATTCTAAAGCCCTAAAACTCTCTTTTTCCAGTGGATCCTATATTGGAGATTCAATGTGTGATTGAATCTTGATCTAAGGATAATATTAAGGATGTGGTTGTCTTCAGATTCGAGGTAGGTGGTCTATATGTTATATACCATAGTTTTATTGTCGACCTCTATAGACACGATTGTGATTTTTCTTCCCTCTTATTGTGAATTTTTTCCCTTGAGTAATACTTGGTAAAATGGTTAGATAAATGGTCAATTAGACTCATCGTGATCCATGTGGGTTACGTTGAGGTTCATTTGACCAGACTAGGGAAATCCATAGGACGCGCTAATGTTCTTGAGCATGGAAAATGGTAAATCTAAGCATGAAATTGGTTTATAATAAGTAGAGACCATGATAAATGTGTTGACATATCAGTTTATATTATAATGTGGGGTTAATTTTATTTTGTCTAATGGTTGAAAATGGCATAAGGGACTGGTTGTAATGATGTGAAAAGGGGTTTAAAATGATTAATGTAACTATGTTATATGACTTATGCATTGTAATGGAAATGCATAAATGGATTAAGGCATATGAATTATTGACTGTGTTAAATGAGTTAATATATGGGAATTGATGATTATGCTTAATGGGTTAAGACAATGGGATGGGAAATGGTTTAAAAAGACTACGTAACATAAATGGTAAGTATGAAATTGGTTAATTCTTAAAGATAACTCACATGCGGAATGTTTATTAAAATATTAATGTTATGTGTATTGATTGTGTATGTTTTGGGATACGATAAATGTGGTAAATGGATACATATTCATGTGTACATAGCTTGGTGGAGTGGGAAAAAGTAATGAGGCTTCACCTATATGTTGGGTAGGACTAAGGCTCTACCCACCCCTAGAATTCATGGGTTAGGGTGTCTGACTAATGTTCTAGGCCTTAATGGTTGCATTGGATGAAACTAGTCATACTGAGGCTCCAAGTTATGTGTGACATAAATGATTTAAAAATGTCATTACAAATTGAGATATGAAACTTGGATTACTCTTTATTCTTTGTAATTTATTGTCTTGGGATGTCGTGTAAATTATGAAAGTTCATAACCCACAAAAAATGATGAAATTGGATAAAGTAAATTTTGTTAGCTAATGACAACTGAGTTGTTTTCTATATATCATATCATCTATTTAGTACTTTCATTTACTATCTATTTAGACTGTATATTATTTAGACACTGTTGGTGGTGGCCTACTGAGTTGTACTCACACCCTTCTTGGGTCGTCATTGGGTACCCGAGCAGATTTCAACGTTGCAAGTTAGGACAATGAAAAAATCCATTTGCTAGGGAATTGAGTTGGGATTTGGGAATACATGGATTAGGATCCAGAATTAGTGTCAGTACCCATTTGGTAGTTATTCTAGTTGTCTAATTTTATGTTTTCATTTTACTTTGGTATTGTTATCACGACATGACATATTTACTTGTTTCATTGTGACTTGTACCATATTTTGGAGATGGTTAGTAATTCTTCATTATGGTTATCACTTATTGTTTTATATTTTTCATATATTATCTATTGTGTATTACTCTAGTGAGGAAGATATATTCTCCTCATATGATCTATTAGATCCTTGTTGTTAGTCCGAAACCACTGGAGTACAACGAGGTGCACTTGAGGTCATTTGGCGACCCAAATCGGGGAACCATTTAGTGTCTCCCAGGTTGGGGATGTTACAAAGTGGTATCAGAGTAGTTATTTTCTATGACTTACTCTTTTGGAATAGAATACATGATAGCAGGAAGTGTCAGGGTCTGGTCAATGAACATGTACATAGAATTATCTAACCCATATATGAGGGAGAAGCCCAAGTACCTAGGGTGGGAATTATTATTCTTATTGTGTGTTGTTATGGTTGAATGATATTTCACCATTGGGTGATGCACTTATTCTGTGATGTGACTATTTTATGATATTTTATTCATGGATGGAATAACATGTGGTTGTGAATTCAAGCATAATTTATGGAACTTATGGATATAGGTGGATTGCATCATGATAGGCACACATCGGACGGCTTTGTGGTACATGAAGAGTATAATGCATTTCACTTCCATGAAAATTTTAAAAAATGGAGTCTAACAAAGATGATGAAAGTGGTTAAATGAAGATAAAATTGAAGAATGGTAAATGAAGTGTGATTAGTGAAAGGGTTTAAATGAGTTAAAATGTTAGGTGTAACAATTTAGGAAATGGGAAATGTGCCTAAGGGGAAATATTTGTGTTTTGTTTGAGGAATCAGTTTATAAAGGGGGTATGGTGATATCCTTTGAAATAGTGTATCCTGAATTGATTTTCTATAGCTAGTGGAGGGACCTCTATAGTGAAAACTATCAAATATTTATTTATACATTTTTCTGTGTGTGTTTGGAATTATAGTAGGATTCCACCACAATGTTGTGTGGTGGTTGGGAGACAAGAATACATCATTGAGAATTCTACCCTAAGATTAGATCAAGGAAACCCAGTGATCCAGGGATCTGGGGAGAAGATTAGTTCTTTGAGAACTTCACTAATTTTATGAAAATGATAGAAAGGGACTCCATACATATTTTTCTGAGTATGTTCGAGTGGAATAGGATGTTTCAGCTATAACGAACTCTGACTTTTGTGGGATAAGGTGGACCTATTGTAGCCGAATATTAGATAGATTTCATTCTGATGATTCTTGATCGTATAACGACTCCTCCTGAGAAGAGATTCAATCTAGTATCTTACATGTTGTGGGTTTAGGAAAAGCTTTGGTGGTATTTTTTGTCTAGACTCGATAATATGATGGTATGACATGGAAATATATCCAATAAAATTTTCTGGAACTTTTCCTTCCAGATACTTTGAGACAAGATAAGGATGTGGAAATTATGAGGTTTATCTAGTAATATATGTCAGCAATGGAGTATTCAAGCACCTTCACTAACTTTAAATTATTCATTACGACATTGGTTGGTGATGAGGTTGCCATGAAAAGATGTTTCTCGAAAGGGTTCAGACATGAGATCAAGTCACAGGTAAATATGTTCTCCTTGAAAAGAGTTGTTTAAGTAGAGGATCGAGACCTTATTTCAGAAGGGATCCTCAAGGAGGATTATAGTAGTGATAATACAGTTCTATTTGGGTGATATATTGTTGCAAATTTTGATGGTAGGAATCATCTCTTTGGGAGTCTCCACTAGAGAGGTGGTGGGAAGTGTAATTAGAGGAATTAAACAGTCTCTCAAAATAGCAACTGAGTTTACTACTAGTAGTTTGGAAGGAAAAGGAATATATGTGGTTAGTGTCTCCAACCACCAGATGAGTGCAAAGTGTATGGTTTTATGGGGAATGTGAAGAGGTTATTTCAGAACCCATGACATGAGGGCATAGATGGAGGGAAGAGGCAGATGTTGAGTGTAGGATGGGGGTCAGTTACCCCATATCAAGAAGGAAGATGGAGCTCTACTGGTCATACCAGTCAACGTGTTGGACGTAGCAATCCAGAGTGAGAGAGACCATATCAGCAGAGTAGTGAAACACCTGGATCTCAGACTAGGGACCAAGGAAAAGGGTCAGGTAAAATTCATACAATTTATCCTACACATATAAGTGGCATGGCTGGACCATCGATTGTTCGAGGTATAATCCTCATTGCTTCCTTTCTTTTTGGGGCTCTATTCGATATAGGTGTATCACATTATTTCATTTATGCATAGTTTTTGGTTGTGTTGGGATTAAAAATGGAATTTATTTGTGGGGTTATGTTGATTGATATAACATTAGGGGTGTGAGTAGAAAATATCATACAATATAATGGGTGTGCACTCGAGGTTGGTGGGTACCATTTTCGGTGGGATCTGTTCAGGATTGAGATGTCATGTTTTTATTTTATATTCAAAATGGACTAGTTAGTGTTGTACCAGGACCACATTGACAGTTACCATCATAGTGTAACTTTCAATTCTTTTGACGGAGACACTTATATCCACCGTGGTGAATGGGAATTTTAGGTGGGCTGTGTGAGGCCCATTTGTCAACAGTTAGGTGAACTCACAACCTAAGTGTATTGTTTTATGCTTGATGAAGTAGGCATATATCAACATGTCTTACCTCTAATGGTGGATCAGTTCTACATCTGTATCCAGAGTAATTCTCTAGACTACCTCCCAAGAGATATGTTGAGTCCATAATAGAGCTTCTCATGGGAGAAAAACTAGTGCCCAATCTACCATATATAATGGCACCAAAAAATATTTAAGAGATTAAATCTCATTTAGAGGAACTAGATGATAAAGGACTTATTAGAGTGGTGATTATGCCACTATTCTCTCCTGGTTCTCTCTCATGAGAACGGTTCCTCTACTTCTAGTGTTTTCTTATACAGTGATGTGCCATATCCTACTCACTATGTTTCTCCTCATCGGCCTCTTCCCCTTCATGTTCATCTATGTGCTTCTACTTCATCATTTTGCGTATCAGAGTTGCGGCATTGCTTCCTACAATCTTCTCTCTCGGAGTTCCCTCTTCAGAACAGTGACTTATTCTCTTCTTTGTGTAGTGACATCAGGGTAATATTTGGTGTGTGGAAATTTTGGATCTGGCCTCAGATCTATTGACGGGTTTCTTCCTCTCCCCATAAATCCCTTTTGAATCTAGGGCACTTTCCCCTCTTTCTCTGGTTCTTTTTTTTTGTCATTGTTTTCTTCTGTCATTCCTTTATTCCCCTGATCTCTCACTCCTAAAAATGAAATCTTGATTCTTATTGAATCTCCATCTGTTTTTCCTCTGCTCCTCCCTTTTTGGTTACCACGTTTCCAACCCCACTCGGGTCTGGTGTGATGGTTTTATCATAGTGGTTTGGGATGTGTATGTTGAATCATGTCAGTGTCCCAGGAGGTTGACTATGTTTATAGTGGATTCAATAGTCAGGGTTGGTTGTTCTGGGTGAGGTTGAGCTTCTTTGTGGATACTCTTCTACTACAAACTCTTCCATGGTTTCTTTCTCCCTTGTCTCTCTCCCTTTCAGTATACAATGGTGGATTCAAGAGGCTTTGGGATGTGTGGCTTGTTTGGCCGATGGATTTATAGGAGGTGTTCCCTTCTTTATCCTTGATATTTTTTTAGATGTATAGTTGTTACAGTTCATATCTAAGGATTAGTTTTGTTATTCACTAGAGGTTCTTGTTTTTTGAGTTTGGTTCATTGCAATGATGACTTCATGATTCTCTGATAGCGAAGTTGAAGTTTGAATATCCGGTTGTACAGTGCTGGTGGTCATTGGAGAAAAGTCAGGTGGTGTCGAGGCATGGAGCATGGAGTCATTGATGATGCGATGTATTTTGCAGTGTGTTTTTGTGTTGCTATTTGTGGCATGTGTTGGTGGGTGGGATGATGAAGATGAAGTGTATATAGACACAGTCGAGTCGATGTAGTTTCCTTGGTGGCGTGATTTATGGTGACGATAGTTTGAATTTAGAAACATCTGTGTTGATGGTCTTGGAACAATGATTTTATTCTATTTCAACATTTTGATATTTGAATTCTGTAATGTCATATTTTTTAGTGTGTGAATTGATGGAGATGTTTGGGTTTATAGGTTCACACTTAGCCTCAAAGTGACTTTTCAATAAAATAAAATAGATTTTGGGTAAAAAAAGTATTTATTCATCCCAACACATCACCTTGGGGATCTCTAGTGCTATTTTCCATGAAGGATGATGGATTGTTGTGGTTTTTTTTATTCTTGGATGTTAAATCAAATGAAAGTTTTGAATAGATAATCTCTTCCTCAAATTAATGATCTATTTGAAAAACTGAGAGGTGCATCAGTGTTCTCAAAGATTTTTTGGAGATCAGGGTATCATCAGCAAAGGATGAAACTGCCAGACGTACCACAAAATACTTTTAGGAGAAGGTATGGGTTATATGTCTTTGTTGTAATGTCGTTCAGTCTAACCAATGTGTCAGTAGTGTCCATGGATTTAATAAATCTAATATTTCACCCATATCTATATATGTTCATAGTTGTATTTATTGAAGAAATCTTGGATACTCTAAAACTCAGGATGATCATGTCAAACATCTTGAAATCATCATGAGTACACAAATATACCATAGTCTATACTCCAAGATGTCCAAGTTTTATTTCTGGATCAATAGGGTGAAGTTATTGGGTCACATTAACTTAGATAAAGGTATTTTAGTGGATCCATAAAACTTTTAAGCATTTGTGTCTTGGGATTATCCCAATGATGTTTATAATATCCGTATTTTTCTGGGTTTGTCCGGTTATTACCAAAGGTTCATCAAATTTTTATCTTGTTTGTTAGCACAACTTTTGGGATTAACAAATAAAGGTATCGGGTTTGAGTAGAATAAGTCATGGGAGAATGTTTCCCAAGAGTTAAATAAGCGGTTGACTACTGCAACGATTCTAATCCTGCTTGAGTCAGGAAAAGGGTATATCATGTTTTGTGATGTGTCTGGTATGGGGATTGAAGTAGTGTTGATATAGGATAATAGTTTTGTGTCATATGGGTCATGATAGTTGAGGAACCATGAAAAAAACTATCCCCACTCATGATCTGGAATTATTTTTGGTAGTTTTGTTCCATGAAATATTAGTGGCGCCACTTATTGGGAAAATTATTTATGGTGTATACCGATCAAAAGATCATTAAATATATTTTATCTTTGAGTGATCTAAATCTTTAGAAGTGAAGGTGGGTGGAGTACATGAAGTCCTTAAATTTTGAGCAGGTTTACACATCAGGAAAGGGTAATAGTGTTTTGGATTCTTTGATCCAAAACACTCAAAAATATGTAGTACATAAATCCATTTCTGATTGGAATATGATGGATTTGTTCACTAAGATGCACCTAGAGGTGCAGGATGGCCAGGGGTAGATGACCCTTGCAACTTTTCCAGTTGATTCCTTGATTCTGATCCAAATCAAGGAGAATTACATTCAGGATTCGAAATGTTTGATTTTATGGGAAAGTCTTAAATGTGGGGAGACACCTTCTAGTGGGATCGTTGGCAATTATGTGCTTGTTTGTGTTTGTGGTAATGTTATGGTTCTAACAAGTTTGTGGGAGGAGTTGATGAGTGAGTTTGATGCATCAAAGTGGATGGTGAATCTTGGATTGAAAAAATGTATCATGAGATTCAGACACAATATTGGTTTCTAGGGATGAATAAATAGTTTGTAGGTTTCGTGGTGCAATGCCTTACCTATCAGCAAGTTAAGGTTGAGCATCTGCAACTGGGTGTTTTTTTGTATCTACTTTCCATTCTAGATTTTAAGTGGGATTAAATGATGAGGGATTTCAATGTGGGACTTTCGAGGTCACCATATAAGAATGATGCAATATAGGTAGTAGTGGATCGGTTGACTAAAGTATCTCACTTATTATTGATTCGAGAAACTTCAACTGTGTCTGAGTTGGGTGAGATATATGTATAGAAGATAGTACAGATGCATTGGGTACTAAATATTATAGTTTTGGATCATGATATATGTTTCACATTGTGCTTCAGGGAGGGTTTATGGAAGGTGCTACAAACCCAGGCATTTTTGCATAAAGCTTCCAACCCACAGACAGATAGGAAATCAGAATGCACTGTTCATGTTTTTGGGGACATGTTGAGTTCATATTTCCTTGATTTTGGTGGATCATAGGAAAATCACTTACCACTTATTAAGTTCTCATACAAAAATAACATCAATAATACGATTTAGATGGCATCATATGAGGATCTCTATGGTAGACAATTTATATCACTATTGTGTTTGTTAGAGGCTGTGGAATCTGAGTTTTTTGGACTGAGTCTTGTGAAGGAGACATCAGAACAAGTTAATTTGATTATGAAATATATAGAAATGGGTTAGAGAAGGAATAAATCATATGCGTATAAGAATCATAGACCAATTGAGTTTGGGGTGGGTGATTGTGAATTTCTTCAGGTGTCATCCAGGATGGGTTACAATCAAATTTGGAAATAGGGTAAGTTGGTTCCCAAGTACTTTGGTTCATTTGTTATTATTGATAGGATTAGTCTAGTGGAATACAAATTTTCTCTTCCATAATATTATGGATGTATGCATGATGTTTTTCATGTGTCTCTACTTCAATAGTATCACCCTAACCCGTCTCACGTGATCAATGTTGAGGATTTTGAGTTTGAGGTTGATGCATACTTTGAGGAGCATCCATATCGTATTATAGATTGCAGTGATAATGGAATATGGGGAAAGACTGTACATTTGGTTTTATTTTTGTAGTGGCATGGTAATTTTTAGGAAGATAATTTAGAGAGATATTCTACATGTGGGCTCAGTGTCCCGGTCTCTTTACTTCAGAAGCTCATTGATGCTTAGGAAGAGTAGCTCAAGGACGATCCATTTTAAGTTGTGGAGGTTGTAAGATCCTAGACTTCATATAGGTATCTTCTTGTTTAATTTTTTAAATTCTTTTATGTTGGATAATGAATTTTTTTCTGGATGTATGAGGAGGTTCGGGGGTGTTCTGAGGGTTTGGGGCATGAAAGAAAGGGGAATTTTTTCATCAGGTGTATGTTGTACGATTAGAGAAAACTGTACTCCCAAACCATGCTAGCCAAGAAGAGGGGTGCCTCATTTGGAAAAACCATGCATGGCAGAGATCCAAACTACGAGAGACTTTATAGAAACATTCCCCATAATTAGTGTGTGATTTTTTAAATCATGTGAGGATCCCCAGGTTACAGGGTGACTTAACCCCTCTTAGATAGAGGTGAGTGTAAGGTTGGCACATGATTTGGAAAACTGTGTTCCCTATTAAAAAGTGAGAAATTATGAAATTCCCCCCTTAGTAATTTTAGTTTCTTAATTTATTTATCCCCATTCTATATCCTATAACTATAGTGAGGAACTCAAGCTCCCATATTTTCCAAAGGGTGGTTCTCCTTCAATTATATCCTGTTTAGAGTGTCGTTGGTTGTTGATCAAAGATCCAGGTAGGTCTAATGTTCCTCTTTCTTCTCTTTTCTAGATTAGGGAGTTTAGTTTCTTCATTCTTTTTCTGAATCCCTAAAACACTCTTTTTCTGGTGGATCCTAGGTTGAGGGTTCAAGGGACCACTACCACAAAACTAGGCATTCCCAGCGCCACCCTTTATCAGCGCTAACAAAAAAGCACTGATAAAGGGGGGTAGCTTTATCAGCGCTAAACAAAGCGGTGATAAAGGGTAACTTTATCAGCGCTAAAAAAAGCGCTGATAAATGTACCCATTTATCAGCGCTTTCTTTAGCGCTGATAAAGGTACCCCCTTTAACAGCCCTTTTTTAGCACTGTTACAAGGTACCCTTTGTCATCGCTTTTTTTAGTAGCGCTGATAAAGGGGGGTCTTTATCAACGATTTTTAAAAAAACGCTGATAAAGGGTCTACTTCCAAAAAAATCATTAAAAAATATATATTAATATTTAAATATATAGATATAGTAATATTGATATAAATATAAATTATATTTTTTAAATATAATTTTAAATATATTTTAGATAAGTATAAATATATAGTTACACTTAATATATAAGATATTTAGTGAAAATGGATTATAAAAAAATTAAAAAAATATTTTTAATTAATAATTTGCTAATTATTATGGAGTAATAGTCATTTAATAACAATTTGAAGACTAAAAAAATAAAAAAAAATGAAAAATAGATCTAAAATATGTTGAAAACACAACTCTGACTTCAAACTTCCATAACTTTTGATCCGGGAGTCCGTTTGAGCTCTACCACATATCAAATTGAAGCCTACGATGAGCTCTACATGAATATGATTGGGGGGTCGGTCAAGGTTTTTTTGATGTCAAAAAAGGCCCAGAAGGCCTCCAAAACTGAGTTTTTAGTCGGGGTACCCTCATTTTTTAACATTTTGTGTATTTTTAGCCTCATTTAAGGGGGTATTATTGGCTTTTTTTGGTGGGGACTAAATTTATTACAAGTTATTACATTCGTATTGATATTATTTCTTTGAAATTTTATCGTTTTTTATAATGAACTACTATTTATAACCAAATATATAACTATATGTACATATTTTTTATATATTCACACCTAAAAATTTAATTATAAATATAAATAATAAAATATATTTACATATAAAATATATTAGCTTTATCTAAATAATAACTAATATCCATTTTATTTAAAATACAAATATATGAATATTTATATACCTATATATTAATCTATCTATATATATATACATTAATATGACTACATATATATATTGACATAACTATAAATATATATATTAATATCGCTATAAATATATATATATTAATATAACTATATATTTATATAAATATACCTATATATTTATATAAATATAACTATGTATTTATATTCATATAACTATATATTTATATTCATATAACTATATATATATTAATATAAAAATATATTACTACACGAATAAATATAACAAAATATATATATATATATAGATATATCACTAATAGGAGAACAAATAAATATAGGGGAGTGGAAAAGGCTTCAGGCGTGTAGGGGGGAAGTCTCAAGATCAAATCCGGTTGGGGGAAGGGACGCGCGTGCATAAGTGAATTTGGGGCTAGCGCTGATAAAGGGTGGAGGGGTGCGTGTGGGGCGCTAGAGGGGGTGGAAAGGCACTGAAAAAGGGGGGTTCAAGCGCTATAAAAGCCCCCCTATTGGCAGGATTTTTTTTATTTTTTATTTTTTATTTTTTTAAATTTTATCAGTGCTTTTAATAAAGAGCTGATAAAAGGGGTCTTTTATCATCACTAAAAAGAAAGCACTGATAAAAGACCCCTTTATCAGGGCTTTGTTTTAGCGCTGATAAAAGACCCCTTTTATCAGTGTTTTTTTAGCGCTGATTAAATGGGTCTTTATCAGCGCTTTTTAGAGCCCTGATAAAGGGGACCCCCCCCCCCCTTTTATCTTTGCTGGAATTTATAGTGCATTTATAGCGCTGTTAAAGGCCATTTTTAGTGCTAATAAAAGCCGTATTTTAGTAGTGGGGGTTCTTGAATCTAGAGATAAGGGTACGATTATCTTTGTGGTCTTCTTTAAATTAGAGGTGTGTGGTAAATAATTTATATCCCATAGTTTAATTGTCAATTTGTTCATGTGCGATTGTAATTTTTCTTCCCTCTTATTTTTAATTTGTTTCCTTGAGTACGATTTGGTAAAATGGTTGGGTAAATGAGGAATTGGAACCCTCTTGATCACAATGGGATGCATTGAGGTAGATTTGACCAGACTAGATCCATCTATGGGATATGCCAATGTTCCCAAGCATGGAAAATAGTAAATCTAGGCATGAAATTTGTTTTTAATAAGTGGATCCCATGATAAATTTGATGACCTATTAGGTTGGATTATAAAGTGGAGTTATTGGTAGTTATGTATAATTGTTTAAAATTGTATGAGGGACTATTTGGGATGATGTGGAAATGGGTTAAAAGGATCAATGTAAACATTTCCTATGGCTTATGGAATATAATGGAAATGAATGAATAGATTAAGTCATATGACTTTTTTGACTATGTAAAATGAGTTAATGTATTGGAACTGTTGATTATTATTAATGGCTTAAGACATGGGGAAGGGAAATTGGTAAAATAGACTATACAACGTAAATGGTTAGTGTGCTATTGGGTTAGTTATTAATGATGATTCACGTGTTGAATGATTATCGAAATAGGAATGTTATGTTTATTATGTGTGTATGGTTTGGGATATGATAAATGTTTTAAATTGATGGATAGTCCTGTTCATATGTATTGGTGGTGTGGGACAAAGGAATGAGGCTCTTCCCTTGGTTAGGGTTGGATTGATGCTCTACAAACCCCAAGAATGTATGGATTAGGGTGTCAGACTGATGCTCTGGGCCCTAATGTTTTGATTTTATGAAACTACCTAGACTGAAACTCTGAGATATGTGTGATTTAAATGATTGTGAAATAGTTTTACCTATTGAGAGAGGGAACATGGCTTACTACTTATTCTTAGTAATTGATTGGCTTCAGTTGTTGTGTAAATGATGTAAATGCCAAAACCATGAAACAAATGGTAAAATTGGATAAAGTTAATGTTGTTATCTAATGGAAAACAAGTTGTTTTAGGTTTATCATATAATCTATTTATTACTTGAATACACTTTATGTTTAGACTAGATATTTTTAGACACCTTTAGTGTTGGCGTACAGAGTTGTACTCACACCCCTCTTGGGCTGCCATTGGGTACCCGAGAAGATTTCATGTTTGTAGGTTAGGACAAGGGAAAAGGCCCTATAAAATGGAATTGATTTTTTCTTCATACATGCATGGATAATGATCCATACTTTGAGTTAGGATCCATTTTTTAGTTCATATGGTTTTCCTATATTGGGTTTTCATTTTAATTTGGAATTTTTTCAAGGATATGGAATATTTACATGATTCACTATGACTTTTACCCTATTTAGGAGATGGTCGGTGATGCTTGATTCTTGTTATTACTTATTATTTCCACATTTTCATTTATTATATTTTTTTGTATTGCTATGATAAGAAGGTTATAGTATATCCACGTGATCCATTAGACGTTTGATGCTATTCAGAAACCTCTAGAATATGGAGAGGCACAGTTGAGTTCATGTGGTAACCCAAATTGGGGAACGGTTTAGTGGTTCCTAGGTTGGGGATGTTACAAAATTAATATTTGGTGGATTCCTCATAGTTTCATTCTTCATGAGCTTATCAATTCTGTTTTCCCTAAATAGTCAAACTTTTTGGGCCATAACTAATTTTCTTCTTTTACACTCATGAAACATGTTTCTTCATTAAAGGATATAGAAAATAGATTAATTTTTTTATCCCATAATATATATTGTACCAAATTTCATCCTCCCAATGAAACAACTATTCCTTTGAAATACTATCTCATTCCCATTTTTATAAATATGAGAAAAATTTATCAAATAGTAATTTGATCCATTTATAAAGCGAACAATACTGAACTTCTTCTTAGTAATCTTACTGTATCTAAATACTTTCAAATTGATTGATCCATTATTTTGGAATGTAACAACCCATTTATCATACAATTGGATTTCTTTAATGAGTTACTATGTAGTAAACCATGTTTTTTATTCTCAACCTTTAAAATATTTTAAATAATATTTTATGTATGGTTCATTGAGTTATTTTATCATATTATCAATTTTCAGGACAAAATATATTATTTAAGATATAATATATTATTTTTTGTTCAAAAAATGAGATCATGGGAATGTACCATTTCCTTCTAGAGAGAGGCTGGTATACGTAAATATTTATTTTTTTGTTTCTATATTAGGTGGTTTACTCTAGGGATGGTGTAATTTTGGTACACATCTTGGTCCTTGGGATTGACCCATCAAGGGTGTGTTATAAAATTAATTAATTAATTTTTTTCTAATTATTTACTATATTTTTTGATCCCTGAAAATCCCATATATGATCATATTTAAGTCACTAATTTTTGTTTAGCCATTATAAAATCCAAAATTTAAGAGAGATAAAGAGATATATTGATACAGAGTTTGGGGTGTTGAAGAATCCATGAACCAATGAACACTTTCTTTAATGGGTATCATAAATGAAAATTAGTGCAGATGAAATCTTCTCCAATGAACAATACTAAATAGAGGTTGGACTTATTATTTTGGATTTTTATTATATTTGTTATAATTAATTTATGAATTCTTTTATTCTATTTATCATCTTTTAGTTTTTGGAAATTATGAATCTCTATGATCTTGGATTGTTCTTTATCAACCTGAAATATACCCTGCTATCATATTTGATTTATAGATGATAGATCTACCCACAATGATTAGTGTTCAAACCTTCACACTAGACAAAAATAATCTTTTTTATGGATTTTACTCATATTTACCCACTTTATACATGAATTCTTCATCATAAATATTTATAGTTAGTTTTTCAGTGAATCTTTTCAGTGATTGATGAAATATCATTGTTAAGGTTTGTGAGAAATTGACTTGGACATGATATTGGAGATCAAAGCATGTGAGATTTTTAATGTAGAATGAATTATCATTATTAGTTGTGATGGTGTGGGTTCTAAAAGTAAATTCATGTGTAGGGTATATAAGAGTTGTGTAAAACCATTTTTTTGTGATCTTTTAGATATGGATTAGCAGAATGGGGTCCCTGATATAGGGGTTTAGGGGTTGGTGGGGCTATCTTATTTGGTGGGCTGTATGGGATATAAGTTCTTCAAAGTAGTTTATACCATTCAATATAAAACACGGCCTGATAAACCAAAGTCACCAAACCTACCCACAGGGAATATGGGAACTGAAGGTCCAACTCGTTAATCTAATAAAATATAATTGATGTTATCATTTTTGAAAAAAACAAAAAAAATATATTCTAACTAAAATAATATGAAATAATAAAATTAATAAAATTATTGTAATTAAAAAAATTCTATAATATAATAATGAATCCAAAGGAAACATCACCAAACACCCAGTTAACTATATCAAATATCTTATAAGTGACAGTCAACAAATGAATCCACATCAAATAATAAACAAAAACGGAAACAAAAAAAATAATCAAGTGATGACCTATAGCACAATACCATATAATAACACATCAAATAAGGCACAAGGAAATAGAAATAAAATAATATAGTAATAAAAAATATCAGTGTAAAAAACCCCAATGAATAGAAATAAATTTTCCCTAATAAAAGGGAAAATGATTAAGCCGAAATAGTACTACCATACTCAAAAAACCTCCCAAAACCTCAAATCTTCTAATTTAGTTTCAACACGGCACCTACAACCATGTTAAAATTCTTATAACAAAAAATAAATATAAAAATAATAACTATATATAACTGAGTAAGATTAATATACCATATTTCATCAAATAAATAAATCATATTATAAAAATTATTATTAGAAAAATTAAAAATTAAAATTATTTTCAAAAACAATAATTATAGACTACCATTATCAAAATAAAAAATAAAAATATTCAAATAAAAATAATTAACTATGAAAGACAAATATAAATATAAATTTACAATCAATAGATTCTATATTTTCATATCCTCTATATATATGAATATAATTAGATCCTTCTTTGGACACTCTATCATAATCAATATCCTGATACTCATATTCATCTTCAACATAAAAAATATTATTAGTAATAATAATTAATAATAAAAATAAATTTCCTTCATTATATTATTATTAAAATATTTTTGAAACTTGTTTTCTTTCTTCAAATGACTGAAATACATTTAATCAATTTCTTGTAATAATGAGATATTAAAGATGTTTTTTAAGAATTTTATATAGGTACTTTTTAAAAATTCAACCTCTAATACTAAATGAATATTCATAAGTAACTTTTGTAAATTTAATGCATAAAATATCAAAATACATATTTACAAGACCTCTAGAGTGAATTTTCCAATCTTTCTAGTTTTGAAAAACATATAAACCTTCAAAATGATTTAATTGTAATTTTTTTCAACTAAATAGGGATTCAAATATGAATTTCTTGTGTTTTAAATTTTTTGAATCCCATAGTGTTAATATTTTTATATTAATAAAATAATACACATAATTAAAAAAAATCTATTAAAAAATATAATAAAAATTAATTATAACTCTTAATAAATTACAAAAATATTTATATATATAAAATTGCATTGTTTTTATAGTTCCTCCTTCTTCCTACCTAGAGGGGGTTTCTGATGTTTTAATTTATACACTATAACTTTATTCAATAGTATATTGTTTTTTATCATAATTTTTAGACAACATATACATTTATTTATTTACATATGAAACATTTTATTTATTCTTTCATCATTTTCTTCCAAGGTAGGGGATTGAGTCTTGAATAAAAGAGTTTTAAAAAACTAAAATTCATTATTGGATTGAGAACTACCCAAAATTCAATCCCAACACTATATATATTTCAATAAATATAAAATTTAAATTACACTCTAAAATTAATATCCTTAAAAATATTAGATTTATATTTCTTGTTTTGTCTGAATGAATATAAAATTTTATGAGATTTCATAAATAATTTCTTTAATATAGTATAATATAACCCATATATCAAGTTATTCATAAAATAAAATAAATGTATAAAATTGTATATTTATGATACTCATATCCACTCCTCTTATGTTGGAAATATTGGTATTTAGTATCACTTAATGAAATATTATAGAAAACATTTTTTTTATTTTATGGAACTTTCAAACATGATAATTGTTGAATCCTCTATATTTGACACAAATAATCATAATCCAAATTTAGTATCAACACCACAAATATGTATAATAGATAAATAAAAATCAACCATCCTAATCTCAAAAGATTTAACATATTTGATAGTTTCTAAAATTTTAAACAATTCTTCAATTGATATTTTAAATCCTAATTGAACAATATATTTTAAGATATGAGAAAAATGTATCACATGAAAAACACTTTCCATAAAAAAACAATATACTTTGGTGATAAAAATTATATTCCAAATGTACATGTATGTTATCATTAGTTGATGAATTTCATAAGGTAAGAGGAAAACAATTATCGATGACCAAATGTATCAAAGAAATAAAAATATTAATTTACAATTCAATAGTTGTATTGGGACATACATTTTATATAATAATGATAACTTGTTATTCAATTTACAGTTATTATCAACAATGCAATATGTTAAAAAATATATCCCTCACTTTTTTCATCATGTTCAACAATCATATGTCAAATATATTCTTCCATAAATTGAATCCATTTTAAAAAAATCATTCAGATTCAAATAATATTTCATAACATATAATTTAGATTTTCCTCTAATCTATATCTTAATATACAGTTTAATAAACTTCATAAGTTTCTTAATTCTTTTATAGTCAATAAAAAATGTGATATCATGATTTATAACACACATATAGATACATTTATAAACTCATTTTTTGTAAACTTTTCTAGACACCAACTTCCCTTTATAATCAATGACCATTTCAATCACATCATCCTAGAATGTTTTATTCTTTCAACAAGTTAAATTATGAGATATTTTTCACATATCGTATTTTTTCTCCCACAAACAAAATATATTTTTGATAAACTACATTTATAATATCTTTTATCAGTTTCTTGTGCACTAATTCTAGAAATAAATGTTGTATTTATAATGTTATTGGGTTATAAACTGATATCCTTCTCTATTGTAGAATCAATATCTACATTAATTTCCCTAGTAATTGGTTTTCATTTACTATCATCGCAATTGGATCTAATTTCATCTATAGTATCATATTTCATATCTTAAAATTTTAAAATATATATAAATATTATATTAAAATAGGTCAAGTTATCTATTTAAATACATTAATAATTCTAATTTGAATTCTTTATTTTCATAAAAATACAAAACTTTCACTGTGATAAAAAAAATATAGTCAAGAATGATATATTTAATGAAGAAGAATAGAATTGATATATAATCAAAGCAGTGAACGCTATTGTCAAAGTATCCTAACAGATTTCATATAAGAAAAATATGTAATATAAATAAATATAAGATGTATAAAAACTCATGGGTTGTCTCCATATAGATTTTTAATATAAATGAAAAATGATTTGATGATCAAAGTAATGAATCTAAGGAGAAGGCAATATGACATGTTTGGAAACAACATCTAAAGGATGTTGGTGGAGTAATATCATAGTTTAGAGAGATAGGATTATAGTTTTAGAGGTGTTAGGTTTTTTTTAACACAATGTGTGGAGAAATGGAGGGTACATTTTACCAATTATTTTTTTAGGTACACAAGTGGTGTATCTAATATTATCAATTTAATTGTTTTTTAATAATTTTTTAATTCGATTTTCCTACCAATAAAAAATAATTTATAAAAAAACCAACTACTAAGAATATGTGTTTTTATTATGCCAATGCATGTGAAAATTGGGTACCCAGTCATTTATTTTGTATAATTTTACTATATCAATTATTTTTTGAATTTGTGAACCCTAGAAATTAATTTGAATTAATAAAAACTCATATTTTTTAGGGGCCTCGGTGTGTATTGAAGTTTGACATAATTTTTTTATATGATCATAGTTTATTTTACGTATTTAACCCTATACTAGCCTACGTTAGTATATTATGGTCCTAATGAAACATAAGGATACCTAAAGGTTATATCTGAGTGGGTTATTTATTTTATATATAAAATTGAGTTTATCCCAAATATATGTAAGCCTATATATCCTAGGCCCTCACCCAAAAAAATCATGTGCTAATGGATCGATCCACATAGTTGTGGTTTTTTTTACACCTCTAATATTGTTGGTGTAATGTGGCCTATGTGATTCAAAGATGACGTTTTAGGCTTAATTAGAGGTGAAATAGGCAATAGAAGTGTGATTTAAGGTGATTTTCTAAACTATAGGTCGCCACCATTTATTTAAAAAACTCTTCATGAAGTTTTTCTGCGGTTCTTAAATTTACCTTAATAGTTGGAATCAATTATTTATATACCACAATAACCTTTACCTTTTTACGATAAAGGGAACATCAGTATAGAAAATAATATTTCTTGTAATGATAATAAGGCATCTAGATTCGGTAATACAACATTTCCAGAATCAATCTCTACTCTATTCATCAACGAATAAACTATGTTGAAACCTTGAAATTTCTTCTTGTTCTTCTTCTATTTTTCTTATTTTTGTTTAGTTTTGGATCTATCAATTTTTAAAACAAAATCTTTAGTAGGGTTGATTCTAAATTGTGGATCACCTTCTTTTCTTTCATCTTATTTCATCCTCCATTCTGCAAATACATCATTAGAGACTTTATTCTATTTCTTTTATTTTGAAGTAAGAGATTCATCCTTTCTCTTTTTCTAAACATTCTCAACTTTATTTGATTTAGAAGAAGGTTATACTTATGATGGAGAAACCTAGGTATTATCAATAAAAATCCTTCATTTAGAATAAAACAAACACTTCATATGTTTAATTGTGTCATAATTATAAACATAATCTTTTATTTTAAAACCTTGGAATTGTTTGAAATATTGAAATGATTATTACTTTATTCAACCATATTTATTGTAATGATATAAAAAATTGTGATTTGAGACATGGTTGATCAGATTTTATGTTCTTGATTGTTAAAAGAACAAAACCTACCAAATTTATCTTTCTCATGTTGACTAGTTAATCTAAGATAAAAATATCAGATACCTTAACTGTATCTCTATATCCTTTTCTAAAAATAAGAAAACCTTGAATCCAAAGTGTTATTACACTATGGGACATAATTAGATGAGTGACCTTCCTTGGTTCATCATCTGATACATTTTTAAAAAATTAAATTTTACATTTTTCTTTTTTAAACTTACACTTATAATCAGACAGTTTATGAAATGGAATGAAAGAATCACCTTAAGATGAAATTTCATGGAAGCCATCACATTCCCTAAAGGTCATATTTTAATTATTATTATATATAAAAAACAAAAAACATATGTTTTCCATTTTAATCAAATAATTTTACAGAATCATATAAATCCAGAACTATATCCATGTATAATAAATTGTAATCAGGATCTGTTTTTCCTCACATATTTCGGCCATCCTTGAAACTATATTAACCTTATTAGATAAGAATCATACTTTTCCTAAACATATTTTTCAACTACCCTCTCTATGAACATGTACCAATTTTTTTTATTCATTACTAGTTCCATTATATTTGGAAATGAAACTGAGAGTTTGAACATAAAGAACAAATCAGTCTAGGAGACTTAAATGAGGCAGCACTTCGAATCTGAATTCTTGAAATAAATGATGTGGGACACATAGGGGGTTCTATTTATATAGGTGACTGAAGCGATAATTAGTCTCCTAAAATAATTCTGATGGACGAGATTTGATATGGCTGATCTGACATTTGAGAAAATATCTAAAGAAGGATTTTTCAATGATTTTAAACTCTCAAGGTTTTATAAATTTTTTTATCGTATTGGGTGAATGAGATTAAGAAAGAAGTTTATAATAACAATAGACAAGGAAAAAACTAAACATAATAGAACAGTTTTAAGGTTTAAAACAATGAATAATACCTTTTAGAGTGGAACCATCAATATTATAATTTTTTTCTTCTTGGTTTTATAAAATAATATATTATTAAATATTTAGAGATAATATAAGATTGTAATAATATAAAACAAAAATTTAAATAGAAAAACTAAATTTAAAAAAATTTCAAATTTGATTTAAAAAAACTTGAGTCTAAAAAATTTATACAATTCATAAGTTTGAAAAAAAAATTGGGTCAAGAGATTGATTCTAAAATATGATTTATAAGGAATTATGAGTCTGAAAGGCTCATTATGAGAAAAATTTAGGAAATTTTTTTTTTAAATTTAAATGTTTTCTAAAAGAAAAATAATATGTACCCCCTATGAAAATGAGTTACTTAATGTAAGGATATGGTTTAGATAATATTTATATATGAATGATAACTTTACATTGATCATTCCTAGCTTCTGATTAATGTATTGATATATATCGAAAGGTATTAGTTTTGTAAAAATATCAACAAGTTGTTCTTACATTCTGATGAATTATAAAATGTTATCTTGTTTTTGTATGTGATCCTTTAGAAACTATGTCACGACCCATCCTCGGGACCCGTGCTGTGACTACCCCAAGCCCGCCTTCCATAGGCCAAGGCTGGCGACTAGCACCAAAGGCATAAATCCCAATAACTGGGAAGGCATTGGATTTATAAAAGTAAACAAAACACCACAGAGTACAAGCAGAATTAAAACACTATGTACAAAAGAAAGTGCTGAAAAGTAAATGGGCCAGAATACAAACCCAACTGAAAGTACAACTACAACTGAACAAAAGTACAACAGAAAAAGACAACAGCTGGAAGAACGGAAGCGGCTCCTGGGACGTCCTCCTCGGATCCTACATGAAGGGTAGGTACAGATGGCGCAACTCCTGGATTATCCACCACGGATTCTACCTGAAGGGTAGGTATAGATAGCCTCCATAACGCTCTCGCCCGTCAACCTCCTCCGAGTGTCGTCTCACCGTGAAGTCCACCTCCGGATACTGACTCGTCGTGTAGTCCACC
Organism: Viscum album; assembly: GCA_963277665.1. Lineage (NCBI taxonomy): Eukaryota > Viridiplantae > Streptophyta > Magnoliopsida > Santalales > Viscaceae > Viscum > Viscum album. Next base: position 119,988,078 of record OY728146.1, on the reverse strand, counting down.
TCCGGGTACCGTCCAGTCCTCGAACATTTGGCCTCCGTCAGCACTGCCCGTCGTCTGCAACCAACACAATGAGGTGAGGGAATAGCTCATGCAGGGGTGAGTATAACGATACTCAGTAGGGACCCCGAGACCCTCAAGGTCTCAATAAAACCAACAAGGATAACCACAAAGAAGATCTCAACAGATAACCTCTACTTAGGTATATGCCCATACATATACCTAAGTTATCAAGTAACCCATCTCAATCATGAGGAAACACAAATATTATGAAATCAACAGATAACCACTACCCAGGTATATGCCCATACATATACCTAAGTTATCAAGTGACCCAACTCAATCATGAGGCAAACACAAGGTCACAGACTCAGCTCAACCCAGAATTTTCATTATCGAAACCGTAACTGCTGAAGAGCCCTGTCTCTGGAGTGTACAGTGGTCCTGTCACAACTCTGAGGTACTGCTCACTAATCCAAGTCTCTGAGGTACTCCTCCTATCGAGTATCGTGGGTCTGCTGCCAAATATTGGGTGCTCCGTCCGCTGTGGGTCTGCCGCCAAATACCGGGCGCTCCCCCTAATAGCCTACAGAGGTACTCCTCTAATCGAGTACCATGGGTTTGCCGCCAAATACCGGGTGCTCCGTCCGCCGTGGGTCTACCTCCAAATACCGGGCGCTCCGTCCACTGGGCTAGTCGACTCACTCCAAGTCGAGTCAGTCAAGCAGTCGTCAGGTCTCAATCATCTACACGGTCTTCATACTCCGCACGCTTTTCTCTGGGAGGGTCCACTCCATGAGCTACAGGTCAATATTCCAAGTATCTCAAAGACTCACTAATAAGTATCTCAAAGGACCGCCTCATCATAGGGCTCTCAACGCAACAGACGGCGCGTCAATCGGACGCTCGGTCTGTGAGTTATTAGCCTTTTCGTCCTAGGAGGCCGGTTGGTTTCGTGAGCGAACCAAACCGGCCGTATCTCAACTGTACCCCGAACTCACATAGGGTATACTCATAGGGACAGTTTCTCAACATGATCACCAACGCCACTGACAGTTCGTCAAACAGACATCCAGTCTGAAAGACATCAGCTTTTCCGTTCCAGGGGCCCGGTTGGATTTTGGGTACGATCCAACCCGGCCACTATCCAACAGCAACCAAAACTCAAGAGAAGTATGCCAAAAGTTCCGTCTCATCAAGAGGAATTCAACGAGACAGATGGCGCGTCAATCGGACGCCCGGTCTGTGAGTTATTGGCTTTTTCATTCCAGGGGCCCCGTTGGTTTCGTGAGCGAACAAACCCGACCGCACTCCGACGGCATCCAAACCTCGAGCGGAGTAAGCCAAAAGATCCGTCTCACTTAGAGGAATCCATCAAAGTCGACGGCACATCAATAGGACGTCCGGAGCACAGTATATAAGCGTTTCCGCTCCAAGGGCCCGGTTGGTTTTGTATCCGAACCAACCCGGCCGAACTTCAAGTATTTCAAAACCTTGAGTGCAATATATCGAAACGACCGTCTCGATCCAAGGATCGCATCGCCGCTTAAGGTGCGTCGATCGGAGGTCTACAGCTCAAGATATAGGCGAAAGACCGTGAGGGGTCTGAAAACGGGGGTTTCGGGCCCGGACCGACCCGGCCTGAGACCCCCTGGGTTGGCCCGAACCGGGTCGACCCGACCCGGGTGTGGGTCCGACCCAGACGATGCGGTCCGGCCCGGTCTGCCCAAGTCGGCCCGGCTCAGCTGGGGGTTCGGCCGAACGAACGAACCGTGCGGGGGGGGGGGGGGGGGGGGGGGCGCTGCCCCCGCGTGAAGAGTCATGACCTCGCGTGGGGCCGCCCGTGCCAGCGAACGCGGCAGCCGGCCGCATCCCGCTGCTCCCCTCCAGTCCCGCGCGGTCGCGGGACCGCGCTCCGCTGCCCCAGCTTCAGCCACGGCAGATTCTTCCAGCGGCGCTCCGGGCGCCGCCGCCCCCGACCGCCGGCGCCGCCGCACCGGCGTGGCGCGCCGGCAGGGGCTTCCGCGGACCACCGGACACGCTCCGGTGGTCCGATTTGCCTGCGGTCTTTGCCAGTTATCATCCCAGGACCCGAACTTCGCTGCAAAGATCCCACAATGACCGTACGACTTCTTTTGTCATTTTCTGGCACGGTGCGACGGTGTCGTGGCTTGTTCAACTTCATCGGCACGGCGTGACGACGTCGCGCTTCTTAGCCCTTCCTCATTATTTCCGCACCGTGCAACAGCACCTCGCTGCCTTTCACGTGCCACAAGAAATTCAAACAACAAGGGGGGAGGAGGGTCAGCCGTGTTCGTGCGGTCCGACCTCCTCCCGTTATAATGATACCAAGCGGACATCTAATAGAAGTTGATGTATGACAAGAAATAATTCACGGACAAAAACAATAATCCTCAACATCAATCCGCATGAACTAACGATCCACGGATCAACCTGGAATTGGTTGGTCCGCACTCTTCGTTCTTTTCTCAAAAGATATGAGAACACCAAAGTAAATTCCCCTACCTCGATTCAAGGTTCGTTCATCGTTGGCGTGGAAATCGGTGTCGCGAGAATGACGTCGCAGGGTCGGACGTAGATTACGTGGACGTTGGGGTGAGTCCGAGGAGGAAATGATGTATCCTAACTTATTTCTATGGAAGAAGAGGATGGAGAACTGTGGACACCGATTCATTCTATGTTGAAGGGAAGGTGTTCTTAATCGAAGAAGAATCGTTCTTCGTTGAAGGAAAGTTCTCTTCTTCTTCACACTAAAGCTCTCCCAAAAACTCTAGGACTTTGCTAAAGTTTTCTCCCACACCAAAAGCTCTAACTCAAAATAATATCCCATGATATTATTTTTATTCACACTACAAAGATTTAAAATTCAAACCAAACCACTTAATTAAACAAATGAAGAGACTCATCTCATTAATTAAGGCATGTTGGCATGAATTAATGGTGGAAGGAAAAGGTGAAGAGTTACACAAAATAAGAAGAGTTAACAAACTTAATGGAAGAGGAGATTAATGGGGAGTTGACAAATTAAAAGCAAGGGAGTTTAAGGGGGGTTTTAGAGTTATACATTTAAACACAAGGGGTGTTAAATGGGGGGAAGTTCGTGGGGGTTAAAGGGAAGGTGAAGGGTTGGGGGTTCGTGCGGACCCCACCACCCTTGGTCATACCCTCTCATGGGAAGTTAGGTGGGGTGTGGCCACACCTTCAACTTCTCTATGAAGAAATTACCTTCCACATAAAATAAATTGTAACACTATAATTTATTTAAGACTTATCGAATCCCCAAAAATTAACCACCTCATGTGACAAAAACGCAACTGCGCTTAAGGTCCCCTTAAGCAATTATCGGCACTGCGAGTTAATCAGTGCCCTCGAATTTCAATTCCCAGTACCGGTTCAAAAGATAGAAAAACTTGCCCGTTCATTCACTGAACGTACCCGAGCCAAACTTCGGAAAATGATTCCGGGCACACCGGGCCTCGGAATCAGACGCCGCCAGAAACCGCGTTCTTGTAAAATTCCAAAGAAAATTAAGAAAAAAATTTCCTTGAAATTTCCGGGTCTTTACATTACTCCCACCTCAGGGCTTTACGTCCTTGTAAAGTTTCAACACAAACTAGGGTTACAAAAGTGGTACTGAGCACACATCTGAGCCTCCTGCTCTCATGTTCTCACCTGGAGGTTCCCATACTGCCAGTGAAAGCGCACCCGAGGAATCGTCCATCCTCATAGGATCCGCTCCTGTCGATCCGCGATTCCCACTGGAACCTCCGTGAAAGTCACCCCATCGCCATAGTCCAGCTCCCCATGGTCGATGATATGCGAAGGGTCGAGCACGTATCACCTCAATTGAGATACGTGGAATTCGTCGTGCACCTGGTGCAACTGAGGTGGATGTGTCAACCGTTAAACCACTTCGCCTACCCAACTGAGGACCTAAGAAGGTGCACTGAAACTCCAAGATAACTTTCCTCCTTGGCCACATCTCCATAAACCTCGTTGAAGTGAAACCCGTATAAGGACATGATCGTCATCCTCGAACTCTAGAGGCCTCCAATTCCTGTCAGCATAAGGCTTATGTCGGCCCTGTGTTGTCTTCATTCACTCTTAGATGACCTGGACCTTCTCTCGTCTCACAAGAGCTGCTATGATTTCTTCTTTTCCGATAAGAGAAATCCAGTCTCATCTCCTGGATGAACCACATTCATTGCCTAATACAGTCAATCCTGACATGAATGATGCTTTCATGCCATGGATGACGTCGTAAGGCCTCGACGTAACTACCAATAGATCCAACTGTCACTCTCACCTCCAAGGGTCGAGTCACATTGTCGGCATCAGTGTGAGGTCACTAGGTCTCCTCTAGTAGAAATATCGAAAGTGAGGGTCAAGTCAACAATTTTAACCAGGACCACTCAGTATCAACCAAAAAAAATGACAGGAAAGAAAAAATTACAAAGATAAGTGTCTTTTCATTATTTCATCTCATAGTACAAAGACACAAATATAACAACAACAAAACTAGAAGAAACATGATCAATAGCCTCCAGGCCTGGAGCTAGTCCCGCTCCTGTCCATCTGCTTCTGGAGCTCCATGACCATAGGCCTCAACTGCCTAAAGCTGAGCTCTCCCATGTCATCTTGTCCCCTGCTGTCGGGGTGGGCCTCCTGGTGGTGGTGGTGGCAACACCTTGAAGCGTCATCCACCTCCAGCTGCATGGCCAGCTCCTCTTCCATGGCCGCTTGCTCCTTGCGGTCTGCCCTGATCGAACCTCTGCCTCTGCCTGGGAGGTTCTTCATTTAACTGCTGGTCATCTGCATGGTTGGTCGGACAGTCACGTGCATTGTGACCAATCCCACCGCAGGAGTAATACTGTCCACTCTCAGCACGACTGGCTCTGACTCCACCCCGGTTCCCCCGCACAACTGAACCTGAGTCATGCAGTCGGCCACCGGTAGGTCTGGTCCTCTTGGACCTCTACGTCATCTTTCTCCTGCCTGCTGCAGAAGACTCTGTCGCAAGCTGACTAGTGGTGGGTCGTGATACTGGAGACTACTCAGCAAGGAAACTCTCCACTAAGAGGGCTCTCTCCAACACCCCTGTCTGGGTCGGAATGCTGTGAGAAACAATAGAAGCTCTAATCTCCCGCCTGAGCCCCTGCTCGAAGGTTTGGGCCCTGAAGAATGGGTCCCGTACCATATTTGTGGAGTAGCGTGAGAGGAATGTGAACCTCGCTGAATACTGTGCCACTGTCATGATGCCCTGCCGCAACTGAAGTAGCTCATGTATACGCACTACTCGAAGGGTGGATGGTACAAAATCTTCCTGGAATAGGCTCTCGAAGTCTGCCCAAAGAAGTGTCGCCTCGTCATGCATATGGAGCATCAGGCTCCACCATCAGCCTGCTGCTGCCTGAAGAAGGCTGGCAGCAAGGATCACCATGAAGTCTGCCAGTGTCCCCACTAGCCTGAAGACTCTCACCATAGCCTCCAGCCAATCCTCAGCCGCCTGCGGGTCCGTCTCTCCCCGGAACCTGGGTGGCCTCTGGCACTGGAACTCGTGCAATGTACTCAAGCGACGTGCACCCTCTACTGCTGGGGCTAGTGGCATCAGTGGCCCAACGGGTAGTAGTATCGCTGGTGTGCCTGCTGGTGCCTCAATTGGGATAGGGCCCTGTACTAAGGCCATGTCGCTCGACGGGCTATCAGTACAAACAAATCTTGGGGATCTAGCTGGTCGTTCGCGGGGAGGCATCCTGAAAGAAACAATGTGACACGGTCAAATGATTATACCTGGTGAGCTAACCTGGTTTGATCTGACATTTAAAAACTTTTGGAAACACACACACAATCAGTGTTTTCGTGCACAAAGTCAAAAATCAATTGTTAGGGTCCTGGTGTATGGATACGTCGGCCGCTCGCACCAACACTGGACTCCCTGTACTGAAAACCACACTTGGTACTCTTAACACTATTGCTTCACAGAAATAAAATATCCGAGTTATAAGTTCTATGGTAGAACTGACTCCTCTGATACCAATTTGTCACGACCCGTCCTCGGGGCCCGTTCCGTGACTACCCCAAGCCTGCCTTCCAAAGGCCAGGGGCTGGAGACTAGCACCAAAGGCGTAAATCCCGATAATAGGGAAGGCATTGCCTTTATAAAAGTAAACAAAACACCACAGAGTACAAGCAGAAGTAAAAAAATAAGTACAAAAGAAAGTGCTGAAAAGTAAATGGGCCAGAATACAAACCCAACTGAAAGTACAAATACAACTGAACAAAATTACAACAGAAAAAGACAACAGATGGAAGAACGGAAGCGGCTCCTAGGACGTCCTCCTTGGATCCTACCTGAAGGGTAGGTACAGATGGCGCAGCCCCTGGATTATCCACCATGGATCCTACCTGAAGGGTAGGTACAGATAGCCTCCACAACGCTCTCGCCCGTCAACCTCCTCCGAGTGTCGCCTCACCGTGAAGTCCACCTCCGGATACTGACTCATCGTGTAGTCCACCTCCGGGTATCGTCTAGTCCTCGAACATTCGGCCTCCGTCAGCACTGCCCATCATCTGCAACCAAAACAATGAGGTGCGGGCATAGCCCGTGCAGGGGTGAGTATAACGATACTCAGTAGGGACCCCGAGACCCTCAAGGTCTCACTAAAACCAATAAAGATAACCAAAAAGAAGATCTCAACAGATAACCTCTACTTAGGTATATGCCCATACATATACCTAAGTTATCAAGTAACCCATCTCAATCGTGAGGAAACACAAAGATTATGAAATCAACAGATAACCACTACCCAGGTATATGCCCATACATATACCTTAGTTATCAAGTGACCCATCTCAATCATGAGGCAAACACCAGGTCATAGACTCAGCTCAAACCAGGATTTTCATTATTGAAATTGTAACTACTAAAGAGCCCCATCTCTGGAGTGTACAGTGGTCCTATCACGACTCTAAGGTACTGCTCACTAATCCAAGTCTCTTAGGTACTCCTCCTGTCGAGTACCGTGGGTTTGCTGCCAAATACTGGGCGCTCCGTCCGCTGTGGGTCTACCACCAAATATCGGGCGCTCCCCCTAATAGCCTACAGAGGTACTCCTCCGGTCGAGTACCGCGGGTCTGCTGCCAACTACCAGGCGCTCCGTCCACCGTGGGTTTTCCGCCAAATACCGGGCGCTCCAACCACTGGGCTAGTCGACTCACTCCAAGTCGAGTCGGTCAAGCAGTCGTCAGGTCTCAGTCGTCTACACGGTCTCCGTACTCCGCACGCTCGTCTCTAGGAGGGTCTTCTCCACGAGCTATAGTTCAATACTCCGAGTATCTCAAAGTCCCACGAAGAAGTATCTCAAAAGAACGCCTCATCATAGGGGTCTCAACGCAATAGACGACGCGTCAATCAGACGCCCGATCTGTGAGTTATTGGCCTTTTCATCCCAGGGGCCCGGTTGGTTTCATGAGCGAACCAACCCGGATGTATCTCAACTATACCCCGAACTCACATAGGGTATACTCATAGGGACCGTTTCTCAACGTGATCACCAACGCCGCTGACGATTCGTCAAACGGACGTTCGGTTTGAAAGATATCATCTTTTCTGTTCCAGGGGCCTGGTTGGATTTCGGGTACGATCGAACCCGGACACTATCCAACAACAACCAAAAATCAGGATAAGTATGCCAAAAGTTCCGTCTCATCAAGAGAAATTCAATGAGACAGACGGTGTGTCAATCGGACGCCCGGTCTGTACGTTATTGGCTTTTTCGTTCTAGGGGCCCGATTGGTTTCGTGAGCAAACCAACCTGACCGCACTCCGACGACATCCAAACCTTGAGCGGAGTAAACCAAAAGATCTGTATCACTTAGAGGAATCCATCAAAGTCAACGGCACGTCAATTGGACGTCCGGAGCTCAAGATATAAGCGTTTCCGCTCCGAGGGCCCGGTGGGTTTTGTATCCGAACCAACCCAGCCGAACCCCAAGTATTCCAAAACCTTGAGTGCGATATACCGAAACGACCATCTCGATCCAAGGATCGCATCGCCGCTAACGGTGCATAGATCGGAGGTCTACATCTCATTATATGGGTGAAAGACCATGAGGGGTCTGAAAATGGGGGTTTTGGGCCCGGACCGACCCGGCCGGCGCGACCCGGCCCCGCTGGGCGCGGCCCGACCCGGTTTGCCGAAGCCGGCCCGGCACGGCGGGGGGTTCGGCCGAACGGCCGAACCGTGTGGGGGGGGGGGGGTGCTGCCCCCGCGTGAAGAGTCGCGACCCCGCGTGGGGCCTCCCGTGCCAGCGGACGCGGCAGCCAGCCGCATCCCACCGCTCCCCTCCAGTTCCGTGAGGTCGCGGGACCGCGCTCCGCCACCACAACTTCATCCACAGAAGATTCTTCCGGCGGCACTCCGGGGGCCGCCGCCCCTGACCGCCGGCACCGCCGCACCGGCGGGGCGTGCCGGAAGGGGCTTCCGCGGACCACCGGACGCGCTCCGGTGGTCCGATTCGCTTGTGGTCTTCTCCAGTCATCATCCCGGGACCCGACCTTCACTTCAAAGATCCCACAACGCCTGTGCGGCTTCATTTGTCATTTTACGGTGTGGCGCGATGGCGCTGTGGCTTGTTTAACTTCATTGGCACGGCGCGACGGCACCATGCTTCATAGCCCTTCCTCATAATTTCCGTGCGGTGCAATGGCACCGCACTGCCTTTTATGTGCCGCAACAAATTCAAACAACAAGGGGGGAGGAGGGTCGTCCGTGTTCGTGCGGTCCAACCTCCTACAGCTATCATGATAGCAAGCGGACATCTAATAGAAGTTGACGTACGACAAGAAATAATTCACGGACAAAAACAATAATCCTCAACATCAATCCGCATGAACGAACGATCCACAGATCAACCTAGAATTGGTTAGTCTACGCTCGTCGTTCTTTTCTCAAAAGATAAGAGAACACTAGAATAAATTCCCCTACATCGATTCAAGGTTTGTTCATCGTCGGTGTGGAAATCGGTGTCGCGAGAATGACGTCGTGGGGTCGGACATAGATTCTGTGGACGTCGGGGTGCGTCCGAGGAGGAAACGACGTCTCCTCACTTGTTGCTATGGAAGAAGAGGATGGAGAACCATGGACGCCGAGTCATTCTACGTTGAAGGGAAGGTGTTCTTAATCGAAGAAGAACCATTCTTCGTCGAAGGAAAGTTCTCTTCTTCTTCACACCAAAGCTCTCCCAAAAACTCTAGGACTTTGCTAAAGTTCTCTCCCACACCAAAATATCTAACTCAAAATAATATCCCATGATATTATTTTTATTCACACCACAAAGATTTAAAATTCAAACCAAAACACTTAATTAAAAAAATGAAGAGACTCATCTCATTAATTAAGGCATGTTGGCATGAATTAATGGTGGAAGGAAACGGTGAAGAGTTACAAAAAATAATAGGAGTTAACAAACTTAATGGAAGAGGAGATTAATGGGGAGTTGACACATTAAAAGCAAGGGAGTTTAAGGGGGGTTGTAGAGTTATACATTTAAACACAACGGGTGTTAAATGAGGGGAAGTTCGTGGGGGTTAAAGGGAAGGTGAAGGGTTGGTGTTTCGTGCGGACCCCACCACCCTTCGTCATACCCTCTCATGGGAAGTTAAGTGGGGTGTGGCCCCACCTCCAACTTCTCTATGAAGAAATTAAATTCCACATAAAATAAATTGTAACATTATAATTTTTATAAGACTTATCGAATCCCGAAAAATTAACCACCTCATGCGACAAAAACACAACTGTGCTTAAGGTCCTCTTAAGCAATTATCGGTGCTGCGACTTCATCAGTGCCCTCGTATTTTAATTCCGAGTACCGGTTCAAAAGATAGAAAAACTCTCTCATTCGTTCACTGAACGTACCCGAGCCAAACTTTGAAAAATTATTCTGGGCACACCGGGTCTCGGAATCAGACACCGTCAGAAACTGCGTTCTTGTAAAATTCCAAATAAATTTAAGAAAAGATTTTCCTTGAAATTTTTGGGTCTTTACAAATTAAGGCCTAATATCTATGTGTTTTTCATGAGAGTGATGTGAATGGTTTTTTCTTAAAGAAATGGAACTAGTGTTATTAAATAGTATTTTTTTAGTAAAACTCATGCCATAATCAATGAGTATGTGTAAAATCCACAACACATGAGCACAAAAACTTCCAACTTCCACATATTCAGCATCAATAGTGGAAATTTTTACTAATTTTTATTTATTACTAGACCATGAAGCTAAAAAATCTCATAAGAAATGACATTTTCTGGATGTACTTTTCCTATCCATTCTACAACCACCAAAATCAACATCCGAATTTGTTTTTAATTCAAAATCATTTAACAAAGAATATAAAAGTTCTAAATCTATAGTTACCTTTATATAATTCATTTAGCTGGTTTTAAAAGGGATTCCATTGAATTTTATTTATATCTTCCACATACGAATATTGAAATCACCAAGTCTGTTCAACTAGTAGCTAAGTGTAGTAAAGTTCCTATCATAGCTTTAAAAATTGTTTGATCAACTGGTTTTCTAGTTTCATCAAAATGAAGTGTATTATAGTTATCGATGGGAGTATTGATACTTTTTTTATTTTCTAATCCAAACTTATAAGAATATATTTTATATACTTATTTTGCGATATATAAGTATATTCTAGGTTTTGAGATATTTAAAAACTAATAAAAAATGTTAACTCATCCATCATACTCATTTCAAACTTAGATTTCATATGATTTACAATGGAATTGGTTATATATTATTGAGTTGATCTAAATATAATTTCATCAAAATATATTTGAACAATCATAATGTTTTTGTTAACTTTATTTATAAAAATAATTGGATCCTTGGGTTGCTTAACATAATTTTTTATTTATAAAAATCATTCTAATCTACCATACAATATTCTAGGGGATTATTTAAGTCCATATAAATATTTTTATGTTTTAAATGAATTTTAGATTTTTTATCTTCAAAACCGTGCGGTTATTGAACAAAAACATCCACTTGTACATATCCATTATAGAAATCACACTTCACATCCATTTGAAAAAAATTTGAAATTGAAAAATGCTTCAAAGGGTAGTAGGATAAAAAAAGATTCAAGTCTAGAAACTAGAGCATATGTTTCTTTATAATCTATTCCTTCTTATTGATTATAACCTTTAAAAATAAGTCTTTCTTTATTTCTAATGATTATTCCGTTTTTAACACATTTATTTTCGAAGAACCATTTTCCTCCTATTACAGAAGTTTATTTGGGTCTTTCAACTAAGTTATAGAATTTATTCAAATATAATTCATTTAGTTCATAATGCATTGCCTTAATCCAATCATAATCACCTAAAGTCTCATCAGGATTTTAAAGTTCAAATTGAGAAAGAAAAGAAATATTTTGTACTTTATTTCTTAAGGATGTTCTAGTCCTGATTGGTTGATTCACATCACCAATGGTATTATAACTAGGATGATTCCTAAGAAACAACTGACTTGGGTTTTGTTAAACATGTTCATCAACTTACGGTAGCAATTCTTCTTGAGTGAATACTTCAAAAATAATTTATTGAGTATTTTCTTTATTAGAATAATTTTCTATCAAATCTTTAGGATCAATTTTGGAAAACACATCTAATGATTTTAGTTGGGTTTGTTTAAAAATAAAAGGGTTGGTTTTAGAAAATTTTACACATACTATTTCCTCAATAGTATATGATTTTTTTGTTAAAAATCTATATGCCTTAGAAGTAGTGGAATAAACTAAAAATATTCTTTCATCGGATTTGGGTGAAAATTTGTGCAAGTTATATTTAGTATTCAGAATGAATACGTTACATCCAAATAATCTAAAGTAAGAAACTTTTGGTTTTTAACCATTCCACAACTAATTGGGAGTTGTATTAATAAAATCTATAATTAAAACTTGATTTAAAGTATAAAAATTAGTACTAATTGTTTCATCACCAAAATGTTTTGAAATTGAGTATTCACTCAACACGGTTCTTGTTAATTCTTGAAGAATATAATTTATTCTTTCAACAACATCTTTTTTCTAATGAGTTTTAGGAGATGAAATGTTATGTTTAAATTCATTATTACTAATTTTTTTTTCAAAATCAGAATTTAAAAATTTCTCACCATGATCACTATGAATAGTTATGAAGGGAAGGCTTTTCTCATTTTTCACTTTGGCTACAAAAGTTTGGAAATAACAAAAGGATTTATATTTCTTTACTATCAAATAAACCCACATGTTTCTTGTGTAGTCATTAACTAAAAAAATTCATCATACATTCCCAAAATAAATCCAATTTTAGTAGGATTTATCAAATCCATGTGCCCTACTATAAAGCATCAAATTTTGAGACTTCTCTAATAGATTTTAAACTAGACTTATGTTTCTTATTTTATTGACAAGAGTCACAAACTTTTGAATAATCAAACCTAAGTCCCAGTAGATCCTAAACAAGTTTCTTCTTAGTCAACTTACATAAGTTTTTATGGTTTCAATGTCCCAACCTTCTATGTCATAACCAAGATTGATCTTACATTGCACTATGTCAAGGTAAATCATGGGTCATAATGTCTTCTATGTTTAGTGTGTATACATTATCATGTTGATGGGTAGAAAGAGCATATTCATCCTTGAAATCATTCACTACACATCTATGATTTCTAAAATTCACAAGATTACTTGTATCACATAATTGGATTATGCTTATAAGGTTGTGCTCTAGACATTGAATGAAAAAAAAACATTTGATATTAAAGATTTACTAAGAAGAACAATGTTACCTATACCAATAATATTTCCATGAGAATTGTCTTCAAAGGTAACTTTTCAACCTTTCATTTTGATAATATTTTCAAAGAAATATTTTTTATCAGCCATATATCATGAACAAACACCGTCTGTGTTCTTGTTATTCTAATTGTTTATACTTTCTTTGTTTTCATAAAAACAAAATAATTAGACTTTCAGAACCCAAACATTCATAGGTCCAGAAATTTTAGTAAAAGAATTCTATGAATCTATAGTTGTTTTAAATAATTATCTTTGTGAAAACCTGAATATTGAATTTTATTAAGGGAACAATTTTATTCTAGTGACCACCAATTTGTAATTTTGTAAAAAAGGGTACACTTTTTAGAAAAATGTACTTGTTACAAAAAACTTGTTATTGATGAGAATAAACCATTACAGAACTAGTACCATGAGGATAGATTTGTTGTTACATATCATCAAAATTTTCTTTTCCAATTGTAAATTTTGACAAGTGTTTCTTCAAAGAATAAATTTCAGAATTTATTTTGATAACTAAATTCTTATCCTCATAAGTATTCGTATCAGAAGTGAGTTTAGTTTGAAAATAATTTTTCTTTTAAAATACTTTTTCAAAATCTTTTGAAAGTTTTTCCTTTTTAAAAATTATATTTTCAAGGTTTTTGGAAAAGTATTCAAATTCAAAATATTTCATATTAAGATCTTCATAAATATATGATACTTATTTTGTTAAAACATTTGCTCTATAATTTTCGTTATTATGTTTTTTACAGAAATTTCAATTTTCATTTTTAAGAAGTTTGGAAAATATATATACTTCATAATAGGAAGTTTAATAATTATTTTATACTGAGGAATATACTTCATCTGAAGATATTGAAACCTTATCATCAAGATAATTAGAATTTAAAGACATATTAGTTTAAGATTAAGTTGGTTGAACCTTCCTATAAAACATTGATTTACTTTTGGTAATATAGCAAAAGATAAACATTCATCTGATCTGTACTTTTATTATATGTGGAATATTATGGAAAATCCCATCCAATAAAAATCCAAGTGTCAAAATCCTTTATAACATTCATACTTTTTGTCTTATAAAACTAATTCTAATTCTTATGAGAATTTCTATCATTTATGTATTTTTTTTCAACTTGTTATAGTCAGGTCGAATATCTACAAATCTTTTTTACTAACATCAAAATTATTCTTTTCATTCCTATATTTGTTAATTTTCAGGTAATGGTATTGAAAAACCTTTTTCCCAACAATTTTATTAATTCTTTAAGAAAGATTAGATAATTTATTTTCAGATGGTTCTGAATCACTTGAATCAGACAAAAAAACTTTATTTTTCTTTTTCAACCTAACAACTTTTTTAAGAGTCTTCTCTTTTATTGAGATTGAAGTAGTAGTGAAAGAAATTACAACTTTATTTTTTCTTTACATTCTCTACATATCTTTTTTACCTTCCCTCATATTACAAAGGGGTTCCAAATTAATCATCAAGACTGAGTTTTTTTCTTCATGGATTCATCAATAGATGTTCTCTTTGATTCCCACTCAATAGGAATGATATTAGTTATCAGTTCGAAAAGGAGTTCATCTTATAATACTTTCTCTCCTATAGATTGCAGACTATTGACTATTGTTAGAAATCTTTGTTGTACCTTTATAATAGGTTCACTATAAGTAAATTTCAAATCTTAGTAGTCATGCCTAAGAATTTATCTTCTAGTTTAGAAAACCATTGATGTTCTAAAATTAGTAATCTATAAATTCATCCAAATGCTATTATCAGCTTCATAAAAAGAAATTTGACTATAAGTACTTATAGTTATAGAACATAATAGATTGTTCCAAACTTTTTAATTCAATTGATACTCTTGATTTTCCAGATTTGTTAAAGCTATCACGTCCTTGTTAAGAATATTGTAATCACAAGTTAACATGAAAAAAGTTTCAACTAAAATATTTATAATGAATATATTCATTCTATCTATCTAATAATCATAATAATATCCATAAAAAATAATAATTCTATTTGGATTTAGGTTGTCTACTAAACCAACATTGAGTCCTTCTATATTTAAAACAAATAAAAAATTATATTTCTTAATACACATTAGTGTAGAAGTTATTTATAAACAATAAATTATAACATAATTTAACTAAATCAAATAGTAAAGAGAATACAAAAATTTTATCAAGTATTTGAAAAGTTAGAACCTCCTTTGATACTGATTGTTGATAACAATATTATAGTTACTTGGTTCTGACACCAATTGTTTGATTTTAATGTATATGAATATGGATAAATAAATTGGGGGGGGGGTGCTGAATTGTAAGTTTAAATTTGTTTAACCTAAAAATAATCTTAGTTTGATACTGTTAAACAAATCGTATTCACAAAACCACTTAGGTATTTAAATGGTAATCAGAATTGTCCCTAGGGTCTAATAAACAAAGTATTCCAATCAAGTGTATTTCGATATGTATTCCACAGGCCATCATGATATTATATCTTAATAGCGTGTCAAATATTAATCATTTAAGAAGTGTAAAACTAATAAGGATTAAATCATATTCAAAAATAGAGAAAAAAAATCATAATCACAATGGTTATGATAAATTATAGAAAGAAAATACGTCGTAATAAAAGCTAACAAAATATAAATGAAAATATAAATATAAATGATTCACTTTATATTATAATCATAGCAAAAATGTAAGACCTTTAAGAAAATAAGTAAAAAAAATAAATACAATTATTTTATCCCAAAGAGTGGGGTTTCAAATAACCTAGGATAAAGGTTCTTTATTTTATACATACAAGAAATTCTATCATTCCCTTACCAAGAAAATCCCTCCATACAAAGATCAGTCTATCTCTATATCCCCATGAGCCCTTGATACGATGATTTTCTACTCTATATTACTATCCATAGAAAACCTCAATCAAATGGATAAGATTTTATCTTTCTATCCCCATAATCCCTTGATCAAGAATATCATATCTCTATCTTCCTAACCTAGGAATCGGTTGATCATATTCACACAATCATACTCACAAAGAAATTATGATATGAATTATTAAGGATACAACATGAAATGGTTTCCTTAATAAGGAAAATCTCTAAATCAATATAAAAGACTATGAAAAAGTGCTTTATACATTGTATACTTTTGAAAATTTGAGATAAAAATAGACTGAATATCTTAAAACTCTTTAAATGATCGGGTATATATAATCATTATTCCAAATTTCATCTTGATCCTCTAATGATCATATTCTCTATGAGTTTTTTTGCAAGGACTTAGACACCTGGCACTTCAACGGTCATATTATAATAGAATGTATGATGTAATTTGTATTTAAACATTTATTGTGTAAAATTATTTTTATCATGATAGAGTGTAGTTTTTCTGTATTCAAGTTATAACCTTTAGTTAATCTTATGTATTTCCATACATATTTCATTAAAATAACTTATATGAGTATGAATATGATGTCTATCAGTTCTGAAATCAAGTTTTATTATGAAGAATTTTATTAGTTTGAATACATGACAGAAAGTCTAAAACCCAATTTGATAACGGTGAATCCAATCAATATCGGATCTATGATTATTGTGATAATTTTAATGAATAAAGTTGGATTATACTAATCAATACATTGAAATTATTTCGAAGTATGAGAAAATATCATAACTTATTTTGGTTAAGAAAGAGTTAGTAATTAAATATTTAATTAAGAGTGTGTGATTTCTAAAAAAGGGAATGTAAAATTCAAAAATATACATTTGAATCAACATTAAACCCATCCTTAATGCATTTTATGTAATGTGTGAATGTATCACATCACTTTGAGGTGGCATTAGTCCATACATCCATAAATGTTGTTATCGTATTCACACAAAATGGAGAGAATGTAGGTATTTTAAATATAAAGTATAAATAATTAGGAAGAAAATATAAATATCACATATGTCATATAAAAATAGTGTATCTATCATGATTCCCAAACATGGGAGGTGCTAAATGAAAAATGAATGACATTTTTTCGCAAGGTGGCAGTCTTCTGTACACATGAATGATAGATTCATTACCCTTTTAACGGATTTTTTTTTCGTTGTATATCAAAACCTTAACCTAAAAACATATTAGTATATTTAGGATACTAATTTTGTTATATAAACATTTAATATGAAGAATTTAATTATTTTAGAAATAAATAAAACAAAAGTGATCGTTGAATAATGTTACCTATTTCTCAGCTAACTCCATTTGTTTTATACCAAAAGACTTCCTTGGTTTTCTTTCGTACCAAAGTGAAGATTCTAGGATGAGGGGAACGATGTTGGGAGATTATTTTAGTAGGATTCGTATGAGTCAAAGTCTCTATATATATTTTAGGAATGGGAAGTGAGAATGATTTTTTATAGTGGAGGAGGAGTGGTATTCTTGTAAATACCAAAAGGTAAACACTGTTGGAAGGTATTCCTTACCTCATGTTCCTAAAAAATTAAAAAAAAATTAATTAATTTGAATTTGTGGTAAAAGAACCTCCACCACAAAAAATAAGTGAAGTTTATAATTTTTATCCTTAACTTTTATGTTTCCCCACTTTTACCATTTTGGGTTTTATTAAAGTAACTAGTTTTGTATCCGAAGTAATTTGACCATTAAGAATAAATTGAAGTGAGATATTTTATAAAATATTTACCCAATTAATTCTAAATATTATTTATAATTTACAAAATAAATATCCCTTGTGTATTGGAAATTAATTTTAAAACTAACGCATAAAATGCGCAAAAATATTTCTTTAACCCGAGTTGTGCTAACAATGTTTTTACTGTTTAGGGGTCAATATATTAATTATAAAAGATAAAATTGTTCATTAATATACCATATATAATATTTATTAAAATTTATAAATAAATTTTAATAATATATATTTTTTAGTAAATTTTAAATCTTTAAACAAAATATCATTTATTATAAAATACCATTAATGTCAATTTAAACATTATATACTTAATTTAAATTTTAAAATATAAAAAAATTATAAAATTCAAATATATTAAGTGAAAATATATGTAACATGACATATTAATCTAAAAAATAACTTAACATAGTAATTCAATAATTTTTTTTAACTTTTAATCTTTTTTGTGTCTTTTATTTTATTAAATAATTAACTAAATAATCACTATATTGATGTTTCTTAAGAATTTTAAGTAAATAATTAATATCTAAAAATTAATGATAAATTATTATGTCAAAAATTATTCATTTATATTTTAAAGGGATATATATAATAAAAAATATGATGTTTTCCCATATCCCAAGGATTTATAAATGTTAAAGGTAAGACAAGTTCTTTTCTTTTTTCTTTTACTTATTTAACTTATTATATTGGTCAATTTTATGGGATATTATTAAAATAACTCATAAAATTTTAACCAATAGTGGAAATGTTCGAAATATGGACCAAAATGGCTTTTGGACAAGTGGATATGTCATTTTCCCCCTTTATATTAATGAGGAACCAAGTAAACTAATTTTTACTTTAATCAATGTAATTAATTTTTAGTACCTTTAATAATATTTTTGGTAGAAAATTAAGCAGAACTTATTAGAACATAAAAATTATAATTTTTTAAATTATATATATTATTTTTTACAAATTCAATTAACAGAAGTAGAAAAATTAAATTGAAAGCTAATCCCACAAACATGGAGAGAAAGCGGGTTTTTAAAGTGAAAAAGTTCCATAAGATTATATTTATAAATTAAATATAAAAATGATTCCAATTATCTAAATTGTATTAATATATGTATAATTAATATATTATTACTTTAAAACCAATTTAAAATATAAATTTTACATTAACAATTATTTAAACGTAAAGGTAGTTTTCAATTAAAATGCTGCATATTTCACTATTCATCAAACAATGAAACTTTTAAGAAAAATACCAAAAAATCACCATAAAATAATTTTTAAATACCTATTTAAAAAATGAAATTTATTTTAACAAATATAATTTATAAAATTTTCAAAATTTATTTTTAAAATAGGTGCGCCATTAAAATGTGACAAAATTTCCTTTAGAAAAAATACAACTTTTATGCATAAAGCTTGATTTGTTCTTATCATATATCTACCAAATATATTAGATGAATGTAAAAAAATTATTCAATATATAATATAAATATAAATATATTATAAAGCCCCAAAATTTTATATAAACTTCTAATCTGGGCCTTTCATGTCTTATACTCTGTTGATGGAACCTGGTATTGGGTATAAAACAAGCCAACTTAGTATTGTGTATAAAGTAAGTTAGAAACAAATATTAAATTTATTAAAAAAGTAAAATATTTTAATGTCTTAGGGTGTTATATTATCCCCAACTTAAATAAATTTTATCCTCTCAATTCAAACTTGAACTCGGTAATAGAGGGATTGATATTTGAAAATACTATTATTTAAAAATCCACATTGTAAATAGGGTTAATAACACATATTCTTAATAATAGTTAAAGTTAAATTTGTAGGTCACCAAAAAACTAGGATATCAAATTGGATAATGTCAATGAAATCATGGACGTGGAAGAAAACTCTAACTATCAAGTTTTGCTATAGAGTGATAGATAACATGTTCCTGAGAATTTTGTTAACCACAAATCCATAAACTAGGGGTGTGAAAAAGGTCATTGGTATCATAAAAAATGATTATAATTGGACAATTTGTTTCCAGAACGTTTTCCAAGATTTGAGAAATTATTTTAATCTCTAATAATATTATAAAATATACTTAATTGACACATTTATCTTTTATAAAAAAAATATTATCCTTTGGTTCTTCCTTGAGGTATTTATACTTAATTTCTCAGAGTAGGTTACATCATATGATGAAGTAATATAGTAACCTGTAAAACCTTTTCAAAAGTTCAACATAAACCATTTTATAAATGGATATCTTTACGACCCTTCCAAGTATTATGATCCAAAACTTTATAATCAGTTCCAAGGTAATTATTAGTATCCAATTTACTTTATCTAAAAATCATTGTATTAACATCAATAACATATTGAGTTTTATCTTTCTCTCAACCATGTGTTTTAAAAATATTTTATTTTTCTACAAAATCAATTTTATTGGTACTACTCAAAATACTCTCTCAAATCCTCAATGAAATAGTTTTTTAGTACAATCCATGTATATTTTATAATTCATATGATGAGAACATCGTCAATAAAATAATTTTATAACATATTTATTATATCCAAATATAAAAGAACATTAATTATTCCACTTTGGTTATGCCAATAGCATAATCTTGACCTTGATACCATATATTTTCTTGATGCTTAGTGAATTTATTTTCATAGTTCCCCATTTAACTTTAGTTAAACACTTAATACTAGTTTTTTCTTCCCTTTGCACTTTTTGTCCAAGTGACCATTTTTACAATATTGGTAGAAAACTCCCAATCCCTTGAAGAATTTCCTAGGTTGATTCTTTCCACTATTATCTGATGTGGAAAAATTATTCTTTCCCTTCATCCCTTTATGAATGATTCGTTATTGCATCATCTTCTTCTATTTCTTCCCTTTGAAGTTATAAGACTTGGAGAATTCTTTCTTCGTCTTGGTATCACATGAAACTATTTAAACATATGAAGATTTTTTTTTGAGAAACTAGGGCCCTTCAGGGACTTTGTTTAATCCCTTCAAATAAATGGTTAATATTTCATTACATATTTCCTATGTAACCTATGGAATACCTAGTTAACATTTTAAAGGTATCTTCATCATAT
Source organism: Viscum album (assembly GCA_963277665.1). Classification (NCBI taxonomy): domain Eukaryota; kingdom Viridiplantae; phylum Streptophyta; class Magnoliopsida; order Santalales; family Viscaceae; genus Viscum; species Viscum album. The sequence continues at coordinate 119,967,401 of OY728146.1, read as the reverse complement.
GTAACACTTTCTTTATCCTTTTAATTTGATATGTGTAGCTTTCTATTCGTCTTTGTTTTGATCAAGGAGGAAATATTTATCAAAGAATGTATTTTTAAAGGATTTACATTCTATAAGTTTTAGTCCCTCTTCCTCCCTAGTATCCTGGATCAATGACCACCATTTACCAACAAGACCTTTGATACAATACACTAAAAATGCAACCTTTCCCTTTTCGCCACATCCCACATCTGTAAAGATATTATCCAAAGAATTAAATCCATTTATCAACATACATTTTATTAATATTTCCACTAAATGATGGGGGCCTCTATCACATAAAGCAATACAGTATAGGAGAATCTCATTGTAGAAATGGTTGGTCCATCTGGGAAATGTTATTTTTATAACTTGATTCAGTAGTCCTAAAATATCCATAGAATGCTCAATTATGATACCAAATATATTTTCTTTCTCAGTAGGGAAACCACTATATTGTCCATGAGTATTGATACTATTATTCTTTCTATGATTCATTTCTAAATAATGTACTATACTATATTACATAATTTCATTATGAAACATAATGTATAATATTAAAACAAGTGATATACTTATCTTAAATTGAAAAATTTATGCATGTATATTCTCATAATCATTAACATGGTATCTTTGGGATGTTCTACTATAGTCTATCATATGTTTTTTCATTTATATATGTTTTTCCAAAATCTTATTCTTATTTTTTCTATTTAACTTACTTTGATACAATCTATAAATCTATAACCCTATAATCTTGGAGACAATGCCGAACTTTATTACATTATCATGATAAAAAGGAATCAAATTATGAAGGAATGATCTGCTAAGCAGTTTTGAAAAACTATATTGCATACATGGAAACTGTTTTTCATAGGGAATAAGAAAACATAATACATAACAAAATAAAAATCTCATCATATTTGATACTTATTCCAGGAATTCATCTTCATACCCTAGATAGAGGAAAAATATAAGGGTGAGATAAAATGTTCTATAAGTGTATTTTATAGGTGAAGATATGATGAATTAATTATTAATAATTAATATTGAAATAATCAAATATAATTGAATAATTCCATATAAATAATCACATGATCTTAAAAAGTTTCCATGAATATTCTAACTAATAAAATATTGACATGGAATAATAATAATGATAGAATTCATATTGTTGGACATATGCATTATCAATATCATTTCTCAAGATATTTTCTTTCAAGATCTATCCTCAATATAGTTAAAGTTTATGGGTAAAAACCCCTCATATTTGTACCCAGATTTATCCTCTTAACAATTTAGAACTACTTGGAAATAAACATGAAGGGTTTTTTCTATCTGATTTCATCCCATGAGACTACAGATACATCAAGGATATTTCATTGACCGGTCCTCAAATCATATAGTTTATTTCCAAAATATTACTCATATATTGAAAAATCAATTTAAATCATAAACAATGTGACTTATCAATTATCCTCATTGAGAAATGGATATAGATTTATCAACATTTACCAAATACATCATATAACTTTCAAAGTAAAAACTATATGTAAAAATGGTATATAGTTTATTAAATAATAATATCCACAAAAAATGAATATGGATATTGAAATAAATATAATTTCTAATTAAAAATTATTTCAAAAAATTGATTGTTTCAAGAGAAAGTTAACAATCAAAAAAGAAAGTGAGATTTCAAAGATAAATTTTACCAGTTGGAAAGTTTCAAATCAAACCCCTTGGTAGAGATAATTCAACATTAAATTTAGAATATAATAAAATTTGAGTGAATCATGATATTAAATTACAAATGGTTATAATATAAACTAAACAAAACAAATAAGTTATGAAAATTACGCATGCCTCATGGAAGAAAAAATGAGACAAGAATCACTTACCTTGAGTCTGACTTGCCACATGCATCTTTATATTTCAGAATAATAAACTTTGGGTAAACTTTTAACATTTTGATTTTTTTTCAATTTTATTATTAATTTTACTTCACTTATTACAATTTTTTATATGAATACTTAAACAATTAAGTTTATGCCTGGTATTTTCACCAAATTCAGTTCATGTGTTTAAAATGACATTGGTAGGTCGACTATGGTCAAATGGATCATTATATAATCATATCCGGAGTAAAAATAATGAAATAATTGTCATATTTATGTATTAATTATACTTTTAAAACTAATCATGGATTATATTTATGAAAAATTAACTAACATTATGACTATGGAGATGGAAAGCCATACGTACGAAGGAGTAACGTTTCCATTTTTTGAATAATCATTATTGAATGATGGTAAGTAAAATTATATATCTCCAGAATGATAATTATATCATAAATTATATTCTATTTAATCATATAAACTTAAATATTAAATTTTTCTTTATAAAATCAATCACATCACATCGAGTAGGCGGTAGTCCACACGTCCATGAATGACGTAATCACTTTTTTACTGTGTGAAAAGGGTAATAAAGAAAATGATATATTATATTTCAATAAATTTAATCCTTTCATTAATATCATATATATGTATTTTATGTCACATATTTTTTTTATTGAAATAGTTCTTTATACATTCCATGTAATGTGTGAACATATCACATCACTTTAAAGAGGCGGTAGTCCACATGTCCAGAAACAATGTAATAATATTTACACAAAAAGGAAAGCATTAAGATATGTGTTATAAAAAAATTATAGACGTATGAATAAAAAATAAATATTACATATATAATTTAATTTTTTTCCATCATAATTCCCAACCACGAGAGGTGGTAATGGAAAAACAAACGACATCATTTCGCATGGTGGTAGTCCGTCATACACATGAACTATAGATTCATTTCCCATTTGATAAAAGTGGGTGTTGGTTTACATCAGAACCTTAACATATAAATATATCAGTATATATAGGATACTGATGTTATTATATAATTATGGAATAATAATAATGGAGTGGTTTGAGAAAGAATCAAAACAAGAGTGATCATTGAAGAATGTTAACTCTTTTTTAGGTGACTCCTTTTAGTTTATACCAAAAGACTTTCTTAGTTTTTTTTCACACAAATTTAGGATTATAGGATTAGGGGAGGTATTTTGGGGGATTATTTGGTTAGATTTTGGATGATAAAAATTATTTTGATAGGTGTGAATAAGGGGAAGATTGAATTCTATTTTATAGCGGAGGAGGAATTGTATTCTTGTAAATTCCAAAAGGTAAGCACTATTGGGAGGTCTCCCTTACCACATGTGCCTAAAAATTTGAAAAATAATAAAGTAAAGCCAATTTATGGTCAATAAAAACCTTCAAAAATCAAAAATAAGTGGTTTTTAAATTATTTTGTTAACTTCTATGTTTCTCCACTTTTACCATTTTTTATTATCAAAGTAAATAGTTATCTATAATAAGTAATTTAACCAATAAGGCTAAATTAAAGTGATATTTATTAGAAAATATTGATCTAATGAATTATAAATATTCCATATAATTTTAAAAATAAATATCCCTTGTGTTTTTGAAATTAATTTTAAAACAAACGCATGTTACGCGCAAAAACATAGCTTTAACCTGAACCGTGATAACAATGTTTTTATTATTTAATAGTAAAATGTTTTATTATAAAAGATAAATTGGACCATGAATAGAAAATATTATATATTTATTAACATTTAAAAATAACATTTAATAATATATTAATTTTAATAAAGTTTAAATCTTTAAATAAAATATAATTTATTTTTAAATAACATTAATATCAATTTTGAAATTATTTACATAATTTAAATTAAAAAATATCAAAAAAAGTTGGAATTTATTTATATTAAGTTAAAATATATTTAACATAACATATTAATCTAATAAAATAATGGAACAAAATAATTCATTCAACTTTCTTGTACTGAAACTTTATTTTTATTTGATTTAAAAAAACCACCTTTTGGTTTAGAGGTGGCCATTATAACAGATGGGAACCAATATCAATAGATACCCAATTACAAAGACCCAAATTTAAAAACCACATATGGAATATGAGAATATATTGATCAAGATTAAAACTCATCATCTTTAATCACAACTCCATCAATCAATGTCTTGATTCACTACTGTAATCACCACGTCCTATCACCACCATCAGTGTTACCAACTAAGCACCACACTAGATCACCGGAAAGACCGTCAAAATACATCATATCCGAACATCATCACCAATACATTTTCATCCCTCAATGAAATAGAGACGAAAAAAACACCAAAATAGAATGTGATCGACTCATTAAAACTCATTAATCATTGACTTGACACCACTGTGAACCACATAAATAACCACCATCATAACCAAACCAGAGAAAAAATAACTGTAAGTAAAAATCAGCACCTTCACCGAATGATAAATTGTTATGATAAAAATTAATTATTTATATTTGAAAAGGATATTTATAAACAAAAATATGATCTTTTTTCCATATCTCAAGGCTTTATTAATGTTAACAGTAAGGAAGGTTCATTTTTATCCTTTTAATTATTTAACTTATTTTATGTGTTTATTTCATAGAATATTATCCCAATAACAAATAAAATTACAAAAAAGAGTTTATATGGTCTAAATATGGGAATAAAATGGATTTTAGAGAAGTTTATAAGTCAATTTTCCCCTTTAGGTTAAAGTTAAACCAATAAGTAAACTATTTTTTACATTAATCACTGGAATTAATTTTAATTTCTTTTACTAATTATTTTGATAAAAAATTAAGTTGATTCTATTAGGATATAAATATTATTCAGACTCTAATTATGTATATCCATTTTTCCAAATTCAATTACTATAAGTTAAAAAACTAAATTTAAATCTAATCTCATAAACCTGGTGAGATAGAAGTTTTTAAAGTAAAAACAGTCAAATCTTCATTCCGATTTTATATCTAGATTCAATATTAAAATGATTAAGCTGACATAAATTGGATTAATATATGTATAATTGATATATTGTGACTTTAAAAACAATTTAAAATATAATTTAACAATAACTATTATTTAAATTAAAATGAAGTTTTTAACTAAACTGTTGTATTTTTTACTCTTTATCAAAGAATGAAACTTTTTAGAAAAATGACCAATATTCACCCTAATTTTTTTTGAAATTAAAAATTAAAAAATTAATTTAATAAATTTTCAAATTTTATTTTAAAAAAATGAATGCCATTATAAGATGAAAAAATTTGGTATAGAAAAACACAACTTTTTATACATAAAAATAGATTTTTTATTATCATATATCTATAAAATATATGGGATGAATTTTGAAACATTTTATTGAATATATAATAAAAAATAAATATGTCATAATGCCTCAGGATTTTATATGCAGTTCTATGCTTGGTTTTTCTTGTCATATACTCTATCGAAGGAACTCGATATTGTGTACAACATATGCCAAATTAGTGTTTTGTGTAAATAGAGCTAACAAATTTTTTTAATTTTATTCTAAAAAGAAAATATTTTAATGTTTTTGGGTGTTACATTAAGTCTCACTAAGTACTTCCCTATTGGTAATGTAAGATTCTCTTAAATTTCTTCCCCCTTCCCAGATCATTATAATTAATGGTTTAACCCGTAACCCTAACAAAGAAAAGGGTATAAAGAATAATTCCATCATCACATTAATTTTTCATCTCATACTCCTTGAAAAAATATAAAATATAAAATAAATAATAATAAGGATACAATCATTTATTATTTTTAGTATTAATGACTCATGGACAATTTCAAGAAATGGGAGTATTGTGTCATATTTTTAATGAAATTTATTGAAGTATTTTCCATTATTTTAATTGAATGTTCTAGAATTATTTCTATGAATAAAACCACCTCTTGGAAACTTTTTAATTTAAAATTATACCTAAAAAACATAATGCACTAAATTAACTTGAAAAAGAGCCCATGATTTAATGCATTTTATGACTCATAATGTGAAGAAATTATAATTTTGACAAGGTTACTGCGATATATAAATTTTAAAAGTATGAGTATAATTTTTTTAATTTATATTGAGTGAGAGTGACATGTATTTTAATGTTATGTTAGTTGTGAATGGGTCATTTATGGAAAATTGAATTTGAGAAAATTTTATTTTTAAAGGAAAAATAATGTAATGATGATTCTTATAAAGGTGATATGATAAATTTATTCTTAAATATGATATTGTAAAATTTTATCATTATTTATTTTTCTGTGGAACTAGTTTGGATATATAATAATTAATAAGGAGTGAAATGTTTAAGTGCGGGGGGGATTAGAAAAAAATATATTTCTTTAATTTTACTTATTAATTTCATATTTTAATCCCCATGATTTTCATAATTAAATTAAAAAGGTCACATATTTCGTTTATTTTTGTGTTTTGGAGTTTAATTATAAAATGGATTAAATATAGGGTTTTAAAGGATTTTACTCAAATTTAATTCATTTGGAATAAGTTTACATTAGTTCAGAGTTGAAAGTTGTTAAATTTCTGAATATTTCAGGTTATTATTTTATTCTTATGTATGAGAAGGTATTCATAAATAATTATTTTTATCTTATGCATAAATAATTAAGTATTATGTATGAAGAAATTATTTATATATATATATATATCAATTGAAAAAAAGAATTTATCTATTTCACGATTCTTACATATTGGGTGAACTTGATAGATGATAATATTAATGTATAAATTCTTACACAACGAGTTTGATTAAATAGCTAGATATGAATAAACAAGGTAGATGGAGAGTTATATAGGAATAAATCAGACACAAAACCAGTTATGTAACTGACCTCAAAATAGGCTATAAATGATTAAACTCAGTGATGAACAATTTTTATAAGATTAAATGACGAATTGTGTTGCCTATATTAAATTATAATTGAGATATGAAAGAATAATTTGGTTATATTTGAGGCTATAGAAAAAAAATGTCTTTTTGAGTGATTTTTTATTTAATTATAAAACATAGAAAATGAAATATGATAATATACTTGCAATGATGGTGTGACAAATCATTAATGGTGATGACTTATCACTTGAACATGATCCCAAACCACTTCAGACTCATCTAAATATCTTCTCAATAATTATGAATAATTATGCATATTTTTTTTAATTTGTAGGATCTATCATAGACATATTTAAAATGCATACAAATAATCATAAATTGATAATACATATTAACATCTCTTACTCATACCAAAATATAATTTCATATATTTTATTTAACCAAATCCAAGTGGAAATAAAGAAAAAAGATCCTGGGATGTTTTAAGGAAAGAAAACTAGTTAATTTTCATGGGTAATTTTTTTAAGAATTATAAACCAAGAAGAATATACAAGGTTTCCATATAGAAGATTATGCCGCCAATGTCATTCCCACATGGAGTTGTCCCATGCACATTGAGAAATATTGAATCAGTAATTCTAAATATTTAAATGTATTATTCCATCTATTGTAAGAGGTTATGAACCCTCACCTCCGGGATTGGGAAACAAATATGTTTCGTTTTTTACATTCTCTATAATTCATTCTATATATTTTTAATTCAGAAGTGTTTATATTTATCTTCTCCATATTTCTTTATGTTCTTCTAACTTGTAACGCCCCGACCCCAGCTACCCAGAGTCGGTGCATTACTTTGTAACATTGGCATGATCACAAAAGATCAAGTCTCAAAAGACCAATTATTTTAGTAGCCTTGGAAGCACTAGATACCTTCATAAATGTTACATTACATCATAAAGTGAAAATCTACAATAAAAAAGTCTCCATAGTCCACACTCATTTCCTCTTCTGACTATCCCTGTAGGTCATTCATAAAATACTTCTTCACAACCTGGAAAATATTAAAACATTGAAAGGGGTGAGCTCAGATGCTCAGTAAGGATAACAATATAGCAGAAGCTTTCATAAATAAACATAAACATTTAAGGCAATGTATAACTAAAACAAAATCCTTTTAAACTTGAACTTCAACATAATATGGAAAAAGTAAAATAAGATAATGCTATTTACTTCTTCACATGGATATTCTACTGGTCAAATAATCACATGAAATATCAATAACCACTTCATAATGATGGAATGCATAATGTCAGACTATCATAACCACGTATCCAAGGCCTCGTTTCAGGACTAAAAATAATATTTTTTCAAGGCCTCATGCCAAGACACTAGTTTGTCTCATGAGACCTGCTGATGCATCGAGGAGCTATAGCGGGCTCCACCCATCACTTATTAAGTCCAATGCATTCCTCATATGAAAAGGTTTAAACATGTCATAAACCATAACATAATCGTATCACATAAAACATGCATAAAGGAAACATAACATTTCCACATTTCAATCACAAGATATCAATACAACACATTGATATAATAAAAACATTATCAAAACCATCTTCAATACCAAAATAAAAGAAAATTAAAACTTGGTATTTATTTTTAATTTTTTTAAAAAAGTTATGGCTTGTAGAGGAAGCCGAAAACTCAAATAATGGTCATGGCGGCGGAGAAGTCATTGTCTCTGCATACATACGACAATAAAAACATTCCTTTTTGTCATTTAGTAAAACACTTCGTTTAAAAGGATTCCTTTTGAATAAATGTAAAAGTCAAAGGGGTTTATACATCGTATAAAAGAAATTTGTGTATAAAACAAAATATGCCTCAATGAATGGAGAATGAGATGAAGTCCCTTACAAAAGAAATTTTTAAATAAAATAGATTCAATACATGTACACATAAAGAAAGTATAAATAAAAGATAGGACATAATAAAATCATGACATAATTTGAAAATAGGAGACTAACCCAAAGAATAGAAGTTGGGTTAAGAAGTTCCCTTATAAAGATCATTTTTTTAAAATAAAATAGATATATTATGTGTATTCACTATAGTTACACATAAATAAAGTAAAAATACAAGATATGACATAATAATATAATTACATAATTTGAAAGTAGGAGATTAACCCAAATAATGGAAATTGGGTTAAGAAGTTCCCTTACCTCGTGTCTGACTTGACTCGATCGTTATTTAACCTCATTTATAATAAACTAGAGTTAATTTCTACTTGATTAAGAACATTTTTCATGTTCATTATAACTTTTATATCACTTATTACCATGTTATGAACATTATGTAATTATTTAAGTTAATAACGGTCATTTTGTCGATCTTTGGTACTTGAGTCAAAAATAAACTTCTTATAATTACAAGTTGTTCATGTGGTAAAATATAAATTATATCCAGAATTATATTCATGATGTAGATATCATATATATCATATATATCCAGTATATATAAGAATTTATAATATCACATAACATTTAGATGTAAGAAATGAAATGCACCGTTCATGGAGACGGTAAGCCGTACATACGCATGAACGCTACTTTCATTTCTATTTCGCATTTTAATGGAATGAAACATAATGATATAAAGTTATATTATAATTCCAGTATAATATCATATATAATATCACTTACTCCATCCTTTATACTTCCCACATATGGCATTAACGATTCAAATCACTTTGATAGGGCGGTAGTCCGCACATCCAAAAATGAAATTATCGCGTTTACCCATAATGGAAATCATAAAGGTATTGCATAAATGAAAAATAAAAAAGTATAAGGAAAACATAAACATAATATATATCATATATAGAAATAGTTTCATCATAATGGACACTATGATAGGTGTTAAAAGAAGATTGGACAATCATCGTTTCGTGAGGCAATAATTCGCCACCCACAGAAACAGTATGTTCTTTAACCATTAGATGAAGGTGTGTGTAAGTGTAGCTCGAATCCTTATCATAACAACGTCCTAGTATATTGAAGATACTGGTTTTGTTACAATAGAAAGGAATAAAAATATTTTAGGGGGTTGGAGAAGAAAAATAAAACAAAAGAACATAAAAGAAGACGTTACCTTAAAATCGGGTAACTCTTTTTGATTTGAGCCAAAGGCTTCCTTGGGAAGACTTCTGCCCAAAGTGAGGCTTCTAGGAGTAAGAGAGGGAAGTTGAGAGAGTATTTGGGCAGGGGTTGGCCGATCCAAAATGTAACGACCCGAAGTTTTGAATAAATCTTGTTTCCTAATTTTATACTCAAAAAAAATGTTTCATTTGATAACATGATTATAATTAATATGAGACCATTGGGTTTTGACTATTATATGACCATTGGTCAATATGACCGTTGGAAACTAAACGTTTTGATTTTTATCACTAAATACAAGTAATCTTGGTTAATTATTATAGAAAGAAGATTCAATTGCCTATCCCAGTATTGTTGGTCCGATCGAAGCCCATCTAACAGAACTTGGGAAGAAGGTAGCACCACAGGGTTTTGCTCTAGACCAATCCCAAGCCGAACTTCATCGTGTGAAGCTAGAACGAAATCACCTTCGCGAGAATTTCAACCTGATAAAAATTACTACTCGTGCGATTTTGTCCGAGCCTCCCTCAGATTCTCTCACCTTAGCACACCTTACACTTAGGTCCTATGCTGGTGTGATAAGGGTCTATATAAGGAGACCGTAACTGCCTTGTGTAATCCTTTGTTTTAAATAAAAATTGGGATTTCTTCTTATGATAATGTTTATGACTTTTCAAATGTCCGGATAAATTTAGTATGCATATTTTTGGTGAATTTTAGAGAAAGGATATTTAAAAAAAAATGTTTATGTAAACCTCAAATAATTAAAAATGGGGAATGATTTTTAAAAAATGGTCTTCTACAATTATGTTCAGTACGAAATTTAGAGTCTAATAAGATCAACTTGATTTTTGATAAATAGTAAATTATGAATAGTGATTTTATGCTTAAAATTAGTAATGTGACCAAATAGATTTGTAACCTCACTTAAAGAAAGTATTAAAATAATCTAGGCACCTTGATTTATGTAATGTGATTCAATAAAATGGTTAAATAACGGTTTCGTAAATTATTATTCAAGTACAAGTTTTTTCAGGTGAATAGTGTTTTTTAATTAAAAATTAAATTAAAAATATTTAGAAAATTATTTTTATAAAATGGATTTCATTCTTGAACTCAGAGCATCGATATTATGTTAAGGTAATTTTTGGGGTTTTTTCTGAAAAAAATGAATTTTCAGTGAATAGTGTATTTATTTAAAAATAAAATTAAAAATATATAGAAAATTGTTTTTATAAAATTGAGTTCATTTTCGAAATCAGAGCATTGATATTTGGTTAATGTGAAATTTTGGGATTTTTCTGAGAAAGTTGAATTTTCAGTGAATAATAAAAATACAGTTTTAGGGTTTCGATATGTTTAATGACATCATAACTGTGTCATGATGATGTCATGGGATATTTTAAGGGTTGGCCGACCAAAGGTGATGAATTATTGTATTGGGGGCCCCATGTGACCTAACTTCATGGGAAATATCATGGGAGATCACATGGTTTTGAGAAAACCACTTTTGAGGTGTCCCTTGGCCATTAATGCCTTGTCCCCTCACTTTCCCTATAAATACCAAGCCCTCCTCTCATCCATTCGAGTCAAAAACCATCCTCAACGAAGTTATTGTCTACGTACCTCCCAAGGAGTCCTCCAAAGGTTCCCCCAAGCCCTCAAGGTCCAAACCTTTGAGTTTTAAGAGTTACATTTTAAGGTAAGGGATCCGACCTCTCTCTTTCTTTTCAAGAAATCTGTTTTATGTCATTTCTTTTATGCTCCATGTTCTTATGTTAAAGGATGTTATTTTATACTCATATTAATTCCCTTTTCATGTTCATATAATTATAGATCCCCACTTACTCTCATTATTTCATTTTATGAAGTTTTCAGTGGCGCCGTTAGGCTGCCGAAATATTTGTAACAGATTCTTTCTCCCTTCTCATTTTTCAAGATCTATTTTCATGTAAAGTATTCCATGTTCCTTTTTATTATGTTGGGGTATGATCTCTAAATATATCATAGTTATCGTTTATGTTCATATTATTAGAGACCCTATTTGATATCATCAATTAATTTTTGTTTAAGTTTAAGTGGCGTTATTAGGCTGTCGAATTTCTAAGGGGTTCTTTCACCCTTCTCATTTTCAAGATGTATTTTCTTGTCAAGTATTTAATGTTCCTTTTTATTATTTTGAGGTATTATCTCTAAATATATCATACTGATATTTGATGTTCATATGATGAGAGACCCTATTTTATATCATCAATTCATTTTTGTTGAAGTTTATGTGGCGTCGTTAGGCTGCCGAATTTCTAAGGGGTTCTTTCACCCTTCTCATTTTCAAGATCTATTTTCATGTCAAATATTTCAAGTTCCTTTTTATTATTTTGGGGTATGATCTCTATATCTATCATACTGATCATTTATTTTCGTATGATGAGAGACCCTATTTGATCTCGTCAATCCATTTTTGGAAGTTTTAAGTGACGCCGTTAGGCTGCTGAATTCTCATAAGAGAAATCTTATTTTTGTCTTCTTTTCATGTTCTTCATTTCATATGGTTTATCATTAAAATTTCATTACCATGTTCTGAAATACTTTATATTATGTCCCCCTACTGTTTTATGGATCATTTATGAATGTTTGACCAATGTACCCTCTCTTTTCAATGTTTTCTAAAACCTCATAACATAGCCTTTATGCTACAGAATTTACGTTTCAAAATATCTCCCTCTTTTTCTAAAGTTCATTTATTTTATTAAGTGAATACTCAAAGATATTTCTTCTAAAAGGGTATTCACATATTTATCAAAATTTTCTATTTTAAATTCTGGGATTTACATACATGAAACCTGCTTTCCCTTTTCTGTGGGTTTAAAGTGACACAAAGATCATGTCTTTAAAGCAGTTTTTAAAACATTATGATTATGAAATGAAACCCATTTATTTTATGCTATATGGGTTATTTATGAAATGATTGATGATGATATATGTAGATCACATGATAATAAATACATGTCAAGGGTGCGCCCAGATAGCGCTCCAATGCATTGGGTAAAGACTTAACCTCTAGAGATGACCTTTTAGACTGATACCTTGGTGAATAACCTTGGTAATTTTTAATGACACCTTGGGGATGGAACTTGGTGAAACAAAATGATTGTCAATATTAAATGTTTTATCCACATCTTCAAGTTATGAAAAATTTTAATTTTATTATGATATGCCTCACGATTTTATTCTCACGCCTTAAAGTTATTTTCATGACTTTATTGATGTATCTCAAGTTCATATGTAAAATGTTTCGCTTGTTTCCCTTACTGGGCCTTCTGCTCACCCATTCTTTTGATGTATGTCCCCAGGTCATGAGATGCAATAATGAACCTAGGATGAACTTAAGGAGAAGCCTTCCAAGTGTTTAAGAAGAATGTTTTATGTTGTTTTCATGTATTATGTTCCTGGTTTCCCAGACACTAAACCTTAAAGATACTCAGTTTTGTGTAATGTAATGAAAGTTTATGTTATAAAAAGGCAGGATGCTAAAGTTGGTATCAAAGGATGGTTTAGTTATTTGTGGAAATTAGGATATGAAAACTCTAGGAAGAACACTATATAAAAGTTCAAATACAAGAAATCTTCCTAGTATTTTGGTGAGTATTGAGTAAGGGGTTTCCAAGAAAATACATTCCTATCTGGATACGAGCAGGTAGAGGTGGCTCTGGCACAGATGTACATAGGGGTAAAACCTGAAAACACCGCTTTGAGCTAGACTCGAATGGGAACAGGTACACGACAACGGGCCTTGCTGGGATCTTGGTTACGAAACTCCCGAGGGATATACTTTCTTAAATTCATAAGCTTAGTATGAACCATTATTAAAGGAACAAGGATAAAGCAAAATAAAGATTCAAATAAGAATATATGATCACGGATAACCTAGTTTGAAACCTAGGGGATCACAAGTTAGGGTATACTTTTCTTCTACAAGTTATCCTTATATGCATTAAGCTCCTTTTCATGATTATTGGTTAAGTATTTAAGCCTCTAATTATACTTTCTCTTCCAAGTTAATGGTGGGAAATGGAAGAACATGTACCAACAACCAATGTGATAGGAAATGCGACGATTTCCGTATTAATATGACAAGGATGATTAGGGTATTACAATATGATTATTATTTTGGAAGACGTTCACTATTTTTGGGACCCTATATGATTGAGGTAAATAGATTACTAGGGTATTTTCATTGAGGAGTAAGGTTGACTTATAGAATTGATGAATTTAAGGTGGACTTATAGTAATTTAGGTTACTTATGGAAATGATTAACCTATCTTGGGTAAAATATGTTTAGGTTAGATACTTTTGTTATAAGATGTTCGGAGTGGTTGATGTGTTTTGGAGATGAACAATGAAGTTTATTTTGGAAGACTATGTTATCAAATTCTTCTTGTATTTGGGTTTCAATCTTATTTTGGTTTATTTTGAGGAATTTTAAGAATAGTTATTTAAGGAATGGTCTATGATGAACTTTTGGTAGTACCATGGAACTTTGAAGATTTAAAACCAGTTTCCATTCCTATGGGATTCTTTCTTTTTCAAGAGTTGTTTTACCTTACCCTTTTTGTTTTTGGGATAATGTTTAAATATAGAAGGAATAGATAGTTAATCTTTTGTGGATTATGTGATTCTCTAGAAGATGATTCTTGTGCTTTTGATGAGACCAAGTGTTTTTTAATTCTCATCATTTGGAGAAAAGATGAGTTTTGGTGGAGACTTATTAAAGGATGAAACTCTACTTGAAGGTAGGTATATTTTCTTATGTTTCTGTTATATGTAGTAAATGAATTCCTCAAATTTATGAAAAGGAACGTAAAACAAAAATGTGGTTGGTTTACCTTTCCTACTAGGTAATCAAAGGCCATTTACACAAATCATAAGTTTGGGATTTTCTTATGGTTAACTTTCTCCTAATCCTATTTTCTATCACTATCCCTCAGAACTTGACCCTTTGTTTTCTCCTCCATGTCCATGTTTTCCTACATGGAATCCTAGTGTGGGTTAACTCGGGTGACCTTTGTACTTCCCTTTCTTTCTTTCAACGTAATACTTTTACTGACTCCTTTTCAAATGTGGGACTTTCAATGAAATTTAAAAACCCAATTTTTTAAAAATTGCGAGGACGCAATTTCTTTAGGGGGGATGATTGTAACGACCTGAAATTTTGAATAAATCTTGTTTCCTAATTTTATACTCAACAAAAATGTTCCATTTGATAACATGATTATAATTAAAATGAGGCCATTGGGTTTTGACTATTATATGACCATTGTTCAATATGACCGTTGGAAACTAAACATTTTGATTTTTGTCTCTAAATACAAGTAATCTTGGTTAATTATTATAGAAAGAAGATTCAATGGCCTTTCCCAGTAGTCTTGGACCGATCGAAGCCCATCTAACAGAACTTGGGAAGGATGTTTCACCACAGGGCTTTTCTCTGAACCAAACTCAAGCCGAACTTCATCATGTGAAGCTAGAACGGAATCGCTTTCACGAGAATTTCAACCTGATAGAAATTACTACTCGTGCAATGTTGGCCGAGCCTCCCTCAGATTCTCTCACCTTAGCACATCTTACACTTAGGTCCTATGCTGGCGTGATAAGAGTCTATTTAAGGAGACCGTAACTGCCTTGTGTAATCCTTTGTTTTAAATAAAAATTGGGATTTCTTCTTATAATAATGTTTATGACTTTTCAAATGTCCGGATAAATATAGTATACATATTTTTGGTGAAATTTACAGAAATCTTATTTTTAAAAAAATGTTTATGTAAACCTTAAATAATTAAAAATGTGTAATGATTTTCAAAAAATGGTCTTCTACAATTATGTTCAGTACGAAATTTAGAGTCTAATAAGATCAACTTGATTTTTGATGAATAGTAAATTATGAATAGTGATTTTATGCTTAAAATTAGTAGTGTGACCAAATAGATTAGTAACCTCACTTAAAGAATGTATTAAAAAAATCTAGGCACCTTGATTAAGTAATGTGATTCAATAAAATGGTTAAATAACGGTTTCATAAATTATTATTCAAGTATAAGTTTTTTCAGGTGAATAGTGTTTTTTAATTAAAAATGAAATTAAAAATATTTGGAAAATTATTTTTATAAAATGGATTTCATTTTTGAACTCAGAGCATCGATATTATGTTAAGGTAATTTTTGGGGTTTTTTCTGAAAAAAATGAATTTTCGGTGAATAGTGTATTTATTTAAAAATAAAATTAAAAAAAATTTAGAAAATTATTTTTATAAAATGGAGTTGATTTTTGAAATCAGAGAATTGATATTTGGTTAATGTGAAATTTTGGGATTTTTCTGAAAAAGTTGAATTTTCTGTGAATAGTAAAAATACAGTTTTAGGGTTTCAGTATGTTTAATGACATTATAACTGTGTCATGATGAAGTCATGAGATATTTTAAGGGTTGGCCGACCAAAGGTGATGAATTATTGTACCGGGGACCCTATGTGGCCTAACTTCATGGGAAATATCATGGGAGAGCACATGGTTTTGAGAAAACCACTTTTGAGGTGTCCCTTGGCCATTAATGCATTGTCCCCTCACTTTCCCTATAAATACCAAGCCCTCCTCTCATCCATTCGACTCCAAAACCATCTTCAACGAATTTATGGTCTCCTTACCTCCCAAGGAGTCCTCCCAAGGTTCCCCCAAGCCCTCAAGGTCCAAACCTTTGAGTTTTAAGAGTTACATTTTAAGGTAAGGGATCCAACCTCTCTCTTTCTTTTCAAGAAATCTGTTTTATGTCATTTCTTTTATGCTCCATGTTATTATGTTAAAGGATGTTATTTTATACTCCTATTAATGCCCTTTTCATTTTCATATAATTATAGATCCCCTCTTACTCTCATTATTTCGTTTTATGAAGTTTTAAGTGGCGCCGTTAGGCTGCCGAAATTTTTGTAACTGATTCTTTCTCCCTTCTCATTTTTCAAGATCTATTTTCAAGTAAAGTATTTCATGTTCCTTTTTATTATGTTGGGGTATGATCTCTAAATATACAATACTTATCTTTTATTTTCATATGATGAGAGACCCTATTTGATATCATCAATTCATTTTTGTTGATGTTTAAGTGGCGTCGTTAGGCTGCCGAATTTCTAAGGGGTTCTTTCACCCTTCTCATTTTCAAGATCTATTTTCTTGTCAAGTCTTTCATGTTACTTTTTATTATGTTGGGGTATGATATATAAATATATCATACATATCTTTTATATTCATATGATGAGCGACCCTATTTTATATCATCAATTCATTTTTGTTGAAGTTTAAGTGGCGCCGTTAGGCTGCCGAATTTCTAAGGGGTTCTTTCACCCTTCTCGTTTTCAAGATCTATTTTCAGGTCAAATATTTCATGTTCCTTTTTATTATGTTGGGGTATGATCTCTATATCTATCATACTTATCATTTATGTTCATATGATGAGAGACCCAATTTTATCTCGTCGATCCATTTTTGGATGTTTTAAGTGACGCTGTTAGCATGCCGAATTCTCATAAGAGAAATCTTATTTTTGTCTTCCTTTCATGTTCTTAATTTCATTTGGTATATCTTTAAAATTTCATTACCATGTTCTAAAATCCTTTATATTCTTTCCCCCTACTTTTTTATGGATCATTTATGAATGTTTGACCCATGTCCCTTCTCTTTTCAATGATTTCTAAAACCTTGTAACATAGCCTTTATGCTAAACAATTTCCATTTCAAAATATCTCCATTTTTTTTCTAAAGTTCATTTATTTTATTAAGTGATTACTCAAAGCTCTTTCTTCTAAAGGGGTATTCACATATTTATCAAAATGTTTTATTTTAAATTCTGGTATTTACATACATGAAACCCACTTTCCCTTTTCCGTGGGTTTAAAGTGACACAAAGATCATGTCTTTAAAGATGTTTTTTAAAACATTATGATTATGAAATGAAACCCATTTATTTTATGCTATATGGGTTGTTTATGAAATGAATTATGATGATATATGTGGCTCACATGATAATAAATACTTGTCAAGGGTGCGCCCAGATAGCGCTCCAATGCATTGGGTAAAGACTTAATCTCTAGAGATGACCTTTTAGACTGATACCTTGGTGAATAACCTGGGTAATTTTTAATGACACCTTGGGGATGGACCTTGGTGAAACCAAATGATTGTCAATATTAAATGTTGTAGCCACATCTTCAAATTATGAAAAATGTTATTTTTATTATGATATGCCACATGATTTAATTATCATGCCTTAAAGTTCTTTTCATGACTTTATTGATGTATCTCAAGTTCATATGTAAAATGTTTCACTTATTTCCCTTACTGGGCCTTCTGCTCACCCTTTCTTTTGATGTATGTTCCCAGGTTATGAGATGCAGTAATTAACCTAGGATGAACTTAAGGAGAAGCCTTTCAAGTGTTTAAGAAGAATGTTTTATGTTGTTTTCATGTATTATGTTCCTGGTTTCCAAGAAATTAAACCTTAAAGATCCTCAGTTTTGTGTAATGTAATGAAAGTTTATGTTATAAAAAGGCGGGATGCTAAACAAAAGGGTTTGAAGGTGTGAGTAAGGTGGTAGTGGTGGGGGCCTTTTATAAGAGGAGAGGAGGGGCACTCTTGGAAAGTCATGAAATGTTACTTTATTATATAATGAGTTTATGATTTTAAAGGTCCCACACTTATATATTTCGAGGATAAGGTGATAAGGGTTCGAAATATACTCATCCAATAGGTTTTTGACAAGTGTAAGTCTTAGTGTTTAAATTATATTTTTATTTTATCTAAATCGTTAATTAATGAGGTAATCACTGCATCATCATGGTGTCATAAATAATTTAATTTATTTAATGTCTAAAAATTATAAAAACAGTATCATGATGCAAGAAATATTTTTAGCTTTCTAATGAATATTTATATTAAAAAATATAACTTGTATAACCCCATTTAAAAATTGTTTTAGTAAAATAACTCATGTTTGTGACATTTTTATTTTAACATTAAATAAAAAGTTTTTAATGTCATTTTCCTACCAAAGTGTATCCATGGGGTCCAAAAGTTGACCCATGGATTGTATTGGTCGTCCATGACTCATCCAATTGGGGTAGGACAAGTGTAAAGGTATTTTCATATTTTTATAATATCATTTTTACCTTAAATTTCACTAATTACCTTTAATCGCGATTAATTAAACATAAAAGTTACTATTCACAAAAAAATTATGTTAATCCCATTGAACCACATTTTACTTCCTAATTACAACCATGTATGTAGGATTTTGGAAAATCAAATCACAGAAGTGGTAATGTTTCATTTAAACGAAAAATCTGTTTTTTAACTACCACTTAGTGGTTTCACTATTCATCAAAAATTGAAGTTTTTCAGAACAATGCCAAAATTTCACCCTAAGCTATAATTGATATTCCAAATTCAAAAATGATTTCTATTTTAAAAAATTCCAAACATATAAGTTGCACTAATTAATTTTATAACTAATTCCCGCTGTCACAACAAATAGCGTGTTTTTAAGAAACAATATATATCAAAAGATTGACAATTGTTTTTGTCCAATTTCAAAGTGAAATTAATTCTAATGAACACAATTGGATAAAATAGTAAAAATATATTATAATTATACTTAAAAACCACTAAATAGTATAATTTATCCCTATAAATTATTTTGATTAAAAAATTTGTTTTAAGTATTTTTAACTATTCATAAAAAATTGGATGTTCTCAGAAAATTACAAAAAATTAAAGTTAGGATAATTTCGATATTATGAATACAAAAATGAAGTCCATTTTGAAATATAAAATTTCTATAATTTTAAAAAGTGGGTATTACTATTCATAACGGCTACTTTGATTAATCGCGGTGTGTTAGAACTTGAACTTGCGTACAGTGCAAGCTATTGAATTATTGAAAGAGATGTGTAT
Source organism: Viscum album (assembly GCA_963277665.1). Taxonomy (NCBI): domain Eukaryota; kingdom Viridiplantae; phylum Streptophyta; class Magnoliopsida; order Santalales; family Viscaceae; genus Viscum; species Viscum album. Next base: position 119,947,395 of record OY728146.1, on the reverse strand, counting down.
CATGGAATCTCAGGGTGTTACATTCTCCCCTCATTCAATAAATTGCGTCCTTGCAATTTTAAAATGTTCTTCAAAAGGTTGAAAATAGAAAATGCCTTTGTAGAAAACCCACATCGGAAATAGGGCTAATAAAAATTTAACATTAAAAAAAGAAAGATAAGTACAAAGGTCACCCGAGATAGCCCATACTAGGATTCTATGAAAATATAGATATAGAAGAAAAACAAACCAGAAAGGTCTGATGGAGAGTTGTAGAAAACAGGATTAGAAGAAAGTTAACAATAAGAAAATCACAAACTTGTGATTGGTTAAATGATCATTGAATACCCAGTTAGAAAAGTTAACTAGCAACGTTTTTGTTTTAAGTAACCTTTCATAAAGTTGAGGAATTTATTTAAGAGATTTACTAAGAATGTAAGGAAATATACTTACTTGTCGTGTAGACTTTCATTCTTTAATAAATTTTTATCACAAACCTATCTTTCACTCCAAATGGTAATAGAACTCAAAAATATTATATTTATCCTAATTTTATAAGGTTCTAAATATTACCACATACCATTTAGAGTAGGAAAACTATTTTTTAATAACCACGGACTTCCTGTAGGCTAGTGGTAGGTAATAAAGGCCTATCGCACTATGGTTGTGGGTTTGATTCCTGCATCTTTGTCCGACGCGACGGGTTATCCACTGACCTGCAGGTTGTCCTTTTCCAAAAAATATAGTATTATAATATTCCAAAAGTAATCTTCAGAAATGTTTTAACCTTAAACAAAACTATCCAAGGTTCAACATAATCCATTCCAACCTTTATAGTTATCCAAAATACCTTTGTCCAGACTTTATCTAAAAGGTTTCTAAATTCCAAAATCAATTGTAACATCAGATTCCCCAAACAAAGTAAATTTTCTCTTATTGTAACATACTAAAAATATGATTACCTTCATCATATTAAAACCTTAATGAAAAAAACAAGTACTTCAGTACAATCCTTATATATATCACATTATTCTTATAACCAGAATATAATCCTTGAGTCCAAAAGAACCAATACATTAATTATTCCACTTCAAATGTAGTAACAGCATATGATTGTCCTTGATCCCTTGGACTTTTCTGAGGTAAGTTTCCCTGACGCTTAGGACATTCATTTTCATAATGCCCCATTTCCCTACAATTGTAGCATTCGACATTGACAGCCTCTTTCTTTCCCTTGCAATCACGAGCCTGGTGATCTTTTTCTCCACATTTATAACAAACTCCCATTCCTTTTAGGCAAGCACTGTGGTGATTCTTCCCACAATTTTCACATAATGGAAAATCCTTCTTTCCCCTTTTCCATTTATCCGTCTCTTGTTCCACCGTTCTCTTCTTCTCTTGCTTTAATTTATTATCATAAGACTTAGAGAATTCCTTTTCTGCCTTGATAGCACACGAGACAATATCTTCGTACGATGAGAAGGATTGTGATACTAAAGCTCGACGGAGAAATGGTTTTAACCCATGAAAAAAACAATCAATCTTACTTCTTGGGTTACATATATAATCTGAAGCATACCTCGCTAACCTTGTAATGTTGGCCTCATACTTTGCGACATTCTCATCCTCCTTTTGTCTTAGACTCAGAAATTTCCTTTCCATATCTTCTTGATGGTCATGAGGAAAGTATTTTTCTAAGAAAATATCTTTGAACTCTCTCCATTACGTACTTTATACTTCTTCATCTTCCTTTGCATTTTGAATCAATGACCACCATTGATCGACATCTTCAGTGAGGCGGTAAACTGCCATGATAACCTTCTCCCTTTCGCTACTCGCCAAGGTGTGGAATATTTTCTCTAAGGAGTCTATCCATTGCTCAGATACTAATGGATTTGTACCTCCATTAAATGTTGGTGGTTCTTTCCTCATGAAGCGGTCTAACATTGATCCTCCACGTTGCGGATCAGGGTTCTCCATATGAGTAAGGTTATTATTCATAACCAGAGTGAGTTGTCCCAGTATGGTAATAAGTTGACCAGCACTAGTAGTATCTCCAGCTCCACAATAATTATCTTGAGCAGGAGGGAAATCCCTACACGGAGTGCGTGCATTGATACAGTTTCCATTCCTCCCACTAGGCACCATTTCTAAACAATGGCATAAACTATATTAGTTTATGAATCAAAATACATAATTCCATACTTGTAAAACACTTAACATAAATTTGACAGTTTATGGATACAATCCATAATCATAAAAAATGTTTTCTTTGAGGAAGTATATACTCATAACCATTCATAGTGGTTTGTAAATAAAATGAGAATTATCCTAAGCATATCCCCTGGGAGTGTCATAACCAAGAGTGCAGCAAGTCTCGTTGTCGTGCACAAGTTCTCGTTCGAGTCTAGCTCAAAGCGGTGTTTTCGGGTTTTACCCCTAGGTACATCTGGGCCATAGCCGCCTCTACCTACTCGTATCCAGAACGAGTTGTATTTCTCGGAAAACTCATAAAATCTCTATAATACTAAAATTCTAGGAAGTTCTTCTATACTAATACTCAAAGTCTATCTTAGGGCTATGTGCTCTAATCAGAGTTTATCTAAATCTAGCTTCCAAGGTTAGTACTAAACTGCCTCTGATACCAACTGTAACGCCCCTACCCCAGCTACCCAGAGTCGGTGCATTACTTCGTAACATTGCCATGATCACAAAAGATCAAGTCTCGAAAGACCGATTAGTTTAGTAGCCTTAGAAACACTAGATACATTCATAAATGTTACATTACATCATAAAGTGAAAATCTACAATAACAAAGTCTCCATAGTCTACACTCATATCCTCTTCTGACTATCCCTGCAGGTCATTCATAAAATACTTCTTCACATCCTGGAAAATATTAAAACATTCAAAGGGGTGAGCTCGGATGCTCGGTAAGGATAACAATATAGCGGAACCTTTCATAAATAAACATAAACATTTAAGGCAATGTATAACTAAAAAAAATCATTTTAAACTTGAACTTCAACATAATATGGAAAAAGTAAAATGAGATAAAGCCATTTACTTCTTCACAAGGATATTCTACTGGTTAAATGATAACATGCAATATCAATAACCACTTTTATAATGATGGAATGCATAATTCCAGACTATCATAACCACGTAGCCAAGGCCTCGTACTAAACTAAAAATAAGATTTTGTCAAGGCCTCATGCCAGGACACTAGTTTGTCTCATGAGACCTGCCGATGCCTCGAGGAGCTATAGTGGGCTCCACTAGTCACTTTTAAGTCCAATGCATCCCTCATATGAACAGGTTTAAACATGTCATAAACCATAACATAATCGTATCACATAAAACATGCATAAAGGAAACATAAGATTTCCACATTTCAATCACAAGATATCAATACAACACATTGATATAATAAAAACATTATCAAAAACATTTTCAAGAAAAAAATAAAAGAAAATTAAAACTTGGAATTTATTTTTCATTTTTAAAAAAAGGTATGGCTTGTAGAGGAAGCCGAAACTCAAATAATGGTCACAGCGGCGGAGAATTCATTGTCTCTGCATACATATGACAAGAAAAACATTCATTTTTTTTGTTTAGTAAAACGCTTCATATAAAAAGATTCCTTTTGAATAAACATAAAAGTCAAAGGGGTTTATACACCATATAAAAGAAATTTGTGTATAAAACAAAATATGCCTCAATGAATGGAGATTGAGACGAAGTCCCTTACAAAGATAATTTTTAAATAAAATAGATCCACTAGATGTACACATAAAGAAAGTATAAATAAAAGAAAGTACATAATAAAATCATGACATAATTTGAAAATAGGAGATTAACCCAAAGAATAGAAATTGGGTTAAGAAGTTCCCTTACAAAGATCATTTTTTTAAATAAAATAGATATATTATGTGTATTCACTATAGGTACACATAAAGAAAGTACAAATACAAGATATGACATAATAATATAATGACAAAATTTGAAAGTAGTAGATTAACCCAAATAATGGAAATTGGGTTAAGAAGTTCCCTTACCTCGTGTCCGACTTGACTCGATCGTTCTTTATCCTCCTGAATAATAAACTAGAGTTAATTTCTACTTGATTAAGAACCTTTTTCATGTTAATTATTCCTTTTATATCACTTATTACCATGTTATGAACATCATGTAATTATTTAAGTTAATAACGGTAATTTTGTCAATCTTTGGTACTTGAGTCAAAAATAAACTTCTTATTGTAACGTCCTGGACCCGGCCAGCCACCCGAACAGTGTCGAACGGGTTGGGTGTTACTACCTTAGGCGCACCTCCCCTGAACACCAAAGGCTGCCAACTAGCAGCGAGGGTCTGAATAGCTATAGTGAGGAGGCTATACCCTCTCGGAGGATCATAGTAAGGGTACTGGTCCAAGTATAAAAGTAAATATGCAGCTGAAAGAAAGACTCAACAGACTCGAACCAGACCCACAGAGCGGAAGCATAATCAATATATATAAACAGCAGAAGCAATAAATATAACAACAAAAGCAGAAATAAACACAACAACATGCTAATATCATGTAACTACAACTGAACAGTAAAACATGCATCCAGAGCAGGTCGTACACAACTGAATATAAAAAGGGCGTCAATGGCTAACCAACAGTAGCTACAATAAGTAAGCATGATGATATATAAAAGTAAACAAAACAAAGCAACCCAGATAGGCATGACCTCAAGATCCATACCATCTCCATGCAATAACTAATGCAGCCCAGCTCCTAAAGCTGGCCTCTTTCCTTCACGTAAATCCATAAAGTCTGCACTCGTCCCGAAGGGCCCGTGCAGGGGGTGAGACAAAATCTCAGTAGGATACCACCCAACGGTGCGCACCAAATATAAGTGTTTAAGTAGTAATGAATTTATAGGGAAAGCAGTAAACAATACGATGCACAATTTAAACACATACTCCCCTGGTGCTCAACAGCCACCATGGAGCATCACCTGCTTCGGCCAACACTTGAATCTCTGTCGTGTAACCCGGCACCACGTGCCACCTGACACCTCCTGTCTCAAGTACCGACGTCCCGAAGGCACACCCAGAAATAGTAACCCGGCACCACGTGCCTCCTGACACCTCGTGTCTCAAGTACCGACGTCCCTAAGGCACGCCCATAAATAGTAACCTGGCACCACGTGCCTCCTGACACCTTGTGTCTCAAGTATCGACGTCCCAAAGGCACGCCCATTTCCTGAAGTCTCCTCACCTCCAACATGGATTTCTACGACAAGAACCCCCAACCAAAATACCTAACCACAACTACGGGGGCCTCTACCCACACGAGTGGTCAAAACCACCTCATAACAGAGTATCTCTGTGTGCACACTACTCAAAGTCCCGGTGAGCGGTAATCACCCAAAATAGTCCAAAGACACCAAAACTTCTGATCCCTCGTGTCCCTGCGACCATGTCGCTCAAGTCCGATGGCATCGCCACCCTAGTATCTCGGGCCATGCCCAACCTGACAGTCGTACTAACTCAAACCAACGTCCATGATGCCCAATCCCGTGGTCAAAACCACCCAAAGTAACTCGGGCAAATCCCCAACCTGTGATCAGCATCACTCAAGTGTAACCGGGCCAAGCCCAACACAACCCAAAAAGGGTCCAACAGATGCAATTCAGCAATTGCTTATATAACATATTTAACCAAAAAACATAACCAGGCAAAACCAACTAACCAGTCGAATTGCACTATACCAGGTGATGTCCCATACCAGCACAGAGGTCTTAAAAGCCTCCAACCATTATAACAGGCTTCAATAATTTAAACTAACGGTTTATCATTTAATATTCCAATTAAAACAATTTTGGCATTCCCCGGCCAAAATGCCCCAATGAGCCACGACCCCTCACCCGGCCCCACTCACGAAAAACTGGTAACCGGGCATACCCAAAGGCATCCCAGAGGTCCCATAAACAATTCAGTTTACAAAATAAGATAAAACGGGTCCCGCTCAAAAATACCAAAAAACTCGTCGAAGCCACGTTACCCAAACAACCACGAGAACACAAAATGAGGTATGCACCACCAACCTGAGACTCGCACGATGCTACTCCTCCAGTAACACCCGCCAATTCGGTCTAAAATGCGATAAATCTAAAAAAGATTCAAAACCGCTCAAAGGGCTACAAATCATTCTATAACAAAAATCAGAAAAAATGGCCAATGTGGAATCGAGGCCTTACCGAGGGGGTTTCAACGCATCCAACCAAGATCGGATCGGAGTTCGGACGAAGAACCGGGAAACAAATTAAGATTCGGCCTATTTGGGGCGGTGGATGGTGTGTTCTGCCTCAAAACGAGGCTACTGCCCGTTTTAAACAAAAAAAGAAAGTACACGGCATGTACTTTGGGACTACACGCCGTGTATGGTTCATTTAACAGTTCAAAAGACGGAAAGATTCCGCTGACTTACTTTCTGAACCTGCCGATATGAGTACACGGCGTGTACCTCTGGGTACACGGCGTGTACTGGGTTCCTCCTCTCCTCCTCGCCGACATACCCACATGCCATGTATATCCCTCATACATGGCTAGACTACATGGCGTGTCTAAAGGGACACGACGTGTTCCTGGTTCTACCCAGCCAACGGCCTACACACCATTTATGGCTTCACACGGTCAGCGGTCTACATGATGTGTTCAAAACGACACGCCGTGTAGTAAGAAAATTCTACACGGTCACTTCATGACATGTACTCGGTGAGAACACGGTCGGTCACTCGCCTACACACACACGGCGTGTACTTAGAGTACATGGCGTGTAGTCTGGAAATTTCCAGAAACTGCCCATTTAATCCAGTTTCCTCTGAAACAAGTCAAAAATTTAAACAGGGTCGGGATTTTGACCCATTCCAAAAAAAAACCCTGGTTCTTACAAACTCCCCACCTTAACGTAGCTCGTCCCCGAGCTACCAAACACAACCAGGAGATGGAAACGAACACACCCTCCCCAGTTAAAGAACCTGGACTACCCCAGTCCCAAGGTTCTGGCTAAATTCCTCAAGGGGCTCCCCACCTTAGGAATTGCCTACTCAGTCTCAACCAAAAAAACGTAAAGCAAACAGGGTTTTAATAACCTGTTTTCCGGATTCATAGTCCTCCCATGACGCATCGTCACCCCTGCACCTCGTTGGTGCTCCTGTATCGCTACCGAAACCCAACGTAACCCGCACCACATCGGTGTTTGCCTCCACGAGGTCCTAGTGCTGAGCACCTCACGTAACACGCATCCACGATGCCCTGATGCCCACGTCACCTCAAGTAACCTGCATCCACGATGCCTCGATGCCCACGACACCTCAAGTAATCGGCATCGACGATGCCCCGATGCCCACGACACCTGAAGTAACCCGCATCCACAATGCCCCGATGCCCACGACACCTCATATATATATATATATATATATATATATATACTGACTAGCATCTATTCAGTCCACAAAGATCTTGTGCACCTCGTGCACTCAAAACAGACACACCTCTACGGGTCATGCCAAAAAGGAAACATGGAGATCACGGTCACACCGCGGTGTACCTCTAACTGTCACCAGCTCACTGGCCTGATCAGCCTCTGGAAGCTCCCCGGCGTGCACCTGGCCTGAAACACGACTACCTAACGCCTGACCTCTAGATGCTGCCCCAGTCACCGGCCACTGCCCCCTCAGCTGTGTCCCACCATCTCTGTCACGACCTCCGCACACAGCTGAACCTCGACTACCCTCTCCGGGTACCGAACCTGAACCAACTCCAGACACTGCAGTCTGTCCTGGTCCCTGCCTGCTGGCTATCTGAGAAGGTTGCCTGCAAAACCTATACAGATGTCTGTCCTGTCCACATGCCCAACACTCCATCGGATGCCTACTGCACTTAGCCCGAACATGTCCCGAATTCCCACACTGGAAGCAAATCACCGAAGAACCCCCACGTGGTGGTCTAGCTGCATCCCTGGCCTGACTTCCCTACAGAGACTCATCCCGTCCACACTTCCTGCTATCTGAACCATTACCCAAAGCTTCCATCCTGCCCATGGGAGATTTCTCTCTCTCGTTTCCCTCAGCTATGAGCACCTGGTTCACTTCTTCAGAGAAAGAACCTAGCCGGAAGATATTCACCTGTACCCGAATGGCGTGTCGTAAGCTATCCTCGTAGCGCCTCACCCTAGCTGCGTAGTTGCTCACCATACCCGGTGAAAAACAGGACAACTCTGTGAAGGTAGTTGCGTAGTCCATAACGGACATATCTCCCTGCTGAAGACTCAAGAACTCCCGAGATCTCTCTGACCTCAACGTCTCTGGGTAGAAGTGCTCAAAGAACCTGCCCTTGAAATCATTCCAAGCCAGTCCCTCGTGCCTATGAGCCTGTACCTGTACATCCCACCAACGCTTCGCCGGTCCTCTCAGCATGTACGTCGCCAGTTTGACCCTCCACCCTAGAGGCGTCTCGAGCTACTCGAAAATCATCTGCATACTCTCTATCCAGTTCTCAGCTGTCTGCGGACCACCCTCTCCCTGAAAAAGCGGTGGGTGCTGCAACTGGAATTCCCGCATCAGATACGCCATAGAAGGCTCTGCACCGAGAACGCCACTATCAATCCCCTACAAGACACGTACCAGGCTCGCCCGGAGCTACTCGTCGAGCCACGACCCAAACGATGCCAAACCCGGCTGTTGTCCTGCCTGCACTGGATCCTGAACCTGATCTTATCCCTGAGCCTATACCTGCGGCTCGTGCTCTACCTGTACCGAATTCTGACCCTGATCCGGCGGCACTGTATCATCTCCTGCCTGATGCTCTATCGAGATGTGAAAGAGTAACCTGCTGAATACCATAAATGGTCAGATATCCCATATATATATAACAATATATTCTACGCAGATAAGGAAAGCAGTAAAAGGCAGTGCATAACAACTACCCTTACTCCCCCTCACCGCAACCCATGCCCCACGACATCCTGGCCTCATGGCCTCCTTACCCACCCTCAACAGAGCCAAGTATCACAAGTACCTCGGGCCATGCCCTCCTGAAAACTCACGTTGCCTCAAACCGATGATCGAGTCACCCAATCCTGACAGCTACACTGCCTCACCCATAGTACCTGCCTGCTCTCATAAGAGTCAGACCCAATTATCTTGTAGCATGCAATTATACAAAATATAAAGCATGGCATACACATTGCAACAACTAGAAATTCTATCAGTAATTTCACCAATTCACATTTTAAAGCATGTAAACCATGGCATTTGATATTTCATTCACATGGGATTATCACTTCACAAAGCATACGTGCAATTATGTAATTGAAATACCCTAAAAATGTGCCTATCAAAAGCCAAGCAACAAGCCTTGCCATACCGGGCCAAGGTCCAATTATCCCTTACCACACCGGGTCAAGGGTTACATATCACAATAAAGAACATCGCACATCAAGTGAACCACCGAGGTGGAAACCATATAAACTGTAATTTGAGAAAAAGCAAACAGCAGTTCCCACCCATGGTAACTTGGTCCTTCCCTCGTACCTGGGGCTGCAGGCACCCACACACAAGCTAGAAACCCAGTTCCTGTAACAACTATCTCCAGTCTACCATATCCCAAATAGTAAAACCAGCAGAAAGAAACGAGAAGCCTCAAACTCATTAGTAGCCGGAAAACACTGCTACTAAATCCCTATCAAGAACTCCTCTGATACCACTTTGTAACATCCCGGACCCGGCCAGCCACCCGAACAGTGCCGAACGGGTCGGGTGTTACTACCTTAGGCGCACCTCCCCTGAACGCCAAAGGCTGCTGACTAGCAGCGAGTGTCCGAATAGGTATAGTGGGGAGGCTATACCCTCTCAGAGGATCATAGTAAGGGTACTGGTCCAAGTATAAAAGTAAAGATGCAGCGGAAAGAAAGACTCAACAGACTCGAACTAGACCCGCAGAGCGGAAGCATAATCAATATATATAAATAGTAGAAGCAATAAATATAACAACAGCAGCGGAAATAAACACAACAGCATGCTAATATCATGTAACTACAACTAAACAGTAAAACATGCATCCAGAGAAGGTCGTACACAACTGAATATAAAAAGGGCGTCAATGGCTAACCAACAGTAGCTACAATAAGTAAGCATGCCGATATAGAAAAGTAAACAAAACAAAGCAACCCAGCTAGGCATGACCTCAAGGTCCATACCATCTCCATGTAATAACTAACACAACCCAGCTCCTGAAGCTGGCCTCTTTCCTCCACGTAAATCCATAAAGTCTGCACACGTCCCGAAGGGCCCGTGCTGGGTGTGAGACAAAATCTCAGTGGGATACCACCCAACGGTGCGTACCAAATATAAGTGTTTAAGCAGTCACGAATTTACGAGGAAAGCAGTAAACAATACGATGCACTATTTAAACACATACTCCCCTGGTGCTCAACAGCCACCATGGAGCATCACCTGCTTCGACCAACGCCAGAATCTCTGTCGTGTAACCCAGCACCACGTGCCACCTGACACCTCCTGTCTCAAGTACCGATGTCCCGAAGGCACGCCCAGAAATAGTAACCCAACACCACGTGCCTCCTGACACCTCGTGTCTCAAGTACCGACGTCCCAAAGGCACGCCCAGAAATAGTAACCCAGCACCACGTGCCTCCTGACACCTCGTGTCTCAAGTATCGACGTCCCGAAGGCACGCCCATTCCCTAAAGGCTCATCACCTCCCACGTGGCTTTCTACAGCAAGCACCCCCAACCAAAATACCTAACCGAAACTACAGGGGCCTCTACCCACACGAGTGGTCAAAACCACCTCATCACAGAGTATCTCTGTGTGCACACTACTTAAAGTCCCGGTGAGCGGTAATCACCCAAAATAGTTCTAATCCACCAAAACATCTGACACCTCGTGTCCCTGTGGCCATTTCGCTGAAGTCTGATGGCATCGCCACCCTAGTATCCTGGGCCATGCCCAACTTGACAGTCGTACTGCCTCAAACCGACGTCCATGACGCCCAATCCCGTGGTCAAAACCACCAAAAGTAACCCGGGCAAAGCCCCAACCTGTGATCAGCATCACTCAAGCGTAACCGGGCCAAGCCCAACACAACCCAAAAAGGGTCCAACAGATGCAATTCAGTAATTGCATATATAACATATCTAACCAGAAAACATAACCAGGCAAAACCAACTAAACAGTCGAATTGCACTATACCAGGTGCTGTCCCTTACCAGCACAGAGGTCTTAAAAGCCTCCAACAATTATAATAGGCTTCAATAATTTAAACTAACAGTTTAACACAATAATATTCCAATTAAAACCATTTTGGTGTTCCCCGGCCAAAATGCCCCGATGAGCCACGACCCCTCACCCGGCCCCGCTCACGCAAAATTGGTAACCGAACATACCCAAAGGCATCCCAGAGGTCCCATAAACAATTCGGTATGCAAAAGTAGATAAAATGGGTCCCAATCAAAAATACCCGAAAATGCGTCGAACCCGCATTACACAAACAACCACGAGAACACAAAATGAGGTATGTACCACCTACTTGAGACTCGCACGATGCTACTCCTCCGGTAACACCTGCCAATTCGGTCTAAAACGCAGTAAATCAAAAAAAGATTAAAAACCACTCAAAGGGATATAACTGATTCTATAACAAAAATCAGACAAAACAGCCAAAGAGGAATCGAGGCCTTACCGAGGGGGTTCCAACGCATCCAACTGAGATCGGATCGGAGTTCGGACGATGAACCGGGAAGCAAATTAAGATTCAGCTGCTTTGGGGCAGAGGATGGTGTGTTCTGCCTCAAAACGAGGCTATTGCCCGTTTTAAACAAAAAAAGAAAGTACACGGCGTGTAATTTGGGACTACATGCCGTGTATGGTTCATTTAACTGTTCAAAAGATGGAAAGATTCCGCCGACTTACTTTCTGAACCTGCCGACATGAGTACACGGCGTGTACCTCTGGGTACACGGCGTGTACTGGGTTCCTCCTCTCCTCCTCGCTGATATACCCACACGCCATGTATATCCCTCATACACGGCTAGACTACATGGCGTTTCCAAAGGGACACGGCGTGTTCCTGGTTCTACCTGGCCAATGGCCTACATGCCATTTATGGCTTCACACGGTCGGCGGTCTACATAGCGTGTTCAAAACGACACGCCGTGTAGTAAGAAAATTCTACACGGTCACTGCACGACATGTACTCGGCGAGCACACGGTCTGCCACTCGCCTACACACACACGGTGTGTACTTAGAGTACATGGCGTGTAGTCATGAAATTTCTAGAAACTGCCTATTTAATCCAGTTTCCTCGGAAACAAGTCAAAAATTTAAACAGGGTCGGGATTTTGACCCGTTCCAAAAAAACCCGGGTTCTTACACTTATAATTACAAGTTGTTCATGTGGTAAAATATACATTATATCCAGAATTATATTCATGATGTAGATATCATATATATCATATATATCCAGTATATATATGCATTTATAATATTACATAACATTTAGAGGTAAGAAATGAAATGCACCGTTCATGGAGACGGTAAGCCGTACGTACGCATGAACGCTACTTTCATTTCTATTTCGCATTTTAATGGAATGAAACATAATGATATAAAGTTATATTACAATTCCAGTATAATATCATATATAATATCACTTACTCCATCCTTTATACGTCCCACATATGGCATTAACGATTCAAATCACTTTGATGGGGCGGTAGTCCGCACTTCCTAAAATGAAATTATCGCGTTTACCCATAATGGAAATCATAAAGGTATTTTCATAAATGAAAAATACAGAAGTATAAGGAAAACATAAACATAATATATATCATATATAGAAATAGTTTCATCATAATGGCCACCATGAGAGGTGTTAAAAGATGATTGAACAATCATCGTTTCGTGAGACAGTAATTCGCCACCCATAGAAACAGTATGTTCATTAACCATTAGACGAAGGTGTGTGTAACACCCCAGGTAAATAAAGAATATGTCATCTTTATATTTATCCATATTTGTGAATAAAATATTGAACTGACTTTAAAGGGGACGCTAAGCTCGATGGCGTACCCAACACGCAACAACGAGTTTCTTGGGAATCTTACGTTGCACTCTAATAATAAAATAATATTATTTTAAATGGTAGTTAACATGTAGCTGTTGTATTGCCGGGAATGGATATAAATAACTAAAATATTATTATATATGTTATTAAATGTTTTTAGATATATCCAATAAAAGATAAAGGCTTAAAATACAGAAAGAATTCAATTTTAGGCGTATATGCCCTAGTTCTCACTAAAGGTTCACTTATCGCCTTTTGATGGAGAACCGTCATTAAATATAGTTTTGATCACTCTTATACATTCTTTTGGACCAAATAAAACTCTTCTTTATAATTGGGACATTAAATTTTACTTTGTGTAAATTTTTGGTATTTTTCTGATAAAGTTCATTTTTTTAATGAATAGTGTAAAATGTTGTATTTTAATTCAAAACCTCTTTTTAATATAATTTATTTATATGATTAGATTATATTTTGAATTGGTTTTAAAGTGAAATTAGAAAATATTTTTACCATTAAATCCAATAGTGGTCGTTGGAATCCATTTCACTTTGAAATCGGACTTAAACTAGTGTCAATCTTTTGATACTTATTGTTTCATAAAAACACGCTATTTGCTCTGACAGCGGGAATTAATTATTAAATTAATTAATGTGACTTATATGTTTTGAATTTTTTAAAATAGACTTCATTTTTGAATTCGTAATATCAAATATATCTTAGGGTGAATTTTTGGAAATTTTCTGAAAAACTTCAATTTTTGATGAATAGTGAAACCACTAAGTGGTAATCAAGCAAACTGATTTTTCAGTTAAATGAAAGTTTACCACTAATGTGTATTGAATTTTGAAAATCCGACATACATTATTGTCATTAGTATGTAAAATGTGGTTCAATGGGATGAAAATAATTTTTTGGTGAATAGTAACTTTTTTTCATTAATCGCGATTAGAGGTAATTAGTGTAGTTTAAGGTAAAAATGATATTATAAGAATGTGAAAACACCATGACACTTGTCCTACACCTATTGGGTGAGTCATGGCCGACCAATAAAAGCCATGGGCCAACTTGGGGACCCTATGGAGCCACTTTAGTTGGAAAATGATAATAATATATTTTTATTTAATGTTAAAATTAAAAATGACACAAACATGATATGTTTTACTAAAAAAAATTTTAAGTGGGGTTATACAAGTCATAATTTTGATTATAAATAGTAATTGTAAATATAAAAAGATTTCCTACATCATAGTAATTGTTTTATAATTTTTAGACATTAAATAAATTAAATTATTTATGACATCATAATGATGCAGTGATGACATCATTATTTAATGATTAAAATAAAATGGAAAGATAATGTAAAATCTATGAACTACACATGTCAAAAACTTATTGGATGGGTGGATTTAGAATTTTTATAACCTTATCCACGAATTATATCAATTTGGGACCTTTTAAAACCGAAACACATTTTCAAATAAAGTAATATTTCCTTACTTTCCAAAAGTGCCCCACCTCTCCTCTTATAAAAGGCCCCCACCTCTACCTCATTTAACACACTCCTCAAGCCTTTGGCTCGGCCAACCCCTGCCCGTTTACTCTCTCCACATCCCTCTCCTCATCCTAGAGGATTCCCTTTGGGCATAATCCTTTCAAAGTAAGCCTTTAGGCTCAAATCAAAAGGAGTTACACTTTTAAAGGTAATTCATTCTCTCATGTTCATTTGTTTTATTTTGCTTCTCCAACCCCCTAAACTCTTTTTATTTACTTCTTTTGTAACAAAAACAGTATATTAAATATACTAAGATGTTGTTATAAGATTTATTCGAGCTACACTCTCACACAACTACATCAAATGGTTAAAGAACATACGGTTTCCGTGGATGGAGAAATTCTGCCTCCCGAAACGATGATTGTTCAATACTCATTTAACACCTTCAAAGGTGGCCATTATGATGTCACTATTTTTATATATGATATATAATATGTTTATGTTTTCCTTAAGCTTCTGTTTTTTTTTATTTTGGGCATACCTTTATGGTTTCCATTATGGGTAAACGCGATATCTTCATTTAAGGAAGTGCGGAATACCGCCCCCTCAAAGTGATTTGATTCGTTAAATACCATATGAGGGACGTATAAAGGATGGAACTGTGATATTATATATGATATTATACTGGAATTATAATATACCTTTATATCATTATTATTCCATTCTATAAAATATGAAATATAAATGAAAGTAGCGTTCAGGCGTACGTACGGCTTACCGTCTCCATGAACGGTGCATTTCATTTCTTACCTATAAATGATTATATAATGTTATAAATGCATGCATGTACTGGATATATATGACATATATTATATCTAAATCATGAATACAATTCTTCATATAATAAACATTTGGCCACATGAACAACATGTAATTGTAAGAAGTCCACTTTCGACATAAGAACCAAATATCTGCAAAACAAATATTATTAACTTAAATGATTACATAAATGTTTATGACATGGTAATAAGTGATATAAAATGAATAATGAACTTTAAAAAGGTTCTTAAGTAATTATAAATTAACTCAAGTTTATTATTCAGGATATTAAAGAACGATCGAGTCAAGTCGGACCCGAGGTAAGGGATCATACTCCTCTCTTTCCTTTTAAGTACACACTTTTATGTCATTCCTTTTAAAGATCATATTTCTTGTTATTGGGATGATATTTTATATTACACTTACTGTAATTTTTATGTTCATGTGATGAGAGACCCTATTCTCTCTCATCAATCCATTTTGGAAGTTTTGAGTGGCGCCGTTAGGCTGCCGAATTTTCGTAAGGGATTTTTCATCTCACTTTTATTCCCGTGAGATTTATGCTACATTTGCCACAAATTACATTAAGTGGTGTATGTACTGCCCATTATTATACTGTTTGTGTAATATACATTCATTTATGAGTATTTACATCAATGATCTATTGTCCTTCTTTCATGGGGTGTATGTTTTGAAAGATACCCAAGTCGGTAAGGGAACCTTTCACCCTCCTCTTTTTTAAAAGACTTCTTTTGTTGGGTCTTTTAATTTACATATTGTTATGTTGGGATATGTTCTCATATATCCTTATTGATGTAAATTTTATGTCCAAGTGATGAGATACACTTTTTATCTCTCATCAACTCATTTTGATGTGATGTCGTTAGGCTGTCAAGGGAACTTTTTAACCCAATTTCGATTTCTTTGGGTTCAACATGTGGTCATTGAATATGTCATCCATTGAATATGTGTGAATGACCTTTTATTGTTTTACACTTAATATCCACTTATATTGGGTGTATTTATATTTTTCACACATATTTTTGAGATTTATTTGTCCTTAATTTAAGGATACCTTCTTTATAAGGGATTTCATCACATTTGACATTTCTATTGAGGGTTCATTGTTGTTATGCACCAATTCACTCTTATATGGTGTATATACTGTCCTTTGGAGTATTATATCATGAATCCATTTATTCTCATGATATTATAAAGTTCTGACTAAATGTTATTCCTGAATTATTGTATTCAAGTGTCTCTAATTTTGGTAAAACCCCTTTAACCAAAATGTCATTTTAAATGTTTTAATTATTTGTTCTTATTAATATACATGTTTTGAAAATGGTTTTAAGGATTTATTTATATGGATATTAATGGTTTAAAATTTTAAGCTTCAAGGTGGTATGGGACACTTTGATTCAAAAATCTCTTTATTAAATGTTTTAAATGGTTTTGAAAATGGTTTTGATAAAGGATTCTATTATGATATATTGTGATGTGGAAATGTTATCATTCCTTTATATTGGTTTTATGTTTTATGATTTTATATTGGTACTTGGACATTTTAATGGGTGGTTACGTTATAAACCATATGACGGGTGGTGCCGTGAATACCAGGACGGGTGGTTACGTTATAACCTCCAATGCATTGGGTATGGAAGTCGGCCGTATGGCTATTCCATTAAGTATGTATGGAAATTGGCCGTATGGCTATTCCATTAAGTGATAAGTGTGGAAGTCGACCGTATGGTTATTCCACTTAAGTATGTTTATGTCCCAAGTTACCTTTATATATGTTATGTGTTCTTTATATGGGTTTTATGGTATTCCTTTGGTTACAAAAAGGTAAGTAATGATATTTTTTTCAGTGAAGAGTTTTTACTACTTCATGAAGGTGAAAAGTATTACATTGATAAAGTATCCATGGTTTACTTATTGTTTTGAAAAAATAACAGTTTTCATTCTTTGTGTATCCCTTACTGAGCTTCTTATGCTCATCCCAAGTTTTTGAAATGTTTTTCACATGACTTAGCATGGAATAGGGCCAAGGATGGGATCAAGGGAAAGTCATGCTACCTAAAACATGGAACTATACATGTTTCTTTTTAGGAGTTTTTATTTTATGGAAATTTAGTAGAAGCGGCTACTTTGTAATCTTTTGAGATGTAATAGTTATGTCCTAATTCTCTAAAACTCTAAACCTGAAAATATCCTCAATGTGAATTACTCATTTAATTCAATATTAAGTAAGGTTTAAGGCTGGGGCCTTATAGTTGGTATCAGAGGGAGGTTTAGATAACTTTAGAGGTTAGGGTATTCTCTAAGCACAAGTGACATTTCCATAATGGTTAGGATTTCAGAAAGAGTCCTAGTTTTAGATAAAGTGAATGAGTAAGAATATCATAGTGTTTATCTTCCTCATTAGTACATGATGGTTATGTTGATATATTCACACTGACCTTTTTGGTTTTAGTTAATGGCTGGATCTAGCAGGCAGCAAAGTGACAATGGGTTTGAAGGAAACTGTGGTGGTTCTATGATTAAGATACTAGATAAAATGGGGGATTCAATGAGGAAACTCGTGGTTGTTCTAAACTAACTATCAAGGAGTCATGATCAACCACTTCAACCTTGGTGAGTTCTCTAATGCATCATGTACGAGATGGCCAACTCAATATGGAAATTCAGGTAATAATTTTTAAGGTAACCATTAGGGTTTATATGATACTTTATTTTTAGGTAATTATGGGTTACTCTATGATATGATGGAAAATGAAAGGAATGAGACAAACTTGAGGTTAAAATATGTTATGATTATTATTGAAGATTTTATCTCATTTTGGGGAATGTTTTAAGAATTATATAGTTTTGGAAAAAGTACAACACGCAGACCATGTGACAACCCGTCGCGTTGGACAAAGCTGCGAGAATCGAACCCACAACCAAAGTGCAACTGGTATTTATCATCTACCACTGGACTACGTGAAGTCCCTGGTTAGTTTGACTGATTCATTCTAGTTATATGATTTTATGAATTAAGAGTAAGTTGATTTTGGGTTATTTATGAAAATGATTAACCTATCATGGAGGATATATGATTAGGTTAATTACATTTCAATACGGGACTTTAGGAGCAACTGATGTTGTTTGGAGATAAATGTTACGATTTAACTTGGAAGACTATGTGACTAAATCCTTCAAATTTTTGGGTTTCAATCTTGGATTGGTTTACTTTGAGTAATTTTTATGGACAAATTTGTTTATCGGATGGTCCACGTTGAACTTTGGGTTTTGTTGGAAAAAATTTTGAGATTAAGAATAGATTTTCTTTTTATAAAGGGTTATCTTTTTTTGGATTATCTGACCTTGCACTAGCCTTTTTGGTTTTGGTTTTGGTTAAAGTCTAAAGACATGGGAAGTATATAGTTCTCTTTTGTGGATTAGGTGATTCTCTAGAAGTTGATTATAGTAATCTTAATTTGAACAAGTCTTCCAAAATACTCGCCTTTTGGAGAAAATATGAGTTTGTGTAAGGAATATAATAAAAGTTGAGAGTCAACATGATAAGTGATTATGTTTCCTTATGAATAAATTCCTCAATAAAAAGTAACTTAAAACAAAAATGTTTTCTATTAACCTTTCCTACTGGGGAATCGAATACCGTTTAACCCATCACAAGTTTGTAATTTTCTCATTGTTAACTTTCTCCTAAACATGTTTTCTATCACTCTCCATCAGAACATGACCCTATGTTTTCTCCTCCATGTCCATGTTTTCATACTTGGAATCCTAGTATGGGTTAACTCGGGTGACCTTTGTACTTATCTTTCTTTATTTTAAAGTGATTGTTTTACCGACCCTTGTTCCGATGTGGGACTTTCAAGGATGTTTCCAAGCCCAATTTTAAAATTGATAGGACGCAATTCCCAAAAGGGGGGAAGGATGTAACACCCCAGGTAAATAAAGAATATGTCATCTTTATATTTATCCATATTTTTGAATAAAATATTGAAATGACTTTAAAGGGGACGCTATGCTCGATGGCATACCCAACACACAACAACGAGTTTCTTGGGAATCTTACGTTGCACTCTAATAATAAAATAATATTATTTTAAATGGTAGTTAACATGTAGCCGTTGTATTGGCGGGAATGGATATAAATAACTAAAATATGATTATATATGTTTTTAAATGTTTTTAGATATATCCAATAAAAGATAAAGGCTTAAAATACAGAAAGAATTCAATTTTAGGCGTATATGCCCTAGTTCTCACTAAAGGTTCACTTATCGCCTTTTGATGGAGAACCGTCATTAAATATAGTTTTGATCACTCTTATAAATTCTTTTGGACCAAATAAAACTCTTCTTTAGAATCGGGACATTAAATTTTACTTTGTGTAAATTTTTGGTATTTTTATGATAAAGTTCATTTTTTAATGAATAGTGTAAAATGTTGTATTTTAATTCAAAACCTCTTTTTAATATAATTTATTTATATTATTAGATTATCTTTTGAATTGGTTTTAAAGTGAAATAAGAAAATATTTTTACCATTAAATCCAATAGTGGTCGTTGGAATCCATTTCACTTTGAAATCAGACTTAAACTAGTGTCAATCTTTTGATACTTATTGTTTCATAAAAACACGCTATTTGCTCTGACAGCAGGAATTAATTATTAAATTAATTAATGTGACTTATATGTTTTGAATTTTTTAAAATAGACTTCATTTTTGAATTCGTAATATCAAATATATCTTAGGGTGAATTTTTGGTAATTTTATGTAAAACTTCAATTTTTGATGAATAGTGAAACCACTAAGTGGTAATCAAGCAAACTGATTTTTCAGTTAAATGAATGTTTACCACTAATGTGTATTGAATTTTGAAAATCCTACATACATGGTTGTCATTAGTATGTAAAATGTGGTTCAATGGGATGAAAATAATTTTTTGGTGAATAGTAACTTTTTTTCATTAATCGCGATTAGAGGTAATTAGTGTAGTTTAAGGTAAAAATGATATTATAAGAATGTGAAAACACCATGAAACTTGTCCTACACCTATTGGGTGAGTCATGGCCGACCAAGACAAGCCATGGGCCAACTTGTGGACCCCATGGAGCCACTTTAGTTGGAAAATGACAATAATATATTTTTATTTAATGTTAAAATTAAAAATGACACAAACATGATATGTTTTACGAAAACAATTTTTAAGTGGGGTTATACAAGTAATAATTTTGATTATAAATAGTCATTGGAAAGATAAAAAGATTTCCTACATCATAGTAATTTTTTTATAATTTTTAGACATTAAATAAATTAAATTATTTATGACATCATTATGATGCAGTGATGACATCATTATTTAACGATTAAAATAAAATGAAAAGATAATGTAAAATCTATGAACTAAACATGTCCAAAACTTATTGGATGGGTGGATTGCAAACCTTTATAACCTTATCCACGAATTATATCAATGTGGGACCTTTTAAAACCGAAACACATTTTCAAATAAAGTAATATTTCCTTACTTTCCAAAAGTGCCCCTCCTCTCCTCTTATAAAAGGCCCCCACCTCTACCTCATTTAACACACTCCTCAAGCCTTTGGCTCGGCCAACCCCTGCTCATTTACTCTCTACACATCCCTCTCCTCATCCTAGAGGATTCCCTTTGGGCATAATCCTTTCAAAGGAATCCTTTAGGCCCAAATCAAAAGGAGTTACACTTTTAAAGGTAATTCATTCTCTCATGTTCATTTGTTTTATTTTGCTTCTCCAACCCCCTAAAATCTTTTTATTTACTTATTTTGTAACAACAACAATATATTCAATATACTAGGATGTTCTTATAAGATTTATTCGAGCTACACTCTCACACAACTACATAAAATGGTTAAAGAACATATGGTTTCCGTGGATGGCGAAATTCTGCCTCCCGAAACGATGATTGTTCAATACTCATTTAACACCTTCAAAGGTGGCCATTATGATGTAACTATTTTTATATATGATATATAATATGTTTATAGTTTCCTTAAGATTCTGTTTTTTTTCATTTTGGGCATACCTTTATGGTTTCCATTATGGGTAAACGCGATATCTTCATTTAAGGAAGTGCGGACTACCGCCCCCTCAAAGTGATTTGATTCGTTAAATACCATATGTGGGATGTATAAAGGATGGAACTATGATATTATATATGATATTATACTGGAATTATAATATACCTTTATATAATTATTATTCCATTCTATAAAATATGAAATAGAAATTAAAGTAGCGTTCATGCGTACGTACGACTTACCGTCTCCATGAATGGTGAATTTCATTTCTTACCTCTAAATGATTATGTAATGTTATAAATGCATGAATGTACTGGATATATATGACATATATTATATCTACATCATGAAGACAATTCTGGATATAATAAACATTTGGCCACATGAACAACATGTAATTGTAAGAAGTCCACTTTCGACTAAAGAACCAAATATGGGCAAAACAAATATTATTAACTTAAATGATTACATAAATGTTTATGACATGGTAATAAGTGATATAAAAGGAATAATGAACTTTAAAAAGGTAATTAAGGAAGTATAAATTAACTCAAGTTTATTATTCAGGATATTAAAGAACGATCGAGTCAAATCGGACCTAAGGTAAGGGATCCTACTCCTCTCTTTCTTTTTAAGTACACACTTTTATGTCATTCCTTTTAAAGCTCATATTTCTTGTTATTGCGGTGATATTTTATATTACACTTACTGTAATTTTTATGTTCATGTGATGATAGACCCTATTCTCTCTCATCAATCCATTTTGGAAGTTTTGAGTGGCGTCATTAGGCTGCCGAATTTTCGTAAGGGATTTTTCATCTCACTTTTATTCCCGTGAGATTTATGCTACATTTGACACAAATTCCATTGAGTGGTGTATGTAATGCCCATTATTCTACTCTTTGTGTAATATACTTTCATTTATGAGTATTTACATCAATGATCTATTGTCCTTCTTTCATGGGGTGTATGTTTTGAAAGATACCCAAGTCGGTAAGGGAACCTTTCACCCTCCTCTTTTTTAAAAGACTTCTTTTGTTGGGTCTTTTAATTTACATATTGTTATGTTGGGATATGTTCTCATATATCATTATTGATGTAAATTTTATGTCCAAGTGATGAGATACACTTTTTATCTCTCATCAACTCATTTTGATGTGATGTCGTTAGGCTGTCAAGGGAACTTTTTAACCCAATTTCGATTTCTTTGGTTTCAACATGTGGTCATTGAATATGTCATCCATTGAATATGTGTGAATGACCTTTTATTGTTTTACACTTAATATCCACTTATATTGGGTGTATTTATATTTTTCACACATATTTTTCAGATTGATTTGTCCTTAATTTAAGGATACCTTCTTTATAAGGGATTTCATCACATTTGACATTTCTATTGAGGGTTCATTGTTGTTATGCACCAATTCACTCTTATATGGTGTATATACTGTCCTTTGGAGTATTATATCATGAATCCATTTATTCTCATGATATTATAAAGTTCTGACTAAATGTTATTCCTCAATTATTGTATTCAAGTGTCTCTAATTTTGGTAAAACCCCTTTAACCAAAATGTCATTTTAAATGTTTTAATTATTTGTTCTTATTAATATCCATGTTTTGAAAATGGTTTTAATGATTTATTTATATGGATATTAATGGTTTAAAATTTTATGATTCAAGGTGGTATGGGACACTTTGATTCAAAAATCTCTTTATTAAATGTTTTAAATGGTTTTGAAAATGGTTTTGATAAAGGATTCTATTATGATATATTGTGATGTGGAAATGTTATCATTCCTTTATATTGGTTTTATGTTTTATGATTTTATATTGGTACTTGGACATTTTAACGGGTGGTTACGTTATAAACCATATGACGGGTGGTGCCATGAATACCAGGATGGGTGGTTACGTTATAACCTCCAATGCATTGGGTATGGAAGTCGGTCGTATGACTATTCCATTAAGTATGTATGGAAATTGGCCGTATGGCTATTCCATTAAGTGATAAGTGTGGAAGTCGACTGTATGGTTTTTCCACTTAAGTATGTTTATGTCCCAAGTTACCTTTATATATGTTATGTGTTCTTTATATGGGTTTTATGGTATTCCTTTGGTTACAAAAGGTAAGTAATGATATTTTTTTTTCAGTGAAGAGTTTTTACTACTTCATGAAGGTGAAAAGTATTACATTGATAAAGTATCCATGGTTTACTTATTGTTTTGAAAAACTAACAGTTTTCATTCTTTGTGTATCCCTTACTGAGCTTCTTATGCTCATCCCAAGTTTTTGAAATGTTTTTCACAAGACTTAGCGTGGAATAGGGCCAAGGATGGGATCAAGGGAAAGTCATGCTACCTAAAACATGGAACTATACATGTTTCTTTTTAAGAGTTTTTATTTTATGGAAATTTAGTAGAAACGGATACTTTGTAATCTTTTGAGATGTAATAGTTATGTCCTAATTCTCTAAAACTCTAAACCTGAAAAGATCCTCAATGTGAATTACTCATTTAATT
This sequence comes from Viscum album, assembly GCA_963277665.1. Classification (NCBI taxonomy): domain Eukaryota; kingdom Viridiplantae; phylum Streptophyta; class Magnoliopsida; order Santalales; family Viscaceae; genus Viscum; species Viscum album. The sequence continues at coordinate 119,923,363 of OY728146.1, read as the reverse complement.
CAATATTAAGTAAGGTTTAAGGCTGGGGCCTTATAGTGTGTGTAAGTTTAGATCTAATACATATCATAAAAACATCGAAGTATATTTAAGATACTGGTGTTGTTACAAAATAAAGGAATAAAAGGATTTTAGGGGGTTGGAGAAGCAAAATAAAACAAAAGAACATAAAAGAAGACATTACCTTAAAATCGGGTAACTCTTTTTGATTTGAGCCAAAGGCTTCCTTGGGAAGACTTCTGCCCAAAGTGAGGCTTCTAGGAGTAATAGAGGGAAGTTGAGAGAGTATTCGGGAAGGTTTTGTCTGAGACAAAAGGCTTTGAAGGTGTGAGTAAGGTGGTAGTGGTGGAGGCCTTTTATAAGAGGAGAGGAGGGGCACTCTTGGAAAGTCATGAAATGTTACTTTATTATATAATGATTTTCAGATTTTAAAGGTCCCACACTTATATATTTCAAGTATAAGGTGATAAGGGTTATAAATATACTCATCCAATAGGTTTTTGACAAGTGTAAGTCTTAGATTTTACATTATATTTTTATTTTATTTAAATTGTTAATTAATGAGGTAATCACTACATCATCACGGTGACATAAATAATTTAATTTATTTAATGTCTAAAAATTATAAAAAAAATATCATGATGTAGGAAATCGTTTTATCTTTATAATGAATATTTATAGTCAAAACTATGACTTGTATAACCCCATTTAAAAATTGTTCTAGTAAAAGAACTCATGTTTGTGACATTTTTATTTTAACATTAAATAAAAAGTTTTTAATGTCATTTTCCTACCAAAGTGTATCCATGGGTTCTCAAAGTTGACCCATGGATTGTCTTGGTCGGACATGACTCATAAAATAGAGTTACGACATGTGTGAAGGTATTTTCATATTTTTATAATATCATTTTTACCTTAAATTTAACTAATTACCTTTAATCGCGATTAATTAAACTTAAAAGATACTATTCACCAAAAAATTATTTTAATCCCATTGAACCACATATTACTTCCTAATGACAACCATGTATGTCGGATTTTTGAAAATCAGATCACAGAAGTGGTAATGTTTCATTTAAACGAAAAATCAGTTTTTTAACTACCACTTAGTGGTTTCACTATTCATCAAAAAATTGAAGTTTTTCAGAACAATGCCAAAATTTCACCCTAAGATATAATTGATATTCCGAATTCAAAAATGATGTCTATTTTACAAAATTACAAACATATAAGTTGCATTAATTAATTTTATAACTAATTCCCGCTGTCACAACAAATAGCGTGTTTTTAAGAAACAATATATATCAAAAGATTGACAATTGTTTATGTCCAATTTCAAAGTGAAATTAATTATAACAAACACCATTGGATAAAATGATAAAAATATATTCTAATTATAATTTTAAACCACTAAATAGAATAATTTATCACTATAAATTATTTTGATTAAAAAAGTTGTTTTAAGTATTTTTCACTATTCATAAAAAAATGGAAGTTCTCAGAAAATTACAAAAACTTCAACTTAGGATAATTTCGATATTATGTATACAAAAATGAAGTCCATTTTGAAATATAATGTTTCTATAATTTTAAAAAGTGGGTATTACTATTCATAACAGCTACTTTGATTAGTCGCGGTGTGTTAGAACTCGAACTTGCGTACAATGCAAGCTATTGCATTATTGAAAGAGAGACGTATCGTGCAAGATCGGGGTGTTACATAACTACTCCTATTCAATTATCATGATGGAAAGTAGGTAATACAAGGAATTATCCAAAGAAAATTTTAAAAGGTTTTATGAAATCATTGTTCTTTATGTATTGATGTTTTAAATCATTTTATGGAGTTTGTATGTGTGTTGAGGATAGGTGTGGTGATTTTACATCATTACATGAATCTCCTACAATTTCATTTTATTCCCTACCAAAGTTTATTTCCCTTCATCCCCTCATCCTACTCTTCATATTATGAAGTTATTATTGTTAAGGAATCAAATACAATATAATGGATTCATTTTTAGGATGGTTTTTAAACTCTCTTGGGATGTGATTATCATTATTAAATATTAGAGGAGGTGGGACTTGGTGTAACATAGAGACCACTTAGGGGAACTATGAATCACAACTTATGTTGGGGAAGATAAATCATATATGATGATATGATCTATAAAATTAATTCTAAAAAATCAAAATGGATAATAAAAAAACCCATGTATCCAAACCCTCTATTCGATTTTTTCTTGATAGCTTGTTTATTGTATTCCTTCTCCTTGTTTTATTTTATTTCATATTTATTTTCATTCACATATAATAACCACTTTCCATTCCCTATTATTTTAAAATATCTAAAATATAAAAAATATTAATAAGTAAGAAGAATTGTGTGTGATCTAAAAAATTATCATTGAGAGACAAACCTAGTCATCCAATATGCTGCACTAAGAGTAACATAAATTATATTTACATAACCCATGATAGTCGTGCCACCATTATAATGAAAAGTTAAAATGTTTCTCTCTAAAGGACCAATAGTTCCGAAGGGATTTTCACATCATCTATCAAAATGGAACAAGATGTGAACTTGAATCCTATATCCACCCATTCTCTAATGGATATACTAATATTTATGGAATATGACATCAATTACACATGACAACCCAACTTATATTCTACTGATGGTTATATTAATTAATGTGATGTAACGATACCAAAAAATTAATGATTAAATTAGATAAAAGTTTATGTGTAACTCATAATTTCATAAGTTAGATATTAGAATTAATTGATACATAATCCATAGTGAAAAGCTATCCTTGACTCGTGTACCTGAACCAATAAAGAGGAACCACCTGTCTTCACTAGAGATCTTACATTTTCCTACTTAGACTTTTCAACTAATATACTCACTACGTATGTCTTATTAAAAGAACCAATGTTTGATCCCAGATTAATGAACATAGATAACCTCTTTAGATATATCAAACACTTATTCTAATGACATGATTTATTTTCAATAGTTAATTCTCTCTTAAACTGTCCCATAATACCATACTAATATATCCTTTAATGGATTCCTCCTTTAAGTGAAAACAATATCATATATCTCTTCATGATACTCCCTTACAAGAATTAATTTTAATTTCCATTATACAAACTAGAATAATTATTCTCCGTATTTAATCATGGAAGAAAATTTCTTTCACTTTGCTTCTCCAATATGTAAGATTCCACCATAAACCCCTTATTTAGTAGGTGACTATAGGTAGGAAAATAAAATAAAATAATGTTTTATGGAATATATAATTAAAGTCTTATATTAAATGTCTAAGCTTAATGATTATATTTTTTCCCCATTTTTTGTGTTAATTAAACCAAATTAGAAAAAGTATTTTTATATTCAAAACCACCATGTTTCCTTATTATAAATGTAGGAACTCTTGATATTTTTGTGGATTTAATATCTCGAGGTAAAACTGGTGACTAATAAACTACTAAAATTTATCCTACTAGAAATATTCAGATAGCAAGATATACATCACTGTCTCCCACCCTCTTTGTTTTATTCTATTTACTATGTATGCGATAAAAACATAAATTTAAGATTCAAGTGTATACTAATTATGAAAGAATAAATTGATCCTATCCAACTAATAATATTCTTCTTAAACCACACCACCACCTCCGAACATAGAATGATTATGCTATTGAAATTTTGGGACTTTATCCACCTCACTCAGTCTACAAAAACATTCCTGCCTTATAATTTCTTAGATAAAATTAACAGATGGATTCAAGAGATTGGGTACATGTACCATGATTCAAGATCCTTTATCACGAACATGTTAACTTTTCAGAAACATTTTTTTAATTTAAAAAAATCCTATCAAATCCCCATATAAAATATTATTTTTAAGTTGATAATTAACATACAAAACATAAGAGGTTTATAAATATAAATCCTACCACATCATGACTTTCATATTACAATTTTATTTTTGAATGGATATATTCACTTATCTATGATACATTTCCCAATTTCCCCAAAACTTAAACAAAAAAAATACTACTAAATACTTTTCAAAATAAAACATCTTACCTCCAAGATTAGAACCATTAAATATCATATTAAAAATTAATCCTATATATTGAAATCATTTTCAAAATCCATGATCATGTATATCATATCTATCCAATTTCTAATAATAGATGAATATAATATTCATATGAATACATCATGGTTTCACACACCTATATAGTATAATATAAATACATCTTATAAGACATCATTTGGTTCCTTGTGATACTAAAGATCACAAAAAATTCAAGTTTCATTATAAAAAGTATAGTTACTACTTCTTATAGGAACATCATAAGTACCAACCATCCTATATCTTGGATTACCAAAAAATTTCCAATACATAACTTAAAACCATGTTTTGATAGAATTTTATTACATCTCAAATTTGATAATTCCATGATACATAAGTAGGGCTACTGTATGGAATCAAACACACTCCTTGATCACTAGATGATAAACACTAGTTATGTGGGATAAGGCATGATCATTGGGGAACCACTATATAAAATAAAATGTGGTTTTCCATAAAATATAAAACACAACTTTAGAAATTTTTTAAATTATAATAGAATTTAGTGGAAATAAAACATCCCAAATATACATATATAATAAAAATAAATGAAAATGACTAATACATGTACTCAATATATTTTTAAACTTCTCCATTGATTTGTGGTTGAGAACTATCAAACTTATCCTACAATGTACCTCTAATGATACATCACTAATGAATATATAATCCTCACATTTAAATATATTATGATGAGAAATTACTACACACACGCTAATTTATAAATTATGGGGTGGATAAAATAATAATTTGTAGGATTACTCTATACAAATTCCATGAATTTCCTTGTATGGTATATCCTAAATTGAATGAATCAATGATACTATTTTTAAAAACTATTATTTTTAAAAACCAACCTTTTATGAAATCATTTCACAAGATATTAATCATCATAATGAAACCAAATGACTTGAGAGGTTTAAAACATGGGTAACCATATATTATTTATCTAAATCATTTTAAAACTAATATAAATATCCTAACATGAGTTTATACATTCATGATTTATCTGATATTTCTCATAGTCCATTTTACATGCTACATCCAAAAATATATATTCCCATAAATTTTTTTTGTCATTCTTATCATGCATGTTTTTTAAATTCTATTTAAATATCAAATCCAGTTTTAAAACTTTTTTCCCAAACCATTTTGTTTTTCTAAAAATGGTATAAAAAATAAATTCACAAAATCCATATTTAAAATATAAATAACATTTAAATTAAAATCAATTTTATGAAAATTTTCCTTATAAGAGATTTCTAAAAAAAACAATGTTTAATCTAAATCCCATGGGTTATATTTTAGTTTCCTTTTCAAAAGAGAATCTATAATTTTTTAATTCCAAGTTCACAATTTCTATCAAAATATGAATCAATTTTTCATAGACCAAAAATCAATGATTTATCAATCGTTTTTTTAAATTATTAGATAAATCAAATCAAGAATATTTAATTTAAAATCATATCGATTAACACGTTATAAGATGACAATCATTATGTAAAATAATAGGATCTACCATACATAAAAATCTCATAATTTCCATAGATCTAGGTTAAAAGGTGATTTTCATAACCTGATTGTTCATTTTATTTGGAGTAATTGATTTCATGATCATTCTATTCATGATAAAAAAAATTCTTCTATTTATTATGTGATATTTAATGGAAAATATAGTGATATAGATAAAAAGATAAATAGAAGGGCCGAAGAATAAATACGATCAAATATCTCTTAATTTTGATATAGTGTTGACCCAACTAAACATTGAGAGAACTTCATCTAACAATATTGAAGTGTGCCTAAGATTAACCTAAGAAATCCCTAAATATGGTCAAATTTGTAGTAGTATCTTAATGATGGATTTTAGATTAAGATATATATATTTATAAAATAAATGCATAAATTCTTTCCCAATACATGGTTTTCGTTAATGATTATTTGAACACACATCAACTGTGCATTGTTTATTTTCTATAATTTTATAAAATAAAAGGTTAGAATATATATTTATTTAACCATACACATATTAGATATTTAATACCATGATAAAATTCCAAAAATTAATAGTCTATGAAGAGTTATTTAGTTATGAATATCCCATACATTATTTTTGAAAACATCCTAAAACCTCAGTTTTAACCTTGAATTAACCAAAACTCAAAGAAATGGAAACATAAAAGTTCAAGGTTTTCACACATCCCGTTTCTTTAATAAGTTCTTATAAATTATACTCAAAAACCATTCCCCCAAATCATTTATTTTTTTTCAATGTTTTTACTTATAGAAAATTTCTATCCATTTGTTAATATTTTTTCACAAGAAAACAGTTATTATAGATATAATACTTTCAAGAGACTATAAGACAAGATATTCGAAGCTCTTACTCATGGAATTTTATATCATTTATTGTAAAATTTTCTTTTTATCATTTATGATAAATTAATATATTTGAGATATAACATTCTATTATAAATCTATAAAATAATTTTTAATTCATCTTTGTAGACAATATATCACATTTATTTATTTTAAGAAGGTCTATTTATAATATTGAAACCCAATAAATGAAATTTCCCTCTAAAAATTTATTATTACCTTAAAATGAAAATAAATACCAATATGTTCCCTAATTTCTTAATTTATATCCCATATTAACTTTTTGAGTTTGTGATTTATGCACAACACCTTCAGTAGTTAGGTTATCTAGTTATGTAAAACTCTATCTCTTTTATCCAAGATGTTGATTAATTTTTATTTATATAATATATTATGATCCAATTTAACTACTTTAATACTAATTATATGTATTTTTTCAAGAATTTACATTCTGAATACAGATATATTTATGTCATATTTAACTTTTTTGAGGTTTAGGGTAAAATTCAAATAATATTATATAATTGGAATACATCATATTTTTGAAAATAAACATAGGTTTATTTAAATTAACTTTTCCTTCCTCCAAAATATAAAAAATTAATTCTAAGGATATATCTTAATAATTATATGGTTCTTGTCATGGAACTATAAATACTTTAATGAATTATTATAATAACTATTTCTCAACTCTTAACTAAGTTAATATGATATTGAATCACATGTATTTTCTATATTTTCTCATATATAAGATCCTATCACAATATTTTTTGATTGGATTTAAAGAAATTATACATCTTAAAATTTTAGTATAATTGAAAACCAAACTCTAAGGTCTTTTGGATTACGAATAAGGGTAAATTTATGTTTAAATACTATAGATATCATTATTAATTTCATTGTGTGAATCCTTTAATGAAAATGATAACAATAACATTCAAAAAGAAAACACTAATATTTTCTTACCACCTTATTTTATACACTTTCTATGGAATCACATAACACTCATGTAGTAAATTTCTATTCAACCATGACATGGCAACATCACCAATATAAATAAAGAGAGAGAATGAGAAATAGATTGAACTTCAAACAATAGAGTAGATATATGTGTTTCTTTGAGGTTTATCTCCCATTATATATAAAAAAACTAGGCCCCAATGATAATGTAGGAACCCCACATTAACATGACCATTGGGTCCTCGCCCACAAGGTACAAACAGTTGCCCTGCAAACACAAGGTCCCCTCCTCAGGGCCCACCCCTGTACTCGAATGGGTCATGAGACTAATATCTATCTCCATAGGCCAACTCGTGTTATTTATAGTGTTCTTTGTCATAACTTGTACACATCCCGAAAAATGTCTCTATAGATCACCCATCGTGATCACTAATATAGGAAAAGAACGCATAACTTTAGAGTTTTAATTATGTATTCATGTGAATAGAAAGATGCACATCATTGATAGGATTCGTATCATTTATTCATTTAACCCTTTATAGATTAGGAGTTTTACATTTACCCCATTTAGAGAACAATTTCCTTGTTGTGGACCTTACATTTTAACCCAAGCAGTGCCACCAAAATTATGGTTGGGTTCCTACTCTGATACAAATATATCAACTAGGCCCCGCTGTTAGTAAAAGCACCCCTCCTTAACCTAGCTCTCGGGTCCTGGACCGCCAGGTACCACCAGTTGCCCTAAAGACACATGGTACTCTCCCTGGGGCCCACCCACATTCTCAAAAGGGTCAATAGACTAATGATTATCCTCAAAATCAAACACATATTCTTTCTAGTGTGCTTTTTTCACACTCACACACACCCTGAGAAACATCCTAGAAGGTCACACGAATTGGTCACTACTCCAGGACAAACAATATTAATTGTGGAGTTATAATCAGGTAGTATTCCAAAAATATAAGTGAAAATTGTTGACACGAGTCTTATTATTTAGTCATTTTACCCTTTATCAGTCTAGGGTGTTACAATATAGTCCTATTTTAATAAATAATATATGATATTAGATCTTAAATATTTCCCATTATTTATCTAATGATTAGTCTATTTAAGTCATACCTTATAATGCATGCCTTAAACTACACCTCCTTAATTAAATATTAGAAACATATCTAGAATTAGCACAACACCTTTAAACCAAATCATCATATAATGGGGATAACAAATACATTATAGTGAAATGATATGTATAAAGAATGTAGTCCAAGGTAATGTTACTTCACATATCACAATACTTCCATCTATATCATATGAAATTATATACTACATATATTTAGCTATAATGTTGATTATAATTCATATATGTTTCAATATACTACTTTTATAAAGCTTTAAAGACTTTATATATATATATTTTAAAACAACTTATTTAATAATATTAAAATAAATTCAAATAAAAATAATGATTAATTCTTTCATATTTTTGATAATTATTTTATACAAAAATAAAATAATTATTCACACTATTATTTGTGACCTTGTGTTCATATTTATCATTTTTAATATTTCTAAATTCATAATTAATAAATATTAACAAAGTGCATACTCAATTAAAATTTAATTACTACTCATGGTATGAAGGGATATAACATTATCTCTATTAAACACATGTATCTACATATAATAAATTACTCTATATTTATATAAATTTATCACATGAATACTCATATAACCCCTTTATTTAATATATTTTTTATAATAATTATAAGATAATATGTCAATCTTATATAAAAAACTATCCGTTATTGATTCATAAATGTTGGATGAAAAATCTTGATAAATACATAATATATCATTCATACATGTGGATGAGAACATAACATGATACTAAACTATGTATGGAAATGAATTTCCTTAATCTAACTCAACCAAGGGAAAAAAATTTCACCCACCATATAGGAGTATATATATTATACAGATAATTAATAAACCCTATACATTATTATAAGTATACCCAACCCCATATGATTAGCTCAATCATTAATATTGGTGTATAAAATGAATCAAAATTTTAATGTTCCCATGTAGGGTAGATTTATTTACCACAAATAATTGGGATTTGTAACATCCCACCCCTCATGGTTAGCTTGATTAGAGGTGGAATTTCTATTAGACCTTATAAGACATCCCTATGACCCTAAAGGCTGGAAATAAAAGTCAAGGGATTCCATAAAATTGGGGGATGATTTTACCTTTGAGAATGAAAAAACCCAATCAAGTACACCATAAACAAATAAAAACTAAATGATGAATGATAAAAATGTATAAAACTAAAAGAATAACAAATAATAATCCAACTCAACTACAACCATGAACCATATCATATTACCAAGAAGAAACAAAACTAGAATCATAAAACAAATTGGAAGACAAAACCAACAAAACTAAAATACTCAAAGGTCACCAACTCCACTAGCCCCAACATGCTCTAAGATCCAACATCACAAGACATACTGAAAGTATAAAAAATAATCATGAAAGAAATGAGATATATTTCTTTTACCTGTGTCATGATAAAAAATTTCTGAAAATACCCCAAAGTGACCAAGAAGGGGGTAATTAATGAAACATAATAGGTTTTCCCCAAATTAATTCCCCACTCAGTACACATGGATAGAAAAAGTTAGAATATTTATATAAAAATATTTGTATAAAACACATTAAATGAGTTTATATCATAATATAAAATAGTTTCCATACCAAAATATTTTTTAAGAAAGCAATCAAACAACTTTTTAAAACCATTTCTAAAACTTCCACTTTGGTATAATCTATCCCATTCCACATATCTACACATACAACCATTCATGGAACCTTGTACCTCCTTATACTCATGAGTGGTGAGTCATCCTTTCATGAATCTATCACTTGGTGAACCATTTTTAGAGGGGAAATTTAACACCCTTATCCAACCCTCTAATGATGGGGGAAACTTCATACCCTTATCTATCATAATGCACAAGATAAAAAACTAACCATTATACCAAAAAACAATGCCAAGTAAACCATTTAAATACATTTCAATAAAAAATTTGTTTATTGAAAACATTATAATCAAACCATTTCCATGAATAAAAAAAATCAAATTTTAAAATCATCATTTTAAAATCCATAATTTAAAAACTTTTCACAACAAGAAAATTACCCAAATCCAAAAACCATCACTAAAGAGGTTTTCTACCATTATTATCACACCAAGTCCATAATCAATTTCAAGAAATACAAAAAAAAAGTATAATCCAGCCTTGGTGTTTTAATAAGAGGAGTCAATATTGAAGCTACCTACCTAAAAAAATAGGACAGAAATGAACAACATAAATTCTTCAACAAAACTGGGTCGAATCTCAAAAAACCTACCTTAGATCTTGTTCCCTAACACCAAAACAACCATATATCATCATGATTAGAATCAAATATCATAAATATATCCCTAATTTACTGGATCTTTGAATCTAAGGGAGGGAAGAAGAATATATATAAAGAAAATTTTCTAGAATAGATACTTACCATGCAATCCAGCCTTCAACGCATCAAGATTTTACAATAGATAACTTTAGATCAAATAATGTGAAAACTAGGTGTAAATATGTCACCATACACTACCTCAAAACATGATTTACATAACAATCTATTAGGTTTAGACAAACCTTGATCCAACTGTGTTTTTCCTCCATTTTGATTTCCACAGTTATTCCTAGGTGGACGCATGGTTTTTATATACCGTATGCCTAACAGTACACCTTCCCAGTAGCCTCTTTATCTCTTTTCATAGCTTCTTATGGGATTTTCATAGTTTTAGCTAACCGTTCTCAAACCATTAATCTCCAAAAAATCCCCAAAAACATTTCAAAATTTATCTAAACCCTCCCAAACGTCAAACAAACACATAACATACTTAAAATACATAATTAAAGGGTTACTATGATGTACTCAGTATAAGTATATGAATGACATATGTTTATAACATTATATATAGTATAATCAAAGTACACCATTACAGACTATAAGTAATACTTGAGTCTCATGAGTGAAATATGTTTCTATATATGTGACCCTACCTATAATAATATTAACAAATCATCACAACCAATTACTTTCTGTGATAATTATTTAATAATGAAAACTCATATATTTTCTTTGAGGTGCTATCTATCATTTAAAACTCATGTAATAAATTAAATGGTAATGTGAAAATTTAAATTAATAATAAAATCATGAAAAATTGTATAATCACATATTCCACAAGATATAAATTAAATTTTATTCTAAAATAAAACAAAAATAAATTAAGGGGAAACTGGGTAAAATATATCATAAAAGAATTTATATACCCATCATTTTTTTCTTGTGGATAGTGTATTTTTCAAATTTTATGTTATTTTATATTCTACAATGACTAAAAATCCTTTTATTACCCCTCTAAATTATTTATATAATGAGATAGTACTTATGAAGAATAATTTTATCCTTCTGTGAGGCTGAGGTTCCTTAACCCACAAAACAGATCCATTATTATGATAATAGATATTTATTATATTTAATATATAAAGTACTACCCTTAGTCTAGAAATTAAATTCTTAAACAAAAACAATTCCATTGTAATATCTGGTACAATAATATACTCATCTTATTTTATAGAATAAACTTCCATAGTATGATTATATCTATTTTATACAATCGGTCCATTATCAAGGAAGAATGAAAATATATATTAAGATCATGAATAATTTTATTTGATTTTGAATTCATCATTGGTGTAGGATTATACAATGTACTCTTTCTCACCTATAAATACAATGAATACATTATCAGTATTTATTAGTTACTTTAAGAAATTATTAACAATGATTAAATGAATTTCACAAGGATTTGATTAGTAGTGGATATTTATTATCAGATATTAAGAGATATTACGATGATTACACAACATGAAATATGTTATAGTGATAATTAATGAAGCATCATGAATAACATTCCTAAATGTCATCACTATATTAGTAGAAGGATGTTGATTTATTTTAAAACTAACAACAAGAAAAATAGTTAAGGCCCCTACTTAGAATTTTCCACAATGAACCATTTTATTACTTTTTAATATAACTATTTTGAATCAATCCAAGAAGAAACTTTGATTTATCTTTATAAATCTTCACACCCAATATGAAGTCTATTTATCCAATGAATTTTATTAAGAAACATTTTTCCTAAAAGGACTTTCTATATTATAAATTCAGGATATAATTTTCAAATAGTATCATATCATCTATATAAAAAACATAAAATGCAATAATTATCTCAATAGATCACTTGTATAAAAAAAAGTTTTTAGATTCCATGGTTCACCTCTATCAGTTATATTTCATCATGAAAATCATTTCAAATCCAAATTCTAGAGGTGTATTTAGAAGGCTCTAACAATATAATTTACACCATGGCATGAGAAAAGAAAATTTATTTCCATTATTTATGAAAAATAATCATGTAAATACATAATCAAAATGGATATTCCAACTCCATGAATATTATTTATTCCATAACAATTACAATTTGATACGTTTTAGTACCATTTTTGTTATGGTTTTTTAAGATTCTTTCTTGATTCTAGTTTTCTTGTCTAGATAATGATATTTTAAATATCATGTTCTAGATCATAAATGAGTATTATAGTCGTGTAATTATAGTGGTTTAGGGATAGTTTGGATATTTTATTTGTGATATATGTGGAAAAGTGATTGTATACAGATGATGAAAGTGTAGAAGATTTGGATAACATAATAATCACTTTGATGAAGTTACATAAGGCATGAAATGTGTTCATGTTAGTGTAACTATGGGTTTTCAAAATTATATATAAATAAATAAATATATATATATATATCATCAAAGAGATATATGAGAATGAATTACATTGATCAATGTGAAATAACGGTTGTGATTGTATTATTTTCTCCTGTTTATGTAGAACTAAATTATGAACAACATTAAATATCTTGTTGTAATTCATTGTTTACTTTTGTTTTTGTTTGTATTTTTTGGTTGAGTTGTGTTTTGAACGAGTGTGATGAAGGTGGTATTTTGGTCTAGTGACTTTGGTGTGACTTGTTTTCTTAGTTCTGGAATATCTTGATCATGGTATTCTTTTAATTCTTAAAGTTTTTAACTTTATTCAAAAATTAATGTTCCACTGATTTTATTTCAGATATGGTGGATTAAAATAAAAAAAAGTGGTATATGAGATTTTGGTACAATAAGGATCTTAAAACTCAAAATAAAACTCTTCATGTAATGTTATTGTCTCTATATTTTTTGTCATTTCAGTTGGAGTCAACAGTATAAAAAGGATTGGTTTTTTGAAGAATGAAATCCTTGGATCAAAAAATTCACTTAGGTGTACTTTAGTTTCAAGAGGATATATACGGAGTATTATTTGTTTTGGAAGTACTTCAATGTTTGTTTGAATGGAATAAAAATAAAAAAAATAATAAAGCATAATGTTAAAGGAGTGATAGGTATGCACTTTGAATGATATTGATGTCACTGGAATATAATCCTATAATATTTGAGGGGTGAAGACCACAATGTAGTTTATTAAGGCCCTATAAGATATATACGATAAGCTTAAAATAATGAATAAAGTGTTTATGTGGTGGTGGTTATTCAAAATGATAATATCAGAAGGAACAAAATTAATGATCATGATAATGGAGTTAACATGATTCAGAGTTATCTCAAATAACTTAAAGTTGTATTTGTAGAATATTTGTGGATTTTTTTGTAGTTATCACCTTTTTTTTAAATCATGGGATAAAATGTTGATTTATTTATGAAATTTTTGTATAATGACCAACAAAATGTTTTTAGATTTTTTTGATCTTATTTTGAATATAGTTATCAGATAGAAGGAAGTCTATGCACCAACTAGAATGATACTCAATACGAAAGATATATGATGTTCCATTTAATAAAAATATTGAAATAAATATAAAATATTTTAAGGGAAATAAGTCAGGGTATTTCATATGGTACTAGACCCATATGTTTGAATTGGGGGAATACTGGGGACCTTAAGAAATAATGTAGTGATTGTAGGGTGAATTATGGAAGGGGTGATTTTGGGTTCTCATGTTCTAAAAATACCATAGATGAAGTGGAGATTAGTTTACTATTAATTATGAATATTTCTTTGGAATAATGGATCATTGATTATATGTATCTGTTTGATTCTATTTATGAAAGGGTATTCGTGGTCTAATATGTGTCTGGTAGCTTTAGTAGTTTTAATCTAGCTGAGGATGAAGCTCTCAAGATAAAAAAGGAAGGGAGATGTGATGTTACAAATATGAAATAAAAGCCTCTTGGAGTTATAGGGAGTTTTAAACATATCAGAGTAACAAAAGAATATATTTTTTTTTATTTAGATAGATATATATTTTTTTAATAATTTTACTTGATTGAGTATGGAAGATTACTTGAGGTTCTATAGTTATGTCTAGAGGTGATAATAGTGGAATTTAAGTATGATATAGAAATACCATTTGGTGAAAAAATTATCAAAATGGATCCTTTCAAAATTCCGGAGTTCTGGAAGTCCCATCATAGGTAATTAAGTTATAAGAACATGTGAGTCTTAGTGGATAAGGATATATTGAATTTTGGTGAAATATATTTTAGATCTTTTGGAAGTACTATGAGAAAGAGTTCATTTATCACAAATATAAGGTCACATAAGCCTATGAATTTAGAGCTGATATATATGGATTTTTGGGAGATTATGATAATATTTTCTCATGGTGGGTCTTTTTTGTTTTTTACATTCATTGATTATTTAAAAAATAAATCATGGTTTTACTTATGTATAAATATAAGGCGTTTTGGGTGTTTTTTTGAAGGGAGATTAATGGTGGAAAAAGAGTTCAGAAATAATATTAAGTGATCAAGTTCCAATAATTGTATAAAATATTATAGTAAATAATTTTATATGGTTTCATAGAGAAAATAAATCATTTTCATGAATTTTTTTACATGAAAATAAAATTTATCGTTGTATCAAATTGAATGATTCAGATTCTAACTAAGAATGATCAAATTATGATACTACATTATAGAATTTATAAGGGGTTTTGGGTAGAGAAAATAAATTATGGATCTTATATTGTTTACTAGAGTATTTATACACCAAGAAAGTATTAGATTAAAAATAATAAATGTATAGAAAACCAATAGAGGTTTCCCATATTTTTGTTAAATGTACAACCTACATCCATGTTGGCATTAAGGATTAGAAAAAACTAGAGGAAAATTTCCAATAATGTTTCTTTTTTTGGTATAGAAATGGGAAATTTTTATTTTAGATTTCAAATAACGACAATAAAAAGATCTTTATAAGACAAAATGTTCACTTTAGTGGGAATTTCTTATAGAAATAACATAAATTTTTGGAATGTGGAGTCATGAATAAAGAGTCAGCAGAGCATATTCAAGTTCTTTCTAAACAAAAATTACAAAAGATCAAAAGTTATGGAAATTTCAAAAAGCATGGAAAGTATATAATAATAAACATATAAAAAGTATCAATAATATAAATAATTGTTTTATCTCAACGTAGATCTCTAAAAGGAAAAATTATAGAATTACTTGTTCTATAATGACATGATCCATAGTATGAGTTTTCTAGGTTCACCAAGAACAGATGAAAGGTTTAGTGGTTCATAACAAATTTTCAATAATATTTTTGTTATATATAGTTGATATCTTGAGATACTTAAATAAGTGAAGGGTATTAATTTTTTTGAAAAGTATGAGTTAATGATGAAATATGAAATAAATATATTGAATGAAAACCAAACATGGAAGATAATAAAACTACTATAAAAGATATAAATATTAATGAATAAATGGGTTTTATCATTGATAGAAAAAATGGGTGGTACTAAGAATTAAAATTCTATGTATGTTGTAAAAAAATTTTAGATGAAGGTAAGAGTGAATTTCTATAGAATTATCTCACCCACTACTAAAAACCCAACCATACTGATAGTATTGAATATGGTTTCTTTTAAATTTATTTATATAGAATATATGGACGTTCTAAAATCATGTTTTTATTTTTATTTAAAGGTAGAAATCATTATAAAGTAGTTGGAGGGTTTTTTTGGACAAAAAAATGTGGGTCTGGTTGGTTAGTTGAAAATAAACCTTTATAGTGTGAACTAAGTGTCATGGATATGAAACTATAAACATGTTGATTTTATAGATGATAAGGGGGTTTCCTAGTGTAACTCAGACAATTGTTTTTCCTAAAGGAGTTCAAGGATTGGAGGATCACCATCCTTTTATTCTATGTTGATGACATTCTCCTTTGAGTCCAAACATGAAATAGATTCTATAGGTGAAATCTGATTTTTATAAAATTTTCAAGATGAAGGATCTCAGATAATCCATGAAAATTTGGGGGATTCATATTAAAAGAGACTAGATAATGTCAAAAATAAGTTTTTTCTCATAAGTAATACATCCATAAGGTCATAATTTTTTTTTAATATAAATATAAACCTATTTCAACCCCATTGGTCTCTCACTAAAATTTATCTAATGAGAGACCACAAAAATTATAATATACTACTATTACATAGAGAATGTTACATTTGAATTCATAGTTTATAGCTTGATATACAACTTGGTTGGTAAATGGATGTATATTTCACATATAGTTGGAGTTTTTTAGTTTATTGTTAATCTAGGAAAGGTGAAATAATATTTCTAAGTTTTTTCTTTGATATCTCAAAGGCTTGGAAGATACAGCCTTATATTTTAGAACAAATGATATTTTATAGGGTTATATTGATATAAAATTTTGAAGGGGATATTGATGTATAGAAAAGTACTACAAGATTTGTATTTACCTTCAGAGGGACTACCATAAGATGAATAATGATGTTACAAATGGTTGATGCACTATCCCTAATGGAAGATAAGTACGTGGTTCTTATAGAAGTAGGGAAGGAATTGATCAGGTTTAAGTGTTTATTAGAGGACCGTATAAGGATTCAAGAAAACAACATTTCGTTATACTGTAGTTTGAGTGAAATTCATTTGGCTAAAAGTATTATGATTCATACATGAAAAAAGAAAATTATATTGAAGTATCATTACATCAAAAAGTTACTGTAAGATAGGGTATTGGGTCTACAAAATATCGGTAGAATTTAGAATTTAGAAAACATTTTTAACAAACTCTTAGTCTAAAGAAGCATGATGAAACATTCTCCTCAATAAGACTCAGGTTACTAGAATACATAATAGAGAAAATAACTATCACTATAGAATTTTGAATGATCTGTTGGGATAACTGTTAGTGGTTTCCTTGAATCCTTGAAAGCAGCCTTAAAATTGTAGACTATTTTGAGTTTTTAAAGACTCTGATGGTTTTAGTTTTACATGCATATAAGGAGATATTATAGAACTCTAGTTCCAAATCTTAGTGGAGGAAGATAGTAGTAGAAGTATAGTAGAGTAAATCTAGTTTTAATGTCATGTTCCAGAACCAGGTGGCCACTTGGTAGTGTCAGGATGATGAAAGTGAAGAAGCTCTAGTTTATGTAAGAATCACTTTAACAAAGTTATGTATGGTGTGATATATGATTTCATCAATGTAATTATAGTTTTTCTAAATAATTCATTTAAATCATTATGGATTTATGTGAGAATTAATTTTACTGATTTTTTAGAAACAATAGTTATGGAAGATAGAACTGTGGGAAATTAGAGGCGGACAAAACTAATTATGGTTTGGTCATAAATTTCATAAAGTGGCAGAATCAGTTGATTGGATGAACCTTACTATAAATAATATGGTTGTAAGTAATTGTACTATGTATTGTGTGATTTATTATGGATTGAATTTTTGGATTATGATTGTAATCATTTATTCTTCCATGAAATTAAAGGAAGTAACAGTGTTCTCTTCTGGATGTGGGACTAACGTCTAAACTATGTTAAATATTTTTTTGTCTTTATTTTGATTATTTTATTATGTTTGTGGGTTTTCTTCCATGAATTTTTTCCTTGAGTTTTTGAGGATTGTTTTTTGGTTAATTTATTGGGGTGAAATTTTTATTCTATGTTTTGGTATATCTTATTTGTGGGGTTTTTTGTTTTAGTAGTTCTATAATTTTTATATAGTTGATGTTTTAGTGGTTTGAATATGGTTTCATTGGTTATAAATACCAATAATTTGGATACTTAAATCATATTGGTTATACCATATACATGATTTTGAATATATTCATTTTAAATAAAACAAATTTTACATCCATTTAATATATTTTATAATCATAAAAAAAATTAATTGATTGAAAAATCCATATAGAATTTAAAATAAATACTAAAGAGAATATATTTTTATACTCAATACCTTGATATTATTTATAAATGTTTTACTTATATGATATTATATGTTGACAAAATACCATCCATGTGAGTTTAATTTTGAAAAAATCACTTACAACCAATGGGTTTTTCCCCTTCAAGGGGATCAACCAATTCTCAATATTGAATTTTGTACATGGATTCTATTTAGATTTAATGAATAATAACCAATCTCAGTTTTCATCCTTAATGACAATAGAAGTTTTAGGTGATGATTTTTCTACTCGAGGATATTGTTTATCTCTAAAGGCGTGGTTTGATGGTCATAGTGGTGGTCAGAGCTCTCTGTCAAGCCCTTAGTCTGCTTCTACTCTATTGTTGCTCTAGGGTTCCACCACTCTTATCCTATTTGGATTTTCATGGTGGTTTTCAAGGTGTATTAGGATGTGAGTTTAAGTGTTCAATGGTGTTCCATGAGGCATCTATTATAGTGTATTTTTTTCTATATTTGGGTCCTTTAGTGGGATTTTTTTCATCATTTTTGTGGAGCTTATTCGAGGTCGCAAAGCTTTGTGATGTTTATTTTTCTTATTGCTTGTTATGGTCATAATGGATGGTTTGTTGTTTATCTGGTGAGATTACAGAATATAGTGAAGATGGATATTTTTTTTGGATTATTTTTTTAAAGATAGTTACACTGATGGTTCACAATTTGTATCCTAAAAATGTGATGATAGTTTCATGGATGTCACATGCTCTAAGTTACGGTTTTGAGAGGTTTCTTCTGACATGTCTATTTCTAAAGATGATGGATTCTTGGGGTCGAGTTGATAGATGATGTCTACTCAGGATGGCTATCTCTTTGATCATGGAATCCTTTCTTTACATCTCATCCTTTCATCCGTTTGTTTCATGTTTAAATTTTTAATTTTTAATTAGGAACTATAATTTGTTTAGACTTGCGATTATTGGTTTTGGCCTGAAATTTTATAGTTACCATTAAACCTAATATTTTATTTTGAAAATAAAAAAAATTATTTGGATAGGATGACCAATAAACAATTCTAAAAATAAAAAATCTTGATGGCCTCCTAGTGAGTTATAATTTCATCTTTTATGATCTTAAATTTATCATCATTTTATATAGAAAATCCTTATATCCAATTCTCCTCAAAAGTGACACCATGTATTTGAGATTATTGTGATATTTAAGATTGTTTAGTTTAAAAAAACCACTTATTAAGTCATCTCATATTGTATATTATGATCCATTTCAATTTATTGGTTTTAAATTTCAATAAGTTTGATCTTATTATAACTATTTTATTAAGAAATATTTTCCTTATTAGGAACATTAAGAAAAAAATATTTTTCTTTTTTTATGTCTTATAAAAATAATAATCCATAATTACCTTAGTATATCTATAAAATAATAATCTACTAGATTTATAGAAATGTTTATCCAAATCCAAAAATCATATATATGCTTTAAAACCCTAAATATATTTTTAAGATATGTTGGTACATTTACCAGTCCATATATCATTTATATTTTTATCAAAAACATTAGATAAAACATGATTCAGTGTGAAATAATTATTCTTATGTTCATAATCCAAAAATTATATAAGAAGTATAGATTAAATCCTCATAAATTGAACTCTTTATAACAATTTATTATTGATTTATTTTTAAAATACAACATTCTATCATTTATTATCTGAAAAATATTGATGTATAATAATTCTAAAATCTCTCAAATAACTAATAAATTGTTTTATTAAGTATTCTCCACCATAACCAATTCAAAGTATGTTAATAATCTTTATAATATAGTTATGTTGGTCATTTTTAATACCCTGAACATGTCAGAGGTTTCAAATTTATGATTAATGAGAAAAATATAACTATAATCACTAAAATATTCATTTTAATTCACAAAGTATTGAAAACCACTATGGATAACCAAGAAAGGATGAATTCAACCCCAAGGGGGGGTTGAATTAGTGTTGTCTAATTTTTATTATTTTTTTACAAATAAACCCCTATAAGTTTTTAGTGTAATTAGATCCTCTTAAAAATCTATACTTACTCACTCAATTGTATTTTATAAAAAAAATTACAACATGAATCAATTATTTTTATAAAGTTCACCCCATTCAGGTGGTTAAATCCTTTTCATGTTTGGTGTTATCCAAGACATAGAATAATTCAATCATATGATAAATTGAATAACAAGGAATATTATAGTAAGGTATAATAATTGATTCAATGTAATTTACATCCTACTATATTATGGAAATTTCCAATGTTTAGAATGAATGTATGAATTTAAATGATTAATATATTTAATAATATTTTATATATCCATCTATCAATCATAGATATTTTTATTATCATGCTGATAATTTTAGCAGAAACAACCATGTTCCTAGATCTTCATTAGTTAAAAATTATCTTAATCATTCCATATTTTCATGGCATGAATTATCTTTTATGTTAATGTGGTATATCATACATTTATCCTTTTCTATTTTTTACTTCAAGAATAATTGATATATTTTGATGAATTGATTCCTTAATTCAAATTCCATTTAAAATATAATCTATAATTATATTCAGTGAAAACGATTATGTAAATAATATATTTATATATATAAATTCCTATAGAAATCAGGAAATCTATTTTAAAAAATTTCAAGTTATAAATATATAAAGACCCTGAGAGAGTGGTTATTTATTTGACTTTAATATAGAAAAACATTTATCACCAAATATTCTTTATCATCTGGTAATGTTAATATATCTACTATAATTTTCCTATGATCAAATGTTATATGGGTTCATGTTCTACAAAAATACCTTTTATGTCTTTTATATTGAAGAGTCATTAATGATTGGAGGGGCTGACGAGTCTTGAAAATTAAAGCAGGACCTCATGAAGTGAAATAATAGAGGGAGTGTTATGAGATGTTTTTAACCATGACATGTGCAATATAATTATGGTATTTATATATAAAAGTTTTAAAAATATAAAAACACCATTCTATCATATGGTATATTTTTTTATATAACATTCAAATTGGTGGCAGGCTATTTTTATTTCATATAAAAATTCATTCATGGGGTTTGAAGGTATTTTGAGTTTTATTTATTGAAAAAATGATCATGGGTGATTTAAAATATCATTTAAAATGATTTGGAATGAAGATATATAAATAAATTAAAAGTAGTAATTTTATATTCCATTATTTATATAAAAACAAGTGTTTGGTGGATCCAAAATAGATTCTGAATGTTTCAGGGAAAAATAGTTTTTTATGACAGTTTCAGTTTTTTAGTTTCTATATAATGGCTTGGATAAGGTGAAATGGCCATATAAGGATATTTTTTTCATTTAAATTTAGTGGTTGGTCACTAGGAGGCCCAAAAAAATCAATAAACTATACCCGAAAACCACAATCAACCCTATAAATACTCATGGTGAGAGTGGGTGTAGTGATGGTGTTTGGATTTGGAGGACTCGAACAAAGAGATTAAATGCTTATGAATCAAAATTTGTATGGTGGACCGCATTTCATGTTAAAAAATATTTATATTCTATGCCTTGGAAAAAATGGTCCTAGTACACAGCCATTTTAGTTGAATGCTATGGTGAGTGTGCCATGGAGCAAGTAAGACCAATTTATAATGAACATGAGGAAAACCATGGGGAGAACAAGGGTGATTTTAGATTACATTTTGAATTTAATTTATATCTAAAAAATATATAATAAAATAGTGATATAATGAAGAGATATATCTATAGAGATAAGATATGACTTTCATCCATTCCAAAATGGGTTGTGATGAGGACCTCATTCCACAATAATTCCCTATATATATATATAAACAATGAATCACATTTTATATGTAGAGTGTGATGAAAAGGATATGAATCAAAGATATTTCTTTCCACCCATTATGGGTATCTTTTGGATTATACTGATTAAAACAACAAGGGTGTAGATATGAACTAAATTCCAATGTCACTTGAGGAAAAGGTAAGTTAATTTTGATCTACTTGTTACAACTCATTTTTATTTCCTATACTCAAAGTTAAGGGATATATCCTTACTTCATTACCTTTCCTTTTTGGTATTAAACTATCAATATACATTATGTAATCACAACCATTGCTCACTGAGGATTAATTACTTGATAAAAAGTGGTGTTGAATCTTGTATTATCCCTTGTGTCATGAATGTTTTGTCTCACTTTATCTAAAAAATTACACCGTCACCATAAATATATTACCCCAATAACCAGTTATGGGAATAGATTTGAAGATTTCAATAAACATAAATTCATCCTACCCTTCTTGGTAGTATATTTTCTCCTAGGACTATCAATTGGAATCAGATCCATATTAGTGAAGTTCTAGGTAAAATTTCCCATAGATCCAAGTTTTATTTTATTGTTTATGTATTTTATTCAATTATTTATATGGATTCTACAAATACAATAAACAATAACTGATTTTTTATGTTTGATGGCAAGTTATTCCACTTGTAGAAGAAGATGATGGTTTTGTATCTTTTATATATTAGATTATATATTCTTTAAACAGTTGATAATGGTGTGTGTCTTCCAAAAGTTGTAATAGTCGATAATCTACTTGAAAAAAGTATTTAAATTTAATGGGAGAGTGAAATATTTTTATTTCATAACTCTCAGATAAATAGTTTCCATGAGTTAAATGAGAAGGAATAGTGAATAGAATATAGTTAAAACTTTATGAAATCTATGTGGGAAACAATGAAGTAAAGTAATCTTAGTTAGAAACCTTTTGGGAATAATTTTAGGATATTCATATGGGATAATATGTATTGGTGGATGATTTCGTTTTTTTAGTGAAAAATATTGTAATATCAATTAAGAGCTATGGATAAATTCTTTAACATTAAATCATAGTGAAAATTTTGATGATAATCCTCCCAGATAAATTCAATGAAACGATTTATACCCTTGAGGATCAATACAATGATGAGTGGAATATCTACAAGATCAGAAATGTTTTAATTTATTACACGAAGAGGAGGTGGAAACTTTAAGGATTAAAGGAACATATAATATGGATACCATATTCCAACATTAAAAAAGACAAAAAATTATTGGGATAAATAAATATCATGGGAATGAAATCAATGAAAAAATGATAACCTATATTTTGAAATATCATATCATTATTATTAAAATTTATATAATTATGAAAAGTTAAATATAATGGTAAGATTTTATTCATGTGTTTAAATTTTATAATGTTAGTACACATTTTAGATAATTTCCCACATTATGAAGAAGTAGATGAAGAGGATATCTATATAAAAAGGTCATCAAGTAGAAATAATTAACTAGAGGCCTTAGAATATAAAATTCTTTAAAAGGAAAAAAGAAGTACCAATACAATTAAGAATAAGGAATTTATCTCAAAACATGGTTCACATATAGTTATGAGAAAAGTAAAGGAGAGCTAAGGGATTATGCATATGTATAGAAAAAATATTTTGTAGCAAAATCATATGAATCCAAAGATTCCTTGTTTAAATAAGAATAATAGAGTAGTGAAGAGAAAGAAAATAATGATGAATAAACACCCATAAAGTTATATTTAAGGATTAATATTTTGGTGTGTTTGAAATAAAATAGAGAATCTTGAGTGGGAAAAGAAGGATTTTAAATATGATAATGATTAATTGAAAAAATAACTTATTGAATCAAAAATAGAAATTAATTATTGAGATACAAGTGGATTTTAATTTAAATATGAGATATTTGAAATAAACACTTGAATCTAGGGAAAATAATCTTTATATTAACATAAATAATATATTTTTTAACCATGAGTATAAATTTGATTTTAAGAAAAATGGTAGATTTTTAAAAATATCTAGGAAAATACCATATTATGGTTTTTCAAAATTCTATAAATGAAGTTTGGGGATGTATAAATAAAGAATATTTTTTCTAATCCAACCAATAAATTTACTTTTTATCCCATGGTTCTGTGAATTATAATATTGGACTCCCAATTATAAAACATAAATAGTGAGAATAGTTATAACAAATAAAATAAGATTATTACATCATCTAAGAAAATGAATATACCCATTACTATAAATAATAGTTGGTATTAAAATTATAAGAGTAGTGATGTATGGAAGAACAAGGATACCAAGGATAAAGCAAAGGGAAAATAAAATTTGATGCAAATTGATACAATGAATGAGAAGGTTGGGAAAAATTATTAGAGTTCTAATTGGAAGTAAAATAAATATATAAATTTTGATAGATATATTTATTACCCCATGATATTTCACATTAAAGGAAGGTATCATAGTTTTATAGTGTATATGCACCAAGATTATGTGATTTGGTATAAGTTGTCATTTTCATATTAAAAGACAGGTCATGAGTCAAATGGGATTGAACCTGATGTTCCTAAAGGCCATCTGAGACAACATCCAAATGAGAATACAAAATTTCATAATACCCATGAATCTCTTAATGAAATTAAGATTGTGTAAGGAACCTAAACACAACACTAAAAAGTGTAAACCTATAGTATTGGGTCAGTTAAATAAAAAGTATTAATCCAAATCTATGAAAAATATGGGTAATCAAGAGAAAGGGATAATGTTTATGGTTTCTTATAAATCTTTAAAAGGAGAAAATATTGGATAATAGATAGTGGTTTATTATCACATGTGACTAAAAATAAATATGGTATGACCAGGCCCATTTATACCCTACATATATTGGTATTAATATGAGTGTTCCACCACAAGAATACCTCCAATAGGCTTAGGGATGGTGACTAACATCAGGTAGGCATATCACACAACATAGGAGGCCTTAGCCTAATGAACCTATAAAAAAGACATATATCCACATAAAACATAATAATATCAGATAAATAATAAAATAAAATTCTATATATAATGCATGGTAAAAATTTTAGTCATCCATAAGTGCAACGATATAAAGTAAAAAGTGTAAAACAAAGGACCACAATCAAAAAATTAAAAACCAATGTAAGATAACCGGTATGTGAAGATAACACCAGTTGAACAACATCTAACATGAAATCTAAAAGTACCTATCTCCTCCTCGTACAACTAAGCTCCTGCTTCATAACACCATGTGAACTGAGATCATCATAAAACTATCCATTGTATGCACATGACACAACATGTGTAGTTGTAAATATTATACGTGGGTGTGTATATACATAACCAGTAGGATTCTTGAAAATACCAGGAGGATGGAAAAGAAAACCCATTAACAAAAACTATAAAGTCAAGGAGAGAAAAACAAGATATTGTTAAAATGTAAATGACTAGAGTTTTATAAGAGAGTCTGGATATGTGTATCCCATCCATAGTATAAATTACTACAACAAAAACCCCTGAATATAAATGAATCTACATTATAACCCACTTCACCTCTTAGAAACATAGTGGGGGACCCACACCTTGTTAAGGTATTTTTCAGAGGGGAGAGTAACCAACCTTAGTGGTGGAATCCATGCCAGTTGAGTAGAACAATCATGATGAGGCAATACATAACTCCATTGATTGAGGACCCATGTATTGAGAATATTGGGGAGTAATTAACTACAAGAAAAATACATGGGACCCATTTCGTATCAGTAGACCACTAATGAGGGAGTTCCTAGCCTTGTGTCAACATCGATCACCACACCTAATTCTCACTATTATCCTGATAAATTAGAGTAAACTAAACTACCTAAATCACCTCACATACCATCTCTAATCATGAAGAGGGATTCATTGTCATGTTTAATATAGAAAATTGGTTAGGATGTACTAATCACATGTCTAAATATTATTCATAGGTAAGATGATTTAAAAATATCAATGTTTATATAAATACTTAACATGAAATTAAGGGGTACACAACATGTAACCCCACTACAAAAATATGTTCACATGTCCCCATTCACATTTTGTGTATAAGTTGAACTACATGGAATGTTAAAAATTATACCTAATATGTGTGACACACAGAGGTACTCAATGTGTACTGTCACTTCATATGTCATGTTGGGATTAAGGTTTATGGAATGTAACCCTTCACCACATGATGTGTAGGGCCAAATGAAATATTTTCCATATAATCCCTATAAACACTAATCTAGGTGACATAGTACCACCTGAAATTTACTTATAAAGTACACCTAATGTGTTATTTAACTCTGGACACAACCCTATTAGATAATTCTAGGTCAATACATGAAAATTAGTTCATAATTACATACTATGTAATAACAACTTTTACCTATAGTTCTGAATCTCACCTTGAATCATGCCGCTATAAGTAATTTGACATTTAATCTTTCCCAAAATTTATTCTTTGATCCGCGACACCTAGTATCACTTTCGAGACCCCTTTACGGACAACCTTAGCTAAAAATGTCTATAAATGAATTCACACAACTTTTGGACACCCCATACATTACTAACATTTAATATTTCATCTTATTTCTCGTCCTAATAGCCAGTAATCACTCATTGAGAATCCAAAATGCTGTGATATCTACTGCCTTGTCCATATTGGGTGCTCAAAAACCCATATATAGATTTTTCATTGACCTGGGATTAGAATTATTAAACCATTAATTATAGAGAAGGATGATAGTAAATGGATGAATAATGTTTGAAATTATGAAGTAAATCTATGAATTAGATTATTGAAGGATGGCGAGAGATCCTAACAATTGATGGTTAGGTGTAGATCTTACAATGAAAAAAACATATTAAATTTGGATTGATTTTGGTTAGATATAGTGTAGACCAAAATCATTGGGATTTAGAATTACTAAAAATTCAAAGACAACAAATATACTAATGTAATTGATAAAATAATCATAAGGAAAAATGTAAAAATCAAAAATTACAAGTCTAATAATTATTAAAGATCATTTCTTGGTGAATATTTCATATGCATTGTGTTTCCTTGATGATACTTGTCTGAAATAATTCATCATCTCCTAGATTCATTAACTCTCCAAACCTACTCTAAATATATATATATATATATTTCTAATTAGGAATATTACAATGAATAAATCTAAATTATTGATTTAAAGATGATAAGTATTAGTAGATATTACATTTATTTATTTAAAAACTAACAAATTTATTTAATAACACACCCATGATGGTTTTGGATTGGGGACCTAAATGTGTATAGTAATTACACAATACTTAATCTAAACCCCATAATATAGATTCAATCGTGGTGCAAGGTTTCCTATTTGAGGTTATATTTACGAGGAAATTATAATTTACTATAATTGTGAGTACATAGACTAAAAATAATTTATTATATCATGGTATCTATAAATATAATACAATGAAAAATACATAGGTACCCGTCCCAAAATTTTTATTTAAAATATTTTAAATATTCAAATTGTAAAAATATGGGTTTCTAATTCTCCCCACCAATAAGTATTTTCACCTTGAAAATCACAACCTACATGAAAAAGTGAGGGTATTGAGCCTGTATTTGACTCTTTCACTCCCATGATATCTTATGAGGGTTCTCATGATTCCAAAAATCTTACACTAGCTATAGAGACAATCCCCAGAGTGTCCTATCCTAATAGTCACTGATTGCTGTTGTGAAATCAAAGAAGGTAGAATCATACTTGATGAATAGTGATTCCCAATAAATTGGGTATGATAGGTTATGCACATATCTACTCATCAACAAGGTATAGAAGATATTGGCACCCATTCCAACTATGTGGGAAACTGTAGATAGTAAGTAACCTAACCTAGTGTATATTGGATCCATAATAGACCGATAAACCTTGGATAAAACATTCCCCCCAAAAAAACAATCATAAGCTGTGTCATAGAGAAAAATTTAAGAACATGTGATCTCCCTCCTCAAATTATAACATCGTCCCTCATCTATCCATGTTGGATTTATGATAGATCTAGAATGTTCTCTTCTACACAAAAATCACTAAAACCTTCTCTATTGTCAACCACATAAGATTTGAACCCATCAATGATGTATATCCAATATCTATCCAATATAGGGTGACCAATATGGTCAAATATATAAGTCATTGATGTATACCTTTCTAATAATAGAGAGGTAGATTTCCTGGCATGTGAAATGTACTATGGATAATTGATCCTCCGACCTATGCCTAAAATCTATCATAAAAGACCACAACATATCCTCTTGAATGTAAATGGTTTTATCTATATGGGCATATTTCATAGTTTGTAACATTGTACTCATACGTAATTGAGTCTTGAATTCCACTTACAAACTCCTCTATAACTAGCATGTGAATAAAGAATCTCAATAAAAACAATCATTGAAGGACTCCCATATAATCATAAGCTCTCTTCTATCTATAAAATTCCAAATATCTCCACTAAAATATACTACCAAATAAGAAGGAAGTAGGTCAACTTGATCAATTGGTTCAAGATCACCCAAATAGTGTCATGGAGTTTTGTTAAACATGAAATCTCATAAAAAATTCCATTGATATTCCATCCTAATTACACTATAGAACCTATTGGGGATACTGAATCCTGGTTTTCTGCCTTCACCTATTGATAGAAAATATTCCATTTGATAAACTAAATAATTAATATCGCAATACATGTCCACCAAAACAAACACCTGATATATTGATACAAATTATTCACACTTAGGTATACTGTTAATGGGTATGTGTTGAACTCTCTCAACACCTCCTCATGGAGCATGACTAGAACCACTGTCTACCCTAGAAAGAGGATGATGTGTTCTATACATTAAAAAAACCATCAAGTGCACTTAATGAGGATATCTAGTCATGAGGGACGTCATAATTGATTTCTCCCAACTAGGACTCCCTCACATGATAAAAAAATTGAGGTTCCATCACCATTGATAAAAGATAAGCCACATATCACTCATCCACTAAGGAAAACTATATCACTTCCAACTACTGAAATTATTCCTCTATTAACTAAACTAATGATTTTTTATTTAGGTAATCATCCAAACAACATCACATTAATAGAGTTTATAAAATCCTAAAATTATATTTTTATAGGAACCCAAACCAATACCTCTTCCCTAGATTACAATCTCTATATGCGATGATGTCTTTGAGACTCTTATAATCCTTATAGACTGTGAACTGGTGACCAAAAAAGAAATTACACTAGGTATTAAAGGTGAACATAATTTCTTCAATCTTCAAAAAATATTTCATGTTGTTCTTCTCATGAGTTTTCAACTTTCAAGACCCATAATCGATCATCAACTTACTCTATAATAGTACCCAACCAAGTCTATCACTAGAGGCTTAAAAAAAGACCACATACACAACCCCTTCCCCTAGATTAGTCAAAATGGTGGCACTTATCAATCCCCAATTATCCCCCTCAAAATCAATATAGAATAAATCAAACCAAGAAATGGGTATCCCCATTTAGAAAAGTACAGTAATGGAAGTTGTAATAATGAATAAGTCCTACACAAATATCTAGTAGTATCATCACAACCCTAAGAAGATCAATAACTAAAAAATTATATTGGATGGATCCAAAAAGTTCTACCACAATCATTATTGGGTATAACATTAATTTTTTCACTTAGGTGACCTTCCCTAAAAAGTGGGACTATAAAATATAACATTGATACTTTGAGAGCACACCCTAGAGATGGCACTCTCAAAAAAAGTCCAAGGAAATCCCCAAATTAATCACTTTCTCATTATATGATGATTAATAAGTGAGGATATCATTTTATAAGACCACAACAAACTATTAAAATAGGGGAGAAAATATCTAATTAATGAGACCCATGAATATAACTAGAGTATTCGTTATTTCTAATGGAATCACTAAAAAATCAAAATGCACATAACAACACTTGAATTCCCTCTTCAGGCTATCCTCAATGA
Source organism: Viscum album (assembly GCA_963277665.1). Taxonomy (NCBI): domain Eukaryota; kingdom Viridiplantae; phylum Streptophyta; class Magnoliopsida; order Santalales; family Viscaceae; genus Viscum; species Viscum album. The sequence continues at coordinate 119,892,462 of OY728146.1, read as the reverse complement.
AAATGAAAATATTATGATTGAAAAACTTAATATTGATCTTTTAGAACCAATTAACTCCATTTATTTAGTAAAATAGGTCATTAATCCTTAAAAAAAGATATTGTTTCAACACTTTAACCTAGTTTAGTTTGTAATATTAAATAAAAATCCTCAATAACTCATCTAAGTGTTCAGTGAACCACACAAAAGCTACCAAGGGGTGCATATTTGGTCTCAAAAAATCATTATCCATAAGGTCCTATAACTACATTATCAACTCTTTAATATCATCCAGTGACATTTGATAAGATTGAGATAACATCATAGCTTTCCTATGGTGCTGATCAATGTATAAGTCAATATCCTATAGAGGGGGATATCCAGAAACATCCACAGAAAATACATCTATATACTCCTGCAAAACTACAATATGATGATATAATAATGCTTATGCTATGAAAAAAGCTGAAATCCCTAACTAAGGGATGGTTGAATATAACTTAATATGTAAAATCTTCACTCATCACGATAAAAAGGCCCCAATTACCAATGAACAAAAACATTGATCTATCCACTCATAACACAACACTCTCCAATGGTAGTATTCTATTCTAGGATAAACTGGGGATAGCCAGTCTGTGTCATGCTTGATCTCATAAGGTCTATATCAACCATTAGGAGGTTCCACAAAACCACTCTCTATTGAGCACATGATTTCATTGTTGGAAATTACGGGTGAGTATATGGTCGCTCCTAGTGGGAATTTAATTCCATATATGGAAAGATATGGGATCCAATGGGGTCTATAACTCTTGAATTAGGGATAAAAAAATAAATTAATGGATCATAATAATATCTATGTGTAAGGATGCCAGTGTATACAAAATAATGATTATAACTTGAATCATTTTGGGAACTTCCTAGTCGGGGACCTTCATTTCTTACATCTAGTTATACCCCAGGATGGTAGCTCATGTATCTAGGAGGAGACTACATATGGGTACAAGTAGTATAAATAGAACATTGCAACATACACATTTAACTTCTCGTTCTGATTCATAAAAAACTCATTTGTTGTATCTGAATCATTGAGGACCAACCTTTATGCCTTGAAGTGGTCCTTGATCATGACACTACCTATATCACTAAGGTCCATATACTTCCTAACTACACATTTCTACACATTGGGTAGGGAAATCCTATTTCATATAACCTCATCCTCAGTATGAATATAAAGGGATGTCTCTTAGCTAAATGGATCCACCATGTGATTTATGAGTTATTGATCCTCAGAACTAGAATCATGTATGTATATTCATTTAGCAATGTGATTTTGATACCCATTTTTAGACAACCACTATTTATTCCTTTGCTTATGGATATTTTTTAATTTCACATTCTACCTATTTCCCCTCTACTAAGACCTCTCAAATACCAAATCTCTTTCTAGGCCCTCTATGTATGTGGGAATATAGAGAGAAACAACATTGGATCAGATTCCACTATGAAGGTCCTTCTAAAACATCCATTATCAAATGAATCCCTCATGAATCATGCCAATAGAGTACCTCATGAGTTTAGTAAACCTTAACAAAAACTATGAGATTGATATAATACCCTTATGTAAACCCATAAATCATAAATTCATATATCCCTCATAGTATATGTGTAAAACGCATAAAAATAGGTTCTCAAACTTTGACCATGAAAGAGTATCCTATTTGTGTTAAATGAATTTGGTCAGCAAATAACTCGATGACCATAAATAAGGATGGATTCTTGATCCACTATTTCATAATTAGGTGTATAGACCATGATAAACACTCAATTGGCTACCTTAAGTTAGCCCTCAACCACCTGAGGGTAAGGCTAGCCTTAGAACTTTAGTAGAATCTTTCATTGGAATATATGAAGTTTACTCAACCTAGATGTATCATTATACTTCCTTTTTGAAATTATTAAATACTATGTAGGTAAACTAACATCCACCTATATTGTGGAAGGTGGGTTTTCTTACTGAACCATGGGCATATGATCTTCTCCATTTATGGAAGATGAAATCACCTCATAATCTAGTCACTAAATAGAAGTCTCATTGCTTAGCCAGTTGGTAATAGGTGGTTAAATCATTGATGAAAGCACACCATTAATACTTCTTTGGGTCCTAGTTCATTATCCATGTGGTGGAATCCTTTATTTATAAGTTGAATTATGGTTATTAAATAATATATTGGAATATAGCTCAAGAAGGAAAAAGAAAATCAAGGATTAATCTCTATGTGAAACAAGTATCATTTACTTATTTACTACAACATATTCTTTACAGTTCTTGAATAAAAAATATGGTTATTAGAGTCATGGTGAATGGATGCATTGGTTACAACACCAAAATGGGACTCCTGGACTGAAATCCAAACTCAAGACCCTTGGCCACTATTTCCAAACATTCCCAAACCATTCATTACATATCTCCCAACTACACAATATATCGCTAAAACAAACCCACTACGATACCTCTCAAACATTAACCAACCCACTGAGACCCCATATAGGATGATTATAATCTAATTGCACTACCCTAAGCACACAAACATTTGTCCAAGGGCTGGTGACTGGAATTGAGTAGGTATATGACACAATATGGGAGGTGTTAGCTTAAGACACTTATACACAAACACCAATATCTACATAGGACATAATAATACATCTTAGACAAAAAAAATAGAATGAAATATATAATTCATGTGATTAATTTCTAATCATCCACTACTATAAAGACAAAAAGTAAAAAGTGTGAAACAAAAGTCTAATATCCCAAACATGAAAAAAAACCTATTAAAATTGAAATGTGAAGATGAATTCTTGATACAAAGCTCCTAACACAAACTCCACCCACACCTCTCACCTCTTGGTATCATTATGATCCTTCACTATTTACATTGTATCTACTAATATTTCCAGTAAATTATTTATCATCCACATCAAACAAGACTCATGTGAGAGAAATTACCATCCAGATGTGAATACAAACACACAAAATAAGATTTCCAAAATACAATAAATTGTTGGTATGAATGATAATTACCTCAAACCAAAAATTCAATAATAGGTAATAATAGATATGATTATAAGTAGAAGAATAGATTAAAAAAAGAGAGCCCACTCTGCATAGCCCATCAACAGAAGAAAAAAATAAAATTGTAAACTAATAATCTAAACTACCCAGCATTAAAAACCATAATAACTCTAAAAAAGGTGTTGTGGGGCACATAATTTTCCATTATAAGTGTTATTTAAGGTAGTATCTTACCCCAATGGATGAACAATACCAAATTGAGTAGAAACGTTTTATCGAGTGAGTTAGAAAAGTCCATGGATAGAGAAGCCACACCCTAATAACATGGTAGAGTACTGAACAATAAGAAGAATATGGGAGACCCATTACCTATTACTATACCACTATTAGGGGAGTTTAAAACACTGAGTTTTCTCCAATAGACACACCTAAACCCAATTATCCATCTTATGGAGGAACGGAAACTAAAATACCCAAAACACATTACACCTAACCTTTAATAAAAAATAAGGACGCACCCTAAATTTATATAGAAAATAATAATAAGGATGGATTACTCCTATGTTAAAATTCATGTTTTAGGAAATAATATATGAAGACCTCTATTTCTTGAAAATAACACAATATGTGCTTAGGGTGTGGGGACATAAATTTCTAAACCCCCACTTTACATTTTCAAGGTCTTTGTGGTACTAAGAGGGAGTATGGTTGGGTTTCTGAGGATTGGGGATAGTTATAAACATTCAAAGGGTCTCCACACTATGGTGGGGGGTTTGGTTCTGACCATTTTGATGTTATCTTAGAGTATTTATATTAGGGAAAGTATTTTTAGTCTTTTACATTTATTGGTTATCGATGTAGTTGGCCATTTGGTTCTTTGGTTCACACTGGTGAGGGAAATGGTTTAGTTGGCTAGTTAAAAGGGTTTTTCAATTGGAGTGTCCGTTTGTTGGAAATAGGGATAGAGGGAACATCCTATGGATCCTATTTTGTTTAGTTTGGTGCTTATATTATCACTGTAAAAAAAATAGGTAGTGCGAGGACCACCATACCCTAGTGGTTTGTGTGATTAGGTTAAAACAAATAAGATATTTGTGCTACACCATAGTGTATGGTCATGGTATGCTTATGGGTGATGAAATTACTTATACCACATGATTAATGAGGACATGGTGATAGTCAAAATAGATTGATGTGATTTTTAAAATGTATTATAATTTGGGGTTCAAAGCTTGAATTCTTGATCTATTCTTTGAACGGACTACCCATATTCTTTTTTGGATTACCATACTATGGTGAATGATTACATAACATCCTTTATAGAAATTAGTGTCCTGGATTCCTTTGTTTAGTTTTCATTCTTCTCTCAATCACTAATTGACCCCTTTACCTCTCTTCACCCTCTATTGGTACCTCTTGTGAATTTAAACACCTTTGATTGTCCATATTGAAGCCTCAAAAATCGTGGTACACATCTTTCCCCACTCTTATCAATTATTATAGTTCTTCTTCCTTATTGGATCTTCTTTTAGTAGAGTTCCTCTATTTTGGGTTGGAAATCACGTGAGTTTTTATGATACTTTCCTATTATTAGGTTTTGGTGGGGTTTCATTTGGTGGTGGCTAATTCCTGACCTTCTATATTGACAAGAGAGTGTTGAGCATCTATTTGAGTAAGTAAATCCTTGTCATCTCTTTATTTTATGTACATTTTTAGAAATTTCATGTTTTTTAATTCCTTTGGGTGTATAATATGGGGTAAAAAATCAAACAAGTAATTTACTTAATTTTAAATTAAAAGGGATGAGATTATTTTTTTTCTATTTACTTGTTTTTTTTATATTTATTTTTTTTATACTTGTTCACAAACATTAATAAAAAGCATTTTTTTGGAACATTTTTTGTGATGTAATATTTTTTTATTTTTTTTACCTTGTTGTGACTCCTAACTTAAACATACCATGAAAAAAAAGATAAAAAATTTTGTATGGATAATTTATTAGTTTCCCAATTGAATCTAGAATTGTTTGAGAATATCCATGAAATAAAATAAGTTTTGATATAAAATTAGAATTTGATTTTTTGTGTTAAAAGTGAAAGATAAAATGTGTCTATGTTATTATGTTTTTACTATATGAATATAGTGCTTGTGTAAACCTTTTTGGGACTTGCAAAATGATTTTGGTGGTCATCTTAGAGTTGGGATGTGTTGTAGTAGTAGAGTTGTTGTTAGTTGGAATGGTCCATGATATGGGTTGACGTGCAACAGTTAGAATTTGGTGTTTTTTCACAGTGATAAGTTGTGTTGTGGTGATGGTTGGTATGTTTTAAGGTTGATGTTTTTGAGAGGTATGTTGGTTTTTTTGTGGTACATTTGTGGTATTAGCCCAGTCGCAATGGAATAAAGTGTTAATGATTAAATTTAAATTGTATAGGTTGGAAATTAAATGTATTTGATATGGAATTATCATTTAGTAAATGAACTCATAAATTGAACATGAATAATTATAAAATTAATGGGTTAATAAGTGAGGTTTGTTCAATAACTAATAAATCTAGAAATTGATTAATTTTAATGAAAAGTTGAATTATAGATTTTTTGTAACTATTTTATGTGATGTATTGACTTAGTGGTGAAAGTTGTTGATGGTAGTGGTTGTTGGATATTGTGGTGGTGTTGTGGTATGTGCTGGTGGAGTTTTATGTGAACCCATTGGTTGGGTATTGTGTTCTATCTATGTATCATGAATCATTATTTTATTTATATAAATTCTTCAACCGAGTTGGGTAAGATTACCATCACCAAAATATTTAGGTTTCTAGGTGTTTTTTACAACATCCTAGTTGGTTGTGAAATAGATAACTAGTTACCCCTCTTCCTCTATCTCCCTTCAGAATTTGTGATAACGATAGTTGCTGTTTGAGATTCCAAATGATGATAATGTATGGTGATAGAGATTTATAGTGATAAATAATGATAGAGTTAGAGATTCCTAATGATGATTAGGACATGATATGTGGTGGGAGTCATGCATGGTAAGAGGAGGTAGCAAGGTATATGTACATCAATTTCATGATACACTACTTTCCTATTTACGTGATGAGGGTGTGATGTATATTTTGAATGATGCTAGTACGAGATGCTAGACCTTATGAGGTCGGTGTTGGCAGGGATGTATCTCAACACACATCAGAGATGACTGAACATGTGATGGTATGATATAGAAGGTAGGGGACTATAAAATGTCTGATTTTGAGGTGTGAATGTGAAAAATACGTGGGTAAGATGATGCATATTGTATTTTATTATATTTATTTTTATGATTTGTTATTATACTTGGATGCCTAATTTTGTGGGAGTTCCCTGGTGATGTGGGCATTAGATAGTTGACCTATTTAGGAACGTACTAGTTCTACTATTTTTTCACTGGTGTATTAGTATTCTATTTTCAAATTTTCATAGGATACATTTGGTATGATCTAACTAATTATACATGTTATAATCAATCTATGTATATGTAAACTAATTTTTATGTTTCTAGGAGGATTTTAGTGATCAAAGATGGACATTAATAGATTGGGCATTGGAATTTCTATAGTTGGGTTTTCCTTTTTTTTAATTGGAAACTTTATCTATATTTTTCTAGTTTTTTTCATGTATTTGGGGATGATTTGTTTTCTTATTTTATAGTATGTGATGAAGATTATTTATGGTTGTTCATTCTATCACCCAATCATAGTAATACTATTGAGGCTAATGCTTCTAAAATGCACAAACTTCTTTTTATCCTTGGTTCTATTCACTAACTCGGGGACTAATAGAGGTTAGACTTGGGGGGGTCATTATATCTCTTACTTCATTGTCGATCTAGGAGTGGTACTTTAGATGGAGGGGGTCTTGAAAGAGTGATACCAAAGGTTTGATTTGAGTGATATTGTAATGCCCCGACCCCAGTTACCCAGAGTCAGTGCATTATTGCGTAACATTGGCATGATCACCAAAGATCAAGTCTCGAAAGACCGATTAGTTTAGTTGCCTTGGAAACACTAGATACATTTATAAGTCTTACATTACATCATAAAGTAAAACAAAAATACAACAACATATTGTCTTTATATCCCCTCATATTATCCCTACAGGTCATTCATAATACACTTCTTCACATCCTGGAAAAATTAAAACATTGAAAGAGGTGAGGTCAGATGCTCAGTAAGGATAACAATATAGCGGAAGCTTTCATAAATAAACAATAACATTTAAGGCAATGTATAACTAAAACAAAATCCTTTTTAAAATTTAACTTCAGCATAATATAGCAAAAATAAAATTAAATAATGTCATTTACTTATTCACATGGATATTCTACTAGTCAAATAATCACATGCAATATCAATAACCACTTTCATAATGATGTAATGCATAATGACAGACTATCATAACCACATATCCAAGGCCTCATACCAAGACTACAAATAAGATTTTGTCAAGGCCTCGTGCCAAGACACTAGTTTGTCCATGAGACCTACCGATGCATCGAGGAGCTATAGCGGGCTCCACTCGTCACTTATTAAGTTCAATGCATTCCTCATATGAACAGGTTTAAACATATAATAAACCATAACATATTCGTATCACATAAAACATGCATAAAGGAAACATAACATTTCCACATTTCAATCATAAGATATCAATACTACACATTGATATAATAAAAACACTTTCAAAACCATTTTCAATACCAAAATAAAATAAAAAAAAACTTTGTATTTATTTTTCATTTTAAAAAAGTTATGGCTTGTTGAGGACGCCGAAAACTAAAATAATGGTCACGGTGGCAGGGAAGTCATTGTCACCACATACATACGACAAGAAAAACATTCCTTTTTTTCATTTAGTAAAATTTTTCGTATAAAAAGATTCCTTTTGAATAAATGTAAAAGTCAAAGGGTTTTATACACCGTATAAAAAAATGTTGCGTATAAAAAAAAATATGCCTCAATGAAAGAAGATTGAGATTAAGTCCCTTAAAAAGATCATTAAATAAAATAGATATATTATGTGTATTCACTATAAGTACACATAAAGAAAGTAAAAAATACAAGATAGAACATAATAATATCATGACATAATTTTAAAGTAGGAGATTAACCCAAAGAATGGAAATTGGGTTAGGAAGTTCCCTTACCTCGTGTCCGACTTGACTCAATCATTCTTTAACCTCCTGAATAATAAACTAGAGTTAATTTCTTTTTGCTTAAGAACCTTTTACATGTTCATTATTCCTTTTATATCACTTATTACCATGTTATGAACATTATGTAATTATTTATGTTAATAACGGTCATTTTGTCGATCTTTGGTACTTGAGTCAAAAATAACATTATTATAATTACAAGTTGTTTATGTGGTAGAATATACATTATCTCCAGAATTATATTCATGATTTAGATATCATATATATCATATATATCCAGTATATACGGTCATTTATAATATTATATAACATTTAGAGGTAAGAAATGAAATGCACCGTTCATGGAGACGGTAAGCCGTACGTACGCATGAACGCTACTTTCATTTCTATTTCATATTTAATGGAATTAAATTATAATTATATAAAGGTATAATATAATTCCAGTATAATATAATGTATATTTCTATTTACTCTATCCTTTATACATCCCACATATGGCATTAACGATTCAAATCACTTTGATGGGGCGGTAGTCTGCACTTCCTAAAATGAAATTATCGCGTTTACCCACAATGGAAATCATAAAGGTATGCCATAAATGAAAAATACAGAATCATAAGGAAAATAAAAACATAATATATATCATATATAAAAATAGTGTCATCATAATGGCCACCATGAGAGGTGTTAAAAGAATATTGAACAATCATCGTTTCGTGAGGCAGAAATTTTCCAACCATAGAAATAGTATGTTCTTTAAGCATTAGACGAAGGTATGTGTAAGTGTAAATAAAATCCTTCTCATAAAAAAATAATAGTATATTGAATATACTGGTGTTGTTACAAAATAATGGAATAAAAAGAGTTTAAGGGGTTGGAGAAGCAAAATAAAACAAAATAACATAAGAGAAAACACTACCTTTCAAACGGGTAACTCGTTTTAAATTGAGCGAAAGGCTTCCTTGGGAAGAATTATTCCCAAATTGAGGCTTATAGGAGTAATATAGGGAAGTTGAGAGAGTATTTGGGCAGAGTTTGGCTGAGCCAAATGGCTTGGAATGTGTAAATAAGGTGGTAGTGGTGGGGGCCTTTTATAAGAGGAGAGGAGGGGCACTCTTGGAAAGTAATGAAATGTTACTTTATTATATAATGAGTTTAGGATTTTAAAGGTCCCACACTTATATATTTCTAGGATAAGGTGATACGGGTTCGAAATATACTCATCCAATAGGATTTGGACAAGTGTAATTCTTAGATTTTACATTGTCCTTCAATTTTATTAAAATCGTTCATTAATGAGGTAATCGCTGCATCATCATGGTGTCATAAATAATTTAATTTATTTAATGTCTAGATATTATAAAAAAACATCATGATGTAGTAAATCTTTTTATATTTCTAATAAATATTTATAGTAAAAAATATGACTTGTATAACCCCATTTAAAATTTGTTTTAGTAAAACAACTTATGTTTGTGACATTTTTATTTTAACATTAAATAAAAAGTTATTTATGTCATTTTCCTACCAAAGTGGCTCCATGGAGTCCCCAAGTTGACCCATGGATTTTATTGGTCGGCCATGACACATCCAATAGGGGTAGGACAAGTGTAAAAGTATTTTCATATTTTTATAATATCATTTTTACCTTAAATTTCACTAATTACCTTTAATCACAATTAATTAAACTTAAAAGTTATTGTTCACCAAAAAATTATTTTAATCACATTGAACAACATTTTACTTCCTAATGAAAACCATGTATGTCAGATTTTTGAAAATCAAATCACAGAAGTGGTAATGTTTCTTTTAAACAAGAAATTAGTTTTTTTAACTACCACTTAGTGGTTTCACTATTCATCAAAAATTGAAGTTTTTCAGAACAATGCCTAAATATCACTCTAATCTATAATTGATATTCCGAATTCAAAAATTATGTCTATTTTACAAAATTACAAACATATAAGTTGCATTAATTAATTTTATAATTAATTCCCACTGTCACAACAAATAGCGTGTTTTTAAGAAATAATATATATCAAAAGATTGACAATTGTTTATGTCCAATTTCAAAGTGCAATTAATTCTAATGACCAACGTTGGATAAAATTGTAAAAAATATATTCTAATTAAACTTTATAGACACTTAGTAGTATAATTTATCACTGAAAATTATTTTGATTAAAAAAATTGTTTTAAGTATTTTTCACTATTCATAAAAAATTGGAAGTTCTCAAAAAAATACCAAAAATTCAACATAGGCTAATTTTGATATTCTGAATCCACAAATGTAGTCAATTTTGAAATATATAATATATATAATTTCAAAAAGTGGGTATTACTATTCATAATGGTTATTTTGATTGGTCGCAGTGCGTTAGAATATCAAACTTGCGTACAATGCAAGCTATTGCATTATTGAAAAAGAAGAGTATCGTGGAAGCCCGGGGTGTTACATTCTGCCCTCCTTCACTAAATTGCATCCTCGCAATTTGAAATTTTTCTTTGAAAATAAAAGGTAGAAAATAGAAAATACCTTTGTGGAAAATCCACATCGGAAATAGGGTTAATAAAAATATAACATTAAAAGAACGAAAGAGAGGTACAAAGGTCACCCGAGATAGCCCATACTAGGATTATATGAAAATATGGATATGGAGGAAAAACAAACCATCAAGGTATGATAGAGAGTTGTATAAAATAGGATTATGAGAAATTTAACCACAAGAAAATCACAAACTTGTGATTGGTTAAACGGTCATTGAATCCCCAGTTGGAAAAGTTAACTGACAACGTTTTTGTTTTAAGTTACCTTTCATAAAGTTGAGGAATTTATTTAAGAGATTCACTAAGAACGTAAGGAAATATACTTGTAATTTAGGCTTTCATTCTTTAATAAAGTTTTACCACAAACCCATATTTCACTCTAAATGGCAACAGAACTCAAAAATATTCTATTTATCATAATTGTATAAGGTTCCAAATATTACCACATACCATTTAGATTAGGAAAACTATTTTGTAATAACCAGGGAATTCCTATAGGCTAGTGGTTGGTAATAAAGGCCTGTCGCACTATGGTTGTGGGTTCAATTCCTGCAGCTTTGTCCGACGCGACGGGTTATCCCCCAACCTCCAGGTTGTCCTTTTCCTAAACCTATAGTATTATAATATTCCAAAAATAATCTTCATAAATTTTTTAACCTTAAACAATACTATCCAAAGTTCAACTTAATCCATTCCAACCATTATAGTTATCCAAAATACCTCAGTCCAAACTTTCTCTAAAAGGTCCTTAACATCCAAATCAATTGTAACATCAGATTCCCCAAACAATGTAAAGTTTCTCTTATTGTCACATACTAAAAAATTTATTACCTTCATCATATTAAAACCTTAATGAAAAGAACAAGTACTGCAGTACAATACTTATATATATCACAATATTCTTATAACCAGAATATAGTTCTTGAGTCTAAAAACACTAATACATTAATTATTCCACTTCAACTATAGTAACGGCATAAGATTGTCCTTGATCCCTTGGACTTTTCTGAGGTAAGTTTCCCTGACGCTTAGGACATTCATTTGCATAGTGCCCCATTTCCCTACAATTGTATCATTCAACATTGATAGCCTCTTTCTTTCCCTTGCAATCATGAGCCTGGTGACCTTTTTCTCCACATTTATAACAAACTCCCATTCCTTTAAGGCAAGTACTAGGGTGATTCTTCCCACAATTATCGCATGATGGAAAATCCTTCTTTCCCTTTTTCCCTTTATCTGTCTCTTGTTACACCATTCTCTTCTTCTCTTGATTTACTTTGTTTTGATTAGACTTAGATAATTCCTTTTCTGTCTTGATAGCACACGAGACTATATCTTCGTATGTTGAGAAAGATTGTGATACTAAAGCTCGACGGATAAGCAGTTTTAACCCATCAAAGAAACGATCAATCTTACTTCTTGGGTTACATATATAATTTGCATCATACCTCGCTAACCTTGTAATGTTGGCCTCATAATTTGTGACATTCTCAACCTCCTTTTGTCTCAGACTCAGAAATTGCCTTTCCATATCTGCTCGATGGTCCTGAGGAAAGTATTTTTCTAAGAAAATCTCTTTGAACACCCTCCATTCCATATTTGATACTTCATCATATTCCTCTGTGTTTTGAATTAGAGACCACCATTGATCGGCATCTCCAGTGAGGTGGTAAACTGCCATGATGACCTTATCCCTTTCGCTACACCCCAAGGCATGGAATATTTTATCTAAGGAGTTTATCCATTGCTCAGATACTAATGGATTTGTACCCCCATTAAATGTTGGTGGTTGTTTCCTCATGAAGTGGTATAAAATTGATCCTCCACATTGCGGATCAGGGTGCTCTATACGAGTAAGGTTACTATTCATAACCTGAGTGAGTTGTCCGAGTATGGTGATAAGTTGATCAGAACCAGTTGTATCTCCAGCTCCACAATAATTATCTTGAGCAGGAGGGCAATCCCTACACAAAGTGCGTGTATTGATATGGTTTCCATTCCTCTCACTAGGCGCCATTTCTAAACAATGGCATAAACTAGATTAGTTTATGAATTAAAATACATAATTCTATACTTGTAAAATACTTAACATAAATTGAACTATTTATAGATATAATCCTTAATCCTAAAAATGTTTTCTTTGGGGAAGTATATACTCATAATCTCTTCATAATGGTTTGTAAATAAAATGATAATTATTCTAAGCATATCCCCCAGGAGTGACGTAACCAACAGTGCAGCAAGGCCCGTTCTTGTGCACCAGTTCCCATTCGAGTCTAGCTCAAAGCGGTGTTTTTGGGTGTTACCCCTAGGTACATATGTTCCAGAGTCACCTCTACCTGCTCGTAACCATACAGGGATTTATTACTTTGAAAACTCACAAAATCTCTATAATACTAAAATTATAGGAAGTCATTCTATACTAATCCTCAAAGTCTCTCTTATGGCTGTGTTCTCTAATCAAAGTTTATCTAAATCTAGCTTCCAAGGTTAGTACTAAACTGCCTCTGATACCAACTGTAACGCCCCAACCCCAGTTACCCAGAGTCGGTGCATTATTGCTTAACATTGGCAGGATCACAAAAGATCAAGTCTCGAAAGACCGATTAGTTTAGTAGCCTTGGAAACACTAGATACATTTATAAGTCTTACATTAAATCATAAAGTAAAACAAAACTACAACAACATCTTGTCTTCATATCCCATCACACTATCCTTGCAGTTCATTCATAATATACTTCTTCACATCCTAGAAAAATTAAAACATTGAAAGGGGTGAGCTCAGATGCTCAGTAAGGATAAAAATATAGCAGAAGCTTTCATAAATAAACATTAACATTTAAGGCAGTGTATAACAAAAACAAAATCCTTTTTAAATTCGAACTTCAACATAATATGGAAAAAATAAAATTAAATAATGCCATTTACTTAATCACATGGATATTCTACTAGTTGAATAATCACATGCAATATCAATAACCACTTTCATAATGATGGAATGCATAATGCCATACTATCATAACCACGTAGCCAAGGCCTCGTGCCAAGACTACAAATAAGATTTTGTCAAGCCCTCATGCCAAGACACTAGTTTTTCTCATGAGACCTGCCGATGCACCGAGAAGCTATAGCGGGCTCTACCCGTCACTTATTAAGTCCAATGCATTCCTCATATGAACAAGTTTAAACATATAATAAACCATAACATATTCGTATCACATAAAACATGCATAAAGGAAAAATAACATTTCCACATTTCAATCACAAGATATCAATACTACACATTGAAATAATAATAACACTTTCAAAACCATTTTCAATACCAAAATAAAAGAAAATTAAAACTTTGTATTTATTTTTCATTTAAAAAAAGTTATGGCTTGTTGAGGAAGCCAAAAACTCAAAAAATGGTCACGGCGGTGGGGAAGTCATTGTCGCCGCATACATACGACAAGAAAAACATTCCATTTTTCGTTTAGTAAAACGCTTCGTATAAAAATATTCCTTTTGAATAAACGTAAAAGTCAAAGGGGTTTATACACCGTATAAAAGAATGTTGCATATAAAACAAAATATGCCTCAATGAAAGAAGATTGAACGAAGTCCCTTACAAAGATCATTAAATAAAATAGATCTATTATGTGTATTCACTATAAGTACATATAAAGAAATTAAAAATACAAGATAGAATATAATAATATCATGACATAATTTTAAAGTAGGAGATTAACCCAAATAATGGAAATTGGGTTAGGAAGTTGCCTTACCTCATGTCCGACTTGACTAGATCGTTCTTTAACCTCCTGAATAATAAAATAGAGTTAATTTCTTTTTTCTTAAGAACCTTTTACATGTTCATTATTCCTTTTATATCACTTATTACCATGTTATGAACATTATGTAATTATTTATGTTAATAACGGTCATTTTGTCAATCTTTGGTACTTGAGTCAAAAAAAAACCTTCTTATAATTACAAGTTGTTTATGTGGTAGAATATCCATTATATCTAGAATTATATTCATGATTTATATATCATATATATCATATATATCTAGTATATACTTTAATTTATAATATTACATAACATTTAGAGGTAAGAAATGAAATGCACCGTTCATGGAGACGGTAAGTCGTACGTACGCATGAACGCTACTTTCATTTATATTTCATATTTAATGGAATTAAATTATAATTATATAAAGTTATAATATAATTCCAGTATAATATAATGTATATTACCATTTACTCCATCCTTTATACATCCCACATATGGCATTAATGATTAAAATCACTTTGAGGGGGCGGTAGTCCGCACTTCCTAAAATGAAATTATCGCATTTACCCACAATGGAAATCATAAAGGTATGCCATAAATAAAAAATACAGAATCATAAGGAAAAGAAAAAAATAATATATATAATATATAAAAATAGTGTCATCATAATGGCCACCATGAGAGGTGTTAAAAGAAGATTGTACAATCATCGTTTCGTGAGACAGAAATTCGCCAACCACAGAAACAGTATGTTCTTTAACCATTAGACGAAGGTGCGTGTAAGTGTAAATCAAATCATTCTCATAAAAACATCCTAATATATTTAATATACTGGTGTTGTTACAAAATAAAGGAATAAAAATATTTTAAGGGGTTGGAGAAGCAAAATAAAACAAAATAACATAAGAGAAAACACTACCTTTAAAACGGGTAACTCTTTTTGAATTGAGCCAAAGGCTTCCTTGGGAAGAATTCTGACCAAAGTGAGGCTTCTACGAGTAATAGAGGGAAGTTTAGAGAGAATTTGGGCATAGGTTTTCCAAGCCAAATGGCTTGGAAGGTGTAAATAAGGTGGTAGTGGTGGGGGCCTTTTATAAGAGGAGAGGATGGGCACTCTTGGAAAGTAATGAAATGTTACTTTATTATATAATGCGTTTCGAATTTTAAAGGACCCACACTTATATATTTCGAGGATAAGGTGATAAGGGTTCGAAATATACTCATCCAATAATATTTGGACAAGTATAATTCTTATATTTTACATTATCCTTCCATTTTATTAAAATCGTTAATTAATGTGGTAATCACTGCATCATCATGGTGTCATAAATAATTTAATTTATTTAATGTATAAAAATTATAAAAAAAACATAATTATGTATTAAATATTATTATCTTTCTAATTAATATTTATAGTAAAAAATATGACTTGTATAACCCCATTTAAAAATTGTTTTAGTAAAACAACTTATGTTTGTGACATTTTTATTTTAACTTTAAATAAAAAGTTATTTATGTCGTTTTCCTACCAATGTGGCTCCATGGGGTCCCCTAGTTGACCCATGGATTTTCGTGGTCGGACATGACACATAAAATAGGGGTAGGACAAGTGTAAATGTATTTTCATATTTTTATAATATCATTTTTACCTTAAATTTCACTAATTACCTTTAATCATGATTAATTAAACTAAAAGGTTACTATTCACCAAAAAATTATTTTAATCCCATTGAACCACATTTTACTTCCTAATGACAACTATGTATGTCAGATTTTTGAAAATTAAATCACAGAAGTGGTAATGTTTCATTTAAACAAGAAATCAGTTTTTTTAACTACCACTTAGTGGTTTCACTATTCATCAAAAATTGAAGTTTTTCAGAACAATGCCAAAATTTCACCCTAAGCTATAATTGATATTCAGAATTCAAAAATTATGTCTATTTTAAAAAATTACAAACATATAAGTTTCATTAATTAATTTTATAATTAATTCTCACTGTCACAACAAATAGTGTTTTTAAGAAACAATATACATCAAAAGATTGACAATTGTTTATGTCCAATTTCATAGTGAAATTAATTCTAATGACCAACATTAGATAAAATTTTAAAAATATTTTCTAATTACTCTTTATAACTACTCAATAGTATAATTTATCACTATAAATTATTTTGATTAAAAAAGTTGTTTTTAAGTATTTTTCACTATTCATAAAAAATTGGAAGTTCTCAGAAAAAAACCAAAAATTCAAAATAGGCTAATTTCGATATTATGAATCCACAAATGAAGTCGATTTTCAAATATAAAATATATATAATTTCAAAAAGTGGGTATTACTATTCATAATGGCTATTTTGATTGGTCACGGTGCGTTAGAATCTCGAACTTGCGTACAATGCGAGCTATTGCATTATTGAAAAAGAAGATTATCGTGGAAGCTTGGGGTGTTACAGATATTATGGATAATGGGGTTTGAAACATGTGAGGATTGTATGGGTTGGTTGAGAATTGATATCCGTAGAGTTTGGCGCATGACATATGTTAGGGAGACTAGATGTGATATGAGTTTTTTTGGCCCTCATGGTCCAATAAAAGGAATATAAGGTTATCAAATGACCCAGTAATGTGGTTTTTCTTATAGCGTGAATATCTAAGAGTGGTTCATGCATTATGATTTTTGTATGCTTTTTGTTTAATGAGGTAGTTTTTGAAAATTAAAATGAAATTAATTAATATATTTTAATAATTCTACACTACTAAGAATTAATAATTCCTTGTGTTCTTAATAATGGATTTTGGCCATCATCCATGTGTAGTCTAGATAGGTGAAGTTTAATAGGATGATCCATTTGATCATCATAGGTATGATCTAATAGTGGAGGATGAGGAATAATATAGGGCCTTACTTTCTTTCTAGTTGTAGAGTTTAGTGAAGTACGAGGGGGTGTATTTCCAGTCTATAGATAGAGCACTGGTTGGAGGATATTGATATCTTGTTTGTGGTCTAATTTGGCACTAAACTAAGTTCTAGTTTCTATTGGTGTTTAGTCATTTGAAATGGGAAAATTCCAATTTTGGATGATATATATTAGTGATCCATTGGGTGTAGATTTTTCATGGTATAACTTACTGAGGTAGTTTTGTATAGAGTTCTTATTATTGACGCTGAATGAAAAAAGAGGTCAGATATTCTCTCTATTTAAAAGGGGAACCTATTAATGTGATACCTTAGGATTATGTTTATGTACCTATTTCATTTTTATCCCAAACTATTTCTATTTTAGGTGTCAAGATTGTGGTTTTAAGATGAGGCGAAACACCAACTTATCATCTATTCAGTCACCCCATTTATAATTCCAACATACTTGGTGGAATAAAATAAGGAATATATAATATATAAGATTAAGCCTCATGGGAGAGTGCCTTAAGAGGGTGGATAATAGGGTATCTCAATGAAAAGAGATTCAAGTTGCAGATCATGAATGTTAAAGTAGTTGAGGTTTCAATTGGTTGGGAGTCAACCCCTATAGCCTTTTCATGGAATTATTGGTCTAGAAGTTCATAAGTGTTTTTGGTGTATTTTTTATTATGTTCTATATTTGTGGGGATCAAAGTCATCATTAGTCTTAGAGACCGACCACCCAATGAGGTCAAAATTTTATAGGAGATCATACATATTTTTAGTAGAAATAACTATTTTCTTTAAGGTTGTATCAACAATAGGGTCCTCCATATTTTTTTCATCATCTTGGTCTATAGGCTTATGTTCACCAAAAGGAGATGGAGACTATAGAGGTTAGGCACATGATGGTCCCCATCTTGAGGGACCCAAACTAAATCATCGTTTTAGAGGATGTAAATAGGACGGAATAATATATTGGTGTAGGTATATTGTTTCTCTAGAGGAGTTAAACTATAGTAGTCAAAGGTTTTCTATGGTACAATCAATTTTTTATCTACCATAGTTTCTCCCTTGTTTGATTATGGAGATTTAGAATATTTTTTTCTTCTTATTGGGTCTGTCCATTATAACAAGAGGTGGAAAATATTCCAGTGACCATAGTGTAATATCCACCAGTTAGAGGCCTGACTATTTATGTTTTTGTGTTTTAGGAATGTTGACTTATTATAGGGTATTACCAGTTTTTATGGGACTTATTTTTTAGATAAAATATATTATGTTATCTTTGGAGTAAATTATATGTATTCTATGCATGGTTTTTATTAGAATGAGGAACTACCAAATGGGTGATAGGTGAGTAAATTCTACTCTATTTCTATTGGTGCAGTTTTCAGTGGGTCCCTTGGGGTAGAGTTTCCCAAGTTCATTGAGAAGATTCTAGATATGTTCATATATGAGGTTGTCACACTACCCCCTCAACATGACAACAATTTTGGGATAAAGTTGAAATTGTGTTCATTCAAAATTTTGAAGACTCCTTATTTCCTAATACCCATAGATTTTTGTCTTTAATTTAATGATCTAATTTGTAAGGACTTATTCTGCACTAGTGTATCCCCTTAGGGTTCTCTGGGGTTGTTCTCCATGAAAGTGGATAACATTATGAGGTTATGTATTGACTATCAAAGTTTGGATTAGGTAATGGTCGAAAAAATTTACTCTCTTTCAAGGATAGATGAACTATTCAATTATCTAAAATGTTGTAATTGTTTTTTAAGATAAAAATATTGTATTTATATCATTATATGAGATTAAATATTGGGGATATATTTAATAATAATTTTATATGCCGGTATGGGAACTTTGGGTTTGTTGTCATGTCATTTGGAATCACAAATTCACTAGTTGTGTTCACGGGGTTGTGAAATATATGTTCCATGGGTTCATGGAAAATATTTTCATCCTGTTAATCGATGATATCCTTATATAATTGAGATAAAAATATTATATTATTGATCATCTCAAAGTGTACCTCCCTATTTTTCAACACCAACAAATTTATATAAGTTTGTCCCACTAAACATTTTTATGTAGGAAGTGCCTTTCATTGGATGTGTGGCGTCCCAAAATGGTGTGGCTATAGAACCATAAAATAAAGAGGTGGGTTTTTATTTGGAAACACCAAATAATATGTAATAGTTTCACAACATTCTTTGTTTTTTGGGATATTACAAGAGATTTGTGTATGACTTCTCTTAGGTTACAGCCCGATTAACAACTTTTACTAGGAAGGAATAGAAAATCATCTAGATTGATTTGTTTTAGGTATCTTTTGAATACATGAAGGATAGGTTTTTTAGTGATCCATTACTTGAATGTAATAATGGGGTTTTAAGGTATTTTGGGATGTGTCTTGATAGCGCAAAGGGAATTGATCTTTTATGGGTCTAGGTAGTTGTTCCTTGATAAGTGTAACTATGCCACCCTTGATTCGGAGTTAGAAATAGTAGTTTTAACATAACTTTGGAGTGACCTTACCTCATTAATAAGAACTTTATGGTATTAATAGTCCAAAATATATAGTGTTATGTATTTTCTTAGTGAGATATGAATCTCTAAGAACAATGATGGATGGAGTTTCTCCTAGACTAGGAATTTGAGATCTATTACACCTTAAGAAAATGAATTTTGTGTCCAATTTACTATGTAGAATATATATGATGATGCTTGGAAAGGAATTAAAGATCATATATTAATAAATCTCAATGTAGATGAGTTTAGTGATAGAGGTTGTATTTATCCAATGACTGTATAATCATCTTATATACAGTATGTAGAGGAGTCTCATTGGGGTGACTCAAAGGTGGAGGTGATGGGGGACCATGTTGGACATGGTGATGCTCTAAAGGTGTGTTTCAAAGATAATTAGAATCAATTATTGTTTTTTGGGAGGCTATTACTTCTATTTTAAATGCACAAGGGAGTTCTCTGTAATTTTCACAACTCTTACTTAGCAGTACACCAAAGTGTGTCTATATTCTATCATGGATTTAGGAGGTAGATCTGTTGGTCTAGGATTAAGAATCCGGTGGAAGAGTTTATGGAATGGTTTCAAATTTTTCTATATGTGAAAGATGAGAATAAATATTTTGGAGGTTTTTTGAAAAATTTATATGTACATGACTAGAAGAGTTATGAAATTTATATGAATTTCATCACAAGGTTACCCTGATCCTATGAAGGAACTGCCATAATTTGGTTAATCATGGACCATATGATGAAATCAACCCATTTTATAGAAATATGTGAATCAAATTTCATTTATTACCTTTTGAGGTGGTATGTTGATGAATTTATGTATATTTAAGGGGTTATAAGTACCTTTATTTCTAATTAGGATCCATGTTTTACCTTGAATGTCTGGAGAGACTCCAATATTTTTTTGGATCTTGGTGGAAAATTAGCACTTCTTTCCATATATATATATATAGGTAGAAATAATGAACCATCCATATGCTATAGCATATGTTATAGGAATACGACTTAGATTTTAAAGATTCATGGGTGAATAACTTACTATTAGTTGAGTTTTCCTATAATATTCTCTATCAATCATCCATTTACATTGATCAATTTGAGGTGTTGTATAAATGACCAATTCCTTATCCATTATACCATACTGAGGTTAGAGAGTAAGAAGTCCTTGGTCATGATGTAATTCAGAGCATGACATAGAATATATATAATATTTGAGAGAAGATGAAGGTGTAATGTGATTGTAAAAAATCCTATGCTAGTCATACTTTGAAGACCCTTGGTCTAGAGGTTGAATACCATGTGTTCTTTTGTGTTTCCCCTCATTAGGGGTAGTGGAGGATTGGTTGGTGAGTAAAGTTTCTCCCAGGATTGTTTGGATTTTCAAGGTGTTAGAGCATGTTAGTGAGCTAACATACCATTTGGCACTCATACCATTGCTAGATAGGATCCCTAAAATCTTCCATGTGCCTTAGTTATATCAGTATCTTCATGATGACTCACATGACATTGACTGGGGGGAGTTAGATATTGAGAATGATGTGGTATTTAGGGAGAGACTATTTGAGATCTAGGACCATCGAGAGAAAGTGATATGAAGGTGAGTTATCCCTTTGTATTGTGTATTGGGAGGTATGATGGATTATATGAGAGTAATTTGGAATATGAGACACTTATGCATACTCTATATCTGTATTTTTTAGTTTTAGTTTTTTCTTCTTTTTTCCTTGGGTGATGCAATGTTAGATATTATATTGGGTTATGAAATATGCCTAACTATTTCCTATTTCTAATCATTTGTAGTTAGTGTCTATGTTTAGGTCTCAATGATATCTCTGAGAGGCGTTTCATGGGATTGATTTTAGGATCCATCCATTTCCCTCTTGATTTCGAAGTTTTATTTTTTATTTTTGTAGTAGAGAATTGTTTCAGAGGTATCTAATTTGAGGATCTAAATTAATAAAACCACCATTTACATTTTTATAGATATCAATGTCCTCAAGATTTATTTGATAGGTTTTATAGAGGCTAGTGGAGAGTTATACCCATTTAGAGGGTCCCCATGTCATGGTAATGGGATTTGTGCCTGTCACTTTGATGTTTTCTTAGAGGTTTGACTATGTTGTAGGCTATTTTGGCCTTGGGAATTTTTAATTTGGCCATGGAGTTTGTTTTTTGGAGTTGGGGTGAACCATGATGAGTGAAATGGTTTTGTTATCCATTTTAGAGGATGATTCTATTGGGGTGTCCACCTATCGGAAATGATGATGTAAGAAATTCCCGAAGGATCCCATTTTTTTAGGTATGGTGCTTGGATGGTAACCCTATGAGAAATGGCTATTGTAGATATCACCATGCTACAATTGTGGGAGTTTTGAGGTGGAAACAACCATTTTATTGGTGTTATGCCATTGTTTATAATTTTTCGACATATCTAGGTGTTGAAAATCATTATAAAAAACAGTGGCGGAGGCCATGGTGATTTAAAAATAGTTTAACTTTAGTTTTAAAAAATGATAGGATCAGGGGTTCAAAAATTTATTTCCATATCTATCCTTAAACTGGTATCACCACAAGATTTTTGAGGCTCCCCATAATTCTGTAAATTTTTATAATGACACCTCTATAAAAAGGGCCATCCTAACACCTTTGGTTTTCTTTTGATTTTTATCTTGATCCCTAGTCAACCCCTTTCCCTCTCATAACCCTTGAGTAGACCTTTTTGGTGTCTAAACACATTGATTTGTCTAGACAAAAGCCTCAAAAATAGAGGTACTCCTTCTATCTTCTCTTCATGTTCTTTTTCTTTCTAGGAGTTCATTTTAGAGGAGATCCTTTGATTTAGGTTGGAAATCAAGAAATGATTAACGGTAATTTGTTACACTCAGGTTCCTTCGATGTTTCCTATGGTGAATTTTTTTCTTGAACTTATATTCTTTCCAAGAGAGTGTTGATCATCTATTTGAGGTCGGGGACTCCTATTCTCTCCTTTTATGCATATTTCTAGAAATTTTAGGATTTTATGTTTTCTTGGTAGTATAGTACGGGTCTACATAATCAGATGAATAATTGGATTAATTAATAATTTAAAGGTATGGGATTATTCACATGGTTTTAATTGTTTTTTATATTTATTTTGATTTATACTTGTTCACATTCTTTAGTGAAAATCACACTTGTTGGGAACATTACTTGTGTTTGGTTGTGATTTGTGGACCATATTGTGTCTCCTTGCCCGAACTCACCATGCATAAAATGATAAAAAATTATATATGACTAATGAATCATTAACACATGTGAATATGGATTTTTATGAGAATATACATGATATTAAAAAAAA
Source organism: Viscum album (assembly GCA_963277665.1). Taxonomy (NCBI): domain Eukaryota; kingdom Viridiplantae; phylum Streptophyta; class Magnoliopsida; order Santalales; family Viscaceae; genus Viscum; species Viscum album. Next base: position 119,869,108 of record OY728146.1, on the reverse strand, counting down.
TTTTAAATAAAATACCAATCTGAAATTTTTTCTATAGAAGTGAATGAAAAAATGCTCTATTATGTGGTGATGTTATTACTCTAAATATATAGTGGTTATGAAAAACTTTCTAGGGATTATTTAGTGATGTAATAGATTGACTCAAAGGTGGGATGTGTTGTGGTAGAAGATTTGTAGTTGGTTGACATGGGTCATGATGGGGGATGATGTGTAGTGGTTGTATTATGATGATTTTTGGGGTGAGAACATTGGGTTGTGATGATCGTTGGAATGAATTGAGGTGTCTATGGTTGAGATGTATGTGGGATATTTTGCAGTGTGTTTGTGGTAGTGGTAGGAACTTGATGTAATGAAGTTTTAACGATGAAATTGAAATTACATGGGTTGGAAAATAAATTTTTATGGGATGGAATTAACGTGTGGTAATTAAATTAATGATTTTAACATTAATCAACATGAAATAAGTAAATTAATAAGTGAAAGTTTGTTAATATTAAGTAAATCTGAAAATTGGTTATTTTATAAAGGGAATAAGAATTGTGGCTTGTGTTTGGATTGTTTGTGTTGTGTGTTGCATTCATGGTGGAATTAGTTGATAGAATAAGTTGTGAGATATTGTGATGGTGTTCTGAGATATACTAGTAGAGTTGGATGTTAACTAATAGATTGGGTATTTTTGTGATATATAACTATCTTTTAATTTGATGTTATTTATATATGTTCCCCATCCAAGTTTGATAACCTTACCAATACCCAAATGTTCTGGGTTCTAGGTTTTTTCCCTAACATCCAGGTTTTTGGTGAAATAGATGGATGGCTACCAAACCATTCACATTCTTCCTTCAAATGTAGTGATGATGAAATATGGTTTTGGAGATTCCTAGTGATGATGATGTATGTTGTTGGAGATTCTTTGATGTGTTTAATTGGTCTTGGTGATTTCTATTGATAATGATGATATGATATGTGGTGGGTGTTATTCATGGTAGGAGGAGGAATTGATATTTATGTCCCTAAAATTCATGATAACCTAGTGCCTTTGATACTTGATGAGGCTATGATGTTGATTTTGACTGATTTTAGCCCAATATGTTAGTCCATGGAAGGGTGATGTAGGTAGGGATACATCCTACCACAAATTAGACATGTATGTACATGTGATGTGATGATATGAAAGGAATGGGAGAACAAGATGTCTGACCTTGGGGAGTGGGAGTGGAAAATCAGTGGGGAAGTTGTTGTAGGATGCCATTTTATATATATTTTGATGATATGTTATTCTACTTAGATGTGTTATTTTGTGAGAGATCCATAATGAGGTTGGGATTGGATAGATGACACATTTAGGTACTTATTGGTTCTACTATTTGTTGATTGGTTCATTAGTATTCTCTTTTAACACTTTCACAGGAGACCTTGGGTATGGTCCTACTGATTATACTCAAAGATTTGGGCATAGACCTTTTTATTAATGAAAGGAAAAGAAGAGAGAACAAAATGAAAGACGGGTTCATACACGCACACATTCCCTCATACCATAGGTTAACCAAATAAAAGAATAACCCAAATATCAAAGTCACATGGATAAGAAGCATCATAGTCATCGTCCCATCTAGAATCACAATCAAGAGGACCATGTGTTTTGGTAACCGTGGTTGGCTTTAGGTATGTGTAGTCCTTCCTCAGTCTCGATTATCTAGGATAAACTGGTTGAAAACCATCAAAATCCACAAACACATTTTTACCTTTGGACAATGCTTGACTGTAAGTTAGTTTTTTTGGGAATTCATCTTCCACATCATCCCACTTTTCCTGAATTCCATGTGTTTACTTCAATTTATAAATTTACAATTGTGTCTTTGAAATAATCTCACCATCACTGGGAGTTTGTTTCTCCTCAAGAACAGGACCCAAGCTTTCGTTAAACACTCTTGGCATCATGTCACCCCTACCCCGGACAACATGCTCAAGAGTCAAAGAATTTATGCACTCCTCTGCTTGATGCATCAGCAAACTGTGCTCTGCATCCTTATCCACTTGAGGCACTTGAGAAAAATCCCAAGAAGCATCATCCACTACCTGCAAAACATTAGCACCAATATTCTCTGTATCCGTTTCCACTTGAGGTGCCTAACTGAATTCACGAGAGGCATCATCCACTACTAGTAAAGGATTAACATTCATATGCTTTTGTGTTGCTTGAATCCTCACCATTATTCTTCAATAAATCTCACTATGCCCTTTTAATGAAAAAAAGGTACATACTAAATTTTTACAACACTTCTCTTTTACATGTCCAATCACATGAAAATAAAGAAAAATGCCAGGCAGTCTCTCATACTCTACATTTAAATAGATATCATCCTCTAAGGCATGCATGAATATATTATGAATTAGGCCAGTTCTTAGATCAACTTCCACTAGAACCCTAGCATAGTGTCCAAATTTCACAGCCTTATTGGTCCTGTACATTTTAATTGTAATAAACACTAGAGAGGCAATGTCAAAAAGAATTTTTGGATGCCATATGATCCAATGAAGGCCAAAAATTTTAATCCACACCTGAGCCCTGGTATGTTTTATGGAGAAAAGATTGAAATGAAAGTCCCATTCATAAAATAAAATCATACCTGGATTCAGAAAAATTGACCTGAACCCCCAAGATCTCCACTAGAGAACCTTTGATAGAAATATAATGTCAAAAAAACCACGCCTCATAGGTATGCATCTCTAATCATAAAACCCCCTTGTAGAGGTTAATTTCCGAACCAAATCATCAATCCTCCAATTTTGACCGCCACTAGGAAGAACTAGTCTAGCAATAATTGAATGCTCACATATCTCGAATCTGTCGAGGATAGCTTCCATGTTAGCAAAAACATAGGGAATATCACCCTTTCTAACAATTCTCTCTACAATATCATCACAAACCAAAGAAAAATGTCTTCTTTCAGAATCCCCTCCACCTCCTGCAGGACCCCTACTGGATTTACCTACATCTGTCAATTTTCCAGATGAAGGACTCATCTATAACCTCTCCGAAGGGATGTTTTCAAGATCCCTCTCCACTATCGGTTGAGGAAAATCAACACATTTATTCACAATAGAGTCTAAATGGTGATTCCCACTCACCCTATTCATGGAAAGTCTAGACAACCCGATTCCTTGTAGAGATGACTCCTTCGAAATAGACTGTGTGATTTTCACCACTGCAGGTGGACGGGAGTGGGAAGAAGATTCAATCAGCACATCATTAAATCACATTAAGGTTGTGTTTACTCCCAAAGAACCACCAGACTTATCAACCATCATTCGATCTGTTGCTGATCTGTCGACACAACACCCATCAAAACCCATCGAACACCGTGAGCATCACCAATGACATTTTGATTCAGATCTGATGTGGATCTGTAAGTTTCCAAAGCAGAAGTTGCAAGTACTTTAGAAACGGAGCTCATAGGAGCAACATGAGACACCCATGGAGCCATAGGGATCTCGAAAACACCAAGCAGGGTAGGTCCAAGAAAATTAGGAATGACAATCTTCAAGAAACCCTAGATCTGGAATGCTCTGTATTTATTATGAGAGGGGAAAGACCAGAGCCGCTCCATCCCTCTTCTTCCTACTGAGTATATATGTTATGATCACCCTACATATATATAAATTGTTTTTTTATGTTTATAGAAAGATTTTTGGAAATGAGTTGGATTTTACAAGATTGGGATTTGATTCTTTTAATGAACTTCAATCATATATTTTTCCTTTTTATACTTAGAGACTTTATTTGTATTCATATTTTTTCACATTATTGGCTAGTTTTTAGCTCTTTTATAGTATATGATGATTTTTCTTTGTGATTTTCTAATAAATATCTTGATCATATAAACATTATTGAGGAAAATTTCTCATATATGTGTGAACTTATTTATACTCTTGATGTTAGTCACTAACTCAGTGCCTACAAGATGTGGGAATCATGGGACAATATCTATCGTCTTTAATTTCTGACCCAAGAGGGTAAAAATTAGAGGTAAGTGATCTTCAAAGAAGCAGTTCACAACAATTGGCCCCTCAATAGATGTTTGGTCATGTTATTCCATTCACATGACATGTATTGGTTGTCCTGCATTGTGGGTTTGTTGGTATAGTTGGTTTGTGGGACCCATAAAGGTACTCGATGTGTATCACCACATGTTTTGTTGGGTGATAAGTGAGGCACATAAAATTTACTCCTTCACTACATGATGTGAGGGAAAAGATGAAATTCTTGGTATATTCTCCTTGTACTCTCTAAGATGGGTGACCTAGGACCACATGATGTGTACTTATGAAGTACACTCTGTATGATATTTAACAAGAACCAAAAAAATAACACCCAATTATAGGGAAACACGTGACATGTATATCAAAAGTACAAACATTTTGATCAATAATTCGACCTATAGTTTAGAAAATCACCTTAAATCACACTTCTATTGCCTATTTCACCTCTAATTAAGCCTAAAACGTCATCTTTGAATCACATAGGCCACATTACACCAACAATATTAGAGGTGTAAAAAAACCACAACTATGTGGACCGATCCATTAGCACATGATTTTTTTGGGTGAGGGCCTAGGATATATAGGCTTACATATATTTGGGATAAACTCAATTTTATATATAAAATAAATAACCCACTCAGATATAACCTTTAGGTATCCTTATGTTTCATTAGGACCATAATATACTAACATAGGCTAGTATAGGGTTAAATACGTAAAATAAACAATGATCATATAAAAAAATTATGTCAAACTTCAATACACACCGAGGCCCCTAAAAAAGATGAGTTTTTATTAATTCAAATTAATTTCTAGGGTTCACAAATTCAAAAAATAATTGATATGGTAAAATTATACAAAATAAATGACTGGGTACCCAATTTTCACATGCATTGGCATAATAAAAACACATATCCTTAGTAGTTGGTTTTTTTATAAATTCTTTTTTATTGGTAGGAAAATCGAATTAAAAAATTATTGAAAAACAATTAAATTGATAATATTAGATACACCACTTGTGTACCTAAAAAAATAATTGGTAAAATGTACCCTCCATTTCTCCACACATTGTGTTAAAAAAAACCTAACACCTCTAAAACTATAATCCTATCTCTCTAAACTATGATATTACTCCACCAACATCCTTTAGATTTTGTTTCCAAACATGTCATATTGCCTTCTCCTTAGATTCATTACTTTGATCATCAAATCATTTTTCATTTATATTAAAAATCTATATGGAGACAACCCATGAGTTTTTATACATCTTATATTTATTTATATTCCATATTTTTCTTATATGAAATCTGTTAGGATACTTTGACAATAGTGTTCAGTAGCACTGCTTTGATTGTATATCAATTCTATTCTTCTTTATTAAATATATCATTCTTGACTATATTTGTTTTATCACAGTGAAAGTTTTGTATTTTTATGAAAATAAAGAATTAAAATTAAAATTATTAATGTATTTAAATAGATAAATTGACCTATTTTAATATAATATTTATATATATTTTAAAATTTTAAGATATGAAATATGATACTATAGATGAAATTAGATCCAATTGCGATGATAGTAAATGAAAACCAATTACTAGGGAAATTAATGTAGATATTGATTCTACAATAGAGAAGGATATCAGTTTATAACCCAATAACATTATAAATACAACATTTATTTCTAGAATTAGTGCACAAGAAACTGATAAAAGATATTATAAATGTAGTTTATCAAAAATATATTTTGTTTGTGGGAGAAAAAATACGATATGTGAAAAATATCTCATAATTTAACTTGTTGAAAGAATAAAACATTCTAGGATGATGTGATTGAAATGGTCATTGATTATAAAGGGAAGTTGGTGTCTAGAAAAGTTTACAAAAAATGAGTTTATAAATGTATCTATATGTGTGTTATAAATCATGATATCACATTTGTTATTGACTATAAAAGAATTAAGAAACTTATGAAGTTTATTAAACTGTATATTAAGATATATATTAGAGGCAAATCTAAATTATATGTTATGAAATATTATTTGACTCTGAATGATTTTTTTAAAATGGATTCAATTTATGGAAGAATATATTTGACATATGATTGTTGAACATGATGAAAAAAGTGAGGGATATATTTTTTAACATCTTGCATTGTTGATAATAACTGTAAATTGAATAACAAGTTATCATTATTATATAAAATGGATGTCCCAATACAATTATTGAATTGTAAATTAATATTTTTATTTCTTTGATTCATTTGGTCATCGATAATTGTTTTCCTCTTACCTTATAAAATTCATCAACTAATGATAACATACATGTACATTTGGAATATAATTTTTATCACCAAAGTATCTTGTTTTTTTATGGAAAGTGTTTTTCATGTGATACATTTTTCTCATATCTTAAAATATATTGTTCAATTAGGATTTAAAATATCAATTGAAGAATTGTTTAAAATTTTAGAAACTATCAAATATGTTAAATCTTTTGAGATTAGGATGGTTGATTTTTATTTATCTATTATACATATTTGTGGTGTTGATACTAAATTTGGATTATGATTATTTGTGTCAAATATAGAGGATTCAACAATTATCATGGTTGAAAGTTCCATAAAATAAAAAAATGTTTTCTATAATATTTCATTAAGTGATACCAAATACCAATATTTCCAACATAAGAGGAGTGGATAAGAGTATCATAAATATACAATTTTATACATTTATTTTATTTTATGAATAACTTGATATATGGGTTATATTATACTATATTAAAGAAATTATTTATGAAATTTCATAAAATTTTATATTCATTTAGACAAAACAAGAAATATAAATCTAATATTTTTAAGGATATTAATTTTAGAGTGTAATTTAAATTTTATATTTATTGAAATATATATAGTGTTGGGATTGAATTTTGGGTAGTTCTCAATCCAATAATGAATTTTAGTTTTTTAAAACTCTTTTATTCAAGACTCAATCCCCTACCTTGGAAGAAAATGATGAAAGAATAAATAAAATGTTTCATATGTAAATAAATAAATGTATATGTTGTCTAAAAATTATGATAAAAAACAATATACTATTGAATAAAGTTATGGTGTATAAATTAAAACATCAGAAACCCCCTCTAGGTAGGATGAAGGAGGAACTATAAAAACAATGCAATTTTTTATATATAAATATTTTTGTAATTTATTAAGAGTTATAATTAATTTTTATTATATTTTTCAATAGATTTTTTTTAATTATGTGTATTATTTTATTAATATAAAAATATTAACAATATGGGATTCAAAAAATTTAAAATACAAGAAATTCATATTTGAATCCCTATTTAGTTGAAAAAAATTACAATTAAATCATTTTGAAGGTTTATATGTTTTTCGAAACTAGAAAGATTGGAAAATTCACTCTAGAGGTATTTTAAATATGTATTTTGATATTTTATGCATTCAATTTACAAAAGTTACTTATGAATATTCATTTAGTATTAGAGGTTGAATTTTTAAAAAGTACCTATATAAAATTCTTAAAAAACATCTTTAATATCTCATTATTACAAGAAATTGATTAAATGTATTTCAGTCATTTGAAGAAAGAAAACAAGTTTCAAAAATATTTTAATAATAATATAATGAAGTAAATTTATTTTTATTATTAATTATTATTACTAATAATATTTTTTATGTTGAAGATGAATATGAGTATCAGGATATTGATTATGATAGAGTGTCCAAAGAAGGATCTAATTATATTCATATATATAGAGGATATGAAAATATAGAATCTATTGATTGTAAATTTATATTTATATTTGTCTTTCATAGTTAATTATTTTTATTTGAATATTTTTATTTTTTATTTTGATAATGGTAGTCTATAATTATTGTTTTTGAAAATATTTTTAATTTTTAATTTTTCTAATAATAATTTTTATAATATGATTTATTTATTTGATGAAATATGGTATATTAATCTTACTCAGTTATATGTAGTTATTATTTTTATATTTATTTTTTGTTATAAGAATTTTAACATGGTTGTAGGTGCCGTGTTGAAACTAAATTATAATATTTGAGGTTTTGGGAGCTTTTTTGAGTATGGTAGTACTATTTCGGCTTAATCATTTTCCCTTTTATTAGGGAAAATTTATTTCTATTCATTGGGGTTTTTTACACTGATATTTTTTATTACTATATTATTTTATTTCTATTTCCTTGGGCCTTATTTGATGTGTTATTATATGGTATTGTGCTATAGGTCATCACTTGATGATTTTTTTTGTTTCCGTTTTTGTTTATTATTTGATGTTGATTCATTTGTTGACTGTCACTTAGAAGATATTTGATATAGTTAACTGGGTGTTTGGTGATGTTTCCTTTGGATTCATTATTATATTATAGAATTTTTTTAATTACAATAATTTTATTAATTTTATTATTTCATATTATTTGAGTTAGAATATATTTTGTTTGTTATTGTTTTTTCAAAAATGATAACATCAATTATATTTTATTAGATTAACGAGTTGGACCTTCAGTTACCATATTCCATGTGGGTAGGTTTGGTGACTTTGGTTTATCAGGACGTGTTTTATATTGAATGGTATAAACTACTTTGAAGAACTTATATCCCATACAGCCCACCAAATAAGATAGCCCCACCAACCCCTAAACCCCTATATCAGGGACCCCATTCTGCTAATCCATATCTAAAAAATCACAAAAAAATGGTTTTACACAACTCTTATATACCCTACACATGAATTTACTTTCAGAACCCACACCATCACAACTCATAATGATAATTCATTCTACATTAAAATTCTCACGTGCTTTGATCTCCAATATCATGTCCAAGTCAATTTCTCACAAACCTTAACAATGATATTTCATCAATCACTGAAAAGATTCACCGAAAAACTAACTATAAATATTTCTGATGAAGAATTCATGTATAAAGTGGGTAAAGATGAGTAAAATCCATAAAAATGATTATCTTTGTCTAGTCTGAAGGTTTGAACACTAATCATTGTGGGTAGATCTATCATCTATAAATCAAATATGATATGAGGGTATATTTCAGGTTGATAAAGAACAATCCAAGATCATAGAGATTCATAATTTCCAAAAACTAAAAGATGATAAATAGAATAAAAGAATTCATAAATTAATTATAACAAATATAATAAAAATCCAAAATAATAAGTCCAACCTCTATTTAGTATTGTTCATTGGAGAAGATTTCATCTGCACTAATTTTCATTTATGATACCCATTAAAGAAAGTGTTCATTGGTTCATGGATTCTTCAACACCCCAAACTCTGTATCAATATATCTCTTTATCTCTGTTAAATTTTGGATTTTATAATGGCTAAACAAAAATTAGTGACTTAAATATGATCATATATGGGATTTTCAGGGCTCCAAAAATATAGTAAATAATTAGAAAAAAATTAATTAATTAATTTTATAACACACCCTTGGTGGGTCAAGCCCAAGGACCAAGATGTGTACCAAAATTACACCATCCCTAGAGTAAACCACCTAATATAGAAACAAAAAAATCAATATTTACGTATACCAGCCTCTCTCTAGAAGGAAATGGTACATTCCCATGATCTCATTTTTTGAACAAAAAATAATATATTATATCTTAAATAATATATTTTGTCCTGAAAATTGATAATATGATAAAAATAACTCAATGAACCATACATAAAATAATATTTAAAATATTTTAAAGGTTGAGAATAAAAAACATGGTTTACTACATAGTAACTCATTAAAGAAATACAATTTTATGATAAATGGGTTGTTACATTCCAAAATAATGGATCACTCAATTTGAAAGTATTTAGATACAGTAAGATTACTAAGAAGAAATTCAGTATTGTTCGCTTTATAAATGGATCAAATTACTATTAGATAAATTTTTGTCATATTTATAAAAATGGGAATGAGATAGTATTTCAAAGGAATAGTTGTTTCATTGGGAGGATGAAATTTGGTACAATATATATTATGGGATAAAAAAACTAATCTATTTTCTATATCCTTTAATGAAGAAACATGTTTCATGAGTGTAAAAGAAGAAAATTAGTTATAGCCCAACAAGTTTTACTATTTAGGGAAAACAGAATTGATAATCTCATGAAGAATGAAACTATGAGGAATCCACCAAATATTAATTTTGTAACATCCCCAACCTAGGAACCACTAAACGGTTCCCCAATTTGGGTTACCACATGAACTCAACTGTGCCTCTCCATATTCTAGAGGTTTCTGAATAGCATCAAAGGTCTAATGGATCACGTGGATATACTATAACCTTCTTATCATAGCAATACAAAAAAATATAATAAATGAAAATGTGGAAATAATAAGTAATAACAAGAATCAAGCATCACCGACCATCTCCTAAATAGGGTAAAAGTCACAGTGAATCATGTAAATATTCCATATCCTTGAAAAAATTCCAAATTAAAATGAAAACCCAATATAGGAAAACCATATGAACTCAAAAATGGATCCTAACTCAAAGTATGGATCATTATCCATGCATGTATGAAGAAAAAATCAATTCCATTTTATAGGGCCTTTTCCCTTGTCCTAACCTACAAACATGAAATCTTCTCGGGTACCCAATGGCAGCCCAAGAGGGGTGTGAGTACAACTCTGTACGCCAACACTAAAGGTGTCTAAAAATATCTAGTCTAAACATAAAGTGTATTCAAGTAATAAATAGATGATATGATAAACCTAAAACAACTTGTTTTTCATTAGATAACAACATTAACTTTATCCAATTTTACCATTTGTTTCATGGTTTTGGCATTTACATCATTTACACAACAACTGAAGCCAATCAATTACTAAGAATAAGTAGTAAGCCATGTTCCCTATCTCAATAGGTAAAACTATTTCACAATCATTTAAATCACACATATCTCAGAGTTTCAGTCCAGGTAGTTTCATAAAATCAAAACATTAGGGCCTAGAGCATCAGTCTGACACCCTAATCTATACATTCTTGGGGTCTGTAGAGAATCAATCCAACCCGAACCAAGGGAAGAGCCTCATTCCTTTGTCCCACACCACCAATCCATATGAACAGGACTATCCATCAATTTAAAACATTTATCATATCCCAAACCATACACACATAATAAACATAACATTCCTATTTCGATAATCATTCAACACGTGAATCATCATTAATAACTAACCCAATAGCACACTAACCATTTATGTTGTATAGTCTATTTTACCAATTTCCCTTCCCCATGTCTTAACCCATTAATAATAATCAACAGTTCCAATACATTAACTCATTTTACATAGTCAAAAAATTCATATGACTTAATCTATTCATTCATTTCCATTATATTCCATAAGTCATAGGAAATGTTTACATTGAGCCTTTTAACCCATTTCCACATCATCCCAAATAGTCCCTCATACAATTTTAAACAGTTATACATAACTACCAATAACTCCACTTTATAATCTAACCTAATAGGTCATCAAATTTATCATGGGATCCACTTATTAAAAACCAATTTCATGCCTAGATTTACTATTTTCCATGCTTGGGAACATTGGCATATCCCATGGATGGATCTAGTCTGGTCAAATCTACCTCAATGCATCCCATTGTGATCAAGAGGGTTCCAATTCCTCATTTACCCAACCATTTTACCAAATCGTACTCAAGGAAACAAATTAAAAATAAGAGGGAAGAAAAATTACAATCGCACATGAACAAATTGACAATTAAACTATGGGATATAAATTATTTACCACACACCTCTAATTTAAAGAAGACCACAAAGATAATCGTACACTTATCTCTAGATTCAAGAACCCCCACTACTAAAATACGACTTTTATTAGCACTAAAAATGGCCTTTAACAGTGCTATAAATGCACTATAAATTCCAGCAAAGATAAAAGGGGGGGGGTCCCCTTTATTAGGGCTCTAAAAAGCGCTGATAAAGACCCATTTTATCAGCGCTAAAAAAACACTGATAAAAGGGGTCTTTTATCAGCGCTAAAACAAAGCCCCGATAAAGGGGTCTTTTATCAGTGCTTTCTTTTTAGTGATGATAAAAGACCCCTTTTATCAGATCTTTATTAAAAGCACTGATAAAATTTAAAAAAATAAAAAATAAAAAATAAAAAAAATACTGCCAATAGGGGGCTTTTATAGCGCTTGAACCCCCCTTTTTCAGTGCCTTTCCACCCCCTCCAGTGCCCCGCACGCACCCCTCCACCCTTTATCAGCGCTAGCCCCAAATTCACCTATGCACGCGCGTCCCTTCCCCCAACCGGATTTGATCTTGAGACTTCCCCCCTGCGCGCCTGAAGCCTTTTCCACTCCCCTATATTTATTTGTTCTCCTATTAGTGATATATCTATATATATATATATTTAGTTATATTTATTCGTGTAGTAATATATATTTATATTAATATATATATAGTTATATGAATATAAATATATAGTTATATGAATATAAATATATAGTTATATTTATATAAATATATAGTTATATTTATATAAATATATAGTTATATTAATATATATATATATTTATAGCGATATTAATATTTATATTTATAGTTATGTCAATATATATATGTAGTCATATTAATGTATATATATATAGTTAGATTAATATATAGGTATATAAATATTCATATATTTTTATTTTAAATAAAATGGATATTAGTTATTATTTAGATAAAGCTAATATATTTTATATGTAAATATATTTTATTATTTATATTTATAATTAAATTTTTAGGTGTGAATATATAAAAAATATGTACATATAGTTATATATTTGGTTATAAATAGTAGTTCATTATAAAAAACGATAAAATTTCAAAGACATAATATCAATATGAATGTAATACCTTGTAATAAATTTAGTCCCCACCAAAAAAAGCCAATAATACCCCCTTAAATGAGGCTAAAAATACACAAAATGTTAAAAAATGAGGGTACCCCGACTAAAAACTCAGTTTTGGAGGCCTTCTGGGCCTTTTTTGACATCAAAAAAACCTTGACCGACCCCCCCCCCCCCAATAATATTCATGTAGAGCTCATCATAGGCTTCAATTTGATATGTGGTAGAGCTCAAACGGACTCCCGGATCAAAAGTTATGGAAGTTTGAAGTTAGAGTTGTGTTATCAACATATTTTAGATCTTTTTTTCATTTTTTTTATTTTTTTAGTCTTCAAATTGTTATTAAATGACTATTACTCCATAATAATTAGCAAATTATTAATTAAAAATATTTTTTTAATTTTTTTATAATCCTTTTTCACTAAATATCTTATATATTAAGTGTAACTATATATTTATACTTATCTAAAATATATTTAAAATTATATTTAAAAAATATAATTTATATTTATATCAATATTACTATATCTATATATTTAAATAATAATATATATTTTTTAATGATTTTTTTTGGAAGTAGACCCTTTATCAGCGCTTTTTTAAAAATCGATGATAAAGACCCCCCTTTATGAGCGCTACTAAAAAAATGATGACAAAGGGTACCTTGTAACAGTGCTAAAAAAGGGCTGTTAAAGGGGGTACCTTTATCAGCACTAAAGAAAGCGCTGATAAATGGGTACGTTTATCAGCGCTTTTTTTAGCGCTGATAAAGGTACCCTTTATCACCGCTTTTTTTAGCACTGATAAAGCTACCCCCCTTTATCAGTGCTTTTTCGTTAGCGCTGATAAAGGGTGGCGCTGGGAATGCCTAGTTTTGTGGTAGTGGTCCCTTGAACCCTCAACCTAGGATCCACCAGAAAAAGAGTGTTTTAGGGATTCAGAAGAAGAATGAAGAAACTAAACTCCCTAATCTAGAAAAGAGAAGAAAGAGGAGCATTAGACCTACCTGGATCTTTGATCAACAACCAACGACACTCTAAACAGGATATAATTGAAGGAGAACCACCCTTTGGAAAATATGGGAGCTTGAGTTCCTCACTATGGTTATAGGATATAGAATGGGGAGAAATAAATTAAGAAACTAAAATTACTAAGGGGGGAATTTCATAATTTCTCACTTTTTAATAGGGAACACAGTTTTCCAAATCCTGTTCCAACCTTACACTCACCTCTATCTAAGAGGGGTTAAGTCACCCTGTAACCTGGGGATCCTCACATGATTTAAAAAATCACACACTAATTATGGGGAATGTCTCTATAAAGTCTCTCATAGTTTGGATCTCCGCCATGCATGGTTTTTCTAAATGAGGCACCCCTCTTCTTGGCTAGCATGGTTTGGGAGTACAGTTTTCTCTAATCGTACAACATACACCTGATGAAAAAATTCCCCTTTCTTTCATGCCCCAAACCCTCAGAACACCCCCGAGCCACCTCATACATCCAGAAAAAAATTCATTATCCAACATAAAATAATTTAAAAAATTAAACAAAAAGATACCTATATGAAGTCTAGGATCTTACAACCTCCACAACTTAAAATGGATCGTCCTTGAGCTACTCTTCCTAAGCATCAATGAGCTTCTAAAGTAAAGAGACCGGGACACTGAGCCCACATGTAGAATATCTCTCTAAATTATCTTCCTAAAAATTACCATCCCACTACAAAAATAAAACCAAATGTACAGTCTTTCCCCATATTCCATTATCACTGCGATCTATAATACGATATGGATGCTCCTCAAAGTATGCATCAACCTCAAACTCAACATCCTCAACATTGATCACGTGAGACGGGTTAGGGTGATACTATTGAAGTAGAGACACATGAAAAACATCATGCATACATCCATAATATTATGGAAGAGAAAATTTGTATTCCACTAGACTAATCCTCTCAATAATAACAAATGAACCAAAGTACTTGGGAACCAACTTACCCTATTTCCAAATTTGATTGTAACCCATCCTGGATGACACCTGAAGAAATTCACAATCACCCACCCCAAACTCAATTGGTCTATGATTCTTATACGCATATGATTTATTCCTTCTCTAAACCATTTCTATATATTTCATAATCAAATTAACTTGTTCTGATGTCTCCTGCACAAGACTCAGTCCAAAAAACTCAGATTCCACAGCCTCTAACAAACACAATAGTGACATAAATTGTCTACCATAGAGAGCCTCATATGATGCCATCTAAATCGTATTCTTGATGTTATTTTTGTATGAAAACTCAATAAGTGGTAAGTGATTTTCCTATGATCCACCAAAATCAAGGAAATATGAACTCAACATGTCCCCAAAAATATGAACAGTGCATTCTGATTTCCTGTCTGTCTGTGGGTTGGAAGCTTTATGCAAAAATGCCTGGGTTTGTAGCACCTTCCATAAACCCTCCCTGAAGCACAATGTGAAACATATACCATGATCCAAAACTATAATATTTAGTACCCAATGCATCTGTACTATCTTCTATACATATATCTCACCCAACTCAGACACAGTTGAAGTTTCTCGAATCAATAATAAGTGAGATACTTTAGTCAACCGATCCACTACTACCTATATTGCATCATTCTTATATGGTGACCTCTAAAGTCCCACATTGAAATCCCTCATCATTTCATCCCACTTAAAATCTAGAATGGAAAATAGATACAAAAAAACACCCAGTTGCAGATGCTCAACCTTAACTTGCTGATAGGTAAGGCATTGCACCACGAAACCTACAAACTATTTATTCATCCCTAGAAACCAATATTGTGTCTGAATCTCATGATACATTTTTTCAATCCAAGATTCACCATCCACTTTGATGGATCAAACTCACTCATCAACTCCTCCCACAAACTTGTTAGAACCATAACATTACCACAAACACAAACAAGCACATAATTGCCAACGATCCCACTAGAAGGTGGCTCCCCACATTTAAGACTTTCCCATAAAATCAAACATTTCGAATCCTGAATGTAATTCTCCTTGATTTGGATCAGAATCAGGGAATCAACTGGAAAGGTTGCAAGGGTCATCTACCCCTGGCCATCCTGCACCTCTAGGTGCATCTTAGTGAACAAATCCATCATATTCCAATAAAAAATGGATTTATGTACTACCTATTTTTGAGTGTTTTGGATCAAATAATCCAAAACACTATTACCCTTTCCTGATGTGTAAACCTGCTCAAAATTTAAGGACTTCATGTACTCCACCCACCTTCACTTATAATGATTTAGATCACTCAAAGATAAAATATATTTAATGATCTTTTGATCGGTATACACCATAAATAATTTTCCCAATAAGTGGCGCCACCAATATTTCATGGAACAAAACTACCAAAAATAATTCCAGATCATGAGTGGGGATAGTTTTTTTCATGGTTCCTCAACTATCATGACCCATATGACACAAAACTATTATCCTATATCAACACTACTTCAATCCCCATACCAGACACATCACAAAACATGATATACCCTTTTCCTGACTCAAGCAGGATCAGAATCGTTGCAGTAGTCAACCGCTTATTTAACTCTTTGGAAACATTCTCCCATGACTTATACTACTCAAACCCGATACCTTTATTTGTTAATCCTAAAAGTTGTGTTACCAAACAGGATAAACATTTGATGAACCTTTGGTAATAACCGGACAAACCCAGAAAAATAAGGATATTATAAACATCATTGGGATAATCCCAAGACACAAATGCTTAAAAGTTTTATGGATCCACTAAAATACCTTTATCTAAGTTAATGTGACCCAATAACTTCACCCTATTGATCCAGAAATAAAACATGGACATCTTGGAGTATAGAATATGATATATTTGTGTACTCATGATGATTTCAAGATGTTTGACATGATCATCCTGAGTTTTAGAGTATCCAAGATTTCTTCAATAAATACAACTATGAACATATATAGATATGGGTGAAATATTAGATTTATTAAATCCATGGACACTACTGACACATTGGTTAGACTGAACGACATTACAACAAAGACATATAACCCATACCTTCTCCTAAAAGTATTTTGTGGTACCTCTGGCAGTTTCAACCTTTGCTGATGATACCCTGATCTCCAAAAAATCTTTGAGAACACTGATGCACCTCTCAATTTTTCAAATAGATCATTAATTTGAGGAAGAGATTATCTATTAAAAACTTTCATTTGATTTAACATCCAAGAATAAAAAAACCACAACAATCCACCATCCTTCATGGAAAATAGCACTAGAGATCCCCAAGGTGACGTGTTGGGATGAATAAATAATTTTTTTACCCAAAATCTATTTTATTTTATTGAAAAGTAACTTTGAGGGTAAGTGTGAACCTATAAACCCAAACATCTCCATCAATTCACACACTAAAAAATATGACATTACAGAATTCAAATATCAAAATGTTGAAATATAATAAAATCATTGTTCCAAGACCATCAACACAGATGTTTCTAAATTCAAACTATCGTCAACATAAATCACGCCACCAAGGAAACTACATCGACTCGATTGTGTCTATATACACTTCATCTCCATCATCCCACCCACCACCACATGCCACAAAAAGCAACACCAAAACACACTGCAAAATACATCGCATCATCAATGACTCCGTCCTCCATGCCTCGACACCACCTGACTTTTCTCCAATGACCACCAGCACTGTACAACCGGATATTCAAACTTCAACTTCGCTATCAGAGATTCATGAAGTCATCATTGTAACGAACCGAACGCAAAAAACAAGAACCTCAAGTGAATAACAAAACTAATCCTTAGATATGAACTGTAACAACTATACATTGAAAAAAATATCAAGGATAAAGTAGGGAACACCTCCTATAAATCCATCGGCCAAACAAGCCACACATCCCAAAGCCTCTTGAATCCACCATTGTATACCGAAAGGGAGAGAGACAAGGGAGAAAGAAACCATGGAAGAGTTTTTAGTAGAAGAGTATCCACAAAGAAGCTCAACCTCACCCAGAACAACCAACCCTGACTATTGAATCCACTATAAACATAGTCGACCTCCTGGGACACTGACATGATTCAACATACACATCCCAAACCACTCTGATAAAACCATCACACCAGACCCGAGTGGGGTTGGAAACGTGGTAACCAAAAAGGGAGGAGCAGAGTAAAAACTAAGGGAGATTCAATAGGAATCAAGATTTCATTTTTAGGAGTGAGAGATCAGGGGAATAAAGGAATGACAGAAGAAAAAAATGACAAAAAAAATGAACCTGAGAAAGAGGGGAAAGTGCCCTAGATTCAAAAGGGATTTATGGGGAGAGGAAGAAACCAGTCAATAGATCTGAGGCCAGATCCAAAATTTCCACACACCAAATCTTACCCTGATGTCACTACACAAAGAAGAGAATAAGTCACTGTTCTGAAGAGGGAACTCCGAGAGAGAAGATTGTAGGAAGCAATGCCGCAACTCTGATACGCAAAATGATGAAGTAGAAGCACATAGATGAACATGAAGGGGAAGAGGACGATGAGTAGAAACATAGTGAGTAGGATATGGCACATCACTGGATAAGAAAACACTAGAAGTAGAGGAACCGTTCTCATGAGAGAGAACCGGGAGAGAATAGTGGCATAATCACCACTCTAATAAGTCCTTTATCATCTAGTTCCTCTAAATGAGATTTAATCTCTTAAATATTTTTTGGTGCCATTATATATGGTAGATTGGGCACTAGTTTTTCTCCCATGAGAAACTCTATTATGGACTCAACATATCTCTTGGGAGGTAGTCTAGAGAATTACTCTGGAAACAGATGTAGAACTGATCCACCATTAGAGGTAATACATGTTGATATACACCTACTTCATCAAGCATAAAACAAGACACTTAGGTTGTGAGTTCACCTAACTGTTGACAAATGGGCCTCACACAGCCCACCTGAAATTCCCATTCACCACGGTGGATATAAGTGTCTCCGTCAAAAGAATTGAAAGTTACACTATGATGGTAACTGTCAATGTGGTCCTGGTACAACACTAACTAGTCCATTTTGAATATAAAATAAAAACATGACATCTCAATCCTGAATAGATCCCACCGAAAATGGTACCCACCAACCTCGAGTGCACACCCATTATATTGTATGATATTTTCTCCTCACACCCCTAATGTTATATCAATCAACATAACCCCACACATAAATTCCATTGTTAATCCCAACACAACCAAAAACTATGCATAAATGAAATAATGTGATACACCTATATCGAATAGAGCCCCAAAAAGAAAGGAAGCAATGAGGATTATACCTCGAACAATCGATGGTCCAGCCATATAACGACCCACACTTTACATACATTGTTAATACTTCAAAATTGAATCACACTTATTACAACATATGACAAAACCACAAAGGACCGTATAGGTATAGTGTCTTTAGAAACTGGGAAACATAAACAACTGGTTCATAAATCTTCTACAGTGTCTCCCATTTATTTCATCATATCTAGGGTCCCTTTTAGCATATTCTACTTAATATCCATCTTCCTGACCTGGGGAAAAGAAAACATAAAAGGGTGAGCTCAAATGCTCAGCAAGGGAAAATAAAGGAAATAAAAATCATATCATATCTTTTTGAAAATCAAAACCTGCAAAAGAGATCATAATATCTTAACATGGAATAAATCATAGAAGTGAAAATGAGATCCCCAAAATCATAACATAAAACTTGAAACTTTGTGGCATGCACACATAATCATGGAAAATCATTTCTTGTTAGTCATGACTCATTGCCAAGACTATCTTAGTGGACAAAGTCCCTTTCTGAACCGAGTTCACTCCTCGTTTCAGTCCTGTATCACTGAACCGAAATAACCTTCCGTTCCAGCCATGTCTATCTCATGAGATATAAAATCATTACCCAATGCATTGGAGGGAGATATAGGTCCCACCCATCTTATAATGAATCCTTTCTTATGTGTGCCACATAATCATAAAACATGCATCATCGCATAACACATGTAACAAAAATGGGATTCTTGAAACATCATGAAATCATAAATCAATTCATATATGATAAAGGAATTCATAAACATAATTCCATCACAACATAGTCAAACCAATGTAAAAATATGGATAGAAACAGAACCCTTTATTATCTTAGATGGAAAATAATTTTGATAAAACACTTGAATTGAATTCTTGAGGAAAATATCCTTTCTTCTTCAAAAATATTTTTCCTTTCATAACATGTCATACAACTTTAAAATAAAAGAAGTTGATTAAAAATAAACTTGAAAACTTGTAAAGGAAGCTTCTTTGATGTAATGTTTTAAAAATACATTCATGCCGTATAAGTTAAAAAAAACATTCTTCGTACTTTTGTCGGAAAAGTCAAAAAGTACCTCGTACGGAAAAACGACAAAAGATTCCTTTCATATTCTTTACTAAAAACTCACCTAAGGGTAAAATTGGATTTAAAATATTTCAAGTGGATGGAAACAATATTACATATTGAGGGAACATGGATGTGGATGATAAAATACACCCCAGTAAATACTTACGAATAAACAATCTCGGATAAAAATGAGATTGTGATATTTCCCTTACCTTAGGTCCGATTTGCTTTGTTCGTGTCTGAAGCTCCTGTATAATGGTTTAAATAATGTTATTGACTTATTACAGAATCATGCATATTGATATGAGATCATATATGGTCATATTATTAGCTTCTTGTTAGTAATATTTCATTGTTACTTGTTACTCGGGTCTTTATAACTTTTTGTTCTTATGCGTGTTTTGTCGAATAAATTCTTATTATTATCTTTAGGTTATAGATAATTCATTTCCAGAATGGTATTAGTGTATTATATACCATATTAATTCATTCAATTCATTTATATAATCATTATGAAATGAAGATCATGTAGAACGAGTCGCATCACATCGTGGAGACGGTATTCCGTACGTACGCACGAGTGATGATATCGTTCCTATGATCGTGGAATTGTATTGGAGTATATATATATATTATTTCAGTATCAATATTACTTAATAATAATCATATATAGTTACTGATTACACCATTATACCCATCCTTGTAAGGTGATGGTGGAAAATAGATTACACCACGGCGTGGAGACGGTATTCCGTACGTACGCACGCGCGGTGATTTCATTTTTCCGTAGGATGGATAGAAGGTGAATTAGGGTTGTTTCATATTTATAATAACATATCAGTATGTAAGTAATACTGATGTTATTACTTTATCATGAAACAACTAAAGAAGAAGAAGTTGAAGAAGAAAGAAATTGAAAAGATCGGTAATGGATATTACCTCTTCTTTGGAACGCCTTTTTGAATCCTCCACTTAAGGAACTAAGATTGGTATTTGGAGAAGACCAGGACCTCTAGGATTATTCTAGGGAAGTGGAGAAGGGAAAATGGCAGGGGTTTGCCGAGCTTGAGTGCTCAAATTGGTGTGAGGAGGAGGGGGAGGAGGTGCCCTTTTATAAGGGAGGAGAGGGGCACCTTAGGAATATCTCAAAATATTATTTTATATTAAAGTCAAAATCGGTTTATAATGGTTCCAAAGGGTCTTATTTCGAATCCAAAGTGGGGATGGGTCGAAATCCTATCAACCAATAGAATTTAGACAAGTTTAGGGTATTATTTTAACCTTATCAATTAGATTTAACTCTAAGTTAAATAATTTAACTTTTACCATGACTTTTTGTTTTCTTTCACTATATGGTTAATACACTTACTATAACATGCCAAACGAACCCCAAATTGTTTATTATTAAAATATATATCCTTATCTAAGTCATTTGGCCGAACCTTAGATTTTTAGGAATAAAATAACAATTAATAATATAATATTTTATTTAAAAACTATTTTGTGTCAATTTTGACACTATTTGATACATGATTTTTTTGAAAGTCATAACAGAATTATTTGTTCGAACCAAGTTGATTAAATCAACACTAATATATCATAGTAACCTAGAAAATTAGTGTAATTCATAAAAAGTCTCAAATTACATTTATTTTGGTATTTATATTATCAATTTTGTCAATATTTCATTAATAAGATAATTACTGCATCATCTTTGTGTCATAAATAAATTAAATTATTTGATGTCTAAAAATTACAAATAAAATACCATCATGTAGGAAATCTTTTTAGCTTTCTAATGAATATTTACAATCGAATTTATCTTATTTATAACCCTATATTAAAAATTATTTACTTATTAAACTTTGATTTTAACTATTTTAACCCTTCTTTAAATAAATTAATAATAAATGTCCTAATCTAATCCAAGTGGGCCTAAATGGTCATATTTTATTCCTAAGTTTGTTTTTGGTCGAATTACACTTGTCCAATAGAATTAGGACATGTGTTAGGGTAATATTAATATCATAATTACCCTTAGTTACCCTATTTACTATTAACCGCGGTAAAAATAGTAAAAAGTTACTATTCACCAAAAAATTATTTTCATCTCATTGAACCACATTTTAGTCCTTGATATTAACCGTGTCTCTCGGATTTTTGAAATTCCATTCACAGAAGCGGTAAAATTAAGTTTTATGCAAAATTCAGTTTTTAACCTACCACTTAGTGGTTTCACTATTCATCAAAAATTGAAAGTTTTCAGAAAAATACCAAAATTTCACCCTATGCTAATTTCGATATTCTGAGTCCAAAAATGAAGTCCATTTTGAAAAATAAAATTTATAAAATTTCAAAAAGTGGTTATTACTATTCATACGGCTAGTTTTAATAGCATATTGTTGTTTAGTGAAACTCGGTATTGCGTACGACGCAAGCTATCGAGGAAGGTCGTGATTGCGTGTAAAGCAAGCCAAGAAAGTGTTGTGTAGAAAAAGATTCCTTTGATGATTTATATAACATAAAAGTCTCGGGTGTTACATTCTACCCCCCTTAAAAAGAATTTCGCCCTCGAAATTCGTCACTTTGCAACAAACAAATGGGGATACTTCTCCCTCATCATATCCTCAAGCTCCCATGTAGCTTCTTCAAGTTGGTGGTTTCTCCATAAAACTTTCACCAAGCGAGTGGTCTTGTTTCGTAGGACTTTTTCGCTACGATCCAGAATCTCTATCGGCTGTTCTTCATAAGAAAGATCTTGCTCCAGTGGTACAACTTCTGAGCTGAGTACATGTGAAGGATCTGGTATGTACTTTCTCAGGAGAGATACATGGAACACATCGTGAACTTGAGAGAGATTTGGTGGAAGCGCCAATCGGTAAGCTACCTTCCCAATACGATCCAGTATTTCAAAAGGACCGATATATCTAGGGCTCAACTTCCCCTTCTTTCCAAATCTCATAACCCTCTTCCAGGGAGATATTCGTAAGAACACTTTATCACCCACTTCAAACTCTAGGTCTTTTCTTCGGTTGTCGGCATAACTTTTCTGTCGACTCTGAGCTGCTCTTATGTGTTGTTGAATAGATCTGACCTTTTCTACCATTTCATCAACGAGATCAGGTCCTAATAGCTTTCTTTCCCCAACTTCATCCCAGCAAGTTGGAGTCCTGCATTTCTTTCCATAGAGAGCTTCATAAGGAGCCATCTGAATACTGGAGTGAAAGCTATTATTATAAGAAAATTCCACCAAAGGTAGGTGTTGATCCCAACCTCCTTTGAAATCCATAGAGCAAGCTCTCAACATATCTTCTAGGGTTTGAATTGTTCTCTCAGACTGACCGTCTGTCTGGGGATGATAAGCAGTGCTGAAACTCAACTCTGTATCCAGAGTATGCTGAAGACTTCGCCAGAACTTCGAGGTAAATCTCGGATCTCGATCAGATATAATAGAAAGTGGTACTCCATGCAATCTTACCACTTCCTTTACATATATCTTGGCAAGCTGATCTAGAGAGAAATCCTCTCTAATAGCAATGAAGTGTGCAGACTTTGTAAGACGATCAACTATGACCCAGATAGCATTATTGCCTTTGGATGTTTTAGGAAGTCCTGTGACAAAGTCCATAGTGATGTTTTCCCATTTCCATTCGGGTATGGGTAATGGTTGTAACATCCCCTTAGACTTCTGTCTCTCAGCTTTAACTTGTTGACAAACCAAGCATCGAGAGACATATTCAGCAAC
This sequence comes from Viscum album, assembly GCA_963277665.1. NCBI lineage: Eukaryota > Viridiplantae > Streptophyta > Magnoliopsida > Santalales > Viscaceae > Viscum > Viscum album. Next base: position 119,844,939 of record OY728146.1, on the reverse strand, counting down.
ATCTCTTTTCATGCCATCCCACCAGAAGTACTCTTTCAGGTCCCTATACATCTTCGTGCTTCCAGGATGAATAGAGAATGAAGAACTATGAGCCTCATCCAGCAGCTCTTTCTTTAATTCGGGGATGGGAGGAACACAAACCCGATTCCTGAACTTTATTATCCCATCACAATCAAGGTTGAATTCAGGAACATTTCTCACCTTCTTTTGTAACTCGACATCTTCTTTCTGTGCCTCTTTAATCTTCACATGTATAGATGGTTGAACATTCATTTGAGAAAGATAAGATTTTTCCCCTTCCATTATAATTCCAAGATCCATCCTTTGTAAATCCATAAATATTGGATCTTTTGTGATCCTCATCATGGATAAACTAGCATGGTCTTGTCGACTTAATGCATCTGCCACCTTGTTTGCTTTCCCAGGGTGGTAATGGATTGAGCAGTCATAATCCTTAATCAGCTCCAACCATCTTCTTTGGCGCATATTCAGCTCCTTTTGTGTGAAAATATACTTTAAACTTTTATGATCAGTATAAATATCACACCTTTCACCATAAAGGTAATGCCTCCAAATCATTAATGCAAAGATTACCGCAGCCAACTCCAAATCATGTGTTGGGTAATTTTGCTCATGGATTTTCAACTGTCGTGAGGCATAAGCTATCACCATATCATTTTGCATAAGAACACACCCCAATCCCTTCTTGGATGCATCACTGTAGATCACAAACCTTTCTCCACTACAAGGCAGTGTGAGCACAGGTGCACTGGATAACCTTCTTTTCAACTCCTTGAAATTCTCTTCACATTCCTCTGTCCAGACAAACTTAACTCCTTTCCGAGTCAACTTGGTGAGTGGATTAGATAATCGTGAAAAATATTTTACAAAACGTCGATAATATCCAGCCAAACCAAGAAAACTTCGGATCTCAGTTACTGTTGTTGGTCTTGACCATCTTTCGATAACCTCTGTTTTTGCTGGATCCACAGATATCCCCTCTTTTGAGATTATATGACCCAAAAATGCAACTTTTTGAAGCCAAAATTCACACTTGGTAAATTTGGCATAAAGCTTCTCTTTTCTCAGGGTCTTCAATATAATTCTCAAGTGATCTTCATGCTCTTCCTTGCTCTTTGAATAGACAAGAATATCGTCTATAAAGACTACCACAAATTGATCAAGATAGTCTCTAAAGACTCTATTCATTAGATCCATGAAGATAGCAGGGGCATTAGTAAGACCAAATGGCATCACTATAAATTCATAGTGTCCATACCTTGTACGGAAATCCGTCTTTGGTATATCCTCCCTTTTGACCCTTAATTGATGATACCCTGAACGAAGATCAATCTTGGAAAAGTATTGAGCTCCGCGTAGTTGGTCAAATAAGTCATCAATGCGTGGGAGAGGATATTTGTTCTTGATAGTGATCTTGTTAAGTTCTCGATAATCAATGCAGAGTCTCATTGATCCATCTTTCTTCTTAACAAATAGAACAGGTGCTCCCCAAGGTGACGCACTAGGGCGTATGAATCCCTTATCAAGATTCTCTTGGAGTTGCTTCTTCAATTCCTGCAACTCAATTGGGGCCATTCTATAAGGTGTCTTTGAAATAGGCAAAGAACCCGGTACGAGTTCTATTGAAAACTCAACTTCACGATTTGGTGGAAGACCCGGCAATTCCTCCAGAAAGACATCATCAAACTCTCGTACAATGGGCATATTCTTAATCGTGAGTTTCTCACCAACCATTTGAGATAAATAACCTTCATTTAGTGGAATCAATACCCATAAGATGGAAGAAATTTCCACTGGAAGGTTATGTTCATCCTTGCATTGGTATACGATCGTAGATTGATCTGGAATATGAAATGTGACTTCCCTTCTTTGACAATTGATATGAGCTCCATGTAGAGAAAGCCAATCCATGCCAAGAATCACATCAAATTCCACTAAAGGAAGGATCACAAGATTTGCAGGAAGCACTTTCCCACAAACTTCGATCGGAGAAGAATTATAAACTTTTGATGCGATTGATGTGCCATTAGGTGTTGTCACAGCTAACTCAACATCTAATTGTTGAGGTAGTACGGTGATACCCTTAGAAAATTTTTCAGAAATAAAAGATTGGGTGGATCCAGAATCAAATAAAACATTTTCTACTTTAGAGTGGATGGTAAGTGTACCTTTCACCACATCGTTATCGTACTCCACATCGCTGATAGAAATTGCATGTGACTTTCCTTTGTCTTTAGCCTTAAGAGTTTGTTGACGTCGACCATCATCATCAACCCTTGGATTTGGGCATTGATTGGCATAATGCCCCATCTCCTTGCACTTGAAACATTGAAGTGTAGCAGGTTCATTCTGTGTATCCCTTACTTTGTTTGCATCATTAGACATCTTCTTCCCATTATCACGGCATTCAAATGCCTGATGACCTTCCTTTCCACATTTAAAACATTTACTTGTCCCTTTAAGACAACTCCCTCCATGTTTCTTTCCACACTTTGAGCATAAGGGAAAGTTCATCTTCTTTTCCGTGTGCTCTTTAGATTTTTCTTTGAATTCCATCTTCCTCTTCTTATCAAACCCATGTGACTGATGGGTTACTCCAATCTCCATCTCGACTTTGAGAGCACATCGAACGATTTCCTCGTAGCTATTGAAGTCCCTTATGGCTAACGCCCTTCGAAGACTTGGTTTTAAGCCACTAAAGAATCGATCGATCTTACTCTCAGGTTGGATAATAATACCAGAAGCGTACCTTGCAAGTCTTGTAAAATTTGCTTCATAGGTACTAACAGATTCATCATCCCTTTGCTTCAGTTCAAGGAACTCTTTCTCCATCTTTGTTCGGAGAATACGAGGGAAGTACTTATTGAAAAATAAGTTCTTGAACTCGTCCCATTCCATAGACTCAATTTCATCCCTTTGCCTTGTATTCTTAACAAGATTCCACCATTGATCAGCATCTCCTTCCAAACGATACACTGCTAGGATGACTTTATCATGCTCAGAACATTGAAGAACTGAAAATATCTTTTCAGTAGTACTAATCCATTGTTCAGCAACTAATGGATCAGTAGACCCGCTGAACGATGGTGGATGCTGCCTCATGAAGGATTCAACAGAATGTTGCTCCCTCCTTTGTTCGTTTGGAAATCCTGCATGATTCATAGCTTGAGAAAGTTGTGTGAGCATGGCTACAAGATTTTGCATTCCAGCTCCCATATCGTTTGGTTGCTCAGGGGGACAATCATTGCATTGCCCATCGCATTCCGCATTAACACGGTTCCTTCGGGTTCCAGCCATTGACTAAAACCAAGAAGAATAGTGTGAGCAACACTAATTATAATAGGAAACCACATAATTCAAGAATAAAATTTTCATGCTTATGGTCTTATCCTAGGTTATTCATGGCCATTTCTAAGATTGTGTTCTATGCTTAGACTTATCCTTAGGGTTCTTACTAAGGCTTTCACATCCTAGTTTCCAAAGGTTGACTATACCTTTCCTCTGATACCAACTATAACGACCCACACTTTACATACATTGTTAATACTTCAAAATTGAATCACACTTATTACAACATATGACAAAACCACAAAGGACCGTATAGGTATAGTGTCTTTAGAAACTGGGAAACATAAACAACTGGTTCATAAATCTTCTACAGTGTCTCCCATTTATTTCATCATATCTAGGGTCCCTTTTAGCATATTCTACTTAATATCCATCTTCCTGACCTGGGGAAAAGAAAACATAAAAGGGTGAGCTCAAATGCTCAGCAAGGGAAAATAAAGGAAATAAAAATCATATCATATCTTTTTGAAAATCAAAACCTGCAAAAGAGATCATAATATCTTAACATGGAATAAATCATAGAAGTGAAAATGAGATCCCCAAAATCATAACATAAAACTTGAAACTTTGTGGCATGCACACATAATCATGGAAAATCATTTCTTGTTAGTCATGACTCATTGCCAAGACTATCTTAGTGGACAAAGTCCCTTTCTGAACCGAGTTCACTCCTCGTTTCAGTCCTGTATCACTGAACCGAAATAACCTTCCGTTCCAGCCATGTCTATCTCATGAGATATAAAATCATTACCCAATGCATTGGAGGGAGATATAGGTCCCACCCATCTTATAATGAATCCTTTCTTATGTGTGCCACATAATCATAAAACATGCATCATCGCATAACACATGTAACAAAAATGGGATTCTTGAAACATCATGAAATCATAAATCAATTCATATATGATAAAGGAATTCATAAACATAATTCCATCACAACATAGTCAAACCAATGTAAAAATATGGATAGAAACAGAACCCTTTATTATCTTAGATGGAAAATAATTTTGATAAAACACTTGAATTGAATTCTTGAGGAAAATATCCTTTCTTCTTCAAAAATATTTTTCCTTTCATAACATGTCATACAACTTTAAAATAAAATAAGTTGATTAAAAATAAACTTGAAAACTTGTAAAGGAAGCTTCTTTGATGTAATGTTTTAAAAATCCATTCATGCCGTATAAGTTAAAAAAAACATTCTTCGTACTTTTGTCGGAAAAGTCAAAAAGTACCTCGTACGGAAAAACGACAAAAGATTCCTTTCATATTCTTTACTAAAAACTCACCTAAGGGTAAAATTGGATTTAAAATATTTCAAGTGGATGGAAACAATATTACATATTGAGGGAACATGGATGTGGATGATAAAATACACCCCAGTAAATACTTACGAATAAACAATCTCGGATAAAAATGAGATTGTGATATTTCCCTTACCTTAGGTCCGATTTGCTTTGTTCGTGTCCGAAGCTCCTGTATAATGGTTTAAATAATGTTATTGACTTATTCCAGAATCATACATATTGATATGAGATCATATATGGTCATATTATTAGCTTCTTGTTAGTAATATTTCATTGTTACTTGTTACTCGGGTCTTTATAACTTTTTGTTCTTATGCGTGTTTTGTCGAATAAATTCTTATTCTTATCTTTAGGTTATAGATAATTCATTTCCAGAATGGTATTAGTGTATTATATACCATATTCATTCATTCAATTCATTTATATAATCATTATGAAATGAAGATCATGTAGAACGAGTCGCATCACATCGTGGAGACGGTATTCCGTACGTACGCACGAGTGATGATATCGTCCCTATGATCGTGGAATTGTATTGGAGTATATATATATATATTATTTCAGTATCAATATTACTTAATAATAATCATATATAGTTACGGATTACACCATTATACCCATCCTTGTAAGGTGATGGTGGAAAATAGATTACACCACGGCGTGGAGACGGTATTCCGTACGTACGCACGCGCGGTGATTTCATTTTTCCGTAGGATGGATAGAAGGTGAATTAGGGTTGTTTCATATTTATAATAACATATCAGTATGTAAGTAATACTGATGTTATTACTTTATCATGAAACAACTAAAGAAGAAGAAGTTGAAGAAGAAAGAAATTGAAAAGATCGGTAATGGATATTACCTCTTCTTTGGAACGCCTTTTTGAATCCTCCACTTAAGGAACTAAGATTGGTATTTGGAGAAGACCAGGACCTCTAGGATTATTCTAGGGAAGTGGAGAAGGGAAAATGTCAGGGGTTGGCCGAGCTTGAGTGCTCAAATTGGTGTGAGGAGGAGGGGGAGGAGGTGCCCTTTTATAAGGGAGGAGAGGGGCACCTTAGGAATATCTCAAAATATTATTTTATATTAAAGTCAAAATCGGTTTATAATGGTTCCAAAGGGTCTTATTTCGAAGCCAAAGTGGGGATGGGTCGAAATCCTATCAACCAATAGAATTTAGACAAGTTTAGGGTATTATTTTAACCTTATCAATTAGATTTAACTCTAAGTTAAATAATTTAACTTTTACCATGACTTTTTGTTTTCTTTCACTATATGGTTAATACACTTACTATAACATGCCAAAAGAACCCCAAATTGTTTATTATTAAAATATATATCCTTATCTAAGTCATTTGGCCGAACCTTAGATTTTTAGGAATAAAATAACAATTAATAATATAATATTTGATTTAAAAACTATTTTGTGTCAATTTTGACACTATTTGATACATGATTTTTTTGAAAGTCATAACAGAATTATGTGTTCGAACCAAGTTGAATACATCAACACTAATATATCATAGTAACCTAGAAAATTAGTGTAATTCATAAAAAGTCTAAAATTACATTTATTTCGGTGTTTATAACATCAATTATGTCAATATATCATTAATAAGATAATTATTGCATCATCATTGTGTCATAGATAAATTAAATTATTTAATGTCTAAAAATTACAAATAAAATACAATTATGTAGGAAATCTTTATAGTTACCTAATGAATATTTATAGTCGAATTTATCTTATGTATAACCCCATATTAAAAATGATTTACTTATTAAACTTTGATTTTAACTATTTTAACCCTTCTTTAAATAAATTAATAATAAATGTCCTAATCTAATCCAAGTGGGCCTAAATGGTCATATTTTATTCCTAAGTTTGTTTTTGGTCGAATTACACTTGTCCAATAGAATTAGGACATGTGTTAGGGTAATATGGATATCATATTTACCCTTAGTTACCCTATTTACTATTAACCGCGGTAAAAATAGTAAAAAGTTACTATTCACCAAAAAATTATTTTTATCTCATTGAACCACATTTTACTTACTGACATCAACCGTGTCTGTCGGATTTTTGAAATTCTATTCACAGAAGCGGTAAAATTAAGTTTTATGCAAAATTCAGTTTTTAACCTACCACTTAGTGGTTTCACTATTCATCAAAAATTGAAAGTTTTCAGAAAAATACCAAAATTTCACCCTAGGCTAATTTCGATATTCTGAGTCCAAAAATGAAGTCCATTTTGAAAAATAAAAATTATAAAATTTCAAAAAGTGGTTATTACTATTCATAACGGCTAGTTTTAATAGCATATTGTTGTTTAGTGAAACTCGGTATTGCGTACGACGCAAGCTATCGAGGAAGGTCGCGATTGCGTGTAAAGCAAGCCAAGAAAGTGTTGTGTAGAAAAAGATTCCTTTGATGATTTATATAACATAAAAGTCTCGGGTGTTACAAGCCATGCCACCTATATGTGTAGGATAAATTGTATGAATTTTACCTGACCCTTTTCCTTGGTCCCTAGTCTGAGATCCAGGTGTTTCACTACTCTGCTGATATGGTCTCTCTCACTCTGGATTGCTACGTCCAACACGTTGACTGGTATGACCAGTAGAGCTCCATCTTCCTTCTTGATATGGGGTAACTGACCCCCATCCTACACTCAACATCTGCCTCTTCCCTCCATCTATGCCCTCATGTCAAGGGTTCTGAAATAACCTCTTCACATTCCCCATAAAACCATACACTTTCCACTCATCTGGTGGTCGGAGACACTAACCACATATATTCCTTTTCCTTCCACACTACTAGTAGTAAACTCAGTTGCTATTTTGAGAGACTGTTTAATTCTTCTAATTACACTTCCCACCACCTCTCTAGTGGAGACTCCCAAAGAGCTGATTCCTACCATCAAAATTTGCAACAATATATCACCCAAATGGAACTGTATTATCACTACTATAATCCTCCTTGAGGATCCATTCTGAAATAAGGTCTCGATCCTCTACTTCAACAACTCTTTTCAAGGAGAACATATTTACCTGTGACTTGATCTCATGTCTGAACCCTTTCGAGAAACATCTTTTCATGGCAACCTCATCACCAACCAATGTCGTAATGAATCATTTAAAGTTAGTGAAGGTGCTTGAATACTCCATTGCTAACATATATTACTAGATAAACCTCATAATTTCCACATCCTTATGTTGTCTCAAAGTATCTGGAAGGGAAAGTTCCAGAAAATTTTATTGGATATATTTCCATGTCATACCATCATATTATCGAGTCTAGACAAAAAAATACCACCAAAGCTTCGCCTAAACCCACAACATGTAAGATACTAGATTTAATCTCTTCTCAGGAGGAGTCGTTATATGATCAAGAATCATCAGAATGAAATCTATCTAATATTCGGCTACAATAGGTCCACCTTATCCCACAAAAGTCGGAGTTCGTTATAGCTAAAACACCCTATTCCACTCGAACATACTCAGAAAAATATGTATGGAGTCCCTTTCTATCATTTTCATAAAATTAGTGAAGTTCTCAAAGAACTAATCTTCTCCCAAGATCCCTGGATCACTGGGTTTCCTTGATCTAATCTTAGGGTAGAATTCTCAATGATGTATTCTTGTCTCCCAACCACCACACAACATTGTGGTGGAATCCTACTATAATTCCAAACACACACAGCAAAATGTATAAATAAATTTTTGATATTTTTCACTATATAGGTCCCTCCACTAGCTATAGAAAATCAATTCATGATACACTATTACAAAGGATATCACCATACCCCCTTTTTAAACTGATTCCTCAAACAAAACACAAATATTTCCCCTTAGGCACATTTCCCTTTTCCTAAATTGTTACACATAACATTTTAACTCATTTAAACCCTTTCACTAATCACACTTCATTAACCATTCTTCAATTTTATCTTCATTTAACCACTTTCATCATCTTTGTTAGATGCCATTTTTTAAAATTTTCATGGAAGTTAAATGCATTATACTCTTCATGTATCATAAAGTCGTCTGATGTGTGCCTATCATGATGCAATCCACCTATATCCATAAGTTACATAAATTATGCTTGAATTCACAACCACATGTTATTCCATCCATGAATAAAATATCATAAAATAGTCACATCACACAATAAGTGCATCACCCAATGGTGAAATATCATTCAACCATAACAACACACAATAAGAATAATAATTCCCACCCTAGGTACTTGGGCTTCTCCCTCATATATGGGTTAGATAATTCTATGTACATGTTCATTGACCAGACCCTGACACTTCCTGCTATCATGTATTCTATTCCAAAAGAGTAAGTCATAGAAAATAACTACTCTGATACCACTTTGTAACATCCCCAACCTAGGAGACACTAAATGGTTCCCCGATTTGGGTCACCAAATGACCTCAAGTGCACCTCGTTGTACTCCAGTGGTTTCGGACTAACAAAAAGGATCTAATAGATCATATGAGGAGAATATATCTTCCTCACTAGAGTAATACACAATAGATAATACATGAAAAATATAAAACAATAAGTGATAACCATAATGAAGAATTACTAACCATCTCCAAAATATGGTACAAGTCACAATGAAACAAGTAAATATGTCATGTCATGATAACAATACCAAAGTAAAATGAAAACATAAAATTAGACAACCAGAATAACTACCAAATGGGTACTGACACTAATTTTGGATCTTCATCCATGCATTCCCAAATCCCAACTCAATTCCCTAGAAAATGGATTTTTTCATTGTCCTGACCTGCAACGATGAAATCTGCTCGGGTACCCAATGACGACCCAAGAAGGGTGTGAGTACAACTCAATAGGCCACCACCAATAGTGTCTAAATAATATACAGTCTAAACAGATAGTAAATGAAAGTACTAAATAGATGATATGATATATAGAAAACAACTCAGTTGTCATTAGCTAACAAAATTTACTTTATCCAATTTCATCATTTTTTGTGGGTTATGAACTTTCATAATTTACACGACAGCCCAAGACAATAAATTACAAAGCATAAAGAGTAATCCAAGTTTCCTATCTCAATTTGTAATGACATTTTTCAATCATTTATGTCACACATAACTTGGAGCCTCAGTATGACTAGTTTCATCCAATGCAACCATTAAGGCCTAGAACATTAGTCAGACACCCTAACCCATGAATTCTAGGGGTGGGTAGAGCCTTAGTCCTACCCAACATATAGGTGAAGCCTCATTACTTTTTCCCACTCCACCAAGCTATGTACACATGAATATGTATCCATTTACCACATTTATCGTATCCCAAAACATACACAATCAATACACATAACATTAATATTTTAATAAACATTCCGCAAGTGAGTTATATTTAAGAATTAACCAATTTCATACTTACCATTTATGTTACGTAGTCTTTTTAAACCATTTCCCATCCCAGTGTCTTAACCCATTAAGCGTAATCATCAATTCCCATATATTAACTCATTTAACACAGTCAATAATTCATATGCCTTAATCCATTTATGCATTTCCATTACAATGCATAAGTCATATAACATAGTTACATTAATCATTTTAAACCCCTTTTCACATCATTACAACCAGTCCCTTATTCCATTTTCAACCATTAGACAAAATAAAATTAACCCCACATTATAATAGAAACTGATATGTCAACACATTTATCATGGTCTCTACTTATTACAAACCAATTTCATGCTTAGATTTACCATTTTCCATGCTCAAGAACATAAGCGCGTCCTATGGATTTCCCTAGTCTGGTCAAATGAACCTCAACGTAACCCACATGGATCACGATGAGTCTAATTGACCATTTATCTAACCATTTTACCAAGTATTACTCAAGGGAAAAAATTCACAATAAGAGGGAAGAAAAATCACAATCATGTCTATAGAAGTCGACAATAAAACTATGGTATATAACATATAGACCACCTACCTCGAATCTGAAGACAACCACATCCTTAATATTATCCTTAGATCAAGATTCAATCACACATTGAATCTCCAATATAGGATCCTCTGGAAAAAGAGATTTTTAGGGCTTTAGAATAAGAATAAAAAAACTACAATCCCTAATCCAGAAAATAGAAGTAAGAGGAGATTTATGCATACCCAAATCTTCGATCCACAACCAATGAAACTCCAACTGGTCTAGAATCAAAGGATTACTACCCTTGGGAATATTTGGGAGATTGAGCTCATCAATGGTGTTGGAGAAGGAATAATGGGAAAGAAAATTTGGTAAGAAACGTAAAATTCAGAGGGGGGTGTTTCGTAATTTCTCACTTTTTAATGGGGCGCATGGTTTGGCCGTAGAATTTTCCAAATCATGGGACAATCATGCACTAGCATCTATCCAAGAGGGTTTAAGCTACACTGTTACTTGGGGAGCCACATAAGGTTTGAAAAATCCTACACCAACCAGGCATAATGCATTTGTCTAGGCTCATGTGGTTTGGCTCACCCCCTTTCATGATTTTTATTAACTATAAAGCCCTCCTACTTCCTAGCACGATTTGTGTAAGAACCTGGTTCTTATTTTTGAGGAATGGGTCTATTATTTTCTATTTTCCTTAAGTGTTTTTGAGAAAATAAGGAAAATAGGGGAAAATCCTAAATTTTGGGACTACACGTTGTGTACTATTCCACACACCATTTACTTTGGCCATGTGGGATGAGTACACAGGGTGTGTAGCCATGTTGGTGACGAAGGGTGTAAAAACCAACTACATGCCATGTAGTGGGTATTTACACGTCGTGTAGTCAGTCAGCAGGCAAATAGTAAGGCGGTGGAAGCAGCTGCCAGCAGAGGAGCAGTACATGTCATGTATTAAGAAATTCATGCCATGTATTCAGGTCGAAAGATGAACAGTGTGGCGGTGCTGCCAAAGGAAGAGTTAAATGAGAAAAGTACATGCAGTGTAGTCAATAGTACACACCGTTTTCACCTCTGACGATCTTGTTTGAATCGCACGGGTAATCCCCCCACTATCCTTAAGCTGTTCTTGCCAACTCTTCCTCTAAGGGAAGTTATTTAGGTTTGAAAAATGTTTTTGTTCACCTCAGATCTACGTCATTCTTGGACGATTTGAGGATCTTCGTTTGCGTATACCATTCAGGGGAATTTAAGGTAAGTGTCCTGGTGTTTAAATTCCAACTGTTGTGTGTTTTTGTTTACCTTAGTGCTACAAACCCGTGTTTTGGTGTCGTGTGGATGAGGCCTTGGCTGTTTAAATACCTAGAATTGTGGGATCTTTGCAGCGAAGTTCGGGTCCTGGGATGATAACTGGCAAAGACCGCAGGCAAATCGGACCACCGGAGCGTGTCCGGTGGTCCGCGGAAGCCCCTGCCGGCGCGCCACGCCGGTGCGGCGGCGCCGACGGTCGGGGGCGGCGGCGCCCGTAGCGCCGCTAGAAGAATCTGCCGCGGCTGAAGCTGGGGCCGCGGAGCGCGGTCCCGCGACCGCTCAGGACTGGAGGGGAGCAGCGGGATGCGGTCGGCTGCTGCATTCGCTGGCACGGGCGGCCCCACGCGAGGTCACGACTCTTCACGCGGGGGCAGCGCCCCCCCCCCCCCCCCCCCCCCCGCACAGTTCGTCCATTCGGCCGAACCCCCAGCTGAGCCGGGCCGACTTGGGCAGACCGGGCCGGACCGCGTCGTCTGGGTCGGACCCACACCCGGGTCGGGTCGACCCGGTTCGGGCCAACCCAGGGGGTCTCAGGCCGGGTCGGTCCAGGCCCGAAACCCCCGTTTTCGGACCCCTCACGGTCTTTCGCCTATATCTTGAGTGGTATACCTCCGATCGACGCACCGTAAGCGGCGATGCGATCCTTGGATCGAGACGGTCGTTTCGATATATTGCACTCAAGGTTTCGAAATACTTGAAGTTCGGCCGGGTTGGTTCGGATACAAAACTAACAGGGCCCTTGGAGCGGAAACGCTTATATACTGTGCTCCGGACGTCCTATTGATGTGCCGTCGACTTTGATGGATTCCTCTAAGTGAGAAGGATCTTTTTGCTTACTCCGCTCGAGGTTTGGATGCCGTCGGAGTGCGGTCGGGTTTGTTCGCTCATGAAACCAACTGGGCCCCTAGAATGAGAAAGCCAATAACTCACAGACCGGGCGTCCGATTGACGCGCCATCTGTCTCGTTGAATTCCTCTTGATGAGACGGAACTTTTGGCATACTTCGCCTGAGTTTTGGTTGCTGTTGGATAGTGGCCGGGTTGGATCGTACCCAAAATCCAACCGGGCCCCTGGAACGGAAAAGCTGATGTCTTTCAGACTGGATGTCTGTTTGACGAACTGTCAGTGGCGTTGGTGATCATGTTGAGAAACGGTCCCTATGAGTATACCCTATGTGAGTTTGGGGTACAGTTGAGATATGGCCGGGTTGGTTCGCTCACGAAACCAACCGGCCCCCTAGGACGAAAAGGCTAATAACTCACAGACCGGGCGTCCGATTGACGCGCCGTCTGTTGCGTTGAGAGCCCTATGACGAGGCGGTCCTTTGAGATACTTATTAGTGAGTCTTTGAGATACTTGGAATATCGACCTGTATCTCATGGAGTGGACCCTCCCAGAGACGAGCGTGCGGAGTACGGAGACCGTGTAGATGATTGAGACCTGACGACTGCTTGACTGACTCGACTTGGAGTGAGTCGACTAGCCCAGTGGACGGAGCGCCCGGTATTTGGAGGTAGACCCACGGCGGACGGAGCACCCGGTATTTGGCGGCAAACCCATGGTACTCGATTAGAGGAGTACCTCTGTAGGCTATTAGGGGGAGCGCCCGGTATTTGGCGGCAGACCCACAGCGGACGGAGCACCCAATATTTGGCAGCAGACCCACGATACTCGATAGGAGGAGTACCTCAGAGACTTGGATTAGTGAGCAGTACCTCAGAGTTGTGACAGGACCACTGTACACTCCAGAGACAGGGCTCTTCAGCAGTTACGGTTTCGATAATGAAAATTCTGGGTTGAGCTGAGTCTGTGACCTTGTGTTTGCCTCATGATTGAGTTGGGTCACTTGATAACTTAGGTATATGTATGGGCATATACCTGGGTAGTGGTTATCTGTTGATTTCATAATATTTGTGTTTCCTCATGATTGAGATGGGTTACTTGATAACTTAGGTATATGTATGGGCATATACCTAAGTAGAGGTTATCTGTTGAGATCTTCTTTGTGGTTATCCTTGTTGGTTTTATTGAGACCTTGAGGGTCTCGGGGTCCCTACTGAGTATCGTTATACTCACCCCTGCATGAGCTATTCCCTCACCTCATTGTGTTGGTTGCAGACGACGGGCAGTGCTGACGGAGGCCAAATGTTCGAGGACTGGACGGTACCCGGAGGTGGACTACACGACGAGTCAGTATCCGGAGGTGGACTTCACGGTGAGACGACACTCGGAGGAGGTTGACGGGCGAGAGCGTTATGGAGGCTATCTATACCTACCCTTCAGGTAGAATCCGTGGTGGATAATCCAGGAGTTGCGCCATCTGTACCTACCCTTCATGTAGGATCCGAGGAGGACGTCCCAGGAGCCGCTTCCGTTCTTCCAGCTGTTGTCTTTTTCTGTTGTACTTTTGTTCAGTTGTAGTTGTACTTTCAGTTGGGTTTGTATTCTGGCCCATTTACTTTTCAGCACTTTCTTTTGTACATAGTGTTTTAATTCTGCTTGTACTCTGTGGTGTTTTGTTTACTTTTATAAATCCAATGCCTTCCCAGTTATTGGGATTTATGCCTTTGGTGCTAGTCGCCAGCCTTGGCCTATGGAAGGCGGGCTTGGGGTAGTCACAACACGGGTCCCGAGGATGGGTCGTGACATAGTTTCTAAAGGATCACATACAAAAACAAGATAACATTTTATAATTCATCAGAATGTAAGAACAACTTGTTGATATTTTTACAAAACTAATACCTTTCGATATATATCAATACATTAATCAGAAGCTAGGAATGATCAATGTAAAGTTATCATTCATATATAAATATTATCTAAACCATATCCTTACATTAAGTAACTCATTTTCATAGGGGGTACATATTATTTTTCTTTTAGAAAACATTTAAATTTTAAAAAAAAAATTTCCTAAATTTTTCTCATAATGAGCCTTTCAGACTCATAATTCCTTATAAATCATATTTTAGAATCAATCTCTTGACCCAATTTTTTTTTCGAACTTATGAATTGTATAAATTTTTTAGACTCAAGTTTTTTTAAATCAAATTTGAAATTTTTTTAAATTTAGTTTTTCTATTTAAATTTTTGTTTTATATTATTACAATCTTATATTATCTCTAAATATTTCATAATATATTATTTTATAAAACCAAGAAGAAAAAAATTATAATATTGATGGTTCCACTCTAAAAGGTATTATTCATTGTTTTAAACCTTAAAACTGTTCTATTATGTTTAGTTTTTTCCTTGTCTATTGTTATTATAAACTTCTTTCTTAATCTCATTCACCCAATACGATAAAAAAATTTATAAAACCTTGAGAGTTTAAAATCATTGAAAAATCCTTCTTTAGATATTTTCTCAAATGTCAGATCAGCCATATCAAATCTCGTCCATCAGAATTATTTTAGGAGACTAATTATCGCTTCAGTCACCTATATAAATAGAACCCCCTATGTGTCCCACATCATTTATTTCAAGAATTCAGATTCGAAGTGCTGCCTCATTTAAGTCTCCTAGACTGATTTGTTCTTTATGTTCAAACTCTCAGTTTCATTTCCAAATATAATGGAACTAGTAATGAATAAAAAAAATTGGTACATGTTCATAGAGAGGGTAGTTGAAAAATATGTTTAGGAAAAGTATGATTCTTATCTAATAAGGTTAATATAGTTTCAAGGATGCTCGAAATATGTGAGGAAAAACAGATCCTGATTACAATTTATTATACATGGATATAGTTCTGGATTTATATGATTCTGTAAAATTATTTGATTAAAATGGAAAACATATGTTTTTTGTTTTTTATATATAATAATAATTAAAATATGACCTTTAGGGAATGTGATGGCTTCCATGAAATTTCATCTTAAGGTGATTCTTTCATTCCATTTCATAAACTGTCTGATTATAAGTGTAAGTTTAAAAAAGAAAAATGTAAAATTTAATTTTTAAAAAATGTATCAGATGATGAACCAAGGAAGGTCACTCATCTAATTATGTCCCATAGAGTAATAACACTTTGGATTCAAGGTTTTCTTATTTTTAGAAAAGGATATAGAGATACAGTTAAGGTATCTGATATTTTTATCTTGGATTAACTAGTCAACATGAGAAAGATAAATTTGGTAGGTTTTGTTCTTCTAACAATCAAGAACATAAAATCTGATCAACCATGTCTCAAATCACAATTTTTTATATCATTACAATAAATATGGTTGAATAAATTAATAAGCATTTCAATATTTCAAACAATTCCAAGGTTTTAAAATAAAAGATTATATTTATAATTATGACATAATTAAACATATGAAGTGTTTGTTTTATTCTAAATGAAGGATTTTTTTTGATAATACCTAGGTTTCTCCATCATAAGTATAACCTTCTTCTAAATCAAATAAATTTGAGAATTTTTAGAAAAAGAGAAAGGATGAATCTCTTACCTCAAAATAAAAGAAATAAAATAAAGTCTCTAATGATGTATTTGCAGAATTGAGGATGAAATAAGATGAAAGAAAAGAAGGTGTTCCACAATTTAGAATCAACCCTACTAAAGATTTTGTTTTAAAAATTGATAGATCCAAAACTAAACAAAGATAAGGAAAATAGAAGAAGAACAAGAAGAAATTTCAAGGTTTCAACATAGTTTATTCGTTGATGAATAGAGTAGAGATTGATTCTGAAAATGTTGTATTACCGAATCTAGATGCCTTATTATCATTACAAGAAATATTATTTTCTATACTGATGTTCCCTTTATCCTAAAAAGGTAAAGGTTATTGTGGTATATAAATAATTGATTCCAACTATTAAGGTAAATTTAAGAACCGCAGAAAAACTTCATGAAGAGTTTTTTAAATAAATGGTGGAAGGATATGAAGGAATTAATTTCCTAAAAAAATCAAGTGAAGGTGTTGATGAAGTAGTGTGTAAAAAAATATAACTTTATGAAGAATAAAAAAAGGAAGTAAGTGAATATGATGAGTATGATAATAATCAGAATGATGATTAATGTAATGAAATTTAAAATGCTGATAAATAAGATCTTCCATCTGATAAGCTTTCACTAATTGATTCACAAGCTTAATCAAAAGAATTAACTTCCTTGGGAAATCAAAAATAGAAACCAGTAAGTCCATACAAAACAAAATACCCAATAAAACAAAGAAGCTAAATCTTCATCTAAGAAGGATGAATCAAATAAGAATAAATAATAAGGATGCAGTAAAGTTATTGGCGTTGATTCTATTGAAATTTCTAATGGAAAGAAAACTGAAAAAATAATTAAAAATTTATTTACAAATAAAACCAATGTAAAAATTGTTCAGTAAGATATTGGAACCAGCCTTATAATTATTTCTGAAGAATAATAATCAGATCAATCAGAATCATCCCAAAAAACTTCTTCAAAAAGAGTGTATTAATTTGTTTACACTTTAAAAAGTCTTGAAGGAATACTAAACTATTTTTTAAATTTATATTCTTGATGATAGATGCTTCAAGAATGTTTTAATCAGAAATTAGATTAAACAAATATGATGGGAGAAAAAATGGTTAACCTAAAAGTTGAATTTAAATCCCACCAATATTTTAATCTAGTTTATATAAAATCATGTATTCAATTGATTGATTGTTCTCAACAATTCAATATAAATATCAATGTTTTTGATGAAAATTTTGAAGAGATAAGGCATTACTCGAATGATTTGGCAGAAATGTTTTGAATATTAACAAAGGATGTGTTTAAAAGAGTAAAGATTATTCAGTATTTTAAAGATGACACAAACCATCATACTCAGGCTGTAAATGAGATGAATGGAAATATAATTATTTAGAATAGTAGATAAGGAGACTTAAAAATAGTAATGAGAAATTCATTACACTGAACATCGATTCTTCTCAAAGGATTCAGAACCAATAATAAAAGATTCAAATGTAAGATTAAAAGATTCAGCTTCAATAGGAAAGGTTACGGGAACTATAAAATTAAAAATAGTCTTAGAAATAGTTAATTTAAATGTTTTAAGAGGATATAAATAAGATTAAAAATTTTAAGACCATAGTGACATCCTTTATGTAGAATAAATATTAAGACTTTTTAAAAAAATTATTGTAATTTCTTTTTGAAACAAAAATATATGAGGAAATGAATAAACTATTCTTCTCGTTAAATAAATTTGTCTAAATATTATCTTAGTTCTGATTGATTTAATATCCATTCATAATTTTTAATGAATCATTAAATAGTTAATTATTTTTATTTTGTATACTTATTTCTCTAACCCTTTTTAGGTATCACAAAACTCTTCCCCAATCCTTTTTGAAAATCACAAAGGGGGAGAAATTTATACAAAGGGGGAAAATTCTTTAGAAGGGGGGATATTTTTTTTAAAGGTATAAATATCTTTGAGGGAAAGAATATGATCCTTAAGGGGATTTCTTATGCTATGAAGGATTTAGTCATATTCATCATTTTATTTAGATGAGTTGTAAACTTAGAGGGTTATAAGTATTACTATCTAAATTCTAAATATGATGTACCTAAAGATAATGTACTAAAGCCTTTTTAATTGGTGCTTCTTATTTACGTCTTGTGATTTTTGATTTCTAAAATGGGGGATTGATGAGTCAAAAGTATCTTTTGGAATTTTACATTCATTTTTTTTAATCACTAACCCTTTCTTAAATATTTAATTATTAACTCATTCATGACCAAAATGTTTTAAGACTTTTTCTCATACTTAGAAATATTTTTAAAGTATTCATGAGTATAAACCTAATTTATTGATTATAATTATTATAATAAATATATATTCGACATTATTCGCATTCAAATTTATCAAATCGAATTTAATACTTTATGTCTTGTCTTCATACTGAAAAAAAATCTTTATAATCAGAATTGATTATGGAACTGATAAACATCAACTTCACACTCATATAAATTATCATAATTAAATATGTAAGGAAATACATTGAATTGACTAAATAATAAATCATGAAAATGGAAAAACTACATGATATCATGGTAAAAATAATTCTAAACTATAAATGTGTAAGTAAAAATGATGTCAGATATTATATTATAATATGACTGTTAAAGTTCCTGGTATCTAAGTCCTTGTGAAAAAAATCAGAAATTGGAGTATCAAGAAAATCATTCGAACCATGCCATTATATACCTAGTCATTTAATGAGTTTTAAGATGTTGACTCAATTTTTCTCTTAAATTTTCTAAAGTGTAAAAAGTTTGTGCATCTTGTTATGAGACTCTTGTATTGCATTAGAGATAATCCTTCTTAAAGAATCCTTGTCATGTTGTCTCCTTAATGATTTTTATTGTAATTGTTTTGTGCATTCGATTGTGTGAATATTATTGAGGTCCTATAAGGTGAGGAATACATAGGTCAATACTTCTTGATAGAGTGATTTTAGGGATATCAAGATAGAATTTGATTTATCGGATTGAGGGATATTGTAGACATGCAAACAGAGAATCTGATCATCGTATTGAGGGTGCACGGGGATGGCTAGACAAAATGATCTTCATATCGAGGGATTTCCCTTGTAAGGGAAAGAAAGACTTTCATATAAATATAAAATAAGGTACCTTTTTCCTAGGTTATTGGATACCCTACCCTTTGGGATAAAAGAAGTTTATTCATTTGTTTTTCTTGTTTTATTATAAGGCTTATTTTTTCGCTGAAATTGTAATAGAAAGTGCATCCATTATATTCATCTTTCAATTTTTATTCTTTTACCACAATAACTTTGATAAAAAAACATTTTTTTTACTGTGATATATCATAAATTTTTATATTATGATTTAATTTTGTATTTGTGAATATGATTAAACTCAGATTATGTCTCCACTACATAATTGATTACGATTCTATACACTGTTAAGATATAATCTCATTATGACATGTGGAATACATATCAAAATATACATGATTAAGATAATTTGTTTATTGGACTCTAGGTCTAATTATAATTACCCCTTAAATAGCTAAGTGGTTTTTAATATAATTTGTTTAACTTTGTTAAACTAAGTATCTTTTAAAGTTAAAAATGAATGTTTTTAAACTTACAGGTCACCCCCCCTTGTATTTATCCATATACATATACATTATGATACACCATATAATTAAATATATATGAAATAAATGAAATATATATGATATTAATTACTTAATTACCTATCTGGAAATATAATATTTCATTTTCTTTATTACCCTTTTTGCACACCAAAAAAGTGATAATGTTGTTCATAAACGTGAGGAGTACCGCCTTCTCAACCTGATGTGATTTATTTTACATAAAAATAATTATATATATATATATATAATTATATATGATTATATAAAATATTATTTAAGATATAATGATCATTGTGTAATGATAAAATGTTTCTTATCTTCTTTCATTAACAATTATTGAAAAATTGAAATGTTACTCATGTGTACGTAAGGCCTACTGTCTCCATGGTCATATTGTTAGTTATTTTTCCATAAAAATATTACATTATTAGTTTTAAAAGTTTAATTTATGTATAAAAATGATAATTATATAATTATTATTATTCTTTATATGATTATATAATGACTCATTTGACCGTATTAATCCTACCAAAGTCGTTTTTAACACATGAATCAAATTTGGTAAAAATACTTGATGTAAACTTAATTGTTTAAGTAGTTGTATACAACATTGTAATAAGTGAAGTAAAAGAAATAATAAAATTAAAAAAGATCCTCAATCAATTAAATAATTAAAAAAAGTATATTATTCACAAATATAAATACACACATGAAAAGTCAGACTCGAGTTAAGGGATTCTTCTCTCACTTTTTATTTTGTGAGGCATACACTATTTTCAACACTTATTTATTTTATGTGGTTTATATTATTCTCCTTGTTTATTTAATATCATGATTCAATAATATTTAATGATATTCTAAATTTCAATTTCAATTATCTCATCCAAGGGGTTTGATTTGAAATTTTCCATGTGGTAAAACATATCTTTGAATTCTCACTTTCTTTTGTGACTGTTAACTTTCTCTTAAAACAATCACTTTCATGGAATCCTTTTTCATTGGAAATTATATTTATTTTAATATAAATATTATTTTATAATACAAATTATTATTTCCTTAATTGTATACCATTTTTACAAATGGTGTTAACTTTGAAATTTATATGATTTTTTTGGGGAAATTTTAATAAATCTATAACCTTTAATCAATATAGATATTTGATAAGGAAAATTGCTTATGATTTAAATTTATTTTTAAATATATGATAAATGTTTTAAAAATAAATTATAGTGGTTGGGGACCAGTTAATACAACCCCATCAATGCATCGATAGTCTCACGAGATAAAATTAGTTGGTGAAAACCCCTTCATCTTTATTTCCAAGAAATTTTTAATTATCAGGAGTATAAATCCTCAAAGAAATAATATGGGTTCATACTCATAGACTTAAAGTGTATTGAGGATAGATATTTATAGTAACTTTCTAGAGGATAGATCTTGATAGTTCATATGTCTAACATCATCTATTACATCATTTTTATTTGAGGTGATTATTCTATTAGTTAGAATATATATGGTCATGTTTTAATCTCATGTGATTATTTATGTGTAACTATTCAATAATCTTTTATTCTTTCCATATTTATTATTCATTATTAATTTATGATATATTTTGCTATACTTTACCCTTACTAATAATTTTATCTCACCCTTATTTTGTTTCCTTTCCCATGGGTATAAAGATAAATTCTTGGAATGAGTTTCAAGGATATTGGGGGTTTTATTTTGTTGTGTATTATGTTTTTTTATTCCCAATGTAAAATGGGTTCCATGTATATAGTATGGTATTCCATAACTACTAAACTTATTGTTCTATCAAAATTTTATTTCATGTAATCATATAAATGTAGTAAAGTAAGTCACTAGTTTTGGGATTCTGGGGTCGGGGTGTTACCCTAGAACCTGAGACCTTGCAAGGGGTACTACAACTAAGCTGCTCCCAGGGGAAATTAAGCATAACAAATAATTAAATCTCATATTCACTAATCTATTTTTTTAATTTTCTATTTTATATGTACACCTTTTTTTAGGATAATAGGTTGACATAAATTAAGTGTAATAGAACAAGTAACTCATTCCCATTTCTCATAAAATTTCATGAATGATAACTCCACACCAACATTGAACCAATATGAAAAGGATTCCCAATGAAAAAAAAATAAATGTAATTCCCCCACACATGAAATTTAAATAATCATTAAATTATATTAATATTGAAGGTAAAAAAGAGATAATCAGTTTTTAATTTACCCTAAACCTATAAATTAATTCAAGGTTTTCTATGGGACTAATTTGAGGTCGATATAAAATGTGTGCCTTAAGAAAAAAATTAGGGATATCAAAAGAAGTACCTAAATCAGATTTAAAAAACTTTATAATCTCAAAATCATTGAAAATTAATAATAATGTGTTCCATTTCACATAGAATTTAAAAATTATTCTTAATAAAGTGAGGTTATTATGAAGAATGTGAAAAATGGTTTAGAATACAACTTAAGATGAGAAATACAATTTTGGACATTTTATAGGTTCATTAATTTAAAAAATTGGTCGGCCTCTGAAAGAGCGCTGTCGTGGGGGCCCTCAAATGATTAGTGTGATTTTGGGGTACTTAGGTGCAGCAGAGTGGCTGACCAAGGTCGTCTCTCAAATGATGAATTGAATTTGACAACTTATTAAAGGTATTCTAAAAATTAAATAAAATAGAATTAAAACACTAGTTTAAAGGAATGGGTTGTTTATAGTTTATAAATATAGAATAATTTTGATGGAATAAGGTTGTAATTTTTTGTTTTTAGTTTTAAAATGAAGTTTGATTAAAAAGACACAACAAGAATATGTGTTTTTTTTAAATATTTTAAAAGGCATAATTGATCTAACTCTACATCTTAAATAAATTATTTATCATTATCATTTAAATTAACATACACTTAATTATGACCCCTTAACTTGTTAACCCCCGAACCCTACGAGAATTAACCTTACCACAAAGATGAAGTTAATTAAACCCTAGGTTATCTTCGGAACATGTAATCACAGCACCCTACTTTGATTGATGTTCTAAGGATAGATTATGTTTAGTGGTAAATTAAATCACATATCCATTCTGGAAATGAGGATGAATTTTGTTTAGGTATTATATTTGAACTCTACAAATTTATCCCGTGTGGTCTTGTATTACCGATTAAGATCGTGCTCTCACAATTTACACAAAATCCCGACCTCGCGTGTTTTTGTGTTAATTGTTCAATTGCTTGATTAGTTTCAAAAAATTTAAAAATACAATTCATGGATCATATTAAGTGAATTATAGTATCTCAATGATTCAAAATAATTAAATTAATAGGGTAGAAGATAGATCGATTACTAAAAGACTACTCTTCCATGGGTGGCGTAATCATCGTAGAAGCGTTTTGCATGTGCAAAGGTTTATAATGAGTATAACCAAATAACAATTCTACTCAAGAATTACAACCCAATTAGGAAGATTATTATAAGAAGAAATTTAAAAAAACAGAAGGAAAGATGAGGAATAAAACAATATCAATGATGTTTATTACACAAATGGAAACATTACAAAATGAAGAAGAGAAGGAGGCTTCGATGAGGGGATCCTTGCTTTAAGAGCTACCACTCTTACAATGGTTGGAGAATTTGGGTGAAACAAATTCTAATCTGCCTCCAATATCCTAATTCACGTCCCAACCTCACCAAATGAGAAAAAGACCAATTTATAGAGTGGTGGGGAGGATAGGGTCAAAGTGGTTTCAAGTGTGAATGGGGAATCTCGGCCAAATATTTTATTCCAACTTGCACCACCAATTTGAACACAACAACGTGTGAATTGGTCGGCCTTCTATAAGGATCATATGTGAGTATATAGTTCCTCTATCTCCTCTCACAATTTGGTCTTAATCCAAGCCCAAATGAAGGCGTGATGGCCGAAATACAGAAGCTTCTCCATTCTGGCGTGCCCAGCCCACCTTTAAAGTTATGGCCCAATTACTCCATCAAAATGCATTCTATTGATCTAGTGTCCTGAATTAAAGTTTTAGAAAATGAAGTACTAAACATAGTTACAAAATATTAAGTTCAAATAATTCAAATAAAATATTTATGATCGAAATACTACATTAATTTTGAAAGGGTAAAACTGGAATTTTCATCAAATAATCAAATGAATGATCTAATCCACAATATTTTCTAATTTAACATATTTAACAAAATGTAAGGAAATTATATCATTTATTATCAATAAAATATTCAATAAAACAGTGTTTTATCAACTCCCCCACACTTACCCTTTTGCACTCCTGAGCAAAATCTCATATCAAGTAAACATCAATATCAAATCAAAACCAATTTTAAAACACATATCCTTGAGATCAAACAATTACACACCAAGAAACAAAATATATCATACCTCATAAAAAACCATTATTTCAATTTCTTCATTTATATCATTCAATATATTTCCACTTTATTTATCCTCCCATGCATAGAACACTTACCTCGCTTGAATTTTCTATCATTACTCAAATATTAATTTTTATGCAATGTCTTTCTCATCCAAACTCATAAAAGGGTCACCATAGGCTTGATAAATTCATACATCGCCACCCGATGTGAGTCAAGGACATGTGTTTATCATGAGGACTTCCAAGGTTATTCTGTGGCATTCAGTTGGTAGGATTTATATGTGAAAAATTCTGAGGCTGAATGAGGAGGGCTTGACTCTTTTTGAAGAAAAATTGCATTAATCAAATTTTAACTTAAATATGGTCTTCTCCTCAATCACCATAGTATCAATTCATCTCCATCATCATGAAAAGTCATGAAAAGTTTACACCATTCATCATTTCAGCATCAAAAATGTCAATCTTCTCAAACGTGATTTTCTTAAAAGCTCTGGATGGGCACAGCTTTCCACCTCAATTAGAAGCTCCGGAAAAGGCATAGCTTCACTTATCATGAAAGCTCCAGAAAAGGCAGAGCTTTCAATATAATGAATTTCTTCAGCAAAAAACACATCTCTTCAAAATTTAATTTTCCACCCAAAGTATCATAGAATGTCATAGCACAACACAACATAGCTTCCCCGACACTTAATATCAACTAGATTATGAAATTTTACTTCAAGAGTTGGTTGGATAGGGAAAATTGGCTTGTAATGTGGCTAACCTAATAGGATATGCATGGATTATAAGGGATAAAAGGATTAAATGTTAAAGTTATGCCATTATAATAAAAGGATTCTTTGAAATATGGGCTTTAATACCAAACAAATGTCTCAATAATTTAAATATAAGTACCTCAAACCCTCAAGTTTTGAGAGGAATAGATCAAATTCTGGTTAAATCAAGCATGGTTTGGTTCTCTGAAGAAGTGAGGTGAATGTAAAGAATATGAAAGTAATGGTTTAGAAGCCTCATAGGAAAATGATTTCAAATATGAAGACAGTGAGATGTGGCATGGGATACAAAATTCAATGTACTTTTCATGAAATTACTAAATATTTGAACTTGAAACAAAGTCATTTTCAGCATTCATTTAAGTTTAGTTTCAAGGGATAAATTGTTTCACTCATTAATATGCATTTAAAAATTGTAATGAGAATCTTTTCAGCTCAAAAATTTCAAAAACACAAAGAAAATTGAAAAATAAACATACAAAATTTGAAAACACAAACAATTTTTTTTTTAGACAAGAAAACAATTGAAATTACTAAACTAAAAGGTTCCATCCCCCGCACTTAAAATATTGCATTGTCCCCAATGTGAACCCATGAGATGATATATTCACAGGAAATGCATAATTTTAAAATAGGACAAATAAAAGTGAAAGGGTTGGGAACATCATGATGTGCTCAAGTGATGATGGGGTCATGCAGTGTGATAAAATACACTGCATCAGTAGGAATTCCCTCAATGTATCTCTTTAAAAGTTTCCCATTGACTATAAAGCTCCTTCCAGTGTCCTATTGTGTGATCTCCACTGCACCATAAGGAAAACAATTTGATAAAATATAAGGAACTAACCATATGGAACGCAACTTACCAGGCATCATCATCAGTCTTGAACTATAGAGAAGGACTTTCTCTCCAACATGAAACTCCTTTTATTGGATCATTATATCATGAGATTCTTTTGATCTTTCCTTATAGAGCCTTTAGTTATCATATGAAGACAATCGAATCTCCTCAAGCTCTTGAATTTCCAGCTTCCTCTGGATTCCAGCTTGGGCCAAATCCATGTTGCATTTCTTTATAGCCCAATAATCCCAAAGATCAACCTCCACGGGGAGATGAAACGCTTTCCCAAAAACAATCTGAAATGGGGACATACCAATGGGGGTCTTGTAGGCTATCTTAAAATCCCACAATGCATCATCTAAGCGCTTGCTCCAATCCTTCCTATTTGGATGCACAGTTTTCTCCAAAATTTGTTTCAACTCACGATTTGAAACCTCAGCTTGGCCATTTGTTTGGGGGTGGTATGGTGTTGATGTATTGTGTGTCAGCCTATACTTCCGAAGGAGGTAAAAAATTCCTATTGCAAAAGTGTGTCCCTTGGTCACTGATGATAGCCTTTGTTACTCCAAACCTATAGAAAGTTTGAGCCTTGACAAAATCCACTAGCACATGAGAATCTCCAGTCCTGGTGGCCTTGGCCTCCACCCATTTACTCACATAATCAACAGCAACCAAAATATACAAAAATCCAAATGAACTAGGAAAACGACCCATAAAATCAGTTCCCCATACATTAGAAATCTCACAGAATAGTATGGGTTGTTGGGGCATATCATGTCTCCTAGAAATGTTCCCAGTGTGTTGGCAACGAGATCATGACTTACAAAACACATGGGAATCATGGAATAAGCTAGGCCAATATAATCTAGAGTCCAAAACCTTCCTAGCTGTACGTTGGGGTCCAAAGTGTCCACCACAAGCACGTGTATGACATAAATTCAAAACAGACTCAAACTCATGATCGGGAACACACCTCCTAATGACTTGGTCACTACACATGTGCCAGAGGTAAGGATCATCCCACACATAAAACCTAGACTCACTTTTTAATTTTTGGACTTGATTCTTCTTTAAATTTTCTGGGATTTCAGAGGAAACAATGTAATTAACTAAATCATCATACCAAGGATGTGTACCTGAGATGGTATAAATATGCTCATCGGGATAAGTGTCTCGAAGTGGTACCTAGTCCAAGGTGTCATCCTCTGGAGTGTGAGTAAGCCTACTCATGTGGTCTGCCACCAAATTCTCTGACCCCTTCTTTTCCTTTATCTCGATGTAAAACTCTCGAAGAAGTAGCATCCAACAAATAAGTCGTGGCTTTGCATCTGGCTTCTTTAGAAGGTACCTCAAAGCTGTATGGTCAGAAAAAACAACTACTTTAGAGCCCATTAAATATGAACTGAATTTATCTAAATCAAATATGACAGAAAGAAACTCCTTTTATGTGGTTGTGTAGTTTGATTAGGCTGAATCCAATGTCCTCGATGCGTAGCTGATCACATGTGAACGTCCCTCCACCCTCTGAGATAAGAAAGCTCCAACCGCGAAGTTGGAGGCGTCACACATAATCTCAAATGGAAGGTCCCACCGTGGGGGCTGTATGATCGGTGGAGTGGTCAGACACTTCTTTATCTCATCAAATGATACCCTTCATGAATCATCAAAATTGAAGTCAATATCTTTTTGAAGCAATCGAGATAAGGGTAGAAAGATCTTACTAAAATCTCTGATGAAGCGTCGATAAAATCCAGCATGTCCAAGGAATGATCGAACATCACGCACACATGTAGGATATGGTATGGATAAAATAATGTCTATCTTAGATCTATCAACCTCTATCTCATGTTTTGACACTACATGCCCTAAGACAATGCCATTCTCTACCATGAAATGACACTTTTCAAAGTTCAGGACCAGATTCTTCTCAATAAAACGATTCAATACATTTCCCAAACTATTTAGACATTCACCAATGAGGATCCATACACTGTAAAATCATCCATAAATACCTCCATGAATGTCTCAATAAAATCAGAAAAAATACTCACCATGCATATCTGGAAGGTACCTGGGGTGTTGCAAAGTACAAATGGCATCCTCTGGTAGGAAAATGAACCAAAGGGACAGGTGAATATAGTCTTCTCAGGATCCTCTAGAGCTATAGAAACCTGAAAATATCCAAAAAATCCATCCAAGAAATAATAGTGTGTTTTCCCAGCTAGTCTCTCAAGCATTTGATCAATAAATGGGACGGGGAAATGGTCCTTGTGAGTGGACTGATTTAGTTTCCTATAATCAATACACACACACCAACTATTTTGCACCCTCATTGGAACTAACTCATATTTCTCATTTTTAACAATAGTAACACCACTCTTCTTAGGCACAACCTGAATAGGACTTACACACTGAGAATCTAAAATGGGAAATATTATACCTGCCTCGATCAATTTCTCAACTTCTTTTTTAACAACTTCCAGGAGGGTGGGATTGAGTCTCCTTTGGGGCTGTCTCACTGATTTAGCCCCATCCTCCAAGAGAATCCTATGCATGCAAATGGAGGGGCTAATACCTGATATGTCTGCCAATGTCCACCCAATTTCCCGGATGTTCTTCCTCAAAAGATTCAAAAAAAATTCTTCATGTTCAAAAGGGAGATTGTTAGAAATGATAACAAGTAATTTCTCACAACTCAACAAGTATGAATATTTCATATTTGGTGGAAATGGATTGAGTTCTCATATAGGGGGGTGGTGTATGGATGGAGACATAGAAGGAACTAAAATATGTGCACAAATAGAATCAGTGTCAGAATATACATCATCAAAATCAGAGAAAAAAGCATCAAATCCATCAGCATACTCAACAGCCATGTCATAATCAGGGTTCACATGATCAAAATTATAATATGACTCCATTTCAAAATCAAATCTTAGAGAGACTTATTCCTTAGAAACAGGTGTGGAAGTACTCTTAGACATCAAAATAGAACCAATACTCATAATCTCCCTAAGCATAGTACAATCCAATTCCATGGTGTTTTTACTTGGTGGTTCAAAATAGGAGATAACAAATTCAGAATGATCCACTGAGGGGTAATTCATGGAATCCATAACATTAAATATCACAACTTCATCCCCAAATTCCATGGAAAGTATACCCTCATTGACATTTATGATAGTTTTTGCAGTTTTGAGGAAGGGTCTACCTAATAAAATGTGGGCATGAGAACTTACCTGATCATCCTCCATCTGGAGCACATAGAATACTGCTGGAAAGATCATGTCTCTTACCCTGACAAGTACATCCTCAAGGACTCCCGCTGGATATGCTGAAGCTATATTCGCCAACTGCACTACTACTCTCGTTGGCTTCAACTCACCAACCTATAAAGAAGAGAATACAGAGTGAGGCATCACATTTATGGAAGCTCCCAAATCACAAAGTGCATCAGAAAAGTGCAACTCTCCTATGGTGCATGGGATGGTGAATGTCCATGGATCCTTTCACTTTGTCAGAATTGCTAGAGTTGGTGTAATGAGTGTTGAGACATTCCTTCCAAGGTTGATCCTCCCATTTCTCTTAAGCCCTCTTCGATTAGTACAAAGTTCTTTTAAGAATTTCATATACCTTGGAATTTGCTTAATGGCTTCAAGTAGAGGAATATTGATCTCCACATGCTTGAATGTGTCCAAAACCTCCTTTTGCATTGCTTCTTAATCCATCTTCTTGGTTTGAACAACCCTGTTTGGAAAAGGAAGGGGTTTAGGAGGAACATCATCAATCTTTTTCTTACCGTTATCTTTCTCCTTGTATCTCTCATCAGTTGGTATGGAATGCGGATTCTCTAGAGTTGAGGTGAATCCCGGTGGAATGGTAGGTACTGATATATCATTCATTTGCTTCCCACTTCTCAATGTGATGGCACTAACATTCCCCTTTGGATTTGGAGTGGGTTGGGAAGGTAGATTTCCGGAATTCTTACTTACAAGTTCATGGAGGGCGGTGGCAATCTGGCTCATTTGAGTCTTCAACTCCCTCAGCTCCAAACCTTGACTCTTCATCTCATTCTGTTGAATAAGAAAAATTTGCTTCAAAAGGTCCTCAGTGATAGAATCTACCTTTGGTTGGGTATTCCCTTGTTTTTGGCTTGTTGATGCTTGAGATTCAAATCTCCTTTGGGGTTGTTGGAAACCCTACTGGTAATGTGGAGGCTACTGGAAGTTTTGTTGAAAAGAGGGCCTTTGTTGTTTTCTAGAGACATACCTCATGTCTGATTGATCCTTCCACCCTTGGTTGAATGTTGGATAAAACTTCTTTTTGGGATATGGTTGTTGTTTTTGTTGCTGATATGGTCTCCTAGTGAACACTGCTGCACAGTCTTTTGTTTCTTGGAGTTGTGGGAAACAGTCAGTTCGGTGGCTTGTCTCAATGCAAATACCACAAGGCCTTGAAGGAGGGGGTAGAGATGTCTTTTGTGACAAAGAAATTTGTCTCACCATAGTTTTCAATTCTTCTAACATGGTATCAATCAAATGACTCTCAAGAGAAGAAGGACTTACCTGATGTACTCCCCTGACATGTAGTGTACCTCTATCGCCAAATTGTCGGGAGTTTTGGGCCACTTTTTTGATCAACGCACGTGAAGCTACTAGTGTCTTGTCCACCAATAATCTTCCAGCCACAACATCTACCATTCTTCTCTCAATAGGTGTGAGTCCTTCACAGAAGTACTGGATGAGTAGTTGCTCACTGATTTGGTGATGTGGGCCACTTGCACACAAATTCTTGAATCTCTCCTAGTACTCATACATTGACTCCCCTTGGGCTTGTTTGATCCCCGATATCTCCTTTTGAATGGATTTTGTCCTTGATTCTGGAAAAAATATTTGCAAGAAAAGATGTTTCAAATAATTCTAACATGTTACATCTTCATGTTGCAAATAATACATCCAATCTTTTGCAGCTCCATCAAGTGAGAATGAGAATGCTCTTAATTTGATTTGATCTTCAGAAACATTTCTTGGTTTTAAGGTTGAGCAAACCACATTAAATTCATTAAGGTTTTTGTTGGGATCCTCACCAGATAAGGCATGAAACTTTGGAAGAAGTTGAATTAATCCATATTTCAATTCAAAGTCCTATTCAAGGTTCGAGTATGCAATACAATTTGGTTGATAGTTAATGTATGGTGTATCCAATTATAGAATGGTTCTATTAATTTCATTTCCATTATATTCGTCCATTGGTTCTTGTTTAAATTTGGACTTATAAGTGTTTCCAATTTCACAATTCCTAGAGTGTAGGACTTCCCCAGTTGGGTAAATGTCGACCCTTCCCATAGACTGAGAATGACTGATTCGCTCCCTAAGGCTACGTTCAATCTTAGGGTCGAGTTCTAAGAGATCCTTAGGATTAGTTCATGTCATAAATCAAAGAAATAGAGAAATAAAGTGAAGAAAAGTGGACCATAATAAAATGATAATAATTTTGATTTGATGGTCCCAAAAAAAAGAAAAGGATGAAAAAAATGAAAACTTGAGAAAGGGGAAAGATGAGAGAGAGAGGTGAAGAAAATAATAAAATGAAAAATAAAAGAAATACCTATAAATGGTTTAATAAATTACTTGCCTCCCCGGAAATGGTTCCAATTTGAAAGAGCGCTGTCGTGGGCACCCTCAAATGTTTAGTGTGATTTTGTGGTACTTAGGTGCAGTAGAGTGGCTGACCAAGGTCGTGTCTCAAAGGAGGAAGTGAATTTAACAACTTATTAAAGGTATTATAAAAATAAAATAGAATATAATTAAAACACTATTTTAAAGGATAGGATTTTTTATAGTTTATAAATCTATAAGAATTTTGCTGGAAGAAGATTGTATTTTTTTGTTTTTTGTTTTAAAATGAAGTTTGATTAAAAAGACACCACAAGAATATGTGTTTTTTTTTTAAATATTTTAAAAGGCATAATAGATCTAACTATACCTATTAAATAAATTATTTATAATTATAATTTAAATTAACATCCACTTAATTATTACCCCTTGACTTTTTAACCCCCGAACCCTACGATAATTAACCTTACCACAAAGAAGAAGTTAATTAAACCCTAGGTTATCTTTTGAACATGTAATCGCAGCACCCTACATTGATTGATGTTATAAGGATAGCTTATGGTCAGTGGTAAATTAAGTCACATATCCATTCTTTAAATGAGTATGAATTGTGTTTAGGGATTATATTTCAACTCTACAAATTTATCATGTATGGTCTTGTATTACCGATTAAGATCGTGCTCTCACAATTTATAAAAAATATCGACCTCGCGTGTATTTGTGTTAATTGTTCAATTGCTTGCTTAGTTTCTTACAATTTAAAAAAAAATCATGGATCTTATTAAGTTAATTACAGTATCTCAATGATTCAAAATAATTAAATGAAGAGGGTAGAAGATAGATTGATTACTAAAAGACTACTCTTCCATGGGTGGCGTAATCATCGTAGAAGCGTTTTGTATGTGCAAAGGTTTATAATGGGTATAACCCAATAACACTTATACTCAAGAATTACAACCCAATTAGAAAGATTAATAGAAGAATAAATTTAAACAAAATAGAATAAAAGATTATGAATAAGAGAAGATAAAATAAGTTTATTACACAAATGGAAACATTACAAATTGAAGAAGAGAAGGAGGCTTCGATGAGGGAATCCTTGCTTCAAGAGCTACCCCAATTACAATGGTTGGATAATTTGGGTAAAACAAATTATCCTCTTCCTCCAATATCCTAATTAACGTCCAAACTCTACCAAATGATAAAAATACCAATTTATAGAGTGGTGGGGAGGCTAGGTTCAAAGTGGTTTCAAGTGTGAATGGAGAATCTCGGCGAAATATTTTATTCCAAATTTTACCGCCCATTTGACCACGAAAACACGTGCGTTGTCCGGTCTTTCAGAAGTATAATATGTGAGGATATGGTTCCTCTATCTCCTCTCACAATTTGGGCTTAAACCAAGCCCAAATGAAGGCGTTATGGTCAAAATACAGAAGCTTCTCCATTCTAGCGTGTCCAGACCACTTTTAACTTTATGGCCCAATTAATCCATCCAAATACATTAATTTGATCTAGTTTCCTGAATTAAAGTTGTAGACAATGAAGTAATAAACACATTTAAAAAATATTAAGTTCAAATAATTCCAATAAAAATATTTATGATCGAAATACTATAGTTATTTTGAAAGGGTAAAACTAGAATTTTCATCAAATAATCAAATGAATTATCTAATCCCAAATATTTTCTAATTGAACATATTTAACACAATGTGAGGAAATTATATCATTTATTATCAATAAAATATTCAATAAAATAGTGTTTTATCAGCCTCGTAAAAAATATTGAAAGACAATGTTGAGAAAAAATGTATATATCAATAATAACTTCAAATCCATTTTTTAAAAATGAGGTAAGTTTTATCAAAAATTAACTCATGAGTGAAAAAATATAACATATATTCATTTGACCCCATATTTTAGAAAATTGAAAAATATAGAAAAAAACAAACAAAAACACATAATAAAAAGTTAACTCTCCCACACATTTAAATTTTAATACTAATTTATAAAGTGTAAAAGTTAAGAATATATGTAGTAAATATTATAAGTTAGAGAAATACAACCTAGTTTTATTCTACATTTGGTGGATTAATTAAATCAATTAAATAAAAATTTCTAAAACATACAAAATAAAAAAAACAATACATGATAAATTTATCAAAACAAAAACAAAAAATAAATTGAAAATTAATGAAATCTTATTTTTAACCCCCATGTGGTAATTAGGTTTTTACTGACCCAAGCTCAATAGTACCAGCCATTATCCCTGATTATAAAGGGTATTTGGATTCTGTGATCTGAACCAACACATTTTTATTCTTCTACTGATCATACACATAAATTTTATATTAAAACTCCCATGGATTGATTTGTTTGTTTTTATCCCCTTTATCGTGAAATTTATTTATAGTTGTAGGAGTGGCAGAAAGTAAGGGTCTACATCTTCTTCCAACTCTTCCATGTATTATTATTAGTACATACAGGCATATAATACTAATTTTTCATCAAAATATTCATCAAATGGGAATTAATCATTCAATTTTTATTGAATTAAATAAAAAATTATGAATTAAAATTTAAATTTTACCACATATTCAATTCATCTTAGTTCTCCATCTCATCAATAAATTCCACTAGCCATTTTTCTCCATTATTTACTCCATCTATAAAATATTCAATTTTCTAGGAAGATTTATATATTCCTTAAAATTTCAATCATCATCATTATCAATTTTCCCAATAGTCCATTAGTTGGATGATTCTATAAACTCAAAAACTCTAGGAGATAAAATTGAATTCTATTTTAATAAAATTTAAGAGAAATGAGTTTGAGAATATATTATCTCTCTAAATTATATCATCTTGATTTTTTTCTTCATTACTCAGTTTCACCTGAAAGCCTTTGGTTTTATTTTGTGATATGTAATAAATATCCTCTAATATCTCATAAAATGTCACCACCTCAATGGTTAATTCTTCTTGAAAAACCAATGAAAGGTTGAGTGATGATTATAGTGATTATTTAATGATGGGAGGATCAATTTTCAGGATATTATCTATAAAGTGACTCCATTATGATCTAAAATTAATTGATCTCCCATATATAATTTGGCTTGTCAACATTATGGATCTTCTCTGTCAATAATATAAAAATTTTTGATATTGAGTTTTTCATGATCTCCTACTCATCTAACACATATTCATCAATAATAAATTTTAGTGAAGCTATTTTTTTCTCCACTGTTAAATATTTTTATAGATCCAAAATATTGTGATTAGATTCTTAGAGGTATTCAGCTATCAGTTCCATTTTTTATCTCTAATTCTATAACTTCCCATGAAATTAGTACAACAAATTCTCCTCTTTAATCATATACATCTTCTTTTTTCACCTGAGAGTAATTAGTCCATCCATAATATTATTCTTATTAGAAAGTAATTCGGTAAAAATGTGAAAATTTTAAGTAAAATAAAAAATAAAATGGAAAACAGATAAAATGGAATATAAAAATTATGAATAAATTTTAATTGATTGGTTCTATCCCAAAAAAGAGTGACAAATTTTTGACATGCCTTCCATGGGTGTGTGGAAATTAAATTTATATTAATACTAGTGCAATATAGTGACTTACCAAGGTCGTGTCTCAAGGATCCATTTTTAGATCACTCATTATTCTTTTCACTTATTAATATTTTTTATATTTTTTATATTTTTAAATATGGATAATTGAATGGAATTATTATATTTGAATGAAAACAAACATGAAATAGAATAAAATAAGAAAAGGGAATGAAATTTAAAAAAATAGTAAGAAAGAATTGGATCCTAGGTTTCGCTAGAGGTGTTCATTCATTATCTATTTTAATTTTTTATTATTCACTTGATAACAGATCACATAATACATGATTTTCCATCCCCTTCCAAGTTATGAGTCATAGTGAGTCTATAATAACTCTTTGTCACACCAAGTATCACATCTTTCAATTGAAAAAATGAAAATAGCATTTCAATCAAGTATGTGCGACCATCCAAAACCCATATCCATCAAATGTTGTTTCACCCCTTTACCAACCAAACTCTATTATATGAAGAGTAGAGTAAGATAATAAAGGGGATAGTTTGGTAGGAAGCAGAATAAAATTATACGAGATATCATGGAATTATGTACCATCATCACACATATTCTTCACACACCTACTGCCTCGTTGAAAATGAATTAAAACATTAAGAAAAAACAACAATGATTCATGAACACCATTATAACCTCTCTTGGGATAACTCCTTGAGTCATCTGCTCACCAATGTGAGCATTGGAGAGGAATGGTTGGAAGATCACAAAAAATATATATAAGAGAATTTGAAACACCATTGTATTAAAAATATGAAAAATGAATTAAAAATCATGTAAAACCTCAAATAATTCAATTACCACACCAAGAGGTGAAGGTTTGAAACTTGTTAAAATGAAGGGAATAATACCTTTAAATAGGTCGCACTAGGACATCAATAATTCTTGATATTCATGGGATATATCCATAAAGTAATGATGCGGGTATCAAATTTTTATAATTGGAAAGCCTGTAGATTCTAAGTGGAAGCTTGAAGATTCCTCTCATTTTATAATTTATAAAAAAATATACCCACGATCTTCAACTTATATTTTATTTTTTTAAACATCCTTTGATATTTTATTCTATTCATTACACTTATATATGATAAAATAAATAATATGAAAATATCTTTTTGATTAATAAATTTATACTCAGATTTATTATCAATTCAAGATTCACTTCAATTATGCCACATTTTTTGATGATGGATCTTATAGATGAGAAATAATCTTCATTAATATTCACAATCCTAGAGAAGTGGTTTTTAGATATATTATGGTGTCTTGGGCTCATGTTCATGTGATTAGTCATCTCCATGGATGATTTTGAATACTATAATTATGATTGGCTTGCAGGATCTATTCTTCTATGAGTTTTCATTTAATCTAATATAGCCTGAGAAACAAGGGAGTTATTAAAATATCATGCCATATCTATCAAAATTAATCTTATATGACTAAATTTTATTCTAATTTATTATTTACAACAGAATGATAAAATTTATTTGGATACTTTATCACTAATTTTAATCTTTAATATCCTACTATTAGGTAGGTTAAATATTTTATAGTTGTTTTATGGCTAGTTCATTCATAGGAAACTCTTCATATTCCTTATTTGTTTATACGATTCGAGTTGATCGAACTCCCTATTTTAGAATAAACATATTATCAAATATCAAGTTCTCCTAATACATAAGAATAATGACTTATTTAGATCTATAGTTTAAACTGGTATTTAAGTATCATCCCCTTATATGTAATTTTTAATTATCCATGTATAATATAAAATATAAATACACAATAACAACTTTTTCATACATTAAAATTAAATCATCACATATAATGTTCATCACATTTCTATATTTCAACTCTAAATCAATATAAACTTAATATTCGTATAAAAAACAATATTCAATCCATTTTATAATTAAAATTAGAAACACACCTAAAAACTAATATATGATAATTTATCTTTAATTATGAAAATCATGGGGATTAAATTATTGAATTAAAAAGTAAAAATAATGAAATATTGTGCTCTATCAAATGGATTGGTTTGTGAAATTTAGATCTCAAATTTTCCATTATGGTTATAGAGTTTTGTTTGTCTCGTCAAATGGGAGTGTTTATATATTTTGATGAGGTTTTTATGTTAATTCAATCTAGGTGGGACGTATTATTTATAATATTGGATATTTTATGTATTTGTTAATTGGATTAGTACTTGGATTAGTTCTTATATTGGTAGAATCAATTGGTAAAATTTACTTACTTATGGTGTAAAATAGGTATCTATATGTGTCACCTGAATACGCTTTCAGCCCATAACCAAAAAGGGACAATGAATTTTTTATCAATGTATTTTATTTAATTAATTTGATATATTTTTATTGTTATCATATTACATGAATGGATTTGTTAATGTTAAAGTCCTATTTTGATGATTTAATGAAGAATGAATTTATTTAGCTGATTATTTCACATTGGGTAGCACGTGTTTTGGCTTCCAAGAGGGTTGATATTAGTTCCTGGTTTTTCAAAGATTATTGAAACTTGAATCAATTGATGATGAAAAATAAATATCAATAACATCTCATCAATTATTTTTCTAATCAACCGCAATTGGTGAAGTGGTTTTAAAATTTTAACTTTAAATATGGATTTCATCGATTAAGGGTGATGGAGGAATACATTCTAAATTCATAATTCTAAAGATCCTATAGTCATTGTGATATTTTAGAAATGTTACTTAGGATTATTAATTATGAAACCTATAATGTTATTTTTAGGTATGAGATTATTTATTTACTATTTTTTTGGAGTTATGATATTTTGGTTGGTTTTTTAAATTTCAATGGAAATTCCAATCCACATGGTTAGGGTTCATGGTTTTCCTAATATTACAACATAACCATATGATATGAATCTGGGTTTCCCTTAAGTGTAAATTGTTGGAGCAAGGTTTTCCTAAATATATAAATAAACTATCTACCCCTTTTAAAAAAAAGTTGTTTTAAATATTTCAAAATTAAAAAATAAAATAAAAAAACTTGTTTTATCCCCTAATATTTCTAAAAGATTCCTACAAATATCTCCCTAAACGACCCTACTATATTCTCTCTCTCTATCTTGTCAATCCAAGGGTATATTTCTCCCACAATAATTAGTATTTTATCAAGTAAGTGTCACCTAACTTCCCTTTATTTCATCTCATTCATTTGTTCTCTATCATTTCCTCTCATATGGCCAGGGATTCCTAGGGCTTCCAAATTTCATGAGGCTTACATTATCATTTTTATTTTTGGGGTTCCTCTTGATTTATAAAGATTTTTTTTCACTAATTTTGGTAGGAAGAATATATATTTCCATCGGATTTAACAATTCAAAGTAGGTATACCACTAAAAAACTATTTAATCTATAAACCTAACGTGCATGACTAATTTTGATTGTGTTTATTGTATTATTTAATAAATACTAAAATTATTTTATAGTTTGTATCAAATATAATATTTCTCTTAAATATTCTCAAATTATTTGTAAAAAATTATGGTTAAATGTTTTTATAAAGGTATTGGTTATATTTATTTTTACAATATATTTGATGAAATAACTAAATCATATTCTAATAGATTTAAAGGTAGTTTTTTCATTAATGTTTTGTCATGGAATTCATTGGTTAACCAATTTTCTTACTAATAATAATACTCATGTTTTTAGTTTTGTATCTTATTCAACATTTGTATCTAACCTCGTTAGCTTCTCATCCAGTCACTCCCCTTTATTTTATTGAATCATACATTTTTTATTTATAAATATATTCATTCACATTCTTTTATTCAATTTTAATATATTGTTTCAATTATATCCTAATGCCATGGCATCAGTGAGTTTAAAATTGACTTATTCTTTTTTGGGTTGATATTTATTTTATAATTTTTTTATTGAGAAATAGTTCTGACCAATATATAGTTATGTCATGTTGAATTCAAATGATGAACCTCTATATATAGTTTAGTTCTTTATTGGAAAAAACTAGTCCCACGGTATCTTTTGTGAATCCTAACCACGAGTTTTCATACCATAAGGGTCGATAACACCATTCGTTCTATGGAAAAGGCTATCTCAAGTACCAAAAATATATATCCCATTATGGTTTTGTGAAAAAAATGTATCAGTGCCCAATTTTCATCTTATGCAATTTGGGAAGTCAAGGTAGATTGGAGATAGAATTTTTAGAACTTCTGGGGTAGGTTGTGAGTGAGTGTATGGATAACACTCATTATAATGATCATTAAGATTATATGGTATGTTATGGAATTATTATTTCTTATTTTAATTTGATTAGATATTTTTTTGTTAAAATTATGAGTTAGAAAATGTAAATTAAAGAGTATTTTGAAGGCACATTATTAATTAAATCATGGTTTTACAAATCATAGATAAAAATCATCTATTTAGATTTCAACCATACAATGAGATCTATATAGTCAGATCGTAGTTTAGTAAATAATGATTCCTAACCATGCATAGTGTAATTTAGGGGGTTTTTATAAAATTTCCTATTTCTAAACTCACTTTTATGACTTATTTAATTGATTATTGTATGTTTATGATCTCATTTGATATTATTTTCATGATTTTAATTGAATTTCAATTATTTTAATCAGTTTTATTTCTCCTTACATGCAATTTTTAGTTACATTCTTCCCATAATCCCTTACAAAAATCCACTAGAAGGATATTTGGATAATTTTCTCTAGGATAACCCTCACATTGATCAGAATTCAATCAAGGTGTTATTATTTATAGTTATATAAATGGTCCAAGGGATGTGTCTTAAACCATCTCATGAATAATAAGTAGATCCTTGTCAAAAATAAGAAAAGTATTGGGCTCAAGGGTCTCTTCTACATAAGCCACCCTCCTTCCAAGGAAGTAGTGGACCTCAAAAGAAAAAAATAATGAAAATATCTAAAAAAAATTGAGGTTTTAAAGACTCTTTTATTTGTCAAATTAAAATTTAATACCTTCAGTCTTGAGGTTTACAACCATAAATTGTGGGACGCAATGGATCATGCGATGATGCTTAAGAACCTAAAATATAATACCTTCAAGTCCAAGTTCACTCAATAGCTATATTCTGATACTATATCTTTAGATAAGTCCTGGGAATTTTTATACATTTAAAATGGAAACTAAAAGGTTATGTAATATACAAACCAATTTTACAAGATCATTCACTTTTCACTAGATATAGTTTTTAATAACCAATTAAAATTTTGACGATTTGAAATGGGCCTCCAAACAAGCACCTGATCTCAATTCTTCTTGATGAAACTCCCCACTTATGTTGAGATAGTGGATTTATCCTTGATGGTAGATATAGAATATGCTATAAAACTAGATATAAAATATTCTCTTTAAATTTTAGTAAAATTTGAGTAGTCTAACTTGAAAATAAAAGCAAGTGAGGTGATTCCATGTGGGGAGGTAGTAGATTCTTAATATTCCCACTCATTCTATATTATCGACACTAATGGGGAGAAACTCTCTTAAATTCCAAAAATATAGAAAAATATGTCAATTTAATCCCTCATGTTAGAAAAACCCTGATTTTTTCAAGTGTGTTGAATAATTGTGCATCATCATAGGTTTTATACGATTAATAATCTATAAATAACTGGTGTGGGTTCTTTATTTGCTATGGAGTCCCAAGACTAATAAAATTCCTTGAAATAAACAATTCCTTGGCCTTAAGGGTGTATAGGAAGGATAAGATCGTCATAAGGATAGATCCAATCATAAGGGGGCTTTATTTTCTCAAGTATGTCAACCGAAATAAGACTAGGTATTTTCTTACCATCAAGCATACTCTTGAAAAATATAAAGTTTTCCCCACTACTATGTCTGGCACATTACTTATTACATTATAGATAGTAGATTCATTATTTGATATAGATTCCTTTCACTCATTTATCTCTACTTATAATTGGATTTTTGAAACCTTATTTCTGATCCTATATCACATGTAATAAAGATATATTTTCATGTTGGGAATAAGGAGTGTGGGTTATTATGTACTACATGTATCATCCCTATATCTAATTTAGAGAAAAACATGGACATTTTCATCCTCAATATGGTCATATTTGATTTTAGTCTCGAAATGGATTGGATGGATACGGTTAATACTCTAATACATTGTAATCATTTTATGGTGACCTTTACCACACTTGGTCAAATTTATCATATGTTTCTAGGAGACTAAGGCCTGAGGTAAATTTGGGAAGGTCCTCCTATACTTAATTTTGGTATATTATAGTGTTATATATTCATATTTTTTATTGTATTATGATTAAGGGGAAATAGGTAGTGTGGTTCCTCCCAATAATAGGTAATTTCTTGAAGTGTTTATGGGTGATTCATCATCATTTCCACATAAATAAAAATTTAAGTTTTCTTTGGTATGGTGCTTGGGACATACTCGATATCTTTATCCTTGTATCTAATAGAACTAGATGAATTGAATTATTTAAAAATTTAGCAAGAGTACCTTGAAGCTAAAGGATTTAGTCAAACCAGTGTATATCTAATGGTCATACTTAAACTATTTACTAAGAATGGATATGCAAATATTCCCTTTTACATTGATTATAAGAAGTTAAAACGAGTGACTATAAAAAAAATACCATTTTCCGTGTATTGATAACCTCATTGATCAACTAAAGGTGTAGGGGTGGTTCTCAAAGAATAATCATCAATTAGGATACTTTTATCATCAGGTAATGGAGTTCAATATTCCCAAAAAAACAATTGAAGAAGGTATAGCCTTTTTGAATACCTTGTGATGTTATTATTAATAATAATCTTTTAATTCAATCTATGGATCGTATAAACTATATATTTCACTAATAAAAATACTATATCATCATGGTATTTTTTGATGATATCTTAGTTTTCCCTATGACCAAGTAGAATCACGAATGTCATTTGATGATTGTCATGGGAACTCTATATGATCACTGTATTTATAAAAAACTATCAAGGTGTGACTTTTGGATCTGAGAGGTAACGTTATTGTGAAAATTAGTTTTGAAACATGTCATATTGGTTATTTCTAGCCTGTTGGAAGTAGTTATGTCTTGGGAAAAAACAAATAATTTCTGGGATATACATATCTTCCTAAGTTTAGTAGATTATTATCATATATTTATGAAGGATTTATTAAACATGGATTCTACTTTGATAATTATCACTCAAAAAGAGAGATATTATTATTGAACCCTAAATGTATAACTTCATTTGATGAGTTTGAGTGGCAATTTACACCAACATTGGTCCTAATATTATTAGATCCTAATGAGGGATATATTGAGTATTGTGATATACCAGACAAAAGTTTGGGTTATGTGCTAATACGGGGTGATAAAGTAGTGTATTGTGGCTCATTCATACTTCTCCTTCATTAAAATATTTACTCAACCCATAACCATGATATAATAGTGCCCATACATTCTATAACATGTTAAAGTAACTATCACATCTATAAGAAGTTCAGGGTGTATTCCAACCATAAAATATTGAGTTAAATCCTTTCTAAAAAATAATTGAATACTTGGGAGAGACAGGGGTGGAATATATGTAAAATATTTATTTTGACCCTTCTTATACACCAAAATTAATATTGAATTAAATAAAGAGAAGTGATTTTTCTAGCTAATTTCCACATTACACCCTCTCTTCTTAAGATTATATATTTCAAGAATATTTTTGATGAAGAGTGTTAGTGTATCAATATAATTATTTGCAGTGTGGTAACCACCAGTGAGTATCTCGATCTCTAGAAGGAATATTTGGTTTTAAGAATCCCTACATGGTCCCTTATAATATGAGGTATGTAGTGATGAAATATTGTCACCTTCTTAATGGTAGATCTATCCAAGCACCATTAAGATGTATTATGACATGAAATATATATAATTATTTCCTTTTATAAGACAATAAATTCCATATTGTGTGTTGATATTCTATTATTTTTAATAGAATAAATTAGATCATAAAAAATCCTCAGGTATACTTTAACCCATGTTTATAACTACTTAAAAATAAGATAACATATACATGAATTTATCAATGGGTTTCCTCATACCATTTTTAGAAATAATTTTAGCTTGGTGGTTAGTGGTCTAATAACCAAATAACCCTATTTCATTTGGATCATATATAATAATAAGATAGAGGGTAAATGAAATATGTTTATGTGTGAGATTTTGAAATTCCATGTAGTAACCTTAGAGATTATTTCTGATAGATATACCAAGTTCAAATATTTAATCTGTAAAGGAAATCAAGAGATAATGAGATCATAGGTAAATTTTATCATATCATACCATCCATAAATAAATGGGAAGATGAAAGAAAAGATTTAGATTTTAGAATCCATACTTTGTGCTTATAAGTTATACATCAAAGAATCATGGGATAACCATTTATCATTGATTAAATTAATTTACAATAATAGTTACCAATCATATATCAAGGTAGTTCCTTTCAAAGCATTATGTGGTCAACCTTACTGATACCCACTATGCTGGAGTAAGATTGGTGAAAATTCACTAGTAGAACTAATCATCATATAGAAGGTGATGAAAAAGATCTAATTTATTAAAAAACATATTACTGATATCTAAAATATTGAAAAATTACTAATACAATCACTATCAATAACCTATGTAATTTATGTTGGATATTTGGTG
Source organism: Viscum album (assembly GCA_963277665.1). Lineage (NCBI taxonomy): Eukaryota > Viridiplantae > Streptophyta > Magnoliopsida > Santalales > Viscaceae > Viscum > Viscum album. The sequence goes on along the minus strand of OY728146.1, from coordinate 119,800,892 downwards.
TTCTTGAAAGAATCATCTCACTTTATTCACTAATAGCTTAAAAATAAAGTAAATCGTTTTCCAAGTTATGTGGAACCCCTCAGGATCACTAAAGGGATTTATAAATTCACATATTGGATGTAATTTTTACCACATATATCATTGATTTATAATTAATTTTTTGTATCTTAATTAAATAAATATAATCTTAATCCATCCTATGTACTGAATTGGGAAGAGATTGAGTTGCATCCATATGGTTCGATTATTGATCAACCAATCTAGAGCATTTAATCTCATAATAATTTATTTTAAAGAAGTTATATCTCATTGATCAAGGTGTTTTAGTATGATAGAAAGAATTATCAAAATGAATAGAAATGAGAGGCTCAAAGTATGGATCAATATCCCCGTCTATTGTTGGATTAATATGTTTTGGTTTAAATTTTTGGGGGATGATAGTAATATGGTGGGGAGAATTGTGACACCCATGATTTCATTTCTTAGGTAATTGATACTTTATTTACTAATTTTTGTATTGTATTTTAAGTTTTCGGTTGATTTTAAAATTTTACAAGAAAATTAAAGGCAGACAATAAGGGTGCATAATTTCTCTAATCATGCAATATAATTGTTATACCTACACCTAGATATTCTATTATGCATTATGTGGTTATAATATGGTTTTTATAACCATTAAATATAACCATGTGGTAAGGACTTGGGTTTTCAATGGGTTTTCCATGGCCGATTCATGGTTTTCCTAACTGTATGACTCAATCATGCATCCCCTTTTAAAAATGTAATTTTTAATATTTTGAAATATTATGTCGAATGAGACGAACTATCTCATAACATCTTCATTCCAAAATACTCATAAATCTCTTTCCCCAGCCATCCCTCCTCTACATATCCCTCTCTTCTCAATCAAATTGTGTACAAATCCCTCAATATTTAAATTTTTTAAGTTAAGTGTCTCCTCCCATATCTATTTTTCTATTCTTTCTTCTTTATTCATATTCATTCACTCCCATGGCCATGGTGTCATATAAATTCCATATTCTATGAATTATATGTGTAATTATGTATTTTAAGATTTCTTATTTCCTTCTAGATATATATTTATCCTTATTTTAGTGTTGAAAACACCTATTTCCAATGGATATTTAAATTCAAGGTAGATAGCCCTTTGACAAAACTTTAATTTGTAAACCTTGTTTTTTTATTAATGTTAATTATTATTTTAGTATTAATTAATCAATACTAAAATGCTATGAGAATTTATAAAAAATATAATTTTATCCTTTTATATTCCCAAATGATTTGTAAAAGTGAATTTATAAATTTTTAAAAAGAATCTTGTTATGTGTATTCTTGAAATTTATGTTATAAAATAATGAACTTTTATTATAATGGATTTAATGGTATTTTTTTCATCAAATTTTTACAATGGAATTCATAGGCTCACCAAAGTGTGTCTTAATAAAATACTCATGTTTTGAGTGAAGTTGATGTGTGATTTTGATCACGTAAAATACCCCTTTAATTTGATCGAAAACTTAGGGTGTCTAAAATTATTTACTTTATGACGACCTTTATTGTATTTTGAATAAAGATGAAGGAAAATTATTTCATAAATTATTTAAATCTATGTAAGGATTTGAAAAAATAGAAAACTTCAAGTGGAATTTCCTTAGGTAACAGGAGGTCTCCTAGGACAAGTGGTAAGCTAGGTTATAGGGAAACACTCCCTAACTTGTTCCCCCAAGTTATGATTGGACGTAAAATATAGTGGATATTCATGATAAGGATTTGAATATTTCATTATAGGTTTTCTACCAGTTTAGGATGAGCCTCTATCTAGTAGCCTAGAAGTGTATTATTATAGAAGTTGGAAAAATTATATAATTTTTTATAGATATTGTATAGTATGAGGATATTAGGTGTTCTCTATCCTATTTCCCCTTGATATTTACCCAAGACATATTGATTATAAAATATTTTTTAAAATCCTATTATTTTATAAATTTTCTTTTTACTCAATTAGTTATACATATTTACATCATTATTGACCTTGTGTTTTGTTTATTTCTCTTAAATTAAATAAAAATGTATTATTTTATTATTTATAGTCCAAATTTCCTATAATGGTTTTTATGGTAAGGTATTTACTTAGGTATTGTTTTAAAATCCTATTATAATATATACTTACACCCTATAAACACCCATTGGGAGTATATAGACCTTCGTTTGACTAATACTGGTATAGGAAAGTCTCCACATATAGTGGTGGATAGTCACACAATCTTGGATTAAGTTTTTGGTGGAGGTTTCATGGAAATAGTTATCCTTCGTGACATATAGAGACAGATAGAAGTTTTTTATATCTATTTTTGTTTCATTTTTATATATCACTCATCACTTGTACCTATCCTCATCAATTACCCATTCATTCTCTCCTATATATTTATTTTTGGATGATACATTTCACAATTATATAAATATATATAGATTTATGGTTGTGTTCATGTTTTACATATTATTTTAGTTATATATTGATGTATAAATTGTTATGAGTTTGTCAATTTATTATTCCATGTTTGGTTGATTTGTATATTTATAATGTGTTTATATAGATATAGAACTTACCAATATATGGTAAGGTTAGGTTTGGATCAAGGGAAAAACCTCTGGCCTTGTTTTAGTTCCTTATTGGGATAAATTTTTCCAAAGGATCTTTTGTGATTCCCATGATCTACTTATCTGATCATGGGGATCAAGAAAACCCTTCAGACCATGTAAAAAGATATCTTAGATACAATAAATGGGTATCTTGAGTTGGTTTATTATATTAATTCAAATACAGTATTCATGTATTGGATAAATTAAATTTTAAAAATGTATATTGACTCATTTTTATAGTATTTCTATAATAAATATTAGTTTATTAAATATTGAAATTAGATTATATAATATATATGTAAATGTTTTATAACTTTTATAGGAAAACAAGTTGTGCGTGATTTTTTATAAATTTCATTTTTTGAACCATGAAGTGAAGCTCTTGAGGAATGTTTTTTGTGGGGATGAAATTTAAGTTTCTATCGATAAATTAAAGGTCATGATTTTTGGAGAAAGAACCAATAATTTTTTTATATTTAAATATTAATTTCTATGATAATATATTATTTATTTTTTTATCTGATATTTCCAAAATTTGTTATAATTTATGACAGCGTTAACTTGGAAGGGTGTGAGGTTTAAGAGTGATGATAATTTTTTGGAATATTTTTATGAACTGAAGAGAGAACTTATTTCATCTTCAATGTTAGTAATATAAAAATCTATAAATATATTTAATGTTTGTCACGATTCATTGGAAGTAGTGTGGGTATTTGTACTTATACAGGGGGATAAAATGGTGGAAAATAGATCAAGGAAATTGTGGCTATATGAGAATAATTATCCCATGAATGACTTGGTATTTCCCAGAGTTTTTAATTCTTTCTAGAGTTATAGAAAATAACTATTTATTTTTAGATTCATGGTATAATTAGATCATAAAATATTAAAGTTTATTTTATTATTGTAATACATAAACATGAGTCAATAGAGGTGGGTTGAATACCTTAAATTTTTTTATTTTTAATAGTTTTTTAAAAAAATAAATGGGAATATTATAGTTCATTCCTTGAGTCATAAGACTCGTAATCAAGAGGTAAATAGAGATAAAATGGTATTTAACAAAATAATTGGCATATTTATATTTGGATTTTGAAGATGAGGGTGATCATTAGGTGTTGTCTTAAATTAATGTTACTTTTTTACTTGTTTATCATGTGAAGGAAGGAAAAACATCTAATTTTGAATATAAGAGTATAAGTGAAACTTTAAATTGTGATGGGACCACTAATGGGTGTTTTTTAGCATTTAAATTGATACTCTATTTTATGAATAGAGTGGTCTTTTCCTAAAATTTCAAGTAATATCATATGATTCCTCTTTATAACTCTAATTGATCAGTTCATCCTAGAGTTATCAAGATGTATCATGATGTGAATGAAGTGTATTCATAAATTAAATGAATCATGGAAAGATAAAAGGATTAGTTTTTTCATATAGTTATCAAAATAGGACACAATAATTAAAATAATTAAAAATGAATTATATAATTGTATCATTGAATATAAATTATAATTTAATATTTATTAAAAAATTAATTACCTCAAGTAATTACTTACTAGTTGGACCCTTGATCATCATTATTATTATCAATATGATCTCCAATTGACTTGAGATTCTCATTTCTTTAATAACTTATATGGGAGTTCCTCTAAATATATCGATATTTACTATATAAAGCTTTGTATAAATAAAAAGAGATTAAGTGAAGAGAACTATTTTTTGTGTCAAACATGAATTATGAAAGTGATAGATTAACATAATTGATATAGATTTAATAACATTTTCTATCTCATTTTAGATTTAGGAAATTACAAATAATTCCATTCATTTTAGCTTAAATATATAAATGATCACATGCCATAAAATATTTATTTAATATATAACTACATAAATAATAAATATTATATAAATAATAATTAAATAAATTCAATATCAATTATATTTATTCAATATATCAATTCATAAATTAAAAAAAATAGTGACATGTTAAAAAAATCCCATGCAATTTAATAACTCAAAAAACTAAATAATTATAAGGACTTTGACTATTAACATGGTCATATATCTATAATAAATAAATTATTACCTATCTTCATCAGGAAAACTTGAGAAAATAGATGAAATAAAAATTAAATTCCATTACATCGATCAAGAATATTTTAGTATTTAGTTATGATCAATAAAAATAGAATATCCATTTTTCCACACATTGAGTTTGATTTTATTCCAACATTTAGATCCATCTAATTATAATGACCATTTGGATACAAATACTATACAAAACACTGTGTATTTATCTTAGTCATAGTAGTTTAATACCAAATAATAAGAGTGTAATCTATTGTGATATCATGGACACCAAAGAGAAAGAGAAAAATCATTGAAAGGATTACCTTTCCACAAATACTAAATATGTAATATAATCTCTTTATCAATAGATATATCATAAAGAAGGATGAATAAGTGTGTCATTATCCCCTAATTCTTATCTATCATTCTTTGATTTATTATGAAAAAATTTCTTGAACACACTTTGTACCTAGATTTTTCCCATATCTTAATTAAAGGGACTGAGATATATTCTTCCAACAGTTTTAAGGTTATATCTTAATCAGTCAATTAATTTCATAACACTCATGACTCACCTAACACTATCGAATTCACCAAGAGAATATATTTCATGGTTTTACACATCCATATAAATATGTGACTTATAATATACATTAAAAATAGATCAAGTCAAAGAACCAATACATTGTACCACATAAATAAATATCCCATAAATTACATGGTATGATGAATTTTAATTATAGGAAATTTCCTCATGATCTTCCCCTGCTAGAGATCATAAATTTTGTATTTAATGAGAATAAGTTTCAATGCATATAATCACCAGATTGATAATGGTAAGACATCATTTGTGTCTTGTTGGACTGATGTACCAGGTTCATAGGAAAAAACTTAATAATATTTCCATAGTATGTAAAGGTTATAATTTTTAGGTAGTGGAACAATTATAAAACTTAAATATATTATGGAATTTACATATGAGTATGAGGTTATTCAGGATATTTTTCATGTTTTCTATTTGAAATGATATCAACCAGATTCATCTCAAGTATTTATTTTGTAAATTATTTATTTGGAATGAGATATGTCTTCTATAAATAAAAAAATTGATTATTAATCCTAAAGATAATAATTTTAGGGAATTTATTATCCCACTAGTTCATGTGTTATTTCAGTAAGGAAAATTTCAAGAATATACTTAGGGGATAGAGAATCAAATGTGACATCAGTGAATATATATTTTTGAAAAAAATGATGGTTTCTGATTTTATGGGGTCAAAAGTCCTAGGGTGAGTTGAATTTCAATAACTTTAATTTAGTATATAACCATTTCATTGATTTATGGTCAAACCTGGGTTGAAACTGAAGTTGGAAAAATTCAAAAAACAAATAAGGCAAGGATAATTGAAAAATTATGCATGGGTTATGCATTTTATGATTTTAGAAGAAGTAAGCAATGAATAGTAAGCTGTATAAATAAAAAAATACATTCTTTCCATGAAATCTTGAAAAATTTAGACAATGAGGAATAAATGTTCAACGCATGATTAAATAATCATGAATATAAAACATGTATTTGAAAAAAAATTGTGAATTTGTTTTTAAAATATTTTTATTCCACTATTTAAAATCATTAAGATCTTGAATATACTTTTACAAGGTTCGAGGATTTCTTAGGTCGATTTTGAGAGCTCTCTATCATTATTAAATGAAATTTTATTGAATTTTGGGTCGATAAAAAACATATCAAAGATAAAAGATCTTGGATATTATTTATCCTTATATATATATATTTCTCTCTCTTATCTCCCTCTCAAAAAATCCTTCATGGTGGATTGAATTGTGAATACAAGAATCATAGATATTTGATTATGATGTCTATTTCTTAATAATTGGAATTAAAGTATCAGACTACGAACAACACTTTTATATCCAGATCTATTAAAATTCAGAGTTTTTTAATTAAGGAATATTGATTATATTCTTTCTTATAATGATTATGATTCTTTAATTTTTTTATTTATGTGTATTTTAGTAATATATTATTTATTTAATTTATCACATGATCATGCGAATAAAATTGATTGATACATCATGGATTTTTGTTCACAAAAATGGATTTTTATTTTGATCAAAAATAATGAGTTTAAATATAGTAAATCATATATTTTAATTTATAAATCATGGTTTTAGTTTTAAAATTTAAATTATTTCTAGAAACCAAGAGATTTGTTTTAAATTTTGTTTTTAAACGAAATTCACTTGATGAGGAATTTAAAAAAAATAGGTTTATATTTTAAATCATGTTTTGATTTAAAATACTATATTCTATGGATTTTTTTTGTAATAAAAAATGATTTGGGGGGGAAATTTTAGAATATGTTATATGATATGGGTGGAAGTACAATTAACATAGTCAAGAGGCATCTAGAGAAATTGGACTAAAAATAACATTTTTTATGTAGCATTGATGGGATAGATAAATAACACTTGATGACTGGGGGATTTGATGAGTTTTTAATGAATGAAGGAGCCCCTCATGATTTTAATTGTAAAAATAGTACTTATAAGCATATTTGGATTCAGATATGGTTAATATAGAATTGATCTTAAATTGAGAGGTTGGATAATAATCAAAAAATAAATTATCTAATAAAGTGGTGTTTAGATAAACTTTATATTAGAGTTATTCTATGAATATTTTGTTGAACAAAATCATTCATGAATTTTAAAATTGTTTTCATGTTGAATTTATTGAGAAAATTCTCATTGATGATTTGGAAGATTATTCGAGATAATAATGAATGCAAATATATGAATAAAAAGTAAGAATACATTGTCTCCACCATGGTAGCTATCGATAAAAGTGTTTCAAGTAGTCAAAATATATTGTCAATTTTTTAAGTTATCATAAGAATTTAATTTTTTTTGGTTTCTACATAATGGATTTGACAAGATGAAACACTAACAGGTTAAGATGTTGTCTCATGATGTTGTAAAATTAAGCTATAGGGAGGAAAAAATCAGAATTACAAACCACCCTAATTATGGAACCCAAGCCAATTATAGTTATAGCTGTAGATATAGTCTAGTTTGTGCTTGTTTTCAATCCACGTTAGGTTGATCAAGGAGTTTGAAAAACAAGTGGTTTTACAATGTGAATTACTATAGTGTTGATGGTGCTGTTGTTTTCTAGTGGTTTCCAAATTTTTGGGTCCAAATTCAGAGAATAGAGAACGGTATATTTGGAATTGGAATTTGCACACAATTTTGACAGTGCATCTAAATTCCACGTACAAGTTAAGTTTAAGGATCCTTTAATCAAAATAAGGAAAAAAATGATTTTATGAAATATTTTTGTGTGCAAAACATGGTTTTCTAAACATGAATTTTTTTAAGAAATAATATGGTGATAAAGAATATTATGTCCAAAATATGATGTCAAAATTAAGTTATTCACTAGGGGAGTTTTGAGATCATCACATCGAAATATGACAAAGGAATGATCTATGTTCAAAATATAAAATTTCATGAAAGGATCTTATGGGAAAAATATAACGTCAAAAGTAAGATTATGCATAAGGGTTAAGGTGCACAAGGAACTTGCGCATAGGGTTTAAAACATATAAAAATTAGCGCCTACCCCCATAAAATAGTGAAAACATATTCCAATGAAGATTTGGTGTCTCTGTCGTGTGAAAGAGTTGTGTGAATAATCCTTAAGTGTATAAAATATTGTGTGTAGAGTGTTCCTTGAATCTATCAGTACCAAGTGAAACTTATGGTTTAGTTTTATTAAAGATAAGGGTTTTGAAAAAATAAAACTTGTGCAAAATCCAAAAAATTCATGCAAGAAGAGGTGTTTCATGCAAGTGATGAGTTTAACTACTTTCATGTTTTGAATATTCTGTTTTCTTGATTATTTCTTTCAAGTGAATCTATTCTAGACTACAGTGCAAGAATAGTAACTTTCTAATCAAGTACAAAGACTTAAATTCCAAACTAATGAATTGTCCTTCAAGTCATTAAACTGAGTTAGATTTACTAAAAATTAGTGAACTAGCTGGGGTCTATGGAAGTGTTCTGAGGGAGGCAGTGTGTGATGCATAAAAATCTTATAAAGGTAGTTATCCTGAAAAATATTGATTAAGTTTTAAATTTTTATTAGAAAAATGGTGAAGATTATTAGATCCAGGTATGACAGACATACGGTTGATGTATTCTTCTTAGACTATCCCTTAGTGACGAACCAAGTAAAATTGTTGTCTTGTCTCTTTGCATGTGATTGATTGTTTTCTACTCATTTCTAACAGTCAATTTTAATAGGTTCTTACCAATTTAGGAATATGTTCCATCACATTGCAAGAAAAAGTTAACACCCTGATTCACCCCTCCCATCTCAAGGATTTTTGGGGTCTTACACCGTATGCCATGGTCCACTATATAAATTCCCATGGTAAGAGTTGGTGTGGTGTATGGGTGTTCACATAGAGGGATCGAGGAAAGAGATGAGATACGTTTTAGTGGAAAACATACTAAAATTGCCTTGGTGGATAATGTTTTGTGATGAAAAATTATAATGTTCTATACCTCAATAAAAATGAGGCCTATCACCAAGAGGTTTCTATTTAAATACAAGGTAACCACGTCATGGAGTATATAAGACTATGAAATAATATACTTCAGGTGGAACATGCGGACCATAATGTTAATTTTAGAAGGTTTTTTAATTTCATGTTATATTAAAAATAACTAGAGGAAAATGGGGATATTAGGAAAAGATATTCCCACATAGATAGGATTTGACTAATGTTACTACCAAAAAGGACATGGTGAAGAACTCCACAACATGGGATGTATTGTATATAAGTAAAGTAAGAGTCTCACATAGAGATTTATTGATAGAAAAAGAAGATATGAATCTTTGAGATAACAATCCACCCATACCGAAGATCATTTGGCATGAAATTAGGAGAAGAACATGGGTGCACATGAGATCAAAATTCTAGAGGCACACAAATTGAAGGGAACTAGAGATCGATCAAATTTGAAATACTCACCTATATTTATTACACTGGTAGTTCAAGGACCTCTACTTAAACTATTCCTTATTTTTTTGGATAATAAAATATGAAAATCCACATAAAGATCATAACCATTTTTCACCATGGATTAGCCACTTGATAAAATTAGTAGATGAACCCAATATTAGACCATATTTCATGTATATTCTTCATCACTCTAACTCTCATCAATTCATCATCACTAACTATATATAATAATAGTATTTATTTATGGGAGTAAATTGTTTTAGAGTTAGTGTATTGGTAACCACTAATTCACCCACTCCTCTCTCAATGGTAGTGATGGCACACTCTCTCATAGGACTATCAGTTAGTATCAATTCATTATTCAAGTGATTTTAGGTAATGTTTCCCATAAATATGAGTTTATTTATTTATTTTCTATATCTTAGATTTATGGGATCTATATATTCTTTTAATTACTGAAATAATAAAAAAGTATCTATGTTCAGTGGCCTGAAATATTATCTTTGTAAGGATAAAATGGTTTCATATGTTCTATCTCTTGGCTTGGAAATTCTGGATATCACCAAGAATGGTGAGATTCTTCAAAAAATGGGAAAACCTATGATTTACTTCAAAAGATGAATATATAATATGATGGAAGGTTATGAAAGGATTTAATTTCATATCCTTCAGAAAATATGCAGATACAATTCATGGGAATAAGAACAATGAATGGAATATAATAGAAAGATCATGGAATCCTTGAATTAGACAAGAAGGTGAAAGAATCTAGATTAAAAACTTTTAAATCTCAATTTAAGGATATCCATATGGGATAACATGAATCATTATATCATTTATTCATTCAAGTGAATAAAATTATAATCTCAATTCAAAGATGTGGAAAAATTCCTAAAGAATCAACTTGTAACAATGCATACTTTTACATATGTAATATTACTTCTAAATAAACATACGTGTCATATTTAATAATTTTGTAGAGTATAAAACTCCTAAAAAACATAATTAAAACCATTAACACTATATTATATTTAGAAAATTACATTTTTAGAATAAATAAACCTAATAAAATTGAAAATATCACAGTGGTATAATAAACATAGAAAAATAAAATAACTAAAATAGGGAAATTTTTATCATCTCGGTATCCTATAACAATAACACTCATGAAAATTATTAAATAAAAGAAACAAAAAAATTGTAATGAGATAACCATTTTTAAAAATAAATAATAAAACCTTCAAGGAAATTAAATTTAATGACAAAGAAAAAAACAATAAATTTATAAGATACATAAAACCTATATGAACATTGAAAATATGAAAATTATAATATTAACTTGGTCATTTAGAATAGTAACATGGTGGTTATGAATAATAACCTTATAGTTGGAATAATAAAATAATATTTGGGTATATTATGAGAAAATTATAAGGAATTTAAATCATAATTCAATCAAATAAAAATGTCAAATATGATAAAATAAATATTTTTCTCAAAGAAACCATTATTGATATTTTTCTGAAAAACATTTATGTTTTATATTATTTAAAATATATTTTCAAAAAATATTTGATAAAATAATTTATTTTTCTAATATTCTTCTAAACAAACATATTTATTTTTAAATAAATAATAAAATAATTTAATGTAATCATAAGTAATTTTTATAACATTCAGAAATTTGGTCGTATAATAAAAATTAATATTTTTCAATAAATAAAGATTTTATTTAAAAAAATTATATTTAGGATATTATTTTAATGAAATTAATGTTATTTTTGTAATTTTAGTGTTAAAATTTTCATAGGGTAATTTTTTAGTTTTTTTCTAAATAGGTCGAATTATTTTTGAATAGTTAATTACCAAAAAATATGGTATTTTTCATTACAAGTAAAATACATGATGAAATACCTAATAGGTAATTTAAGAAACCATTATATTAGTATCACAAGTACCAATTAATTTTTAAAGTGATAATAATCATCACTATTGGGAAATCTTGAGTAAAAATAATGAATTAGTGAATATTTTATTCAAAAACACCCTTCTCATCTCATTATAAATACCACAATTCAACACCGCACTGATCATCACATATTAATATTTATAACTCAAAAAAATATACCAAAATACCTCCTAGAAAATCTTAGACTCATATTTGATGTTTTGGTCTCATCAAAATATCACCCTTTGAAGGTATAATCCAATTCACAAAAGAGTTGTTCCTAGTGATAATGTAAGAAACTTTGAGCATTCATTTTCATTTAAGACTTATTATTATACCTCCAAATATATTTTATTTACACTAAAATAATGACCTAATTATCATAAATATAATAAAATGTTTTTATTTTAGGCTAGTAACCATTATTTACCTGACACTCATCTATTCTAAATTAGAAACATCGCCCATATTTTAACTTGTTCACCACCTCCATGGACGATGCATATCATTTTTCATAATTTTCTTCATAGATGGTTTTAATAACCATTTTATAGTTTTATATTATCATAAAATCAATAATCTATTTTATTTTTTATTTAATAATTTATTATTAAAAATAAATAGTAATTAAAACCATTTGAGTTCATCATGATCAAAAAAATCACCAAAATAAACTAACTATAAAATGATAACCATAATAATTTATGAATCATTATTTTTTTACTTAGAATTTTATATTTAAAGATTTTTGAATCTTTTTAAAGACATAAATCAATACATTTACACTTTTGGAGTGATATACCCATTTTATAATAACATTTATAATTACTAATAAATCGATGTGACCTTAGAACCATGAAACGAACATCCATGGGATGGTAGAAATAGACCTAAAGTCATAATCAGATGACTATAAGTGAACATAAAATAACAATAATAAATAAAATATACCTGAAATTTGTTCTAAATAAATTATTTAATAAAACTAATTTCTTTATTCATTATGTAAGATGTCAATACTAAGCAATTCGAGATCCGAAGTAGGGGAACTTGTAATCCACTATCTTTTCTTATAGGTTGTGCCTCCTCTCTCTCTACATCACTTCATCTCCCTATTATTATCATATAATTATTCAATATTATTTATTTATGTATCATATATATATACCATGTTTTTTTCACTTTTATTTTGGTGGTTCTATAGGATTTCCATGTTCCACTCTCAATTACTTCTTTTAAGAAAAAAACAATTAAAGGGAACTTCACTATATCTTATTTTATTTCATCTAACACTCCATTAAATTTTGAAAATATTATATTATTTCTAAAATTTCTATTAGTTAATGATTAAATATTCTTTTGTCTATATTTTTATTAAAAAATTTATGTGCTACCATCTTTAACGGTTCTTTACTCATTTATTAAAACAATTTTTTAGCTGTTTAATTCTATACTTACTTATCCACATAGTATTATGCCATTTTATTCACAAAAACTCCATAATCATGACTTATTATTTCTTATTCATTTTTGAAAATCTAAAACTATTTAATCCATTATTTTCTAAGAATTATTTATGATATTTTATTTGGTTATTCATTAAGAAAATATTATATAACCCATCTCATTCCCAAGGGTTTTATCATGATTATACTTTATGTATAGTTTATTTTCCTTATGAGGAATATATATTAATTTACATATTATTATGTTATAGATGATCTTGGAATTATAAAACCCATCCAATTAATTTGGTAATATTTCCATCTTATGAGATACTATGTATAGTACACCGGTAGTTAGCTTAGTACATTCCGTTATGTTGTCTTAGAAGGGAGCCTTGACTTATGCTTATGATGTCATGTTTTATGTTGTTTCCATATTCTTATGATACCATAACTTATTTTATCTTCATATTTAAGTTATGATTATATGTTAATGTATATGATACTTCCCTTTTATTATATTATGTTATGTCTTTTGACTCTTATGTTATACTTCATTTTATTCTCTATCTAGGATTTATAACTCACCCCCTTTCCTTAATGTATTTCACCAAGGTATCCTTTTTAGTAATATAAGGTCAATAAGATTTAATATTTGATGATATATATTTAATAAATATTTTTTATTTAATGTTTAGGTTAATGTTTTATGTATCTAATATACTAAAGACAGTATGCATCAAGATTTATGGGTGGTTTTTTATGTATTTTTGTGTTAAAAACATGAAATAATATGTGTATGAGACTCAGTTTGTTATAGTTGGTATAAAAAATGTTACAGTTATTTTAAGGGATTATTTTAGAGATTATGATATGATATAAACCATCGATAACCAAGATTTAAACCCATAAATTCCTATGTTAGGTTATAAAATTAATTTATGAGTTATTACTTAGAATTTCATAGTTTCCATTTAATATAATTTTTAATTTGATAATTCTCAACACTAATTTTCATATATTTTAGTTAAGGGACACAAATAGGGGGAATATTTAAAACAAAAAAATATGATAGGAAATATACTAATTTTCTAAATTATATGCCTAATATGATGGAAATGAAAGTTGAGAACTTCATGGAAATACTTACTCAACGGACACGAATTATGAATAAACAATAAATCATGTATAATGAACTCCTTATCCTAATATAGAAAAAGTTCTTGTTGATTCATTTATATGAAAAATTCCTTCCACTATTAATAGATATTTTGATCCCATTATTGTGGAAAAATTGATTAATTTCAATGAGAATATATTATGATCTTCTGACACACTGATAAATAGAATGTTGTACTAGAATTTATTCACATATAGGTGATTAGTGATGGAAACTGATTAATAATATGAAGCTCAAAAATTATATAAAATTAATTGAGTATGAAAAATTTAAGAAATTATTTTTCAATAAATATTTTCCTTACACTCCATATTAAAATGGGGATGGTGTGCCTTGGACTCATGAAAAAAAGGATGAATCAATTTGGTTTTATTAATAATACATCATAAGGATTTAATGTTATGCCTATATCTTTATCATTGACCACAAAATTAAGGTTTATTTCTTCTTTAGTAGAGTCTTTGAAAATATTTTGAAATTATATATTTTGATAGTAATGAGGAAATTTTCTGATATTCCCTTAAAATTGTGATAGAGATTATAGATTATTAATGGTATTGTGGGGGTGGAGATAAAAATATGAGAATATAGTTTAATTTTTTAGTAATAATGGATAAATATTATGTGGTAGAAAATAAAACTACCCATATTTCATAAGTATAAGAACAATTTTATGGGATACTTTCTCAAGTGAACAAGGAGATGCTTCAAGTGAGTAAAGTAGGGGTATCAAGCTAATAAATGTCAAGGGGAGATGAAAATTAAAATAATTATGATAGAAAAAAGGAATGTCTCAATAAATCCCCAATATATGCTCCAATGTTTTAACTAAAAGGAACATGGGAACTATAAATTTCATTGAATATTAACAAGGATTTTCAAGTGAAATTAAGTCATGGAAGAAACTGAAAGCTTACACCATTACCACAATTGACGTGGAGAAAGAAAATGAATTAGTGCATAGTACGCATACTATTCACTTGAGAATGGAAAAAAATTATTTGATTAAAGTTATATGAATTAATTTATACCCTATAAGTTTTCAAGAACTATTTAATCCCCTCATTGATAATTTTAAGTATAAATATCTATGAAAACACATTGTTGTGAGATCATTGAAACCCATGTGTTATACTTTTAAAAAGTTAGTGTCTCTAGGGAGATTCTTCCAGTGAATCTTATAATATTTAATTTCATAGAATTGGATTTTATAATGGGTTAGGATCAGTTCTCATTATATAAATCTCACATCAACTATCGAGAATAGGAAATATATTTTCATATCTTGAACCATAATATATAACTATAAAAATTAAAGTAAGATTATGAATCCCATTTAGAAAATACTTCAATGGTGTGGGTATTGATACCCAATGAAGAATTATATCGTACTTAAATGAATAATACACGGGAAAAAATAAACCATGAGTGCATTCCCATTATAACGGATTATATTGATATATTTTCTAAATAATTACTTGAACTTCCTATAGATCAATAGGTTGAGCTCTCAATTCAACTTATACTCATATCGTTACACATATCCAAGATTCCCTACAGAATGTACCTCATTAAACTTGAATAACTAAAGAAGAAACTATGAGAGAATCTATTTAAGGGTTTCATGTTCTAAGAACTTCACCATGGGGTGTGTTAGTACTCTATATCAAGAATAAGGATCTTTCAATGCATCTATTCATTGAGTTTCATGAACTAAACTAGATCATGAAAAATAAAAAGTGTCCAATATCATGGATTGATGATTTTTTATAAAATATAATATTCTCAGTACTTCCCTAAAGAGGGTCTTTGATCAAGATATCATTAATAAGGTTGATATTCTCACGACTATATTTTTTACATGGTATGGAAACCATGAGTTCATATTTATTCCATTTGGACACATAAATGATTGATAAATTTTCCTGGCCTTGATAAATATAGCCTTTATAGATTACTTAAACAAATTTATGGTGGTATTTATATATTTTATTCTCATATAATCCAAAATCAAGGAGGAAAATAAAAATAATTTCAATATTAATATAAAGGCTCTAATAAAGGATAAGTTATATGTAAAGTTTAGTAAATATAATTTTTTTTTGGAGAAAGTAACATTCTTCGGTAATATTACACATGTAAGGGTATATTTTTGGATCCATCCAAGACAAACACAATTAATGAATGTACCAGAATAGTATCTATAATAGATATCTTTAGTTTCTTTGTATTATCTGGGTTCTTTAAATCACTTATGAGGAAATCATCATGATTTTAATACCAACTAAACAAGATTAATAAAAAATGATTAAAAATTTTCTCAAATTATGAATGTGAAGAGAGATTTAAGGAATTGAATAATAGGATAATCACTACACTAGTATCTACATAAATTAAATTGGGAAATATTTTGTGATATAAGATAATTATTCAAAGAAAGTAAAAGGTTTTATACTCATGTGTAGTAATAAAGTGATAGCCTAAATTAGTCAAAAATTTAATATCTATGATTATACCTATCTAAATCATGATTTGGAGTTAGCTATAGTAATATTTGAATTCAATATTTTAAGGAATTATCAATATAAAGAGAAGTGTGACACATATAAAGATCACAATATCTTCAATAATATATTCATCAAAAATGACCTTAGCATGAAATAATGAATATGGTTATATATGATTAAGCACTTTGACTACTCAGTCAATTACCATCCTAGGAAGACGAATATAGTGCAAAATGATCCAACTATAAAAAAATCATAAAACCATATCTATGATGAGGATTGAGAAGGATCCATTCTTCTTATACATGTGAAGGATAAACTCGGTAATCAAAAAAGAAGGAAAATAGTCAAATGATTTCTCATCCATCCATTTTGTAGAAGATAAAAAAGATTAAGGGGATGATATGGAGATAAAAAAGAAGGAGAATACTATAAGGAAAAGGAAATACATGAAGTTAAACATTGATGAAGAAATATTAATGATGGATGAGAAATCATACTATATGTCAACATTTTATGTCTATCCACGGAAAACAAAGATGTATAGAGATCTTTGAGAGAACTACTGGTAGGAAAATATAAATAAGTATATTGATAAATATAAATCAAAGGGATTAGTATGTTAAAAAATGAAGGTGAAAAGTAAAATTTATAAGGGTATTATGAAAAAATTACCTATACCTATATATAAATGGGATAACATCACCAAAGATTTTTTTCATGGGTCTTCCAATTATATCTAATGGAAATAATTATATAATGGTTGTGTTGGATTATCTTACAAATACTGGTCACCTCATCTCGAGTCCATAGAACTTCTTACTTAAGAAACTTACAATGATATACATCTTATAAGTGGCGAGGTTTAATGGAACCGCGCTATTTATTATATCTAAAAAATATTTGAGGTTTACCTAAATGTTCTGGAAATATCTCCAACATGACTTAAACACTTCATTGAACTTTAATATGGACTGTCACCCCCCAAACAGATGGACACTATAAAAGGGTTATCCAAACACTCTAGGATATGTCTAGAGGTTTCTCAATGGACTTAAAATTAGGCTAGGGTCAACATCTTCATCTAGTAAATATCACATGTAACAATAGATTCTACTTTAGCATTCAGATGGATCCTTATGAATCTCTCTATGTGAACAAATGTATAACTTCAACATGTTGGGAAGAATTTAGAGATTATAATATATTGGGACCCCAATTAGTCTAAGAAATTACATAGAATGTTAAAGAAACTCAATAACATGTCAAAGTAATATAGAGTCGATATTATATCTATGTTTATAATCATTGATAAGAACTAGAGTTTGATGTTGGTGATAAAGTGTTCCTTTATATATATTTGGGGAAGAGTCACATTATTTTTTGGGAGAATGGAATGATAGGTCCAAGATAAAATGGACCATTTGGGATTCTTTATTGTAGTATATTTGTTGTTGATTTACTCTTACTGATCCTGACATATTCCCTGTGTCACTCCTAAACAAGTACACACTAGATCCTGAACATATACAAAATATAGAGGTGGTATAGTTAGAGAATGATTTATTTTAAGTGGTTTAGTTGATGAATATTTTGAGTTGTAGAGACAAAGTTATATGCAATAAGATAACTCACCTAGTTAGAGCGTTGTGGAGAGACCATAATAAAGAATTTGAAATATATGAACCTAAAGATGAAATGGAATAGAATTACCCTCATCTATTTTCATCATAATTTATAAATTGAAACTTCAATTGTGAAATTTAATAATGGAGAAGAATGAAATCACCCATACTTTTATATATGAAATCTTCCTTATGAATAAAAATATGTGTCATATTTATTAATATAGTGTAGTATAAAAATCATTCACTACATTGTAAAAACCAAAAATACATTATTATATTTAAAAAATTAAATTTATATAAAATATATAACTAATAAAATAGAAATTATTACAATGGAATAAAAAATAGATAAAAAATGGAATAGGAAAACTTGAATCATCTTAGTCTCTTAGAAAAATTACACTCACAAATACTGTTATAAGAAATAAATAAAACATTATTAATGTAATCTCTATTTTTTCAAATAAATATTATAACATTGAGATAAATTTAAGTTAATTATGAATGAAAGAAATAATAGGTTTTTATAAGATGTAGAAAACCTATATGATCATTGGAAATATTTCTATTTGAAAAGAAACCAAGTCATTAGTAATAGTAACCTGATGTTAATGAATAATAACTTGACCATAAGAATATTAAAATAAAATTTGGGTATCTTCGGAAGTAAAAATATATAGAATTTATATCATAATCCAATTAAAAAAAATTAAATATAATAAAATAAATATTTGACATACATAGACCATTATTGTATTTTTCAGAAAAAAACTATTTTATTTTCATTAATATGATTATTTTAATATTATATTTTAGATTTTATTTCTATAAATAAATAAAATACAATATTTATTTGTAAATTAATAATAAAATAATTTTATACAATCATAAATAATTTTTTTAAGGGTCATAAATTTGGTTTTGTAATAAAAATGATATTTTTAAATTAATAAAAAATTTATTTAAAAAATAAATTTCTTATATTTAGAAAAATATTTTGATAAAAATAATTTAATTTTTTAAATTATCACATAAAAATTTTATCAGTGTGATTTTTTGGTATTTTTCTGAAAAGGATCAATTTTTTGTGAATAGTGAAATGTTGAAAAATACAGTATTTTACGTTATAATTTAAATGCATGATAAATTATATATGGGATGATGTATAAAATGATTAGATCATCCTCCAATGATCTAATTACTGTTTATAGTCATAAGATTTATCATTATTGATACTCTTGATAAAAAAATAATAAACTAATGAATAGTTTATTCAAAAATGATCCTCTCCTCCCCTAACAAATACCACCCTTAACAACATCCCTTACACTCAAAAATTAAGGTTATTAGATAAAGAAACTCTTCCTAAAAAACTACTCAAAACTCTTATCCATCTCCAAGAGATCCTGGTCTCGTCAAAATACTTGCCTCTGAAGGCATTATATCATCCCAACCTTGAGTCCTCTAAAACAGAGCCCCGAGTCGGTGGGTCATAAGGCCTCAAGCATGCATCCTCATACACAAAATTTTTCTAACAAGTTATTTGTGTCTATGGTGGTCCAATGGAAAGGTTATACCCTCATATCCAAGTGGCACAACAGATAAGATAAATAAATAGACAATAGCATAAGCATAATACAACAGATATAACTACATAAAGTAAACACAATAATCAACTATGGAAGCATAAATAACTAGGTGACTATTTAAAGAATAAAAACCCCATAGGATAAGTTATATTCAAAATTATTTCATGTCATGATAATATACAAACAAGGGTAAATAGGGGACATGCATATACATCATGCTATAAAAAAAAGAAAAAAAGGTCAAAAGACTGCTCCACTAGAATTACAAGAATATGGTCATTCATTAGCTCCCATGCTCCATGATATAGGTAAAATGAATCAAGCATATATAGCAGGGAACTTTCCCTTATTCATACCTATAGACATAAGGTCTACTCAGGTACTAAAGGAAGCCAGAGTAGAATGTGAGATAAAATCTCAGTAAGCCACCACCAATGATGTGTAGAAATAATTTTGTCAATGTACATAGCATTAGCAGTTTGTAGGTATAATTGAATAATATAAAATGCTGAGTAAATCGACAATAACCATATCAGGTTCTTATTGGAATCCTAGTAAGCTCTACCTGATTTTTTATAGGCTGTTATTAGAGTCTAATAAGTAACCATATATATATATAAGTAAATATATATATATATTGTTATATACTATATACAGGTATATTCACTACGTATTTTAGGACATAAGTAGGAATATAAATGGATACTTGGTTCAACCTAGAGTTGGGGCATTAGTCAGGTGCTCATAATGTGTCTAACAAGCTATAGGCTCCAACATGATGTTACAATCCAACAATCTCATAATAAATGAAAGAATCCATTCTCAACACTTGAGATAGGTGGGGTATGATGGAAAACCCAATGTTTGAATTAAGGGAATGTGGAATGTCATGGACCTCATCCAGATATAAGTATAACTATGAGAGATGTCCCGCGCAACACATTATATAAGGGAGCGTAAAACATAATACTAAAAAATCCCCTTAACCAATGTTCACCAGCCAATAGGTATGAAATTATCAATATCATAATAATAATTGAAACCATGAGGGATGAGATCTAATGAATCCATATCCACATAGAATAATTTACATTGTTCATGTTCATAATGATAAAATATGAGGTGTGTCCATGCCTCCTATTTCCATTTATTTGAGTAAATACATCTAATTTATCAAGGTGCGTAAATTCAATTCATGGTTAATAAGAACACATTGAAGGTGTTCTAATAATTTGATCAATTATATAAAAGAGATAAAAACAATTTCCAATCCAATTTGAACACTTAGATAGTGTTCTGATATAATGATCAATTATATAAAATAGATAAAATCCATTCCCAATCCAAGCCGAACACTTAGGTGGTGTTTGGCCATCTAAATAATTTAATATAAAAAGGTAAATTAATAAAACATGCCAAAAGGGGTAGTTATGATTGAGTTTTTCATTTTCTAAATACTTAAAAATAATCCACTAGAGTGTAACAACATGCATAAAATAATTTAGGAAGGAATAACATATTTTAAGGTGATGGGCGGAAATGTATAGTAGGCTGCACTATGGATAAATATATGAAAATTGTAAAACCTTTTGAAAATAAATATATAATACCTGCCTTAGGGTCTTAGATGAATCCTAATCTAATTTTGGCTTCAGATCTGAATTATAATAGAATAAATAAAATAAATGATCCAACCCCCTGAAAATAGGGTGAATGATCTTGCACCAAAATAGTGAAAGAGGTGGGAAGATAAAATATGAACAAAAGAAAGAGGATTCAAAAGAACACCAATTCATATCCAATGTTACCAATAACATTAAATTTGGAGTCTATATAGGGGATTTATCAAGAATCTTATCTTAGTAAAATGGAAAGATCATTATAGAGTGATGAGGAGCCATCCATAGAAAATGAACATAGGAAATTAGAGGGTGAGGTATTAAAAAATTTCTAAGGAAAAAAATAAAATCACCTATCTTAATAAGTTCACATGGTTTGGATGCATAGTTGGCCAAACTGTGTGCCAAAACTACCCCACACCACTACCCAAGGAGGACCTCGCATGGGCTAGGAGCATGATTTGTCTATCCATGCACAATCCATACACAACTCCATTGTTAATATGCATGAAATTTTTTATGGTTATGTGAATTGGATTTTATGGTTTAAAATAACCATGATCCCCCCCATCTCCCCTTTAAATTTTCCCACATTATTAGGAGTAACAATACGGGCTGGGCTGAATAGTTTCCAATAATCTCGTTGCCTGGTCTGTTTCTCCAAAAATTGGGGTCCCCGGCTCTGAACAAGTCCCAAACGCCCTTGTAATCACCTAGACTCCATTAAGTACCAATAAAAGGTAAAAAATGAAAAATCTAAATAGTAAATAAATAATTTGTACCATTGGGAGAATTCAATTCATTACAACATACCCTTCTTAAAACAACTAGTCCCAAATTTTTCCTTTTTAGGGTAAATAGAGATCATTTGAGAAACGTTCAGGCCCCCAGGATCATATATTTTCTTCCCTCTCCTAGGACTCATCTTGTATGTGGTCATGATACCAAATCACCTATACTATAGGAAATAACCAACCTCGGAGTGTCTTCATGCTCCGATCCATGATACATATAGGGTACTCCTCAAAAGAATAATCCATCTCTAACTAAACCTCATTAGGTTGTAAAACATGTGACAGGGTTGGATAACACTGATGAAGATGAGATACTTGAAATACATCATGCATATACGTATATCTATGAGGAGATTCTATCTATTAAGTCACTGGTATGATTCATTTTGAAACTTCAATAGGTCTAACAAATTTAGGTAAAAACTTATCATTCCTCTGAATTCATTTATGGACCAACCTTGGTGAAACTCAAAAGAAAACTCCATCTCTGACCTCGAACTCAAGAGTTCATTTTATTCAATTGACATATGACTTTTGTTTTTTCTCAGTCATCAAAATGTACTTTCTGATCAACTCCACCTACTCTACAGTCTCTTGGACGAGATGTGGTCCAACACAATCTACCTCCCCTACATCTAGATAGCATAGATATTTTAAAAAAGGCCTACTATATAATGCTTCATAAGGATACATCTGAATGGTATCCTAAATTATTTTATTATAAGATAACTCAATAGGGGTACGTGTTTCACCCAGGAACCCCCAAAGATAAGGAAATATGCATGGAGTACTTCCTCTAACACTGAAATCATACACTATTTCTGTATTTCAGTCTGAGGGGTTATAGGTTGTGCTCAAAATCACCAATGTACCCAAGGCCTTCTGTAAAATTTTACAAAAACAATACATAAATCAAGTGTCCCTATTATATAAAATATATCATGGAACTACATGAATATTTATGACCTCACTAAAAAATAGTCTCCCTAGCTCTTATATTGAGAAAGTATCCTAAAAAGCTTAGAAATGTGTGACCTTAATTAAATGACCAAAGACAAACCAAACGGTATCATTTCTATGAGGTGATCTAGGTAAACTTGTCACAAATTCAATAGATGCATCTTCTCATTTCCACTCAGGAATGGATAACAACTGTAAAATTCCTACCAGTAGCTGTTGTTTTATCTTGATCAGTTGACAGGTGGAACAAAAACTAATAATACTAACTATATCCTATTTCATAGAAGGACACCAATACTAGCGATGTAAGTCTCAATATATCTTGGTGACAATGGGATGTACTGCTCAACATGAGGCACGCAATTTCTACATCATCTCCTCTACAATTTTCGTTGGGACTTAAACACACTCATGAAATCATAAGGTATCATCCTTATCCATGGTCCAACATGAATATGAATCTTCATCTGAGATACTTTCCCACAGTACAATTCCATCGGGATTAGAAATCTTCCTTATTCTAAAATGTTCTAGAACTGTGGAGGTAACTGTAAAATTTGATAGGATATTCTGTCCATAAAACTCTTCAACCTCAACATGAATTTGTAAGGACCCAATGTTTTATTAATGTAATTACCATGTAATAATTGTGTCTCATAGAATAATCACATAACATTACTTATATAACACAATACAAACCTTATAAAAAAATAATGAGTGAAATAAAAAGGTATCTCTATAAGTTAAGGAACTCATACTAATAGTAACTTGACCTTTAGAATAGTAATGTAACCATTGTGAATAGTAAACCAGCCAATTGAATAGTAACCTCACTAATGAAAGTATAAATAAAATCTACCCATATCATAGGTGACAATATGATATAAATATATCATAGTAAAATTAAGTAAATATTTTAAACATTACTAATTAAGTGTTGGTATTTTTTGTAAGTCGTGTATATTTAATTAAAATTTTATAATAAATTTAATGATTTAAAAGAAACTTTATTTCTATAAAATTAATTCTTAAATAATTATGTTGATTACTTATTATTATAAAAAAATTAAGAGACCATAATTAATTTTTCAAAGTGTTATAAAAGCAGTTTTAATTTTAAATTTGTATTTTTAAAGTAAATTATAATTTTAAATAAAAATTAAATTTCACATATTTATAAAATTAGTTGGATAAAATGGAGTTTATTTTTTAATTATACATGTAAAAAATGTTTGGGGTGAATTTTTGGTATTTTTCTAAAATACATGAATTTTTGGGGAATAGTAAAATATGATAATTTATGATAAATGCAAAATAAAGGAATTTATGCATCATTCTTGAGTCATGGATGATGTAAATTAACATTTCTTAAAAATCATATTCTCTTTTTACGTTTTTATCATAAGAATCAAAAATATTTATAGTCTTTATCAAAAATATTAAACTAATGATTAAAATATTGGGAACCCCCTCCTCTCCTCCACTATAAATACAACCCCTATTTACCTATTCTCTTCACTTATCTCAAACCTTGTTACAAGTCCAAATTCTACTCAAATCTCTCCCAAATACCCTCTCCCACATACATCATCCTCTATTCTCTTCAAAAGACCCAATCCTCTCCCCTAAATATGTTCTCAAGGAATATATATTAAAGATGTAAATTCCTCTTTTCATTTCTTTTATTTTCTTTCAAGCTCCTTTATTTGTTTTTCTTTCCTGAAATACTTTCATATATATGTCATGATAACTCTAGTACCATACATTTAATTGAATTTTGTTATGATAATTTAATAATTTATCTTCATCTCCCCTTTCCCCACCTTTTTATAAGAGAAATGAAAACACCATCTGATATGTGTTAATTTATCACATTTAATGAGAAAGGGTTTTCAATTTCCTTTAAAAAATTTAATTATGGTCATGAAACCATTTTTATGGTTGAACCATACTATAATATATATATTTTTTGTTTAATTTAATGTTATGTAATATTTTTTACACGTTATTTTAATTTATAAAATAAAATATGTTCGATGTGATCAAAAAACGCCAATTAACCAAAACGGTTATCATTAAAGTTTTTTATAATGATTCATCCTCACTCCAAATAAAAAAATTAATTTTATAACCATGTAATTTTATATATGTTAAATAGTACCATAAAACTTCAATTCTGGACAACCATTCTCATCTTACATGTTTATCCTTACATGTATATAAGTGAACCAATCAAGAAAACCGAGGAAACAAACATTCCCTAACAATGAAATTGAACCTCTTAACCCATAAAAAAGGTCATTAATGAACTTAATAAGGTTATAATAAGTAAATTAAATGAATAATAGTTTATTGAAATATTAATTAATGAATGTAATTTGGTTATCCAGGACATTAAGATCAAGTGAAGGACACCATCTGACTTAAAGTAAGTGATTCTGCCCTAACCTCCATTATTCCTTTAGGTTTATCTATATTTCTTTTTACCCAAATGAAGTTATATATAATTTTTGTGTACATATTCTAAAATTTTTTACATTCTACAAATTCATGTATCATGTTCCATTCATCATTCTCTTTTGGGGATATACATGTTTTTAATTGGTTCCCTACTTGATACTTCCTGATAAGCAAACTCGTTTAAGTGAACTTCCTAAATTTTTACCTAATTTAAATTTCACTATAAAATATATTTTAAGGGATCATTATTTTTATAAAAACACTATTTTTCTTATGAAAAATTATTTATTTGATTCTTGTTTTATATAAAATATTATTCCCTTTTCTATTTTAAGTGATCATTGATATTTTCCTTAAACCGTGCTAAAATTTTTTAATTATAAAGTTTCTTAAAATATCTATTTGTTTGTTATCACTTCAAATTGAAATCGCTTATCATGATATATTATTACTCTAACTTATTAATTTCAATGAATAATCTAATTCCTTTCCTTCATGGACACTATTATGATATGCCGATTTGTTATGCTTTAGGACATGAATATGATACCAAATTCTTTCCACAGGTAACCCTTATGTTTTTATATGATTGATTTTGTAAGATTCTGTATATTGAAATAATATTCATGAACATGTTATGATGGGTGAGACCAGATATCTCTCTAATTAATTGGGTAAATTTTATCCTCATGAGACGTTATGTGCAATGTTCTTGGCGATTAGGCTTGACTCGTGCTACCTTGTGCAACGGCCTTGGTGGTTAACAATGACTTCTTCTCCTCTATGTACAGCGAGCCTTGAATCATGACAAAGTAATTTTTTATGTTTCTTCCACATTACTATAAATCCATTTTTATGTGATCCCATGTTTATATGTTATGATTCCATATGTTCCATGCCTTTTTATATCATTATGCCATGCATTATAACCCATGTGAAAAAGAGTTATTCTTATGTTTATTACCTTAATAGGATTTTTATCTCATCCATTTGTTCATGTTATCCTTGGGTTATCCTATGAATATGTATGAGAGTAATTTAATTTAGAATCTCTTTATTAATATTAAATAAATAAATGTTTTATTTAGTCCAGTGTTTTCAGTTTTATGTACCTAGTCTTCCAAGAAACTAGAATTTACGATCCTTGGATTGTAATATGATGTTTATTATGCTTAAAATAATATAATGATTTTTGTAAAAGTATAGGGTATTTATAGTTGGTATCATAGGATGGTCTAGTTAATGTTTTATATTAGGAATACAAAACTTTAGTAAGAACCTTAATAATGAGAATAAGTATAGGAAAACTTCCCTAAATTTTGTTAAGTATAGAGTAAGTGTTTTATCAAGAAAATATATACCTATATGTATATGAACAAGTGGATCTGGATCTGGAACAGATGTATCTAGTGTTAATACATCAAAAACACTAATTTTATCTAGACTCAAATGGGAACTGGTGCGCGACAGTGGGCCTTTCTACACTCCTGGTTTTTCACTCCTAGGGGATATGCTTCGATAAATTCATAACATTAGTACAAAAAATCATTTAGGGAACAAAAAAAATCCCATAAGAATATATGTTAGGAAATAGATCATAGATAACCTAGATTTAAACCTAGCTAATCAAAAGTTAGGATATAATTTTCTTGTAAGATTATATCCTTTTATATTTAAAGTTTCCTTTTTATTCTTATTAGCTAAGTATTCAAGACAACTAATGGAAATTATTTTTCTTAGTTAATATATGGAAATAAAATAAAACATTACAACAATCAATATGATAGGAAATGTGATGATTTTCTTAATTATATGTCTGATATGATGGAAATAGGTGCTTAAAACTATATGAAAGTACTTGCTCAGCTAGATCAAATTATGAATAATAACTTAAATCATGTGAAACACCCTCCTCCACCAAGGAAAGAATAGTTTTCCATTGAATCCTTTATATGGTATAGTCCTCCCATGTTTAGTGGATATTATGATCCCCTCCTCATAGAACAATGGATTAACTCCTTCGAAAAGATATTATCTATCCTATAGCGCTCAGAAGAAGAGAAAGTCATACTGGCTGTGTATCATTTTGATGCAGAAGATGATCAGTGGCAGACACTGATCAAAAAATAAGAAGTCCCTAGAGGAAAGTGATTCCATGTAATATGGTGAATTAAAGAAAATGTTTTTTAATAAATATTTTCCTGGAACCCTCGATCTCAAGATAGAAAGAGAGTTCCTTGTACTCAAGTAGAATAAAGATGATTTCATCAAGGCATATGAAGAAAACTTCACAATGATTAAAAGATATTCCTCTAGAATTGTCATGAACACTAAAATCAAGGGTGGTTGCTTATTTAGTGGACAAAAGTTGAGTCTATGAAAAGTGTTAGTGATCCGAGACTTTGATAGTTATGAGGAGATTTTTTGTCGTGCCCTCAAGGTTGAAATATTGATCAGATACTCTCAATGGTATCATGGGCCTAGTGAAAAACAAGGAAAATGGATTCTAAAATGGGTGGTCCCATAAATAAATACTATAGTGACCAAAGCCTTTTACGTAAAACATTTCATGATTTTAAGCATAATTAACCATCAGAGTACAAGCCAAGGATCGTTAAGTCTAGTGTCTTGGAAGACTAGGTACATATAACATAAACCATGGGGCTAAGAAACTTCTTTATTTAATCTCAAAAAAGATATTCTAACTTCTTTTGAGCTCTTACATTTTTATAGGGTACCCTGGGGAACACATGAACAAAGGGATGAGCTAAAAATCCTAGTAAAGGAATGAACATAAAGATACATCTCAAGCACATTAGTTAGGAGGAATGAAATAATGATATCCAAAGCATGAAACTTATAAAATAATTTAATATAAGCATGGGATCATATAAACATGGAATTATATAAATTTGGTAGAATAATAAATCATATATTTAGTACGGGTCAAGGCTAACCGCCAATCCTGTTTCCCATTTCGGTATGGCTCAAGACTAACCGCCAATCCCGTTTCACATCGCATCTCATGAAAATTATCCTTACCCAATGAATTGGAGCGCTATCTGGGTGCACCCATCTCAACATATTCATGAATATTATGGCCACATAAATAATCTTTCCACATAAATAATCCTACATAATCAACCATACATAAACATAAGGGTACCCATGGAAAGAATTGGCTGCCACAATCATGACATAAAACTTATCCAATGGGAATATCATGAAAGTGTCCATGAAAGGAATGGATTATAACATACATGGACATTCATAGGGTAAAACAGTCATATAACATGGTAATGTGTGTCAAATATAAGTGTAAACATATTAAAAATGTATTTTATAAACATTAGCATTAAAACATTTTTGTGCGATTTTAAGGAAAAAATTCTAGAGCTTTTCAAATAGAAAAGGGGACATTATTTAATATAAAACTAGAATTGAAACAATAATGTTTTCATAATAAAAATACTAATTTTATAAATAAAATGGTGTTTTAAAACTTAGTATAGAGTGCACTTGAAATTTTGGTAAAAATTTGGGAAGTCCCCTTAAAACAGGTTTGCTTATCGGAAAGTTCTAAGGATGGAATATTTCAAAATCATGTATATCCCCGATAGAATGTGATGCAAGGGTATTGATATAAGAATATTTTACAACTATCCAGAAGTAATAATACTCACATATATATATAAGATAACACCATTTTGATAGAAACATATGGAAACCCAAAAGAACAAAGAAGGTTCAGGTAGAATTCATTACGATTTTATCGGCATGGTGTCGGGTGTGACCAATAGGGATTGATGAGAGAGCAATGGGGTTTCTCATCACTTATAAATCCAGAAGGAAGTATGGGGGAGGTTATTAATCATACCACATCATTTTATAGTACACATATAAAGTCATAGTATAGAGGACAATCTTGATTAAGAGTGAAAAGGAGAGGACCCCTTACCTTAAATCTGGTGGTGTTCTTCACTTGTTATTAATGACCTCTTGAGACTTCCTCCTTTGAGAACCTCTTAAGGGGAGAGGATTTGTTATTTTGAGGATACTGAGAGATTTTGGACGTGGGGGAGGACCTTGGGAAGAGATTTGACCAGAAATTAGAGAAGGCTTGGAGTTTGAGAGGAGTGGAGAGAAGAGGGAGTGAAGGGGGGTTCTATAGCGGATGAGAGGAGGGATTTCATGATATTATAATCATTAATTTATTATTTCTTCCCAATACAAGGAATAGTAAGTATTCCATGACC
This sequence comes from Viscum album, assembly GCA_963277665.1. NCBI lineage: Eukaryota > Viridiplantae > Streptophyta > Magnoliopsida > Santalales > Viscaceae > Viscum > Viscum album. Next base: position 119,770,721 of record OY728146.1, on the reverse strand, counting down.
AATAATAGTAAATGGGTCATGTGAATTCTAACCAAGTGGTCTTACATAAGCCGAACATCATCGATGACTCAATTAATCCATTATTTAGCATTTATTGCGAATTATCAGATTCTACTATTCATCAAAAATTCAAGTATTTCAGAAAAATACCAAAAATTCACTGTAACAATTTTTAGACATGTAGAATCCAAAAATGAAGTCCATTTTTCAAAAATAATTTTCTAAATATGATAATTTTAATATTTAATTAAAATAATAATTTATTATCAAAACCAGTTTTAAAACATTCATTAACTCATTCTAAAATATAGGTATATCGTACTTCCAACTTGAATATTATTTTTATACCACCATTGGTGAGGTTACTATTCATTAGGATATATCACTATTCATAAGGGTATGTTACTATTCATTAGGGTAGGTTACTATTCACCAAAAATTATTTTTGTTTTATTAGACTTCAAAAATCATCTTGAACACAACATTGTATACTGGATTTTTGAAATTCCAAACACAGAAGTGATAAAACTATGTTTAAAGGTCACTTATCACTTATTATTTCATTATGTTGTGCTTTAATTCGATTTTATGACATAAAAATAATAAGGGAATTTCCATTGAAAAACTTTGGTTCGTTACATTCTTCCCCCCTTATGAAATTTCGCCCTCAAAATTTCGTTTTACATACTAAGCCAAAAACTGGTGCAGGTACTTTTCCTTTGTTGCTTCCTCCAATTCCCATGTTTCTTCCTCAAACTTATGGTTCCTCCACAACACTTTGACAAGATGGGTTGTCTTGTTGCGTAGAACATTATCTCCCTGATCCAGAATCTTTATTGGCTACTCCTCATTGGAGAGATCATCTTACAACTGCACCACCTCTGAGTTTAGTACATGTGAGGGATCAGGTATGTACTTCCTCAAGAGTGATACGTGGAAAACATCATGAACTAGAGCAATATTTTGTGGAAGTTCAAGCCGATAGTCCACTGCTCCTATGCGGTCAAGGATCTCAAAGGGGCCAATATAACTTGGTCTTAACTTCCCTTTCTTCACGAATCGCATGACTCTCTTCCATGGAGATATTCGAAGGAAGACTTTATCTCCAACATCAAACTCCAAACCCCTATGATGGTTGTCAGCATAGCTCTTTTGCTGAATTTGAGCAGCTTTGATGTGTTTCTGGATGACTTGAACCTCCTCTGTCATCTCTTGAATGACATCAATTCCAAGTAACTTTCTTTCTCCAACATCATCCCAACATGTTGGAGTTCTACATCACTTTCCATATAGAGCTTCATATGGATCCATGTGAATACTCGAGTGGAATCTATTGTTGTATGAGAACTCAACCAATGGGAGATGCTGATACCATCCAACTTTTAATTCTAGAGAGCATGCTCTAAGCATATCTTCAAGTGTCTGAATAGTTCTTTTAGACTTTCCATCATTTTAGGGGCGATAGGATATATTGAAATTTAATTTAGTACTCAAAGAATGTTGAAGGATTCTCCAGAATTTAGAAGTGAACCTTGGATCACGGTTAGAGACAATTGACAGTGGAACACCATGAAGTCTCACCACTTCCTTTACATATAACTTTTCAAGTTGTTCAAGCAGGATATCTTCTCGAATAGCGATGAAATGGTATGTCTTAGTGAGTTGGTCAACCACAACCCATATTGCATTATTTCCCTTCTACATCTTCGGGGGACCCATGACAATTTCCATAGTAACATTTTCCCATTTCCACATGGGTATAGGCAATGGCTTCATCATACCTTTGGACTTTTGTTGCTCAGCTTTATCTTGCGAACATACCAAGCACCTTGATATATATTCCGTAATCTCCTTCTTCATGTTATCCCACCAGAAGTTTTCTTGGAGATCACGGTACATTTTGGTACTCCCTGGATGGATAGATAAGGTCGATCTATGTGCATCATTCAATATATCCTTCTTTATCTCTGGATCATATGGTACACATAATCGTGTCCCAAATCTTACAACTCCTTCCTTATCAATTTTGAAATCAGAGGATTTCCCATTTTTAACAGCTTCCACCCTTTTCGGAATTTCCACATCTTTTCTTTGAGCAACCTTTATTTTCTCCAAGAGGGATGGTTGAGCAATCATTTGATAAAGTATTGATGATGTTCCTCCCTTAATGATTCCCATGTCAATCCTTTGCAAATACAAGAAGATCATATCTTTTCAATTCTCGTCATTGATAAAGATGCAGGATCCTTTCTACTTAGAGCATCTTCCACCTTGTTTGCCTTACTAGGATGGTAGTTGATTGAGAAGTCATAATTCTTGATGAGCTCTATCCACCTTCACTGGCACATATTAAGATCTTTCTATGTGAATATAAATTTGAGACTCTTGTGGTCAGTATAAATCTCACATTGTTTCCCATGGAGATAATACCGCCAGATCTTCAATGCAAAGATCACAGCCGCCAACTCCAGATCATGTGTGGGATAGTTTTTCTCAGGCATTTTCAGCTGCCTTGAGGAATATGCTATCAATTTATCATTTTTCATTAACACACATCCTAATACTTTCTTAGAAGCATAATTATACACCACAAAGAGTTCTCCACTTGTAGGGAGTGTGAGTACCGACGCCGTGATAAGGCTCTTTTTCAACTCCTTGAAACAATCCTCACATTCTTGTGTCCAAATGAACTTTACTCCCTTCCGTGTCAGCTTGGTCATTGGGTTTGACAATCATGAAAAGTTCTTCACGAATTGTTGACAATACCCAGCTAGACCTAAAAAGCTGCGAATCTCCGTTACATAAGTTGGCCTCAGCCACTCTTCAATTGCCTTCATCTTGGAAGGGTCGACAGATATCCCTTTCCTAGTGATAACATTCCCCAAGAATGATACATCCTCTATCCAGAAATCACATTTACTATACTTTGAATACAACTTCTTCCTTCGCAATGTCTTTAACACAATTTCCAATTGCTCCTCATATTCCTCCTTGCTCTTGGAGTATATAAAAATATCATCAATAAAGACCACCACAAATTTGTCGAGGTAATCTCAAAAGACTCTATTCATTAAATCCATGAAAATTGTTGGAGAATTAGTGAGTCCGAAGGGAATCACTATGAACTCATAGTTTCCATACCTCATTCGAAAGGCAGTCTTGGGAATATCTTCCTTCCTCACCTTTAGTTGGTGATATCCTGACCGAAGGTCCACCTTAAAGAAATAACTGGCCCCATGAAGCTGATCAAACAAGTCACCTATCTTTGGAAGAGGATACTTGTTCTTTGTAGTGATTCTATTGATCTCACGATAAACAATGCAGAGGCGCATTGATCCATCCTTATTCTTGACGAAGAGGACTGGAGCACCCCACGGTGAAGCACTCATGTGTATAAAACTCTTCTCCATATTCTCCAATAACTGCTTCTTTAGCTCTTCCAGCTCTATGGTGGACATTTTATAATGTGTCTTTGATATTGGCAGAGATCCAAGGATAAGTTCAATTGAGAACTCAACCTCTCGGACAGGGGTGATACCAGGCAACTCTTCGAGGAATACATCAGTGTAATCCCTCACAATGGGCATATCTTCAAGCATGATTCTCTCCTTTGTCTCAATCATTTGAGCTAGATATGCATGCTCATAAGGAAGAAATATCAACACTTGAGATGATTCTTCTAAAGGAGACTCATCTTCCTCCTTTCACTTATATAGAATCGGAGGATGCTTCGGGATGTGAAGAGTAATATCCCTTTCCTGGCAGTTGATGTTGGCCTTGTACAAACATAGCCAATATATTCCCAAGATAGCATCAAACTTTACTAAATAAAGTATGATAAGATTTTATGGGAGGCTCAATCCACAAACATTAACCAGGGAGGAGTTATAAACCATGGATTCAACAATTTCCCCATTCGCTGTTCTCACAGATAACTTTTCCTTCAAATTTTGAGGTGGTGTTTGAATAGTTCTACTAAACTTGCATGATATGAAAGAATGCGTAGAACTAGAATCAAATAGTACGTTCACTATTCTTGAATGAATAACAAGCGTACCTTTCACCACATTATTTTTCGGCTCCACCTCAGCAGTAGTGATAGCATAAGCCCTTCCATGTGGTCTTGGATGTTGTTGCTGATTGCATACCCTCGGCTTAGGGCAATTGTTCATATAATTCCCAAGCTCCTTGCAGTTAAAACACTGCACTGTAGACTGAGTGTTGATCTGAACCTTTTATTCTTCTTCAACATTAGTGGGATTTTTCATATCCCTTCAGCAGTTCTTGGCCAGATGACTAAACTTTCCACCTTTGAAGCAATTCCTGGTTCCCTTGAGACAGTCACCAAGATTCTTCTTCCCAAAATTCTTGCAAAGGGAAAAGTGAGGCTTCTTTCCATCATGGGATTTGTTTGATGAACCACCCATGTTTTTCTCCATTTTCCACTTCTTATCACTAGTCCCATGAGATCACTGAGAGTCCCCAATATCCATTTCAACCTTGAGGGAACAACGGACAATCTTCTCATAGCTGTCGAAGTCTCGAATTGAAAACAAATTATGTAGACTCAGCTTTAGTCTGCTAAAGAAGTGATCCACCTTGCTTTCGGTGTTCATGAAAAAGCCAGAGGCGTACCTTGAAAGCCTTGTAAAGTTCGCTTCATATGCCCCGATGGACTCATCTTCCTTCTGCTTGAGTCCAAGGAACTCTCTTTCTATCTTGAGATGGAGGGTTCGAGGAAAATATTTGTTGAAAAACATCCTCTTGAATTCCTCCCAATTTATGGAATAAATTTCCTCTTAGGACTTTTTATTCTTGATCAGTGTCCACCACAGATCAGCTTCCCCATCAAAACGATAGACTACCAATACAATTATCTATTCTTCCGAGCACTGGAGGACAAAGAAAATCTTTTCAATGGAGTTAATCCATTGTTCTGTGAGGAGGGGATTAGAAGACCCACTAAACGTGGGAGGCCTTTGCTGCATAAAGGATTATATGGCTACTTTCTCTTTCCTTGGAGGAGGGGGACATTCCACCTGATTCAAGTTATTATTCATAAGTTGATCCAGTTGAGCAAGTAATTCCATGAAGTTTTGAGCACCTTCTTCCGTCACATCAGGCATGTCATTAGGGCAATCATTACATTTCCTATCACATTGGTTTTTGGAACGTGTTCTTCTATTTCTAGACATTAACTAAGAAAAAGAACGTATAATTATAGGCCTTGAATACTTAGTTATTGAGCATAAAAAGGAAACTTTGAACATAAAAGTATGAACATATAAAGAAGAAGTATATCCTGACTTGTGATTCCTTAGGTTTATATCAAGGATATCCTCAATCTATTTCTTAACTTATATTATTATGGGATTTTTTTTCTCCCTTAATAATGTTTTGTACTAAGTTCGTGAATCTACCAAAGCATATCCCCCGAGAGTGTCGTAACCAAGAGTGCAGCAAGGCTTGTTATCATGCACCAGTTCCCATTCGAGTCTAGCTCAAAGCGGTGTTTTCGGGTTTTACCCCTAGATACATCTGTGCTAGAGCCACCTCTACCTTCTCATATCCAGACAGGGATGTATTTTCTTGATAAATCACTTACTCTATACTCTCCAAAATTTAAGACTATTTTACTATAGTTAGTCTCATCCTTAAGGTTCTCACTAAGGTTCTCTATTCCTAATCTCCAAAAATAACTAGACCATCCTATGATACCAACTATAGCGACCCAAGCCTTTTACGTAAAACATTTCATGATTTTAAGCATAATTAACCATCAGAGTACAAGCCAAGGATTGTTAAGTCTAATGTCTTGGAAGACTAGGTACATATAACATAAAACATAGGGATAAAAAAACTTCTTTATTTAATATTAATAAAGAGATTCTAACTTCCTTTGAGCTCTTACATCTGCATTGGGTACCCTGGGGAACACATGAACAAAGGGATGATCTAAAAATCCCAGTAAAAGAATGAACATAAATATACATCTCAAGCACATGAGTTAGGAGGCATGACATAATGATATCCAAAGAATGAAACTTTTAAAATCATTTAATATAAGCATGGGATCATATAAACATGTAATTTTGTAAATGTGGAAGAATCATAAATCATATATTTAGTGTGGGTTAAGGCTAACCACCAATCCTGTTTCCCATTTCAGTATGGGTCAAGACTAACCGCCAATCCCGTTTCGCATCGCATCTCATGAGACTTATCCTTACCCAATGCATTGGAGCTCTATCTAGGTCCACCCATATCAACATATTGAGGAATATTCTTTCCACACAAATAATCATACATAATAAACCATACACAAACATAAGGGTACCCATGAAAAGAATTGGGTACCACAATCATGACATAAAACATATCCAATGGGCATATCACGAAAGTGTCCATGAAAGGAATGGATTTGAACATACATGGACATTAATAGGGTAAAATAGTCATATAAAATGGTAATTGGTGTCAAATATAAGTGACAACAAATTAAAAATGTGTTTTAGAAACATTAGTATTAAAACATTTTTGTGCGGTTTTAAGGAAAACATTCTAGAGGTTTTCAAATAGAAAAGAGGACATTCTTTTATATAAAATCATAATTGAACCAAGAATGTTTTCATAATAAAAATACTGATTTTATAAATACAATGGTGTTTTAAATCATAGGATACAGAGCACTTTAAATTTGGGTAAAAATTTGGGAAGTCCCCTTAAAACAGGTTTGCTTATTGGAAAGTTCTAAGGAGGAAATCTTTCAAAATCATGTATATCCTTGAAAGAATGTGATGAAAGGGTCTTGATATAAGAATCTTGTACAACTAACCAGAAGTAATAAGACTCACATATATAGATAAGATAACACAATTTTGAAAGAAAGATAATGCAACCCGAATGAACAAAGAAGGTTTGGGTAGAATTCGTTACGATTTTATCGGCATGGTGTCGGGTGTGACCAAGAGGGATTGATGAGAGAGAAATGGGGTTTCTCATCACTTATAAATCCAGAAGGAAGTATGGGGGAGGTTCTTAAGAATACCCATTCATTTTATAGTACACATATAAAGTCATAGTATAGAGTACAATCTTGATTAAGAGTGAAAAGGAGAGGATCTCTTACCTTAAATCTAGTGGTGTTCTTCACCTGTTAATAATGACCTCTTGAGTCTTCCTCCTTTGAGAACCTATTAAGGGGAGAGGCTTTGGTATTTTGATGAGGTTGAGAGATTTTGGACGTGGGGTAGGACCTTGGGGAGATATTTGGGTAGAAATTAGAGAAGTCTTAGAGCTTAAGAGGAGTGGAGAGAAGATGGAGCGAAGGGGGGTTTTTATAGTGGAGGAGAGGAGGGATTTCATGATATTATAATCATTAATTTATTATTTCATCCCAAGACAAGGAATAGTAAGTATTCCATTACCAAGAATAGTAAATGGGTCATGTGAATTCGAACCAAGTGGGATTACATCAGCAGAACATCATCGATGACTCAATTAATCCATTATTTAGCATTTATTGTGAATTTTCAGATTCTATTATTCATCAAAAAATTCAAGTATTTCAGAAAAATACCAAAAATTCACCATAACCATATTTCGACATGTAGAATCTAAAAATGATGTCCATTTTTCAAAAATAATTTTCTAAATATGATTCTTTTAATATTTAATTAAAATAATAATTTATTATCAAAACCAATTTTAAAACATTCATTAACTCCTTCAAAAATATAGGTATATCGTACTTCCAACTTGAATATTATTTTTATACCACCATAGGTGAGGTTAATATTCATTAGGGTATATCACTATTCATAAGGGTATGTTACTATTCATTAGGATGTGTTACTATTCGCCAAAAATTATTTTTATTTTATTAGACTCCAAAAATCATCTTGAACACAACCATGTTTGCTGGATTTTTGAAATTCCAAAAAAAGAAGTGACAAACATATGTTTAAAGGTCACTTATCACTTAGTAGTTCATTATGTTGTTCTTTAATGTGATTTTATGACATTAAAATAAGAAGTTAATTTCCATTTAAAAACTTTGGTTCATTACAAATACCATGATGGAAAGAAGATAGAAGATCCCACATATCAAAATATTGGGAAGAAGCATCCTGGGAACTATCTAAACGGAACCAAGAATTGCTTAAAATGTGGAAGAATGATACATAAAGATAAAAACTGCTAAAGGAATATGAATAATCCCACTAATGTGGAATAATAAAGGAAGGTGCAGATCAAAACTCATCTTGTAGTGCAGTGTTACAATAGCAAGGAACCTGGTTATTATGCAAACAATTTCTCTAAGACAAGGGTTTTTGGAGAAAATCAAAAACAACCACTGTGGTAACAAGGAAGGTCTTATGATATCACTACTGCCGATATGGAGTCGGAAAATGATGTGGTGACAGTTACTCTAATTATTCATCCAAAAATAGAAAATGTACTATTTGTTTCTGGTTCTACACATTCTTTCATATCTTGCATGTTAAGTAGAACAATTCAAACACCACCTCAAAATATGAAAGATGATTTCTCTCTGATAATATTAAATGGGGTAATTATTGCATCCAACATTTATAAATCATCCCCGGTAAATGTTTGTGTATTGAACCTCCTAAAAAATCTTTTCGTACATCCTCTAGTGGTGTTCGATGTTATTTTGGGCCTGGATTGGATATCATTATACAATGCGAACATTAACTGTTAAGAAAGGGAGATCACCCTTCACCTCCAAGAGTATCCTCTAATACTATAAAATTTTAAGGAGTAAGAAGAATATCCTTCAGAATAATTTTCTCTAGTGTGGGTAATGTTTCATTTTGAGAAAGCATATCTTGCTCAAATGATTGAGATAAATGAGATGATACTTCTCAAATATATTCTCATCATGAGGTATTACACTAATGTATTCCCAAAATAATTTATTGGTATTCCTTCTGATCAGGAGGTTTAGTTTTCATTTGAACTTATTCATGGATCTGTACCTATATTAAATACATCTTATAGGATTTCCACTATAGATCTAGAAGAGCTGAAGAAGCAGTTACAAGATAATCTGAAGAAGGGTTTTATACGCCTGAGTGATTCACCATGGGGTGTTCCATTCCTCTTCGTCATAAAAAAGGATGGAAAAATGAACCTCTGTATAGATTATAATTATCTCAATAAAATCACAATAAAGAACAAGTTTCCTTTACCTCAGATATATGACTTTTTTGATAAGATATGTGGTGCTAGTTATTTTTATAAGGTGGACCTTCAGTCAAGATATCACCAATTAAAGGTGTAGAAGGAAGATATTCCCAAAACTGCCTTTCGAATGAGGTATTGACACTATGAGTTCATAGTGATTCCCTTCAGACACACTAATACTCTAGGAATATTCATGGATTTAATTAATAAAGTATTTATAGACTACCTTGACAAATTTGTCGTAGTCTTTATTGATGATATTCTGATATAATCAAAGAGAAAGGAGGAACATGAAGAGCATTTGAATATTGTGATAATGACTTTGAGAGGGGAGAAAATTTATGAAAAATATAGTAAATTTTAGTTTTATATGAAGGAAGAATCTTTCTTGGGCAGTGTTATCACTAGAACAAGTTTTTTTGTAGACCCTTTCAGGACAAAGGCAATTGAAGAGCGGCACAAGCCAGCATCTGTAATGGATATAAGTAGCTTCCTTGATCTATATGGGTATTAAGTATGATTTATGAAGAACTTTTCATGATTTTTAAACCAAGTGATCAAGATAACATGGAAGGGATTGAAGTTATTCTACACTCGAGAGTGTGATGAATGCTTTAAGGAGCTCAAAAATAGTCTTATCACTACACCAGTACTCACACTCCCGATAAGTGGAGAACAATTTGTTGGGTATAGTTATGATTAAAATAATGGATTAGGTTTTGTGCTAATTAAAAATGATAAAGTGAAATCTTACGCCTCTAGATACTTGAAAATCCTTGAGTAAAACTATCCCACACATGATTTGGAGTTGGCAGATGTGATCTTTGCCTTGAAAATTCGGCGGCATTATCTCTATGGGGTGAAGTGTGTGATATATATTTATCACAACAATATAAAATATATATTCATAGATAAGGAGATTAATATTATCTATCAAAGATGTTTAGTGATCATCAAGGATAATGACTGCTCAATCCACTACCATCATAGTAAGGAAAATAAGGTGGCAGATGCTCTAAGTTAAATGGATCTTGCATCATTATCAATGATGAGAATTTAAAAGGATTCAATATTCCTAGATTTTTAGAGGATGGACATGGGAATCATTAAGGTAGGAACATAATCAATACTTTCTCAAATGGTTGATCAACCATCCCTTATAGAGAAAATAAAGGACACTCAAATAAATTATGTAGAAATTCAGAAAAGTGTAGAAGCTATTAGAAATGGGAAATCCTCTGAGTTCAATATTGAAAAGGATGGAGTTGTAATATTTGGGTCATGATTATGTGTACCATATTATCCATATATAAAGAAGGAATTTCTAAATGATGTGCATATCTCAAACTTCTCTATTCACCCAGGGAGAAGAAAGATGTATCAAGATATCTGGGGAAATTATTGGTGGCACAATATGAAGAAGGAGATTTCCGAGTATACATAAAAGTGCCTTGTATGTCATCAAGTTAAGGATAAAAGGAAAAAGTATAATGTGATGATGAAACCAATACCCATACCAACATGGAAGTGCTAGAAAATCACCATAGACTTTGTCACTGGAATTCCAAGGACATCAAGGGGAAACAATACTATATGGGTCATTATGGATCGTCTTAGAAATACAGCTCACTTTATCATAATTCAAGAAAAATTATCAATGGAAAAACATTCACACATATATATAAAAGAGGTGTTAAGTATACATGAATTACTAATATCTATTTTATCTGATAGAGATCTAAGATTCACCTCGATGTTCTGGAAAAGTCTCTAACATGATCTAATCACTGAATTGAACTTCAGTACGACCAAGCATCCTCAAACCAATGGACAATCTAATAAAAATATTCATAAATTGGAAGATATGTTGAGATCATGTTCTATGGACATCAAAGGGGCATGGGACCAAAATATTCCACTGGTTGAATTATCCTACAACAGTAGTTTCCAATTTAGCATCCAAATGGATCCATAAGAATCCCTTTAAGGGAAAAGGTGCAGAACACCAACATTTTGGGATGAATTCGGTGAGTATAAGATGCTTGGACCTGAAATGGTCGAAGAAATAGTGGAGAAGGTGACAACCATTCAACAACACATTAAGGCAGCCCAAAGTCGATAGAAGAGTTATGCAGAAAATCATCGATAGGACCTTGAGTTAAAACTTGGAGACATGGTATTCCTCTGCATATCTACATGGAAAAAGGTCATGAGGTCTAGAAAGAAATTAAAGTTAATCCCTAGGAACATAAACCCCTTTGATATTCTTGATCATTTTGGAGATATGACTTATCAAATTGTACTTACACCTACCATATCAAAATTAAATGATGTCTTCTATGTTTCCCTCTTAAGAAAGTACATATCAGACCCTTCACATGTACTCTCTTCATAGGTCGTATAGTTGGAGAATGATATTTCTTACAAAGAGCAAAAAGTGAAGATCTTGGATCATAGAGATATAGTTCTACGCAATGAGACTACTCACCTAGTCAATTTACTATAGTAGAACTATATGTTTGAAGAGGAAACATGGGAACTAGAGGAGGAAATGAAGAAAAAGGACCCACACCTGTTTATGATATAAAATGTAAAATGAAATTTCAAGGGTGAAATTTCATAAGGGGGGAAGAATGTAATGACTCAATGTTTTATCAATGGAATTCTATTTTTATAATTGTTTCTCATAGTATAATATCCTAATATTACTTATAGAACAGAATACAATCCTTATAAATAAATAATTAGTGCAATAAAAAGGTATCTCCAGAAGTTAAGAAACTTATACCAATAGTAAGCTAACCTCTGGAATAGTAATGTGACCCTTAGGAATAGTAAACTGACCAATTTAATAGTAACCTCACTAATGAAAGTATAAATAAAATTTACCTATATTATAAGTGACAATATGATATAAATATATCAAATTATAAGTAAATATTTTAAAAAAATTTAATTAAGTGTTGGTATTTTTTTTAAGTCACGTATATTTAATTAAAATTTAATGATTAATTTAATAATTTAAAATAAAATTTATTTTCGAAAAATTTATTCATAAATAATTATTTTTATGACTTATGATTATAATAAAATTTTAAGATACCTTAATTAATTTTTCAAAGTGTTAGAAAAGCAGTTTAAATTTTAAAATTTGTATTTTTCAAGTAAATTATGATTTTAAATAAAAATTAAATTTTCGATATTTTGAAATTTTTTATCATAAAATGGAATTAAGTTTTTAATAATAAATTTAGTAAAATTTTTGTGGTGATTTTTTGGTATATTTCTAAAAAACAAGAATTTTAAGTGAATAGTAAAATTAGATAATTTACGATAAATGGTACATAAATGAATTTCTACATCATTATTGAGTAATGGGTGATGTAAATGGACATTTGTTCGAATTAAAATGATCTATTTATTTTTTTCTCATAATAATAAATACTATTCATATTCTTGAGAAAAAATATTAAACTAATGATTAAAATAATGGGAAACCCCTCCACTCCTCCACTATAAATACAACCCCTCTTTACCTCTTCTCTTCACTTTTCTCAAGCCTAGTTCCTAGTTAAAATTCAAGAAAAAATATATCCATAATCCCCTATCACACATCCATAATCCCTTGGTCTCTTCAAAATACCAAATTCTATCTCCAAAAGAGGTTCTCAAGGAAGATATATTCAGGAGGTAAATTTCTCTTTTCATTTATTTTATTTTCTTTCAAGTTCCTTTATTTTTTTATTTCCTCAAATCCTTTTATCCAAATGTTTTGACAACTCCATTAACATAAATTTACTATAATATTTTTATGATAATGGAATAATTCAACATCATATCTCATTTCCACTCCTTTTATACTAAAAATAAAAACACCATTTGAGATGTGTTAATTCATCACATTCAAGGATAGTGGGTTTTCAATTTACTTTACCATCTTCAATTCTCGTCATGAAACCATTTTATGGATGAGCCGAACTATAATATATTTATTATGTTTAATTTAATATTTTTGAATATCTTTTACAGATGATATTAATTTATAAAAGAAATGTGTTCGATGTGATCAAAAATCACCAATTAACTAAAATAGTTATCATTAAAGTTTTATATAATGATTCATCATCACTCAAAATTTGAAAATTAATTTTATAATCATGTAAACTTATTTGTGTTCACTAATAACATGAACCTTCAATTTTGGACATCCATTATCATCATACATATTTATCCTTACATGTAATGAAAGTAAACCAATCATGAAAATCAAGGAAACAAACGCTCCCAAATAATGAAATTAAACCTCTTAACCCATCATAAAAGACATGAATGAACTTAATAAGGTTATAATAAATAAATTCATTGAATAAGAGGTTATTTTAATATTAATTAATTAGTGTAATATAGTTATCTCAGACATTAAGATCAATTTAAGGACACCATCAGACTTAAGGTCATGGATTCTACGTGAATCTCCATTATTCCTTCGGGTTGCTCTATCTTTATTTTTACACAAATGAAGTTATCTTTTTTTATATCCATCTTATAAATTATTGGTACATTACTCAAAATCATCTATCAAGGTGCATTAATCATTATTTTTCCATGGATATATATGGTTTTAAGTGGTTCCCTCCTCAATACTTCCCGATAAGCAAACCCGTTTAAGAGAACTTCCATAATTCTTGCCCAATTTCAAGTGCTCTCTATAATATGTTTTAAGGCACCATTATTTTTACAAAATCACTCTTTTTATTATTAAAACCTCTTTTTTCACTTCAAGTTTTATATAAAATATTATTCCCTTTTCTATTTAATGTGATCTTTGATATTTTCCTTAAACTACACTAAAATGTTTTAATTATAACGTTTCTTAAATTCTATATTTTCTTGTTATCACTTCAAATTAACATCCCTTATCAAGATATTTTACTATTATTCCTTATTAATGTCCATTAATTATCTAATTCATTTTCTTTAATGGACACTTTTATGAAATGTCAATTTCTGTTCTTTGTGACATGAATATGATACCAAATTCTTTTCATGGGTAACCATTATGTTTATGTATGATTGATTATGTATTATTCTCTATGTGGAAAGCATATTAATAAACATGTTATGATGGTTATAACTAGATATCACTCTAATTTATTGGATAAATTTTAGTCTTAGGAGATGTTATGTGCAATGGTCTTGGCCGTTAGCCTTAAATCATGTTTATATGTTATGATTTCATATATTCCATGCCTTTTTATACCATTATGTCATGCTTTCTAACCCTTGTGCTAAAGCTTTATTCTTATGTTTATTCCCTTACTGGGCATTTTAGCTCATCTATTTTTTCATGTTATCCCCAGGTTATCCTCTAAAGATGTATGAGCATAATGGAATTTGGGATCTCTTTATGAATATTAAATATATAAATATTTTATTTAGTCCCATGTTTTTAGTTTTATTTAAATAATCTTCCAAGAAACAAGATTTTATGATCATTGTCTTGTAATATGAGGTTTATTTATGATTAAAATCATGTAAGGATATATTTAAAAGGCTATAGTTGATATAGAGTCTATGAAAAGAAGTTCATGAGCTACCATTCAACACTATCCTCCTAAATCGCATGTGACTGACACTTCCAACTCAGATCAAAAACTGTTGCATTTGCCTTTATAGGCATTTAGAAAAGATCAAAATTGAAAGATTCGATGTACCCGACCCATCTGTACTGTGTGAGATTCACATCACATTGGGTAAATATTTACTTAAGGATTTTCTGATCATAGAACACCAAAAAATTCTCACTAAGTAAATAATGTCTCCAACAGCGTAAGTCATGAACAACTGCAGCAAGCTCAAGGTCATGCATTGTGTAATTCCTCTCATGATGACTCAACTAATGAGGCTTTCATACTATGAGTCACTTTTCCTACATAATAACATATCTCATCCTTATACTAGAAGTTTCATATTAAATATTATAGCTCATTCTTGTATTTTATAGAATCATGATCAGTGTTAAAGTTAATTTTCCCTTCAAATACTGAAAGGATACTTCATAAGATTCTGACCATATGAATTTCACACCCTTCTTTTTCAATCCCTTAAGAAGAATTTATATGCATTAGAAATCCTGTATAAAGTTTTTATAATATAAATATAGCCCATGAAACTCTTTGTGTTAAGTTTTTTCTTTGCATGTTCTTAGGAAACTAAATCTCTCACTTTATATTATTCTACTAATACTCCTGATTTCGAGATAATGTGACCCATAAGGTGAAATTTGTCAATCCAAAAAAGTCATTTATTGAGCTTAGCATAAATCTATTACTCTCTCAATGTCATCATTATGATCTCAATATATTAATCAGGTTGATGTTGATAATTATAATAGAGTAATATTTCATCCACAATGACTATCATGAATGAATCCAGATTCAAATGGACACATGATTCATCAGAGCTATAAATACATTAGGTGTGTTCATGAGATAGAACAACATTACTAGATACTCGTAAAGACCATACCTACATAGAAAATATGTGAGAGGTGTGTATAAATATTTGACACATACTTGATGATAGAATGACCTAAAATCAATCTTTGAAAACACCCTCACTTTTCAGAGTGGAATGAGAAAGTAGTCTATTTGAGGTAGTGGATACAGGTTCTTTACCAAAAATCGGTTCAGCAATCAATAATCCAAGAAAATCCCGAAGATACCATATTCCATCCTAGAAAATAGAATTTGTGAAACCCATGGAGAAGTATTGAGGTGTATAAAGCCTTTATCCTCCAGATCCTCCAACCTTTTCTTGAGCTCCAGAAGCTCTAAGTCAAATCATGTAAGGAGTAATGGACATTGGTGTAGCTCCTAGCACTAGCTCAGAAGAAAATTCTAATTATATCGTTGGAGGTAGTCTAGAAAATTTGTCGGGGAATACATCCCTGAAAAAATCCACTATATGAGTGGAAAAAGAAGGTCATAACCCAAGATTATCCCAAAAAATATTGGAAATATCTTTGGTCACTCTTCTCATTCCATGATTATTATGTCCATATCAAAACACCTTAATAACCCATTATTCCTTGTGGAAACATCTACTTCTCTCTCATGATGTAAATGTCACCCTATAATGATAAAAATTAATGTATTATTTATAAGGAACTAACCAATCCATATAAATTATTACATCAAACCCTATCATTCTGAGGATGAAAAGATTACATACTAAAAGATATATGACCATCTTAAGGGGTAAATTCTTACAATGGAGAACAATCTCTAATCGGATACCCAACAGGGTATCAAGTGTCATAACACCATATAAGTGTTCTATCTCTGGGACTAGACTCTCCATTATTGTCTCAGATATAAAATATTATGATGTTCCTATGTAAAATAAAGTAGACACTAAAGTGGTGATTAAATAAATAATACCTAAAATAGTATAAGTCATGGAACTCTACACCACTAGTATAGGTTTTACTACATGGAACTAGCCTATACCATGTCCCTAAGTCACTATCTAATTTCCCTGACCAGGCCCTCTCTACAGGCACTGCAAGTCCTGAGTCTGATTACTTTCTCCTTAAACACCACCTTATCCTTATTGTTTGGTGGTATTCAATCTTCTTACCAAATGAGATAATACTGACTCTACTCTAGAATGTGGGGTATATATAGATCCCCACTCTCTAGGAACTAATAAAAAATACTACAAAAGCGTTGGATATTTCCTAACATTCCACAACCTATATATTCCACTAGTTCTTACATATGATGGGGTTTCCAATTCCCTAGTTTCCGACACTGGTGATAGATAAGGAAATTGTCATCATGAACTTCCTAACTCCTTCTAACCCCGTGATAAATCTTGAAACATCGCTTTAATATAATAGAATAAATAGTGACATATCTTGTTGTTGAACCACTCTGATTCCCTCCATCATATTCCCTTATATTTCTCTTAGTAATGATGGATTTGCTGATGATTTAAGAGATATTTGTTAGCTAAAATACTTTGGCCTATGATAAAATAGTTTATACCACCCCATACTCTAATTTACTCACAGTCATGAGATCATCACTAGATAGGGTCAGTGATAACTGTTGCATCTCATTAAAGAGAGAAAAATATTTCATGCCAGTCATGGATCCCTACTATAGATTCATGAACTCCTAATCCTGGTCATCCCTCAGAGTTCAGGGAAAGAAGTAGTAATAAATGACTGTGTTGAGTCTGCCCAGACCATATCCCGGTTTTGGTCTTCCTTGGTAATAACATCCCACCATTGGTTGGTAGAACTGTGTAGAATATAGGTAGCATATTTTACCCTCCACTTTGGATGCATCTCTATATGCTTAAAAATAGAAAACATAGCCTCTAGCAATGACTCTGCATCGTGTGGTCTACTATCCCCCAAAAATGTGGGAGGATACTACTACTACAATTCCCAAGTCAATTATTCTATATTCGAGGCAGGTTAAGAGCTACCTTTCATAGATTGCATCATGAAGAAAAAATCCTCTCAAAACTGGTCATTAGTTCCCATATCAGAAATAAAAGGTTGTTCCATAGGTGGAACTCCAAGAGGTTTCACTGGAAACCTAGGGCTTTCCACCTTCAGTGCATGTTTTTTAACGCCTTTTGGGATCACAACTCAAGGATTTTATGGTGTCGTGATTCTAATATTTTAATTGAACACCTCATAATAAAAATCAATAGTTGAAAGATATACTAGTAGATATTTAGGATAGGTAAATAGCCTTCCAATAAAAGATCACACCTCTCTGCTTTCTCTAAAAGCAAGGTTTAGGTGGTAGGAAAACTGTAACAGGATCCAAGAATATAATAGAAATTCCCAATTAACCACTACTATGGTTAGATTTACTTCTAGGTCTCATATAATACATTAAGAGTACTAATATATAGAGTTTAAATTTCAAGGTAAATAGGATAACACACATTACTATACAATTTATATCCCATTTAGTAGTAACCATTTTCTTTTAAATATTTAATTTCTTTTTTATTCATAATCTTATATATATGATCCAAATATCACTATCCAAACCCAGTAGGTCTAGAACCCAAAATATTGTATAACTAGTTAATTAAGGTGTCATCACCAATATATATGGGGAAAACCATTTAGATTGATATAGGAACTTTAATTAATCCAATTATATTTTCCCTGCAATAAATTTTAGCATATTTAAATATATTTGAATCAATTCACTAACTATATGTAGTAGTAAATGCATGTATAAAGTAGGTTTGGCATAGAAATATGCAAGTAATATGAGTCCTACTATGCCTATAATGATTCATGAGATGAAAATTCCTTACCTTAATAATCCTAGGGCAAAGTCTAAAATCAATAATATTAACAATAATAATGCCACATGGCTAGTGTGTCACCCAATAGTGAAATTGTATAAACTATAATAGGTACAAATCAGAACAACATTAACCAATCCTATATAATTTGGGTTTCCCTTGTACATGGTTAAGCTACTCCTAGACATAGTCTCATTACTGAATTCCATTACATCCTAGTATCTTTTCTAATACCCATAAAGTAAGAAAAAAGGAAAAGATTTCTTTAATAAAACATTGAAAAATACCAACCCAGAGTTCTCAAGAATGGGCCTCTGATCTGGTGGGTCATAAGGCCTCAAGTGTTCCTCCCCATATTCTAGAGGCTGCCTACTAGTAAAGAGGGTCTAAGGTAGTATAGTGGAAATATTATACCTTCATATCATAGTGGAATAGTGGATAAAATAAATAAACAGACAATAACAGAAGCATAATATAATAGAAGGCATAGTGGAAAGTAAATACAATAATCAACTATGGAAGCATAAATAACCAAGAAACTATATTAATAATAAAAATACCATAGGTTGAGTCATATAAAAAATTATTTCATTGCATGATGATATAAAAAAATGGGGAATAGGGGATATCATATATATCATGCCATACAAAAAAGACAAAAGTGCAAAAAACTGCTCCACTAGCATCAAAAACATATGCTCGATCATCTTCTCTCATTCTCTATGCTATAGGTAAAACAAACCAAACATCTATTGTGGGGTTCTTTCCCTTATCCATACCTATATAAAATAAGTTCTACTCAGGTATCAAGTGTGTCCTTGGTAGAGTATGAGATAAAATCTGTGTATGTTTCCACCAATGGTGTCTAGAAATAATCTTGTTAGTATGCATAGAAATAGTAGTTTGCAGGTAAAAATGAATAATAAATAATGTTCAGTAAATAAAAAATAGTTGGATCAGGTTCTTTTAGGACACCTAGCAGGTTCTACCAAATTTTACATAGGTTGGTGTAACAGTCTTATCAGTAACCATATATATAAGGTATAATACATATATATATATATATAGTTATATATTGTATACATGTATATGCACTAAGAACGTGAGGACATAATTAGGAATATACAAGGAAACTATGTGATAGTTTTTGGATCATGTTATACAAAATATACATAAGAGGGGGTGAATTGTGTCTTTCAAAACCTCTAGAGAAATCATAATGATAATAAATTCTATACTTTTATTTTTATCAGATTGTTTATGCAGTAGAAATAAATAGATATCATGACACAAATATTTATAGTGGTTCGGGTCACAAAGATCCCCTAGTCCACCCCACAAACGCTCTTCTCCACGAGCTTGTTGATTTTCATTATTCTGTCCTCTTTTCACGAGACCATCCACAAATGAGTGCAGGTAGTTGACACCTTTACAGTTTAAGGGTTAAACATATCCTTCTAGTTCTAAACATCAAACCAGTAAAATATATTAGTATGAGAATCTGGTACTCAAAATAAAAGATTTTTTTAAAAAAATACATTCTAACTGATCTTCACAATTGCAGTAATACAAAACTGACATTAATTGGATCACCATCTTTATAAAATATTTTCTTCATGTAAGAGTAGTTCTGAATCGATCTAGTTGCAATTGATCTTCAAATATATTTAGAAAAAAATCAGAAGTATATTCATGATAGATCTCCAATACAGAACAAGTAAATATTCAACGTTTATCTTTCTGATATAAGATAGAATCTTGTCATTCTTTGTAGCAGCAGATCTGTAAAAGATCTTTTTAAAGAATCAACAAATATGTGTCATTTTTGAAACTTGAATATCTCTATATTTGAATTTTATAATAATTTGTGAATTCAAGAGATATCATGTCAACCATATCATCTACATAATTCAGATATACATAATATATAGAATAAAGATAAGTGCCTTATTCATAAATTCAAATCTGAAAAAGTCTCTGGATAGATCACAATATTCAAAAAAATTAAAATGATAGATTTGTCCTAGATTTCCTTAATAATTAGTGAAAAATCTTCCTCTTAATTAAATCATTTGAATCATGTATAAACATCTTTACATCATTCAAATATGCACTTTAAAAATGGTATTTGAATCGATATTGAAATCGTCCTGATATTCCACAAAAGACCATTGTACGATAAAGTCAGAAATTCAAATCTTAGACATTTGAAAAAGTCAAACGTAGGGTTCCAAACGTAAGGTTTATTAAAAATATAAGGTTGATGATCCATACTTTTGTCATAAACCTTCAAACGTATGGTATATGATCCATACCTTCCTTTACTTCAAAATGTTATGTATATGATCCATACTTTTTGATAAAATGTAAGGTTCATTACAAAAGTAGGTTTGATGGTCCATACTTTTATGAAGCAAACATAAGGTTCCATACTTACGTAAGGTTCTTCATCCATACTTTTCTCATATAAAAAATGTAATTTTTCTTCATCCATACTTTTCTCACATAAAATTATTTTCAATTAATTTATAATTTCACAATGATAAAAACAATATTTAATTTTTACTTCTAAATGTATTTTTGAAAATATACAATAGTAGTTTATCCAAATTTCTCTCCAAAGGTTATCTATTTAAAAAATTTCTTTAAATAAGTATATTTAAAATCAAATTGATCTTCCTTTATAAAATTTTGTGTTTATCCAAATTTATACCCCTTTTGTTATCTCAAAAAGAATTATATAATAAGGAATATAACACCTTTAATGTAGAACTGAACATGTATGAAAATGTTATGAGAAACTGTTTATCAATAAAGGAATCTGAATTTTTTAGGCAGTCTAACATAGACATAAATAAATTTAGAAAACCATAAAAATGATAAATAATAAATTTCATTGATAAAAAAATATACAAGTACATGAATGATTAGGAATCAAGGTTGTTGGGCTAAAGGTTAGAAAAAGGGTATCTCAGCAATTCTGAATAACATCATTCAAATTTTCTAACTATAACCTTAATCTCTTCATAACACCATCTCCCAGCTAAATGATCAGATATGTTCTTTCCTGAGTTAAATAAATATATTCAATGAGGTTCACTCTGAAAAACTCATACAATCTCACTTCCTTGTCCATAAACTGATGGAGATTCTCAGTGAATTTGATCAGTAATTCTCTAATACCTGGTTCACTTGAGGTAAGGTGATCAACAAGATGTTTCTGATTGTCCATCAAAATAGACAAAGGAGTGATATTACATTGTAAATCCTACAACCTGTCATTCACATTGCTCATTACAGTTGTAATGGCTTGGAATCTTTTGATCAAATCATGTGAATTACCTGATGTACTTTTTTTATTCACAGTTGGATTTACTAAGATCAGTGGTATAGATCGATAATCTGATTTCTCTTATTCATCATACTCTACTGGTTGATCAACTAATTTTCTCCATAAATAACAAGTGTTAATGATTCATTCAGAACTACTGTTTGAATTTCAGAGAAATTTTATTGAATAGGTTGATCTTCAATCACAACTTCCAAAGATAGGTGCTCTTCCTAAGCAATTTCTTCTGGAATATTTTCTTGAATCCTATGTATATAGTCAATATGGTCCACAGATTGACCTATAATTTCCATTTCATGAATTTCTTCAATCTGAGGTACCTCTGCATTTCTTGTCTCTACCTCATCCTGAGGAAAAACTTCCACTTCTTCTTGAGAAGTAGCTTCCTCTTTTCTCTTTTCCTGAGAAGGTTCTCTCAAAAACTAATAACTTAAAAGATCTCTTATTTCAAGAATTGTCTCTGTAGTAGGTTCATGACCAATTATTATTTTCCTTGAACTAAGAAGTCCTCTCTAACTTTCTTCATCAGTAGGTTCATCTTCTATTTCAAATGTGATTCTTCTTTATCTCTTTGAAACTTCACCTATTCTAGATTCAGCCATACCTTCTTTAGATTTTACAGTTTTCTCCCCCTAAGAAGATTCTTAATCCCCTTCATCTCCAACTATTATGATTTTACCTTTTACAGTTCTCTAGAAATATCTAAGCTTTCTTAAAGTTCCAACATTCAATACATTACTATGATGGGATCTGACTCTCACATCAATCAATCATACCATATCTTTCTTAAACAAAAACTTTGAAATAAATCTTTCATAAGGATGGAAATTCATTCGAGCCTCAAGTTGATAGAAATAATTCAAATATCTCATAATGTATCTTGTAAAATTCATATTTATGTCACTTAAAAATTAAAACATTATATACATATTTGGAAAAAGAATATTCTCCATCTCAAAAATCCAAGGGGTTATCCTGGTCTGAATAAACATAACCAAAATTTTCTAATCTGGTTCTAAATATTTTACTAATCTTTTTCTTATGTTAGTAGAACCAAACAAAATAGACATGATATCCTCATATTTATGATTTTTATCCTCGATTGACTTTAGATCAAAATGAAAAACTACCATATGTGGGATGTTTAAGATCTTTTCTATTTCAAGAGAAGATATCGATAACTCCCTATCTTCAATATTAGCAACAATAGAATCTTCTATATTTCCCAAACTAAATTAAACAATTTTAA
This sequence comes from Viscum album, assembly GCA_963277665.1. Taxonomy (NCBI): domain Eukaryota; kingdom Viridiplantae; phylum Streptophyta; class Magnoliopsida; order Santalales; family Viscaceae; genus Viscum; species Viscum album. The sequence goes on along the minus strand of OY728146.1, from coordinate 119,747,568 downwards.
AGAAACTTCTCAATTAAAATTCATACAAAAATTCAGTTTAGTCCTCACTGAATGTCATTTTAATATCTTTAAAGTATAATTCTTTCTTCAGCATCAGATTCGTCTGATACAGCCATTCTAGGTTAATGACTTTTCCCTGAAGGATATTTCATCCAGTTGAATGTTGACACTTCACATCATTGTGTTCCCCTTCTTTGATTCTCTTTGTTTTTTCCATTTCTATCCAAAATATCAGAAGGTGTGAGGTTCTAGGGTTTCAAAGTTGCGAGAAAAGGAAGATGAAAGAGGTGAAGGGTTTCGTAGGCTCGAAGGGTTTTGAGAAAATGAGCAATTTTGGAATTCAAAATGGGCTCTGACTGATACTTGATTCCCATGTTATTACATACATAATAATCATTACAGTATTTAAAATAAATTAAACTATATGAGGTGTATTTAACATTTATTACAGAATAAAAATAAAGTCATAACTTATTTAAAAGATAAATAACTAAATCATTTTAAATAGTGAAAAAGAAAATTTAAAATAAAATTAAGATTAAATAAAATTTATTTAAAATAAATAGAATTAAAAATAAAATTTATTTTAAATTAAAAAATCCTAAATACCCCTAAATAAAATCAAAACTTATAGTGGGAAGTGGTTAATAAAAATATCATCTAATTCAAATTCAGTACTTAAAAATTCTAAAAATATATCCTTTTTAAGAACATGACCTTTTAGAAAATGATGTCTAATATAAATATTCTTAGTTCTAGAATGACTTATAGTATTTTTGAAATATTTAAAGAACTAGTATTATCACATAAAATAGGTGTATTATTAAAATTTAGTCCAAAGTTCATAAGAGTTTTTTTTATCCACAAAACGTGTGCACAATAACTAGATGCAGATACATATTTTGTCTTAGCTGTTGACAAAGAAACTGAGTGTTGTTTCTTAGTATACCATGATAGTAAAGATTTTCCTAAAAAGTGATAGTTTTCTGAGATGCTTTTTCTATCTAATCTACAACTTCCAAAATCAGCATCCGAGTATTAAATTAAATTAAAATCATAAGTTTTTGGATAAATAATAGATTGAAAAATAGTTATTTTTAAATATTTTAAAATTCTTTTAATAGATATAAGATGAGATTCCTTTGTATTCGATTCAAATATTACACAAAGACATACTGAGTACATAATATTTATCCTGCTAGCAGAAAGATATAACAAACTACCAATCATACCTCTATATAACTTGTTATCAACTGGCTCTAGTTTCATCAAACTCAATTGTTATATTAGTACACATAGTAATTGTATATGTCTTGTTGTTTTCAAGTAAAAAATTATTTATTAAATCAATAATTTATTTTCTTTGATTAAAAACATCTCCAAAATATTTTTGATAGATTTTAAGACCTAAAAAAATTTAGTTTACCCATCATACTCATTTAAAATTCTTTTTTCATTATGTATGAAAACTCATGGCAAAATTTTTTATTTTTTGATCCAAAAATTATATCATCAATATCAATTTAAACCAATAGAATATTAGAATTTATAGTTTTATTAAAAAGTGTTGGATCTTCCATAATAATAGAAAAATAATTATTCAAAAAAAAAAGAACTTAATCATTCAGACCAAGCTCTATGAGCTTGTTTAAGGCTATAAAGAGCATTAGCAAGTTTAAAAATAAAATCTGGTTTTTGAGAATTTTCAAAACCAAGAGGTAGCTCAACATACACTTCCGCCGTTAAATAACCATTTAAAAAGGAAGACTTAACATCCATCTAAAATAATTTAAAGTTCATATGATATTTGTAGGCTAAAAATATTCTAATGGCTTCTAATCTAGCTACAGGGGAAAATGTTTCATCATAATAAATACCTTCTTCCTGATTATATACTTTAGCTACTAGTCTTGCTTTATTTCTAGTTATAGATCCTTGATTATCTGGTTTATTTCTAAAGACTCATCTGGTCCCAATAACAGGATAGTTCATTTTTCTTTCAATAAATTTCCAAACTTCATTTCTTTTGAATTGATTTAGTTCTTATTACATTGCTATCATCCTACTTTTATCAACTAAGGCTTATTATATTGACTTAGGTTCTAATTGGGATAGAAAGGCAGAAAACTCAACTAGATTTCCTATATTTATTCTAGTTTTTATTCATGTGTCTAGGTCTCCTATAATAGTTTCTAAAGGGTGATTATTTAGAGTTATTTACTGTATAGGTAAAACACTATTAGTTGTATCAGTATCATGTTCTTCAAAACAGGATTGAATTTTTTATATCATTTCCAAAATCATAATTTAGGTTTTAAAGTATCATGTTATAATTTGGATCAGATTCATCAATTTGATGTTTCCTTTTGTCAAAAGGGTCAGATTTAGAGGTAGTAAAATATACTAAGAAAATCCCGTCATTATATTTTGGATCAAACATACCAAGATTTTCCTTTGTGTTCAATATATAAACCTTTCATCCAAAAACATTAAAGTATTTTACTTTAGGTTTTCTGTTATTCTAAATTTCCGAGGACGTATTTTTGAAAATTTTTCTGATTAAAACTCTATTAATTATATATAAGGTTGTTCTTATAGCTTCTGCCTAGAAATAGGTAAGAAGAATGTATTAATTTAGCATAGTCCTTCCCATTTTCTGAATAGTTCTATTTCTTCTTACAATAATTCCATTCTGTTGAGTTGTTCTTGGTGAAGATAAGGTCTGTTTAATACCTATATTTGAGAAAAGGGAATTGAATTCCTAATTCTCAAATTCTCAACCATGATCAATTCTTATTGATATTAGTTTAAAATATATTTCATTTTGATCATCTTTTAAAAAACATTAAAATATAGTAAAAGCTTAATTTTTATATTTTAGAAAATATATCCAAGTAAATCTAGAATAGTCATCAATTAAAAAATATACATAAAATTTACCATCCAAACATACTACTCTTTAAGGTCCAAACAGATCCGTATAGATAAGTTCTAAATGTTTATATGTAGAAATTTTTTTAATTGAATTGAAGGATGATTTATGTTGTTTTCCAATTTCACATGCATCACAGAATCTTTTTATGTCAAATTTTAGACTAGGTAAATCAGAAACTAATTGTTTCTTAGAAAACTTATGAAGAGAATAAACATTTTAGAGACAAATTATTTTATGCCATATCTAGGATTCATTTATTTTAGCAGTTAAACAATTTAATTTTTATTTACACAAGGAATTTAAGTTCAGGGTAAAAACATTTCCAGTTCTAGGTGTTCTAACTTTATGCAATTTATCTTTAAAAATATAAAAGCAGTTTTTCGAAAAATCAACACAATAACCATCATCAAAAAGTTGAGAAATACTTATTATTTTATGTCTAAATCCTGGTATATAAATTACTTTATTTATTGAGATACATTATGGATCTCCAACAGTTCCAATAACAAAGATTTTTTACTTTGGCATTGTTACCAGAGGTGACTAATCCACCATCATTTTGAGTTTAGCTTTTTAAGTTTGATGAGTTTTCACTCATATAATCCAAGATCATCCACTATACATGTACCATATTTCTTCTCTACTTCTATGACATGTTTCCTGCAAAGGAATTTAAACAATGGTTTGTTTTTGTACCCATATTCTCTTGGGTTTAGTAGTGTTAGTTAGTAGTAATCTGGGAATCTTGATTTTCATTATTTTTTTATAATCATTTGAGTTAAATACACTATTTGGAATAAATTATTTTTAATTCCACTAATTTAGGTAATTATTAAATAATATTTTTTAGTTATATTACCTTTTGTTCCATAGTAATTTTAAATTACACTTTTTGAATTTGGATCAAAATAGTTTTTATACAGTTTTGGTTTCTCACTTTTACTGCTTATTCCATATCTTTCTTTCTTAATCACATTATTACCAAGAATTTCATTTAAAGTATTTTCTCATTTTTTTCAAAAGAGATGTACTTTTATAGATTTCTACTTCATCCTGTAGTGTTTTCATCTTAGTTTCATGATCTGCACGGTTTGTGTTAGATGAGTTATATTACTCAATAAACTCTTGATAATATTTTAGAAAAGTGTCACTTTCTCCTAAAATTTCATTTTGAATATTTTCTAATGATTTATGTTTTCCTAATAAGTAATCATATCTTTCTTCTATTATGTTTCACTAGGCTTCAAGTTTTTCAATTTAACAGCTAGGGGCCAAATCAAAATTGGAAAACTAATAAGATTGTACCTCATTATCCTCATCCATGAAACACATGTTTGGTATTAGATCTGATTCTTATTTTTTCTGAGTTAGACTTTGATGAGCTACTGGAGTCATCAAAAACAATCCATGTATCTTTCATTTCTCTTTTTTCTTTCTTCTCATTATCAATATTTTTGAAAAAAACTATTTTTATTTTCACTTTTTAGTAGAGGACAGTCAGGTCTTATGTGACCCATTTTCTTGCATTCATAGCATCTGACTTCCTTTGGATATTTCTTATATTTCTTGAAGTATTTTATAAAAACTTTCTTTTTATGATAAAATTTTCTGAATTTTCTGGCCATCTGTACCAGTTCCATCTCTGAATCAGATGAGTCATAACTTTGATCCTTTTTGATCACTTGTTTCATCTTTCTGCTCTTCTTCTAAGATGTATCTTTCAGAATGGTATTTTCTCTTTTTATCAATACATTATTCTCATTAGATTCATATTCTATATTAGATTCATACATCATTAAGGTTCTAATAAATTCTCTCATGGTTATATTTTTAACAGGTAATTATTGCCTCTGATATCCCATTCCATTCAGTTGGTAGTACTCTCAGTACTTTCAAGGTTTGATCGTCTTGGTTAATAGGATCTCAAAAGGCAATAATTTTATTGAATATATATGTAAGCATTCCATTTATATGAGTGATGGTTTTACCATAAAGCATTATAAGTGTATCAAATTTCATCTTTGTTGTAGCATACCTCATTTTTATGACATTGTCAGTTCCTTCATAAGCAACTGCAATTGTCTGCCACATCTCATAAGCAGTCGAGCATTGAGAAACTCGATTAAATTCATCTGTTCCTAGACCACATATGATATCATTCATAGATTTTAAATTTATTTCATACTCTACTTCAGTATTTTCACCCCATGTTTCAGGTTTCTCAGGAATTTCATAAGGAGTAAGAATTAGTTAGTAGACTCTCTATCCAATATTCTTCAAGTAGATAGTCATCCTCAATTTCCAACATCCATATTTTTCTACATTTAGGTACGGAGCTCGAATCATTGACATTCCCTCTCATGTATCATTCATTGAGATATCTATATAATCATTTACTTTCAGCGTGTAATAGATTTAATAAAAAATCCCAACCTCACATACCAATTGTTAGATCGTGTTATACAAAATATACACAAAAGAGGGGTGAATTGTGTCCTTCAAAACATCTTGAGAAATATTAATGATAATAAATTCAATCCTTGTATATTTATCATATTTTTTATGAAGAAGAAATAAATAGATATCAGGATGCAAATATTTATAGTGGTTCTGGGCACAAAGATCTCATAGTCTACTCCACCAATGCTCTTCTCTACGTGCTTGGTGATTTTCACTAGTCGGTCCTCTTTTCATGATACCATCCACAAATAAGTGAAGGTGGTTGAAACCTTTACAATTTAAGAATTAAACAGATCCTTCTAGTTCTAAACCCAGAACCAATCCAATAACTTATTATGAGAAGTCGGTACTCAAAATAAAAGAGTATTGTTTTAACAAATACCTTCCAATTGATATTCACAGTTACAGTAGTATGAAACTGCTTGTAAATGGATCTCCATCTTCATTAAAGAATTTCTTTAGGTAAGGTAAGTTCTGAATAGATATGGTTGAAATTGATCTTGAAATATATTTAGCATAAAATCAATTGTATATTCAAGATAGATCGCCAATGTAAAACAAGTAAATCTTAAAAGTTTCTCTTTCTGATACAAGACAGAATCTGGTCATTCTTTGTAGCATTAGATCTATAAAAGATATTTTTAAAGAATCAAAAAATCTTTGTCTTTTGTGAAACTCGAATATCTCTATATTTGAATTTTTTAAACGCTATGAATTCAAGAGATATCATGTCACCCATATAATCTACAGAATTCATATACACATAATATATAGAATAAAGATGAATTCCTTATTCATAAATTCATATCTACAAAAGTCTCCTAACATATCACAACATTCAAAAAAAATTGAGTGACATAGTGGTCGTAACTTCCCTTAATAATCATCATGAAATCCTCCTCTTAAATCAATCCTTTGAATCACGTATAAACATCTTTAAATCAGTAAAAGATGCACTTTAAAAATCGGCTTTGAATCGATCTTAAAATCATCCTGATATTCCAGAAAAGACCGTTGTATGATAGAGTATCAAATTCAAATCCCCGATGTTTGAAGAAGTCAAATGTAGGGTTCCAAACATAAGGTTGATTACAAATGTAAGGTTGATGATCCATACTTCTTTCATAGACTTTCAAACATATCGTAAATGGTCTATACTTTTCTTTGCTTTAGAATATAAGGTATATGATCTATACTTTTTGATAAAACATAAGGTTCATTACAAAAGTAGGGTTGATGATCCATAATTTTGTGAAGAAAACGTAAGGTTAAATACTTACTTAAGGTTATTCATCCATAATTTTCTCATAAAAAACATAAGTTTCCATCCAAACATAAGGTTCTTTTACCATACTTTTCTATCAATGTATGGTTGATTAACTATAATTTTCTGAACTCCCATAAAATAAACGTAGGATATAATCCTTATGCAACACTTTCCAACATATGATTGTTTCCAGAACATGCTGAATAAATTTCTGAACATTTTGAAAAATATTTCACACAAATCATATGCTTTAATATTATTCCAAAATCGAGAATATAAAGAATAATAATTTTCTGAAATATAAATAAAGTAAAATCATAATAATAATAAATAAGATTATTTGTGATTATCAAAATCATCATTAAAATATAGAGTATTGTTTAAATAACATTCTCAAAACTAGTTAAATTTGTGGCATAAATCTTGTATACATGGCTACTTTAATAATCTATAGGATCTAGTAAGAGGATAAAATTCCATAATCACATAATGAATGTGAGATTCCACACTCAAATCTTGAGATAGGCAGGTTGACACATCATACCCAACACCCAAATTAAGGGAATATTGAGCATAAATCCCATTGTCCATATATAATTATAATGGTGAGATTCATCTTTCCCAACTCCCGATGTAAGGGAGCATAAAACATCATGCTTAATAAGTCCCTTAACCATCATTCACCAACCTATAATAATAGAATTCTCAATATAATAATAATACTGGTAACTAAGATGGATCACCTCTACTATATCCATATCCACAAAGAAAAATTTAGATTGTTCAAGTCTATAGTGATAAAATATAAAGTGTGGGTTTTTTACCCATTTCCTTTCATTGGAGTCAAGACATTTAATTTAACAAGGAAATAAAATTCAATTCAATGTTAATCTAAACACTTATAAGGTGTTTGATTACATTTCTCAATTATATAAAATTTCATATCCAACCTAAACACTTATAATATGTTCTGGTCCAATGATCAATTATATAAAATAGATAAAATATATTCCCAAACCATGCCAAACACTTAAGAGGTGTTTGGACAGATTAATAATTTGATATAAATAGGTAAATTAATCTTACTCATCCAAATGGGTGTCTATGATTTAGTTTGAAATCCTCTAAATACTTTTAAAGTGTCTACAAGAGTGTAATAACATGAATATAATAATGTAGAAAGGAAGAACACATTTTAAGGAGATGTGTAGAAATATCTAGCATGCCACACAATAGAGAATTCTATGAAAACACTAAAAATTTTGAGAAATAATTCTAAACCTCCTACCTCGAGGCCGTAGACAACTCCTTGTCAAATATCAGCTTCATATTTCAATCAAAATGGAATAAATCAAATAAACGGTCCAATGCCCTAAAAATAGGGTCAATTCACTCGCACCAAAGATGTGAAAGAGATGAGAGGATGAAATATTAAAGTAATAAATAGGATTATATATATTATTACTTTGGACATAACATGACCTACATCATTCAATTTGGATTCTAGATGATGGAGTTTTCAAGATCCTAGCTTAGGCCAAGGGAGAGCTCATGACAGAGGGAGGAGGTGCAATCCACTAGAAATTAAGAGAGGAAAAGAGAGGGAGAGGAATTAAAACATTTTGAGGGAAAAAAATTAAAATCATCCATCCTGATAGGGTCTCATGGTTTGGATGAACAAATAACCAAACTGTGTGCCAATCGTGCACCACACCACTTCCCAAAGATGATCCCACAAGGACTAGACGCACAGTTTTTCTAACAATGCACAATTCATATGTAACTCCACTATAAATATGTATGATGTTTTTTCATGGGAATGTGCCTAGGATTGAAAGATTTTAAAAAATTATGTGTCCCCCTACTCTCCTCTGAAACACCTTTCATGATTAGTAATAACTATTCAGACTAGGTTTCATGATTTCCACTAACTGTGTGGCCTGGTTTGTTTCTTCCAAAATCAGGGTTTCGAGATTTGAACAAGACCTGGACACCCTCATGAAATCCTTGAATTCATTAGCTACAAATATTAAGGCCAAAATAAAGAATTTAAACTGAAAAAAAAACTATTCATACCCTTTAGAAAATCTATGTTGTTATAGTATAACCCAATTCATTGAAGAGTTATACCAAGGAGTGAGGTGAGAACTCTGAATAACTCTTTTTCTTTTTACTATTATTATTCTACCTCTAACTATATTATATCTATATTATTATAATGAAATAATTATCATAAATATATTTAATTTTTTGGTTTTAATGGAATAACTATTATATATCCTTTTCTTATCAACTCAAAAATGGAAACATCATCCATATTGTGGTTGGTTCACCGCCTCCATGGATGAAATATATCATGTTTCAACACCACCTTCATGGATTTTTGTAATAATAATTTTATAGTTAAATATGTTCTTTATAAGTATAATAAATTTTATTTCATATTTTTAAATTTATAAGAAAACATAAATATTAAATAAAACCAATTGAGTTCATCACGATCTGAAAAAACATCAAAATAAACTTACTATTAAATGATAACATTAATACTTTATCAATCATTCTTATTTCTAAGGTCTATTTTATATTAAATTAATTTTTTAATTTTTAAATTCATCAACTAAATTCAATCACACATCAAGAGTTATGTATGGATTTTATATGAACATCCATAATTCCTAAGAAACCAATGCGACCTCAGAACCATGAAATAAACATCCTCAGGACAATGAACAAAAACAAAAAATTATAATAAGATAATAATAAAAAAACATAAATGAAAAATAATACATAAAAAATACAAGAAATTATTTTCAATAATGGTTTTAATAAACTTTATTTATTTATTCTTGAGGTTAGAATCATGTACCAAACTCGTTGGGACCTCGGGAAAGAGAAATTCCAACCCAACCTCTTTTATTTTAGGTTATGATTTCAATCTCTCACACACTTTATCTCCCAATTCTTCTAAAGAACTTATTCTGTATTATATATATATGTCTCTTACACATATACCCAGTTTAATTTATATTTCATTATTATCATGATACATGATTTTCATGTTCCCTTTTCAATTCATTATTTTAAGACAACCCAATTAAAGGTAAATTATCTATCTATTATTTAATTTTGTGTAACACTCCATTAAATGTTTTTATCTTCTATGATATCTAAAAATAATCATTACTTTCTAGAAAACTATTCTATTCCATCTATGTTTTTATGAAAAATACTCTAAGATGCCTTATTTTGTAAAGGTTCTTTACTCATTCCATAAAATACTATTTAAGAAGTTCAACTCTTTTACTTAATTTTCAGCCAATTATTATGAATATTTATTCAGTTCAACTAAATAATCCTGACTTATTATTTCATATTCAATTATGAACACCCCAATATATTTAATCACTTCTTTTCTTGGAAATAATTTTGATATGTAATTTTTTTATGCTTTATACAAGACTATGTAACCCATTTCATTCTCTTGGGTTTTATCATGATTATGATTTATGTATTGTTTCACTTCCTTATGTGGAAAATATATTAATTTATATATTATGATGTTATTTGTGGGATTATAAATATACATCCCCCCCAATGTATTGGGTAATGTTTTCATCTCATGAGATACCATGTTTGGTGCATTGGTAGTTATGCTAGCACATTATGTTATGTTATCTTGGTAGTGATCATTAACTTGTGCTTATGATGTTATTTTTATATTGTTGACAAAATATTAATATTTTGTGACTTATGAAATATTCTTATTTATTTTATGATTCAATGTGATTATATATTATCCTCCATTTAATTATATTATATTATATGTCTTGAATATTTTGTTACACATCATGTTTATTTCCTTATTGGTTTTTATAGATCACCCCTTTTCTTTATGAATTTCTCCATGTTATCCTATGTAGTAATATAATATTAATGGGTTTCAAGACCATATTATGAATATTTAAATAATGATTTTGTGGTTTATTCTTATGTTTATGTTTTATGTATCTAATCTCCCAAAAACACTTGGCCATTATATTTATGGGTTGTGTTTTTTGGATTTTTTATGAAAAATAATGTAATATTATGTGTATAATAATCAGGTCATATATTATAATTGTAAATAATATGATGAGAATCCTACTAAATAAATTTTAAGGAAAACTTTTTTCCCTTGAGGTTCAAGAAGTGGATGAGTAGACCATTAATAAACTCAACTAGGTCTTGATCACTTGTGAGATAAAAGAGGGATAACGTTAAGGAGAAAAGAAAATTTTGATAAGGATGTAGATTTAAAATATTTAAAAGTTTCACAAGGAATTGAGACTAAAAAATATCAATAGGAAGAAATTAAAGTTGAAAATTTTCCATGAGTTTTTATTAGTTCGTATCATTATTTTTAGAAGTCATGAAATGAAAAAATTGTATGTGTTAGGGTAATATTTCATTTAAGTTTTTCAATTACAGAAATATTGAACACTTTTAAGCTAAATGGTCTAACAAATAACAAAGATATGAGTAAAATATTGGATCATAAAATTCTTCAAATAAAAACAATGTTGAAAGTAGCCTCGTGATAGGAAATTCTTTAAAAAAAAAATAAATGCCAACACCATAAAGAAGAGTAACTTTATCTCAAAACATGATGCTAAATATTAAGATGAAGAAAGTGAAAGATGAAAATAGGAATCAATAGATGAATGAAAAAACGCATTTATAGATAAATAAAATTAGGCCAAATATTCCTCGAGTAAAGAAGAATAAGGGAGTGGTGAAAATAAAGAAGATAGTAATGAGGAAACACCAAAGGAGTTCTAATTAAGGATGGATATTTTGGAATTATTGAAGGAAAATAATAAAAAAATAGAAAATAATTCTTTGAATTATGAGAATGAATTATTGACAAAATCCCTTGATGAATGAAAAGACAAATACATTATTGAGATGTAAGATGATTTCACATGAAAGGTGAGAGATCTTAATGCACTCCTTGAAGTTAAGAATAAGATTCCTATAATTATCACAATAAATATAATTTCTAATATTGTGTAGGTAAAATATATTGTGTCAAATTTGGTATAAGTATAAAAAAACTAAGAAACTTATATGTTGAGGATATTTGAAAAATATATAAAGGAAGTTTGTGAATTATCTAACAAAGAAAATAGATTTTTTTAATCTAAATAATAAAATTGGTGATTTTCATATGGTTCCATGAACTATATTTTTGAACACTAATGTATGAAGAATAATTGGTTACAATTTAAATAAAAATTGGGAAAGGGTGATTATGTCACCTAGGAAGGAAAATTCACCCATAAATACATCAAATAGTTGTTCTGAAAAATCCAAAATTATTAAGGTATGGAAAATATGGATACCAAAACCAAAGGGAAAAGGAAATGTAAATCAAAAATGTTCTAATAATGATAAGTTTTGTAAAAAAATAATCTCCTGAATCAAAAGGGAAAAAATGTGTTTATTTTGGTGAATCTATTTACTACATGAGGACAATTTTCTTTAAAGGTGGGCGTTAGTGTTGTATATTTTTCATGCATAAATAATATATTTACTAGTATAATTTTTTACTTCCCCAATCAAAGAGAGGCCCTGAATCAAGGGTGATTAAACCTAAATTTTTTAAGAAAAACCTAGATAAAACAATTTCTAAGAGAGAACATAAAATTTTAAAATAATTTTAATTTATTTAAGGAATCTTTTTGGAGGTGTGATAAACCTTTACTCACCGTAAACAATCATTTCACAATGTACTAGTGTATAAAAAGAAAAAGTATAACTCAGAATTTATCATAAGGAGGATTAATCAAGATTATAAAATGGTGATTGAGGTTTCTTATAAATAAGAAAATGGAGAAAATTATTGAATACTCAATAATGACTTATCATTACATGTGATAGGAAAAAAATCACTTTAAAAAAATAATGGTATAAATGAGAGGCTGTTTATTTTGAAAATAATATATCACTTGATGTCAAATCAGTTGGATGCACTAATATTGGTGAGCATAAACATGAATCCAATGATGTTTTCTTTGGTGATGTGTTGAATCACAATCACTTGGGTGTTTCTCATCTTAGCGACAAGGGTAATGAGGTTATATTTTTCAATCATGGGTTTATCATAAGAAGGTTGAAGGATATCATAGTCATTATGAAGGTACATCAAACCAATTAAAATATATTTCCGATTTTCAATGATAAAATATCATGTTAACTGAGTATAAAAGAAAAAAAATAGCTATGAAATAGGAGGCTTGACAATTTTTTGGAAAAGAAAATGGTTATGCTCATTTACTATGACATTATGGGAAATATACTAAAGCTAAATCACGAATTATTTAACACATGTGATGCATGTTGAAAAGGAAAGATGGGGAAAAGGATTCCAAAAACAGATAGAGATCAAGTTGAATAAACAAAATTAGTTAGTACACTTGAATTTTCTTTTCTTATGATCTTGAAGTCAATCAATGTATATAAGTATTTATTAACTTTTTTTGATATTTTTACTCATATGAAATTTTTTTATTTTATTTAAAATAAATCACAAATATTTATATGTTCAAATAATTTTAAAGGTGTGCTAAAAATCAAATGGAATGTGTTATCAAAAGGACTCAGTCTTATAATGGATTTAGACATAGGAATATAGACTTTGAGTAATATCTTGTGAAGCATGGAATATTGAATTAATATAGTGCTTCATACACACAATAAGAAAATGGGGTAGCTAATATTAATAACCAAAGTTTTATAGATATGAGTAGAACGATGTTATCAAATCATAGAACTTTAATATTATTTTATTGGTAATCCATAATATTGGATATCTACATCCTGAATCAGTGTCTACTATAACAAAATTCAACTAGTAAACTGTATGATTTATGCTTAGGAAAAAATTAATTCTTGATAATATTGAAGGTATTAGGTAGTCTAAGTTATATCAATATTAAAAGTAAACACTTATTAAAGTTTAAAAAGAGATATGAGGTATATCTATTAGCTACACACCTACCAATGTTACCAAAAAAATCTAAAAAATATCATTGAAAAATCTTATGTAATTTTTTTAAAAATAAAAATAATTCATAAACATCACTTCCTCTTGATGATGAAGTTAATTAAGATATTAAAGAAAACATTAGACAAAATGAGAGTATTATAGATGCATAAATATATTTAAAACAACTCTAATAACTATTATAAAACATAAAACAATGATAAAATTCCCAATCATGAAGGAACTAAGATATCAAAACATATAAAGCATATAGATACAAATAATAGTCATGGAGATAGCAGCAGGGGTGTTCAAACCCATAGGATTTTAAGAAATTCTATTCATAACAACATGATTTCTCAAGTTAAAACAAAAATTATTGAAGAAAATTTACAATATGAGGATTGTATATCAATTATGTAAGAATGAATAAATAAAATTTAAAAGAATGAAACTTTTGAATTGGTTTCATTTACCAATTATTGAAATATTATAGGTATAAAATGGTTATTTATAAATAATCTCAATAATAAATGTAAATTAGAAAAAAAATCTCATATAGTTTTCAAGGGACACTCTTAAATTGAGGTTATTAAATTTGATGATACTTTTTCCTTAGTTACAGGGCTTGAAACCATTCATATTTTTCTTATGATGTAACCAGATAGAAATTATAAGGTTTTCAAAATGGATATGAAATCAGCATTTCTGATATTGAACATGAGTAATAGGTCTTCATTAAACTATTAGAATACCATATACTTAACGATAATGTTTATTGAGCTTTCAAGTTGAACACATCATTATATGGGATTAATAAAGAACCTTGGGCATGGTATTAAAAGATGGATAAAAACTTAAGAAGAATTAAATTCAAGTAAATGTGTATTCTAATAAATATGTTAAGGTAGACAACACAAACTCTCTTATTGTGAGGACTTTGGTATTGAAATGAGTAAATAATTTGAGATGTTTATGATCAGTGATATGAAGTTCTTCTAGGGTTTTAAAATCATTAATAAATTTTGTTATATCTTTCTATCATAATAATATTTTCCTCAAGAGTTATTTAAAAAGTTTATAATTGATTAATCAATAGAGTTATCTACTCCTAAAATACTTGGGACTATGTTTTCCAATAATGTAAATAATTGGATTATGGATCAAATAGTGTTCTAAAGGATTATTGGTAGCGAACATTACTTGATGATGTTTGGACTAAACAATTTATTTATTGTTACTTTATATGAAAATTTCTAAATCAATCTTAAGAATATACATCTGGAAGTAATAAAATATATCTCAAACTATATCAAAGGAACTCTAGATTTAGGTTTGAGTTATAAAAAACACATCATTTTATATTTATGGATATTCTGATGTTGATTGGGGTGGAGATGTTGGTGATTGAAGGTAAACTTCCAAAGGTTCATTATTTATTGAATAAAGATTCATTATGTGGCTCTTTAAGAATAAAAATGTTACCACATTGAGTATAATAGAAGCTAAATATGTTGGTTTACATATATCCGTGACACAAATCATGTGGATTAATTAACAACCTGGATACATTAGGGTGGATGTTTCCTATCCCTTAATAAATGGTTGTGATAACCAAAGTGAAATAAACTTTTCAAATAATCTGTTAAAATATTCTTGGTCAAATCATTTTGATATCAAGAACCATTCCATCATGCAGAATGTAGAACATTTTGAGCTTCCATTAGTTTATATTTCAATCAAGTTTAAATTTGTAGATATATCTATGAAACCCTTACTAAACGATGTCTTCCATAACTTGGAATTGTTATTGGGATTGAATTACCACCCAAAATCCTTATAAGTTTTATTTTATTATTTTCCCTCTTTAATTATGTTATAACCAATGACAATCTAATAGGGTTGAATTCGGGATTAGGAAAAATTAAACTATTTTCTTTTACTGATAAGTTTTCCATTTCAGAATATTTTTTCTATGTTGGCTAGAATAGTGTTTAACCTATTGAATGATTATTCTTCCTTAAATACTCATAAAATGGTCAAAATATATGTAGGAAAATAAATCATGCAAGGTATTTGAAGGTTTTAATCGGTTCTCCACTAAGGGATAATCTAATGATAATACATCGATGATGTTTCAATCATACCAAAAGGCAAAGCTATGCATTGTATATATTAAATTTGTTTAGAAATGGAATAAAAAAAATCCTAGGGGCACACATTATTCTCCCCCTCTACCAAATTATTCAGTGATGGAATTTAAAATTTTATAGACATGTGTTTCTTTCCATTATCATCAATGAAAAAAATAAAATTATACATATTCAAATTTAGGTAGATACGACATTAATTTTCCATGTTCTATACTCTCTTATTCTTCTTTAAGATGGATTAGAGTATCCTCTTAGTATAAAGTATTACTTTATGTATTTCACAAATATTAGTATCACTTATTCCTTAGATAAGTGCAATCCTACACTAGAATTATCCTACTTCACTCTTCTTCAAAATCTTGATGTTTCACTAGTACTGCTCAAATCTTTGAACCACCTTCCTTCACTAGAACCAAATATGGTTGATGGAATCCTCATGTGGATCACCTACACCTCCTCCTTTTCATTCAAATAAAATCTTAAATATTATTTATAATCTTCTCACTCTTTCTTTTATATTAAAATTTATCAAAGAATAGAAGTGTCGTAGATATTATCATTTAAACTACTTCTCTTCTTATATATTCACCAAATATCCATTCAAAATATTTTTCATATTTCAAATATTGAAACTCCATGAAATATAAATCATTATTTTCCCTTTTGAATACACAAACTAAATCTCATAAATTAATTCTATATTTAATTGATCTTTAAAGTCCCATTATTCTCATATATTATTCTTCTAGATTTTGCTTAAACATCATGGTCTTCAATAGTCAACAAAATCTACATATTCCTTTCCCATATTTAACTAAGTTATCAATCATATATTATAATTTATAATATTAATTGAAATCTTTGTGGCTTGATAAAATACTATTTACAAGCATGAATATATACACAGTACAACACTCTGAGTCACAAAACCACCAACTCTACTTCTCAAGAAATAACAAAGTGAAAATCCTTCTTTTCCACCCTATGAAGTCTTATATTTTCCCACTAATAAGTATTATCATATTCCACTAATAAGACTTATCAAATTTCATAAAAACTCTTATGAGAGTTCCATGATAGGTAATTTGAATTCCAAATAAAGTATTATAAGAAACCATAGTATTATGAACTTTAGATAAAAACATATGAGATCATCAAATCTTTTATAATACACCCAAATCTTATGCCATCCATAAAGTCTTACAAAATTAATTCTTATTATATTAGGTGAGCCATAAGAAATATAAGTTTTAAATAATTCAATAGTGTCTTATGGAAGTACATAAATCCATATAAAAATAAAGATAAAGTATTAATTACACTATGAAACTTCTAGGCTTTGCTGATTCCAAAAATTCCAGACTCAAGGAATGTCTTACATGTGTAGGGAAACTTACTCCCATGAGAAAAAATAAATTCCACCCCAAGTGTTAAGATATTAAGTAAGTATTAAAATTTTAATGAGACTTTAATACTTAGAAAAGTTCTAGAATATACTCGTAATATTATTTCTCTATGATTATTCCATAATTACTCTAAAAATCCTAAATAAATTCCAACATATATCTCACCCACCAAAATATCTTTCATATTTTCAGCCCTCAAGAATACCCCCAACTACCAATCCATTACTTATGGTTATTTCAAAAAATCACTTTCTAGATTTTTAAACCCCAATTAAAATCATCAGCATCTAAAACTAGATATTCCTTCACACTTCAATGCTCAACATGTCATGTTCTTGATATACAGTACCATCAAGATATGTCTTCCTCCACTACCTTGGTTTTAAAAAAAATGATCCAATTCCATGAATTTCATAGCCATACTTCATTATCAACCGAAATATGGTCATCATGTGTATGTAACACTCTTATACTTAATTTAATTATCAAAGACACTATTTATTCTATTGTAAGACCATGTATTCTCATATCATTATCTAGAACATATATCCATTCAAATAACTTCTAGATCACTTCTTGAAAACCAAAAATCAAATACATAATTCTTTAATGGATAATACATACATATATTCATTATAATATTCATCCATAACCATGCATTATCACTCTTCTACACTTTCAATAACTCCATGTATGTCATTATAATTATTTCAATCATTTCAACACATATTTTCAAAAAATATAACTTAAAACCTCTTAATTTCAAGATCATCCATGGAATTTCTTGATAATATTCCATAAATTTCATTGATCATATAGATATGAGAATAACCACTACCCTTTTTTCATCCAATCCAATTTCCTCTATATTTATAGATTTTAGGGACTTCCTTTCTCCCCCTTTGTTAAAAAGTAAAAAGGGTCTTCACACTTCTAGATTTAACTTATCATTTTTTCCTATATCTATAAAATTTAAAGCGGGATCAACTTGGATTTTATTTAGATTTCTAATATAATTTTATGGGTTTATCTCCTTATAATTACTCTCCACTCACCAATATATCTTTGTTCAATATTCTCATTAATATTTACATGGGTGTTATTGTGGCTAGTTAAATCTTCTCAACTATATAGTAAAAGAGTTAATTATCTAGTAAACTTCAGAAATTATTCTCCAATAATTTTATATGTGTATATAAAATATTCTTTTAAAATGTTTATTCACTTCATATACATCTCAAAACCTCTCTAAAATAGCTTTATCTCATAAACTCTTATATCTATTTACCACTTATAAATATGATGTTCTTCTAGGCCACTTATTTATAGAGCCTTTGATTATATTCCTACAGGTGATACCATTTATTAGATACCACTTATTCATTAAGAACTATTATATATGTTTTAGTTAAAACTATGAACCACTTGTTGAACCAATGTAATTTCATATTTTTTATCCATCTGAATCTAAACATTCTCTTCCAAATTAAACTGCACTTTCCTATTAAGAGTTTCATCTAGTAAATTTTCTAAATGGAAATTAATTCATTGAAAAATAAACTAAGACTATAAATACATAGATAATTGTATGAAATGATATTTTAATTCAACAATACCAATGTATTCCATGTTACTCACCTAATCTCATAGTCACATACTGCTTGAGTTTTATCAACTTCAACTCATCCTATGAACATAGCCATACTCATACAAAAGAACATTAGTTGATAAGTAATAAACATTAATATTTTTGAGACATAACAATTTTCCACTCAACAAATAGCTCTTATTAATGATAAATTAGTGATACCACCAGTTATTTATGTTCTAAATTTCTTTATAGGGATTAATTATTTACTTAAGTGAGTTAACAACCTTTGAGTTCATGTCACTTACTCTCAAAAAATTCCTTCATATTTATAGCTCCAAATATAATATAGTATTAATTTTTGGGACACAACTAGTTGAATATGATTTCTTATTTTTATTATATTTTTGACATCTTTTTAAATAAAACTGATGGACCCACTTGTTAGTATATAAACAAATAAAACTGAAAACAAAACTTAGTGTCACTTCTTTATTTTAGGATATATTTTTTATCTTAGTGGTATGATACCACTAAATATAAAAACCAATGTAAATTTTTTAGAATCATATTTTTCTTCATAAAACTGGTTATATCATATACAGATTTGAAAATATTTTTTCAGTTCATGATAATCTTTGTGCAGTTTAATATTTTTTAAGTAAATTCATTATAGCATGCATCTCCTAGATTTAAATTTGTAATTAAAATTGATTTCTTAAGACTTCTTTTTGTGGGGGAATTATCTTTGA
The DNA here is from genome assembly GCA_963277665.1 of Viscum album. Classification (NCBI taxonomy): domain Eukaryota; kingdom Viridiplantae; phylum Streptophyta; class Magnoliopsida; order Santalales; family Viscaceae; genus Viscum; species Viscum album. The sequence continues at coordinate 119,727,980 of OY728146.1, read as the reverse complement.
AACCTTATTATTAGACATAATACCAAATAAGGCTTCTAATATGTTTGACTTTACTTTTTTCAGGAATCTCTTTTCATATCAATCACATGTGATCTTTCAACAAGACCACACACCGTGGATTATATATCCCCCTAAATTTTGTACCAATTTCAACAATAGTTGGAAATATTAAAACACATAGGATGTGGGGTACCTCTATACATGCTTAAGTTGAGTATTTTTTCCATTAATGTTAAACCATCCATTTACTTAAAACTTTCTTCTAAGACTTTATAGTTCTCCTTCTTTGGGTATTACCACTCAAAACAATATTGTCCCTAATATGAGAACTCCATTTGTTAATATACTTTACATCCATCTAGATTGTGTGACTAATCCCACTTGATCATTTTTCCCCTAATGATACACTTATCATAGATACTACATCTTGTGTCTTTCTCCATGAGGGAATAAATCCACCTTTTTTCTTTATATTATTTGTAGTGGTATTAATGAAACTATTTAAACATGAATCATGTTTATCCTCTTTAATTTCAATAAAATTCACCATATACTTATATTTCATTGGTGAATATTCCATCAACTGTACATCATCATTCCTCATAGCTATAACAACTTCCTCCTTTTTCGTTATCTTCTTAATTTTCTTCATTTACTTCAAAGAGTGTTGTTGTGAGTGAATCATCATAGGTTCTTGATGCACCTTTTATTGAGTTCCATGATTATCCACCTAGATATTAATTTTTTTCATCCTAATAGATTTTATTATAATGTGAATCCTCTCATTTCATGATAAAGGAATAGATTATTTCTTTTTAACCTCTTCTGATCCCTTCCTATTGCAATTTATTTTTATATGATCATGGTTATAACATGTAAAACATGTCCCATATGAATCAGACCTTGTATGGTCTTATTTTGTTGATTTATCAATAAACCCTCAAGATTCTAGACACACATTCATAGTGTGTATAAATATTCCACAAAAGTAACAATTTTTTATAAATTTCTTTAAAAGTCTTATGTACTTTATTTTTCATGAAACTTCTATTTTTTATTGATTCTAGATTTTCAATTCTACACACTTCAATTATTTAAGTTTGTTTTAAGGGAATTATCACCTTCTATTTTCCCTTTCTGAATCCCATAATTAATTCAAGCTTATTAATCTTATTATAATTTTATTTTAATACGGAGTTTATTCAATTATAACTAGAGCTATCATATTTTCCATATTTAAACCTATATTTAAGTTTTTACCTAAGATGAATAATTTATAATTTCAATTATTTATATATGGTCATCCATTTTCCTATTTCTTCTACAAGTTCTCTTGGTAGATCAATTTTATCCTTTATATTTACATCGATATTCTTCATATCCACATTCAATTCCACTTCAAGTCTCTTGATTCTCTTATTTCTTATGACCAAATATTCAATGAATGAAACGTCCTCTTTATGAATGATTTCCAATTGATATAATTTCTCATAAAATAATTGGATATAGTCTCCATTTCTACAAGAGTATTATTCATATCAGAAATTGTTTGTTGATTTAATTACTTCTAATAAATAAATACATCAAAAAATTCCCTAATTTTTATGGGGACCTTTTAAATTCTATACCACCATGTGTTATCCAAAATAATGTTACAATTAAATTTAATAAAAAATCATAATTTTACACCTTGGTTCGAGGGTAAAACTTCCCATAAGTCTTCCTCTTATTTTTATTTTTCTTTTCTTTATAGGTAATTATTCACAATGTTTATTCACTAGTTTCAGATCTTGATCAGATTTTCAATTTTTTCTTAGGGTAGACATCAAAACCTTCTTTCCCTATTCTAATTTTCTATATAAAACTAACAGGATCATTCCTATTTCATAGGAAATATCACAATGAGTGATTTTATTATGAGATTAATTGAAAATGATATGTTATAGATCTTTTTATTCATTGCATCACCATTCCTTTCACTTTTATTTTCTAATTTAGTATCTTTATGCACACACTCTAATACCTATTTACTACAAGACTAAAGTAACATAATAATTTCTGTATACTGAACAAAATATTTATTTCCTATATAAAATATAGGCTTCATTATTTATTATATGAGTGTAATAAAAAATAGATATAGTGTTTATCATCAAGAAAAACCTTTTGGATCATATTCCATTTGTTGCAACCCCACACAACTAGACAGGGGGTGATTAGGTTGTATCAAATTAATCCTTTTTATTTTACTAATATGTTTTATCTTTTAGGATCTTATTCTAATGTCGGCATGAACCATGTTCAACCTATTGTGTGATTATTCTTCCTCACAACCTCACTGAATAATAAAAAAAATATTCTTGTAAATAAATTCTAAAAGGGACATAAAGGTTTTTATTTGTTTGCTACTAAGGTAAAATACAAGGTTCATACAAAGAAAATGTGTTAGTTGTACCATGAGGTAATACTATGCATTGTATGAATTATAATTGTTTAGTAAAGGTACACCACCAATCCTAGGGGAACTACATATTCTTCCCCTATGCACACTACATTAGTATTGAATTTTAATAGATTATATATGTGAAAGTATTTGCATGATCATGAATTAAAGAATATCATTATGAATATTCATCTTCATATAGATTTGTTATTGATCTTAAATGTTCATGGGTATATTTTTCTCAATCCATGTGAGAGTATCCCCATAGTATGAGGGGTTACTCCACGTCTTACACAAACAATAGAAACCCTTCTTATCCAAATAATTATAACTCCACACTAGAATTATCAAGTTTCACCCTTCTTCAATATTTTGATGTAGCACTATCAATTTTTCTTCCTTCAAGTACAATTCCTTAAATAAAATCAAATGTGGTTGAAAGAATCCACTTGTGGCACACCTTTTTCTTATTATTATTTTATTGTGAATTATATTTTAGATATTTTACAAACTATTATATCTCTTTATTAGATGTATAGATTTTTCAATGAAAAGAAGCAATTACAATCTTCTCTTTTCTTTTCCTTCTCTTCTTATACATTCACCAAATATACATGCAAGATATATTATATATTTCAAATATAGATACTCCGTGAAATTTTCAACATGATCTTCTATTTCAAATTTTTCAATAAAGTATAGTGAATTAATTTCATAATTCATATATTATTTAATTCTGAATAACTCCCCATTATTCTCATATAAACATCCACAAGATTTCCCTTAAGCATCCTAGTCTTCATTCCTACAAAAAAATCTATATATTACTTTCTTATATTTTATATAGTTACCGATTATATATTATTTTTGAAAATATCCATTGGAATCCACAAGGAATTATAAAATCCACCTTTCATGCATGCATAAAAATGAATTTCAGCACTCCCAGTCACACCACCACCACCTCTACTTCACAAGAAACAAAAAAAATCTTTATGTTCTAACCAGTGAAGTATTACATTTTCTCACTGATAAGTTTTATATTATTTCACTAATAATGCTTATAAATTTTAAGGAAAACTTTTATGAAAATTTCCTAATAAGTATTTTGAAATACAAATAAAGACTCAAGGGAAAATAAAGTCTTATCAACTCTACAAAAATACTTTTAACATCATTAAATTCTTACATAATCCAATTAAAATATTACGAAATACAAAAAATATTATGAAATTAAGTCTTATATAAAAAAATAGATAATTAGATAAATAATTTTAAAAATACATAAAGCCTTATGAGATCTAGATAAATTTTTATTCACATAGGAAAACTTCTATAATTTATTAATTCATAGAATTATAAACCAAGGAACATATTACAAACATAGGGAAACTTTTTTCATTTGAAAAAAAATCATATTATTCCAAAGACTTAATAGATAAAATAAGTAATGTGCATTTAGGGATACATTATTAATTATAGAATTATTTAAATCTAATAATAACTATATTTATCAAATGTTATTATAGAATTACTTCAAGAATATTGAATTAATTCCAACATATATATCATCCTCTAAAAAATATTTTAGAATTCTCAAGAATATCTCTAATTAATGGGATATAGCTACCAATTATTTTAATAAATCTTCTTTCACGTAACAAACCAACTCGAGTTGTCCAGAACTATCTCTCCATTGGACTTTAAGGGCCTTATAAATTCACACAACAAGAAAATAATTCTAGTGCATCAAGAATCACTACATTAGGAATGATTTTTTACATAAAATCAAAGTTACCACACACAAAAATTCTTTTCCAAATCTCTGACATGGAATTTTTATTGGTTGGGTATCCATTAATCATCAATAATATTATCAAAAATAAATAATCAAACAAAATGAGTCACAACAAACCATGATGACTCAACCCCTTTTTACAATCGTGCAACTATATCCAAAAAAATACATAAAATGATACAATGAGAAATAACTAAATACAATAAAAGGTAGGAAAACATGTTCAATACAATGAAATCCCAAAACAAAAAAAAACTAGAATGAACCATACCACAAGTTCACCACTATACAACCCAAGGTCTCTCACCACATCTTAACCCACCATCAGTAACCCAAAAAAAATAATCCATTCTATAGATGAAACCCAGAACCTCTATGCAACATAGGAATGGCATACACACACCTTATGTATATATGGTGTAAGAAAATAGGCCCAATAGAATATCACTAAAGAGTTTATGAAATTCCATTCATTATTTAGTTTTTCATTACTAGTTTGAAAAACATTAAAAAATAAGACTTTCCTATTTCATTATAAAACATAAAATAAATGAACTTCATATTTTTTAATTCAAAAAAATTAATTCAATTCTATACATAGAAAACACTTTAAATCCATAACGTATTCCTTTTATTTTTATAATGAATAATAAAACCCATTTTCCTCATTTTTAACCTTTCATGAAATTAAAAACAATAAAGAAAGACCTTTATATTTTCATTAAAACATTTTACTTAAAGAAATTTAGAAAAACTATTTCAAATTCAACATAGAAATAATTAAATTATAAGATACAAAAATATGACCCCACCATCTCAATGTAACATCACCAAAGTAAACAATACATGGGTTCCAAAAAAAGAAATCATATGGGGACAAAAAAATATAAGGATATCCTATCTAGAACCACCACTCTAAGAATGAGTTCCGTGGTATATACCCTTGGTCCTATAGTGAGAAGATCTAAGACTTTACCAAATACACAGGACCAACTATAGTTCTATGTTGTGACTTAAATTAATACACAAGACAACCAACTATCCCACACTAATATCCTTATGGGGGGCTCTTCTAGTCTTATTTTACACTAGAGGGGGTACTATCTCTTCTATGATAATAACTCGGGTATCAAAAATCCACATTTTGTACTAAGTTCTTAAGTTCACATAACCAATCTAAAGTGAAGTTGAGTAATGAATAAATCCATAATGCATCAATAAAACATAAATAGTAAATATACCTCACCATCAACTCATTTTTATAAAAATTACCCTTTTACATTATAAAATAATTACATATCAATGCACAACCCCTCAAGGGGTAAAAAAGAACAAGGGTAATCAGGAAGAGTCTCACGAAATCAAACCATTCATTTTAAATTCCTGAATGAAACATTAGAAAATTTGAATTAAGAATAAAATCCTTTTCAATTGAATGACATTCCACTTTTAACATTACGTTGAAATAACTATAAAACCACACCGCTCCCATTTTGAAACCATTCTTCAAAAATAATTTGGAAAACATCCACACCCATATACCCAAAACAATCCCTTAAAACAGAAATTTCCATATTTAAAAATACAACTAAGGATAAATAAATATTTTTTTCATCATAACACTTAAAATAAACTCATTTGTATTTTAAAAAAGGGTATTTTCATGATTGAACATTCATTTTCAAATAAAACATTGAAATTCATAAGGAAATTATTTTATTCTAATAAAAAAAGAATATAGTTCCCACTTTCAAATGTTTTATAGGCATCATATGTGGACATACAATTATAAAAAAGGAGTTTAAATATCTCAATAAATATAATAATTGAAAAATAAAGGAAGTACATTGAATCATCTTCCTCAAACTAGGAAAAAACAATTCAAAATGAATCTCCCTCCATGGTGAATGTCCAATCAAGTAAAGAATCGCCCTCTACAAGACCTAAATGACCAAAACCACAATATTAAATTAACCCAATCTAGAAATATCATTTATAAAATGATTAGAGTTCTTAGGGAGATGGAAAATCTAAGAGAATAATAAAGGTAAGAGAGGAGAATACGTGTTAGGAGAGAAGTGGTCACAAAAATGAAATCTCTTGGAAACCATGAATAAGAATCCATAAGTCATTAGAGTGGGAAGAATAAATTTCACATAGGGCTCCAATGGGGTTATTCACATGGTAAAGAGGAAGATTTGGGATTGAGGGAGTTAAAATCAAGGGAGGAAAGACTTAAATTCATTTCCCTAACTAAATCTATGAAATATACATGGATATACCACATAGTTTGGTGAATCATACAACAATCATGCATCTTTCACAGGATAGGAATTAAAAACCCACACAGTTTTTTGTATGGTTACCCCTAGACATGAAACAACCATGTAAGTCCCTAATAAGAAGAAAATGGGTCTCACAGTTTCTTGAAAGACTTAGAATGGCCTAGATAATCATGCACCAACCATGAAAACTACACTTTCATGAATTTTAGCATTGTTGAATACATATTTCATGGTTACTAAAAACTATCCACAAACCATGTGACACCCAATAATCTCCAAAAAATTCAAAAAATAAATACATGAAAGCTCTAAAAGCTTAAATATCCTAGAATAATATAAAATGTTATTAAAATAACAAACAATAGTAACATAGGGTGTTACAGTCTCCCCAACCTTCCACTCTTTATCCTTAAAAATTCTTCACACATAGAAAAAGTAAATAAAGGATGAAAACCTCCACACACCAACAGAAGAGGTGTGAAAACAAGAAAACAAAAAACCTCTTATGTAATAACACAAACCCTTAAACATAACCATACATTCTTAAGAACAATTGAACCATAACAATCTAACATTAAACCCTATAAAGATGAAGACTTATCATAGGTCTCCCCACCGTTTATAATTCCTCCAAAATGGTGTAATGAAGGGAGGAAAGTCCTATAAAGAAATATTTAATGCAAGAAACAACACCACTATAAAAAATTAGAAAGTATAAATCTTACCCTAATCACACACATCCATACAAAAAGGAGCTGACCATAACCCAGAAGAAAAATAACCCACAACATTCAAACACCCAATTGAATGATCTCACTATAACCATCAAGGAAAACATAACCCAAATTTAGCCACAAAATTAAATCAAAATACCACATTTGTCCTAAAAATGAAAAACATGCTTCTAAAAACATATAAAAGTGATAAGAAATGGGTAAACTATGACCACACACCCAGAACAGTGTCTCATAGAGAACCCATCCAAAGGCCAAATCGAACACCCTCTAGTACACAACCCGACCTATTATATATTATGTCCTAGTCAACCAAAAAAGCATTGAAGGTTATACCCATTTCATTACATCAATAATAAAACCACACCACTAAGAAATAACATATATATAAATCAAGAAACAAAATTACACCAACCATTCATGAGAATAACCATAACACAACCAAAGTAGAACCAAGGGAAACACTTAACAAGACCTTACTCGAGTAATCAATTGAATCCAAATCTAAAAATATATAACTACAAAACATATCATTACCTAAAATTCATTATCCTATGAGAGACTCTCAAACATCAATATGACCAATATTTAGCAACCTAATTATCCAATCAAGGATCGTCCAGTATGAACTAATCAATTACATCCGCACAATTATCAAGGAAAAAAAGACAAACCATTATGCCTCTATAAAGAAACAATGAAGCCTTCCACTCTTTTAAAATTATACACATAATAAACACTGAAATTATAATAACTAGAGGGATTAATCTTAAAGAAAAATAACCAATCATTTATGAATATCTTTTTAGGGTGGACTACCCAACAAAAATGAAACATGAATGCCACCCATTCATGTTTAAAAAATCAATGAACAGTTTTATCGTGAACCATGGGACTAACTCAAAAGAACATTCACCAAGTAAAATAATTTTATGTACAAATTTTCAAAAAAATTACAAATTTAAAATTAGTACTTCTATTGAAAGGGGAATAGTAGATCATTTTAATAAAAAACTCAAATTTAAAATATTCCAAACCATTTTAAACACTTATTTGAAGTAAAAAAAATAAAAATAAATTTCCAAGACACATTACAATTTAAAATCCCAATTTCCATTTCAAAACATGTTATATTTATAAAAATAAATATATAATACTTAAAACTTCATTATTGTTTAAAAAAAATAAATCCACTCTTCAAGTTATCATTTTAATTTAAAAAAACTTATACACTTACATATTTTAAAACTTGAAATTTTCAAAACACCCATTTAGGTAGATTTTTCCAAACAAATCACCCACATGGTTCCAAAATCTATTCTTAAATGTTTAATCATTTTTATTCCAAAATATTGTATACATTTCACAAAAAAATTATCATTTTGGGAAATTCACTATTATTTTTAAAGAATTTCTATGTTTCTGTTTCAAAACTAATAAACTTTTCAATCCCTCAACTGATATTAGACATTTATAAAAAGTGTTTCATAATCTAGATCTATTTTATAAGAAATCCATTAGTCTTAATTTATAAAAAAAAAACTAATGTTCATAAAAATACATCTGTCAAACACCCTAAACCAAATTTAACAACACCCATTGGAAGAAAATACCATATATCTCAACAAAAATCCAATTCAACCACTTAAAAATATCATAAGAGCCTCCAAGATTCCTTACATATCCCTCAAATTCTCTTAAGAAAAATCCAAGTATTAGGAGGTTCAAACAACAAAACAAATGGCATGAAAAACCATGAATAACTTATCCACATAGTTCATATCTAGGATCTAATTGTGAAATAATATTTGAAAACTTTCTAGAATCCAATTTTTAGTCACTAAATGTTTTTTCAAGCCATGCAAGAAATCCCCAAAACTCAAATTTCTTCTCTATTTTCATCCCAAATCCAATAAAATTACTCAGGGAAACTCTAAATATAAATGTGGTTAAAAACATAATTATTAGTCACAATACATGAGAATAATTGAAATAAAATAAAAATCTTATCCACCTCTTGTAACTAAAGGGTAAATGTGATAAAGTGCTAACTAGGATCTTCATGCACTTACCACTTGAGTTCTAAAGATCATATTCTCCTTTGTACCGACTTCCCAAATAAAAAGAGAGTTCTCTAGAACCTTGGACCAACATTAAACTTATGATTATCTACTATTTATAATTAACTAGCCCTAGCTAACCCAACATGTCACCTAACCCAAACCACTACTTATCCTGAAGGGAATTCCCTATACCCATAGGCCTAAAACTAGTGAATTGGTATCAGAGAACACTCATTTAGGGATGATTTTTTTCCCTCAAATTATAATTATAACACAATAGATCCTTTACCAAATGTTCAAAATGGAATTTCAATATGTTTGAAATCCATGGATCATCAATAATCATGTTTATATTAAATAACCAAACCAAATGATTCATATCCAATCATAATGATTCAGCCCATTTGTATAATCATATAGTATTACCCAAAATAAATACATAATGAGATATAATGAGTTGAAACTAAATATAATAAATGAGTGACTATCTTATCTAGGATAATGATAACCCAAAACTAAAAAAAGCATGAACCATAACACACGATCACCTCCATGAAACCTTAGGTTACTTACCGCATCCCAACCCATCATAGGTGTACTAAGGAAAGGAATACAATCTTAAGATGAAACCCAAAACATGTGTATAATATAGGAATAGCATACACAGACACAGTATGTATGTAGGGTGTGACCTAATAGACCTTTTAGGATCTAACCAAGGAGTCCATAAAATTCATTTCATTATATAGTTAATTATTACTATTTTTAAATAAATTTAAAAATAATAGTTTTCAGCTTCTTTATAAAACATAAAATAAACCAACATCATATTTTATGATACCAAAAATTTATTAACTTATCTACTTTAAAAAAAACTTTAAATCTCACAATGTGCATATTTTATTTTCATGAATAACAATAAAACCCCCTATACTCATTTACAAACTTTTATAAAATTCCAAATAGGAAAACAAGTCCTTTATTTTTTTCATTCAAAAAACTTCCCTTAAATAACTTTATAAAAACCATTCTAAATTCTACCCAAACATAATTAAATAACACACAACACAAATGTGGCACAACTATGTCAACAGAATATCATAAGTGCAAAAAAAATACATGTTGGATATAAACAATATATATAGGAATCCCCTACCTTGAACCCACAATCAAGGAATAAGTCTCACGGGATATACCTAGGGTCATACGGTGAGATGATCAAAGAATTTACCAATATATGGGAAAAACTTTCAGCTTATGTTTTACCCAAAAATAAAACATAATCCACCCAACTAGCACATACTATAATTATAGAGGAAACCCCCTATATAGACCTATTTCACACTAGAGGGGACATTAACTCATGTATACTTGGAACCAGTGTAGCATACATCTAGATCACCTAATTAGTTTCTATATTCCCACAACTAATATAAAGTGGTGGTCAGCAATGAATAAATCCATAAGAATTAATAAAATGAAAATACCTCACTCTCCTTGTTATCCATCACATATAACATCCACTTTCCACATCATAAAACCATTACATATCAATTCACAACCCCTCAATAATAAACAAGAAAAATAAGAATCAATAAGGGTCTCACAACATCAAACCATTCATTTTAATGTAATAAATGAGAAGTAAAGAAATTTTAAATAAGATTCCAGGTTATCTTCACTAAATGAAATTATGATTTAAATATTCCTTATAAAAAACTATTAAACCACACCTTTATCATTTTTAAACCATTATTTAAAAACACTTGGAAATCCACCACACTCATTTACCCAAAAAATCCTTAAAATTTACCTTTCCTTTTAAAAAAAATAAAAACAAGTCCAAACACTCACATTTTCCACTAAAACACTAAAAATAACCACATATTCATTTTCACAAAGTGTCTTATCGTTCTTGAACAATCATTTTAAAAGAAACTTTGGAGATTCATTAGGAAACTAATTTTTTCTATTCCAAAAGTACACAGATACCATTTGAAACACACCATAGGAATCATATATCTCTATAATTTTATAAAAATGAGTTTAGAAAGAACTAGAAACCTAATAATTGAAAAATTATGGAATAACATAGAAGAACCTAACGTAAATTAGCATAAATCAAGTCATAATGTGTTACCTTCAACACAGAACTCCCAATTGAGTCAAGAATCACACTCTATAGGCCATAAATGACCAAAACCCTAGGATTAGATGAAATTAGACACTAAATCCCATTTAGAAATAGAATAGGTTTCTTGGGGAGATTAAAATTAAAGGGAAAAAGTTAGTGAATATAGGAGAACATATAGAAGAATATGATGAGATGTTAACTTGAATAAATCCTTTGGATACCATGAATAAGAAGCCATAAGACATGGGATGTTGAATAATGGAGCTCCCATAGGTCTCCATGGGGGTCATACATGAAATATTGTGGAATAATACAGAGTTAGAGAGTTAAAATTAAGGGGAAAAGAGGTAAATTAATCTCTTTAAGTAAAACTGAACAATCTGCATGGATAGGTCATGTGGTTTGGTAAACCATGCACCAATTATGAAGATTACACTGGAAAATCACTAGGAGCCCACATGGTTTTCCCAAATGGTTACTCTTTACTAGGTTCCAACCATGTAAGTTACCCCAAAGTATAAAATGAATCCAAGAGTTTCCCAGAAGACCCAGCACAATTTGGTGAACCATGCACCAACCAAGAAAAACTGCTTTGTTAAGAATTTTAGTTTTGTCTCATGGTTACTACTAGAAGTGTGACACCTGAAAATCTCAAAAAATTTAAAAATTAAAGACCTAAAATATATAAAAACTTAACTTCTTCCTATTAACATAAAATAATATAAAAATAACAAACATGGGTGACATTGAGTACTATATTCCAGATATATCGAGCCTTCTTCAAATCATATGCTTCCAAAACTTAATATTCCTTTACACTCCAATGATACAAATGTCAAATCCTTGAAATGTAGTAATATCAAGATATGTCTTCCTTCACTTTCTTAGTTTCATAGTTTTTTCTACATCACTATGAATCTCATAATCATACTTCATTATCAATCTAAATATGGTTCCCATGTGTATGTAACCATCATCTCCTTTATTCATTTATCCAAGAAAAAATGCCT